>CM017777.1:43104980-44354980 GCA_008121275.1 Drosophila lowei
TTGGCCAGCGCTCCACTCTGGGTTTTTTTTTAATTTGCTGAAGGGGCTCTCTCTGGGCCATTATCCTTGGGCGGATCCAATCAACATTAAGAGATAATTTTAAATAGCTTTAATAAACGATGGTAAGCTGAATTTTAATTATTTTTCTTTGCATAGCATACCGCTAAGATGAACCAATCACCCAAGATTAAAATGAATTTCTCACTTTCTGTATCTTCCCACAGAGACTGCAGAGTGGTGCGTGATCCGCAGACGTTGAAATCAAAGGGATATGGCTTTGTCAGCTTTGTCAAGAAATCGGTAAGCCAACGCAAAATCTTGCAACATCAAAAGCATCCCCGAAACCGAGCGTATTTCAACAGCAATTAGAAAATGTTTCAATCAAACTCGCATTAGTCCCATGCACAAGTTTAATTTTCTAAGTAAGCAGACAGACAAAGCAGCTGCTCTCCGCTCACATCCTGGGGACTAGGGCTGCGGCTTGGGCTTTGGCTTCTGTCTTTCCAATGAAATGAAATCTTAATTAAAACAATCTGAAACTTTGGCTAGCAGCCATAGGTTGACAAGCCTCCGGCCTGCGGCCTCCGGTCTCCGACAACTTAACATATCAAAAGACACCTGTGGCTTTTGTTTTTTCCTCATACCTTTGTAAAAGACATAAGCCGGCACTGCCTTGGGCGTGTATTTTGATTTTATTTTATACCCAATGGACACACTCGTATATTAAACGAAGGATGGATCCTTCGGCCATTTTCTAGGGGAGTCACGCACTTGAAACTGATTTTTTTATGGCCGCAGATGCAGCGTATCCCACGGCTCTGGTGCCAGCAGCAACCCTTGAACCCTGCAAAACATTTACACATCATATTCAATATGTTTAAACCGCAGCTGATAAGGGTCCAGATGGGGGAAACCAGGCCTCTGGCAAGACTTTCTCTGTGTGTGTGTGTGTGTGTGTGTGTGTGTTTTGTGATTGAATTTCATGTGCTTAATAGGTAGAAAATTCGACAAAGCACAGAAAGAGAGAGGGGGAGGCAGCATCAAAGACAGAGCTTCCAGAGCCAGAGCCAAACGAATTGCGTGTCAGTCACTCAAGCAGAAAAAATGCGCAAGCTTAAGGCTTAGACCCACACACACAGCTACCCTGAGACACAGATACATGGCCAAGTTGAAGAGATACTTTGCGGGAAAAGCCAAATACTTAAGCCAAATCAATACTGCAGTCAGAAGGCAATGACTGACAAGACGGCGTAAAGGCCATAGGTGTGCCGGCAAGTCAATTAAGCGGCAAATGCTCAAAATTATTAATTAAATGTTCATGCTAATGCCGCAAACTGTGCTCCAGACCATACATGAAACGGCATGGCAGAGATGAGCGCTGATTGAGGTGTGGGGGGGGGGGCTCCTGTGGAACAGGTCGTGTGCAAATACAACTTAATCTCTGACACTACCACGCCCACGCATCGCCGGCAGCTGTCATTCAAATATATGTTTAAGCCCAAAGTCAAAGTCAAAGCCGTTTGGGAACTGACTTGTTTTCGATGGAATTATGGCCCCGTCCAATGGTGCGTATACTTAATGTGTGTGCTTCCATCTAGATCGCTAAACACTTCCAGAGGGTATTATGATTTTCACCAGATGTTTTCCACGCTGAAACGGAAGCCATCTAAGGCTTTTAGAGTAGGAGTAATAGCTCTTGGTCAATCTCAAAATACTGATACTTTCATTCCAAATAATCTATTCTGGATATTCTGTATAAGACCGGGATATACTAAATGCTTTTGCCCATGCTCTTTTGATTTGCTAACTGTGGTATTTTTGAGACTGATTTAATTGATTGCCATTAAGTGTTGGCCAGTGACTGGACAATGTTTAATCAAACTCAGCCGTGGCTGCATGACATTTTCAATGACTTTTTTCGAAAACCCGCAAGATGCAACATGATGCATATTAAGGCCAATGTGTGCGGAAGGCTTTTTAATTTAAGTGCACATGCACATGACAGGGAAGAAAGGCAGACAACAACAACACCAGAATCATAAAAGATACATCTGAGGCAAGTGTGGGCGAGTGGCAGGAGAGCGCAGGAGTGTGGGTTAACCACCGGCATTGTGTGTGCCGCGACAACGGCAGCGGCAACAACGGCAACAATAACAACAAATGATAATAATGCAACAATGAACCGCACAAGAAGATGATGAAAAGAATGGGGCATGCAGCATGCAGCTTGCAGCCTGCAGTACGCAGCCAATGCCACTGGTGCCGCTGCCGCTGCCGCTTTTGCTGCTGCTGGTTGAAGGTGGTTGTGGGGCAAGTCGACATTATATCTTGTTCGCTGCACACATTGTCAATTCGTTTTCGTTGTCGTTCCTGCTGTTTTCATTCTTTATTTCTCTTGCGTTGTGGCAACTTTTAAATAAATTTAAGTGCATTATACAACGAAAAATAAGTAATAGTGTGATGTCTGGGCAGAGGAGAAGAGAGAGCGGAAGAGCGGAAGAGTAATGCGATTAAATGCAACTCAGGCCCTGGTCCTGGTCTTGGTCCTGGTCCTTGTCCTGAGCCTGCCTTTGTCTCTATAATGCTGGCAAATCAGTTTTGTGTCGCAAGGAAAGCCGGCATTCATGGTGGCGCCACCACTCAAGATGCAGGAACAGCCTGTGCTTGTTTCTGTGTGTTGGGCACGTGGCATGTGGCATGCAATAATATGTTAATATTCGTTGGATGTGTGACAATAGCAGACGCCGACAGTCGAGAGTCGAGAGTGCGGCAGGACATTAGCATTTTGGGAGGAGCTTAAGCAGGAGGCGCTGATAGCGTTCCCTGCTACCATTTCTGTTCCTGCCGATGTGGCTCCTGTTCCTTCTTTTGCGGTTGCTGCGTCTTCTTTGAGTCCAGATCCTGCTCCCCACCTTCCTTTGATGTCTTCTGTGGCTTTTGTTCCTGCTCCTGCTGATATTGCTTCTTGTATATTTACTCTGGCTCCTTTGCTGCTCTGTCTCTTCTCTGGCATCGACATGTTTATTGCGTTTAATGTTTGCGTAAATTTTTGTCCGTACTTGTCGTTGTTTTTTTCCTGTGATTTATGATGCTAATGACATGCCGCGCCGGCAGCCCTCATGCTCCTCATGCAAATGCTCAGTTCAGGCTTGCCTTGATGGTTATTAAATTATGGCAATTTGTATGCGTCGTCAACGGTTGGTGGCACGTAAGTACGTACGGCTGGAGGGAGAGCTGAGAGCTGAGAGCTGAGAGCAGATACTCTTGGCACCCACTGCAGTGTTTATTTAAAACATGTTGGCAAACAGTTTGCGTTAAATATTTTTTGGGGTTTTTCGGGGACGGCTTGAGCTGCTTTTGGCATTGGCAATTGGCTTTGTGCGAAAGCCTTGGCGATTGGCAAAAATGCCATAAGCGCGCCGGCAGCGAGAGGAAGTGCAAAATGAAAGGAACTATTTCTTCCTTTTCCGCTTGCAGCTCTGCTACCAATCCCAATGCACACAAACGCACACACATACACATGCCATATCCCACTCTTTCTCTGTGCTTGTGTGTGTATGTGCAGTAAGCCATTCGAAAAATAACTTTTCAATTTCCGCAAAACCACAGAAAATATCAACTTTGCACAAAAATTTAATAAAACTTTTCGCATAAATAAAATTTGCATTAAATCAGCTGCAAGCGACAGAGCGGTGAGGGGGACAGGAGGCGTGGCATATCGGCTTAGGAGAGGCGTGTGTTTGTGTGCGGGTGTGGGTGTGGGTGTGGGCGTGGGCGTGGGTGTTTGTGTTTGCAAAACGCATGTCGAGAAACTTAATTTGAAATATTTGAGTTTGCCATTTGGTCTGTGTGTGTGCGCTTCTTTCTTCCTCTTCTGAGGTTTGCATCGAAACTAATCGAGAAAGTTCAAAAATTGTAGCCACTCCCCTGTCGTCGGTAGCCCCCACCACTCGCCCCTATCGATAGAAAGTGCATCATAAATAGCTAACACGAAAAGATGGCTCCGGAAAGATACTCGTACTTCCCTCTTAAATCGATTGTCGCTTTTCGATATTTTTGACGATTGGAATATCTTTAGAAATATCTTTGCCTCAAAGGGATATTATTTTCTTACTGTTGCACAAAGATTCCTTAAATATCTTTGCCTTTAACTTCCCTTTAAAGAGTCGGCCATTCTGTTCATGATTTTCAATTTATTTATTTTCAACATTCCGGCCATAAATTTGGTGAAGCGTACAGAACTCGGTAAGGTTATAAATATAAATGGCCTGGACATTCATTTTATGCTTTCCATAATAATTCAGAAACTAGTGATTTGAGGACTAGGGCCATAGGGACAAACTGCCTACACACGCATAAGCCTGAACCCTAAAACCCTACCCCTCACCCCCAGAGGCAGCAGCTATAAAAAACCATTCAATGGGGGGATGGAGGGTGGGGCGTAGGGGAGGAGTGATTCCGAATGGGAAACAAGGGCAGGGCAAAAACTGACATACATAAATAAATCCCATGGAATTATTTCTTGACAAAAGTGCGTTCTAGCGTGAAATACTGATTTTTTGTTGGTCAACAACCGCCCGCCGCTCCGTCCTGTCCTCCATATTTTGGATGTGGCTCTGATGTGTGACCAGGCAAGGAATGGTCAAAAATCGAAAATCGTTTTGGCCCAAGTGAAATGAAAACAGTTTTTACCGTTGACTGGGCCCCAGACATGAGACAGAGTCCCAATCGCAGCCAGAAACCAGAGTCGGAGTCGGAGTCGGGTTGGAGTTGGATGACTAAGGACTCCCGCTGCCTTATCTCCTTCTTATTTCTTGGCCGCATCATCATCGGCTCCATCGATGGATGTCCTGCTCTTTGGAATGCGACAAATGGGACAACATTTCTTCGAGTGTGCAAACGATTTGCCACTTGAGCTGTTTTATAAATATCCAAAAATCATCATCAGAACTCGTACAGTAGCTCTCGGGAAGGAAGCTCTCTCTCTTTAATATTCAACTGGGGACTGGGGACTGGGGCACTGGGATGACGTCGTACCCTCGTGATACCGACTTTCACGCTTATCTAAATAGCCACGTTAATGAATCTGACCGAAGAACAAAGCTAAACCGGCTTAGGAGTTGGCCAGGAAAAAACCTTTTACTCTCGAATGGGGGAAAAGGGACACTAAATACTTGGTGTCTGGTGTACCTTTTTAAGGAACAAAACGGCCTCTCAAAAGAAAAGAAGGAAGAACATTCTTATTTTCCCCACCCCCCAAATGTGTCGGATTATCCCCTTTTTGTAGGTGGGTGTGGGTGAGGCTGTTAGTGTTTGGGTTTGCCTTTTTTTGCACCTTCTTTCGGCTACTGTTTTTCGTATTCCGGTTGGCCTTTTTTCGCTTAGGCACAAAACCATTTCCTTATTGTTTTAATAAACATTTAAAATGTCTTGCTCTCGACTTACGGCTGTATACACACGAAACGTCAGCCACAAGCAGCACAGCACAGCACAGCACCATCCTGCCCCCATTTTGTGGCAAGCGAAATTTTCGGGTCCTGGGCTTGGGTCGATTCCAGCAAGAGATCCACATGGAAAAGTATGACAAAACCCTTTTAAACCACTTAAAAATTCTTCAACTTACTTTTGCTTTTCTTCATTCGCTTAATGAAGGTATTTCGCCTTTTTGGTTTTGTTGCTTAAAACTTTGGCCCTGACCCACACCCACACCCACACCCACCCACCTACCCTCCTACCATTACATCCCAGGCCCGACTCATTTCCGCTTCGACCACGGCTCGTTTCGGGGAATGGGGAATGGGGAATGGGAGGGACTATATCAAGCATTAAAGGATTCTGCGCCTTATCAAGTAACCAATATTTACAAAGAGCCCAGTCTTCGACTTGCACGAGAAGTTTTTGGCCGCCAAATTGAATCTGTACGGCAAAATGTTCTTAAATTTTGCAGAAAGCCAAAACTTTTCCGCCATCCATGTCCATGAAAATTAATTAACTTATCCCAAAAGCGGAAGTTGTCATTTAGAAAATTTTCAAGTGAATTGTTCATCGCGTGTCGCGACGCGGGAGGCGACGCGACACAAAACTTTTGACTGTCCAACAGAACAGAACAGAACAGAACAGCCTGAGAACTTTTAATCAAAGAGGAATTAATTTGCCAACAACTGGAACTGGAACTGGAACTAGGAGTAGAACTAGGCGTATGCTGCTGCTGCTGCTGCTATTACAGCTGTTTTGCTGGTTGTCACAGCGACAGAGCGGAAAATGCTTCAAGTTTTCCGCTCCTGCTATTAGCTGCCAATTTGCCATTCACCATTAATTAATTTCCCCCCTTCCCCCACCCAAACTACAATCGACTGCAAACAGTTAAGCCACACACACACACATACACACAAAGAACTTTTCGTCGTACCAACTGTCGATGGGGGGACAGGGCCAAGACGGTTGCTTTCCATTGTCGTCTGGCTGCCGCTGCTTGACCCAATGCTTTCCCCAGTAAATTTCCAATTAGCTTACATATTCTCTGGGCCAAGTTTTGGGCCCAAATTGGTGGGTTTTTCGGGTGGAGGGAGTGTTTCATAAATAGTTTGGCAAGTCGTAGTGGGTGCCATATTGCGGTCCTTAAACTGCCACTCGAGCAAGATGAATTGGCAAATGACTCAAAAGGTTCTTGAACTCCCAATTGTGATATAATCAAGTCATTACGGTGGCTCTATGTTCTTTAAGCTCCAGAAGACTACCTTCAACCGTCGGTTTTCTAAGCAATTTACCACCAAAATGATTGATAAAGTTTGCCAGGTTCAAAGACTGTCAAAGCAACAAAAACTGCTCGACCAAAAATGTCCATTGCAGAAAAGAAGAGAAGTTTTTGTCTGGCCAAAAAAGTTCCCTTAACAAACCCGTCCATCCCTCACAGGGCCAGAGAGAAAGGGAGGGAGAGAGCAGAGCCCCATCTAAGCTGACCGTTTGCTTAGACAATTTTCATTGACACATGGAATTGCAATTGCAATTGTGCAAAGGAATCCGGGGGAGCTGCTGCACTTGACTGGACGTCAGTCCCTGAATAAGTCCTGAATGATGTGTCCTGCTGCGAACCATTCAACAACCGCAATACCGAGCAGTCCCAGCAGCAGCAAATATAAAATGAGTACCGGGTTACTTAAAGCTAAAGTTATGGTATTTAAATAACATTTTGTGCCCGACAGGGAATCGCAAGGGGGACTCCCCGCGGTGGGGCACTAGAGTGGGGTCTGTGGCCCTGTTTGTAAGCCCCCCAAGTATATGTGTGTGTGTGTGTGTGTTGCAATCAACGATGCGTATCGCTTAAAAAATGTAAAATTTATAGTTTATGCAAATATGAAAAATGCAACTGGCAATGCATAAAAATGCGCACGCACGCAAACTGAGCGACAGCGACGTTGCAACGCGTTGCCTGGGCCCAAACGGGCATACTCGAGAGTACCCACACTTGCCACACACTCGCACACACACACACGCACACGCACACGCACGCACACATTCAGACATTAAATTATGGCCAAAGTTGGGCGACAGCTGCGTGGTTTATCGCTGACGGGGCAGGCGCTCGATTGTTGACTTTTGCTCAAGTGGTTAAAAATTAAAGGTGCAAGCCAAGCAGCAGCAATCCAGCCATCCAGTACACACAAAACGAAGCAGTTTATGGTAGGAAATCGTACCGTTATCTAGGACACCGCAGAGATATGATCAGTGTAGATAGGAGATCCCTATTTGAGAGTCTATAAAATACCCCTATAGAACTTTTAAAACCTCTTCTACATCCATTAAGTCGACGGTAGATTGGCAATGTTCAAACTTTCCACTTATAGACAGAGTCATTAGCCAAACAAGATCCGTAGTCCTGTGTAAGCTCTTCAAAAGTTTGCCTCTCCCAGAGTCTACTTCCGGTTTGGGAATAACCGTTTTTTCAGCCGCTGCACGTCAACGCTGATTTCAAGCGTGGCACGTAGCACAGCCAGAGACCCAGAGAGCCCTGCACAAAGCAGAAGGAAAATTAATGAAAAGAAAAAAGGCGGAAAACCCCGAGGTAGCTGGGTGGCAGGGCGGTGGGTGGCAGGGCGGTGCCTAGTTACAGTTACTGCCAGCCACAGACGCCGATTCCGATTCCGTAGCCGACTCGGTTGCCATTTAAAGAACGTGCAATGAGCAGCTGCAACGTCTGCAGCTCGGCAAATGCCATTATTGCATAGCTATAGCATCGGTTCTGGTTCAGACTTGGGTGTGGGGCGGGGGGTTCGGTCTGGGTCTGAGGTCTCATGGTGTGCCGCAAGTAAATTGCTATGAAACGCCCACCATACTGCACTCTCCAGACATCCCCGCTCACTCGACTAGAGAGTGGTCTGGCGGTGCATGCATGCAAGGACCTTCTGCCAGTTGCAATCATTTTGGCATGAATCACGTTTGATACGCACGAATTACCTTTTATGCGAAATTGAAATTATAATTTGTGCACGGCCTTGTAAATTGTACGTATAGGAAAAGGCACTCCCATCAGCCTTCCTCCTGGTGACTGGTACTTTCTTTCAAGTAAATCAAAAGGCAACCGAGCAGCAACAATGTCGCCTGCTTTCCCGCAAGGAGCAACTTTTCCGCCAACGTCGCAATTGTTTTGCGCTCTTCTCTTTATTTATTCATTTTTTGTGTTGCTGCTGCTGCTATGCCGGCTGCTGCCTTTCCTTAACACTTTCTGAGCTGTTTGTTTATACATTTTTGGTTGGCCTCTCAGCGTCAGAGGCACGGCACTGCCTCCTGCTGCTGCTGCTGTTGCTGCTGCTACAGTTGGCAGAGAGAGACTTAAGTAAGCGGCTTAGGCGGCTAGACAAACCTCCGCAAATGGCGTTGGGCTTTTAGCTAATTGCTCTCCATTTAATTTGGCTCGTTGCAGGAAGCGGAAACCGCCATCACTGCCATGAATGGGCAGTGGTTGGGCTCGCGCTCGATACGCACAAATTGGGCCACACGAAAGCCGCCGGCAACCAAGGCAGACAGTGAGTATACCCGTCCATCAGTGCATCAACATAGCCCCATTACAAACCCTCTCTCAACCCAAACCATTGTCATCTCAATCCGCTTTGCTTTCGTGCCTCTTGCAGTGAACGCCAAGCCGCTGACCTTCGACGAGGTGTACAACCAGAGCAGCCCCACCAATTGCACTGTCTACTGTGGCGGCATCAACGGCGCCCTCTCCGGCTTCCTCAACGAGGATATACTGCAGAAGACTTTCTCGCCCTATGGCACAATACAGGAGATACGCGTCTTCAAGGACAAAGGATACGCATTTGTTCGGTAAGTATTCTCATAAAGGGGCAGTACTTAATGATCAGGCAATCGCTCAGCGATTCACCTGCTCTCCCTTTCTCGTTTCCCAGAGTCAAGAGCACCTTACAGCAATTACCTACTACGGGTAGATAGTTTCTATATTAGCTATAGGCTTTTCGGACTTCATTCCGCCGAATATATGCCCATATAGAGAAAAGGTTGTTCAAGCTGGTCCTGAATAGAATACTTTCAAGTGTTTGAGGTTTGCTACGTTCCAAATCTCCGTTCAAAACTATCCTGCCCTTTTCCAGGGTATAAAAACGAAGAAGCAGCGGCCATTGTGTACTACATTAACCCTTTGTTACCCACCATTTTGATTTCTCTACCTCTACCGCTACCTCCATCCATCCATCTCCATCCCGACTTAAACCGATTCCTCTGTCGGTGTGCGTGTATTGCGGTCTGCGGTGTCAGCGTCGCGTATTCCCATTGTCGTTGTCGTTGTCGCTGAGTGCACGCCATATCAATGTGTGGCGCAGCGCCCGAACCCAGCCGCAGCCCTTACCCGTACCCAAACCAATCCCGATGCCAGCCACCCGCCGTTAATAAATCAACAACACTTTTACACCCAACAACAGCAACAACAACGAGGCAAATTTGAAGTTGCAAACAGAACAATGAACCGCAATAACAGCGACAACGATGGTGAAAAAAAGAGAAAAAAATGCCGGATGGCTTACTTTGGTCCAGAAAAACCCCGACATACCCTTTGCAGTCCGCAGACCAATCAATTCAGAAAGCCAGCTTTCGTTTGTTTCCATTGAAGGACCTAATTTGATAACAATTTGCGTATGAAACATATATTTGATAAGTAGTTTTTCCTCTTTACCAATGGCAGCCATATGATATAGTGATCCCATCTTTGCAGTTCTGAAACGCATTCTTCTGATCCAAGTGGTAATACTTTTTGGAAGGGTATAGCAACTGCATTGAGCGGGCCAAAAAAGAGAAAAAAATGCTGCCGGGGAGGTGGTTGCAGATCGCAGCTGCCGTCACGAATGCTGATAGGGTTTTAATGGCAGCCGTTGGCCCAGGACGAACAGAGTTCAACCCACCGCAACAAGAGAGCTGGTGGTAGGGAGGGAGAGAGAGGGGCAGAGAAGATAGTGTAGGGACGGGGGTGGTTGTAAGAGGGGGCGGTGCAACAGTCAAGGGAGCGAACGCATTGCAGTTGCTGGCTGGCCATGTCCATGGGCGCCTTTTGTGCCCTGCTCCAAAACTCATTTGTGTGTTGCAGAACGTGATGCAAAAAACCAGAGAAAGTAGGCGAAAGAGATGGCTAGGGAGAGAGAGTGAAAGAGAGGGGGAGAAGCATTGTTTGGCATTTTGTAACATAATGAGCTCGGGGACTACAAGTGGACCCAGCCAGCAGCAGCAGCAGCAGCAGCAGCTGCAGCAGAGTTGCCGTCGCAGTTGCTGCATCATTATAACCAATCCAGCAACAGCAACAGCAACCACCACCACCACTGGAACCCGCAACAAAACAATTCCACAGACGCTTGTACCACTTTTACGCTGCTTTTGTTCTGCCAAACACCAACTTTCTGCTGCTTCTGTGGCTCCTGCTTCTGGGTTAAACGGAAATTAAAGCAGGCCAATCTGCTAACTGCAACCTTATCCTTATCCTTATCCCCCACTATGTGAATATATACTCCAATTCCAATTCCAACTCCGATTCCGATTCCGATTTCAGCTTTTCCACCAAGGAGGCGGCCACCCATGCCATTGTGGCCGTCAACAACACGGAAATCAACCAGCAGCCGGTGAAGTGTGCGTGGGGCAAGGAGAGCGGCGATCCCAACCATATGTCGGCCATTGCCGGCCAGGCCCTAGCCCAGGGCTTTCCATTTGGCTCCGCCGCGGCTGCGGCAGCTGCAGCGGCTGCCTACGGGCAGCAGGTGGCCGGCTACTGGTATCCACCGGCACCCACATATCCCACTGCGGCCCCGGCCAGCGCCCTGCAGCCGGGCCAGTTCCTGCAGGGCATGCAGGGCTTCACCTACGGTCAATTCGCCGGCTATCAGCAGGCCGGATACATGGGGTGAGCACTGAGCACTGACTGCTATTCTGCGGAGGGAGAGAGTGCCAAGCATTGGGTAAACCAATCCCTTCTTTCAATATTTTTGTTTCCAGAATGGGCGTGCAGCTGCCGGGAACCTGGCAGAGTGTCCCAGCACAGCCGCAGTTGGCGGGTGCCGCTGCTGGCACGGCACCGCAGATCACCCAGAGCGTGGGCAATGGGCTGCCACAGGCTACCGGAGTGGTGGCCTATCCCATGCAACAGTTTCAGGTCAGTCCACAGGTGAGTGGGTCATTGCTGGCCAGATGATGGCTAACGATTGTGAATTGTGCTTGTGGCTCTCTTCCAGCTGGCGGAGGACGAGTGGCTGGCGCCTAGTTTGCTCGTGTAGCTGCCATGAGGCGTGGCCATGTATCCCACACAACAACAGCAGCAGCAGCAGCAACAACAACAGCAGCAACAACAGTTGCAACAGCCACAAGAGCAGCAGCAGCAACTGCCACTGTTGACCACGTCCGGCGAATATGTGAAGGAGCCACATTACCAGCAGCACCACCAACTGCAACTGCAACAACCACCACAGAACCACCATCACCAGCAGCAGCAGCACCAGCAGCAGCCACACTATGTCCCGCAACTGTATTATCCCTCTCACTGGGTGCAACAACAGCAGCAGCAACAGCAGCAACAGCAGCAGCAGCAGCAGGTACAGAACAACGAGCAACAACCACCAGCAGGAGGGGGCATAAATCAAGTGACCCAAGTCTATGGGTTGCCAGAAGTGTGAAAAGATTGCAATTTTGTTCATAGCTGATGCTAATCCCAAAGAGATTGCCGTAAATATATCCATGAGAATACATAATTCAAATGCAACCCTAGACGAAAAACAGAAATTCTAACCAAATTGTTGATGGCTGCATAGATTAAGCATTCAAAAAGGCAAAAACAGAAGACGGGCGGCCAGAAAGTTCAATAGTCATAATTAAAATTGATCTAATCAAAGAAACCGAAAACAAAAACAAAAAAACCAAAAATAAAAAGTTATGAATGTGTGTTATTTGTGTCTATTTTTGATGGAGCTACCACCCAACCATCCACGGCAAAATGGTGGGTGGGTGGGTGGATAAAGTGGCCCATCCAGTAAAGAAAACAAACTCTAAATGTATTTTAGTAGGGTATAGAAAGAAACACATAGAAGTACATATGTAGGTATGTACATATATACCAGAGTAAGAATAGAGTGGGTGCTACATATATAACGGACGTGGTTATGATTATTTACCAAAGGCTTGCTGTCTATGAATTACGTTTCAAAATGCAAAATAACGAAAAAACAGAATCAATACCTACAATCTAAGTGTACTTTAAGCTGAAGGAAACACACATATAGTCTATAGAGGGAGGAGCAGAACGCAGAGAGATCTTTGAGAGCAGAGTTATGTTGACTGAAAATTAATTTTTTAATATTGGTCCTACCTTAAATGTTTCCCGATAATTGCCATGACTTTACTCACACAATATTGACTTCATTCCGAAAATCATTCCGATTGATGTGCATAGCATAAGGTTGAGGCAAGTAGTCGTATATGTGGGCGGTGGGGTGGGCAAGTCGAATGCTCCACCACTAGCTTCGATCAGTTGATTCACAAATTATGAGTGTTTATCCAGCAGCATTACCTAGAGGAAAATATCAAGATATATGTAACTGAGTTAAGCACACACACACACCACAAATCGAGTAGTATAATTGCACCGAATACATACGACATACATATAGAGGAGGGTGAGAGGCAGAGATAAATAGATACAGATACTCCTAAACGACGATATCCATAGAACAGAGGCTACCACACAGCAGCACACACACTCATAAGGTATTCAGATAAGAGATATTCATAATGTATCTGTGTTTGTGTAACGTGTAAATGTATTAAGAGAAACCTACTATAAGACAGAGGCAGTCAGAGGGCAAATCTAGCGAAATATTTAGAGAAAAAAGAAAAAGAAAGCGAAAGCGAAAGAGAAATACGAGAGAAGAAAACGTGTAGCAAAAGCAAAATAGTCAATGTTTAGTTAAGGATCATCGTAAGTGTAACTCTAAAACTATACACTAAATGTAAACCTAAACACAATTATTTATGGTATTTACAAAGGCAAAACAAGCATGAAAAAACAAAAAACCCACAAAAGAAAAAAACCCAAAACGAATACAAATTGTAAACTATTTTTTACATACCAAAGAAACTAAAACCAAATGAAAATGAAAATGAAAATGAAAACGAAAACGATTCAGATGATAGAAGAATATAAATCAAAAAATTAGAACACTTTCAATTGGATGGATAGGATGGCAGGGTCTGATTTCTATAAGTTGTGATGAGAGAGAGCAAATCGAGATGTTGCGGACAAAAAGGAAACTGATTTATTTTTTCAACTTGGCGAAATGGTGTTTTTTGAAAGCCAACGACAAACTGTGTTTCGGCGCATGCATCACTTTACATATATACAAATCTATATATATACACCCATATATATATACTATATATATAAATATACATAAATGTTATTTGAGCAGACAAGAAAACTGTGTGCAAGAGCAAGCTATGCATACAAATATGATTACATACAAAAAATGAAAAGTATAAAATTAAAAATATGTACGATGGTACGATGGAAAAAAAATCAAATAAATTGTAGCTGAACATATGTTGGAAACGTTGGAAAATTATGGTAACAATTATGGAAAACGAAATCGAAGTGAAAAGTGAAAAAAATCAGTAATACCCTATGATATACATATACTAGCATAATTATATTTAATTATGTATACATAGTTACGGTGTAAGCTAAAGGAATACAATTAAATGATTCAATGTTGTGTATGTACATATAAATATATATATAAAAATAAATATATATATATAAATCCATATATAAATAATGACAAGAATTCAATGTGCGCATTAACAAAGGAAACAAACTAATGAGAAAACTGTATTAATACGACTATGTATTTGCATAAAAAATGTAAAAAAACAAAAACACACAAAAAGCAACGCTGCAGGGGAGCTTCAGTTCCCGCCACGACATATGTCTAGATCATTATAGCGGAATCAGCTCCACTCCAACCCAAACCGAACCCATACACAGCTCATACAGAATCAAGCACATTACAGCTACATAATTGCATTTGCGCAGGAACAGCAGGAAAAAATCGAGCAGAGAGAGAAAAACGAGGAAAAGTGTGCAACAAAATCCCATAATTATGTTAAGCGCCTATCAAAAGCCTATCCAATTCAATCAAAACCGAACAAAGCCCCCGGAACAAACTCACACACAAGCCGTCACACACTCACAGCTATACACACGCACACACTGACACACACAAAGAATGAACAAACACATACATAGAAGCAAACACGTTAATATATGCATAGAAGAAGGCGCTGCAGCAGCCTGAAAGCGATTGCAGTCGAGCCAGAGAGAAATAATCAAATAAAATGGAAAAATGTTAATCAAAAAAACGAAAAATGACATTAAAAAAACAATTACCTCAGTGTTTTTATTTAATGGGTTGCTTTTAAAAATGGTTTCAGGTGTGAAAGGAATGTATTTAACAGTTAAAGGGCTATTGATACATATTTTTTTAAATGATCCCTGCGGCGCCTTTGGAAGTGCTTTAATGCTTATGGGATATCCGCAACATTCCAGGTAACTACGAGAATTTGTATTACAACAATTCTAAGAACAATACGCCAGCATCCAAAGAGGAATCCTAACCCTAACAAGGTCTCCAGATATTAGGAGTACTGAACTAAGATTATCTTAGTTCTTAGATACTGAAGAGTTGAGTAAAGGACACGTTAGAAATAAAGCTGAGCACTTCAGAACGCAGGATTGAATATAAATCCATTAAGAATGAAAACAATCGTTGATGACAGAATAGATCAATGATAGAATCTATGACAATTTCGAGGGACACTCATTGAAGTCCATAGATGTCTTTTAGGAGTTCTCTGACGACACCACTTTTCTGCACTAGTACTAGTGAAATTTGATATTTTGGCCGCTGCAACCCATCAGATTCCTCAGCTTCTCTTTTTGCACTGGACTGCAGGTACACAACCCCCCAAAACAAAAGCAAGCGTCATGCCAGTCACGTAAAATCCAAAAATGTCCCCCCCATATATGCGAGTGCACTTTTACAGCTGGTTTGTACGAGTGGCGAAAAACGTCGCTGGCATTGTGCCTCATTGCACAACGGGAACTGTACAATTTCAATATTTTACTGCATTTTGCACTCTGCGCTGACGGGGGCTACTGTGCTGTCTCTCTCTCTGGACGATATTCTTTTCTGACCCCGGTATTGTGTACTGCGTGAATCCCTGCCGAGCTCAGGGTGTCCTTTCTGAGCACCATCCTGACATCGTGCCTGAATGGCAATCATGATGGTCCTGCCTGCCTGCCACGGCCACAAACCTGTTTAATATGCGCGCACAAAATGGCACAGCAACGAAATATAAATAAAGCAAATAGGGCCAGGCCCAGGCCCAGGACCAGTCCCAGTGCCGATCCCATCCCTGTAAATGCATAAAGTGCACATGTTACTCATACGCCCGGTTGGTCGCACAAAAATCCCATTGCATGGGGGTTCACATTTTTGGGGCACGAATCCATGAATCACACGGAATTTGTTGATGGAACTTTCGGGGCCAGAACTACCAGAACAGATCCCTATTCTCCAAGTAAGAGTCTGACATAACCAGTGGGTACTTCTTGTACACTTGACTTGATGGACAGGTAAGGGCTCGTACCTGACTCGCTTTATGGGCGCTTTTTTGCTGGATAATGTTTTATATGTACACTAAAATATTTTGCAATATAAACTAAGCATAAAAAAATCCACTGCATTCGTTTGTTTCTTATTTTTTTGTCCGTTTTCTTGCATTAAAAACGTAAAAGGACAACTGCAAAAGTGCACCTAAGTTCCTAAATATAAAAAACCAGATTCAGACCCAGCCCGAGTTTTCATGTAGATTATTTTGGGCAGGATCCCCGTCCCCTTAGCCAGCCCCAGCCAGAGGAGCCTTAACGATGACTGCAGGCGTACGCCTGTTACTCCTTCTACTGCTCCATTCCTTCCACCTACCAAAAGGAGGAATCCCAATTCACCTTCCACCTTTTTATGCTCTTTTAATAGCACTTGTTTAGCAAGCAAACAACGCCGGCAACTTAAAAAAACTCCTTTCTTTCCGCACGCAGCCCCCAGGAGCTAAACATTTTTATAGCAAAAGTTTGAGTGTTTGTCTGTTTTATTAACCGTGCCTGGCTCCATGACTCCATGGCGCTGCATGGCTGCCAACTGGCAATGGTAGGCGATGGAAGGCGATGGCAAATGGCTGGCAAGTCAGCGCCCCAAGTTTCTTTCTTTTTTTTCGCCTTATTCACAACAGACACACATGTGGAAGCCACACAAGGATGCTGCTGCTGGATCACAGCTTTTGCCAATATTTTTATGTCTGTTTGGTTTTGGCCCCAAAAACCCACTCCGTCGGCGTCGGCTGCTGCATTAATTAATTGCGTCTTCCTCTTAAATAATCTTCCAGCCATGCTTGATTCGCTCCTGATGCGCTGCAGTGAGTCTGTTGCCATTAAGCTGCAGCATCAGCACCAGCACTTGCACCACCATCACTCTAGCCACTGCCACTGCCACTGCTACTGGTGGTGCCACTCTCACCGCCGCCACAACGACAAACAACAATCTAGTTTTCACAGAGCAAACGCTAATGACAAAATGCTAAAATTTGCCCAAAATGTTTGCCGTTACCCAACACTTGCACTGAGATGGGGATAGGGGGTTGGCGGGTGGAGGGTGGAGGGGATCGCAGTTCCGAGTCTGGGAACGCGGCCAAAAACCGCACAAAAGCGAGGCATCCATTAATTTTCGCACAACCGCAAAATTCAAAATTGTTTATAAAGCTACGCAGGATGCGGCGGCATCGGTGACACGTGCGCCCGTCTCTTTTCGGCAGCCGTTTCATGTTGTCCCGCTCTTCGCAGCTTACCAGAAACACTGGCCTCCTCTCTCTTTAGAGCTTACCTTACCTTACCTTGCCCTCCACTTCATCTATGGTGGTTCCAACAAATTGAAATGAATTTTAACGAGTCAAAGCGAAAAGTGTCAGCGGGTAAAGGACCCCTCCCCATTCTGCTTCATTTGCTTGTATCCAGTATCCTGTGCCCTATCTCTAACCCGCTCTTTCTATTTATCTTTGCCATCTCCTCTCCCTCTATTCCGGGGTCCACTCCGGACGGGGATGGGGACTGGGGCTGGGATCGGGATTGGGGCTACTAAATTATACGTCGAGGCTAGAGCTAGAGGCTGCGATGCGTGGGCCAAGTTTTTAGCGCGATATCCACGAAGCTTCCTCTGAAATTGCGAACAAATTACGCAGAAAACTATTATCGTTAGGAGCATATGTGACGCCGTTAGATAGAAAGCCAAAAGGCCCGGGACTAGCGTACACCTAAACTCGTTCTATCACTATCAGCCCCCAGCAGCCCCACCAGCAGCAGCATCGACACCCAATCCCCCCCCCAGCCAGCCAGCATGGCAAATGACTATGACAACGACGCTTGAGTACCTAAATGCCGCTCCAGGATCCTGTCCTGTGCTGTCCTGCCTGTCGCACATTCTCTCTTTTTGGCACACACTCTGCATGCGGTGCTTGTCTATTTAACTCTGTTGCTGGCTGGGATGTGCATGTGTACGAGTATTCCAGTGGTGCCTGCTGCCTGGTGCCTGGTGCCTGGTGCCTGGTGGGTATGGGGTAATGCTGGTGACGTTGGTTAGTGCATATGCAATAACCACCAGGACCACCATTGGAGCCGTCACAAATGGAGGAGCTCGCTTATTGTCTGCTTTTGTCTGGGGCCAGCCAGCACACACAAACACAAACACACACACACACACATACACAACGTGAAATCCTAGTCCAGACCTGGGACCTCCTCCGGACCTCACCCGGATCCAAGCGATTCTCCGCTCTCGTTCGTTAAAATTGCGTTGCCATGTTAATGTTGTTAGTTGATTTCAGTTTTGGCTTTCAAAAGCCGCCAGCGCTGCAGCGATGTGACCCATCCACACCACCCGGGTGCACCCCCGGGCCAGGGACAATGGGGTCAGGGCTGGATTTCAGGTGATGCCAGCAGCCGGCAAAGAGCATTGCCAAAATTGTTAAATACACTCCCCGCCCACCAATACCAACAAAGGCGCTGCACAATGGGGCACGCCGCAGCAGGAGATGCTCCCAGAGATGCACCCACCAGCAGTCCCCCTCCCCCCAGCTAGCCCCTCCTAGACTCAGCCCCCTCCCTGCTGTGCTGTGTTTATGCCTTTGAGTTATGGGCCACATTCTGTTTTTGGGGCAGCAGCAGCACCCACTTTTAATGGTAATAAAAACTAAAGCTGCTTTTGAGCGCTCATGAATTCGTTGCCGCTACGCTACGCTCCGGCTCCACATCTGCCTCTGGCGGCTGTTGTCCATCCGGTGGTGCGACAAAATGGCCGCCGTGCGCAACGGAAGTGCACTAAACTAAACTAAGCCAAATTAATTGCCAGATGTGGTTTAATCTGCCAAACAAAACTCTGATTGCGCACTCAGATATGGCACCAACGCGTGGCATTTGCATATTGAATGGCTCTGGCATGCCACTGCCACTGCCCCCAGAAGAGATGGATTCGATATTAGCTTTATGTCGGAATTATTTGCAGCATTTTGAGCTATACGTAAAAGGAACCGCTAGCATGCTTTCTGGCCCAAAGAATAGATTGATTGATAGACAGAATGCAGCTCGAGAAATGGCTTCTATGTTGATTGTCTGTGAACAATGCGTGGGCTAAGCCTAAGTCCATATTGCTGGGGCACCCCTCTTTTCGTAGGCCCAAGAAAACAATGGTTTTAATATGAGGTCTTTGAGGGAATGTATTGAGAAAACTGAGAGATGGAATTCTAGACCATATTGCAGGGGAACTCTTTCGTAAAGTGCCCAAAAACTGCTATAAAACCGACCAAACAAAGCACACGCATACACATACACATCTGTAGCCTCTAGCCTGTGGCCCCCAAAAAACTACAGAGAGAATAAAAAGGAACGGAACGAAAAGAGGTAAAATTAATGGTTCTGACAAGGAATTTTAATAAAAATGCTTGTGTCGGATGAAAGCAAGAGGTGAAAAACTGCCCAGATGCACAGACTCTCTGCTAATGTTGAACTGCACTCTGGAGCTCCTGCACTGCTCCTGCACTGCTCCTGCTCCTGCTCATGCCGCTGCTGCCGCTGTCATAATGCTGCAATTGTTCATTATCCACTAATGAACAAAAAGTGTGTGAAAATCTCACTGACAAAAACCTAAATGAAGAAAATGCCGCACAGAGCACACGGAGATGAAAAAGGAGCAACGAATGACAACTCACGGGCGGAGCAGGATGCCGCCAGTATGGAATGGAGTGGAGGCAGGAGGCAGGGGAATCCTGAAACACGTTGCTCTGTCAGCAAGCAAAGAGTCAGTGCCGGATCCGACTTTAATTTGCGCCGCTTCTCCGCACGTTTTCTTATTTGCTAGCCAGAATTGAGGGCAAGGGCCGGCCGGTGGAATCAGTGGGTTCTCGGTCTCTCAGGGCTCTCGGGCAGACGTTGCTTTGAGTGCATTACGTGGAATTTTTGAAGCACTTAAGCTGCGCCATAAAATGCTGCTGCTGCTGCCGCTCCTGCTACTGGAAGCTGCCTCCTTTCTGCTTTCACATGTGACAGTTGCAGTTGCTGCCCCAGACTCTGGGACTGACTCAGGGACTCAGGGTGCTGGGTCTCCGCTTTTGGTCCTTGGTCCTTGGTCCTTCTCGGTGAGTCGCCTGGCGCTTTTGTCTGCGGCGTTTTTGTTCGTGCGGCATTTTCTAATGACAATTGTTTTGCAATATAAATTGCACAAGTGCGCAATATTTGCCTTTGTTTATGCGAAAAGTTCAGCACTGCCTCGACTCCGCCTCGACTCGGCTCGGTTCGACTCATGCGCCTGACACCTGCCCACCTAAAAAACAAAAAATTATATAAGTACTCGTATATCTGAAGGAAAGGCCCAAGCAGCACCAGAAGCAACCATTTGTCTCGCTTTGCACGTCTCTGTCTCCGTGCCAGCAGCCTTCATCTCTAGGTCTCTCTCTTTCTCCATCCACCCTGCTCTTTCTCCTGCACATACTGTATCAGTGGCTGTCTCTTTCACAAGGTTCAGAAGCAGAGGCAGAGGCAGAGGCTCTGCTATTTCTTGTTTCATTATGGCCAAGGCGAGATGCCCGACAGCCAAAAGCAGCAGTTGCATTCAATGGCTTTTGTTCGGGTCGTGATATTTGCTAAATTAAATGACGTGAGTTATGAATTACGTTTGCTCCCTCTTTCCCCACGAGGCGATGCTTAAATGCACAGACATGTCCACAGACTTATGGAAGCGCCTATGGGAATGATAACGTGCAACCACAGACTTGTTACCGAAATCTTTAATTGATGTTACCTTAATTACGTGATCTTTATACGAAAAGAAATACCTGCAATCAGTTTATGAGTTGTAACATCTACTTGCAGAGAATTCCTTGAAATTGTCTCATTTTTGGAGCTTTACATGAGCTCCTAAGTATCATTTTTCGTTCCTCTAACGAACCATTCCTTATTTCTTCAGTTCCTCTGTTTTGTGATCTTTCAGAGACAGAGTCACTTCTTTCCAACTCGTGATACGTATGGGACAACTGACATTGAGCTGAGGGCTGACTTCTTGGTGGGTTGCATGTTCTGGGGTGACGAATTTATCCCTATTTGCATATCATTTTGCACGTTAACGGTGGATGCGTTTGCCACAAACATGCACATACTTGTCGGCTCGGTGCGGTGCGGAGCGTGCATGTTCCTGCGGCTCAGCGCCAGTTGGCAGGGCTCTGTCCGAGTGCCAGCCACTGATTTTAAAATGCTCGCGAGGCCCGGCCCCGGCCCCTGCCCCAAAAACCCGGGCTGCAAATATGTAACATTCTGCTAATGTAAATTTATTGTAGAGCAAAAAGTAGGGGAGCAAAAGAAGGCCGAAAGCTCCATGCGGGTCAACGCGGTAACCGCAGAGGTCCCCATGGCCATGGCACTCGGAACCCCAACTCCGAACCCCCAACCCCAGCACACAGCCCCCACCTGGCAAGTGCAGTGGCGTACAATAAATCTAATTTGCGTCGCATTTAATGACTTTGTCCAGGCCCCGGCTTCAGCCTCAGCTTTTGCAGCATCAGAAAATAGTGGGCGCCGCCAAAGCCCGGCCCCTAACGAGGCACTCTCGGCCAGTGTCCCGGACAAGAGCAGAGGCAGAGACCAGGCAGAGACCAGGCAGAGACTGCCCCAGAGTAGCGATGACATTTAAGCCGTTGTTGCCCGGGCAATTTGAGGCAGCCATATTTTTAGGTAACGGCGCCAAGTGCCTCATAAAGTAATTAAAAGCGTTAATTAGAATTATGTGACAAAGTTAATGCGCAAAACTGTAAATTAAACAATGCGCGAAATATCCCCCATCCTCATTGCAGGGCCAGCGAACGACAAGATGGTGGATGTATCTTCGGTTTCTGTATCTGTGAGACACCACACCCCACTAGGCACTAAGCTAATCATATCAAACGGATCTCTCATGCCGCTCTTTCATCGTTTCGCAATCAAAAGCAAATTGCTGACTAGGCAACAAAAAAGAAAGAAGGGCATTTTCAATAAATTGTCGCTCATCTGACAAATGGATGTTTGACAGGAGTGTCGTACCTCCCGCCCCTCACACACCCCCACACACACACACACACACATGACGAGTATTTATCAACATTTGCATATAGAAAAGAAGTAGAGTGTGCAACAATAACAACAGGGGGACAGAGACATGAACCAACTAATAGCCCCGGGTCCCCTATACTACGTTCTGATCTACGTTGATGAGGGCATGAGTCTGTGAAACATTTGTTGCGCCGTGATTTGGCTGATTTATATGCTTTGATAAGTACTTCTCCACAACTCCTTCACCAGCTTCCAGGCACAGCCACATCGAACTCCCGTCTCATCCTACAGGATACAGCCCGATAATCGAGGCCACACAGCACACACACGCTCTACAGGGGAGGAGGGGAGCCGGAGAGCGCCCCTTCATTGGCCCAATAAAATGCATGAAACGGCTTTTTCTCCCCCAGATAAATTTATGGCAAGGCACGCAGCAAAGTCTCACACAATGACGGGAAAAGAGGGTGAGGTGGGGCTGCCTCCGACAGCAATTTCCATATTTGATGCTGTCCCCCTCATGCTCTGTACTTTAATATTTTCCGAATGCGCCGGCATTTTGATTTACAATCCACCGAGCAAATATCCTCGGAAATTTTTAAATATTTCAACTGAATTCTGGCCACCTACAGCTACCCCAGCTAAGCGCCCCCTAATTTGGCTGAAAGAATCAGCAGCCGAAGCAGCAGGCATTTTCGAGTCACTCACTCAGGCAGAGTCCCTCAGTCTGTCAGGCAGTCCCGTCCGACAAGCACTGAGGCATTCATTCATTTCATTTGATTTCATTTCGGATACGCATTTCATGCGAAATGATTTATTAAAATTCCACAAAGATCTACAACGGCACAGCTTCAATGACATTAATAATGGAAATGCCTCTCGGCTCTGGCTCTGGCTCTGCCTCTGACATCTCCCCCCATTTCCAAGGATTGTGTTTGTGTCCCCCATAAGTATGCAACAGTTTGGCATTTGGCTTTAAAGTATTTAGGCCTCTCTTCCGCATGCATGCATTCATGCTAAACTTTGCCAGCAATTGACATCGGTCAAACATAACCAAAACAAGGAGGGAAAGCTGCAAAAAAATCCAGAGACCAGAGAGAACAGAAAGCAGAAAGCAAAAGCCAAATACATTTGCTTTTGGCCGAAATTATTCAAGTCAAACGGAGGCAATCCACACAACCGGAGCACAGGTTATGGCATAAAATATGCAACAGGCCAGCCCGAATACAGCAGCATCAAAGCTGGGGAAAATTCTTAACCAGTTCGATTTCTAAGTCTAAGTCTCTCTCTCTCTTGAAGCTCCACCTGAAATGATGTTGCTCACATCACGTTGCGGTCAATCGGGGGAGCGTCGAGTCGAGGCTTGATTTAACTCTCCCATGAAACCAGACTGAATCTTTAATGAGAAGCTCTGCAAAACTGGTGGTCAATGGTCAATGGTCAATGGTCACCCCACTGGCCCTGGTCAATGGCCAGCCACATCCTGTTCTGTTCTGTTGTCATTGTTGTGGTATTGGTGTTGGTGCTGGTGTTGGTGTGTTCCTCACGAACCACTACGAGTACTCGCATTCCCATAGAATTTATTTTGTCCTGTGGCCCTTACGTTCAATTTTGCTTGAGAGAATGCATTAATTGTTTTGTTTGGAAGCAGTTAACCGAAAATTGCAAGTTAATTGTTTGGAAACCAAAGCCGCACACACAAAAACAAAAGCCGCACAATACTCGTACGAGCATAAATGTACATGTATCGAAGGATGCAGGATTCGAAGGAGAGCTCAAAGTGGAATCTTTCTATTTGCATAAAATGGATTGCATGTCTGATAAATGATTTGCCAGGCCACTACCGAAATTGGTTCAAGCGCAGGCATATAGATGGATAATTGCCATTATCCGATTACTTTTATGGTTCCCCGGTAACCAGGCCATGCAATTTATGGCTTACATTTGCATTATTTTTTATTGAATTTGCCTTTTTTCCTATAAATATTTGTAAGCAATTTCCATACTGATCCAGAGAGAAGGATATCAAATGGTCGTTCATTAAATTAGTCGGCTCGTAATTATATCAATAAATTTGATAAAATAGAAAGGCTTGCCAAGGCCTTGGCTCTCAAAGAGACAGATATCCATTTGGCATTTAACAAATATTCCATTTGCATAAACTAAATGCATTTAAATAAACTTCATTTCGTTGGCGTTGCGTTGCGTTGTTTGCTTTTTCTATTTCAATTGTAAAATACTTTGTTATAACAAATGGCAAAGGACATAATTGAACACAATACGAATAACTAATCCATCGCTATTTAAATGGTTTTCTGCATTCCATTCCATTCTCGTTTTTTGGGTTTTTCAATTAATTATGTTTCTAATCGAAATTTACTTGCCAGCTAACTCTATTTACAAGGCAAACAAATAATGTCTGAAACGAGTATCCCGTGGAAATAAGACAAGATGAAAACCAATTTGCAAATGCAATTTTTCAATTGCATAAGTCCCAAACCGAAAAAAATTGAAGTGCTCAAAAACGGAATCGCATATTGGCTAACAAAACAAACACACACGCTCGTAAAATATAGAAATACGAGTATAATGCTGAATGATGCCAGCTGACGCCACACAGGGATACTGAGTCAGAGTCCGTGTGCCCTTCCTTGTCTGTTTTGGTGTGTGCTGTACTTTATTACACTAGCACACGGGGCGCCACAGCAACAGCATCAGCAACAACAGTAACAAATGCCACTAATAACACCAATGCAGCAGCACAGACAAAAACAATAAATAAATAAAAAGATGGCATGGCTTTGTCATTGCCGTTGCTCTCGCCTCATACGGATGCTGATTCTCTGATGCTGATGCTGATGCTGAAAAGGAGGCTGCTTCACACTGCCGTTGCCGTTGCCGTTGCCGCTGATGCTCGCAAAACCGCAACGGTCCCACACACACATCGGGTTAGGCGAAGAGACACTGGAAGAAAAAAGGTTTGCAAAGTCCATAACAAATTTTTATAGGTTTCAAAATAATAGTTGTTCTTCAAATGGCACAGAAATACCATACATACATATATACTGCCTTCCTTCATGGGTGTCACAAGTGCAAGATGGGAGTTAAACCATATCTGGTTTTTACCATTATCTGAAGGCATTGATTTTTCTTCGGGCCACTTAAATCTGAATTTTTCCGGCTTCCGGTAAACATGAAAATCTTAGACGAAAAGCCATTGTGTCTTTGAAAACCTATTTTAAAACATATATTTCCTTTCGGAAGAGGAGAAAAGTCGTAACAAATACGAACTGTTTAGATTTCCCCCGAGTTTAATCATTTAGAATGGATCATCCATCCATCATCCAAAGTCATACTACAAACCAAGCCCATAGAAAGCGTTCGAAAAATGGCGTACAGCTCGAAGAATCCCTAATACTTTGGCGAAAGAAATCACATGGTCTCGTTAGATTTAGGATAGATTTTTTTCCGAGTGTACAAGCACATGCCATGGCTTACACTGATGTTAAAAAACACAACACAAACAGAGCAGAGAGAAAGGAGTACATTTTAGCGCTTTTATTTGTTTTGCACAATATCTGTATGTGAGTGTAATATTTTCATTTTTCGCTGCTTTTGTCCCCGCCACCAATGAAAATTCCCAGAAATTTGTCTTCACACGGCTGTCAAACCGTTGCACCGCTGTCATCTATTTGCTAGGCTTAACCCGAAACCCCAAGCCCCAAACCCAAACCCACACCCGGACCCAGTTCGAGGTCCACTTAGTTGGCATGCGCGACCACAGACCAAAACTCGTGTACGTGGACACAACAAATTTCTCTCCGTCCATCTCGGTAACTGGCCCCGTCCCTTTCCCTGTCCCTAAACCTATCCCAGCCTCTGTCCTGTCGCAGTTCTGAATTTTTACCAAGTTTGCACTTTTTTGTTGTTGCGGGATGCAGGGCTTTGAGGATGATGGGGCTGTATTTGTTCTGCCCGCTGGACATTTGGGTTTGTCCAGCACCAGCACCAGCTCCAGGTCCAGTTTCCTTTTGTTTGCTGTTGGCCGCTGCACGATTAAAATGTGCTCCACAAAGGAATTATTTAATACACGTTTCACCTTTTTGCCCAAAGATTTTTATTTGCACGGTGTCGCATCTGGCATCCGCATGAGTCAGTCTCTCCGTTACACTCTTTCACTCCTTCTGTGTGTGTGCGTGTGTGTGTGTGTTAGCCAGAGTGTTTGTGTGAGCCCAGTGTGCCTCAAGCAAATAGCGTGTTGGTTACACATTTGTGTGCCCGTTTTTGGCTCTGCACAAATATTTGAGTGGAGCCGAGAATCGCGCTTCCATTACAACATTTGCAGCAGCTGAAAATATAACGTATACGCAGCATTAGCATGCATACCTGTCTGTCTCCTTCTCTGTCTGTCTGCTCCTGTCCCTATCTGTGTATTTTCTGTAGGTGTGTGTTGAACGCTTAATGCTCAACAGCGTGCATGACTTTGATATAGGCAAACTTTTGGCCCATTACAATAAATGCAAATGCTAGGCAAGCACAGGCCTCTGCCTCTGCCTCTGGCTCTGGCTCTGCCTCTGCAGATGCCACACAAGAGTTACACCCAGCAAGCCATAAAAATACTCTCGCACATAGACATAAAATGTATTTATTCAGCTTGCTGAAAATCCCACAGATAATAATTTAATTTACGCATACCTAGAGATGTGCCATAAAAATCAACAGAGTTTGCCAAAAGCGATATGTCTGTCTGCCAACATTTCATGGCGCCCCGATAAGCAGGCACTGCCAGAACAGGTGAACCACTCGGTGGGGGGATTGAGAGGGAGCGGGGCATAAACCCCATAAAATTAGGCAAAGAATGTAAAAAGAAATCACAACACATCACATTCAGCCTTCATCCAGCCTTCAACTACATAAAAAGTAATGCCCTGCCATTCAGACATGCACTCCACCCTCCTATCTTTATTTACTTATGAGTATTGCCATTTATAGGTTTTCCACTTACAATTATATAAATATAATACGACGCTTATCGCCCCCACACACAAAAGCAAACACACACAAACCCGCAGTTGCTCGAAGGGATGGCCCATGTACTCGTCGGGTATCATAATCATCTATTAGCATGGAAAATCAGTGTATACCGAATGCTTATTGGCAGGCGCTGGGCTAGGGCCTCCATCTTTGGACCACGAGCCACGGGGCTAAAGTGCAGCATCATTTCCGTTACATATAAATACACTTTTCTGCTTCAATTGCCGGGGCCGGGGCTGAGGCTGTAGCTGTGTTGGCCATGGCCCGGCATCGATATCGGCATCTTCCGCACGGCAGTCAACAGTCAACGAGCGCAATTTAAACTTGTTACGTGCTCTCAGCCTCGTCATGTTCAACGTAATAAAATGTGGAGCACACACTCTTCTCTGTGTCTTGGCACACTCTCGCACACCCTCACACGTGTGTACTCGTACTCGTACTCGTACTCGTATCTGTGTGTAGCCAGAGCTAGTCAGACACGGTAGCATTTTTCTGCCTGATTTGAAGATGCTGCCAGAGCGGCCCATCGAAGCGTGTCCTTTTATTAGTATCCAAAGAACGGCAGCGTCATGCCGACATCAGAGTCCTTGTTGTGCCCGTGTTTGTGTGTGTGTTTATCTTATGCTCGAAATTATGAATCTCCACTCACGGGAGACTCTTGGGCATTTCATTGCCTAGAAATCGGTTTCTCTTACCCAGTCATCGGCGATGATTAGCGTTCTGCCATTTATGACTTGACGCCTATAAAAATCATTGTTTCTCTTTTTTATCTTTTAAAGTCAATAAATCCAATTAGAAGTATAAAATACAAATAAAACAATCTCTCATGAGTAGCAGATACATTTAAGACATTCAACTTCTGAAAAGACCAGAGCCAAGAATCGAATAAATCCTAACACTTACCATTTTCGATCAGTATTCCATACAAATTGGTGTAGTTTTAAAACTAGAAACATTTTTCAATATCGAACAGAGCTGACTTTTAGACTAAATTGAGCGTGTAGCTTTCCCATTTTTATTTTTCAGTATCATCCCCACTCGACAATAGCGAACCTCCGAATATTGTTTCTTTGTAACTGGAATTCCATTTCGCAGATCCGCATGTATGCCAATATGTATGCCAATAAATAACCAATTGAGAGCAAATATTGCTGCAGAAACAAAAATATAATGGAATTTTTAAATTTCTTTCCGTACAATAAAGGAACCCAAACGGCAGCAGCAGCAGCTCCTGAACCAAAGCCAACTCGTGAGCATTCATTCATCAGTTCAATCAATCTGTTGGAACAGGGCAGAGGGACAGGGGCAGAGTGCAGGGTGCAGAGGAAGAGGAAGAGGCAGCCAGCTAACCAATTTGAAATAAACTATGCACAGACACAGAGCACCTTGGTGGCAGGCAGAAGGCAGAAGGCTCTGTGAAGCCGCCACAGAGCCATCAACGCACGCCCCATCCATAAGTTAGACCAATAAATTCCACGCCTTTCGCTATGCCCGTCCTGATTGCGCGAGAGCGTTTGATGATAAATTAAACCGTGTGTCTACAGCTCGAATTTATTATGCGCCAAAACGCCAAATGGCTGTCAGACCTGGAGGTCGGGAGGTCTCTGGAGTTCTGGAGGTCTTGGCCAGGCCAAGGGGCCCGCGGCAGGCCGCGTCGAAACCTTTTAAACTTTAAATCCGCATCAATGCATCATCGGTGAAAGCCGCCCAGAGCCGCCCCGAGTTGCCAGGCGCGATGTCGGTGCCAAAGTAACAAACTTTGCTTTGCTGTGCTTCGGGTATTTTTTTTATATATTTTTTTTTTTTTCGCTACCCCCAACTGCCATAAATTCCGAAAGTGGCTTTTGCCAGCCACTGGGATCTGGCGGCTTTCTTCTGCTACAGCTCCAGCTGCAGCACTCTCTCTCTCTCTCGCTCGCTCGCTGCAATCCTTTGCGGCTTGTTTATGCGCTTCACACGCTTGTCTTGCCCGCCGCCTTGCCGCCTTCCCGCCTGCCCCAACTGCCACACCTGTCTGGGCCCCTGGCATATTGGTTATTAATGTTTATGGCCCAGCGCTGTCGTCATTTGATCTGTGCCAGTTGTTTGGCCAATGCAATTTATAATTTAATTTACTGTCCATTATAATAATTCATAGAAAGAAAAAAATGAAACAAAAAAGAACTAGACCTCCAGATACCCTTGAAGAGCCATCATTTCTTGGGAAGTACAAGTATTAGTTTATGGTTTATTGGAACAGGATGAGCCTCATGGCCACAAAAGGATATATTGTAAAAAGAAGAGTGTGTCCAGGCCATTTCACTCGCTTTTGGAATGCGCTCTTCCGCAGAGGGGAAGGGAGCACTTCCCCTTTCGTGCAATTTGATTTTGATTTCCATTTACATGCCCGTGGTGTCCGGTGGATTCTGTTGTGCCGGTCGTGCTTTATTGCTTCTATATTGGCTCATATTTTGGGTGCGCCCTCAAAAACGGACCGGGAACATTGTGGGGACTGGGGAGGGGACCGCTCCAGCTCCGATGGGGACAGGTTGTAAATTGTGACAAGTTGCCAACGGGGCCTTAAATTTCAATATGCCTGCGTTCGGGTTTATGTCATCGAATGACCGACACCGACGCCACGGTCCTTGGTCCACGGTACGGTCCGCCCCCGTGAGCGAGGGTGTGTAGAGCCGAAAATTTATGGCGTAATTGAAACCGGAAACTGCAGCGTTTTGTGGTGAATTTTAATAAAGTTTCGCCTTTGTCAAGAGTTATTTATTGACAAATAGCTGATAATTTGATTTTGTGCCAATATTTAAAAACAACGTGACACACGACGACACAGAGGCCCCATGGATGATGGTGTTCTGCTTAGGCCTCGGTCCGGGTCCGGGTCCGGGTCCGGCTTTGTGTCGACACTCGATCCCCCTGGCAATTTATTTCCATCCATAGCCATGTGCATAGTTTTTTGACTCTATTTGTAGGGGATTTTTTTTTATTTTCAGTTCAAAGGTAAAGTTGTAATTGGATAAAATGTCAGTCGGTGCGATGATCGGCAATAGAGAAATCATTTTTGGCGTCCATTGAACGGATAACTAAATGGAAATGCTGTCGGCCAGTGTGATAGCATTACAAATTGAGTTTTCCTCCCCGTGCTCTCGCTTTTTCTCTGCCGGGAAACTTTTCACACTCTTCACAATCAGCTGCGGTCAACGATAAAATGGAAATTTAATCAATGACGATTAAAATCTTTCGATATATAATTGATTTCATTAATGGTTTTGCGTTTGAGCCAGTTTTTTTCGGAATATTAAAGAGTAACAGGGGAATATGTAGAACGGGATATATAGATTTTAAAGGTTTACAAATACGATTACCACTGAATTAGAAATAACAGGCAAACCGATACATAAAAGGTGCATTTTATGCTTAGTTTTATTTTATACTTAATACTTACTTAATACTTAAAGTTTTCCAAGTCTAAGGACAGGAAATCTAAGCTTGCATTCACTTCCTATTTTCTGCCTGAAAAGGTATTAAATAAAACACAACTAATCAAGCCCCAGGCAACTAAGGGAAGGGGATGAGAAGTCCCACCGATAAGACTCAAATGTTCGCAATAGATCCCAGATCCCAGCAACCAATCCCTGGGGAATGCAAAACTGTCAGCGTTCAGTGATGAGTATGATGGTGTTTTTATGGCCCAAAATTGTCAACTACCACACACACACACACACACACCGGGACACACATATCTATAGATAGAAGACGTGTACGAGTTCACGCACAAGTTCAATTTCATGGCAGGCCAATAAAAGAAAAAGTCCCCGGCCAGCTGTGCCGTGCCTAAAGAAGCTTAGGCTCCAGAAATGAATGTCTTGTCTGGGCTGGCCACTGTCCCAGTGGGGCAAGATTATCCCCCTGGTCAGAACAGTGGAGGAGACGGGACTCATAAAACCCCATTAAATAAGAGGCAAGAAGCAGCCAGATACCGGCCAGCAGCAGCAGCAACAACAGGAAGAGTTCCAATACCAAAAACACACACACACACTGGACAAGTGGCTTTAAGCCAGAGACTTTGCCTCGCCCTCGGCCAGGACTCTCGAATGAATTATGGCTTTAATTTCAATTTCAGTCTGGCCAGACATGTGAGCTGCCTTCTCCCTCGGTCCGGTTCTGGGATGTTGCTATGGGATGGGTGTGTGGGACGGGACCACCTGACAGTCAGCATGCTCCAAAGCCATTGGCCATAATTCTAAACTCAGTGACGGATCATAAATTCGAAACTTTTCTGCCAAACAGCAACGATACAACAACAATGGTCGGAAGATGAGCGACAAGAGATGAATCCATTGGAACCATGGCGGCGGTCAATGACGAAAGCAAAAACTGATTGCCATCATATGGAAAATATTGAGTTCAACACTCAACGGGGGGGAGCAGAATATATGAGTAAGATCGACTGTTTTATGCACTAACTATCAAATTTTTGCGATCGAGCCGTTAAGGGATTGCCAAATGATATTTGAAGATCAGCTTTGGGTTCCTTAACTAAAGAAAATTTGTATAATTTTATGATAAAATACTTCCCTTATTAAATGGAAATCCATTATTGTATAAATATCCACTTGGAACCAACACTAGCCAAAGTTTTGCTACCATTGCCTCCATTAGTGATTCAGACTCGTCCTTTTGGTTAGGGTATGCCAGAAGACCGTTTGTCAGCAAAGGAATAACAACGACAAGCAAAACAACTGCAAATTACACTTGAATGGGACACACACACAGCAATGGGAAGGAGCAAAAGGAAAAGCGCCAGCGACAAGAGCAAAAGGTAAACGACAAGAATACGATTGGAAAACGATTTTCATTTCTGCAGCTAATATAAGCGACAAATCTAAGTGAAAGGGGGTTTGGTTCGGATGGGGTCCAGTTCCTTTGAGTGGGTGTTACACCCCCTTCATACACTCACACACACCCACACCCACAGAGAGTGAGAGACAGGCACATGCATGCGGACAATTTCGAAATCAATATTTATGACTGCCCCAACAGATTTATGGCAACTGGCGCCCGTGCAGAGGCGACGGCAGAAGGAGGTCGCTTGCAACTCATACGGATTTTTGCCTTTGATTTGCACGTTGGCCCATTCTAGTTGGATTCTCTCCTCCTCCCATTTTGAATACCCTTGCAGAGGGTCGTTATAGTGGCCATGTCCCTACAAAATATGTTTGTATTTCAACAGTTTCAAAAATATCAAATCGATTTTTAAAACTTCTGAAAAATGAAAGGGACTTTGATGTGCTTTATAGGGCTTTTAACTAAAAAATCATTATTATTATTATTTGTTCGATCTGTAAGAGCATTAAAAGCTTTGGACCCCCTCAGCTGGCATTATTTTTCTGTTCTCTGTTGCTTTTGGTGCTGCTTTCTGTTGCTGCTGCAACTGCTGCTGCTGCTGCTGCTTTTTGCTGTGTTCACAAAATAATAATATCCCCTGTTTGATTTTCATATACACATTCGTACCCTCTCACAGATACAGATACAGCTACAGGAGCAGACACAGACACAGATACAGCAAGCGTATCTATCCATCTATTTATTGTCTCTGTGTGTTTATGCATTGCTTCGTTTATGACACTGCAGCATTTGATGATTTATGCATTTTAAACAAAATGTCAGCAAATGTACGTATGTATATAAAGAACTAAACTGAGACAGAGGAACTGCAGTGGAATGCTGGCCTTTTTGTTTTGCCCCTCGCCACCCACCATATATTTTTCAAGGGATTCCTTGTTATTGTGGGGTACAAGCGTTTTAGGTTTCATTTGTTGTGAGTATCCTTTCTCAGGATGAGGATGAAAACTTTGCCCACTTCTTGAGACATCTAACCATTGAAATGTATAGGTATTACGCATCTTAATATTATATTGTCTTTGTCTTGTCTTATCAACCTGTCTCGCACTGTTCCTACAGAGCACTGCAGTCGTAAATCTGTGCAGAGGGTATGCCATAGTCGAGAGATATCCACTGTGGATTTCATGTCTATCTTCATCCTTTCTCTTTCCGTGGTGCTGTGGTCCGTCTCTGGTGGTGGGGCCCAATCGCAAAATGATCAAAGAAATTGCAATTGCCAATGGATTGCATTGCATGGCAAGCTTTTTGGCCTGCTGATGTTGCTAGGGCTGCTGCATCTCCTTCTCCTTCTGCTGTTGCTGCTAGTACTGTTGCATTCAATTAACACACACACATACTCTCAAACAGAAGGAGAGAGAGAGAAACACATACATATGTGAGTGGCAGCCTTCGGCGACCACGCCTCACTCTACACTCACTCTGTAATTCGTTTTGTTGGTTTCGGTTTTGTGCTGCCAAGCACAACTTCAATTGAATTATGAATTTCAAATTTCAATTTTACTTCTTTGGCAAACTGCTGCTGCTGCTGCTGGCCCACCCCCTGGTGCTGGTACTACGAGTATTCCTAGAACTCCAACATACAACAACAAGCAACAACAACAGCAGCAAATGCATAAACAAACAGTAATTGCTACCTAGCCAAATGCGAATGAAAGGCCTCCCAGCGCTTTTGTTTGAGCTCTATCCAAGCCCTATACGGTTTGATAGGAGCAAAGCTCAAATGTAAAACTCCCTTCCGCCGTCCAACCCATCCATGGGGATGGGGATGTATGTACAACCACACAACGTAATGTCCATCAAGGTTTTAAGCTGTTTGTCAGCCACAAAGACACACATCCACAAACACACACATGCACAGGGATTCGGCTCATAAAAGGCCTAAACATTGCATCAATTCATCAAACGGGACCAAGGAAAGGATGGATGGCGTATAGGGACTCTGGCCATCTGTCAACGGCTGAGGGGACACGACAGGAGACTCCGGATCAACAAGCTCGATTTCAATTAGTTCTTGCATTTGGATTTTGGAATGATTTCTGTCTCTTGAATATACAAAATCAGCCAAAATGTTTGCATATAGGTGGACTGGGACTATGATTATGCTTTTGTTTTTGTTTAATTTCAACTATTATATTTGATATGATGGCTGCCGTCGGATATTAATGTGTCTTATACAAACACAAGCAGACCCGAAAATGATTGGCATCCCATTAATATGCTCTCTGTAGTGTGACTGTTTAAGACGTAAATAAACCTAAAACACATCAGATACGATTACTCCTACTGTTTCGTAATGAGCGTACTGGCGTAATGAGCCGCAACCGCGAAGAACATGCAACAGGATGAAAAAAGCCGCAGACTAATGTTCAGCCCACATATGAAAATTCATTCTCAAAAAACAACACGACAGCCGGAGTTTGTCCTGCGGCACTTTCCCCATGAACTTTCGCGAACAAGGTACACATGAAACGGCAACGGGGCCCCCCGGCCCCCACACACGACTCTACATTTCATTAATACAAGACACAGGCTGAAACAGAAAAGGCCCAAAGCGTTTTCTGATAGTTAGCGTGAACAACATGGCCAGGTTTTAATGTCAGTCGGAGGAGCGTTTTCTGATCGTTAACGTGAACAACATGGCCAGGTTTTAATGTCAGTCGGAGGAGCGACCTATTTCAAGATTTAGCAGTAGGCGGGGGTAACCGCCACACAAAAGCCACAGCCTATAAGAAACTTGAGCAATAAAGATATCTATTTCACTCTTTTCAAAGCGATCGATAGGTTTTGGCTATATCATTGTTGTATTCCAAAGAAAAAAGCAAAAGATTTGCTCCGAGAGTGGAAATTGTTAAAGGAAAGTAAAAATATTTGATTTCACTGCCGAAAAATTAATTTTAATATGGATGTGTGTTGTTTTTATTATGCCATCTTTGTCTGAATACGAAATCTAATAATGATATTGGGTAAAAACTGAGTATCAAATGAATATCAGACCATTAAGCGTGTGCAGCTTCCACTTGTAACTTTTCATAGACCAGACCCTCACATTGGAGCTCATTGCTAAACCCTTTTGGTGTAGAACTTTTAATTTTGTTCTCCCCCTGCCACCTACCAGTTGGCAGTTAACTTTCACCACAATCAGCTTATAGTACATTTAAGTATGCTCAATTAGAGAGCCTAATCAGGACCAAAGCCCCTTTTCGAGAAGGTCAAAGGCAGGCAGTAGTCCTCCCCCAGACCGTCTGAACTCCAGTGAAGAGTCGAAAGCGCAGCTTTGTGTGGAAGTGTGGCTGAATAATTGTTTTATTGCCCACACAGTCAAATATTTATGCCTAATTGGGTGCCAATTAGGCACTGCCGGTCTACTTTTCCTTTCGGGTCCATTTTATTTAAACTTTTTTTTTTAACCGAAAACTTTTTTCTCGGCCAAAGCGAAAGACAAACGAGGCGGCTCGGGACACGGTCTGGGGCTGGGGCTAGGGCTGGGCCTGGCCAAAAGCGAAAACTTAATTAAACTGTCAATTGGTTTCTAATGAATGAATGCAAAGATGAATGAGTAATGAAGCTAATTATGGCTGGCAAATACGTCAAAGTGGCCAGCCATAGCCCAGTCATGCATATATCTGTGTATATATTTACATACAGGGCCTGGGCCAGAGGGGTGAACATTTTGTATTTTATGTGCCGGAATTTTAATTAAATCAGGCACGGATTGGTGGTACATGGCAGCCCGCTTAGAGACAGGACAGGACAGGGTTAGCCACTCTACAGAATCCCCGAGCTCCTGCTTGTTGTTGTTCTTTAATCTACATCAAAGCAGGTCCTCCGACTGATTGAGAACACGCGTCTTAAATTTCAAAAGCATTTAGCTTGTTTGATGAAATTCCTAGTGGCTCGGGCAGGTCTGGTCGCATTTTTTCCTCAAGATATATCCTAGGCGCCTCCTGCCTGCCGTTGTTTGTTTTCTGCTGTTTTTTTTTTGGGTTTGGGGTAACAATTGACATTTTGACATCTTAATCGCAGCATGTGTAAAATTAAAAAACTTTTTTCATTTTCCCTTTCCCAAAAGAGAGTGCCACAGCAGCAGAGAGCATTCCATTCGACGTGACTCGGCGACGGAATGCAAATGTGCAGCAAGCAGCAGCCTTGATGGCAACTGGAAATTAAATGAAAAGCCAACAGAAGCAGCATCAGCAGCAGCAGCAGCGGCAGATCGGAGGAGGAAAATCAGCCTTCCGGATGTGCAGACTGCGCGCAGCATGCAAATTGATTAGCCCCCAAGTAGAAGGCTGCCGGACAGAACGGCAATCCTGAGAGCACGAACGGCAATCCAGACACCTAGACACCTGGCAACAGCAGCAGCAGCAGCAGCATCCCAAGGCAACCGACCATGGCCAGCTTGTTGTTATCCCAATGCAATTTGCAAACAAGAGCAAGGCATTAGGCCTAAGTACAACAGCAGTCCAGCGCAGGAGGAGGGGCCGGAGCCGGAGGAACAGGTATTTGACAAGGCTCAGAGCCAGCACGAACGGCAGGCCGGAGGGAGAGCCTATCAATGGCTCGCTTTGCTCCCTGAACAACTTAAATCTCTGTTCACAGGTTGGGCCAGGAAAAAACTGGAAAGAAATTCCATTTCCTGTGGGTTGAAGTCGAACTCTTAAATACCCTAGAAGATATATACAAGATATATGAAACATTTTATTGGATTATCTTCAGAGCCAACAAGTTTTGATTAAAAAGGTCTAATCTTCGACCGATTACACTTTGGCAGGTGCATAAATTCTGTGTCTAAGTTTCATCCAGATATGGATATGATGTTGATGCGATCTATAAGATCGCAAACCCCTCAAACACCTTCATAATACCCTTTTAAAGAGTACCAACGCTGCACTGTCTCTCGGCCAATGCTATTATTTAGTGTGTAGGCATTTCGGCAGTGCGACCGCTTAATTACTTACAAGCCCAGAGCCGGGCCGGGCCGGGCTGAGCCGTACACACCACTTGGCCAAGATTAAAATGCCGGCTTAGTGAAGACTTTTGCATGTGAAATTAGTAGCTTAAACTGTGTGTATGCCAGCAAACAGTAGAAACTCAATGGGAGAGGGGATTGAGGCACAGTCTTAGCTGCTGCTGCTGCTGCTGAAGCTTGTTGTGGCAAGGACCAACACCGAATCCCGTGTCGGTTGTTGCTGCTGCTGCATGCGTATGATAAAATAATTCACTCGACTGCAACTCATAAATTCTCCAAGGTAGCGCATAAATTTTCAACAAATCTCGACAAAATGCCGCAAAGCAACCCCAACCCAAACCCCAAACCTCAGTCTGTGTTGGGCCTGGCCTGAGCCTGCTCTGCTCTGGTCTGGTCTTAGCCATGTTTAGACACTTGGCTGCGCCACATGCTTAGCTGTTTGGCCATGTTGCTGCTGTTGCGGCTATAACAGCCCGACAGACAGACGGACGGTAAACATTGCAACATATTTGTTTTAGCCAAATAGATGAATGGCTCTAGGGCAGATCCTCGTCCAAGGCTTAAAAGGGGAGGAGAGCAGACTAAATACTAATCAGAAATTGCCTCGAAACTGTCTCGGAATATTCTAAAAGGATACTGGATACTGTTTGAGTTCGAAAAGCAATGAATATCAAGTAAATTTCCCACAGATAAGCGGAACTCTGATGCCCCCTGACCACTCACCTCTTTTCTGCACTCTTGCCACAATTTTATTGCCCCATGCGGCGGTCGTGTCAACATTTTTGATTTTTGCACTTGATAAAATCAATGCAATGCATTTTTATGCGAACAACAAGAACAGCCAGAAATAATGGGTAAAGCGCTTGCCATGTAATGCGGCATGTGGCAGCCAGCAACAAGAGGAAAGCGGATCGGGGCACAACAGGGAGAGACAGCGAAAAAAATTACCATTTAAAAAAAAATGCCGAAAAATTGTTGCTGTTGCATTTTGTACGCATCATTGGGGCTCAATGGAGTGTGCACACACTGATACAAAATGTTTGTATGTCGCTCTCTCTTTTACTCTTCTCCCCTCTCTCCCTCTCTCTCGTTCTACACACTACAATGTGTATATGGCCATAAAACACAAAAGTTTGCAGGAACTCAATTCGTATCGTACTCTCTGGTACCCTCTCCTCACGCTCACGCTCGCGCTCACTCGATTTGTATTTTGTTTGCGAATTGGCAATTGTTCGACGACTCTTTTGGCGGAAAACGTGCCGCGGCCTAAGTAAATCAAAAGGTTGGCTTGTTGCACACACACACACACACTAATAAACGGAATCGGAAATGCGCACATGCAACTTTTGAAAAGAAAAAGGAAAAGAAAAACGAAAGAATAACGAAAGAAAAACTCGCTGCAACTTTGCTGCGCCGCCAAACAAGTCACATAAATTGCAAGTATTCGCACACACTGAGCTCTTAAAGTCAGGCCCAAAAACAAACATACACACAATATATATACACTCCATACAGGGGATCCTCTGGCCCTGGAAGCGCCCTATAGTATTGATTAAGTCGGCAGGCAGGCAGCGACAGCGGCAGCGGCAGCGGCAGGGGCCATGTCAGGCAATCCCTTAAGATTCTAATTTATATCAGCGGCAAAACTTATTTCCTGGCGCCTCTGAAAATGTCCGTACGTGATTCAATTATAAAATGCGGTCTCTCAAATCGTTGCAAAATTTATGTATTTCATTTTATTTCCCCACAACGGACAGCTCTCGAGTCGAGTCCCTGGCGCGGGCCTGCTGCAAGCGGCCCATGCGCGTGTTTGGCGGCGGCACATGTGGCCCCATTTTAATGGACCTGCCTCGTAAAATGCCACAAAAAGTGTCACAAATTTATGCGCTCCCATTCATAAAGGGCCCACCACCCCTCCCACAAAAGCGGCTCAGCAACAGGAGATCGGCAGAGAAAGAGAGAAGGAGAGAGAGAGCTGACAGAGTGTATCTGCGGTCCGTTGAGAGCTCGCTCTGGGCACTCGAGGTGTACTTGTAGTTTGGCGCTTACGTTGGGGCTTAAGTCAAGTGCAGCTGTCTTGAAATTTCACAAATTAATTATGCAGGATTCGATTGGCTCTTAAGCGAAAGCCGCTTGTGGCAGCTATTGTTTGAGGTGCAACTGCATTGGCGGCTAATTGAGCAATTGCCGCTGCTGTGGTGGTGTGCTCCCGATAGGCGCTGACTGCTGCTGCAGACAGGGACACACAGGGCTCCTCACACTTTGCGGCCAGGGGCGCCAAGGAGCCTATCAATTTGTGCAGTAAATTGCTGATTAACCTCAGTATCCGGTGGGTAATGCCTGCGGCTGCCAACAACCGAAGAGGAGCCCCAAGGACTGCGGTGTTGGGTCTAAGGAGTCCTTGTCTACTTTTTAGGTTACACTGGTCTAAAAGAATTCTGTTTCTATTCCTGATTAGTCTCAAAAATGTAAAGGGTAAAGTGTGTAATATTGTCTGGAAAAATCACGCTTCACAGGTCCCTCAAGGCGGAGCATATAAGAATGAAAAATACTTGTATCCTTTTGAAGAAAAGACGAGTATTTCTCGAGAAAGAAGTGACAGGCGTTTGTTGTCTGGGAACTGTTGTATTTACATCTACACTTTCAGCATTTCCCTGACATTTGTTTGTCCTGTCATCAGTCATCCTGCCGCAAAAGTCATAAATCGCAATGCGTGGATTATGCAATTTTCATGTTTCCATTTCCACGAGGAAAGTACGAAAGATGAGGCACGCGCTGCCGCTGACAACAATGCGTTACAGTTAGTGTGGCAGCACAACAGCAGCAATAAAAAAGCTACAACAACAACAACAACAAATACTAAATGTATTTCAGCAGCGGCAAGAAGATGGTGGATGGGCTCCCCAGGATGTGTGCCTTGTGACAACATACCAGTACAGGGGACAGGCGACACAATGGCAGGGAATGGCAACAGGAAGCGCCACAGCTTCAGCGCAAAGAAGGAAGCTTAAGTGGCAAGGATATGCAGCTGGAACCGCGGAAGCCATCAAACAATGACGCAAAAATGCAATTTCATTGTGGAATATGCCACAAAATGGTGCACAAGCGCCACATACAGGAGACACAAAGCATTATGGCTAATGGCAAAGAAACCGTGTACGAGTACATCACACAAAAACAGGATACATTTAGAGTTACAGGTGCAGCTCAAAAAGCATGGCCGGATGGATTTGGATAGTAAAAATATTGAAAATTTTATCCAAAATTCTTCGGTGTGTTCTTTATCAAAAAGTCTTTGGTGAAGGGCGAAAACATTACCAGATATTTGCTAGATTTGCTTAAACTAAATGATAATTTTCAGAACTATTTTACTGTATTTCTATCTTCTCCGTTTTGGTTGATCCAGCCAAAAATTAATAAGCAACCAAGTTGCACACGACAAAATCCACACAAGGCCACTCATCCTTGCACTGAGCCACCGAAAAGCCAACGAAATTTTTATTAAAAAAAACCCCCAAGCGCAGTTTTCACCCTCCAGCCAGGTATGAAACTACCAGGACCGGGTAAAGGACTCCGTCTCCTCCTCTCTCCGTCTCTGTCTCTAGCTCTCTGTGCCTCGAAATTGCTAATCATAATGAACGCACCGTCAAAAGCCACCGCACCGTGTGATCTCCATGCCGCGGCGCGGGGGCACTCTCCGGGTGCGTACAGAAGCGCATTTTCAACGCAAATCAAGCGCTGAAAAATGCACAGTCAAAGTTGTGTGGGCGTCTGGTTCGGAACTCGGAACTCGGAACCGGGACCCGGGACCCGGGCCAGGGGTGAAGGAAATCAAATTTCACTGCAAGTTGGTGGGCATCATCCTCCATTCTGCATCCTCCTCTGTGGAATCCAAGCCACTGCCATGTGTGAAAATTTTTAATACATCAACTCAAAAACGAGACGCAGCACAGAACCCGACAGGACACCCACATGAAAGCGGAGCAAAGTCGAGGTGGAAGGGGAAGTGTAGCAGAGCAGACCCCAAATGAAATGCATAAATAAACCTCACGCGGGGTTCTCTGGCCTGGACACGACTCCTGTCTGACTGCCTCCGACCGGGAGGTGGAGGAGGAGGAGAGGAGTTTCAGGGGTAGATCTCTTGCTGCGTCTGCTTAAACTCAGTCAAAGGAACAAAAAGAGTCAGCATGCCTCTGCCACATAATCATGGCAGAGTCCGACCCAGCTGGACTCCATGGCTATTCTGGTCGGGTCTGTTCTGTTCTGTTCTGTGTGCATGGCAAATAGACAGATGAAACTCAAAGGCAGGAACAACAAATGCAGCAACCGAAACAATTTAAATATAAATAATTTGGTTACTCGTGTTCATGCTCATTGTGCGGCATTTTCCTGTTGCTGGTTCCGGCTCTGGCTCTGGCTCTGGCTCCGAACCTCATGCATTATAAAGTGTCTGGGGCAATCATTTGATGCCTTCTCCACTCCACTCCACTGCGCCTCGCTGGTTGGCCTGTCAGTGCGTTCTGGCCAGCGTGCCGACTGCCGACTGCCGCCAGCCAGTGGTACAATCGTGGTTGCAGTCGCGTTTTGGGTGGGAGTGCCTGTGCCCCACTACTTGCTGGCCACACAACTAAATAATTTAGTTACACAAAGGCCAGGTCGGGTCGGGTCGGGATCGGGGTGGGGGTTGAGTCGGATCCGACCAGATGCTTGACCATCTGTGGCTGACCAAAACGTCCAGCCACCCACCAACAATGCACTGAATTTCTATGAAAATGCTAACTGCAAAACGTTAATAAGCGAACAGATACCAAAACCTGACCGAATTCCATGCAAATGTAACCCACAAACAAATGAAAGAGTAAACCGATTGTCTCAGCAATATCTCCCTCTCTCTTTGAATGCTTAACTGGAGGAAATTACTGGAAAAAGGCTAGCAATACTACAATATTATAATATTTTGCAACAATACTTGCAATGTACAACAGGTAACAGAATAGGTAATTATAATTATATACGTTAATTTAATACGAATCTTCATGAACATGAACATGGAACCGACACAGGCCACCTCGCACACAGCACAGTCCACGTGAAGGAGGCCACTTGAGAAAAAGAACACCTAGAGCTATGAGCGGTTCGACCATAAAACCATTTACTTACCATCTTTTGTTAGACTTCCATTAGGCGTCATTACCAGGGATGAGGGATGTAATTAGCTTATATGTAGTTGGAATTTACAACTCAAATCAGCAAACATCCACAAGGAGTCTTGTTTTCCAGCTGGATATAATTGGAACAGCTCCATTCTCTTTCGAGAGTCAGAAGAATTTTCTAGTTAATTATTATTATTATTACAACTGTTGGCACTGCATCAACCTAAATTGATGGTGCCCTTTCTGCTGCTAGGGGTATCGGTATCAGCTCAAAGAACAATAGAACTACGAGTAATAGAAACCCTAATTATAGTTTAGCAAGACTGTCGGCATTTGGATAGGGCCCATGGTGCATGAGACTCATTTCAAAGAACTCTATTCAACTGCACTTTTCGTTATCTACTTTGCAAACCCGTCTTACTGTGTGACAGCTAATTGAAATTTAACTTGATCGTAGCTCCAGAGTAAATGTCAAACAATTTTTGTTTATTATTAATTTGCATTTTGATTGGAATTGGCTGACAGCCTCCTCCGAACAGACATGTGAAATAAACAATATTACAATCGAAATTAAGCTTGAGTTGCCAGAACCCAGAACCGACACTAACCGACGGATGGATGGATGGATGGATGGATGGATGGATGGATAGATGGACTCGGGGCGTGGGCTGTCCTAGCTGACTGCTTGACTGACTGACAGTTGTGCTTGGGGCGGTTTGTTTTACATTAACATTAAAACATTTCGTAAAGCATTTATTTTTAACAAATATTTCGCCGAGAGCCAAAGTGCTTCACTGGTTATTGTTTTTGGCGCGGTCCAAAAACAAGGCAATAAATTGTTTGCAATAATTGATTAATGAAGGCGGGCAGGGGGTGGCGTAGGAAGAGGATCTTACCCTGGATGCTTATCATTGGCAGGCGGCGGCGCCTGAGGCAGCTCCTCCCCGACAGCCGGCGGTGGGTGAAGGGTCAGGGGTAGTGGGTAGTGGTAGTGGTAGTGTGGCATAAGAAACTTTTGCCATTTAGTTGGTTTGGCAGAGCAGCCTTGGCGCATATAATTAACATCACCAACATCGCAGCCAGCAAAGTGGAAACTGAAAGCGTGGAAAACTGGCAAATGCGAAAATCGGAAAAGCGGGAAACTTGCGGCCACCCTAGGCGTCCCGCTGCGATGCGTTCGGCTCTGTTCTGTTCTGTGCCGCTGAACTAATTTAAATTAATTGAATATGCTTTGATAGCATTTCAATTAACTTTTATGCCGACGCACGGCCTTGTGCCACATTTTTTCGCCATGAATTTCAATGCATTTCAAGTGAGCCGCCCCCCCACACACACAAGGCAATCCAATCCAATCAGATCCGATCCGATCCGAGCCGCCATCATGGCTCTATCTACTCGTATCGTATCTATCTATGTATCTGCCTCAGCTGCCTCACAGGCATTCCGTCCATGCAATATAAATGAGACGCGCTCTGTCATGACATGTCCAAACCATTTGGACTCGACTCCCTCTGTCGCCTCTGGTCGTGGGTCCATGTGCGGCATTTTGCATAATAAGTGGCCAAGAGGAGGCAGCAAAGCTTCGGATGAAACTGGGGCTGCGACTGGAACTGGGACTGGAACTGGGACTGGGGCTGGAGCCTTCGCTCGACTCATTGCATTTGGCAAGCCAACTAAATCACCAGAAATCAGTTATAAATTCGTTGGCTGCTGGTGGCCGTTGGGGCCGGGCCTTCGTCCTGCTGCTCTGCGCTGTGCTGCAGGACATTAGATTTACAAATACATATGCATAATTCCCTTTACCGTAAGCCTTGGCGCTGATAACATTGCAGCCCACAGCCCAGACAGACAAACAGACAGGCAATCCCCATTTCTCTCACTCTGCCCCGGTCTGAACGCACACACATACACATCCGAGTATGTGTGCGCCTTTTAATTATTCAAATAAAACAACATTCTGGCCATGGCCAAATTGCAAAACTGAAGGAAGGACTGGCAGATCCGTTGGGTTTCTGTTTCGGTCTCGTTGTGTTGTCATCACCAATAAGCGAGCATTCCTGTCAGTCTTCTCTCTCCCTCTCACTCTCCCTCTGCAGGATTAGGATTCGTTTCTGCTGTTTGACTTGCTCAGGCTTTAATTTACGGCCCAAAAACATGAACGCTTCAAACATTTGCGGTGGCTTGGTAATAATTATTTGAAACTCTGACGATGGCCATTGAGGAAGTTTCTGAAGGCAGGAGATCTCTGACGAATGCACAATCCCAACTAAAAGATACTCGTACTAGAAGACGAATGATGAGGCCCTTACCGTACGCTATGTACAAATAATCTGAACAGGTTGATGGAGCACACATTGCATTGAAATTGGGATGTATTTTGATTTATTTTTCTTAATATAAATCATGCCAAGTAGATTAAAATTCAGTTCATTTTGGAATGGATAATCAAACTATGGCTCCATTAAACAATTAAATGCTCCACACAAGGCCCCCAATTAAGAGATATTCCCTATAATTATAAGAGATACTTGACATATCTAAAAAAAATCATCATCATCACCCTTGGCCCTCGCTAACACGTGCTGATGGATATGGCTAAAGTCAATTTGATTGATAACACTCCGCCAGACCAGCTTTTCCTTGTTTTTTTCTTTCTGCTGTTTCGGCCACTCTGTCAAGTGGCAATTAAACTAAAGCATGGCAACAAGCGACAGCGACAGCGACAGCAATAGCAACAGGACGCAGGACACCGAGCAGTGGGGCTATAGACATAGTGTATGGGCCCAGATAAAAATGGCAGATATTTTTTTCACGACTTTCGGCCGGCGAACGAACACACAAGTTTTTTCAGGCCGGCCAGGACCTAATGACACACGGCCCGGCCGTGACCGCGCTGACGTTGATAGGCCACAACAATTTTCATTGGACAGCCATTTACAATAAACGTCAGCGATTGCCGCACCGCTCTGAGGGTGTAAGGAAAAAAAACGCGTAGTTTAGGGCTAAAATCAAACAGCATTGATTGGGTGGTGGCGGTGGTGGTGGGACAGAGACAGGGACAGATCTGTCTGTGCCGTTTGATAAGCGCTAATGAATGGTTTTCTTATACGCTCCATTGGACTATGTCCGCGCTCGTTCGTGTCCTTGTCCGTGTCCCTGTCCCTGTCCCTGTCCGTGCCCGCGGCCAGCCGCAACTCTAACCGAAAGAGAAGGATAAGGAGGCAAGAGCCAGAGAGCCCGAGAGCCAGAGAGCCAGTAACGGAGCGGCCACTTGTCGCGGTTTTGGGCAATTTAAGCGGCGGTTGCCGTTGTCATTGTCACGACGTCGATGCGGTTTTCGACTGACGCAAATGTTTGGCTTTGAGGCAATTAACGAGGCACGAAAATGGGGCGAAAAAAAAGAAGCACAGTCCGAACAGAGAACAGAAGTGAGGCGGTGCGATGCAGTTTTTTTTCGCTTCTGCTTTATTTTTTGGCTTGTAATAAAATGGCAAACGTATGCCGATGCAATCAATAACCGAAGCCTCGAACAGCTCTGAAAAGCATGCTACACTTTTTTCCAGGAGCTCACCGTCGGAAAAACCACAACGTTGTCGATGTTGTTGCTGCAAGGACATGGCACAACAGCAGCAGCAGTAGAAGGAGCTCGAAGAAGGAAGAGGAAGAAGAGCAAACCAACAAACGACTTAATACAGGCCAACTTGATGAAGATACAAGACAGATGGATAACGGCAGGTGAGCCAGGCATACAAATAAGAAAATTTCCCAGTGTGCCTCCTTCACATTGCATCATCACCTCCCCCCCAATCCACCCAATCCACCCAATCCCCAATTCAATGCCAGCTCTTTCCTGGAAAAAAAACTGAAAAGAGAACAGCAAAAAAGACAAAAACTTTTAAACAAGATTCGGCACTCGGTGCACAATGGCCAACAACACAGCCTGCCTCAGAGACTCAGCCTCTTTTATGCTTGACCATGGTCCATGGTCCATGGTCCACTCCAATACAAATCGTTACCAATTTTCAGCCGGATGGGGCGAATTGGTTCGTTGGGGAACTGATCTGGAATGGGAAGGGCGAATGGGAGTGAGGCGGAGGGCTCAGTGGCAGCCCAACCCCATCCTGCCCCCATAAGCAATGCTCAACTGTATGGACAAACATGAGGCACACACCTTTCATTTATTGTTCGTCTCCTCTCTCCCATGCTCTCAGCCTTTCATGCTGCTGCCTCTTTCTTTGTTCCTTCCTGGTACTGGCACTGGCACTGGCACTGGCCCTGGCTCTAGTGGCGTATACGTAACGCTGACCATTCTCAGGACGGGAACCGCGCACGACACGGTCTTGTGGGTGGTTGGCTGGCGAAAGTGGAGGCTGCTGGAACGGTGGTGGAACGGCATTGTCTACTGGAGGGATTGGCAACCGGACTGGGCTGTGGACTGGCTGCAGCCGGCTTTATGTTGTGTATGTGTCTGGCCGAGGTCTTTACGTTGGCTTGATTGGATTTGCCGATGCAAATGAAGAATCCAATTTTTAAAGTTTGTTTTTCGTTATCGTTACGTTTCTTGTTAGTGGTGGAACCAGCTCCAGCTCCAGCTCCTGCTCCGGCTGCTGCTGCCACAGGTCCTGCTCCTGGTACAGCCTCCAACTTGGGTTAATCTCCCCCTCTGTTTGTGTCTGCTGTCTCTTTTTTCACCACGTAGCTCTCGTGTCTTGGACTCCCTTTTTTGGCCATTTTTTAAGTTCTTTTTACACTTTTGGTCAATGTTTTTTTGCTGCCATACAATAGGCTCCTGTCCGGCCACTGACGCAAAGCATCACCACGAACAACAACTATAACTATGGACAATTCCAACTAACCGACGGGCAAACAGACAGACAAACGGACAGCAGGGGGCAAAAATTTGTTAGCTGCACAGAAAAATGTAAAAAAGGAAAAGTTTTTGCTTTTTGGTTTGGCACGCCATTTGTTTGTGCTGTTGCTGTTGCCTGTCATTCCGATTCCTATTCACATTGGCTTTTGCCTTACCACAAAATCGAATTTTCACTTTTAAACAATTGACGTTACCACATATAGACACAAAGAGATATAGAGAGAGAAAGGGAAAGAGAGAGTGTGAGACACACACCTGTACTTTACCTGCCTGGACTTCTCCGGCATACCCTGGCCAGAGGGCATGATGATTTTGGCCAGAGCGTAGAAGGAAGCTAATTGTACTTTACCAAATAATATTTCCTATTTGTGGTGCTATTTGCTCAATCCATCCAGGAATCCATCCATCGTCTAACATCTTCATTTTCACATGACTTTTCTACCATCTTCGATCTATTTGTGCCAAAGAGGCCTTTGAAGAGGTCTTTCCTCTCTCTATAAACGGGGAGTACGAAACATTTTGAAGGTATTCCACCATCTGGCAACGCTGTAGGGCCTGTAACACCTAAAGAACTCAAATATCAAGGAGCCACTGGATAGAATTCATCATTAAATCGGAAAACTAATTTTCTAAGCTGAAAATCATTTGGAAAAGGGTATCAAAATCTTCATTGACAAATCTAGACTTTCCTTCTGCCTTCACTTTTATCAAGTTTCATTCTCTTTTATTTCACTTTTCCCCCTTTACGAGTATGCCATTCAATTTGCTGTTTTCTCTTTGTTTTTGCTCTGGTCAGCTTAATGCTGGCTGGCCCCCCGCGTCGGCATCGTGGCCAATGGCTTTTGTGTGCAGTTTATTTAGGAAATAAATTTACCAACTATTTGGCTAAACTGACAGGCGGAGGGGACGACACAACGACACGGCGACTGATTGGTTCAAATATGCAAAAAATAGAAGTGCTTTAACCTGAAAATTTCATTTTAATTATCGTTCAACATTCGGTTAAGCGGTGTGTGTGTGTGTGTTTGTGCGTGTGTGTTGTTTGAAAAACAAAATGAATTGCAGCCTCAGTGCAGTGCGTGTTATTAGCCCATTCGATCAGCTGTAATAATCAATTAAAGGCTGCGGGGTATGCCCAATGAAAACATGGCATTTGCAATTTGTTTATTTGCAATTATTAGAATTAACAATGCGCCAATGATTGAGCTGGAAATTAGAGCTATTTATTTAGCCATGATACGAACTGTACTACCTGGCGGAAAAATCTTCCACCGATCGAAGAACCGAGGCAATTAAGTGGGATTGGAAGTGGAAATTTGATAGCTCAATAGTGGTAGCAGGCACTTGGCGGGGATTAAATAATTAAGCATCGACTGCCGGGCAATTCATCATGAATGATTTGTACAAGTGCCACACCGAAAAAGAAAACCCAGCCAAGCAAGACACGCTATCGAATTTCCTACAGAGAGAAGTGCTTATAAATCTATTGCAATACGATCCCCTGACAGGCGGCTACAATTACTGAATGGAATCGCTGGAATAGAATCAATAAATTAATCAACATCCCACAGAGTAGTTGTCTTGAGTAGCCATTAAATCGTTGGGATGCTATTTTAAGAAGCGAAAGCGTTTACGGTTCCATGGCATGGCCAGCGGTAGTGAAAATTAGCCACAAAACGAGGCGGCATATGCCATAAATCCTGGCCACAAACTGAGGAAAAGCGCTTCTACGAACAGAGAGCCTCGAACTATGAGGCGAAACTTTATTGACCCACAAATAACGTGCAGATAATTACAAAAACAAAAGGCATTCGGGCAATGGACAATGGGCGAGCAGTGGTGCCCCCCAGGAAAATGTGGGGGAGTGTATGGGAGAATATGGCAAAGTGGAAAAACTACTTACAAGTATGTTAACATGCGCAATTGTTGCCTTGTCCGAGTGCGGGTCCGGGTCCGGGTCCGGGGTAGAACTCCTCCGGGGCATACTCGCACTCAGGCCAAAGGAGCAGCAAGCAGCTCCATCCTCCATCCTCCATCCAGCAGCAGCAGCAGCAACAATGGGACGGAAATCTTTTCTTTTTTCCTGTCCGCTGTGGGTTTTCCCAAAGATGCTCAAGTTTATTTCTTGTGGTCATGGCAAAAAGTAATCCAAAAGATAAAATACAATAAAATAAAAGGCCAGGCGGTGAGTTATGTCTGTTGTTGTTGCTGTTGCTGGTGGTTTCTGTTTCTGGGTCGCATTGGAGGGCAGGTCCCATAGACAATACCTTAAAGCAACCCATGTGTTGTGTCGTGTGCATAATTTATATGGCGAGCTTCACATGTTTTTGGCTAAATTATTTCCCCGGCCAGAAGGAGCACGTGCTGCTGCTTCTGGCCACCAGGCCACAGGGCCTTCCAGGTCAACCGTTTGGCCATAAATTTGAACGCCTGCCCTGCGACACGCTCTATGACATTATTGAACTTGAAAGGGATATGGCCAAAACCAACAATACAACAGAACAACAGGAGCATGGGCTGAAGCTGAAGCGAAAGCAGGAGACCCTGGACCCCGGACCCTGGCCATAAACACAAAAGCCACTGAATTGACCTTGGAAATTTCTGGTTAACTGAAAAGGAAGAGGACTTGGTAAGTGGGTAAACTTATTTCCATGGCTTACTTATAGCTGAATATAGATATATCAAGGGAAAACTGAACAAGATGAATGTGTCAAGCATACAATATTAAACGACCTTTGACCTATCTGGTACAATTTGAAATCAATGATCGTTTGTGGCCATAAATTATGGATAGGATACGATTCTTGAGCCATTGCCTCTTTTTATGAGAATTTATATATTTAAATAATATTTATTAATTTTCTGGTGGGTAAAACAATTGTTCGAGTATTAGATTATATCAAAAAAGATAAGTTAATCCATATTTGACCTCTATTTACACTTTATCGATACATCCTTCACACGTTTCCAGTCAGAAAGAGTCTTTAGATCTCTACATTGTACTATACCATTACTCGTACGAATATATTAGAGTAAAAGTTATGTAACCACCAAATATTAACTGTTTAGGGAGAGTCCACAAATTCCACTTTCAAGCAAACAAAAAAAAAGGAGCTTTTTATAGGCAATGCCACCTTCTCGGATTCTTTTTTATTAGACAAAATGTTGTTTGCTGCTGCAATTGCTGTGGGACCATTTAGCATTTTCGAGTAACCACATGGGGCCAAGACCAGGCAGCAGCCACAGAATAAGCCATGGCCCAAGCCCTAATGGCTGTAAGGGCGCACAAGAACAAGCGCTAGGAGACGCGTCGCACCCGACGGACGGACGGACAGACGGACAGACGGATCGTCGGTGAAGTATTACGAAAACTCTAAACAGACGCAAAAACTTTTGCCAAAGAAAATTTTCTTAATTTGATTTCTTCAACGCCCCTGGAGTGCAGTATTGCGGCCACGGGGGCATCTAAATGTGCGTGTATTTTATAAATATCCACAAATACAAAATTTTATATATACATAAATAGGTATATATTTAGGTATATAAAGCCAGAGCGGGCTAAGAGGCAGACAAGGTATAATAAAAAGGCTTGGGCAGAAAAGTTTTTAATAAAGTTTTTATACCCTTACGCCAGACACGGAGAACTGCTCTGAGAGTTGGGGGCCATTGGCCAAATGGTTATAATTGAGGCAATTTGTTATGAATGAAATAAAGGTAGGGGCTGATTTGGGCTCTGAGGGAATTCATGGCTTATTCTTACAATTATGGCGTGAGTTTAAAGCTTTATTTGCGATGGGAAGGAGTACTTTAGGTTAATTGTCTTGGAAAACGCATGGTTTATACTGGTTGGATCGCACACAATTATTTCCTTAATTTAAAACTCGTACCATAGTAATGCCTGAAAACTATTTCACAAAGGTGTCGACTTTCCATTTAATGTCCTATAAGACCTGTCCTCCTAGATGTCAGGGGTGTTTGCTATGGGAATACCGTTTCCCTTCCATGCAGTTTGAATTTCATTTCAAAACAATTTGTAAAAGTCTCTCAACTCTAAGACACACTTGCGGCCTCGTTGCAATCGAACTTTGGTGTGTGGCAGCTAAGCAAATTTGCTGGAAGTCGGCGGAAACTGATGCTGCCACTGTTTTTGCCACTGCCACTGCCGAGTCAGCAGTGTGGCAAGGATGAGGATGTGCCTCTGTTTCCTCTGGCGCTTCCTGTGATGCGTGTGGCTGTCAATAGTTTTCCTTCTTTTTCCCTGTATATATATATTTTTTTGTATTTTTTTTGATGAATTGACAGGCAATGCTATTTGTCAGCAGTCAATGTGTTTGTTACATTTTATTGCCAGCTGGCTGCTGCTGCTTCTGGCTGATTCTGCTGGCTTCTGGCTGTTGCCTGTTGGTTGGTTGCTCCATTGTTAATGTCAGGCGTTCGGGGCATACGCTAAACATGGGGAGCAAGTTATTTGTCTGCATTTTATATGCAATTTCTCTATGCATCTCGCTGTTAGACAGACGGGCTGTCAGGCAGGCAGCAAACGAAGGGAAGGGAAGGGTAACCAGCAGCAGATATACCAGCAAATTGTGTTGTATTGTGCCTGGATGCATCCGACATCCGACAGTCGACAGTCGACAGTTGAGGGTCGATGGCTAGGGCCAAAGCTGCTTCGATTTGCATGGTCGCTGTTTGAAATAGATTACGCATCCGGGGTGCCAATTGCCGCGTGCCCTTTCCGAACAGTACTTGAACTTCATCGAAGAGCAGCGCCAGCGCCAGCACCAGCACCAGCACCAGCACCAGCAAAGTCCAATCAAAGAAATTGCTCTGTCTGCCTGTCTATGATTGAATAACTGAATGACGATCTCATTGCAATCAACTTTTGCGATTGTATAACGACAAGAATGCATTGCACAATATTCACAATAATTCTCACTTCCAATCTGATTTGAAGGTGTCTTGTCTGTTGGCCCTGGCGACGCTTTTAATGAAATTCTTTTGACAGAAAACAAAAAATAATAAGTCTTTAATGACATCTAATTTGTGAAGGCTTACAGCCTTCCTGCCGGACTTACCTGTCGAGAATCGTAACCTTATTTAATCCAAGGCTTGGGTTTTCTGCATCTCGTCAATTTCTTTTCACTTCGCACCAGAGAAAACTCTCTCTCTCTCTCTCTCTGTGTCGATTTGCATGGGAATTTTCATTCCTTTTCGTTTTTCCCTCTACGAATCAACGGAAATGAGACTCCATTTCGCACGTACCTCTCGCCAGCCAGCTCCACGCAGCCTTTGACTGCTCGACGACGGGGTTGGTCATCGTCCATGGATACGGATACGGATAAGGCAGGTGGCATCATCATGTTTGCTCGTTCCATTTCCACTCAAGCGCAAATGAGAACGTGTAAGGTTTTCCAATCTATATGTGTAGATGGAAACTTAATCAAACCGAACAAAGGCAAAGGGAAATGGTTACCATTTTTGAGACGACTCCCCAAGCCAATATCTGAATATGCCACATAAACCTCTGAGTCCTACCCATTTATACAAACTATAACGAAAAATAACTCCGAAATCAGTTTCATTATGATTCTGCATGTTTTTTCCCTTCTTATTTTCTTTTTTTTTTTAATGGTTGCGTTTTATAAATATGTAAGTGCATGTCAACATAAATTAAAATACTCCCCAGTTGATTAATAATGCACATGGAAAATGTCACAAAGAAATATGATTGTACGACGATGGCTGATTCCCTTCACTATGCCGGAGCCGTAGTCGGAGCCGTTGCCGGAGTCGGAGCCCTCTCGAAAGCAACCTGAAAGCCTCAGCGACTGCGCTGAAGTACCAAAAAGGCAAACAGGGGTTCGGGCCAGGCCAAGGTTCTGATACTCTGAAAATGGTATGTATTTTTAATATCCTAGATAGATAGAATTGCATCGCCATCGCCAACCCAGTCCCAGACCCAGTTCTTTAAATTAAAAGTGTTTAATTATTTTCTTATAATATTATTTACTGAACACCATTTAATTTGTGTTCCCGTTCTTTAAATTCTCTCTAAAAAAATAAACAACCATAATATAAATATAAATATTATTTTATTTTATATATTATTCGTACAAACGCAATGAAAAATTCCCCAGATCCAGTACGTGTCTCCTCCAGTGTATGCAAATATTTTATGCAAGCACAAAAATAAAGTCATTAAAATTGTAAATACACAAGGGGAAAACGCAGGAGAAGGAGTGCTCCTTCCGAGCAGGAGGTAGCCAGGAGTCAGAGGAGCAGCAACAACAACGGCTCCACATGCAGGAGGGAGCAAGAGCAGGGGCAGCAGCAGGAGCAGCAGCAGGAGATGACGCGGCCATCCTGCGTGCGTGCAAGAAATGGAAATGCGGTTAATTTCCGTAAAGTATGCAATAATTTCTGCCACTGAGCATAAGCAACAGTAGCAAGTGAATGCAAGTATGCACACATACACACACACACACGCACACACACATACACAAACGGATGCGGCACACTCTGCATACATACATACATACATACATACATGAGTGACTGTGCGAGAGTGCGGCAACAAAAGGCAAAACGCAAAGGCACAAAGTAAAATAACTGCCACACGTCCGCCCTGTGGCCTTGCAGAGCCCGAACAAGTAAATCTCTTTGGCCGTCTGCAAAGACGGAACTAACGAACAAACGGACATTCATCAATATAAATCAACCGACGGCCACAAGCCAGGCCCACTACCAGTACCAGGAAGAGACCGAGCCAGTGCAGTGGCGGAGGAGCAAGCCTCCACCAAGTAGAATAAATAAAAACATTTTTGTATAAAAATTTCTGGCAATCGGTGGGCAAGTGCGGGGGGTCAACCGAGAAAGCGAGGCTGCAAAAATGTTGGCCAAAGAAATATTTTCACATTTCTGTGCCCTTTTGGAGGGTATTGCGACTGTGACCAGAAGTTTGTCACAAACGAAAACAGATGAGTGCTTCTTAAACCAAAGATTTCCATTATTATTTATCAGTCCATCAAAATCGTATGAATATATTATATATCTCCTAATGGAATGCTCGATCTAAAAGTGTAACTAAATGTTCGGCCACAGAATCCAGTATTTCATTCTTGCTATTTATTTGTGTTCTTATTCGGCAAATGGCGAATGGACGGCTTCGGCTTCGGTTGTGGCCGTTGCATTGTGCACTTTCCTGGTCCTGGTCCTGGTGCTGGTCCTGGTCCACCCTTGGTCCGTACTGTCCTTGCAGCTGCCGCTCGCTCTGGCAGTTGCCACAGTAGCATTTTCGTTTCATTATGTTCCGCGTGCCTAAAGGATAGCAATATATATTTGAATTTTTTTTTGCTGCTGCCGACTGAAATCGTTTGCATGTTGAAAGGACTGCAAGGACTACTGTACTGTCGTTGGCACTCGCTGAGGCAGTGGCACACACACAGAGATACACCACACGCATACTACGAGTACATACAACACAACAGAATCGTTGAGGCCACGCCACGCATTTTGACTTCGGTATTTGCGGCTTTTTTATGTAATTCATGGTCATTCCACATATGCATGCAGCATGTCTCTCTCTCTCTCTCTCTCTGTGTGTATGTGTGACTGTATATTTACTGCCTCGAAAAAAGAAAGGCGAACAAAAAATAATTGTGCAAGCCTCGTCCTGATCCTGGCATGCATTTGGGCAAAGAAGCTTCACGAAAATCACGTTATTTATGCGATTTTTCGAGCCATGGCATCCGAGATGATGCCACATGAGGCAATTAAAGCCATACAAGCGCACAAACCAAATGTCAAAAGCGAAATCAAAGCCGTGTGATTGCAGCAGTCGAGATTAACCGAGAAGCAAGCCAAGGAACAGATGCGCCATAAGTTTTTATAATTAAGAATATTAAAAGTTGACAAAATTAAATATTTACTGATCTGCAACAAGCAAGAGAAGACTCCAAGGACTACAGGGCTCAGACCAAAAGCCAGGCCGTTATTCATCGCACGATTATCTTGTCTTTGATTAGACGATAGTTCTGGCTCTCGGGGTCTACTACAAATAATCAAGGGAATGATTTTGGTATTTATCTCAAGATCTTCGTCATTTATTGACATCATTTAGGTCTGTCGTTATTGAACATTTTTATAAATATTTATAAAGATGAAGAAGAATCTCTGCATTAAAACAAACACACTGAAAAAGAGAGGGCAAACAACCCCTATTAAGACCCAGTCTCTGCCTTCGTACACATCAAGTGTATAAAATAATATCATAAAATAATACTCATTCAATGACTGTAAAAACAACAACACTGGAAAGTAAATAGAAGAGCATCAGCCTTAAATTCAATTGATATGCAAATGCAAAAAACAGAAAGAGCGCTCTCTTTTTTCGCAGTGCATTTCGATGGCGGCGCATTTTATTTGTCATTTCCGGTTTGTGTCGGAAGTTGAAATTATTGAAATCAAACGGAAATGCAGCGAAGCAAATGCATAAAAAACGCCCAGAGCCAGAGCCAAAGCCGAAAAGTGTGCTTAAAGCACGCACTCGGCGCATGGCATAACGATCCATTTTCCTGTCCATCTGACTGTCGTGTCGTGTGTGTATTTGTTTGTGTCGGGGAGCCCATAAATAAATATATATATAAATTTAAATAAATGCAGCCGCACACACACATTCGAGCAGAGAGACTCTCCGTTCGCTTGTCAATAAATCAGAATACTTATCAACGTCAAACGACCACAAAGACTGCTGGCAAACAACATAAGCGACCAAGGACCGGGACGAAACAGAACCAGAATCAGGACGAGGACCAGTCTGTGTAAGAGCCTGCGACGGTTTATTACGCGCGATTAAATTCATTAAAGAAATATGCCCGAACCTGCGACATCAAGCGGAAGGAAATCCGACCAACCGCACACATAAAGGCATCCCAGCCCAGCCCCCCACCAAAGGACACTCCCACCATCTGACAACTGACACTTGCTGCTCTATCTGTGTGCCGGCAGGCCTTCTTACGGCGCACCCAATTTATGGGCCGCCTCTGTTTTCCCGCTTTATCTTGGCCCCAAAACTAAGTCCGCTAATTGCGCCGCCTTAGCCGGAGAGTATCTCGACAAGTCTCCACACTCCACTTGAGGCGGCACTCATAATTATGCCAAATTTGCGCCATTTCTTCGGACTGTTGCCTCCTATTGTTTGCATTATTAGCTGACAATTTTCGAGATGGGGGGCGGGGGGCACAGGCACAGGCACGGTGATGCCGAGTGGCATGACTGTGATTAGACAGGATTTTCGGGTCTCTGTGCAAATGGTGGGATTAGCAGGCGCTTTGTCTTTGGCCGGAGGAGACAGAAACAGCAAATGCTGTTGGGACCGTCGCTCCTCGATAAGCGTCGTCCTGGACACCCAAAGAAGTTGATGTTTTTCTTGCATAATTGTGGCCCAAAGCCATGCGGTTGTTATTACAGGCCAAGATATCTATGCAAATGCCTAGAGACCGAAACCAAATCGATTGAATAAACGTTTAACTGCAAAAAAATGTTTCAGATTGTAAAATGTAGCACATAATTCAATGCCGAACAGAGGAGGCAATCTGCAGGATTTCCTATGGATATAAGTATCTAGATAAATAGCAAGCAAAAGGGTGTTAAGAATACCCAGCAGCCCAATAAATACACCTCTAGCCTAAACTAATAGCCAACGGCATTTCGCTATCTGGATATTCTGGATGTGGTCAAATTTCACACCTTCTGCTTGATAACCCTAGGATCCTAGGATTGACCAATGGAATATCCTGCAGTTAGATTTGTAGTTATTGTATAGTCGTAAATATATATAACATGTTCTGCACCGATATTGCACTTAGACCTAAATAAACAATCCTATGATCGTAAGTAATCCTGAAAAACGAAAGAAATACCTAACGTATTCAGTTCTCCGAAGCCCAATTTGTTGAAGTACCGATTGCGGCAACATTTTGTTGCTGGTACATGAGATACATAAGATTTTCATTGACAATCCATCATTGAATTCATGCCGGGGATGATATTCGGACCTTAAGATCCACTCATAAGAACTTGGGGAGAGCAGATGAACAGCTCTCTTTAAATTAAATCAAGTCATACCAGACTTAAGACTTCTAGCAATAATTGAAAGCTTAAAAAGATTTAAAAATTGAATTTTTAAAAATTTTTTGTGCAACTTCCACTTGGCGAACGGACCGTTCGGTCGTGGTTTTGTGATCCATTTAAAAATGAAGAAAATATATTTTAGAATTTACCTGAAATCCCCTGTAAAAGCTTTTGTCAACATCGATGCTCTGGCGTGACCAAATTCTTTGTTGTATTTTTTCCGAATTTTTTGCCCAATTGTTCAGTGTGTCGCCCTGGTGGTGGCGTTCACAAAGCGCTGATTGCACCGCCACCGCCCCCATACAATAAAGCTTTGCAGCCGTCACACACCGACCCAACGCTTTTTCCCTGCTGACATGTCCCGCCAGGGCCCAGCAAAAAAAGAGATATGCATATACATACATATATATCCAATAGGCCAGCATCAGCATCAGCATCAGCAACGGCCGTAGAGTGTTTTCTGGCGTTTTTCTGTAATTCGGTTGTAGTTTTTTCCAAGGTAGTTTTTTGGGATTGGTGAAAAACTGAAAAAAATTGAAACTGCCCGCATAAAGGCGCTAGCATATTAAAGGCTTAAACCCACTCAGCGGCAGATGCCATATTGCTGAAATAAATACACAGAGATCGGCATGGCCCGCATACCTCATGTGGAGATAAAATTCGTTTATGGAAATGCATTTCATTCAAGAGTCACCGATGCCATTTTTTTCCCCCTTCAAATTGTCCACGAACGAGGGTCATTTAACCAAACTTTATTAAAGATATGTTTGCATATGGACATACGAATATGGGCCTACTTAGCTCATCAACTGAACCACCTGAATTGGATCATGGCTTGCCTGTCCGCGCCGAAACTGGCTGTTCAGGCCGGTTTATGATTGGAAAAAAATCTGAATCCTAGTCGGCCTAGTGTATTTTTTTGATCTCCAAGCTGTTGTAGTCTCAGTTTGACCTCATTCAGTTTTTAGTCTCGCTCCGACCAACTCCAAATTGTGAAAAATTATCTATAAAATTTTTTCAAAAATTTGTCGAAAAACATTTTTTGATAAAAATTTATTTTCTCTTTTGAAATTTATTTCGGCACTTTTTAATTCAACAAAATGTGTTCTCCATGCGGACCGGGATGTGGACCCTGCGACCCCTGCTGTGGGCCCTTCGAGTGCTCGCCCAAGTGCTACAACTCGGCGCAACTGGAGGCCTTGCCGCAATGTGCCCCGCGCATTCCGCCCCCCTTCCCCAAGTGCATCACCGTGCAGCAGCCCCCTCGCATGATCTGCAAGAAGCGGGTCGTCTTCACCGAGAAGATCGTGCCGGAACCGATGGTCGTTAACCGATGCAGGCAGATCACAATCCCAAAAGTGGTGGACGCCACGCGCGTCATCAAGGTGCCGAAGCTGATTTGGGTCTCCCAGATGGTGCGGGAGCCACGCGTCATCTACTACCCGTCGATGATTCCGGACCCGTACGTCGTCTGCTACCCGAAGCGGGTCTGCGAGCCGAGGGAGGTCTGCCAGTCGATCCTTTGCCAGCCGAAGCCGCAGACGATCGACATCCCTCCTCCGAGGGAGTACTGCTGCTACCCGAACGGTCCCATCAACTACAAGCCGAGTGCCGCCTGTCCGCCGTGCCCCATTGGACCCTGTGCCCCGGGCGGAGGCTGCTGCCCCTTGCCGTGCTTCTCCACCAACCAGTATCCCGTTGCCGAAGGACGCTGTGGGCCTTGCGGGCCGTGTGGACCAGGATGTGGACCTTGCGGACCGTGTGGTCCTCGTGGTTGCGGACCCTGTGGCCCAGGAGGTTGTGGGCCGTGTGGTCCGGGCTGCGGACCCTGTGGGCCACGTTGTGGTCCCTGCGGGCCATGCGCTGTGCCGAATTGCGGACCTTGCGGTCTGACCATGCCTTCGGGACCCTTTATACCGGCTCCCTGTGGTCCTTGCGGAACGGGTGGATGTGGTCTGAACGGCCCCTGTGGACCATGCGGTCCTTGTGGACCCTGCTCGCCGCCATGTCCTTACGAATCGCCCGAGTGTGGACCCTGCTACCCGTGCGCTCCCACTCCTTGGAACACACATTGTGGACCGGTCGGACCGTGTGGTCCCCAAGTGCCCTGCGGTCCTTGCGGTCCATGCTAAGCCGCCAAAGAATCCTGGAGTACACGTTGTCGCCCTGGAGTGCCCTGTGGTCCTTGTTAATCGGCTCAACATGGCTCTCAAACTGATGACTGCAACCGTTTGGGGAGTCCTGCTACAACATTTTCCAAGTCTACAGTATATTTGCATTGTCAAAAACTGCTTCAAAACGCATTGGCTGTAAAATAAAAAAAAATCTTTTTAGCGGAATATTCACCGCCTACTATTTTTTATAACTCATAAAGTCGACCACTCAGACGAGATACATTTTTCCCCAGTGTGGAAACGATCCCTGTTTTTAAACGATGACAAGACACCGATACCGATTAATAGAAGAAAAACAATCGAATGCAACAAAAATTGGAGGGAAGCAAACGCAAGCTGTTCAGAAAAATTCAATAATGAAGACTTTTGGAAGCTGCTCCCCATTTACGAATAAGATTTCACCGTTGTTAGTTTTGAATTGAGGGTTTATAATGTTCCAAATAAGAGGACGTGGTCGTCAACTACGAATAGTGCGTCAAACTGTACATAAAATGCGGAACGATGCTGATTCCAACTGGCATGCGATGCTGCCCGTTCGACTACTATTTGGACTGAGAGTACGACAAGGACAAAGCCAAGCAATATAAGCAGTAAAAATTTTACTCGTGTAATTATAATGAGCCCGAATTCGGATAGAATAAACTTTATAAGAAGAGATTATAGAAAATATCTTAAGAGCTACAGGAAACTGTTGCTCTGAACAAAGATAAATTGCATCAAATAATGAATTACAATTATATTTATATTATAATTTATTAGTTTAATTATAACCGGTACTCATTCTATTCATTTAAATGGAGAAAAAACCATGATGATTGCATATCCTGGCCGCAAATATGTATGTTGGGTTACCCAGCAAAAAAAATTCGGCAATAATCCATAGATTTTAGTCAGTGGTGCACCAGTAGTGTAAAACGCTAATATTGCTCGTCATTTGCACTGCCCACTGTACCACATTGTCATCAGCATATATTCTTGTGCACGGCAGCAGGCTATGTAGACGTTCTCGAAACTGAGAAAGAATGGCGCGATACTTTCTTCCTTACTTTCGCTGTCGCTCTTTCGAGCTGTCACGCTCTTGTCGAAGCTTCGCTTGCATTAGGACACGTGCAATTCGGCCCGCCTGCCCTTGATTTAGTCTTGTTCCAGCACTCACTTCTCGCACTTGGCATAATTGATCTTCAATCTGACACAGTCCTCAATCCGACCCCGTCTTGAATCGATCAACTTACTCGTCGCTATCGCATCCGCACAGCTTTCGCTGTTGTTCTGCCACAATAAAACATATTTAACTAAACAACCATCGAATTATCATTAAATAGAACTATGCTGCTGAAATAGTTCAGTAGCCCTTCCTCTTCCTCCTTCTATCATCAAAAATGTTGCATTTTTAACAGATTTTATTCAAACACAAGACTATGAACACCTGGCCACATTGATCAACAAAATATATGACAATTTTGACAAGCCAAACATATTTCTAACCTGAGTACTGGAGTACTGGAATCTGGTAGTCTTTTTGTTTCAAATCAAGAAGGCTTTACCATCCCAATCTCATGTTACTGTTCGAGCTATACCCAGATCTCATTTCGATTTCAGTTTCGCTCCGACAAAGATCCAAATTTTAGTAAAAAATTTAGTTGCTTAAAAACATACAAAATATTAGTTTTTCTCGCTTTGATTTCGTTTAGAATTTTCGACTAACAAAATGTGTTCTCCATGCGGACCGGGATGTGGACCCTGCGACCCCTGCTGTGGGCCCTTCGAGTGCTCGCCCAAGTGCTACAACTCGGCGCAACTGGAGGCCTTGCCGCAATGTGCCCCGCGCATTCCGCCCCCCTTCCCCAAGTGCATCACCGTGCAGCAGCCCCCTCGCATGATCTGCAAGAAGCGGGTCGTCTTCACCGAGAAGATCGTGCCGGAACCGATGGTCGTTAACCGATGCAGGCAGATCACAATCCCAAAAGTGGTGGATGCCACGCGCGTCATCAAGGTGCCGAAGCTGATTTGGGTCTCCCAGATGGTGCGGGAGCCACGCGTCATCTACTACCCGTCGATGATTCCGGACCCGTACGTCGTCTGCTACCCGAAGCGGGTCTGCGAGCCGAGGGAGGTCTGCCAGTCGATCCTTTGCCAGCCGAAGCCGCAGACGATCGACATCCCTCCTCCGAGGGAGTACTGCTGCTACCCGAACGGTCCCATCAACTACAAGCCGAGTGCCGCCTGTCCGCCGTGCCCCATTGGACCCTGTGCCCCGGGCGGAGGCTGCTGCCCTTTGCCATGCTTCTCCACAAACCAGTATCCTGTTGCCGAAGGACGCTGTGGGCCTTGCGGGCCCTGTGGACCAGGATGTGGACCTTGCGGACCGTGTGGCCCTTGCGGCCCGTGTGGGCCGTGTGGACCAGGATGCGGACCCTGTGGGCCTTGCGGGCCTTGTGGGCCCTGTGGACCAGGACCCTGTGGATATGGTCCTTGCGGTCCTTGTTAACCAACAAAAGTGCAGGTCCTTGTGGTATCGAATCCTTCGAATCTTCTGTCGAACCTTTCCGTCCCAAGAACACTGCTCGTTTTCCGAGTCTCGAAAATTGCTGCAAGCCCGTGATGAAATTTACAATTGTCATTGTTTCGGAAATGCATTTGATTAAATATATTTGATGATGGCGAGAAAATCCGTTTGGCAATTTGTGAATCAGGTCGGTCGGCGGCCAGCTGTCATATGAACTCAATTTCTGTCTGGATGCCATGCCTCCAGTAGGCGGAGATTCTTTTTGTCTGCCGCAATGTCAACGAAAATAATTTCCACATTAATTCCGATTATGTGAAATTCATTAACTTGGCGAAAAAAACAATGCAAATTAGTAATGGGTGGGACGCGTGGGAGTGCCGCGTCTGGACACGTGTTCGGCGATTCATAATGGAACGCCCACGGCGGGCAGAGGCGGCCACCAAAATGCATGAGTGCACGGCCCGTACATCCTGTCAATCCTCGTATACTTATGCACATCCGGTTTGAAATGCAGCAAACAATGCAGCAGACACACAGATACAAATGCCATGGCTGTTGCAGATACATTCCCAGCCGTATATCTGCATCTCTGCCGCTGTCTCCCTGTCTGTCTGTCTGTCTGTCTGCTCCCCGCTGGTTGCCATTCGACCGGAAGAAATTATTGTTATTCGAATTGATCTGCCAGCAGTCTCTGTCGCTGCTGTTGCACTGATGCCGTTGCTGCCGTTGCACTGTCGCTGCTGCCATTGCGGTTTGCGATTTGGCCTAGCGATAGGCCTGGCTGCTGCCACCGAAGCGATATCTCTGCGGCCCCGCCGGTTACTGCCAGCTCTCTGATAACGTCAACGCAGCAACGGGTATCCAGCGCCACAGTCTGTGTTATTTATTTGCGCTCACATATGCATAAATAACGTGGACTGAGAGGGGGAGGGACGGGCGCCCGATCCACCCCCCCCTGCTGCTTGGACAATAAATTGCAAAAATATTATTTTATCAACAATAATTAATTAAATGCACTTAATTGCGTGCCGCAGTCGCAGTTGCAGTTGCAGTTGCAATTGCTGTTGCAGTTCCTTTTTTCGGTTTTTCTGTTTTCTGTTTTTATACCCTTTCAGAGGGTATTATAATTTGATCAACGGATTACGAAAGATTTCCCTGTCTGTTGGGTATATCTATCTAAGCTATCTGGCAGAATCTTTGCACAGGTCAAAAGAGAGAGAGCTGTAAAGATAGAACCTCTTCAAGTGCGGGAAAACCTTTTAAAGTTCCAAAGAGTATCCGTAGCTTCGGGCCCAAATCTTTCCCTCCTTTCCTGTTATTTATTTGGTGTTGGTTCTGTGTTGTTTTTTTTTTTTTTGTACCGCATTGTCCCCTGCTCGACCTTGTTTTTCTGCAGCTGCAGCTGCTGCTCTTCCTGATGGGTGGAGCGGGAGTCTGGGGACTGGGGACTGGGGACTGGGTGAAACATGGTCATCTGCATCTGCATGCATATGCTTGAGCAGCGTTGTAAGTAGCCATGTAAGTGGACAAGTGGCCGTCGGGTAACAGTTGCCGTTACTGCCACTCCTCTCACAACTCCTTTCCCTCCCCGTTCCGTGGCTGGCACTCTTCGCGATTTATGCGTATTTTTAAGTGGCATTAAGTGCGCGTTAACATCTTATGAAGCCAGCGCGGAGGCAGCCATAAATTATTGCAGTCACAACAACAGCTGGATGGCCATTAAACGACATGAAATACAAACGCTAATTGACGAGAGTTCGGGCCAAAAGTGTGGGCTTTAAATATGTGCAGCAAGTCCGCGGCTAATTGGGACAACTGCAGCTGGAGCTGCAAGTGCAACTGGAAGTGGAAGTGGCATGCTGTGATGCTGAGGCATCTGGTGGTTGCCATTCCCATTGCAATGCTTTTGTGGCTGGGACTGCTAATGAAGTTTGTGGCTGGGAAACATGGACATGCATCTGCGGCAAAAGGAAATATTATGCATACGCCATGTTTGCCAGTTGTTGTTTGGGATAAAAGTTTTCCACAAATCCCGTGTTCTTCCCCTGGACATTGCACGTTCTTTGAACACATTTAGTCTCAAAGTATCTGTATCCATGTATCTGTGTATCTGCGTGTGTGTCTGTGTATGGTAATTTACAGTCCCCAGTGTATACCCGCACGTGTGTGCATGGGTATGGGTAAATTGTTAAATTTATACACAAAAGAGAAACGCTGCAGCGCTGTGGCTGTGCTGCAACTGCCAAAGTAATTTGCGATAAGTGCGTCAGATTCTTTGGGGAATATTCGACCACACAGTAGCCCCACAGCAGCGGCAGCAGCATGCAGCATGCCCCAGCACCACCAACCACGACAATGATAATGCAACCACAACAACAAGTAAAGTAAAAAGTGAATATTTATTTGGCTTTTCGGTAGGGCTCCGCAATACTCTGCGATCTGAGGGCCAAGATTAAAGCACATTCCGCTCCAGACCAAATTAAGTTTAGCTACACTTTGATTAAAGGATATTGCTGGATATTGCTGGATATTGCTGGAAGGAGTTTCGAGTTGAAATGTCAATTCGGTTAAAAAGGGAATATAATGCCCTTGTGCATGGAATATTTATGGATCTACAGTGCGTTACAGAAGCGTACAACTATTTGTGATTATTGTTATGGCAGGTATCGTAAGAAAAGTCCCATTTTTATAATAAAAATATATTTCTTTCAGATATAACCATTGTTTTGTATTTTTATTACAGGAGATAGCTTTTCTTAAAGTGTCAGTTTTTATTGTCAAAATATTCTTAAAATTTGCAACATATGTATGTTCAAATTACACACATGAAACGCATTGTGCTGCGCACTATGCCCAAAGGACAATGGCAATCAGGCGGCGGCTCTTGGCCGGCGTGAAGATGGAGAGCTGCTCAAAAATCCCGAATACATTTCATTTGTGGCTTGTCCTGCTCGCCACAGTCTCTCTCTCTCTCTGTCTCTCTATCTCTCTCCATAAGTAAATAAGTCACAAGTGTATGCACGTGTGTGTATGTACATGAGTAAGTATGTAAAAAAAGGCAATTTGTATTTCAGGTTTTTTGCGCGCCCTCTCGTGCCTCTTGCCCGCCTTTGGGCTCCACGCATTGCTGTAATAATAAATTGTATAAAAGTATGCAATGAAAATAAAAACGCCAGTGCGTAATTAATGAGTCAAGGTGGTGTCATATGGTGCTTACCCGCACATACACAGACACTCGCAAACAGTAAGGCATGGGGCATGGGGCACACAGAGACATGCGACGACTTTGCTGTACAGTGCGTGTTAAGTCGCGTATTTCATGGCATTTATTTATTATGCACAAAGTGCCACCAGAACGAAGGGGGCTGGAGGCACGCACTCTCCACCGAAATTATTGACTCAATTTGTAAGCTTGCATACACACAGATACACCGCCAGTCAGCCCGATATACGCACATCCATAGACATAGCCCTTGACTCCAGAGACACGTACGTGTGTAAAGCCTCGCAGGCGCGTTAATTGCTTATGGGGCGCACATTATTCAGCTGTCATTTGGCGGCTGGCGATGGTTCTGGCAATTTTGGCCAAAAGCAGTGAAGAAATGGCCAAAGTTGCGGCTTTGGCAAACAATTAGGCAGCTAATTTTCAGGCGGCTCTGGCAGGACGACAGGCCAAAACGCTGAAGCGCGACCTAATCCTGTCTACTGTCAGGGAAAGGGCAGGGAAAGGGGGCTGGGAAAGAGGCGTTGTCAGTCAGCCAATCCTCGAGAGCAGCAGCGGCAGCAGCAGCAGCGAAGAGATGGAATTTGGTATGAAATTTGGGCCAGCAGCTAAATCACTGCCAAATCCTTTTGACAAATACGCACACAAGGACACGCAGACACGACTAAGCTGCTGACTGGGTGCCTGCTGAGCTGAAAGGAAACGGAAACACACTCACACACACACACACACACACACACACTAATATGGCAAGTTATTCAAAAGGCATTCCAGATCGAGATAAATGCACTCTGGAACTGAAGCTAGAACCAGAGAGATGCCAGGCGCCTGTCAACACCGAAAACTAAAAAGGTGACAAGGACAAAGCGGCCACGCAACGCACATAGGAAGGACCTCCTTCCTGGTTCCTCCTGGCTGTTAACCACAGCCAGGAGGAGGTGGTGGATGCCACAGCACATGGCAGCTGTCATGCGTGCGCCATGGAATGGCTCCGATTTCTACGGCACTGCTGCAACGCTGCTCAAACGCTGCGGATCTGCGGCTTATGGCTAAGTGGCGCAAGTTGCAGCGCTGCATAGGCGAAGCGCATCAATCAGGCAAAGGCATCCCCGACGAAGCCGTCTCCTGTCAGCCGTAATTTACGCGCATTCACGCCGTCACTCCTCCTCGTGCGCCACGGCAAATGGCAAACAAAAGACTTAGACACAAGAGGGAAGGACTCATGGCAGGGGTAAGAGAGGTAAAGGATAGACAGACAGACAGACAGCCCGTCACAAATCGTTTTGATTTTTCGCACACACGTGACTGATTCGCTCCGGACTCCGCTCCGGCGGAGACGCAAGTCTTCCGATGATTTGGCATATGACAGAAATCTCTGCCAAAGATGCGCTGATGCTGCGAAAGAACCAACCTCCCAGAGTAAATGAACGATGCAGAGGCAGACAGGATGCAGCCATTGATGTGGTGTGGGGTGTGGGGTACGGAAATCATCTTGAAATAGTCCCCTGAATGCTTTCAGACCATTATTAAAGTTGGCTCTCATTATCTGATTATTCAATTTCATCTGAACATTATCCCATTCTTAACATGTAAACTAATTGTAAGTCCTTCATTATCCCAGTCTTAGTGCAAACTAATTCGAGTCTTAATTCCAAACATTGTTATGTAGAACATTTGTAATTAATTCAATGGAAAATACTCGCACAATAGTTCCATATGGTATGACGTGCCTTGGCTAGCAAAATCAATTCCTTTGCAGGTGATCATTAGATTTTGGGTAAGTCGCAAACGATTCGCCACGTGTTTAACAACATTGAATCGACGTTGTTATGGCCCGGAATTGAATTATTATAACTGTTTCTGTTGTCAGCAGCGTTGCCGCCAACATTGTATCTGTGCGGGTGCAAGGGTGTGTGGGTCTGAGCATCAATAATGTGTATCTGTGCGACTCCAATAATGTGTGTATTGTGTGTGCGGTGCCCTGTATGTTGCCTGGCAAGTACGTGACAGACGCAGTTTGGCGCGATTAAATTACGTTTATGATTATATTTTGTTACAAATACAATGGCCAGCCCACACACACACACACACCAGACACCCACACAGCAGACACATACTGTCATAAACACATCCACGTGTGTAGAGCAGACAGGACAGTCGCCACATTGTATTGAAGTGAAAATGTTTAACAATTGTGGCGAGAGAATGGCAACAATAGGTCATTGAAGCATGCTCCTGCTGATGGATTTTCCCTATTAAACGTCAACTAAACAACGACTTTTAATTGAATTTTAATTAAATCAGACCGTGGGCGTCTCTCCATAACATCCCTCAGATTAACCGCACTTTAGGCAAATGGTCTGGGTGGGTACTCAACCTCAAGATTTCCTTACAATCTCAGACACTTTTGTGCTTCAATGAGCCACTCGAACTGCACCTCAAAGTGCTCCCCACTCCTCGCCTACCACAGAGGCAGCAGGACCTCTCGATGCCTTCTCTCTTCAGTAGTCGTCGTTTTGCCGGAGCTGACATTAAATATCATTTCATCTGACGCTTATTGCTTATTGCACTGCACCAGGGCAAAAACAGGCAAAACAGAGGATGCTGCTCTTACACATAATATGGAATTAATAACAATCATACGCCACGTTGCCCCGTCTGCCTGCCTGCCTGCCAACCCGTTGCCATTTGCCGCTGACAGGAGGAGCGCGCATTTGGGTCTACTATAAGTTCTGCTTGCCCAAGATTTCTAAAACTGTCAGAAATTGCAGTAAAATTACGCAGAGCAAAGGCATCGAAGGAGTGCGGAAAGGGCAAGGCGCTGGAGCGCAGCTGCCAGAATGCTTATTAAAATATAAATATGCTAAAACAAAAAGCGCGTGCGGACGGCAAATGGACGAAGGGCGAAAGAACATAACACACACAACACTCACAGCAAAACAGAAAGCAACACGGTGGCAGGCTGGAACATGGAGGGCAGACCAGGGCAGAGCATGGTCAGAACAGAGTCGAAAAGCAAGGCAGAACTCGACAGAGAAGCAGCAGCCAGAGCCAGTGCTTTCCTTGCCTTGCCTGGCCAAAGTTAAAAAACTAAAGTTTTATACTATAAAATAATTTCAACTACTTGAAATAAGCACGCGCCACTGAGGGTTGAGGGGATCTCAAGTACGAGTATATAGAGGATGGGGGTAATATTCGCACATATACATATACACAACGGCAGCGAAGAAGAACAAAGGCGAAGTACAAAAATTTACTAGAAAACACAACTAAAGTGGAAATTTCATGCGCGCAGTGGAAACTTTAGCACTTTTCCCACCAGTCCCCCATCCACCATCCAGTGCCAGTCTCCCTGGGGGAACTCTGTCAACCCACAACCAACAAGCAAGCAACCATTCCAAGGGGCCAAGGCAGAAAGTTCCTCTTGGCAAACAATGCACAGTTATTCTTTTGGGCGAATTTCGGACCAAGGTTATTTCGATATGTATTAAGGGGGGGATGGGAAAGGGGTACTGCGTTCAGAAATTGAAAAACAAGAATGAATGGCAAGAACTTCGAAGCCACGAAGTTTTGGATACCCTAGATGAACGGTTGTTCCAAAGGATACGATCTACTGACGATCTGTTACACAAATAGACCTATCCACACTTTCCATCCTATCCGCTTACCTATCTGTAGGTTAAACTAGGCTCAAAATATTCCCTTAAGATTCCTACCCTCTACCATTCCTTATCCCCTGAAATTTCCCATAAAATTGTGTATTGTATCGTCCACTTTGTAAGACTATTTTAATTTATTGCTCTCCTAAATTTCGCCTAATTGCTAATACTTTAATCCATATTTAGCAGATAATTGTTAATACATAAATATCTTCGTTTATTCAAGGCAAACGTTTGATTAAAATCAGAGAATATTCTCTGAAAGGTATACAAAGATGAATACACCCGTAGCTTATGCATTTTTGATGGACTGCAAAGAGAGGAAGCTCTTAGCCTGGTTGGTAATCATTCGATTTTCATTAGGAAATGCACACAAAGAATACCAACTGAGAAAAGCGTTCCTGTTTCTGTGCCTCTACCTCAATGCATTTGAGGCGCAGCAATTAGACAAACATTCCACCATGAGGCAGGGAGGCAGGAAGGCAGGCGGGCTGGAAGGCCGGGCAACAACTCCAACAATCAATCAATTAGCCAATTAGTCGGCAAACTCAACACGCTCATCAATTCTCATGCAAAACTAACTAATTTGCGCACACAGCTAATCAAATTTAATTAAGACATCCAGTAAATATCGTGACCGGTCGAAGGCAAGGCAAGGCATTACGCATACGCCTCTATGGCTCTCCGCCCATGCCTACGCCTTTCGGTACGGCCTACCCAACTATCTATCCGTCCATCTATTGTCTGTTTGATTTACCCGTGAAATATGGTCTCTGTACACGGAATAAGACCACACACCACCGAAACTCTCCTCTCCTCTCCCCAACTCAACTCAGCGTAACATTTTCGGGTTATCAATGCAGCAAATGCGTGGCTTGGTGTGGTTCCGGTGCCTAAAAGCGTGCACCGCAAAAAGGCTTACCTCCAGACAATGCGTGCCACGCCCCGGAGCCTTCATCGAGCTGTGCTTTTGTTCAAAACTTTCAATCCCGTGCCGTGCCGGGCCGTACCGACAGGTGCTCAGGCACATATGTGGCATTCCCTCGAATCCAAATCGGACCTCCGGCCATTTTAGAGTTCTGTTCTGTTCTGTTTTTGTTTTTTTTGTTTTTCAGTTGCCAACTTGTTAGCTGTTTATTTGCGCATTATAGACCCAACTACTGCCTGCCAGCGTCCTACCGAAAAAGCCAAGCAATTCCTGTACACTGTTTGCATTCCGACTTGGTTACCCCCGGATCCGGATACGGGCCCGTGCGTTCAGATAATCAACTAAACACTTCATTATTTCGTCGGTGGCGGGCAGGGGGATGGTGCAAATTGTTTTACCAATGCGTTCCACTCGTCCATTCACCCACCCAATGGCCCCACAGAAAGGAGAGGGATTGCGCGGAAATCCTCTGGTTTGTATAGCGCATTTTCTATGCACGCGTTTCCCAGTTTTCCTGTTTCTTTTTTTCTTTTTTTAATTGAATGATAAAGCATCGTTGCCAGTGCCGATTCTGATCCGCAGTAAGAGGCATTAATTTAGATTAGCGTACGAAAAGTGCGGGTTGAATTTTCCCAAATGGTTTTTCCTGTTTTGTGTGGGTGTGTGTGTGTGTGTAAGTAGTTGTTGAAAGGCCATGCCCCGCCCTTTGAATGAGATTGCATACATTAGATTGCATAGAGGGTAGAGCAGCACTCCCAGTAACAACAAAGGTGCAGAGAGCAAAGTTGCCTAATAGTCAAAGTTACACTGAATTTACAACACTGTAGGTTAAGAGAATGTGCAAATTAATGGAGTCGAGGGTCGAAGGGAAGGAAATCCAATACTGCGTAGCACTGTACTCTGTGCAGAGCCAATAGACAGAGTCCTATTCTGAACAACTGCCTTATTTTATTATTAAATTCCACTTTCAATTTGCATAGATAGCTCCCACGGGAAAGATCACAACCTTTCGCTGCTCATTCAACAGCAGGGTCTCGTAGTGATATCCACGGCTCATATGGGCACTATAGCGACGGCACTCGAAGGTCCGTTTGATGGGCTCCAAGTCCACGTCGAAACAGTTGATTTTGAATGTGTCCGCTTTGATGACGGCCACCAGATCGTACATGCTGGCGATCCTCTCGTTCCAAATGCTGACCGAGGCAATGGGCAGGGTTTCCTTGTGATAGACCAGGGTCGCCTCGAGGGGAGTGCGGAAGATGTGCATGGTTACGATGCCGGTGGGGCCATCGCCCAGATAATGGTGGGGCACATCGTGTACGATCATAGGCGTGGCATTGGCCGACACATTGTCCGGATTCCCAGCCAGGATCTTTGGCTTCAGCTGGGCCAATTTGCTGAGAGTGCGCAGATAGTTTGGGTGATTGGCCACCCGGGGATCCAATGGATGCAGACGATCGACTATGCGATTGGCGAGCTCCTCCGCTATGCTCTCCTGCACCAACACCGTGGCCACAGCATCCAGGGCAAAGGGATTCTGCAGCGAACCAACCAGATGATGGATTGCACTATTGACATCGCCGTCTTCGAAAATAATCATCATGCAAGGCGAATTCCAGGCATATTTCACATCAGCTGCCGAAGGCTCTTCTTCGGTCTCGGTTTTAGCAGGAGCCTCCTCCACTTCATTCACCTCAGCCACTTCCGACTGAGCTTCCAGGTTCTCTTCCTGCTCTCCCTCGCCCGTTGGTTCTATGGCTTCTTCCTGTTTGGCTTTTGAAGGCACTCCTGGTATGCCCCTGCCATCGTCCCAGACATCAGGCAATCGAACCTTATCATCCTTCTCGTAGGGCAAGTTGCGCACTACCATATCGTAAGTGATGACTGGTTTGAACATTCGCAGTATACTTTCATCCATAATTTACGTCTATAATTTTCGAAAATGGATATACATATATGTATTGTTTAAAATATTACAGAAAAATAATGGAGTACTAGTTTAGTTCTCTGTTTTATCTCCTTTTTGGATGAATAAATCTCTCAATCGAATTGCACAAAAACCACTCTAAAAATATTTTGACAATGCCATCGACCGCAAAGGTTAATGTACCCAAAATATTACCCAAAAGGACCCTCTCTGCATTCGCGCAAGTGTTAAACAAACTGCGGCGTGCACATTTAATAGAATAATGCAAAAATTGAATGAAAAACCTCACATAATATTTGTGGAAAATTTGTGCAAATTTTCAAATCACAAACCGAACGGCGATAATAAACAATGGCCGCCGCATGATGGACGGCAGGACGGCAGGACTGCAGGACTGCAGGTGGGGAGTACATAAAGCGGAATAACAATAAGCAGCGACAAATATGCGAAAGTTTCAAATGTGAGTGCTGCGACATCTGTTGGGGCTCCGATTGGGGTCCCCATTGATATCCTCCCTGGCTGTTCGTGTGCAAACATGAAGGGGGTTTGTCCGTAATTAACAAATGTCTGACGGACGGCTGGCCAGCCATAAGCTTTAATTTGCTATAGCTTAAAATCACAAGAAATAATGCAACAGTTTCGGTACTATTCAATGGGGGATTTGGTGGAGAGACAAAGAGAGTCTGTAGAGTCACAGAGAGTGCTCGAGAGTGTGGATACCCAGCATAAGCGTCTGCAGAGCTAACAGAGAGAGAGAGAAAGATCCGAGGAGCAATGAAAAGATAATAAGACTCATATAGACTTAAAATAAAACATTTTCCCAACTAATATCCCTGAAATCTTACCAAAGAAATGGCAGAACATGATGAATTCTTTATTTTGGAGCTCACATTTAATGATTTTCTATTGAACAGGCAAATACGATGGTGGAAACGAATTAAATATTTATTTTTTTTTTAATCGCTGGCGTTGAATATCTTGATAAAGTCGGACTTCCAGCGCATGCAGGTGACGCGCATGCGAACCCATGCATTCGCGGCAGAATCCATGGCAGGACGCACATCCACCTTACCGTCATAGTAGTCGATCACATACCGCACGTCCTTTTTGCCACAACGATCGACAATCCAGTCATGGCGATCAAACGGCAGCTCGTGCCTGGAATTGCTTGAGTTTAGAGCATTGTTTTGGGCTGGAAAATGTGAAATATTAGTTACCCAAACCAGCTGCGGATACGGGCACGGGGACTCAAGTCCTTCTCTTTGCCGACAAAGCTTTTCAGGCGTAGATCGCAGGACTTGTTGCCATGCAGTGCCTCCCACTTGAGCACCTTCTGCCACGCCTCCTCGGTATTTTCTTTGCGGATGCGTACAGCATCCCCAATATCCGTTTGCTTCGCGTCGCCATTCTTCCAGCTCCAAGCCTTGCCCGGCTTTTTGGGCGAAGAGGAAGATTTGCTACCGCCTTCACGTTGCTTCTGCTGCATGGGGGGCTCGGGCGGCGGTGAGCCACCAGCGGGACCAGCGTTGGAGCTGCTGTTGTTACCCATTCTGTATTTTTCTAGAAGGATGATCTGTATTACGGGTAGAATTGTTCCCTCTCACACCGTGACTTACCTAATTTTTTTGTTGACGTTTTTGCTAAGTCTTTGCCGAGTTTGGAAAAGTCAAATTTGGTTCAATGTCACAAAAAAATTTAAATTACTATTACGATTGTACTGACTGAAAGGCCGAATCGTTCTGAAATTTGTTTAGTTTCCAGATCATATGTAAAAACTTTTCTTTTTGATGACAAATCTGACTCGCTTGCTTTGTTGCTCCGAAAAAAAGGCGTTTTACAACACTGACCTCAATGACCAACATTCTTTTGGAAAGAATTCCTTTTTTTGCTTTCACAAGTGAGTTTTTTTAGTAGTGGACTGAGACATTTTAATTGTAGGTTTAATTGACCAGCGAAGAGCAGTGTGTAGAAGGAGCAAAGCCAAGACTCAGGTTCCAGTGCTGGAAAGTATTCACTGCTCTGGCAACAGTGTGCTACCAAACCCATCTAATGGTTTATACTGATGAAAATTGTTACCTGGAAGAGCTTTCGCCGCAAAATGACTTCTGAGGAGTGGCCTCAGAACACACTCCTCAGAACAGGCCGGAAAAAGAACTCCCACCGTTTTCGATATCATTAGAAGTTCGCTAAATACGCGGACTGCCATGTTAGCCAAAGTCCAAACGGTTCCTTGACCCAAAGATGAGATTAAGAGATTAATGCCCAATAGATTCCAATTTATTTTCCCAACGAAGAGCCGAGCAGAAGCCCCTCAACAATCGCCATCCGTTTGTACCGTTGCATTCGTCGCATCTGCGTGGCATCATCGACGAACTCCTGATAGTTATCGAAGATGAGGGGTCCCGCCACCGCTGGCTGCACGTCTGCGGACCTATAGCGATACCCGGCATGACGAGCTGCTACCATGGCCAAGCGGTTCTCCCGTTCACGACGCTGACGGGCCAACTGCCGAGCTGTGGCCGGCACAGAAACACACTTAGATTTCGATTTCATTGTCTTTGTTAAGTCTGGTAATTTAGAAAATATGAAACTGAGAATTAGACAACACTGAGACAACAAATCGCCTGCCAAGACCGGACATATCCCATTTCCCAGAATCTGGTTTTGGGTATTGCTTCTCCGGCAAATAAATATTAATGAAATGCATTTCATCAGCGGTACCAAATTACAAAATGTGTACGGAGTTAACTCTTGACTTCACTTATATAAAATTTCAAATGCAATTACGTTCAGCATTTGTCTGGGTCTGCCTTTTGGTTTTTGTTTTTGTGCTGCTGCACAAGTTAAGTCCGGAGTCGAGTCGAGTCGAGTCGAGTCCATTGTCATCTAATTGACAAATGAATGACTTGATTTTCCCTGACAGCACTTGCAGTCGGAACAGACTACGATCCTGAGCCAGGACATAAGCATTTTACACTCATTAAGTTTAATTACATATTTTGCAGGGCCCAGTCCGGGGCATTCAACGCATTCCATCTGGCAATCTGCAGCACTTGCAGATGAATGGAAGAACAATAGAGTTGGAGATGCAGATGGAGCTGAGGCTGAGGCTGCTGTGCTTAATTAATCCTCTATACTCTCTGGCCAAGAGGCATGAGCCAAATGACAAGAATTATGTCACAGATGGGTGCATCTACAGACAGAGATATAGGGTACAGGGCTTTCTACTTGTGTTCATTTGAATTATTATGTACTGTGATTTGGTTGGAGCTCATTAATAACCATCAATTATCCGAATGATTTAATTATTTGTGGCAGTAATCAATTATCCTAAAGGTGATCGATTGCCAAGCTCACAACTATAACCCACCAACAATGAGGGGTCATTGTTTCAACCCTTTTCAGAGCATACATCATTTGTAGCAAACAAAAAAAGGACATCTAACAAATCATTAACCATTCATTGCGTATGCATTCCAGGGAACTGGGAGCGACTCCTCCTCACTCTTTTGTCCGCTTCCAGATCGTAAAAACGAGGCTCGTTAGAGGCAAAGTTTTATGCGTTTTATTACATGACCCCAAGCCCGTTTTGGGTGGAGGCGCCACCTCAGTGTAGTCTCCCGACGCACGTAAAACCAAATCAGGCGAATGTCTAAGGACAGGGACAGGGACAGGGAGTGGTCCTAGATTTTAATACAGACCGAGCTGCATGATTGCATTTTATGTTTGTCTTAATTTTTTATGTCTACTTTGCGAGTGCGCGAGGCCATAAATAAAGCAACAATCAATTTTCATACGCACTCTTGTGCGACATCGCATTGGGTGTATGTGTGTTTCTTTTTTCTGTGTGTGAATGTGGGAACACGCAACTTGAGTCGTAAAAAAGCAGCAAAAAGGAGCAACCGAATTGTAATCGTATATTTTAACATAATATTATTGCACACACAGATGCGAACAAAATGGGCATTTCCACTCACACCACTTTACAGCACACACACACACACGCATCAATACTTTGCCATTCCGATCCACTCTGAGCCACTCTGAATTCCAGCCCAACACCACCCCCGCACTCACTTAAACATCATTAAATATGAAAATTCATCTGCAATTTATCAATTATTTATTTATGGCCATGGTTCCTTTTTGCATTTTACGCATGTGTTAATGAATAATTTTCTCGTTTTTCCCCCATTTTGTGTGGCTCCTGTTAACCCATTGTGCGTGACGTGTGTGTGTGTGTGTGCTGCCGTTCAATCAATTCGAATTCGAATTTCGCTTTTGCATTTTTATTGCACTTTGGCGCATTGAAAGAGAAAGGATGAGCCCAGCGCCAGCTGAAGCTTCAGCTTCAGCTCCAGCTCCAGAACGAGGACTCCTCAAATGTCGCACATTAATGCGCTGAAAATGTTGATTGTATTGTTGTTTGTGCGGCGGCTTTTTTTATTGCACAAAAGAGCAGCAAATTGCATGTGGACGACTGTGCGAAGACAGCAGCTGTCCAGACAGCAGACAGAGGCCCAAGCAGCCAATCCTTCCCCCCGTCCGAACCAGATCAAACCCAACTCCCGTTGTCGAGGAGCCCAACACAATTGGGCTTTGTTGTATCGCTGTTTTATACCCTTTTATCGGTTTTGTATGATTTTTAACAATTGTTTGCCACAAAGAGATGCCTCTTCTTTAAGGTATATGGGCTATCTGTTGAGGGATATGACATGCAGTTGGGAAAGCAGAGAAAGCAAGGCTTTCAAGTCTGATTGCCAAATGCCAGTTTAATTAGTTTTTCAGAATCGATGGGAACAGTCAACAACCTGGGTAATTTTTTGGGACTCAATCATTCCTTTTAAGACGTTTTGCAGATGGAAAGATGGAACCTTATCGAGCCTTTAAAGCATGAAACACGAGTCTATCTTTTTTCTGTCTGTGATAACCAATGCCTGAAGATAATACACCTATTTCTCATAATCTCTAAGCTGACATAGCAACGATCGGTTCCGCTGATTCCATTCTATTCGAATTATCAAATATCAGTTTTGCACGTGTTTTTTCCACAACCAATTGAAATGTTTCACAATTATTGAGCATGAAGCATGAAACGTAAAACGTGAACGATATAATTCTTATCCAACTAAACGAATATCATTCCGCACTCATTCGCTTAAACATGAAGTTGGTGCTGTTGCAGCTTTTCCTCCTCGCTATCCTGGTGCTGGGCGAAGATGATTCAGATTCTCCACACAATATTATCCGTGAACATTGGCGACAAGAAGAGTGCCCCTGGGGATTAGTACGGATGCCCGATCGCACATGCAAGCGACCAAAAATCGTGGATACGTGGAGCGACGGGTTTGTAGGTTAGGGATGCTCATCCCACAACCCAAGTCGGAAACTGTTAATAGAGCGGGAAAATAAAACGCATTCAATCAGTTACCCCATTTATATTTATTTTGTATTTCTCCTGGCACCAGGCACTGCCAAACATCAATCTGGAAGGGTATGTAAGTCTTCGGTCCTTCTTTACTCCTTGCTCCTCCTCCTCCTATCTGTCTGTGTATCGGAGTGACTGCGTGCCTCTCCGGCAGTGCGGGTGTGGCGACATTTTTCAATCAAAATACACACAATTTGCAATTTAAATGTTGATTTCGTTAATGCGGGGAACAACCCAATGGAATGAACGGGCACATATGGCCAGTCTGGGGCCTTGGGCCTTGGGCCAGGCCAGAGCTTTGTTATTGAACTGAAATGAATAGTTTATGCAGAGAGTCTGCATACGGGCATGGGAATGTACAGAGTTTGGACAAGTGCCCGCGAAATTCCCTGCCTGGCTGCGTTTTATGACGAAGATGAATTGTAAATTGCATAGCAAATGAAATCAATTTTAATGCGACATTGCGATGCTTATTGCTTATTATATTATGTATACGACAAATGCTTATTAAGCATTTATTAAAACCGAAACGAGCCGCATTGCACTGCACGGCCATCGAGCCATCAATTTTGAGAAAACTGTGGCCAGATAATCGGCTTATCAGCGCCCACAGATTCCGAGTGCAGGACTCTGGCTCATCTCTGGTTAATGCAAATTGAGTGTCGGACAAATTAAATTCAAATCCACCTGAAGCGGTATCCGGGGCATGAATTAATATTGTTGCCCCATTGATCAAATAATGTACAAATTCCTTTTGGCAAGCATTTCATTTATTAAAACAAATGGAATTGTTCTTCTTTTTGAGTTACAAAAAACAAGAGAACAATAAGAGAAGGGAAGACCTTCGAACCCCTTAGGAAAAATCCATAGGATCCCTAATGGCGATGGCTCCTAACAGTCGGGAGATCCTAGGACTTTTTTCTACGAAAATACACTGTCCTAGCCGCAAAGAGATCCATAAATCATAGACTTTCCGTAACTTTCCAATTATATATATTGATTTTTAATGATTTAAATTTGATTTAAATGCCTTGGACCCTTAGAATACTCCATTCATCATCCCAGATGTCATGAATGGGATGTCAAGCGTCGAATCTATGAAGATGGAATGTTGGAACGTCAATCGGTATTGGTAGAATCGGGCGTGAAATAATAAAGCGATTATTAAAATACTAATGAATAGAAATCGAAGTGCTCTGAGATTTAAAAATCGGCTTTAATATATACCAAATACTTTACCAATTCACGGCTGAATTTGTTGATTTTTCATTTAACACCACTAGAAAGGAAACGCCTTTGCCTTCGATTGTGAGTCTCTTTTCTGTGGGAAACTCTGCAATTATTAGTCAAACCTCTGGCTCTGGTATGCACCGCAGCACAGGCCATTTGACAAGTTGAAGCTCCCTCAATGTTCCTCAGCCTCCACTTGCCACAGCCACGCAACTTGACGCCGCGACGCCGCGGGTACGTCAGGGATTGAGGGGACGCTACTCTTGTCCCTGTCTTCTTCGTTCAGGCCATCAGCCAGTCAGGCAGCAAATGAGCAAAGGGGAAAATTACATTTGGGACAAGGCAAGCGTTGCCATTGCCGTTGTCGTAGCGGGTCGCCTCCATTGCATTGGCATGCATTACAGGGGAGAAGGGAAAAGGGGGGGCCACGAGTTTTTTCCCAGTTTTCCGCCTGGGCCATCGAGTGCAAATTAAAGCGAGCAGCGCACGAGGTTAATTTCACATGCATTTCACTGGCAATCAGTGCGTGCTCCACTCAACTGGCAATGCTGCTAGTGCTGCTAGTGGTGCCCCCTGGCAGTGGTAGTGGCATTGGGCGATGGTTGCGGCAGTGGCAAGGGCTCCGGTGGTCTGGTGATGCTGGTGTTGGTGGCACTTAGCTCAAGCTACTTACACTGCGCTTTGACTGGCTGATGACTAGCTGGCTGGTGCGACTCTGACTGGGGCGGCTGGTCACCCGCAGTGTTCCCGACTCTTTCGTCGTGCCCTAATCCGAAACTCATTTCCCTCGCCCCCCTTTTTGAACACCCAGCCACGGGGTCGGAAATGAAACTCCATCAAGGGCTGTGGGGCCCAAAGTGCAGCGCCCGAAAGTTTCTTCTTAACCTGCGGTTGAGATAATTGCGTGTAACAGGTGTGAAAGACGGAATTTACAATGGAGATAGTGCTCTCGAGAGTGCTTGAGAGGTTTCCTGTGCGACAGCGCAAATTAAGTTGAAGTTCGGTTGGTGGGTGGGGGCTCGTACCACAACTTGCGGGGCATATCTTAATGGAAATTATTATTCATGCGCATTACGCGACACGCGCTATCTGGACTCGCCCAGGATTCCACTCATCTACATATCTATAGTACAATTCATTTGCAACAGCCAAAAGTTCCCCTTTTAATTATCCTCCCATCCGAAAAGGAGAAACAGAGATACTCGTACGCTGCAAAAAACTTCATAGCTTATGCGTTCGTAGTGTCCTTTTGGTCCTTTTGCCATGTGCCGTGTGCCGTGTGGCAGTACATTCTCATTAGGCCCGGCCCGCGCTGCTAGGTGAAACGAGGAAACGAAGAAAAATTGCTTTAGACTGGTGCTCCTCTCCTCTCCTGTCCCTTTTGGGTAGCCGTATCTTCTGGATACACGCACTGCGCAGGGTCCAATTAAATTATTGCCAGGGTCTGTGTCGGACTAATAGAATAAGAAATCTCTTCTTTCTGCCAGCAAAGGCAACGCAAAAAGCATATGTTAATTTGGTGCTGCCTTCAGAGAGAGTGCCGGTTCTGAGGGCGGCTAGGTTCCCCGGCTCATTAGGATGTCCTTGCCTTCAAAACACTTGAAAGGGAATTTTTAATCCAAGCGTGTGAGTAATCTATGGGGGGGGGAAGATTGTCCTGGCAGGTTGAGACTTGGGGCAGGGGCATGGGCTGGCGCTGGCGCTGGGGCTGGGGCTGGGGCAAACTTTGCCATTAGGTAAATGTGTAAATGTGCATTGCCGCTCCAACAAATCGCAACAACTGTTAATGTTAATTATATTATATTTTCCCTTTGCTGCAAACACACAAAAGAGTAGCCAAGCCCTGGCCAGGCGGTAACTTTTTTGAGCCCTTCTAATGATCTTCCACTGAAGAAAGGAAGGCTCCTTCGTTCCCAGGTGCGCTACGAAACAAATAAAGGGGAAACTTTTCCACAGACCCGCAGCTTTTGCGCAGCACAATGCAAGGGGTTTCTTCCACAAGGTCAGGCACCCATCCCCATCCCCATCCCAGCCACACCCCCAGGTAATCATTCAGAGACAACTGCAGTCATTTAGTGGTAATCATAAGTTGGGATAGTAGACTCCTCCATCATTTTGGATGCCGCGAATCCTGGCTACACACAGCGCAGGTGAGGCATGCCACACTGCCGGCTGCTGCTGCCTGCTGCCTGCTGCACACGCATTTCATGCAAATGAAACATAATGAAATTGTAAAAGTTAGTCTCACCAAAAGATACAATTTACATTTCTCACAGACAATGGATGGCATGGCAGTAGCATGTACAAAGGGGGGCAAAGGATAAGCTGCAGTGCAACCGGGAAAACTTTGACATTTTTATGTGGCTTTGCGATTTGCTTAGAAATTGTCTTTAGCGTGGCGTACTTGACATTTAAACGTGTCGCAAACATTTCCCCGACAAGTTTATACGATTCTCGGAATGGCAGAGCGAAAACTTTTGTATTTGTAGATGCAAATATCCACTGACAGTTTGAGATGCACTGGAGCATGTGGTGGCACCATCCGCGAAGCGGAGCGTGTGAGACCTTCCCGAATGTTTAGCGAAGGTATCCGTATCCACGGGAAATTGAAGAACGTGTTCAGAATGAGAGTTGATCAAACAATGTAAAGCGGTTTTGGGTAAAAGTTCTGCTAAAAGTTCTCCCTTTAACAAAGGAGTAAAACACATAATCCTGGGGAACTAGAAATTCGTTATTCCATATTCCTAGACGGAAACACAGCTCCAAAATCTTAAACTTTAATTAGTGCCACTTTTTTCGTTCTTTTCTACTTTTTCTTTCGCAGAAGTCGGTCCCATGAAACCAAAAACAACATACATAGCTTGGGTATGACGCAGCAAATTGATGGCCAAGGATAGCCCAAATGAGAATTGAATTACCTAGAATATCCGTGTATTTTATAGTCTTTGCCATTTTCCTGTCTCTAAAGAGAGAGAGCTATATCCTAGAAATGTGAAACTAATTAAATTTTAAGCCATTTGTATATATCGAACAAACAATGTTAAAAAGTGCAAAAGATAGCCAAAAGTTTACCAAACATTTTTGTATATATTTCCAACTATTATTTTTATATTTTGTTGTACATAAAAACAACGTAAGAACATAAGAACCCGGTGCCAGGCTTCATATTCTTTTGAATATCATCTTTCTTTTGTCCTTGACAGCATAAGCCTTTGAGAGTGTTCCTCCAGCTTTCGGATACTTGTATGTTGTGTTTTATGATTGCATAATTCTGTTTTAATTGAAATTTTCAACAGAAGCCAGTACAGTACCCGTTTGAAGGCTAAAAATGCTATATTGAGTTCCTGCCTCAGACAGGACAGACACGCAGCAGTTTATTGGCTTTCCACACCATTTGGCAGGTTAATATAATTTCCCGATTACTGCGCCCAACTACATTGAAAATTAATAAGTTGGCTTGAATGCCGGCGAATGCCGCTGGAAATGTTGCGCCTGTATAATTCTATTAATTGCAAATGAATATAATAATATTTAACATTTGACTGGAAAAGGATATGGCCAGACTCGTATACACAGAAATGAATATGCCAGGCGCACATTTAATACTTTCTAGCCGAGAATGGATTGGGGGGGGGAGAGCAGGAAAGCCGTCCACGACTCGATATATTGCTTAATATCCGTTTCAATTTGGAGGCTGCACTTTATTCTGTATTATGGCGCATAAATAAAATCACAGCAAGAGGCCAAGAATGTCGGATGTCGCAACGGACGGCAGCTGAAAGTGAAGCTATAGCTGCTGTGGCCCAGACCCGAGCTGGTATCAGAAAGTACAGTGCAAGAAATGCTGCACATATATACATAATTTTTTGGAGGAACAGTTGCACAATTTATTGTCTCATGCAATTAGGCGGACTCGTAAATTCTCGGAGACTGTCGCAACGCACAGGAAAATAAATAAAATTAAAGAACAGCAAAGGCGGAAAAGCGGAGCACAAGAAATTTATTTTAAGGAAACTATAATTCATAATTTGTTGCCAGAGCTACCAGAGCTGCCACTGGCTGCTATTTCTGGTATTTATGAGCAATTGCTGGGACGTGGCAAAGATTCACTAAAGGATTCTTAAGATCAGCAAACAATAAACATGGGAAAATACCCTGCCCCACCCCCACACACACACACACACACACACGCACAACGAGGGACAAGGTACGAGTGCGATATCAAAAGCCAAATGGTGTAAATATTCCCATTGTAAGCCAGAACATGTTTGGAAATCTTAAAGTATCCCACTTTAGATGGGGGATACCGGTATATCTGGCAGGGAGGGTGGCACGAGAGAAATGCAACACTTAAGAATTCAATTGGTGAGGCAACAACCAAAACCCACACAACTCTAAGAGTGTTTGTGTGTGTGTGTGTGTGTGTGTGCGGCTAGTTTACCTTTTCAACAGGAACAGGAACAGCAGCAGCATCAGAGACGAGAATCGTGCATTAGCAGTACAGTTTTGTGGCATAAAGAAAGCTCTTTCTCCGTGTGCGGCTGCCAGAGTGTGTGAGTGTGTGTGAGTGTGCCCAGCTCAGTCAAAGCACCCGGACGCAAACAACAAAACGCCCATTGGGTTGCACAATAAAAATGTTTAAAATACTATACAGAGCCATATGAATGTATGGTTAAGTACAGAGCTCCAATGCGAAACCAAAGACCAGATAGAACCGATCTGATAATGCTCTGCAAATGGAAAATGAAAGAAATCTCAAGAAATAATGAGAGAATTATGAGAACCCTATAAATGTTGACTGTGTATTTTGTTATTGGATTCTGGGGACCGACTGCAGTTGTCAATGCAGTTTCTATCGTTCGTGGATCATGGCTATCTATTTCCTGCAAGGAATCCTCAATGCCAGTGTATCCACTGAACCGTATAGACCCAACCGTGGCTTCCTGCTACAACAATGCTTGGTACTTTGTTGTGCATAAATAGCCAGACTGTTTGCACTTTTAGACGCCTGTACGTGTCTTGTGGCATGCCTCAGCAGCTTAAAGTTTACCTCAAGCAGCAGATTTAACTCTGCACAGAATGTCGAGTGCCGAGTGGCGAGTGCCACGCTGCGGATACTCAACGCGCACAGGAACGGGGCCAAATCGGGGCCTCCCATTTTGCATGGCCCAAATGGCGGACAGGCCGTCAATATAGACGCGACAGCCTGGCCATCGCCGCAACACATTTATGACAGGCGGCCCATCCTTTTTTTTGCCATTAACCAAATGCGACGCTGATGAGCGGGGGGCACAGAAAAAAGGCTGCACTGGCAGCAGCGCACTTAGCGGCAGAGCCAGGACGGACGACCAGGCAAAGCCTGGCAATAGAAGGACCAAAACAGGCCAGGATGGCAGGCTGGCTGACTGGCTGCCTGTCTGGATAGCAGTCAAACCAATGAGTGTCCTTTGGCTGGCTGTACGGCTGGATGGCTTGCTGGCTTTCTGGCTGGATGGAAGCAAGGTTGGAGGGATGGGTCCTTGGCTGGATGGCATAGCAATTGAAGTTGAGTTTGAAGTAGCATCTCGTTGGGCTATCAACGCCATCATTGCCATCATCATCAACGCCAGGACGCCCGCCGCCGCGGCTGCCATGGCAAAGGGCAGCTGGGAGAGAGCGCACTCCGTGCTGGAGGTCCTGGCCCCAATGCAGCTGGCTGTTTTTATTATTGTTATGGGCCCATAACTGTCAGCGCAATAAATTTTCCATTTTCCTCAAGCACCACTCTCATTACAAATGCAACAACCTTGTTGTTGCTGCTGCTGCTGCTGCGGAAGGGATGAAGGATATTCAAGGAGTTGGCGCTGTTTGCAAATCAGTCGGCCCCCGTCCAGCGAGCGAGCCAAGGCCAAGGGTTAATTAAAATGCGCCAAATCAGTGTCATTAGCGCCTTCCATTTAGCAATCGACGCGTCGCCCGCTGCCCTCCTCCTGTCGCAGCCAGCACACCCAAAGGACTTTGTTTTGGCCTTTTTTTTAGGTGGCGCCTGGATGAGTCAGGCCGGCAGGAGATGGGAGAAGCAGCAGAATCTGCCGTCATTTGCCTGGCAGCCATTTTAATTTAATTGCACGCCGGCAGCGGAAGTCGAGTGCTGGCGAGTGCTGGAGAGTGCGAGGGGAGTCGAGTGGGGGTCGACCCGGAAACGCTCGCAGCGCTGCAGGTTTTGTGTGCTTAATTGCGGCGGCTGTTGCGCATACCCAACTAGAGATGAGAGTGCCAGTAGCTGATCATGATGGCAAAAATATATGTTCATAAATCAAGGAAATCCAGAAGTTAACCATAACAATGCCTAGAGATGAGATCAGTCGGTGATTGTTTTGGAAAAACTAGTTCCAGAAGCAGGAAAAATTATGACAAATGTGCACTCAGAGAAAAATGGCACAGTTAAAAGAAAAACAAAAATATTTAAATTTAATATTCGGTTTTAAATATAATTTACTTTAATTTAAACATATATTTATTACAAACCATTAATATTTAAATATAAAATATATAGGAAATATATTTAATCTAAATAAAAAAATATTAATTTTATATGCGTATAAGATATATTTTTAGATAAAATATTTGCATATTAATTTTAATTAATTTATTAATTTTATTAATTTTTTTAATTTATTAAATGTTAGCACTTTCCTTATACAATTTCCACTCATGGTGGAAATATATATTTCTTCCCTGGGGTGTAGTTTTCCCGAATTCCAGCTCCACTCTCACTTTTCCATTACAAGAAATCTTCAAGGAATCGCCTATTTTTAAATTTGATTTATTTTCTCTATTTTTTAGCGTAAATTCAAAATCTATTCCTATATGGGCGACACCCAATGAAGACATCGTGATGCATCCTCAAGTCACGCGCTCATCTTTTAGGCATCTGCTGCTCCTTCTCCTGCTCCTGCTCCAGCTGTTCCTCCTCCGGCCTTGTGCTGTTGTTGTTTTGGCCAAAATCGCATTCGAGCGTGCAAAAACATGTCGCTTTTAGTTTTAGTCCTGGCCGTGTCCTTGTTGTTTGCTCTCGTTCTGGCCGCTGGTCAATCCGTTGCACTGCTGTCCCGCTCGGCCACTCTCTCTCTCTCTCGCTCTCTGTCTCTCTGCCTTCCGGCAGTTGGCAGCATTCGAGGCAAAACATGTTTGCTTGCACAGGTGTGAATGTGTATGTATGTTGCTGGCGTGAGTGTATTTGTAATGGCGGCATGTTTTTTGGGGGCCATACACACGGCACACAACACTCACCCAGCCATACACCTATAGAGCATACATACATACATCTAAAATTCATTGTTCATAAGACATGAACGCATTTTGCATGGTCCAATGCATTTCCGTGTCGCCTGCAGGTGTCACTTTTTCCCGCTCTCCCTCTCTCTCTCGTGCCGGACACTGTTGTACTTTTGCCGACACCCTGTGTGTGTGTGTGTGTGTGTGTGTGTGTGAGTATCTTTGCATAGCGACTCATATAAAATGGCGTCATTCGGCTGCAGGCGCATTAATTAATGTTTTGAGCCGCAACAGCAACAGCATCAGCAAACAACAGAAACACAGCCAGGATAACAATCCAACGCCACGCTAGAAACATATACAACGTATGACCATATTTGCTCATATGTGTAGTATATGTATATATGGGAGAACCCAAGGTTTTAGTTTATTTTATACATATATTATATATTTGATGCATTTCCATGGACAGGCAGAAGTTTTTGCCATAAGGGCACAAATCAAACATTATCCTGTGGCAACCAATTGCCTTAACTCTGACAATCTTTTTTCTACCCCATATAAATATATAAATAATGTCAAAGCCATATCCTACTGCTGCAGTTTCAGGTTATTCTAAACCCATATAAAATATGTAATGCATTTCAATGGCCCACAGATCACTTCCTCTCCTAATTGCCAGCTTATCTTTGGAAACAACTGGCTATAACTCAGTTGGGATCCATTAGCTACATAACCCTGTGACCGCCCCAAAAGGTGGCGCAAAGGAAACTTTCAATTTAATTGCCACAGGTGACAGGCAAGCAACCAATTGAAGCAAATATCTTCGACACTCGGTCACACAAAAACACTCGAACATTCCTGGAGAGTCCAAGTCCAAGAGTCCTGCTGCTGGCCCCAGTCCCACTCCTTCTTGATTGCAATCACACAAAATGCTGTCTCATGGCCAGCAAGAGGATAAGACCAACCCAAGGCAAACTCCAGTTGGAGCTAACCACAACGCACACAATATTTCTTCATCAACAGCTTAAGGCGGCGGGCAGGCAATAAATTTTGCGCTGTTAATTTGTCACATGATTTTAGTTGGCCAATTACAACTATCAGACAGCAGCAGCAGCAGAAGCAGCAGCAGCAGCAGCAGCTTGACAGGACATACACACAAAGGATGACCACAATGGCAGCTTAGCTGGACGGGACCCCTCTGGACCTGGCCACAACGCATGTGTCTGGTGTAGAAAAATGCCAACGAGGCACAAAAAAATAAAGAAGAAACCAGGAAGCAGAAAAGAAAGAACAGCCAGACGACAACAGTTAGAGCCAAGGACTGTGCGTGTCTTGGTATTTATCTAATTGTCCTTTAGCCTGGAAGGAGTAGGAGTACTGGTACTGGGACTGCATAAGCCAACTATGTGGCCTGGTCTTTAAGGACAGTTTCTGTTTACCGAATACCTCTACTAGATAAAAAAATGCGAAACTAATGCGGCATTCCTTTAAGCGTAATTGCTCCAGCATGTCTCGGCATCACAGAGAGGGACAAAGCAATTGATCCTGGCCAGAGCCTGACGTTTTAATAAATCCCCAACGAGGGACACTAATAGAAGGATGGGCACACTGAGCGCTGACGCACTTCCGTTTCCTGTTTATTGGCCGACATTTCGTATACGTAAATTATCTGCTGCTGTTGTGGTTGCTTTACGCTGGAGAAGACCTTGCGTTAATGTCCTTAAATAAGAAATTCATATCATTAATTTGATTTTGCGAAGTCCTGCCCTGCCCTGCCTTGGGGCTACTCTGTACGCATCTCCCCCCTCTCTCTCTCTCTGACAATTTGTCAAGCCCCACTCTAAACTAGTGTTGGCCTGTATCTTTGTGTACACGAGTGTGAGGGTGAGTGGGGGAGTACTTGTGTATTGCATTTCAAATGAATTGTAATTGCCGTGTAAGCCCTACCCATTAAGGCCTCGGTAAGTGCGCTGGATACATAATGGCAATGCAAATAGTTTGGAGTAGTCCACACCCGAGCCAGGAGCCGAGGCTTAGTTAATGGAATTGCATTCCAGCAGCAGCAGCAGATCTCTACACATTTGAGAGATAAATCCCCGAGGACAGCGGTGTCTGGCTAAAAAGGTAGGTTTCACAATCCACAAAGATCAAGCATGGAATGATGGAGGCTCTGAATTCAGCGCCAGACTTTCTTCGACTTTCAGTTCCTTCAAAATATGTAACATAGTTCCACAAAAATTCTAAGGCACCTATATATGTATTTATGTATCGGTACCTAAGACGCGGATCCGAATTCTACTTAAAACCCGACATACATTTATGTATGTTCCCTACTCTCCTACTGCTCTGCTTTGTATTCAAATTTGAAATAATTTTCACCTTCCACAAATCTTCAACATCACAGATCCTACCCCGATAAATATGGAGATATATAATTGATAGAATTAAGAGTGTAAAGAGAGCAAAAATTGCCAATTGAAATGCTAGAACTTTGAAGAATATAAACTATATTTTAGGACAGGTTAAGTGTTTATTAAACACATGCAAATAATGAAAATATTTAGTCATCTTTATTCTCTTGTTGGCTCGTGGCCCCATGGTCTATGCCAACTAAAATGGAACTCTTGGAATCACCAAAAACGATTATGGGAAAAAAGTGCATAACTTGCGAAATCAATTCAATTCAGAATTGAAAAAAGTTGGAGCAGCAGAAAAAAACATCGGTGTTTTTAGATTACATTAGAATTACACCAGAAGCATCTTATAGGCTATTTAAACTATTAATAATATGTTTGATCGAATGATAAAATTATCATGTTTGTAAACTTTTAATAGCACGTTTTATTATATGTTCTTCCTTCTTGATCGTCGTATTCGAATGAATGTGTGTTGGCATATCGAGTACATTGGTGTATAATACTAGCGATGAGTAAATCTTACACTAATATTCATATCTTACAAACTAATATTCATATCTTACATGTTTTATGTTTTTAAAGATTTATTTTGCTCCTTTTCCCTCAGAAATAATTATTACGCCACCATTAATAAGTGGTGATGGTTGATACGATAGGCAGAACAGGGATAAAATATTAGGAAAATCGCACAAACGCAACTGAAAAGCAACCATAACTAAACTTTTTGCCACCACTAGGCCCCTATGCCTACCCTTTGTAAAAAAAAACCTGAGTTTTGCTCAAAACTCAATAACTCAACCTAGGGTAAAAAGAGGATATATAATTCATAAATTTCATATTTTAGTGTTTACAAAGATTACTTATAGACATTGGTTATGAATTAGTGGACTGTATAATCTTTTAATATATTGAGCTTATTTATTTTCATATATTGGTTATTTAATATGGGTGGTTATGTTACACACATGTATATGAATAGCGGGGGTGTCTATGATGCGGCGGTATGAACTATGCGTGCGGTTGGTTTAATCTAGAGATTTCGACTGACTTCCACTCCACAAAAAGAAGTCGAGCCAAAGGGAATTGAAAGATCAGGCGATGCGACGGTCCAATGCAAAACGGTACACATCGTTGTATGCGTGTGCAGCTGCGGGCTTTAGCTATACGTGTGAGAACATTACAGCTATGTTTTGGACACGAGCAATAACAACACAGCTATGTGCGTAAAAATAGTTACTTAAGCGGTGTAATACAAACATGAGCGTGTGAATAGGTCAATCGTAATATACATGAACATTGAACTAAAAACTACGAGGTTCATTTCTCAACATAATGTCTTTATATAATTTTATAAAATTGTAAAAATAGTAATAGTACGCAACACTGAACCCGATCGCAGCAGTTTTTTACGGCGCACAAATACATTTAAATCTAAGCCTCACGTATTGGTTTTTTGTACCGCCGTTGTCCTGTATGTGTGCAACGTATCATGTATATGTGCACATAACGGTGTCCGGAGAGACGCTGCATGCCATTCTATTCTGAAGTTTGAAGAAGAAATGTCGAACATTTTCAATTTTAATTGCGGCCCCCAGAGCCAAAATATTGGATGGCCCGGGTGGATGCCATCTACCGCCCCAATGTATGTGCCGAGCGCAGATCCACCTCCATACGATCGGCAACACGTAATCCACACTGCCCGGACATGTAGTGAACAGCATGTTCAGGACATGTTGAATTTCTCCGCTGGTCAATCCGTTGCACTGCTGTCCCGCTCGGCCACTCTCTCTCTCTCTTTCTCTCTCTGTCTCTCTGCCTTCCGGCAGTTGGCTATTCGAGGCAAAACATGTTTGCTTGCACAGGTGTGAATGTGTATGTATGTTGCTGGCGTGAGTGTATTTGTAATGGCGGCATGTTTTTGGGGCCATACACGGCACACAACACTCACACAGCCATACACCTACAGAGCATACATACATACATCTAAAATTCATTGTTCATAAGACATGAACGCATTTTGCATGGTCCAATGCATTTCCGTGTCGCCTGCAGGTGTCACTTTTCCCGCTCTCCCTCTCTCTCGTGCCGGACACTGTTGTACTTTTGCCGACACCCTGTGTGTGTGTGTGTGTGTGAGTATCTTTGCATAGCGACTCATACAAAATGGCGTCATTCGGCTGCAGGCGCATTAATTAATGTTTTGAGCCGCAACAGCAACAGCATCAGCAAACAACAGAAACACAGCCAGGATAACAATCCAACGCCACGCTAGAAACATATACAACGTATGACCATATATTTGCTCATATGTATGTGTAGTATATGTATATATGGGAGAACCCAAGGTTTTAGTTTATTTTATGCATATATTATATATTTGATGCATTTCCATGGACAGGCAGAAGTTTTTGCCATAAGGGCACAAATCAAACATTATCCTGTGGCAACCAATTGCCTTAACTCTGACAATCTTTTTTCTATCCCATATAAATATATAAATAATGTCAAAGCCATATCCTACTGCTGCAGTTTCAGGTTATTCTAAACCCATATAAAATATGTAATGCATTTCAATGGCTGACAGATCACTTCCCCTCTAATTGCCAGCTTATCTTTGGGAAACAACTGGCTATAACTCAGTTGGGATCCATTAGCTACATAACCCTGTGACCGCCCCAAAAGGTGGCGCAAAGGAAACTTTCAATTTAATTGCCACAGGTGACAGGCAAGCAACCAATTGAAGCAAATATCTTCGACACTCGGTCGGTCACACAAAAACACTCGAACATTCCAGGAGAGTCCAAGTCCCAGAGTCCTGCTGCTGGCCCCAGTCCCACTCCTTCTTGATTGCAATCACACAAAATGCTGTCTCATGGCCAGCAAGAGGATAAGACCAACCCAAGGCAAACTCCAGTTGGAGCTAACCACAACGCACACAATATTTCTTCATCAACAGCTTAAGGCGGCGGGCAGGCAATAAATTTTGCGCTGTTAATTTGTCACATGATTTTAGTTGGCCAATTACAACTATCAGACAGCAGCAGCAGCAGAAGCAGCAGCAGCAGCTTGACAGGACATACACACAAAGGATGACCACAATGGCAGCTTAGCTGGACGGGACTCCTCTGGACCTGGCCTCAACGCATGTGTCTGGTGTAGAAAAATGCCAACGAGGCACAAAAAAATAAAGAAGAAACCAGGAAGCAGAAAAGAAAGAACAGCCAGACGACAAGAGTTAGAGCCAAGGACTGTGCGTGTCTTGGTATTTATCTAATTGTCCTTTAGCCTGGAAGGAGTAGGAGTACTGGTACTGGGACTGCATAAGCCAACTATGTGGCCTGGTCTTTAAGGACAGTTTCTGTTTACCGAATACCTCTACTAGATAAAAAAATGCGAAACTAATGCGGCATTCCTTTAAGCGTAATTGCTCCAGCATGTCTTTGCGTCAGAGAGTGAGAGACAAAGCAATTGATCCTGGCCAGAGCCTGACGTTTTAATAAATCCCCAACGAGGGACACTAATAGAAGGATGGGCACACTGAGCGCTGACGCACTTCCGTTTCCTGTTTATTGGCCGACATTTCGTATACGTAAATTATCTGCTGCTGTTGTGGTTGCTTTACGCTGGAGAAGACCTTGCGTTAATGTCCTTAAATAAGAAATTCATATCATTAATTTGATTTTGCGAAGTCCTGCCCTGCCCTGCCTTGGGGCTACTCTGTAAGCATCGCCCCCTCTCTCTCTCTCTCTGACAATTTGTCAAGCCCCACTCTAAACTAGTGTTGGCCTGTATCTTTGTGTACACGAGTGTGAGGGTGAGTGGGGGAGTACTTGTGTATTGCATTTCAAATGAATTGTAATTGCCGTGTAAGCCCTACCCATTAAGGCCTCGGTAAGTGCGCTGGTTACATAATGGCAATGCAAATAGTTTGGAGTAGTCCACACCCGAGCCAGGAGCCGAGGCTTAGTTAATGGAATTGCATTCCAGCAGCAGCAGCAGATCTCTACACATTTGAGAGATAAATTCCCCGAGGACAGCGGTGTCTGGCTAAAAAGGTAGGTTTCACAATCCACAAAGATCAAGCATGGAATGATGGAGGCTCTGAATTCAGCGCCAGACTTTCTTCGACTTTCAGTTCCTTCAAAATATGTAACATAGTTCCACAAAAATTCTAAGGCACCTATATATGTATTTATGTATCGGTACCTAAGACGCGGATCCGAATTCTACTTAAAACCCGACATACATTTATGTATGTTCCCTACTCTCCTACTGCTCTGCTTTGTATTCAAATTTGAAATAATTTTCACCTTCCTCATCACAGATCCTACCCCGATAAATATAGAGATATATGATTGATAGAATGAATAGTGCAAAGAGAGCAAAAATTGCCAATTGAAATGCTAGAACTTTGAAGAATATAAACTATATTTTAGGACAGGTTAAAGTGTTTATTAAACACATGCAAATAATGAAAACATTTAGTCATCTTTATTCTCTTGTTGGCTCGTGGCCCCATGGTCGATGCCAACTAAAATGCAATCAAGAATCCAAAACTAATATGTCATATGTATGTAAATATCCACGCAGATGACGAAATTGCGCCCCGAAACCATTTATTTATGAACCTTTCGAGCGTGCCCAAATTTCATTGAGCTCAAAGGTGGCTGCAAACAAAAAAAAAAAAACAGTGTTTGAATTTATTGGCTACTGCATTGGTTGTACATGTATTTACCTGGCGAATGCATCGGATGAGGCCACAGCCATCGGAAAACCTAAAATATAATTAGTTTTTGGACAGCTACAGGGGACGTCGACATCGACGACGGCGACGAGGCCATGGCACAACCGGAAACCATTTTATGAAATATTTTATTTAATTATTTCGAATATTGGGATATAATTTTTTCGATGCCATTGGTCTCTGCTCCCATGGGGTCGCACTCCGGTTCAGTTTTTGGTCCGTCCCTCCGTCCGTCCGTCCTGTTTGTGCACCGTTATGTTGCGGTAATAGAATTTTGACAGAGGTTTGCTGCTATTTCTACAGTTTCGCCTCTTTTCTCCCCTCCCCCCCCTCTTCACGGACGGGTCGAACTAATTAGACGGCGCACCAAAGCGAAAATTTTTGGTATTAAAATTCGTTGAAAGCTGAAAATTATATTTATAGATCGCGGCAATAATTACGCTAAGCCAATGTGCAAATTGTTGTGCCTGTGGTTGCATGCCCCATCACGGAGAATGTTTGTTCAGGGGGAGGCACAGGGAAAATGCCTGGCTAAGCAGCATAAATCGTGTGCGGTTTGGTTGCATGTTGCAACGTCTGATAGGAGCACAATAGTTGGATCAGCGTCAATGGTGGCCTGTTAGGAGTACCTTTTGCTGAATGGAATTCATATTTTTTGTATGCCTGAATGAAGTATGGAATTGATTAAGCATGAAGCGCCATAAGTGAATCAGTTCGGTTTCAATAAATCCAACAGCAACAGAATGCACTTCTAAGAACTTGTACTAATGGGTTCTACTAGGATATGGGGTTGATTAACTACAAAATTCGTACCTTTGTCATTCATGGAACAATTTTAATGATTAGTAGCTTATTTTGTTGGGAATTAATGCCACTAAAGAACTCAAGTCTGAAAACAGGACCATACCATACAAAAAATAATTTAAAAAAAAGACAAAGTTGAAGTTGACATTCAAAATTGTAGAATTTTGGATCGAAGATATACTTTGGGTACATTCATTGTAGAGATACGAATACAAAATCATATGAGAGGTCATTCAATTTACTTTTGAGCCCAACATTTGTTTTGGATATCTAGTCTACAAATGCCGAAATCGCGGTTTTCGAATATTTAAAATTAATTTTGGCAGCATATGGGCAAATTCTAAGCATGAGGACAAATACTTGTCTATTCCAGGGTTGGCGAGTGGATAGTGTCCAATGCCCCCCAGCCAGTTGCACCTCGATAGCACAATTAATGTCTTGTCAGGCAAATGGCTCCCCTGCCACGATGGTGGGGCCAGAACAGTCGCTGATTATTAGAGGAAATGCCAATAAATTGCAACATTGACGTCTCCCCAAGCCACTCCACTCCACGCCAGTCCGCTTTACTACACTATGCGCCGGAAGCATGTGCGTGAGCTAAGTGCGGGCAAAGTTCAAAGGCGAGTCACACGTTAAACGCCCATTAAATTGAGTTTCGATATGAATGCGATATACCCCCGCCCTCTCTTCGTGGCTAGGGGTCGTGTGATTAGACTTGGCCTGGCCCGAACCAGGCTGCGGTCACGCCAGCCAAAAGTCGTGTCCTGCTCTTCCTTCGGCACCCTCCTCTTCTCCCGCACGTATCCCCATTGAGCCATAAATATTGGTAACAATCTAAGCGCTGCGCCGGGTCAGGGCTCGTTGGCCCCAAAACCAGGGGAGGCGGCGGGCAGTTTGAGGTGCGAAAAGTCGCACTATGAGCCCGGGACACACACGCCATCTGGCAGGCGCCACGCTGCCCCCAATCCTCCGACACCTAACCGCTCATGCCTCCTAACCTGCCAGCACCCTTCCTCTCTCCTAGAGTCGTTTTAAATCGCTTCAAAATTGGTTTTCAATTTTTAAACGCCTCTTGCCGGCTCCAGGCTATCGTCTGGGTAGGTGCCACATCGCTCCCGCTCCCGTCCCCGCCCCCGTCCCCCGGCCCTTGCGTGCCTTTGCGTCTTGTCCAACACCACCGATGCCATGCCATGCCATACCCCTTGCCACTACTATGCCTGTATGCGTGCCGCTCTTATGTTTTATACATGATTTTTCCACGCGTTGGCCTTTGTTTCTGGCTCGGATTTTGTGGAGTAGTTTGCTCCGGGTTCTGGTCCGGGTCCCTGGGACTTTGCTGCCAGACCATAATTCAAGTAGGGCGTTAATCTGTGACACCCAATCCCTTCGACGGGCACGGGGGCGACACACAGCCCACAACATATGTCGTTGCAACGACAGGCATGTGGATGAGGCAGCAGAGCAGCCGGAGGAGAGGATAAGAGTATGAGAAGTAGTTTGTAGTTTGCTCTGCATTTTGTCGCCGGTTGACAAATGGTACACACACACACTCCAGAGGGTTAATTACTCAAAGGGTCAATCGATGTGCTGTGCGGGGGTTTATTACGCCTTTTGTTTCATCTTTTGTCCCCCCCGGACACCCCCCTGGATCCTGTACGGTGTCTTCTTTTGAATGGACAATCGAATGTTTCCAAGCAGATGTTGCGGCAGCATGTTGAAGCAGCCGCACAGCAACATTTATACGTACTACATAATACATCAATGCATGTAAAATTCGTGTAAAATTTGCAGGCCTTATATTTCTGCTTCCGGATTCTTTCAGGGAATCTTTCGATGTACTGTATAGATAGGGATCATATACATATATAATAATTTCCATACATGTTAGGAAATACATATTCCACGCGCATTCCATTTCTTCAGAAAGCAAAACCCAGCCCTTTGCCTTTGTAGAGTTTTAGAAAATAATATTCGAATCATAATCCGATCTGGGATTGATTTAATCAAAAGTAAAAACTGCATAGATGTTTTTGGTTTTTTTCAAGTTTTTTTTATTCATTTTTTTTGTTGTTTTAGTTTTTCTACTCATTGTTTTTAACATTTTTTTTTGTGTTGGTAATTTTAAAAAAATTTTTGTATTTTTTTTTGTTTACGTTAGTTTAGAAATTTTTTGCATTTTCCGTTTTACATAAACATGCATACATACATATGTGTTGTATATATACGCATCGCTATAATTAATTATTAATATAATAATAGTAGTAAATATTACTCTTTATGGTTTAAACTATCACGTTTTTCACAATAATCTTGTCCTTCGTTATTTTATTTAGTTATTTCTCTTAGTTTTTTTCTCACGTATCGTATTTTTCAATATTAAGTTTGCTTAAAAAAATTACTTTTAATAGATTTTCCATTGTTTTCATCTCGTAGGTTGGTTGGTAACGTATCTCGTATCATATCATATCATATCATATAGATTTAAGTGTAAACTAATTATAAAAAATTTGAAAACTTAAAGGGCACAGATGTGGGGGTAATGTGTGTCGTCTGGTTCAATCATTATAATTATATAAGTAATAAACTAAAGTCAACACTTCATGTGAAAAACAGAATAGTTGTGGCAAAAACTATATATAATCATGCAACAGCCGAATGAATTGTCGTCGAACATCAAGCGATGTGCATCTAAATAGATAGATATATAGATTGATAGATAGATATATGTGGGTATACCTATATCTATATTATTGGTAGACCATTAAGCTCGTATAGAAGCGTCTGGCCAATACGTGTCTGAGGGATTGTATGTATTTAAAATTGATAAGGCGACATTTTAAAAAGCAGAAGAAATATATTTACAGATATCTAATGTGTGTATAAAGAAATAATATTTAATGAAAGGGTTCTTTGCACTTTTTTCATATTTTTTGTGGGGGGGTGTGGGGTGTAGGATGCATTTGCTTAGGCTAGATGAGCGAAGCATATTATCGAGGAGCTGATGGATCGATCGATTGTGGATTTCATTGATTTAGGCTCTTGAGGAATTATTTCAGCCGCCCGAGAGTTTTGCAAACTGCTCGACTGTATCTGATCCGGCGACTTCGAACTTAACTTCACAGTTCGTAGCGTTATATTTTCGCTTTAAAGTCGGATGCTGTCCCTATATGTATATATGTATGATATTGTAGATATACGCGCAGATATATAGGTAAATATCAGTATTAAGCTTACATTTGATTTCTCACATTTTTTGTAAATGTTTTTAATGATTTACCAACTAGACGAAACAAATTTCGTTATATATTACGATTGATTTTCTTTTCGATTCGCATGATCTGCTCTGCCTTATGTTCTCTAGAAAGTTTTCAACTTTTTTTGGACTTGAAATATTTCAGTTTTAAAATTTTTTTCGTTTTTTTTTCTTTCTCCGAATTAAAAAAGTAACAAGTGCAAAAACTAAACGTAAATAATAAATGGTTTTTTGACATGCTTCTAAATGCTTGGCGGGGTACGAAGATCTGAGGTTTCTTTTTCCACTTATTTTTGTAGGACCAATTCGACGATAGATTGACAGACTTGGGGGCAGTGTGCAAAGGCTACGGTTCGGTTTCCGTTTTCCCGACTCTAATTGCGATTGCGATTGGTTTTTGCTTTAAATGCTTACATAACTAAAATTCGCTGGCACTTGAGCCCCGCATGCCTCAATTGGGTGTGTAGTGTAAGGGTGAGGTGTACAAGTATTCTCTCGTTGTCTCTTAAACAAATTACATTACATTTGCGCTTCGGTCACACACAGGGAAATAATAATAATAATAAGAATATATATATATATTATATATATAAGGTGCTCTTGCGCGTATATATGTATGTATATAACGTTTCGCTTTAATTTACAAATTTTTTTATTTGAATTCAGATCATTTGGTTTTTTATGGTTTATATTAAACTTTGTTTCGTTTCGTTTCGCTTTGTTTTGCTTTCCTTTCACTTTTCGTTAGAGGAATATGTTATTTAAGGGATTATCGTTATTGGTTTTCATTTTTTTTTCACACCGTACAACAGTTGATGGGCATTACGTCTATTTTCTAACGCTCTGCTTCAAGTAGGAAAAAAAAGATCTGATTTAAAGAAGAAAAACAGAATATTCAACAAACAAAATATAATAATTATTATAATAGTCATTCAGTTTCTAGATCATGGCTGATTGGCACTGGGACCCCGCTTAGTGGCTGCTGAGTGTTTTGTCACTGTATTTCTGTATCTGTGTATAGTGTGTATCTGCATCTGTGTATCTGTGTGTTCGAACAGCTAACATTGAGCATTTCATAAGCTAATTTTTCTTTTCAAGGGACTGCAAACAAAAAAAAAACGAAAGGTATCATCATCATCAATTATTACTACTAAAACCAACGCGTTGGGCAAATTGCAATAAACAAATTTCAAACAATTTTACTTATTTATGCTACTAAAGAGGCCACACTGACACGCCTCTTTCCCCATTTTACGCCTGACTCGAACCGACTACAACTACTGCTGCTTCTACAGACGTATAATAAGAATGAATAGTGAACAAAAGAGAGAGGAGGAGCGCTCCCAACTAAGTCGCAAAATAACTTATGTCTAATCGAAAAAATGTGTCTGCATTTTCAAGTTTTCTACTTCTGCGACGATGACGAGGACGACGCTGATGCCGCCGCTGCTGTTGCTGCTGATGTCGCCACTATCGCTGGCGCTGTTGTTGTTGCCGCTGCTGCTGCTGCCGCCGATGTGGAGGCCCGCACTGCATTATTTGTCTGTGATATACCCTGAGCCTGCGGCTTGGGCTTCTGCTGCTGCTGATGATGCTGACGCTTGTGTGGCGCCAGGCCTGAATTACTGCCACCCCGTCGCAGCTCATGTTGGGATCCTTGATTGCGATGGACCACCTGCGGCTTGTTGCCCAGCGAACCGCTACGAGTGCGCACTGTGCTGCTGCCAAAGGAGCCGGTGCGTCTGCGGTTCTGGTTACCGCCGTATCCCTGATGATATTGCTGTTGTTGGTACTGCTGCTGTTGTTGTTGGTGCTGCTGCTGCTGCTGGATCAAACGTCCCACATAGTCACTGCGATTGGTGATGGTGGTGTTCAAGCGACGACCACCAGCCGTGATCACGGCGGTGCCATCGCTCTCGGACACACTGCGATGCCTGTTGAGCTGCCGTCCGGGATGCAGGCTGCCCACACCCTGCAGCATCTCATCTATCTCTGGCGCCACCACACGGAAATCTTCGATGGTCTTGAAGCTCTTCAGATAGTCGGCCAGCTTGGGCTGAACCTCCAGCTTCTCCCTGTTCTTGTAGTACTTGAGGAAGGCCCAGAACTTCTCGAGGCCATACAGTTGACCTGCCACAGGAGGAGAAAGGTTAATAAATGGCAAATTAGCGGAGAATCCCAAATGATGCTTACCCGTCTCGTAGTCAGCCACGGTCTCGTCCTGGAAATCCAAATAGATACTTGGCCTGAACTTCCTCTCCAGGCCGTACGAGAAGAATCGGAACAGGCACTCCAACCCATAGCGGAACCCGTTGCCGGCATCCTCCAGGGCCAAAGTGCGGAACTCATTGTACATCGTCTTGTTGAAGTTCTCGCGCAGGAAGAACGACCAGAAGCGATAAAGGGTGTTCATCTCCTGCGACTGGCCAAAGCCCAGCCGGCGGCGCTCCTTGAGGCATCGCGAATGATACTTGTGATAGGCCTGCTGTGTGAAGTTGTTCTCCTTGAGCAGAGCATGCGACGGATGCTGGAAAACGGGCAGCGATTGCGGCACCGACGATCCGAACGAGCCATATGACGAGGCGGTGGGCGATGTGCCCGCCGACGAGCCCATCGAGGTTGTGCGCGGCCTGTGCTCGACCGTGTCCAGCAGCCAGCCCACATGCGCCTCCACGGGCGGATTGGCCGTGTGGCGTAGCTTACGTTTGCGTGGCGTTCGCGGATCAATTGAGTGTGAATTGGGGGCAGCATAGAAGCGGGCACGACGGGACTTAAGCGTGGAGTTCAGCGTGGAATTGAGCGTAGTGTCACCAACCAGGGTGTCATCTGCATCCAGATCCTCCAAATAGGCTGGCGGCGGTGGTGGCACTTGCTTTTGCACGGCCGCACTCTTGCCACGATTGGGCACAACTCCGGTGGCAGCTAGCTTTTCGAAATCCGCCTGGGAGATCACATTCACGGTGCGATAGTCGGTCACCACATTGGTGGTGGTCCACAGATCCTCCTCGTAGTTGACCAGGCCATCGTTAATGATATTCTCCAGATCCTGGGTGATTTTCGTGCGTGAGGTAAAGTCAGCGGTGCGATCGTATCCTTCGTGTTTGGGTGGCCGCCCCACCTGGGCGACAATCAGCAGCTTATTGATATCGCGATCGGCAAATTCATAATCGCTCTCGTCATCGTCGGAGAAGTTTTCGGTGAAGTTATTGATGCGTCCGGTGGCGGGTATGGGGTCCATCAGCTCCTCATCAAATTGAAAGTCTAGTTCTTCCTTTTCGGCATGGCACTGAGCGGATGGCGCAGCAGCTGTTTTGGAGGAGGAGGAGGAGGATTTCGAATTGGTGTTGGAGTAAGAAGCGTTGACAGAGGATGGTTTCTTATTATTGTTGTTGGTGGTGGTGGTGGTGGTTGTAGTGGTTTTTGTGGTTGTGGTGACGGTGACAGAGGAAGCGACGGCAGCGGTGGTGGTATTGTTGGCGGCGGACGACACAGAGACAGCAGCGGTGATTGTTGTTGATGAGGCGTTGTTGGATGGGGCGTTGTTGGATGCACACGAGGACGTGGTGGACGTGGACGTGGATTTGGACGAGGTGGCGTTTGCGGTGACGGTGGTGTTTTTGTTGTTGTTGTTCGTTTTGACATTTTTAACAGTATTATTATAATTATTGTTGTTGTTGAGCGTTTGTGAAAGCGGTTGTTGTTGTTGTTGTGTTGTCGTGGACGTGTTGTTGGTGGTGGAGGATTTAGTAGCATTTTCTTTTAAAGCATTTGTTTTCGAGCGTCTCTTTACCTCTTTCCACATGCCCTCCGGCTCCGCAACCAAAGCAACAGCTGCCCCAGCAACAGCACCAGCGCCAGTAACAGCCCCTGATCCTGATCCTGCTCCTGTTCCAGCCTTCGGTGCCGCCCTCTTATCGGGCTTTGGCTTAACACTCTCCGCCAGTCCGCTCAAATGTCCGGCCAGCTCTGCAGCACCGCCCTCCACCTGTTGGGTGAGCACACTGATGGCATTCACCGAATTGATCGTCGATCGCTGGTGCTGCTGCTTCTCCTGCAGCATCTTGGGCACCAGATTCTGAGAGTTACGCGGCCGCGGCGGCGGCGGTATACTGTTCAGTGGCTTGGTGGCCATTGCAGATGTGAGGATGGCGGGAGGTGAACTTTCCTCCGGTGCTGCATCCTCGGCATCCGCCCCAGTCTGCTGCTTCTCTGATGATGGCTTCTCATTCTTCTCCTGCTTTGACAGCGGCTGCTGCTGCTGATCCTTGCCAGCAGCATCTGGTGCATCGCTGATGGGCCAAACGGTGGGCGTGGTCTTGGTGCGCACCTTGTAGCCCTCGAAAAGCTCTAGTTTATCCGATTCCTTGATGGCATTCACAATCAGGGCCACGTCTGTGGTCAGAGCGAGAACCCGATGGAACGAGGCGATCAATGTCACCGGTATATACCCTTCGGGATCCATTTTCCGACGCAAAAAGAAGTCACCGGTAAGATTATCAGAGCTGAAATAGTATTCACTGAGGGAAACGGGGAGAAAGTTAGAAAAAATGTTGCTTTAATCAGAGGATTAAGGGGAGATCCTTTCGGTGTACTTACACTTGCTTCTTGAGTGCCTCCTTGACGCTGTTGGCATCCATTTCGATATAGGAGGCTGGCACATTGCCAAAGTAATGGGTGCCCATGAGCACATACGTGGATTGGGCAGAATCTGCGCCAGCCGCGTCCGCTGGCAAAAAGTTTGCATATTCGCCCGAAGCTAGCAGATGGCGTGGTATGCGATTAGTCGGACGACCTGGTCCCTGTCTTGTGAATCCACCCCGGCCCTGCCGACCGCCCCGGTACGGCGTGCGGAAGCGTCGCGGTCCCCGCACCACGGCAGTTGCCCCGGCACCACCTGCTGCTGCCCCTGGGCCGCCCGAGCGCTGCTCATCGTAGGGAACTGCAGTGGTGCTGGCGCTGCCGCTGCTACGCCAGGAATCCACGCGCTCGGTCGGAGCAGTCGTGGAGCGGGCAACGTACGGATGCCGGCCACTGTGTGGCCGTGTGGATTCCGTTGCTGCTGCTGCAGTAGCATCGGCTCCCCCCCTACCATTGGCTGGCGCCGGCCCCCGTTCGTGGTAGACACGCGGCGGGCGCCGCTGATCGACGCCATCGTCGCTAAGTCGACGATGGGGTCGGCCGCCAATGGGCTTAGGGCGACTGGACTTGGCCAGATCGATTTGCAGCGGACGCCACTTGTGCTTGGGTATCTTTTTGTTGACGGCAGAGCCGGCAAGGGGGCCAGCAGCTGGTGCAGTGGCACTGCCAGTGGATAGCTCGGCTTCTCGCTGGGCTTTGGCATCGTGGCTCGTGCCGGCTGTAACTGTTGCTGTTCCTGCCGATCCTGTGGGAGTGGTGGCTGTGGCGACGGCTGTAGCTTGGCTGCTACTGCTGCTGCTGCTGCTGCTGTTGGTGCTGCTGGAAGTGGCGGCTACGACGTTAGACTCTGTGGCAACTTCACTTGAAGTGACGCTGGTTGCGGGTGCTGCTGCTTTAGCTGGTTGCTTTTTCGTTGGGTTGCGTTTGGGTTCGTTGCTGGTGGCTTTGCCACTGCCAGAAATTCCTCCAATAAGCGTCGGCCAATCACCAACGTTGCTGAAATCGCTGGCCTACATATAGAGGAAGGGAGGGGTGGAGGGAAGGGTTTTCAGTTGTTGCTGCTGCTGCTGAGGACACCTCGTGATGTTGACTCACCTTCTGGTTGACCTTCTTCTTGTCCTTTACCACGACTTTGGCAAGTGCATCCGCTTGACTGGCATCCACTACTATATGGTTATTTTTTGGGGTGGGGGGTGGATAAGAAATGCAAAGCGTTTATAAATAAATAATCAGGCCATTCAACATACTCTCACAGAGCATTACAGAGAGAATGAGAGGAATGTGTGTGTGTGTGGGAGAGCAAAGTCACATGGCGGATGGATAGGGCTCGTTTTCTTCGCCGCTGGGGGTGCTGCTGTCCAGCCAACAGAGGAATTTTTTCAAGAATCTTTATATATACAGTATTTTCTGGCAAGAAACAGAAGATTTCTTATCCTAGATAGATTCCCAGACTGCTCAACATTCCTCCCCATTTATTCCCCTACTGAGATGCTCTATGGCGCACTTGGTTTTTGAATTGATGGGCACTATATCCCCATTCTATATATCATCTGAACACTCACCAGTTGTTGTGGCTGCCTCAGTGGTTGGGGCTGCTGCTGCTGCTGCGGGTGGTGCTACTGCTGTTGCTGGGGCTGTGGTTGCCGCTGTGCTGCTGCTGCCGCTTGTTGCTGGCTGTGTAGTAGTCGCTGTAGATGCTGCTGCTGATGCTCCCTGTTGTGGCTGGGATTGTTGTTGTTGTGTCTTTTTGTTGATGGCGTTGGGATTGGGATTGGGATTGCTGCTGCTTCCGCTGCTGGTAGTAGTCTGTGCGCCTTGGTTAGTATTATTATTACTAATATTATTATTGCTGGCAGTCGTCTGCTTGGTTTGGGATTGCTGTTGTTGTTGCTGCTTTGGCTGCAACACACGCTTGTCCAATGGAGAGGTTCCTGCCTTGGGGCTCGACGACTGTTTTGCTGATATCTGTAAGCACACACACAACATAACACAAATTAGAGATATGTATACAATATCTGAGAACATGAAAATTTTCCACTGCTTGATAGTTAAATGTGTCATGCGTCGTTTTGGGTTTCACTCAAAAAAAAATCAATTCTACTTCGTTTTAGGAGTCTGACACCCTACACTTGGCCAACCCGACTCCCCTGTCCCCCCCTGTAGCCATTGCTTCACGCGCAGCTTGGCTCCGATTCTAACCTCAACCTCTGGGCCAAGAGAAGCCGCTGCGCCTCCCTCTTATGCTGGGGAGTGTCCCTAACCCAGTTTCGGTTCATTGCAGGGGCCAACGCGCACATCACGTTATATGGTATACTGTATCGAGTATGTCCCCAGCAGTTCTGGGGAAACACACTATGAAAATTACCTGAAAATTAGCTAATTAAAACAAGGTTTTTTTCCATTGATATTTTCTTTTTCACTACAGCTTTTCTTCGCTAATCGCTTATCGCAATGTTCAGTGTTTGTTTTTGCTTCAAATATAACACTTTTTCGCTGCTATATTAGCACACGTTTTGTTGTTTTTCTATGGTACGGTTAGGTTAGCACAGATGTGGGGATTTTGTATGTGCCGCTGCTGTTGACTTTTATTTAAACAATTGACAATTGACTGGAAATTCTGAACGTCCGTTCCGCTGAACTGCTTGTCGCGTTTTGTGCGCTTCGAGCATAGCAGAGTACGGACACGGCGGCGCTGCCGCTGCCTCTTACTCTTATCCCCACCCCCTTCCATCCGCCATTGTGGCCTGTCCACGCGTTGGCTACGTGAGCAAAAGCAAAAGCAAGGCGCACAAAGAAGCAGAGAGGCAGAGCAACAACAACAAGAAAAGGAGGCAGGGCAGAGAACAACAACTGCACAGTGAGGGAGAGGGAGAGAGGCAGAGAGCAAGAGCAAAAGCAAAAACAACAACTTGTTTTTACAGCGCAACCATAAAAACAAGAGAGAAGCTACCTTTGGGGTTCGATTCATTTGATACCCTTCCAAATCGATATTTACTATGATACTTGTATGACATGGCGATCTGATCATCTCATCTATTCTATGGCAGCCATATAGCGATCCGTTTTGAACCCCTTTTTAGTTATGCTGCTCCAGAATATATACATAGATAATTTTTCTTTAGTCAAACAAACATTTGGTCAAACTCATAATACCCTCTCCCAGGGTATTAAAATACACGCCGATTCAAAACAAAAACAAAAAAACAGCCCATATTTATGCGCCGGTTTATGGATGCGTATGAGAGAGTGAGAGCGAAAAACAGACAAGCAGAGCAGTCGGAGCGTGCGCCAGAAGAGTGACGACGCAGCCAAGTTATGCCGGGTGAGAAAAAGAGAGAGAGCCAGCGCAGGCCGGGCACCCTGTATGCGCGTCCATATACAGGTTTTCTATCTCTCTCTTTAAGTGCGTACGTGAGATCATGAGAATTATACAAAGGTGTTTATTCGTTCAATCGTCAGTGCATGTTTTGTTTTTATACGCTTTTTCTATATATGCATACGCCCAATATTCGAACTTTTGATATTATTGTTTTTGAAAGTTCACCCACTCGACAAGACCGACAGGGAAACCCTCACCAAAACAGGTGCCAAATCGGATTAACAATAGATCTTCGGCATCTCTCTCGCACCATGCTGTAATTGTAACATTGGGAAAAAAGAGACAGAGACAAAATAAACAACATGTGATTTTCGGCACGTAGGCCGCCAGGCGAAAAGGAGAGAGAGGAGAGCGAGACCGTCGCGACACACGGGTGGAAAAACTCCAAAATGAAGAGATTTAAAAGGAGGTTACAGAGAGAGAGGAGAGACCATATGGAATGTGGCTTACAAAGAAAGTGTAATTTGTATACCTCCGTTTTACAAGGAATAATTTTTAATAATCTACAATTTTTATAAATCCACGATAATACTCCTTTCAATATTTTAGGTATGAATTAACTAAGTATTCAATAATTTTCTTTAGAAAATTAATTTTCCACGCACCTACTGAATGGACGAGTGCCAGAGCACATGTTTCTATAATTATACACATTTGGGTATGTTTCTTATCGCATTAGACATTTTGAACCCCCCGGCATCAATGCTGACGCATGACAGAGGTACGAGAGTTCTTGTCATTAAAATATACTCAATAATTTTACGATTAGAAGTATGGTATTCAAGGTCAATCGATAAGAAGCAGATATGTAGCTTCAAAAGTTACTTTCATTTGAAATTTTCTTAAATATTCTTCATGTAATAAAATGTAGGACTATTTTCAGAAGAAAAATACTCAGTTATTGTCAAAAAATACTTATTTTTCAAACTATCTTGACCTTTTCTTGTTTCTATTATAGCTTGTAAATGGGCGAATGCGTATTCAAATATAAACAGACTGTTTTAGACATTAAAAACATTTGCCTAAAATTATAATAGCGTCTTCAAGATTATTTAAAGATTTACAAAACATCAACTTGCCAATCAATTGAGCTTTATTCACTTTCGCTTTTCACACTTTGCCATATGTATATCTCCGAAATCAATAGATAATTGATATGTTCGACAACGGGCGATCGCTGAAAGACAACTGAGGCGCTTGCATTGGAAAACTACTATTTTAAATGGCATTAGAATCGCGATCGGCGCCGACCAAGATAGCAACAAATGAAATCGTAAATAAATACAAACAGAAAAAAAGGTAAAAATAAAGCAAACAATGACCGGGACCGGGGACCGGATCGAGATTTATAGAAACGTGCAAAAAGGCCAACATTCCCGATTCAAGTCAACCTTCTCTGGAGGTGGGAGGTTAAAGGGGTTGCGGCGATTGAGGTTCATACCAGGGAACACCACATCAACAATTTTTTGCGTTTTAGAAAATTCAAATACGAGTAATAATGCCGGTATGTAAAAATAGGCAGAAAACGTGGTTGAGTGGGAGATAGAGAGAGACAATGCCGATCAAGAGAGAGAGAGATAGTAAGGTGAGAGAGAGAGATAGATAGTTAGGTGAGAGAACAAGTTTATTAAATTTCAAAAAAGGTCGATGTGATGCACGCAAACAAGTTAATGACTATTTTTCTCTTTATTTATTTCTATTTTTCTATTTTTAGTTTTATTGTCGATTAAGTAAGCGATTACACTGAATGGCAATTGCTCAAAGACTCGCGCGAGGGGTGTAGACAGTCGGTTCAGTTCGGATCCGACTTCGTGGCGACGAACTCCAGCGACACCGCCCAGCGACAGCCACTGATCTTGGGCTGTCTGTTTGAGTGGGTGGCCGGCCGCATGGGGAGATCGGAGAGAGAGTGAGAGAGAAGTTGTTATTGTCGCTGGCATCGAGTGGAGCAGCGGACTTTATTAAGTGCGTAGCAGGCAGAACTCTTATCGAGCCAACAATATGAGAAGTAAACACAATAAAAAGCAAACGAGAAAGTGAACTAGAACGAAGTTCTCGACGTTCAAGTACCCTCTATGCCCGACTATACCCGATCACAATGAATGGACAGTATTTTGACTGTAGAAATCATGAATTTCTATCTTGATGTGGTAGATTTGTAGATCATGTCTGTATTATATGCGAAAGCGTGTTAAGATTTCTGAGATCATTATTCGATCTTTTAGTATTTCTAGTACATTCAAGTATTAAATATTCTTTCATACAAAAGAACTTTAACTATTCCTTTATTCTAGTATTTTATTGAATTATATTTTTGCTATTTTTACTGTAAAAAAAACTTTAACTGTTCTAAGATCATCATTCGTTCTTTTGGTATTTCTAGTATTTTCGAGTATTAATTTTCCCTTTTATTCCTCTTTTATTTCCCTACAAAAGAACTTTTACTATTCTGAGAACATTCTTCAACCATATAGTATTTCTAGTATATTTAGTAATTTTTCTAACAAAAGACCAATTTCAAAACATTATTTCTTTATCTTTTAAAGTATCCGAATGACATGCTCTGTCTTTATCCTTTTCCAATCTAAACGAATAAAATATGAATAATATTTGAAAGTAACGCACGTGCAATGCCAAGGAATTTCAAGTTTCATTCTTATCGGTTATATTCGTATATGTACTTTTAAAATAAATAATTGTACATTTAATATTTGAGGTAGGCTTTACAGCACCTTTTGGTTCGTTCAGGCTTGTTTATTACTAATTGGAATCACAAAATGAATAGAGTAAGGGGGCACTAGTTGATTTCTATCACCAGATGAACTAACTTTATATGTAGTTCTTCGAAATACTTCATTATATAGAATATATGAATATCTACTTGCATTCATACAAATATTTATGTTTACCAGTAGCTGCCCAAAAGCTTTTGCAAACGTGGCGCGCAAAAAAGAAGTTGGCTCACTTTCACGGTAAATAATTACTCAAAAAATCAACAAGTAAACAACTGATAAGAACTGCGGCAGCGCCTTTTGAAAGCCAAGACAAACAAATGGCACATGAGGGAGTCGACACTGGGGCAACAGACCCCACGGGGTGGGAACCTTATGAACATACTCGTACGTTGAAAACTATAAATACTGCAGAGTAAATATGGCAGTTTATCAGTCAACAATGTTTAAACTAAATCAAAAAGGGTAAGGTTTGTGGTAAGGGATCATTTTTGAAGGCATCACAAATAAAAAACTCATCTGTTGAACCATATAAATATCGTATAATCAATCAAAAACCATAACAAAATAAATCAAATAAAACAGTATTTTAAGTTCAGGTAATCACCAAATTACAGTACCTATCGAATGTTATCGAATAAACTGAGTTGTCAAGGCCGATATCTTATCCAATAATTTTTTGTTGATTTGCTTTCGCTCTGTCTTCGAAGTGATTCTACTTTTCACAACTTAATTCCAAAACTCATATATTAATTTTGGATTGCCATCTAGTGGTAAACAAAAGACGATCAAGAAACGATAACTCAAGAACATACTACAATTAATGTTTTAAAATCTACAAAATTTGTCCCATAAAATGATCTGATGATATTATGGTTAACGATCTTATGGAAAGTTACAATTAAGAAAAGAAATAGAATGGAATAAGGAATTCTTATCCGAAGAAAGAAAATGGAATAAGGAACTCTTATCCGATGAAAGAAAATGGAATAAGGAATTCTTATGCAAAGAAAGGAAAAGGAATAAGGAACTCTTATGCGAAGAAAGAAAATGTTATAAGAAATTCTTAACAGATTCCTTTCAGCCTTTTTCAATGACAACAGATGATGTTCGCCCACTTGGCTCGTTAAGATTTCCAGCACAAAGAAATAGGAAGTCTCCACAAGTAATGGTCCGACAATTAAGGCAAAACGAATATGAAAATCCGGGACAAAAGGCATATAGCGTACCGTACATATAATCTGATATAGTATGCAGTCTCAGCAGATCCCATTTATATACAGACATACATACATATATCAACAACAATGACCAGAGAAGTAGGTGATACATAAATAAGAGTACCGAAAACAAATGTACAATTCCTACATTAAAGATAATTTGAGGCCCAAGCGTAACTAAAAACCTGACAGAGATGTAGATATGTACATATTTCGAATGGTGGAGTGGAAAATATTCCCTCAAAGCATTAAATTTCACATCTGGGTTTGACTAATGAATACCCCACCGGGGACCTCGTCAACGATCTGCAACGTGATAGCCCAAAAAACAAACGCCATAGCGACGTCAGCGACGTTAATTGAGACGAATTAATATTTTTAAACCCCGATCGCACTACAAACGTTTATAAATAGAACGTAACTAGAGACCGGACTGTTGTTGTTTAATAAAAAAAAGAAAGAAGAAGAACAATAACAAATATGACAACCTATAATATTTAGACCAGTGCATTCGTACTTAAATTTTCTGTGAGTGCATTTGTAGAGTTTCTATTTAAATCCGTGAATTAGTTTTTTAAATCAAAACTGGTGCGTAAATTCTGATCCTTTGTGCTATTGGATCAAGAAAGATGATTTGTTAGCTGTGAATTGATATTATTTATGAAACAAAATGTTAAAAAAAAATAAAAATAAATAAAAAATCCCTTGATTTATGCTTCAAATCGATTTGTTTTTTCTTGGTTGGATTGTTACATATTTCTTTGCGTTTCCCTTAGAACCCGACGCCCCTGCCCATCTCTAGCTGTGACACATTTCATTCATCTATGAATAAGTTCTAATTTAATACATATACATATACATATGTACACACGAACAGTCATTAAGTTGTTAAGATGATTGCATATATTTACTTTCGTTTTCATGTTTTTGATTGTTTTGTGCTTCTTCCTCTTGATTACTGTACTCAGATAGAAAGAGAACCAGAGAGGGTCTCGACAACTATCACTCTCTAATCACGCACACCACTCTAACGGAACAAATCAGCCTTACGAGACAACGTAAACGTAATGCTTTGACGGAACGAGAAATGGCACACATACGACACAGAGAGACAGAGAGAGCGAGAGAGCGCACACACATACACTTTTCACTCGCGCCGCTGATATCAACAAGTGTATATATACCACATATACAAATGTACACAAATTGTACATATGTAGATCAAGTTATAACTTCCACGTTTTCAACGTTATTCTTTCTGTATGTGTATTATTATAATTTCTTTATTTATTGTTAATCGCTTCGCAACAGTGGACCCAACCACACGTTGGTGACTACGTTTAACGTGGCTGGTTCGAGAACACGTGCCGTTTTCGCGTGCTAATTCGCGATCACCTCCGTGGCAAACACTTGCTAATAGCTAATAATAATAGTTTAAATAATTAATATTCGGGAATGTTTTCTCTCGTTTCTCGTCTAATCGAAACAACGGGCGGGCTACCGAACTCTTCAATGGCACACGTCAACGGGTACTGGCGTGGACTTTTAATTTTGGATACGCTTACGCTGCCGCCGCGTTGCACTATTGCAGGGGCAGAGGCGTGAAACGTAGACGTCGTATTGGGTTAAAACAAGAATTGAACCAAAGCAAGCCCAATCGGTTAAGACAGCATGACAATTGCCTTGATTTTTATGAAAAAAACAAACAAACATAATTAAGGGAGGATATAATGCAGTGTGCTGCTTTCCACATGCAAATCGAACTGCTTGCTTCTACGTTTGATCATCTCCATCACAGTATGTAGATTGCTCTCAGTAACGGAGTAAACTGCTTGCTCTCACTAATGGAGTGAACTGCTTACTCTCACTAATGAACTGAGCTGCTTGCTATCGGGCATATGCCAAATCTCCATTTGAAGCCAGCGGAAGCAAATCGTAGGGGAAGCAGTGGCTCGCCCTGGCAACAGTTGGAGAAGTCTCAAAGAAGGTTTAAAATAAAGCTTCTTCTTCTTTTTGTTGTTGTGGTTTTTGCTTCCTAATTAGTCGGAAATTAGCATATGCAAAAGAATGTCAAAAGTGAGCTACTGATTTGCATTGGAACCGGGGGGCTGAGGGGGGTGTAAAGGGGAAACCAAGAAACGTGATAGAAAGCAAATCATTTACTCGTTACCAGCACTAACTTTCCGGTAGAAAGAAGAATTAGCCACGCCTTCTTTTGTTCGAAATGGAATTCCGTTTATTTCACCTTTTTTTTCTTCTCTGCTTTATGCTTACGTTTCGTTTGGTGGGGGGGTAAAATACAGACATACGGCTGACCTTGACATTTATTTTTAGTTGCAAAATATATTTTACTTTTTCTCTCGTTCGCTGCGACAAACACCAAAAAAACCAGATGGCAAATGGAATAGAAGTACAAAACAATTGAGAAATTATTAAACAAAAAATAAATAAATTGGAAAAAGAACATGAAAACGAAAGTAAAAGAAAGCCAATTCTCGGATATCTTTGAATTAAACAAGAATAAACATGTTTGCTTCTTTTCCTATAAAAAAACCAACAAGCAAGCAAAAGAGGGAGGGTGGGCCGGCGTCTTTTTTGCCATTTTCTTTAGCCCCTGTTCATTTTGGCATTGCATAATACACAAACCGAAATAAAAAACCGAAAATAAATAAAAATAAACGAAGCGCAACAAAAATGTTTGTGTGTTTGTTTCTCTCTTTCTTGATTCTGTTCCTTTTGCTTTGTTTTGGCAAATGTTTTTCGTCTTTTTCTATTCGTTTTGTATATTATGCAATTTATCTAAGAGATACAATTTGGTAATATTCGTGGGGCCATAACGATAACAACAACAACAACAGAACGGAACGGAAAACGTGTTTCCATTACGCTTCTTCAGGCTGTTTGCCTTGCATTCGTGTTCATCAGCTGGTTTGCTTTGCTCTGTCACTTCGTCTATGTCATTCTACGCACATTTGTTTACCAACAGAAAACGTACACACACACACACACACACACCGCATGCAGAGGCACACAAACACACACACATATATGGACATTGTTTTTACGTTCCATGCCATCACATTTTAAGACGCAATTCCGACAAAAAGAGAAGGAAAGGAAAACAAAAAATCAAAACCAAAATCAAAATGTAACCAGAGAAAAACGTGCGCATCGATTAGTGTTGCCTAATACCGAAAAAAACTGGCGGTGGGGGTGGAGGTGGGGACTTGCTCAGTTGCATTCCCAACCACCAAAAAGAGATCCCTAAAATCCCTAAAAATTACTGTCTCCAGGCAAACCAGAAAAAGGAAAAATAACGCATTTGATGACATAATCTCGAAGAGGATTGCCTCCTACCGAAAGGTAGTTCCCTAGAGATCCCTTATACCAAACGGGAGTTAAAAATAATCAATAATTGAGCCGTACGAAGGCAGGTGTTTCTAGTACTGAATGCTACTTTGAAATATTACCAAAATATTCCTCTAATTATAGAATAAATGAAACCCCTTTCATTCCTTTACTCACCTTCCATGCATTGACTTTGGGCGGTGGCGCTGCTACGAATCGCTTGGGTGGAGGAGCTACTGCACCTGGTGCTGCGCCTCCGGTTGCTGCTCCTGCGGCCGACTGCGATTCGCCATCTCCGGACTTGCCCTCGTTGCCGCTGCTAGTGGCCTCGAGGCTAGCACTGGGTGAGGTGTCCGATTTGCGATCCTTGTGTTGTACCTTCCCACTGCCGACAGCAGCTCCTGTGACGCCACCGGGTGCACCCGATTTGCGTGGACTGCCGCCGCGTGGAGCCCGTGGACGGACCGTTGTCTTGCGATCGGTGGCCCCATCAGAGGCACCACCATTGCCATTTCCATTTCCAGCAGGTCGTCTGCCGGGCTGCAGGGGTTTCTGATTCTGACCAGCGCCACTGCCTGGATGCTGTTGCTGCTGCTGCTGCGGCCTGTCACTGCGCTGCTCACGGGGCTTGTCCTTGCGGGCCTTTTTGCGGTCCCGCCTATGATGGGATAGCACCGGCACAAAGTCATTGTTGTCGTCCAATTCAGGATGAGTTCTCGGCGGTATTGTCGCCACCGGCGGCAGCACGCTTCTCACCGGTCAGCGCCAGGCTGACATTGCTGACCAGAGTTTCGCCAGCGGCTTCAGCGGCAGCGGTTTCCTCACTCCACGACTTGAGGCTCTTCAGATTTGGTTGGTTCTCCTTATTGTCGACGGCTGAGGATGAGGCAGCGGCAGCTGCAGTGGCGACTGGGACACCTCCCTTTTTGGTGTCCAGATTCTGGACAACGTTAGCATACGAGGTGCTGCTAGCTGCACTGGGTGTGGTGGCTGCGGTGGCGACAGCGGTGGCACCGCCCACAACAGCGGCCCCAGAGGACGGCGTCTCCTCCTTGCTGGACATGCTCGCTGGTTGTGGCTGTGCCTTCGTCTCCAGAGTAGGCAGCACTATGCGCTACTCCAGGTTCAGATGCTGGTAGCTGCTGCTGTTCCTGCTGCTGCTTTTGCTTCAGATCCAGAGACAGCTACAGGCTTCTGCTTTTTTGATCCAGGTACAGGTCGGTGCTCCTTGGGTGCTTCCTTGCCCTGTCACGAGGATTCGTCGTCGTGTCAGAAAAATATTCCACTAGATCGATGTTGGAGGTTCTTCAAACTGTAACGATGAGAGAGCGAACGTAATCAGGTTAGTTCATGGTTCTTGTTGTTTTGTTGTTGTTGCTGCAGCTGCAACTCACATAGATACATACACACACACATACGCATACGCATACAGAGCCCTACTAATGCTGTGCACTTTGACCTTTTTAGCAGAGGACACACAGCAGAACTGGAGAAATGTAGAGCCTCCCGAGTACGTCTATCATTATGCACTGGCCATAGTGGTGCTGATGAAGCCTCGCGTAGGCTGGGGAGCGCTACGAGGTTTGGGGGCACATCGCACACACACCCACACCGCCTACGAGATCCAAAATTCAATGGCAATTTTCACGCTGCTTTGCGAATCGGATTTCCACCTCTTGTTGGGTTGTTTTGGACAGAGTTATAGCACCAGGCCAAAGGTAATGAGGCACGACAAATCGAAATAGAGGCGAGGCGAGAGCGCACCGACTGAAATGTATTATTATGCAGCAGCCAGGCCAGCGAGAAGTGAGGTTAAGACGTACCGAATGCCCCCCACACCACACTACAGAAGGCAGCCGCACACACAGACGAGGGCTGGCAAGCAGCGACGCCCTGTCCACTTGCTGGGCTTACGTTTCGGCTTACGTTACGTTACGCTGCGTTGGAGTTTCCTTAGAAGCGAAACAGAACACGAACAAAAGACAATAACAAACGAGAGAGAACATGTGCAACAGTTGGTTGTTGTAATAATTGTTGTTGCGTGCTAACAATAAACAAATGCTGCGAAATTGCAGTAATTGCCGATTATGCAATAAAAATGCACTGCAAGCAGCACCATGCAGCCCTGGCTGACAAACAGCTGATTGGACTGCAACTCGCCTCAGATTTCAAAAGATGCACGCGGGACACAACACAACCTAAAAGTATACCACACACACATACACACACACTAAACACTAATACGCACCAATAATGGAAATTCAAAATACGTGGTGTTGCTCCTATTCGGGGTGCAAAAGGGGACAAACAACAACACGCGAAGAGCCTGCCACAAAAAGAAGAAAGAATTGTGGTACACAAATTCCGCTTCCCTTCCTGTCGCCTTGTGCTTGTGCGCCGCGCTCTTCACTGCTTTACACTACTTTGGCTCTGCTTTGCGTTCACTCTTCACTACGCACTTCTTACGCTGCTGTTGTTGTTGTTGTTGCTTTTGTTTCGTATGCTTTTGGCTTTTGCGGGTTTTCTTTTCTCTCTCACTCGTCGCACACTTTGCACTCGCCCTCTCGCTCACACTCACTCACGCGCTAGTGTGGTAGAACGTTTTGGTTACGAATATTGCCCCGAATGTGATTTTCACACAATGTTGTCGCAAATTGAAATGATTTTTCAATTGTTTGACGTTAACGTGCAGTTGATCGAGCGATCTGCTATATTTCTGCAGCACTTTGCCGCATTATACCGCCGTAAAGAAAAATATAGTAAAATCTTGGTGCCCAGACATGTGGTTTTTCGGAAATTTCTGAACTCGGAACATGTGCTGTCACTGTTTACGGGCCGCGGCGAGAGGCGAAAAAGAACGAATTCGTCAGTCCCCTTTTGGGGGTGCTCGCTGGGGCGGACTACTCGCTGGGAAACTGCTGAGGAAAAATGGGGTATGGACAACAGGCAACGCGGCCCAGAAAATGCAACGAGTGCCAGGTAAAATACACCCCTTTTGCCTAACATACCTTGGAGACATAAAGCCGATTTCGGATTCACGGTATATTGTTCGTCAAAACATGCCGGGGGGAGACTTAAACGAACCTTGCAATTTGCCCTGGCTGTTTTTGCCTGTTGTCCATACCCTTTTCAATAGGCTGTTTAAAATTACATCTCATTTATTCGTTGCAGAAGAGAGCAGCAGTGTGACCGCGTACCTTCGGAAATATACCGAAATACACCGAAAATATCGTCTCATTTTCGAAATATGATGAAAAAACGAACTAAGCCAACTTTACCCCTTCTACAACTTGAGTTAAACCACGGGATTTCACCACCAACAAAAACATAAAGCAAAAAACGTAAGTATTATGGACATTTGTATACCCTACTTCCATTAATTAATATTACAATTCTGTTTTCCAAACTGCTTCTAATAATGACTTCTTCTTAGATTGAAATGTTTTCTACCTATTATGTTTCTCGATCCCGATCAACTGATGAAACTGTTTACCCTGATTTTAGCAAGGCCGTTCTTTCAAAAGTAACGAGGGTATGGACAACGGGGCAAAGCGGCCCCCACCCCTTTTGCGTAACAAACCATGAAGATTATAAAAATGTCCTAATCTTCATGGCATATTGGTCATCATATTGGTTTTACATACCTTTCCACAGCCCAGCGGTTCGAGTCGAGGTTCGAGTTCGCTTGGCCCGTTTGATCAAACCGAAGCAGAGCGCTTTTACGCTGATATTCCTTTATCTTGTTTCTGTTTTGAATATTCGATATCGATTTACGTATTCGATAGAAGGAGCTAGACTACAATGATTTGTTACATTTCAATTCTATATATGACAATATTATATGGGGTATGAGTGCCACAACGAACAGCCTTTTTGAAAGATATAGATTTATTTCCAGAGTTTATACTCGTAATCTTTTGCGATTCAAAGGCTTACTTGGATTAGTAATCATTGCTTTTGTTTTACATTTTAATTAAAAAATGAACAACTCTTTAAAATACAATTAATTAATGATATAAATTATATTCACATCTTGTTCCGGTTTTATTGCCTTGTTATTTTTATTGGGCATTTTTGCCATCAACTCCTTACAGTTGGTTTCGAGCTTTCAATAGTGTTATTGTTTTAGTAAGCAATATTTTAATTTCATGGTCTAAATCGATTGGTGGGAGTATGTCGTTTTCTAATATTGCATTAACTACAACTTCTAATGCAGAGTCAATTTCACTTCTAACTCTATCAGCAACCTCCTTCAATGGATCCTCCTCACGGGGATCAACACATCCAACCGCAACAAGCATCAGGAAAAAGAGCAGGATAATAGATCGAACATCCATTCTGTTAAAAAATTCGTGCGAATAAGATGCGCTGATTTCAGAAAAAAGCCTCAAAACTCAATTTGACGTTCTCCTCCCAAAACTTGAACCTTTTATAGCTGGTCGCTACACTGCAAACACTTTGCAGCTGCTGCGTGTTGATTTATAAGATAAGATCTATATATACCAAATTTTAAATTAATCCGCAATCATTAAGACAACAACGGAGGAAAGTAAATACCAGGAACATCTGCATATGTCCGAACCGGGAGATAGGAGTTTATCGCAGTACGGATTCGGGTTCGGTGCACTCATCATCTGAACAATTAAAAGCAATGATGGTTTTCAAGGTGAATACCGAATAGCCAATCCCACAGCCCTAAGCTCCTCCAGCAACATCTTTGAAACCTACAATCAGGGCATAAGTCCGCCGCTCAGTTTTCAACATGGCTGATTGGATCTATAAAAACGAAACTTCTATTTGACGCGAAACAGTAGTAGCTAAAAAGGTTGCATGGGAGAGAGTCGAACCAACTAATAAAAATACTTTTCACCAACATGCAAACATGGGCGACTATGTTTATATTCTAGAAAGGATCGGATCGGATCGGATACAATCTACAAATCAAGTTCCTATAATTGGTCATACAAAATGGGAAACTTCTCAAGGTTGCTGACACACACCAGAGACGTTGCAACCTAGAGAGAAATCCAAGGGAGATGATCATCTGGTCACACTGGTCTCCGAGCAAAATATATGGCACTTTCCGTCGATGGAAAATTTGGCTAGGCTTAAGGAGACATTTCGCCAGATATAGCAATAAGTTTGAGTCCTTTATGAATGAACTGCAGGCAATGCAGGTCCACAAATGCTATGCGTTTTGTTCATTTAACCCGGCCCATCCCACTTCCCACTCAAACCTAACCTAACTAACTAATTCTGTATTAATATATTTATTCAACAGTATTATAATTGTTGATATAATAATATGATATCATCTTTAAGTTTTTTTCTTGGGCATTTCCTTTCAAATCATCTCGATTCATCATGTTCTTCGGATACGATACTTTTGATTCTTCTTGATTGTCTTTCTCGCGCATACGGGTTTTATATGCTAAATAAATAAGTATATGAATACAGCATATGGTCTTTTCCTCCACGATTTGAGTTCCTCTCCGAGAAACATTTTAAAATTCCGTCATCCAAGGCTTTGATTTGCATGGAAGGCAGGCTCCGATTTTCACTTTCGCAAAAACTATCCGATTTACTTTTGAAAGAAGAACAAATTGGTGATCTCGTTTTCGTAAAACGCAAACATTTTCCAAAACGAATCTTAATTCCAAAAGGAAAAAATAGATGACTTATTGCTGGATTAACATAAATTTGATACCATTACCAGAGCAGCTTGGCTTGTGCCCTTTTTATAAAAATTTTTTTTGTTTAGCGCTTAACAGCACTAAATTGTGCGCTTAACAGGCCAGGACATGTGAAAATGAAACATATCGATGACAAAAGTTTGCGAAACTGAGAGCACCTATTGGCTGAAAACGCAAAACCGGAGCCCTGCCTGATAGCCCAACCAATAAGCGCTCTTGTCTTGTAGATTCTTGCCTATTTCATCATCACTTTCCCCGACACTGCCGACACAGTCGACATCGGGAATGGACTGAAGCATAGGAAGTCAGTTTTAAGATACTTAGTTCTGGAAATACTTATATTTCAATTGCACATCCACAGAAGAATAATCGCTTTACAGCACAGCGCACAAACAGGTCAAAATATACTCTACAAAATGCAACAAAAAAGGGTCACAGTGGTGAAGGTCTCCGGGTCCATTGAACCAATGGATGGCGGATCGGGAAGATGCGAGAATACGAAAAATGTTCAACTTAAATCTAATTGGTTATGAATAATGGATTCCTCCAGACATCATCGTATCATGCCCAGCAAATGGAATTATTTTTGTGTATGCTTCTCCGCCTACTCCACCGTCACCGACTTGGCCAGGTTCCGGGGACAGTCCACATCACAGCCGCGCAGCACGGCAATGTGATAGGAGAGGAGCTGCAGCGGTATGACGGTAAGGATGCCCTGCAGGCAGTCCACCGTGCGGGGAATCTGCAACGAACGCGTGGAGAAGGACATGGTCTCGGTGTCGTTCTCCTCGCAGATCAGGATGGGTCGCCCCTTCCTCGAAGTCACTTGTTGCAGGGCATTCATACACTTTGTGTAGACTGGATCCCGCGTAACGATCATCAGCACGGGCATCTCATCATCGACCAGAGCAAGGGGTCCATGCTTCAGCTCCCCCGCGAGTATACCCTCGCTGTGCATGTACGTCAGCTCCTTGACCTTGAGTGCACCCTCCAGGCAGGTGGCGAAATTGAAGCCCCTGCCCATGATCAGCAGCGACTTGTGCTGGTACAGCTCCTTGGCTAGCTCCTGGACCTGCGAGTTCAGCTTCAGCACCGATCGGATGTGCTCGTCCAGCTGCGACAATCCCGCGATGATCTCCTGCCGCCGCTGCTGCAGCGACAGTCGGTCCTCGGACATCACCAAAGCGAACATCACCAGCGAAATGAACTGCGAGGTGTAGGCTTTGGTGGAGGCCACCCCAATCTCCGGCCCTGCATTGATGTGCACGCCGCAGTTTGACTCCCGGCAGATGCTGCTGCCCACGGTGTTGGTGATCCCGACAATCAGGGCACCCCGCTGCTTGCAGTACCGCAGCGACATCAATGTGTCGGCCGTCTCGCCAGACTGCGAGATGAAGAAGCACACATCGTCGCGGAAGATGGGCGTATTGCGGTCGAGGAAGTCGGAGGCCAGTTCCACCATGACGGGCAGTTCGGTGAGCTCCTCCAGCAGCTGTCGCGTGGCCACGGCACTGTGATAAGAGGTGCCGCAGGCAATCAGCATCAGGCGGCGACAACGCTTGATCTCTGGGATGTACTCCTTGATGCCGCCCAGCACAATGGTCTGCGTGTCGAAGCGTACACGTCCGCGCATCGTGTTGACCACCGACTCGGGCTGCTCGAAGATCTCCTTGAGCATAAAGTAGTCGTAGTTGCCCTTCATGATCTGCTGGATCTCCATCTTCAGAGTGATGATCTCCCGTATATGCGGATCGTCCGACGATTTGTTCAGGCGGTGGATGCTCAGTGTACCGTCCCGCTTGACGGCGGCCACGTCATCGTCTTCCAGGTAGATGACCCGATTCGTGTGCTCAATCACCGCCGATGCGTCCGAGGCAAAGAAGTACTCCACCTCCTTGTGCTCCAGAGGCTGGAATTCGGCAGTGCCATCACCGCCAGGGTGCAGCACTGGGAACGGCAGGCCAATCGGACGATGGGCCTTGGCGTACAGGATGGGCACATGGTCCGTGGCCAGCTTTGTCTTGGCCTTGATGCCCACCAGCAGCGGAGAGCCGCGACGAGAGGCCACGCACTCGCCGGGAAAATGCTTCGACTTGAAGGCAATGGCAAAGGCGCCCTCCAGCTGCTGAATGGCCTGCTCCACCAGCTGCCCAAAGGTGTAGCCGGGGTGCGTTTGCCAAAGGTGATGCACGAGCTTGGCAATCACCTCCGTGTCCGTTTCCGACTCGAAGACATAGCCGCGCTTCTCCAGCAGCGTCTTCACGTCCTTGTAGTTGGTGATGATGCCATTGTGGACCACCACAAAGCTGTTCTCCACATCCGATCGCTGGGGATGTGAATTCAGTTCCGAGGGCACGCCGTGCGTGGCCCAGCGCGTGTGCGCGATGCCAATATGGATGTCCACGGGCTGGCTGAAGCCCTCGCCGCGACACACCTCCGCTATGGCATCCTCCAGCACCTTGACCTTGCCGGTGCGCTTCACCAGGAGGATGTCGTCGCCCGCGCTGGGCCCATCAATGGCCACGCCCGTGGAGTCGTAGCCGCGATACTCCAGGCGTTTCAAGCCCTGCAGCAGGAGCTCCAGCACCTGCTGGCGCGACTTGGGCGTCAGGTAGTTGAGGTACGCGAAAATGCCACACATTATCTTCCTTTTTCCACTTGGGTTCTGAGTTCTGGGGGCTGTACTCTCGCTTCGAGTACACGTCGACGATAAGCCGCTTCTCTATGTAAAATGATGTGTCAGTTGCACTCCGGACATACGACACATACGATTGGCGTTGTTGTTGGCGCTTATTATCGCGCAAGTTGCTGGAATTTTTCTGTTTTCGTGATAAATTTCGCCTAAGAACACGTCTTCCGCCGCTGCCGCCCCGCAACAACACAGACAAACACACACACACATACAATCATGCGCACGCACCCACACACGCAGTCCGTCTTGTAAACATTGGCTTATGGGTGTGACCGTATGCGGATATGCTGAAATCGGCTAATAGCCAGACGAAATTTATATGTTGTGCGAGCAGCTTTAATTTAATTTTATATGACTTCTCGCAGGCCTGGGCAAGTTATTGCAGGTCCAGGCACACGCGGCACATTGCCAGCTTAGGCACAGGCTGAGCTCAACGTATGCAAGCGATCCGAAATATATATATTGTCTATTTTTAATTTTTTCCGAGAAACCTATTCTTTATTCACTTGGTCTTTTTTGAATGATTTTTTCCCTTTTTCATCCGTATTTTACGGTACATTTTGAAAATTAGACAGTGTATTTCGCTTTATTTCTGAGGTTCAGACGCAGGGCTGCCTGGAAAAAAGCTGTAAATGATCAGAATATAACAAAATAAAACGTAGTTAATAGTTTAAATAATTTTTTTTAAAGCGATACTTAATATGTTTATTACAGTTTTTCCATGGCTAAAAACCCACTCAATTTCCGCGTTTGAGAACGGCAATAATGACATTTGGAAGGCAATAGCTGCCAGCTCAAGAAATCTGCAGTTGCCACCAGAATCTTTATTAAAGTAAGCCTCACTCAAAAACTTTATATGAATATCGCTATATTGGCGTTAAATTGCTGAAATATTTTCAGCCTAAGGTACTTCAAAATTCCGCTAATTCCATTTTTTTTAGGGCACAAGTATTAGTTGACGAAATTTATTAATCAATGGGATAAAACTATGTGGGCAGAGCTAAGAGTCTTAGTTAGCCAGAATCATTCAACGGAATATCAAAATTGAGCAATAGGAACGATTACTCTCTTACGTTTTTTGTTTGACCTTTTTCGCTAAAACCTTTTTTTTAGACAAAATCTAATAAAAGCAAGTATTTAAAATAAGCCAGTCAAGTAGAAAATAGGTTTATCAATTGGATAAAATTATGTGGGCAGGACAGAGGGTTCTATCTAGCTTGTAATATTCGACGGAATATCAAAAACAAGGAAAATGTATAACAAAACTTGAATTCGTCAGTATATTTACGGTATATTTTTAAAATGAGACGGTATATTTTGGTATATGTCTTAGGGTCGGACGGTATATTTTATCGATAACGGTTAATTGTGCAACGCGAAAAACTCGTGAAAATTTTGTCAAAATATAATTCTGTTCGTGCAAACTGATTAAATAAATATAAAAAATGACCGTAAATAAGCGCGACGCGAGTGCTACGCGTCCGCGTTGTTTCTTCGACATAACGCTCGGCGGTCTGCCCGTCGGTCGCATTGTTTTCGAACTGTTTGGCGATGTGGCTCCCAAAACTGCGGAGAATTTTCGCTCCCTTTGCACGGGCGAAAAGGGCCTGGGTCTGGTGACGGAGAAAAAACTGCACTACAAGGGGGCCATATTCCATCGGGTGGTGAAGGATTTTATGGTCCAAGCGGGGGATTTCAGTGCAGGCAACGGTACCGGCGGCGAGTCGATTTATGGCGGCACATTTGAGGGTAAGCACGCGTCTCTTCCTCTCTTTTTGTGTGTGTATATGTATATGCTCTCGCGCTTGTGTGCGTGTATTTGTGCATTGGAAAAAATCAATAATTAAAGACCGACTTTTTGGTTGCCTTTTTTGACAGATGAAAGCTTCGATAAGAAGCACGACCGCCCGTTCCTGCTGTCGATGGCCAATCGCGGCAAGGACACCAATGGCTCGCAATTCTTTATGTAAGTCCGCCTCGCTCCCAGGCCCCACGCTAACCCCCATGCCATATATATTATCTTTCCAGTTCTGTTCCAGTCGTCAGCCCGTTTCTAAACCATATTATTTGATCAATTTTAAACATCTGTTGTTGTTCATTAATCTATTGCCATTTAGCGGGGATTAGCGCGCAGAATTTTTGAGCTGCGGCGGACTGACCGACCGACCCACCTACAACACCACCACCACTACGTCCACCACCACCACCACCTGCAATCCCCCCTGCAATGCATTCGTCTTTGGGTCTGGTCTGTCTTGGGGCGGCCGGCAGCTGCTGCTGCTCCTCCGCCTCCTCGATGGCTGTGCCGTGTGTGCCGTGCCCCATATCGTCCATTAGCTGCTGCTTCATCAAAGACCATCAAAGACAACAAAGTAAAAGATGGAATTTTGGTGCTCTGGCTCTGACTGGGTTCCCTCCCTGTCTCTCTGTGTGTGTGTGTCTCTCTCTCTCCTTCTACGTGGATGCCACCGACTCGAATTGATGTGCGACTTCAAGGCCAGGCCAGGCCAGGCTTTGGCCATGTTCTGCACCTTGATATCTTTTACTTTGTTGCACAAGGCATTGTCTCTACAACAAAACCACCAACCAAACAACGAATAACCGAAAGAACAGCCAACTGTCAACTGCAACAACAACAGCAACAATCAACAACAACAACAACAACCCAACAAAGTTAGCAAAGTGTAAAGAATATCTTTTCTCTTCTTCTGTTTCTCATTGTAGTACAACACAGCCTGCGCCACATTTGGACAAGTGAGTATTTTATTCAGACAAAAAAGAATGACTCCTTGAATGATTCTAATTGGAATTCTGTTTGCAGTCTCCATGTTGTATTTGGCCAAGTTATAACCGGGCAGGAGTTGGTCCGGCAATTGGAAGAGCTGCCCGTTGACAGGAATTCACGACCGCTGCAGGATGCGGCCATAGCCAATTGTGGCGAGCTAATCAGACAGACAAAGGGTGAGTGGGAACTTCCAGCCAAGCAGAGGAATTCTCATTCCGTAATATTCATCCTCATTCCACAGCCAAAAAGGAGAAGAAGCGCAGAAAGCGCTCAACGGCCACAGAGGACACAAATAGCGATGAGAGCGAGGCGGAGGTTAAGACACAGCAGCGCAAGGACAAAAAGAAGAAGCGCCGCAAGGAGGCAAAGGCCAGCGAGAGCGAAGAGTATGTGTAAAGGATCTTCTATAGATTTCCCCTACTTCTATGTTTAAAATCCCCAAAACAGCAGCGATAAAGGACGCGGTAATGGCCGCCATGCCCAGCATCAGCCAGACAATGACGAGGAGGAACAAGAGGAAGGCGAACTGCATCCTTTGGTCACCATCACCAAGATAGATCCTAACGAGATACCAGAGGTACAAACCCCTCCAAAAATATCCCATCCACAAAAGTATAACTTTTCGTTCTGTTTCCAGGTGTCGAACAAATTTCTCATGCGCAGCGAAAAGTCTCGGTCCAGGGAGCGGGAGGAGCGTGAGGTACGCGAAGATCTCGGCTATGGCCGTGATTTGGACCGTGAACGCAATCGCGACCGGGGCAAGGACCGTGAACGTGAGCGGGACCGTAATCGGAATGCATTTGGCTGGTCGAAGAAGCAACCGCCGCCCACATCGCGCAGTGGCCGCATTGTCAAGGGACGCGGCGTGTTTGTAAGTCGAAAAAAAATAAAGATAAAAGAGAAAAACTCAAATTCCAATTACTTTTCCAGCGTTTTCGCACGCCCTCGCGCAGTCGCTCGAGAAGCAATACGCCGCCGCACTGGAAACATGCCCAGAAGCGGACCATTAAGCTCTCGGATCTGGAGCGCATCGAGGAGGAGAGCAAGATGCGGGAGGAGGAGACAAAACGGCGCGAGCAAGAGCGCAAGAAGCGCCACGAGGAGGCCATCAAGAACCCCAAAAAGTCCTTCTTCGAGCTGTCGCATGCCAGACAGAACGCCCGATCATAAGGGCAGCAGTAATAAGGCCACGACCAGCAAGGAGCCCGACCGCAAAGCAAAGGAAACAAAGGAGAAGCCAAAAGAGGAGACTGCTGCTCCACTACCCAAACGTCGAAAGTCGATGGACATGAATGCCCTGGACTATGAGCAGCAGACGGATAGCGAGCCAGAGCCCGAGCCCCCCGAGGTGGTGCCCGTCAAGGAGTTGAAGAAGCCAGGCAAGTCCGAGTCCAAGACAGAGGCGCCACAGAAGAAGGACCGCGACGACAGCCGACCCAAGCGCGAGGAACGCAAGACAGAAGAGAAGCCGAGGGACCGCGATCGACAGCCGTCCAGGCGCACCCGTGAGCGCTCCGCCTCGCAGCCGTCGCGCAGCAATCGCAATCAGAAGAGTCGCTCCCGTTCTGGCCAGCGCTCACGTCGTTCCCCGCCTCGCCGGGCGCAGTGGTCGTCGCCGGGGCGACGAGGCCAGGGGGGCAACAATAATCAGGGCCAGCATCAGAATCCGCATCAGAATCAGTTTCAGAGCCAACATCAGAACCAGCATCAGATGAATCGCAATCGCCGCAATCCCTTTTCCGACGGAGGCCGTCGCCGTCGCTCGCGCTCTCAGGACGAGTACAAGAATCGCTTTCCCCTGTCGCCCATTCGGGGACGAGGATCATCACCCGTTGGCGATCGTCGCCGACAGCAGCGTTCCCGCAGCCGTGGACGGCGACAGCAAACACCCGATCGCCGTCGCCAGGAATCGCCGCCCCCGAATCACAGGCGTCAGGAATCTCCAGACAGACGTCGCCAAGAGTCCCCACCAACAGATCGACGTCGCCAGGAGTCGTCGCCGGCGGCAAGGAAGCGCCAGGATTCGCCAGTACGCAAGCGGCAGGAGTCGCCGGGAAACAGAAAGCAGAAACAGGACTCGCCACCAAAAAGGCGGCAAGACTCGACCGGACGAAGGCGTCATGATTCCTCGCCTGAGCATCGACGCAGCCGCAGTCGTGGTGGCCGCCGGCACAGCTCCTCGCGCAGCAACAGCAGATGCCGGCGTCGATCACGCAGCAGCCCGTTGCCCAAGTTGACATCGGCCCTGCCCATGGAGGAGGACCGTGAAAAGGCGGCGCGCGAGAAGATGCAGAAGCGAGCCGAGGCAGCCCTGCTGCTGAAGGAGCACATGCGAAAGGAGATAGCCAAAGAGGAGGAGCGCCGGGCCGAAAAGCAGCGACAGGACGATATCGAGAAGGAGCGCACCACCAGAGAGCTGAGCGAGTTGGAGCGCCTCAAGGCGGAGACCCTCAAGAAGCTGCACGAGGAGGATCGGAGTGGAAGTGGAACTGCATCAGGAGCCGGAGCAGGAGCTGGGGCTTCAACAGGAGCCGAAAAGCCCTCGTCCAGCCGCGGCAAGCGCGACAGCAGCCATGAGGATCGGCATCGCGACAAGAAGCGTAAGCATAAAAAGTCCAAGAAGGCATCCACCCGCTCGGACTCCGATTAGAGTAGAGTTTTAGGCATTTTGACTATCATATAAAATCGAAAACTTTCGTTCCACCAATTCGAGACATTTTACACTCAACGGCCATTGTATAAATCGTGTCCCAATCTCTGTACTGAAGACCGTTCAATAAATGCAAACTTTACTGTACTTTTCAAAGGGTTTTTTTGCGAAAAATGTAAACACAAAAATTTGGATTTTACATTATACTTTTACATTACATATTATTTACATGTTAGTGACACGGTGTAGACGTGTGTGCATATTTTTTTCGAGTTGAATTCTGGTTGATACAAACTTTCCGTCCATTTTTATTTAAAAAAATTTGATTTCCCAGTGGCCCAAAGAGCGATAGTAAAAGGGAACTAGAAATGACAAATATCCGGGAGCATTGAGTGAAGTCTCGCTAAATGCTCGCTGACTCAGAAAAGAGCATTTACAGGACAAAAACCGAGCGACGACCAAAGTCTGGAGAAATAAAACTGGAGAAAATCCAAGAACTAAAGTAAAAGATGACCTCATTAGTAGTTGCAATAATATAATCATTGTTTCCATACTCTGGATCCTTTGGAAAAGTGGTTTCAATCAATTAGATTGTTACATGGATCGGTTACTGCGGCTCAATCGAACGAGAATCGAAATGGAGTTTGTAGTTGATACAATAAATAATCCTACTGTTTTCATATCTTAGCAAATCCTTTCCATATCTTAGCACAGTCTGGCAGCACACTGCTTTTGTTTGTTTTTGCGCTTTTTGCTTTCGTTTCATTCATGCTCTCCAGATGCGGAGCTTTTGGCGTCGACGCCGACGTTGCCATTGAAATTTCGCACGCAGCCGGCGCAAACAAAAATGCCGGCAAATAAATGCAAGCTTACGCAAAAGCTTGTTGTTTGAGGCAAAGCAAAGAGAGCGATTTAACTTAACATGCTACTGGATTCACATGTAACTCGTACTCTCTCGGCTATTGTGAAATGCCTCTCGTAAGCCCTCGGCAAGTTGCTAGAGCACTACCGACAGGGTGTATTCGTACAACAAGGTAGAGCTTCGCACGATTCCAGACAACATTTTAGGTTGCTGTACACCACCTTGTTTTCCTAGCACACCCTGCTACTGGGAGTGACGTGCGGGTTTCCATATGAATTTTAAAAGTTTTTATATTCTCGCTTAGCCTGAGCGCCAAGACAATATTCCTCTTTGGAATGGCGTACATGTTTGGACGTGTTTGCTCCGCTCGGTGGGAAAGCTGCGGGCCCGCGTTCGCTATTTCGTTGTAATCCCCAGCGCCGCCTCCGCGTAGTCGTAGTATCTTTGAATCTGGGAACCGAATCTTTGAATCAGTGCTTTTTGCGAGCGTGCATCTTTTGTATCTTTTGCCAAGCGGGGCGACAAAGCAACAAACAAAAAATGCCAAACAACAAAGCTTTGGGCGAATTGTGCGCGTAATTCCGTTGATTTGAGCAGCGCTGTCCGTGTGCGTGTGCGTGTGAGAGTGCAAAGGCAATACGAAATACAAACGTAAAACGGAAATGCAAAGAAAAAACAACACAAAACAAAGGTAGCAAAGCAACAACAGAAAAGGCAAGGCAAGGCAAAGGCAAACATAAAGACGGGGGCGACGCGGGCAACAGGAGCCGGTGCAATGCGTGCACAGAGACAGAAAGAGAGAGATGGATAGGCGATCTATGAGTGTGTGTGTGTGTGTTTGTGGCAAATCAAATGAAAACGAAATGTGATTCATTCATTGTCTGCCGGGTGGAGCGAAAGAGATATGGAGAGAGAGGTTCAATTGTCAAAAATTCCGGCATTGTTTAGTCCTTTCTCAAAACCAAATTATGACATAATCTAAGCGACAGAGAGAGAGATAGAGATTGTGAGAAAGAGCGAGAGGAAAGATACGCCAAGTGCGTGCTGCGGGGGTGTGCAAAAAAGTGAGAAATGAATATTTTAAAACTCAAAAAATTCCAAACAAAGCAAACTCCTCTACCACTCCAAAAAAAGGATATGAAACGCAATAAAAACATGACCGCCAAAGTACAGTAGTTCTTCCTCTTCTACTACGGATGGTAGGCAGGCCAGGCAGGCAGTCAAAGCTCTCGGACGCAACAAAGCGAAAGCGTAGCAAAAACAAGGAGCAAAAACAGGCATCAGAGTGGGATGCGATGATGCTCAGAAAAAGCTTAGTAAGCTGCGCTGCTGCTGGTGCTGCCTCTGCTGTTGCTTCTTCTTTTCTCTTCGTTTTCTTTGCTTTGCTTTATTTGCAAACAAAATGTATTATCAGGCCTTGTTCCCAGTTTCGTTTTCACAGAATGTTGATCGAAAGTGAAATTTAGAAGGACGGTTTAGTGATCATGGCCAGCCAAAACTCACATTTCTGCATTCTTTATTAACCGCCTTGACAGCAATTCCACTTTTGAACCAACATTTTTTGCGGAAGTGAAATTGAGAACAACGCCTGTGTACGATACTTTGATGATGGCTGAAGGAAGAAGAACAACAGCAGCAACAAACAGCAGGAGCAGATGATGAATAAGAGGAATAAGCATAATAGAAGAACAACAAAACGAGGTAGAAATTTCGAGGAAATCGAAATTTTTGCGTCGTTGCTGAATTTTTGCTTGCTCTCCCTGCCTGCCCTCTTCCTCTCCCTCTGCCTCTGCCAGTGCCCGCAAAACCAACTTTTATCCATTCTGAGCGCCTGTTTCTCTCTCTGGCTGTGCCTTTGCCAGTGTGTGTGTGTGTGTTTTTGCCCGAAATTTCGCATACATGTGCATTGTTCAATTTGTTTTATATAACACACACACACACACACAGAGAACCAGAACCCCAATACGATTTCCGCTACGCTTCTTGCTTATCTCTCAAATTGAGGTTTTTCGTTTGGGGCTTTTTTTTGCTGTTTCTGCTGTCCTTTCGGGGGCGAAAGTTTTTTTGCAAAATACAAAATATTGTATATTAAAAGTTGTAAACAAAGGGCCACGCCACACAACAAATAAACGCCACAGTGCGTGTGCAAAACATTTGCCGGCAGCAAGAGTGAAAAACCATTCAAATTCACTTTTTTTCCACAAAACATATCCTTAGAAGAGGTGTTTTAGATTTGAGTAAAAGTTTGCTAAGCGCGAAAATTCAAGCAACTCTAAAGAGTATTCAGGATCTGTAGGAATATCGAAAGTTTAGGCTATAGCAGGCACTAGCTTCCATAGTTTGATCAAAATGTGATTACATTATCTGACCAACAAAGTATTATTAATCTTTTTTTACAACCACCTTGTGATAGAGTATTAAATTCTTCGACTCGCAAAAGAGCCGCTCGTTTTTTGTTTCTTGTTTCGCTTTTTTGTTTTTGGCAGTTTTTTGCATTTTCTTTTGATTTATTGAATTTTTTTACAATTTTTTTTGGGTCTCAACAAAAAAGCAATTGTCATACATATAAAACTTTGTCTGTGGTTGCAGCCTCAGTAGCTGTCGCGCTGTTGCCATTGCCGTCGGCGGCGCAGCTGGCGTCAGCGTGTGCTTTGCAAAAGCCTTTGATAGTGGAAAAAGCAACAGCAGCAATAACAGTAATGGCGCCGCAGCAGAGGCAGCCACAGCCGCAGCCGCAGTCGCAGCCGCAGCCGAAATATATTTTAGCATTCATTTATGCGAATACTTTTTTTTTTTTTTGTGCTCGCTTTGGTTTGCCGCGCGAATCCGAGCACTCTAGAAAGCTAGAAAATGTATCTTTCAGATACACGCGCCTTTGTGGTACTGGTTGTCGCTGCCGCTGTCGCCGTCTCTGGTTGTGGAATTGAAATGTGCCCGCTGCCTTTTATGGCACCATCATCATCAGCATCAGAGCATCAGCATTATGATTACGGCACGATGCGTGCGTAATGGCAATGGTTCCGTACTGGCCGCTGCCGCCAGTCAGCAGTTAGCAGAAGTTGGTCGAAGAATCATCTTTCCTTTGGTAGAATCACAGAATTTATCACAGCTTAAACCGGAACACAAAAGCCAGTACAAATTTAATGATGATACATAGATGATACTTAAAAGGATGTGTGGGATGGCAGGGATCTCTTAGACGAACGTAGATTGAGGATTACACTTGCTGTGGCCTATGGGGGAAACGAAATGTGGTTTCCAATCTCAGAAATTACGAGCACAGATTAAAAGTGAATTATTAATGGTCAAGTGGTGGGATAGGAATAATAGAAAAAATGGATTATAGCATAGGAATAATAGAATATTGTAAACATATTTTACCACAGTCAAAGAGGGCCTTAGAGGCATTGATTCCTAGGAAATCCTTTACCTTCACTTCACGCAAGGTCCGCGAGGGGCCGATATAAAATTCATCGCCTATTTAATGGCAGAAAAGGAGGCTCAAGGGCTAGATAGATAGAAGAGCACATAGAAGAGCAGAGAAATGGGTTTCCACTCTCAAGCTGAGGCTTTCTGTAGCCGTACAAATCTTGGACCTCCCACAGTGAGGCTTCACTGTTCCGCCTCTTCCCCAGAAACCACGCCCCTGCTCTTTCCCATCAATTTCCAGATTTGAACGTTGACAGCAAAACGACATTGGCGCCAGGTCCCGGTCCAGGTCCAGGTCCAGGGGGGGTCCCGTCTCGGGAACCATCGTGTTGTGGGATGTTTGTGCGGACTATTAAACAAATTACGTATACGCACTGTTGCACGCGTAAAATATTTATGCGTGTGGCGTTGCCCCCGTCCGCAAAAGCAAGCCAAATATATTAGCATACTTTTGTGTGCCACCCCGCCACCCCCTACGCCATTGTGTGTGCCGCCTGTGTGTGTGTTGGCGTTAGATTAGTAAATAAAATTCGGTGATTTGATTTTTCCATTCATCTTCGAAGGAGAGCCGCCAATATGAGAAAATACACATCGTAACCCCCGAAATCGAAAGGCCAAAGCGAAGAGCATTCGGAAGCAACCAACGGCATCGCTCCAGACTGTAGGATATAGTCACAGACTTTGGTTGGGATAGAGCGCCCACACGGAGGAGGAGGAGTAGGAGTAGGAGAAGGAGGAGGAGGAGCAGAAGCCATCGGGCAAAGGGCATACACGGCCAGCGGAACACACGTCTGCGATTGCAATGTTTTTGTTTTACAATCGAAGCCTTTTTGTCATTGAACTCTTGGAGATCCTGCTGCTGCTGCAGGGTGGTGAAGGATTTTATGGTCCAAGCGGGGGATTTCAGTGCAGGCAACGGTACCGGCGGCGAGTCGATTTATGGCGGCACATTTGAGGGTAAGCACGCGTCTCTTCCTCTTTTTTTGTGTGTATAAGTATATGCTCTCGCGCTTGTGTGCGTGTATTTGTGCATTGGAAAAAATCAATAATTAAAGACCGACTTTTTGGTTGCCTTTTTTGACAGATGAAAGCTTCGATAAGAAGCACGACCGCCCGTTCCTGCTGTCGATGGCCAATCGCGGCAAGGACACCAATGGCTCACAATTCTTTATGTAAGTCCGCCTCGCTCCCAGGCCCCACGCTAACCCCCATGCCATATATATTATCTTTCCAGTTCTGTTCCAGTCGTCAGCCCGTTTCTAAACCATATTATTTGATCAATTTTAAACATCTGTTGTTGTTCATTAATCTATTGCCATTTAGCGGGGATTAGCGCGCAGAATTTTTGAGCTGCGGCGGACTGACCGACCGACCCACCTTCAACACCACCACCACTACGTCCACCACCACCACCACCTGCAATCCCCCCTGCAATGCATTCGTCTTTGGGTCTGGTCTGTCTTGGGGCGGCCGGCAGCTGCTGCTGCTCCTCCGCCTCCTCGATGGCTGTGCCGTGTGTGCCGTGCCCCATATCGTCCATTAGCTGCTGCTTCATCAAAGACCATCAAAGACAACAAAGTAAAAGATGGAATTTTGGTGCTCTGGCTCTGACTGGGTTCCCTCCCTGTCTCTCTGTGTGTGTGTGTCTCTCTCTCTCCTTCTACGTGGATGCCACCGACTCGACTTGATGTGCGACTCCAAGGCCAGGCCAGGCCAGGCTTTGGCCATGTTCTGCACCTTGATATCTTTTACTTTGTTGCACAAGGCATTGTCTCTACAACAAAACCACCAACCAAACAACGAATAACCGAAAGAACAGCCAACTGTCAACTGCAACAACAACAGCAACAATCAAGAATCAACAACAACAACAACCCAACAAAGTTAGCAAAGTGTAAAGAATATCTTTTCTCTTCTTCTGTTTCTCATTGTAGTACAACACAGCCTGCGCCACATTTGGACAAGTGAGTATTTTATTCAGACAAAAATGAATGACTCCTTGAATGATTCTAATTGGAATTATGTTTGCAGTCTCCATGTTGTATTTGGCCAAGTTATAACCGGGCAGGAGTTGGTCCGGCAATTGGAAGAGCTGCCCGTTGACAGGAATTCACGACCGCTGCAGGATGCAGCCATAGCCAATTGTGGCGAGCTAATCAGACAGACAAAGGGTGAGTGGGAACTTCCAGCCAAGCAGAGGAATTCTCATTCCGTAATTTGTATCCTCTTTCCACAGCCAAAAAGGAGAAGAAGCGCAGAAAGCGCTCAACGGCCACAGAGGAAACAAACAGCGATGAGAGCGAGGCGGAGGTTAAGACACAGCAGCGTAAGGACAAAAAGAAGAAGCGCCGCAAGGAGGCAAAGGCCAGCGAGAGCGAAGAGTATGTGTAAAGGATCTTCTATAGATTTCCCCTACTTCTATGTTTCAAATCCCCAAAACAGCACCGATAAAGGACGCGGTAATGGCCGCCATGCCCAGCATCAGCCAGACAATGACGAGGAGGAACAAGAGGAAGGCGAACTACATCCGTTGGTCACCATCACCAAGATAGATCCTAACGAGATACCAGAGGTACAAACCCCTCCAAAAATATCCCATCCACAAAAGTATAACTTTTCGTTCTGTTTCCAGGTATCGAACAAATTTCTCATGCGCAGCGAAAAGTCTCGGTCCAGGGAGCGGGAGGAGCGTGAGGTACGCGAAGATCTCGGCTATGGCCGTGATTTGGACCGTGAACGCAATCGCGACCGGGGCAAGGACCGTGAACGTGAGCGGGACCGTAATCGGAATGCATTTGGCTGGTCGAAGAAGCAACCGCCGCCCACATCGCGCAGTGGCCGCATTGTCAAGGGACGCGGCGTGTTTGTAAGTCGAAAAAAATAAAGAAAAAAAGAGAAAACTCACATTCCAATTACTTTTCCAGCGTTTTCGCACGCCCTCGCGCAGTCGCTCGAGAAGCAATACGCCGCCGCACTGGAAACATGCCCAGAAGCGGACCATTAAGCTCTCGGATCTGGAGCGCATCGAGGAGGAAAGCAAGATGCGGGAGGAGGAGACAAAACGGCGCGAGCAAGAGCGCAAAAAGCGCCACGAGGAGGCCATCAAAAACCCCAAAAAGTCCTTCTTTGAGCTGTCGCATGCCAGCACATACGGCGGCAAACTGACGCCGGACAGAACGCCCGATCATAAGGGCAGCAGTGGCAAGGCCACGACCAGCAAGGAGCCCGACCGCAAGGCAAAGGAAACAAAGGAGAAGCCAAAAGAGGAGACTGCTGCTCCACCACCCAAGCGTCGAAAGTCGATGGACATGAATGCCCTGGACTATGAGCAGCAGACGGATAGCGAGCCAGAGCCCGAGCCCCCCGAGGTGGTGCCCGTCAAGGAGTTGAAGAAGCCAAGCAAGTCCGAGTCCAAGACAGAGGCGCCACAGAAAAAGGACCGCAACGACAGCCGACCCAAGCGCGAGGAACGCAAGACAGAAGAGAAGCCGAGGGACCGCGATCGACAGCCGTCCAGGCGCACCCGTGAGCGCTCCGCCTCGCAGCCGTCGCGCAGCAATCGCAATCAGAAGAGTCGCTCCCGTTCTGGACAGCGCTCACGTCGTTCCCCGCCTCGCCGGGCTCAGTGGTCGTCGCCGGGGCGACGGGGCCAGGGAGGCAACAATAATCAGGGCCAGCATCAAAATCCGCATCAGAATCAGTTTCAGAGCCAACATCAGAACCAGCATCAGATGAATCGCAATCGCCGCAATCCCTTTTCCGACGGAGGCCGTCGCCGTCGCTCGCGCTCTCAGGACGAGTACAAGAATCGCTTTCCCCTGTCGCCCATTCGGGGACGAGGATCATCGCCCGTTGGGGATCGTCGCCGACAGCAGCGTTCCCGCAGCCGTGGACGGCGACAGCAAACACCCGATCGCCGTCGCCAGGAATCGCCGCCCCCGAATCACAGGCGTCAGGAATCTCCAGACAGACGTCGCGAAGAGTCCCCACCAACAGATCGACGTCGCCAGGAGTCGTCGCCGGCGGCAAAAAGCGCCAGGATTCGCCAGTACGCAAGCGGCAGGAGTCGCCGGGAAACAGAAAGCAGAAACAGGAGTCGCCACCAAAAAGGCGGCAAGACTCGACCGGACGAAGGCGTCATGATTCCTCGCCTGAGCATCGACGCAGCCGCAGTCGTGGTGGCCGCCGGCACAGCTCCTCGCGCAGCAACAGCAGATCCCGGCGTCGATCACGCAGCAGCCCGTTGCCCAAGCTGACATCGGCCCTGCCCATGGAGGAAGACCGTGAAAAGGCGGCGCGCGAGAAGATGCAGAAGCGAGCCGAGGCAGCCCTGCTGCTGAAGGAGCACATGCGAAAGGAGATAGCCAAAGAGGAGGAGCGCCGGGCCGAAAAGCAGCGACAGGACGATATCGAGAAGGAGCGCACCACCAGAGAGCTGAGCGAGCTGGAGCGCCTCAAGGCGGAGACCCTCAAGAAGCTGCACGAGGAGGATCGGAGTGGAAGTGGAACTGCATCAGGAGCCGGAGCAGGAGCTGGGGCTTCAACAGGAGCCGAACAGCCCTCGTCCAGCCGCGGCAAGCGCGACAGCAGCCATGAGGATCGGCATCGCGACAAGAAGCGTAAGCATAAAAAGTCCAAGAAGGCATCCACCCGCTCGGACTCCGATTAGAGTAGAGTTTTAGGCATTTTGACTATCATATAAAATCGAAAACTTTCGTTCCACCAATTCGAGACATTTTACACTCAACGGCCATTGTATAAATCGTGTCCCAATCTCTGTACTGAAGACCGTTCAATAAATGCAAACTTTACTGTACTTTTCAAAGGGTTTTTTTTTCTCGTGTTTTTACGAAAAATGTAAACACAAAAATTTGGATTTTACATTATACTTTTACATTACATATTATTTACATGTTAGTGACACGGTGTAGACGTGTGTGCATATTTTTTTGAGTAGAATTCTGGTTGGTACAAACTTTATGTCCATTTTTATTTTATAAAATTTGATTTCCCAGTGGACCAAAGAGCGATAGTAAAAGGGAACTAGAAATGACAAATATCCGGGAGCATTGAGTGAAGTCTCGCTAAATGCTCGCTGACTCAGAAAAAGAGCATTTACAGGACAAAAACCGAGCGACGACCAAAGTCTGGAGAAAATCCAAGAACTAAACTAAAAGATGACCTCATTGGTAGTTGCAATAATATAATCATTGTTTCCATACTCTGGATCCTTTGGAAAAGTGGTTTCAATCAATTAGATTGTTACATGGATCGGTTACTGCGGCTCAATCGAACGAGAATCGAAATGGAGTTTGTAGTTGATACAATAAATAATCCTACTGTTTTCATATCTTAGCAAATCCTTTCCATATCTTAGCACAGTCTGGCAGCACACTGCTTTTGTTTGTTTTTGCGCTTTTTGCTTTCGTTTCATTCATGCTCTCCAGATGCGGAGCTTTTGGCGTCGACGCCGACGTTGCCATTGAAATTTCGCACGCAGCCGGCGCAAACAAAAATGCCGGCAAATAAATGCAAGCTTACGCAAAAGCTTGTTTGTGGCAAAGCAAAGAGAGCGATTTAACTTAACATGCTACTGGATTCACATGTAACTCGTACTCTCTCGGCTTTTGTGAAATGCCTCTCGTAAGCCATCGGCAAGTTGCTAGAGCACTACCGACAGGGTGTATTCGTACAACAAGGTAGAGCTTCGCACGATTCCAGACAACATTTTAGGTTGCTGTACACCACCTTGTTTTCCTAGCACACCCTGCTACTGGGAGTGACGTGCGGGTTTCCCATGATATGAATTTTAAAAGTTTTTATATTCTCGCTTAGCCTGAGCGCCAAGACAATATTCCTCTTTGGAATGGCGTACATGTTTGGACGTGTTTGCTCCGCTCGGTGGGAAAGCTGCGGGCCCGCGTTCGCTATTTCGTTGTAATCCCCAGCGCCAGCGCCGCCTCCGCGTAGTCGTAGTATCTTTGAATCTGGGAACCGAATCTTTGAATCTCAGTGCTTTTTGCGAGCGTGCATCTTTTGTATCTTTTGCCAAGCGGGGCGACAAAGCAACAAACAAAAAATGCCAAACAACAAAGCTTTGGGCGAATTGTGCGCGTAATTCCGTTGATTTGAGCAGCGCTGTCCGTGTGCGTGTGCGTGTGAGAGTGCAAAGGCAATACGAAATACAAACGTAAAACGGAAATGCAAAGAAAAAACAACACAAAACAAAGGTAGCAAAGCAACAACAGAAAAGGCAAGGCAAGGCAAAGGCAAACATAAAGACGGGGGCGACGCGGGCAACAGGAGCCGGTGCAATGCGTGCACAGAGACAGAAAGAGAGAGATGGATAGGCGATCTATGTGTGTGTGTGTGTTTGTGGCAAATCAAATGAAAACGAAATGTGATTCATTCATTGTCTGCCGGGTGGAGCGAAAGAGATATGGAGAGAGAGGTTCAATTGTCAAAAATTCCGGCATTGTTTAGTCCTTTCTCAAAACCAAATTATGACATAATCTAAGCGACAGAGAGAGATAGAGATTGTGAGAAAGAGCGAGAGGAAAGATACGCCAAGTGCGTGCTGCGGGGGTGTGCAAAAAAGTGAGAAATGAATATTTTAAAACTCAAAAAATTCCAAACAAAGCAAACTCCTCCACCACTCCAATAAAAAAAGGATATGAAACGCAATAAAAACATGACCGCCAAAGTACAGTAGTTCTTCCTCTTCTACTACGGATGGTAGGCAGGCCAGGCAGGCAGTCAAAGCTCTCGGACGCAACAAAGCGAAAGCGTAGCAAAAACAAGGAGCAAAAACAGGCATCAGAGTGGGATGCGATGATGCTCAGAAAAAGCTTAGTAAGCTGCGCTGCTGCTGGTGCTGCCTCTGCTGTTGCTTCTTCTTTTCTCTTCGTTTTCTTTGCTTTGCTTTATTTGCAAACAAAATGTATTATCAGGCCTTGTTCCCAGTTTCGTTTTCACAGAATGTTGATCGAAAGTGAAATTTAGAAGGACGGTTTAGTGATCATGGCCAGCCAAAACTCACATTTCTGCATTCTTTATTAACCGCCTTGACAGCAATTCCACTTTTGAACCAACATTTTTTGCGGAAGTGAAATTGAGAACAACGCCTGTGTACGATACTTGATGATGGCTGAAGGAAGAAGAACAACAGCAGCAACAAACAGCAGGAGCAGATGATGAATAAGAGGAATAAGCATAATAGAAGAACAACAAAACGAGGTAGAAATTTCGAGGAAATCGAAATTTTTGCGTCGTTGCTGAATTTTTGTTTGCTCTCCCTGCCTGCCCTCTTCCTCTCGCTCTGCCTCTGCCAGTGCCCGCAAAACCAACTTTTATCCATTCTGAGCGCCTGTTTCTCTCTCTGGCTGTGCCTTTGCCAGTGTGTGTGTGTGTGTTTTTGCCCGAAATTTCGCATACATGTGCATTGTTCAATTTGTTTTATATAACACACACACACACACACACACACACAGAGAGAACCAGAACCCCAATACGATTTCCGCTACGCTTCTTGCTTATCTCTCAAATTGAGGTTTTTCGTTTGGGGCTTTTTTTTTTTTTTTTTCTGTTTCTGTCCTTTCGGGGGCGAAAGTTTTTTTGCAAAATACAAAATATTGTATATTAAAAGTTGTAAACAAAGGGCCACGCCACACAACAAATAAACGCCACAGTGCGTGTGCAAAACATTTGCCGGCAGCAAGAGTGAAAAACCATTCAAATTCACTTTTTCCACAAAAACATATCCTTAGGAGAGGTATTTTAGATTTGAGTAAAAGTTTGCTAAGCGCGAAAATTCAAGCAACAATAAAGAGTGTTCAGGATCTGTAGGAATATCGAAAGTTTAGGCTATAGCAGGCACTAGCTTCCATAGTTTGATCAAAATGTGATTACATTATCTGACCAACAAAGTATTATTAATCTTTTTTTACAACCACCTTGTGATAGAGTATTAAATTCTTCGACTCGCAAAAGAGCCGCTCGTTTTTTGTTTCTTGTTTCGCTTTTTTGTTTTTGGCAGTTTTTTGCATTTTCTTTTGATTTATTGAATTTTTTTACAATTTTTTTTTGGGTCTCAACAAAAAAGCAATTGTCATACATATAAAACTTTGTCTGTGGTTGCAGCCTCAGTAGCTGTCGCGCTGTTGCCATTGCCGTCGGCGGCGCAGCTGGCGTCAGCGTGTGCTTTGCAAAAGCCTTTGATAGTGGAAAAAGCAACAGCAGCAATAACAGTAATGGCGCCGCAGCAGAGGCAGCCACAGCCGCAGCCGCAGCCGAAATATATTTTAGCATTCATTTATGCGAATACTTTTTGTTTTTTTTTGTGCTCGCTTTGGTTTGCCGCGCGAATCCGAGCACTCTAGAAAGCTAGAAAATGTATCTTTCAGATACACGCGCCTTTGTGGTACTTGTTGTCGCTGCCGCTGTCGCCGTCTCTGGTTGTGGAATTGAAATGTGCCCGCTGCCTTTTATGGCACCATCATCATCAGCATCAGAGCATCAGCATTATGATTACGGCACGATGCGTGCGTAATGGCAATGGTTCCGTACTGGCCGCTGCCGCCAGTCAGCAGTCAGCAGTCAGCAGAAGTTGGTCGAAGAATCATCTTTCCTTTGGTAGAATCACAGAATTTATCACAGCTTAAACCGGAACACAAAAGCCAGTACAAATTTAATGATGATACATAGATGATACTTAAAAGGATGTGTGGGATGGCAGGGATCTCTTAGACGAGCGTAGATTGAGGATTACACTTGCTGTGGCCTATGGGGGAAACGAAATGTGGTTTCCAATCTCAGAAATTACGAGCACAGATTAAAAGTGAATTATTAATGGTCAAGTGGTGGGATAGGAATAATAGAATATTGTAAACATATTTTACCACAGTCAAAGAGGGCCTTAGAGGCATTGATTCCTAGGAAATCCTTTACCTTCACTTCACGCAAGGTCCGCGAGGGGCCGATATAAAATTCATCGCCTATTTAATGGCAGAAAAGGAGGCTAAAGGGCTAGATAGATAGAAGAGCACATAGAAGAGCAGAGAAATGGGTTTCCACTCTCAAGCTGAGGCTTTCTGTAGCCGTACAAATCTTGGACCTCCCACAGTGAGGCTTCACTGTTCCGCACCTTCCCCAGAAACCACGCCCCTGCTCTTTCCCATCAATTTCCAGATTTGAACGTTGACAGCAAAACGACATTGGCGCCAGGTCCCGGTCCAGGTCCAGGTCCAGGGGGTCCCGTCTCGGGAAACATCGTGTTGTGGGATGTTTGTGCGGACTATTAAACAAATTACGTATACGCACTGTTGCACGCGTAAAATATTTATGCGTGTGGCGTTGCCCCCGTCCGCAAAAGCAAGCCAAATATATTAGCATACTTTTGTGTGCCACCCCGCCACCCCCTACGCCATTGTGTGTGCCGCCTGTGTGTGTGTTGGCGTTAGATTAGTAAATAAAATTCGGTGATTTGATTTTTCCATTCATCTTCGAAGGAGAGCCGCCAATATGAGAAAATACACATCGTAACCCCCGAAATCGAAAGGCCAAATCGAAGAGCATTCGGAAGCAACAAACGGCATCGCTCCAGACTGTAGGATATAGTCACAGACTTTGGTTGGGATAGAGCGCCCACACGGAGGAGGAGGAGTAGGAGTAGGAGAAGGAGGAGGAGGAGCAGAAGCCATCGGGCAAAGGGCATACACGGCCAGCGGAACACACGTCTGCGATTGCAATGTTTTTGTTTTACAATCGAAGCCTTTTTGTCATTGAACTCTTGGAGATCCTGCTGCTGCTGCTGCCACTGCTGCTGCTGACCGATAACAATGGAGGACTGACCCTCACCAAACAGCCAACAACAGGTGAGTACTGTACTCCTTTTGCATCCTTACGCCCCGCTTTTCGATCTGGCTCTAAACTTGGGCAATAATCATAAACTAATGGCGTAACGGGGCAGGCGTGTCCGCCCGCATTCCACACTCCAAGCCAAGGACCCAGGAGTCTTGGCCAAAAACTTGTTGAGTTTTCAAAGGAGCGGAATGGGGGTATGGGGTGGGCTATTCGAGTGCTTGTCCCCTGGTTTTCTAGGGCCAAATCCCATCAAGAAAATCAGCAACATAAAATATTAAAGTTGGTAAAACACGCGAGAAAAGTTTTTCGTCGGTGTTCCAGTCGCAGATCCCCCGTTGAGGATTGTGCCGAGGACTGGTGTGGCACGGCCAAAAAACTACCCTCTTCTGCGTTCATTTTTGGCATTCGCTTCTCTTGGGGGTTGCTCTCGGGCAAAGTCCTTTTGCATGTGAGCCGGCCATCGGGCCCGGTTATTGCGTCGTTGATTTGGCTAAGCGAAATTATAATTCTAATTTATTGTGGAGTGAACAAGTCATACAAGAGCGAGAGAGACAGGGGCATGGCCCGCATCTTTTCGGCCGGAATTATGAAACAAATTGAGAGATACACCTGGCACACTCTCACGAGGAGCGTTCATCCTTTCATTCAAAGTAAAAGCCAAAATGCAAATAAAAAAAATGAAGAAAAAGAAAAGGCCTGATGCTGTGGAGCACAGCCCGCATTTGGCCATATGGCCATATGGCAATCGCTTAAATGTTCTTTCAATGCGCCTGAGAGACAATCCATCAATTCGTGGGACATATCCATGCGGTCATCCCTCATTCGATCAGCCCCTAAATCCTCCCATTTCCAATACCATTTCCCCACTACACACACACACAATCATCAACTATTTATCCCCAATTGCTTGGAAGAAAGGAAAGGAAAGGAAAGGGCATGGGTAAGTTCATGAAACCAAACCAAATGCGAAAACTTTGCACACATGACAGAGCACAGGACCCACAAGCAGGGAAAGCAGTGAAAGCAGGGAAAGCAGGGAAAGCAGAGCAGGAGCTGGCCGGGAAATAGCTTGTCCCGAGAGGGAGTGGGTGGCTGCTGCCGCCTCCGGGTGCTTTTGGGGCAACAACAGCAATGGCAATGGCAAAGGCAAAAGTCCAAGTCCAAGTCAAACGACTAAGCGGCATGTCGTCAATAAATTTTCCATTAAATTCAAAGTAACCCAAAAACAAGCAAAAAAAAAAAAAATATAAAAGGAAAACGAGAAAAAACGAGAAAAATGAGGGGGAAACCTGCCTCTCCTTCCGTAGCGGAGGAGAATGGAAGGTATCCGGAGGTACTACATGGCATGGAACACTACATAACTTTTCCTTGTTACACGAACATGTCTATCTGTGTGTGCTGTGTGTGTGTGTGTGTGTGTGTGTTTTGTGGGTGGTGGAGGGGGAGTGGTAGATGTGTGTTTGTTATTGGTATAGCTTCCTGCTTTCCGCTTGCCTGACTGCCGCTTGCCGCATGCCTTTCTGCCACTCTGCCTACATCTTTTGCCGGGAATTGCCTTCAAGTCTCGAGCCTCTTATTCAATTTTCGCTAGCGTGTGGCGCCATCTAGAGCCCACCAATGCCACAGGCAACAACAACAAAAACAAATGGCATCAAGCGTTGAACGATATTGTTGCCGCCGGCAATACACCACAGGCACACACACACCATAAGCTACGGAGGAGGCACAAACCCACAAAACATAGTATCAACAGAAACAACAACAACAACAACAGCAGCAGCCATCAAACATCAAAGGACGGATACGTCGAGGCTTCAGATACCCTTCAAAAATGATGAGACACCCACTCTTTTCTCTCTCTCTTTTGGGATAAATATAGAAATGTGGAATATCCAAGAATCGTCGTTTGGGTGGATTACTATATGGATACCATACTATATTTATTTCGTATTTTTTACCAGCCAATGGGATTATGTTTTTTTGAAAATACTTTTGAGGCTTTAAATAAACTTTTAGTTACCCAAATCCTATGGGAGGGGCCCTGTGGCGCCCCCTAAAAGGTTGACATCTCCTTTTATAGAGCGCAGGACATTCCCATAGGCTGTGTTTCGTTAAATCACAGAATCTACAGGTGTCTACTCGTATCTCTACCAGTTTTATTTTATTTCTTGAGGTGGTATCTCGGATAAATTGTAGATAAATTGCATCGAGAGCTTCTTCTGCGGTAAGAGAATTTTCCAGTTGGATGATAATAGATTTTATTTGATACTTAATAAAAGCATAGAACGTTTCTACTGGCATTGATTTCCTTGGGATATACGAGTATCTTTCATATGGTTTAATTACTGGAATTCTATCTTACGACACATCCGTTCTACTGAAAAAACCCGAGAACATAAATCATAGCCCGTTTCTTGGGGATTAAAGATCTCTAAACAAAAAACTCATTGCCGCTTTGGCTGTCGCCTTCGGCAATTGTCTTTCAAAGGCATAAAATAACTATTTTTGCGATTTCTGCCTACTCATAATTCTCTAGAATTTCAAGAGTATTATTTTGAATACCTTACTTTTTAATATTTTTAATACGGATCGGCTATATATTAATTAAGTATTAAAAAGGCTTCAATCAAAGCGTTTCATACTCTTCTTCCATGGCATAGAACCCTCCCGCCCTTCCATGGATAAAGGGTAAACGTTTTCTTAGCAGATCTTTTGTTGTTGTTGTTGTTGTTGGTTCATTCATATACATATGTATATAGCAATATGTACAATGTGTGTGTGTAGCAAGCAACAAATCGTTTGTGCCCCATTGCTGTGGCTGTGTCTGTGTCTGTTGCTGTTGCTGTTGAAGCAACAACCCGAAAAGACCCCCACCTCATCCGTCTCTGAGTGCTCCATATTCATATGCAAATATCTCTGGGACCCTTCGTTCCCTTTGTTGTTTCTGCTGTTGTTGCATGCCACTTTTATTGTTGTTGTTCGGTGCGTTGGCGTTGGCGTCGCCGTCAGCATTGGCATCGGCATCGGCGTCTGCGTAACTGGCGCCCAAAGCATGATTTCAATTTCCAAGTGCTTCCTGCTGCTGTTGCTGGTGCGGCATGGCGTGGCGCTCTGCTATTTGACATCTCAAGCAGCGTTACAAACTTGGCTGCTGCCACCAGAACAACAAGCAACAACCAAGAACAACAACCAAGAACCACAACAGCAGCAACACAGCTAAGAGAAGTGCCTGCCTGATGGATACCCTGGAAGAAAATTACAATGAAAATATTTCCATTATAGAATATAAATGCTTTCTGAAAAAAGAAACCCCTATCAGCGAAGCATGAGCATCGAGCATCAATGTGCCGTATCATGCACACGACGTGTATTTTGTTTATGCACGTTTTTGAGCATTCTCTTTTGCAGCATTCGCTTTTGCAGCATTCTTTTTGCAGCATTCATGCACACGTCATGCACACGACATGTATGCGGTTTTTTTTTGTACTATTCACAGGCCTTCTCTTTTACAGCATTCGCTTGTGTAATCGAGCATTCGAACAGCATGAAAGCACATCTTTAACCGATCATTCCCGTGCCTTTTCTTTGAGCTATCAGAGCCCCTAAGCTAAAACAAATCCCCATTGATATTGAATATCAACCCAGAATATACCTTCTAGAGTCGAAAATACTTCCTTCTTGGAACCTTTGTTTTAGAGTATTTAGAACAGCAAACAAACAGCAAGAACCACGCAAGAGAGGGGGTGGGGTGGTGGAAAAACAGTTGAAACAACAACTTGAGGAGTCAACGTTGTGCTGGCCGCAATAGAAAACAGAAAATCGGCTCATCCAGACCACAAAATGCAAGGCGTTTGCCGCTCTTGACTGGAGTGTGGAGTGTCCCCATGAGAGGATGGTGTATGCTGGATGGAGGCTATAGGACGGAAGATGAGCCCTAAATGCTGCCGGCGCCGAAAGAGACAGCTTAAAATGGTTAGAAAGAGAGAGAGAATGGCAATAGGAGCAGACTTTTGCGGTGTCTTGAGGAGCACCGGAGCTCCGCCTTGATTCCCCGAAAACTGTTTTTTCTATCTATGTAACCGTATCTGTATCTGTACGTAGCGCAGCAGCATTTTCCCTGATTAAAGTTTCTACACATGCACCCACACAGAGAGAGAGAGAGAGAAATGGCTATGGGAATGGCAATGAGACTATGACGATGGTGTCCTGCCTAGAGAGGATCCTGCGTCGCATTATTCGCAGCAGTTTTCCCTCGTTTTATAGCCTCATTGAAAATCTCCGGCATTTCCTTGACAGCTTTAAACTGATTGCTCCGCTGTGCTGCTCCTGCTGGTCGCCTTCGATTCGATTCGACTCGACTCGAACCCCCAGGCCCCCCGGGGAGGTCTGTTTGTCCCGTGAAATGTGAAAATTCTTGGGAAAATCAGTTAAGTACAACACGGACGGACATCATGGACCTTTCTGCCCCCCCCTCCCTGCGGCAGAGTCGCACTTAGCAAAAAAGCAAAGATTTTACTTTTTCCATCGTCGCGGAGGAAAATCTTTGGGGAAAATATTTTAAAAAATTTCATAATCTTCTGATGCGGATGAAGGGAGGAGGGGGTGGAAGGAAGTGTCTGTGAAACATATTTCCTTTTTTTTTTTTCGTGCTGACAATTATACGAAAATCATCCCCCTCTAGACACTTATCCGACGCGTGCGGTGTCCAATAAAAAGATGATGCAAAAAAATGAAGTAAAATTCTATTAGTTCAATTAGGAAATTGCCGTAGACGAAGATTTTTTCTAGTAACTTGAAATTTGAACGAGGAAAACATTGAATTTAAGTTTGGAGCAGCGGAAGATACTTCAATAAGTGCGAAAATGTGTGTCCAGAGTAACCAAGAATCTAGACGGATACGGATTTAACGGGAATTTATGGTAATCTGTTGCTTCAAATCATTCCAAACAGAGACTGAGACATTGATCTCCTTTCCGTCAAAGTCAAAGTATTGTATTTACTTTCCAATGTTTTTATTTCGTCTAGACAAAGATGACAATTCAGTTTTTTCTTATCAAAATTTCTGTGCCGAACCAAAAATAAAGTACTATTGGTATTTTGAGAACCGTTGTGTGTCCCACCAGACAGGGCCCAAATAGAAAGAGTGGAAAAAAATCATAAGTAGACGACAATTAATTCTCATTCATTCCTGATGATGGAGACTTGGGGAAGTACATATGTGGCACGGAAGGAAGGTTCTCTTGGTTCTTGGTACTTTTCCGCTCGGTCGACACATAAGCATATTAAGGCCTCAAGTTCGGGCCACAGCCACTGCCACAGCCACAGCCACATCTACATCTACAATCCCCTTCCCTCCATCCAAGTATGCGAATTTCATGGAAAGATTTCTTCGCCATAAGCGAAACAAGTGGCAATCTTATAGTCGAGCACTTCGACTGTTTGGTTACCCCTTTTATTGAGATTATTTATTCCTATATTTCGATTTATAGAAATAAATAAATCAAATGTAGAAGAAATCATAAGAAGCTCCATGTCTGTGCCTCGACAAAAACGTTGTAAATGATTTTTCTCAGAGAGAACAAAATAATGAAAAAAATAGCTAATTTTTTAATTTAAAAATAAAAATTGATAATACAAATTATATTTAAGATTTGAATTTAATTCAAATATTTTTTGAAGGGAAAGTTGTCTATGGAATATATGTTATATTTAAAAAAAAAACGGTACAAATACAATTTTAATTTTTAAAAATTGATAAATAATTTTTTTTTAAAGTTTGTATTTTACAAATTAAAAATAGGAGTTAAATGATTAGTTTAAAGCTGATAATAATCAGAAATAATCGATCCCCGATTTGTTTTAATTCTCAAGAGTAGAAGATCTTAAGCCATTAAGATTATTTCCTTAAAAATGTTAATGAATAATTATTAGATTTTAAGTAAAAACCCTCAAAAAAATAAAAAAAATAAAAAAAAAAAAAATAATAAAAAATAAAATAAAAAAATAAACTTGTGGCGCTAGAATAAAGCATGAAATAAATAATAATAATCCCAATATGCCCCACAATGAACTCTTCCGAGTACAGGGTATCAAAAGAACCACAGAAACACGAAATAGAAGAAAAAGCGACAAAAATGAAAGAAAATATCCCCCTAGTCAGCATGACATTTGTAATTTAATTTCTCAGCCTCCCTCCTCCTCCTCCGCCGCCTCCTCCTCCTCCTCCACCTCCTATTCCGGTAACATGTGCCATGCGTCCAACTTCTTACGAAATGTTTATATGGAATAAGTATTAAAAATAAAACCTTATGAAAACATAAAAAACGAAATGAAAGCAAACTCCAGACCCTCCTCAGACCCTGCCCGCTCCGCCCCCCCACGCTCTCCGTGGCATAATGCGTAAAGTGCTGCCGTTTGGCAATTAAAATTATTATTAGAAGTTAGTTGGCATAAATTTTGCGTAGCCGCGGCGCCACATTAGAAAAGTTTTTCTTCTCCCCATTTTTTACCATTTTGGAGCCAAGTTTATGCGCAGGCGGAGGCAGTAGTAGTGGGAGTGTTGGCCATAAACGAGCAAATGCTTTAATAGCATTCAAACGGTCCTCGGTTCTGCTTTAAACTGGGTCTAAAGTTGAGGCTTTATCAGAAAGAAAAAAAATGGCCTAGATGAGGCAGCATTTCCAGCCGAGTCTGTGGCGTGTGGCGGCTGTGACCCAAAATCTAACAAAAGCCAAAGAGCCTTTATTTTATATTAATATGTACTTTTGCAATTGGATGATTTTACTTTCGGGGGCATTGAAATACAAATTTACATGGCCATAACAGGACGCCAAATCATGCGCCAGATGCGGAGGTAGTTACAGGTAACAGGTCTGTAAAATTTCATAGGAAAATGCATTATCAGATCGTACATTTAGTACATTCTTTTCTATGGTTATAGCCTCCCAAAGGAGTCCAATCTGTCCACAAAAAAGTACGAGCATTGGGAATTGCGCTTGGAATCGTTTAGGGATTGCCACAAACTACAGAAAGGAGTAGCTAACGATCCCCTATCAAATAGTTATGGAATAGTTAAGGTTCCAGCACTCTAAAAACTGAATCGAATTGATAGCTGGAACAGATAGAATTGGTTTTTCTTATCCAATTAAGAGAGGGACAGGGAGAGACATGGTGAGGAACAGGTTCGTTAGGGTTGTGGGCCAATCCAATCCATTCGCTCTGCTCTGCACCGCTCTACACCCCGAAAAAACATTCATAATTCAGGAACTCCTACCTGGGCTCTATTTATAAGGCACTTTCATGCTTCTTTACATAGCCAATTGTTGGGATTCTTTCGATATCGCAGCCAATCGTTCAATCTATGTCGGTGCCCCCTCCCTGGAACCTCCTCCCGTAAGCAATATTGTTTGTCATTGTTCGTTTCGACTGCTTTACGCACAAATACAGCAAATACAACGACAACACTTTTGAGAACAACAATGAAAATAGCACTTACAACTTGAACCTGGCCCCTGCAACACCACACAGCCGTCCACTCCACACCGCCACACCGCCACTTCGCCACTCTACACCCCTCGTGTCCCCCCTCTGGGGTCCGACTTCAGTGCCCCAACGACAGTGGCAAGTACAAATAAAATCCATTAAAAGTAGTACCACGTGTAAGCCGAGTTTTTTCCTCCTTTTTTTCTGCCCCTCCCTCTCTCTCTCTTTTTGTGTTATTTATTTATTTTTTTCGTATTAGAATGACGCATATTATTGACGTACAACAGCCAACGGAGGCAGTAAAACAGGAACGGTGTAGGGCAGGGGATGTATCGACTACAAGGATACCGATACCCCCTCGATTGTTGAACAGAATGTTGGAATTCTTACAGTCTCTAGAAAGCTCTTTAAAGAAGTATTCGAAGATTTGAAGAACAGCAGAATCATAGAATTTAATATAGGAAAAGTCAGATAAAGAAAACTATAAATTTGGCAGGAACAGCAGGAATAGCGCAGAATTCTCCAACACTAATTGCACTCTGATTTCGCTGCTTGCAAGCAGTGCAGGCGCAACATAGGGTCTTAAGGGCAGAACGAGATAGCTAGATCCTTGGCCTGAGATGGCTTTGGATGCTCTCTTTACTTTGAAGAATGTGCAGAGAGCACTGAGCAGAGTAGGCGAGAGTGAAACCGAGAGTTAACATAGCGCTCTCTCCAAGGCCCAAAGGGCAGAACGAGATAGCTAGAGCCTAGGCCTGAGATGGCAGAAGAATGTGCGTGCCTGTGTCCGACTATCAAATGAGAAGCTAACGGAATCCGAAAAATCAATAGGAGACGAATCAGAAGAAGGGGAAAAGAGAGCACATGCATATTTCTTCTTTAGATTCGTGATTTTATACCCTATACACGTTTATGGGTAGTAATTATATTATTGCACAAGGTTTGTAGCCAACCTTTTAACGAGCCAATATACCCCCATGAGCTCTGCAATTACCAGGGTATAATAAGAGACAAATGAACAGAGGGAGGAGACAGAGGCAGGACAGACCTGTGGCGGCGGTAATTGACGCTTTGCCCCAAAGAAGAAAACAAAAAATTGCCAAATGGCAAAGAACTTTTATGTCCGATCATGTCGATAGGTGAGTGTTGCCACCACGCCCCATGCCCCCATGCCCCCATGCCCCCACACACACTTTACCCATTTGAGAGCAGCAACAGAAAATATGTTCCGTCTGTTGGAGCATAAAAGCAGATTTCATGGTGCTGTAGCTGGAGGGATCCTAAAGGGGGGGAGGTGACACCTGTGTTGTGTTGTGTTTTTTTTTCGCCTAGTCATTGTGTGGTCAGAAGAAAACAAAACAATTTACAGACACCTCTAGATACGCGTACAGGCGAGTGCTCATGGATTTGTGTGCCGTAAACCCTATTAAAAAATAAACGCAGCATTCAAGTAGGTTTTTTCATGGTTGTTAACCTGGACCGGGACCCCAAGTGTGTGTGTGTGTGTGTGTGTATAAACATATCATACTCATTCACACGATATACATCCATAGACCCAGAGACAGAGAGAGAGAGAGAACCTCTGGCTAGCCAGCCAATGTCATTTATCTATCTCTTGTTCAACTTTGAGTGACAATCCTCCCATTCTGTCATGCTCCCTGCCACATATACTATATATACTGTACTATACTACCACTTGTGGTATAGTACTCCATTCCTTCCGTGCCATTCCTCTCCATTTGTCCTTGTCCCGGCCCCCCACACCGTCGTGTCTGTGCTGTCATTTGAAAACAACATTATTACTACTTTTATTATTATTATTGCGAGTATTATCAGCAAGTTTCGAGTTCATTGAATTTGACTAGAGAGAGGGAAGGAGGGGCGAGGCAGGAAGAAGGAGAGGTGGTGCACACGAGTTCCCCGCTGGAACCAAGGAGAGAGCCGGCATTGGAGAGAGCCTTGGCAGGCCAAAAGTGGGTCAGCGTAATCAACACAATCAGTGCCTAGGAATGCTACGTGAGCTCCTTCTTCTCTTTCTTTCTGCTCTTCTAAAATTGTCTCCCATCCAACTTTCGAGCTCTCGCCATGACAGCCAGAAGAACCCAAGATGATTGCCATAAATGAAATAAATGCGTATTTTGGGGGAAAAAAGCCAGACAGGCGAATCAATTGACAAAAATTCTGCTTTCAGGGGAGGCGGCTGAACAGAACCCCAAACCTGAGCAAAAGATTAAAAACAGAACGACACACAAACACAATGAAAATGTAAAAATATATATCTATTTTTTGGCATTCAATGGAATTTTTGCACGGCGTAAACATGACTTTATAATGATGCTTTTTTTTTGTTTTTCTCCCACTTCTTTTTGGTCTAAATATATACCGTCTATAAAAGTGCGATAATGGCCAAAAGAAATTGTTGACTCAAATGACAATTCTTTTTATATATATATATATTTTTCTCCATGTCAAATTATATTTTTTCGTGTGAATTTTTCCCTGCCAAAATCGAATTGGAAAATCTGTCAATTAGTCCAGAGATTATCCGATACAAAAAGTATGTTTGCTGAAAAGTTTTATTTACGAGTATGTGATATTCCATTGGAAATTGAATTTATAGCATTTATCGTTCATATTTAATAGATTTTATTTTGATGGGAAAATCCGGTTTCAATGAACTGAAAAATTAATTTTTTTCAGCCTGATTGAATTGGGTTTTGCTGGTATCATTCATAAATTAGTAATAAATATTTCAATAAACCAATTAAATTTGTGTGTAAATTATGTTTTTAATTGATTAAAAATTATGAATGAATATCGGATTTATGGGTTATTTTTTTGCAGGCAAATTAAATTAATAATCATTAAAAATATTCCACGATTTGTAATGACATTGAGCTTCCCAAAATCCTTTCCAGAATTATTCATAATACAACCCCCTAAAAAAACCTTCTTTAAAAGGTTTTTTTTGTTTTTTAAATCCTTTTATTGTTTTTTTTCTTGTCACACCCTCGAAAGGCTGGCCGCCTGAGAAAGGTTCTGCTGCATTTCGCTGAAAAATGATTAAATAATCGCTGTAGAATACCCAAATAAAGCAAAAAAAGTACAGAGCATGGCGTATAATTTATTAATTTGTATTCCACGCTTACCAATCAACACCAGAGCCCGAACCAGGCACCAGGCACCAGGCACCAGAGGCCCGGGCCAATCCCCCAGTCTGTCCGTCACTCAGCCAATGCCGGGCAGACTGCCGCCACCGGGCCTAGACCATGTCTCTGGACAAGAGAGCATTCCCGAACCCGAACCCAAACCCAAACCGAAATCCGATTCGAATCCCATGAATGAACACGCTTTTTGGAGAGGCAAAGCTCTTAGAGCCGCTTTGCGGCTAACTAAATAATAAAATGCATTTAGCATAATTAACTTAATTTCATAAATATATAATTATACTTAGTCATGCCGCCTCCTGTGCATCCCCTGGCCATCCCCCCACTGCATTGCATGTGTCCCGGGCATTTTTTAGGAGCCTAGCCAAGCGTAGAGGAGGCAGCCACGAAATTTGTGGCAACCAAAAAAGTAGGAGTATCTCAGAAACGGAGACAAGACACTCTTTTGGTCTCTGGCGCGCAAAGGGTGTGTCCATCCGTCCGTCTCTCAGTCCGGCTGCAATTAAATTTGCGCCAAGCAGCAAAAAAATTGAGAGGGAAAACGAAAACCAAAACTCAACTAACAAAAAAGCATTAAAGAAGGAATAAATAAATAAAATGAACAAAAAAAAAAGAATTCAGCTTGCAAATTGACACGAGATATGAACACGGACACGGCGGACCCGGCGGACACGGCGGACAGGCAGAAACTTGGCTCGGGTTTAACACTTCTTGGCTTTGGCCACGTCTGAAACTGATGGTCGGGCTTTTTTTTTGTTCTCTAAATTTTTGTTCGGTATTCTGTTGCTTTTTGGCCAAAAAAAAAAAAGAAGAAAAACCGAAAACCCCACCACTTACCTGCTGCTCCGTTCGCTCTGGGTCTTGGGTCTGTGGGGGGATCAAATGTTCGTGCAAGCTCGTTAAAAAGAATTTGGTTCACTTGTTGTTGGTGGAGTTTGGTTTTTTGTGTGCTGTTTGCTCCCTCCCTGTCACGCTGGAGATCGAAAAAAAAAGTCCACAGGCTGTACGCTAAAAACTGGTTTCTCGGACTGCATTCTTTTGGGCCACGTTTTATTGGCGCTGCCAGAGCGCACACAGGCTCTCCTCAGGTTATTTTTCTACTTGGCTTCTTGGCTTCTTAGCTTCTTGGCTGAAAGGCAAAATTGAATCATATGCGCTGCAATTTCTATGAATTTCAGACAAGCCTCGCGCCTCCCCGATGAGAGGCGGCATCGGCATCGGCATCGGGTTCGGTTTCTGGTCTTCTCTGTTCTTTGTCTTGCCAGAGACTGGGGTTCCTTCCTGGGAGAGGAGGAGGCGGAGGAGTCAGGGAGTTGTGCCCCATTGGCACAACTAAATTTAGTTTGTTATTCTTTTCGAATTTTGTGCACGTTTCGCGCTTTGCATGATTAATTGTTTATGCAAATTGCTGCTTTGGCTTATAAGGCGAACGACACACACAGCAGATACACACATCGTATATTCCCGTAGTTTCTTTGAGAGATAATATGATTTCATCCGTTTGTCAGTCAGGCATTGGCATAATTGATACAGTGCCCCCTTCAACCGGCTCCGCCATTTGTTCTATTGATTCCCGATACACATGTACGCTTAGGATTTGCCACAACTATACAACTATTTAATTAATACTCAATTAGCTCTCACTCTCCCGCTCATTTGCATAAATATGCGATGCGATATGTACGTTTCATTCAGCATTCATGGGCTATGGGCTATGGGCCATGGGACATCAATGCGACCCAGAGATACGCGATTAACTTTGTTTGCAAATTAGTTGCCCCAAGACGCGATGCTTGGCCCAGAGATAAAGTTTTAATTAACATTACAGTTAATCCGCTTACAGCTTAGACTCTCTCTCTATCTCTATCTCTCCCTCTCTCTCTCTTGCCTCTTGTCCATAAATATACATACATAATAATGTGGCACAGTGTGGCCTAATGGCCCAGGCCTGGTTGCCATACCAGAATTAAGTTTTGCCAAGTTTTTAAAAGTCCATAAGTCTATGAGCAGTTTTTTTTTTTTTTTTTTTTAATGATTCTTTGTATTAGTGGGTTTTTATTTTTGTATACCCTTCTCAGAGGGTACTAGTGGATTTTAAAGCATTGCAAGAGGCAAATGTACAGTCATGGAGAAAATAATGGAAACTGCATATATTTTTTATTTATACATTTTTTTTCTCATACTTTTCCAAATTTCCTTAGGGATTTTTAAAAAGTTTAACTTAAAAAAATGTTATTAAAATTGTAAAACTGTATTAAATTTTTGAATGAAAAATTAAATAATAAAACAAAAAATAATTTAACATTTAGTGCATATATTTTTGATTTAAAAATTTTTTTCTCATATTTTTCCAAATTTTCTTAGGGATTTATTAAAAAGTTTAATTTAAAACAAAAGTTATTAAAATTGTTAAACTGTATTAAAATTTAAAATATTAAAAAAATAAATAAAAAAACAGTTATAAAACTGAAAAAATTTATACAAATATTTTTGAAGACAAATTTTTTTTTTTTCTGAAATACAAAATATGCAGTTTCTATTATTTTTCCCATATCTGTATATATATTTAATTTTAAACTGTATAAAAATTTTAAAGACTAAAAAAATCTAAAAAAAATTTAATTTTTTTTATTTTTTAAAAAATATATTCTCAGTGAATGATCTTCTGATGGTTATAAAATATTCAGTTTCTATTTTTTGGTCCCATATCTTGCCATTTATTTAATTTTAGTATAATATTTCTTAAAGACTAAGATCTAAAATCTTTTAATTTTATTTTTATTTTTTAGGTCTTATATTCTCAGTGTATGATCTTCTGATGGTTATATTTATTCTTTTCTTTTGTTGGTCCGTTATTCTTCCCATTTGCCTGTTCTATGGCTCGGGAGCCAAGATATCTAAAGATCAAACATTTGTATACCTTTCCACTAATTCTTGAAACATCCAATCATCCCCGATTGTAGGCAAAGGGTATCTAAAACTTCAACTACCAAAAACACCAGCGATTTTCCGTTTCTGTGTAGTGCTCTGTGTTTTTCTTTTGGCCAGCAAGCATTACGTTTAATGGCCCAAAAATGAAGAAGTTCCAGCCACGAAACGTTTTTTGGAACGTCCGCAACTCTCTGGGGGTTTCCCCGACTCTGGGAAACGATCTATTGTATATAATGGGGCCGTTTATCTCTTTGGTAATAGCTCTACAGACACTGCGAGTGTAGAACAAGTTCTTTAATGTGTCATTTCGAAGGGCTAGTGCTTATGGCAGAACACAATTTGTCAGCAGTACAGGCGGCAGGCAGCAGGCTGAAAACTGAGACACCCACTCGTCCCACTGTGCCGTGCCGCCAGCCGTTTGACATTTTGCCCCGCACAACGAACTATCGCACGAATTAACATAGTTAGAGCCAAGTGCACGACTTGGCTTAGTGTTTGTTGGGGGTGGGGGTTCACTCACACACACAATCGCAGTGGTAATAGAAGGCAAGTGCACTCGTTGTCGCTGACAGGTAATTGTAATAAATATCTCGACTAATTACCTTTGAGCTCTGTGCGATTTATCTTAATTATACGCACAGCAGAGCGCACGCAGAGCGTTGAACGTAGAACCCTGAATGTCAAAACAAACTATAAACCCAGTCGATATTGGAGTGGATTTTCCAATGGCGGTGGTTTCTGGGAGATTTTTCGAATTCGTGGAAACATTAAATATCGAACAAAATTGATGTTTCGTGGAAATGCTCGTGGGGCCGAAAATATCTTGGATCATTGAGAAAGAAATTGATGAATTAGCTGACAGGAGTCGTGCTGTTGCTGTTGCTGTTGCTGGTGTCGTGGCAACCTGGGGAACAACAGACGGGGACTGAAGCACGTACCGCACCACGGCGTATGCGTATTTTCTAATTAAATGCCTGCCGCCTGCCTGCCTGCCTCCCCCGCTGGAACCTCTGGTTTCAGCTACTTTTCCTTTGCCTTTTCTGCAGCTTCATCGCCTTCTCCTGCGGCATCTCTGCAGCGTGTGCTTTGCTGTGCCACCTTTTACTCTAAACGTGCCACAGCCAGCAGCCACCCTGTGCGACTTTTCATTTCGTGTTTGCTGTTTGCTGCTCCCAACGAAGAGTGTCCTCTGGTGTCATCAAAATGGCTGCCATGCGGCTATGCGGCCATGTTATGCGGTGCTTGTGCTTCATCTCCAAAGCCCCAGCTCCTCTTTTGCACTTCCTACAACCCCCACCACCCCACCTCCCCTTTGGCACTTCCTACACCCCCCCCATTCGCACTCTCTTGTGTATTTTGCTGTCATTTGTAGGTATTTCTGTTGTTGCTTTGGTAACTAATTGTCATATTGCCCCCGGAGAGGACACTGACAGCAACACAGTGGCGCCCTGGAGCAAGCCTCCTTGTGTGGGCATGCGGGATTGTGTGTGTGTGTGTGTGCGCATATGATTCAATTTCATGTTCGTTTATTTTCCTTTTTTTTCAACTTTTTAAATGGAAATGCCAACATCAATTGAATTATGCGAGAAATGAAAAACATTCCATATTTGTTTTCCACATATTGGCAGACATACAGGGTATGCACAGATGCACGGGAGATGCAGTGCAGACGCGAGTCCTTTGTAGCAGTTTTTTTTTCCAATAATTAATCACCACCGAGAAGCCCCCAAAGGCACTGAAGGCACGGAAGGCCCGGAAGGCGATGTGTTCCGAGCAGGCAAAAGTGATTTATGCAAGTAGTTTAATGCCCGCTTACATAATAAGTGGAACTGTGGCTGCCACACACACGAGCACACGAGCACACGAACACAGACACAGACAGGGTGTACGTATACGCAACGTAAATTACCCAGACAGCCATTATGCAATGATTCTTTCAGAGCTCTGAGGCCCCACCGTGCTCTGTCCTTTGGTTCGTTTCATTTCATTTTGTTTACATTGTATTGGCCTTTAATTAATTGGTTTTTATTTCTGGCCTTATCCAGCGTCCCGTTCCGGACATTGACAGCCCAAAACAAGCAACAACAACAACAGCAGAGCAGCAGCAGAGCAGTTTTCTTGCCCATTCCATGAGAAAGGAAAAGTCGAAAATCTCAGACGACACACGCACACACAGAGAGGAACTTGTTGATTTGCGAGCCTAATTAATTTTGCCCCTGGCCAACTAATAGAATTTGCGGTCGTCTAATAACCGAAAAACCCACTTAGCAACACATGGCGTATACGCAACATTGTCCCCGACAGCGTGTGTCAGTGGTCCAGGCTGTCCAGGCCATACAGATTGGTTGGTACAGATATATCTATCTATCTCTGTGCCATACCCATCCCCTGCCACTTCCACTGTATCTTTGGCTGTCATAGAAACTAGACACTTGATGGAGTGCGAGTACATACGCATACAATATACATGTATGGCAGGTGGGACGGGGAGACGGGGGGATGGGGGTCCAAAGACCTAGTCAATATGTGTCCTAGCAACGCTTTGGTTGGAGTGCGCGGACAAATGGCAGGGCTATTTGTTTTATCCAGGACACAGGTGGGCCCAAGGGCTCGCTCTTTTTGGCTGGATTTTATATTTCGAGTGGAGACACATTGGTACTCCAGATGAGCTATGAGGTAAACAGGCGAAGAAGTCTCCCTCTTCAATATACACTCGGAGAAAAAACGGAAATTAAATAGAAATCATTTTGATTTAAAACAAAAAATTTATTTAAAAGTATTTTTAGTACATTCAAAAATACATTTTTAATATTTACTTTTTTTTATTGTTTGTATCCATTTTTATTTTTTTTAATTGTTTTAATTTATTATATATTTTTTATTTTAAATAAGTTAATTTAGAGAAACAAAAGAAATTAAATAGAAATCATTTTGATTTAAAAATATTTTTAATAGGACCCATAATTTTGAACATATTTTTAATTTATACTCTTCTTATTTTTCTTATTATTTGTATACATTTTTATTTTAAAACATTTTTTATATATTTTATAGTTTTTATTTTAAACAATTTACTGCATTTTAATTTTTTTTTTTTTTTTTTTATTTGTTTTCGAATTCTAATTTTTTAAATATGTATGCTTTAAATTTCATAAATCGGAAATATATTGAAACTGAATCTAAAAGTATTTAATTTAAATATGAAATATATTTAATTAAAATATAAAATATATTTCAATCAAATATTGTCATATGAATGTCAAAAAGTATGTGAAAACACTTTCCACTCTCAATTCGATTCGAATCTATTGGTATACATTTTTAAATCGAAGAATATTAATATTACAATCACTTTTTCTCCGAGTGTATCCTGTGTGTGTCCCTTAAGACGGTTTTGAATTGCTTTTTGCATGAAAGCACATCTAAGAAGCTTACCCATTACAAATAGCATTTAACGAGGATTAATTTGTGTCCAAACAAACACTAAATTTCCGTGTCAGGTGTTCAGGTTTTCAGCACCCATACAATCTATCCATCAAAACTGTTGGAACATTGATTTTTATGTGAGAAATGAGCCTCCATTGAAAGCAAATGGAAACCTACCAGCTGTGCATAATTCAATGTTCATTAACTACTTATAAAAAAGCTTTAAAAGAATTCTCATTTCATTCTACATATAATTATAGGCCATTATATTGATGTTTTTCTTCGTATTTTTAGGTATAAACCGCCGGGGGCCTTTGGCCGTCGTTTACATTGAAAAAAAAAAACTTTTGTAAAACAAACAAATAAACGATCTAAGCAAACAGCGGGAAAAACCCAAAGCTGCCATCATCATGGGAGTGGAGAGTGGAGACTGAGGAGTGGAGTGTGAGAAGATTACATGACTTTCAGCACGCGTGTGGGGGGCTCTTAAACGTCTTCCGATGATGTTGGCCAATTAATCAAAGACATGATTTGTGGCTACGATCCCCCACTTAACGGAACGCTACCATAAATCACCTAATGCCAAACGTAAAAGAAAAAAAAAGAATGAGAAAATCCCATATGGAATCAAGACATTTTCATTGCCTAATGAAGCATTCGATTTTGCATTTTATCGTTTGGCAAAAGATTCAATTTGTTAATTAAATTCGGTTACAGGTGGCAACAATTGCAGCACCAGAGAAAAAAACAAAACTTTTCGCCCCACATGTGGGGCCGCCAGAATCGGGCTCTGGTTCTGGCTTTGGCTCTGTCTCTGGCTCCCAGTCACATGATTTATTGTTGTTTGTCGAACGTGAGCGCCAGTGTGTGTGCCCCAAACTTTTCAAAAGTAATTTGCGACAAATCATAAAGGCATTTGTTTTCTTTTTCTTTTTTTACGTACATGCGGCGCAGAATTTATGCGTGTGTCCTCCTCCCTGAGGAGGAGCTCTCAGGTGTGGCAGATTCCTGGCTGTGACGTCTATTAAAGCCACCTGGCAGCCAAAAGACTGAATTATGAACAGAAAAAATAGAACTAATACCACGTTGAGAGGAGCCAGGCAGGGCAGGAGCCTCAAATGGCCATCCAACGGCCTGCTTGCCCTTTTAGTAGACAAACATAATTAACACTTTGATATAATTTTTGCAGTTTTACAAAGTCACAAAAGTTGAGGGAAAGCCGGGCAGGAGTAAGCTTTAGCTGGCACTAGCCTGGCGCCTCAACGCCTGGGAAATCCATCCATTAACATAATTACGTAGAAACATGAAATTATCATGTAAAGGGGCATCCTGTTCCTGCTGTTCCTGCTATTCCTGCTGCTGCATTCCTGGCCTTGTCTTCCTGGTTGATTTTAATTTGTTTTGAGCTGAACGGAGCAGAGCAGAGCAGAGCAGAGCGGAGCGGAGCCTGAGCAAAGAGCAAAAACCAACACGTCCTGCAGTACATCATCGTCATCATTAGCGCGAACAGTGTTTCCTTCACAATGATAGCAAACAGCACACAAAAACGGTAGGGAGTAGGGGATAGAGGATATATTTTTACGCAGAAGGAGGTGGTTTCAGGGGCAGAGAGGGGAATGGCAGGAACAGCTTCCCTTTTGCATAAACTGGCTCTGGCTCTGGCTCGGGCTGGGGCTTGGGTTTGTGGCTACGGATCTCTGGCTGCTGGCTGCCTGGCTGCCTGGCTTCTAGGGTTCGCTCGGTTTCCCCTGCTTATGCTTCCTTATGCCAGTACTCAACGCCACTTCCTTCAGCTCATTCATCTCGCAGCACGCACACAAACATGGAACCCAAAAGAAAACGTGTGGCCTGGATATTGCGACTCGAAGATGCCCTGTATAATAGAAAGAAGGGGTTACAATTCAATCTTAAAATTGAGACAATTCCTGTGATTTTTTGAAGCTATTTGTAGGCTTAGCGTGCACGCGCATGCATCACTTCGAGTCGAGCGTCAATGGGCCGTGTCATGCACACGCCATGTATGTTGGTCTTTTGTTTTTACTATTCTCGGGCATTCCCTTCAACAGCATTCGCTTGAGCGTGCTGAGTCGAGCAAAGTCTGCATTTGGGAGCATGGAAACGTTCACCGCTTCTTTACAAATACTTCCTGGAGGCACTGTCCTAGAAATGTCACTCCATCGCCTCATTTATCCAAATACTTTGCGTATCAAGTCGATTTGCATGGAGGGGCTATACCCCTTTGGCACTCCATCGGCATACAGGGTACACAGAGAATATATATACATATAGAGCGGCAGACAGGCCAGGGCGCACATAATTCAAGTTGAGCTCGTGGCACAGGGAACGCGGTCTGGTTCTGGGTTCCCGGATTCGGCAGGGACTGGGACTGGGACTGGGATCTCTCCTGAGTTCCTCGGATCTGGAGCTCAGCTGTCGCGGCTGGCAGTTTCACTTCACGCCATCATCTCATTGTCGTGAACCGCCGCGGCGAGGGTTGGGGGTTGTCTGTGCCTGTCTGTTTCTGAGCATTTTGAAGGGTCTCCTTGTGCCCTGTTCCTCCTTTTCTTATTCCCGTTTTTTTCCTTTTCCCTACATTGTTTTTTTTCGGTGAGGTTTTCACCCTTTTCTCGGAAAGGAAGGAAGGGTGCAGCATTTTTCGTGCACTGTGTTAAGTGTTTCCTAAATTGTAATTATACTTTTGCGTTTTAAGCAATTTTTTGTTTATTTTTTCGTCCTGTTTTCTGTGTCAGTTTTCTGGTGTCTGTTTCTGTTTTGCTCTGTTGTTTTTTGTGGTGTTGTTCGGTGTTGTTTCTGTGCTTTTTCCTTTCTTAATTTGAGTCAAATTGAAATTGATATGATAAAGTGCCACAGCGCGTGCTGAATAGCAGAGTTCCAGAGGCATATTCCTTTCGCACTCGTTCCTGTAATTTGCCAATTGCATTTTAAGAGGTTCGTTGCATCCCCAGGAATGTCCCAAAAGGTCTCAAACGAAGTGTCCCAAAAGGAGGTACCACATGACGTATGGGCAATGCTTGTCAGTTTTTTTTTGTGGCCTATAGATCTCTCTACCCATTTGTAATCCTAGCAAGAAGTTTATAAATCATTTCAATTACATTCTGCGGCAGCCTCGAGTTCTCTCTTGTGTGACAGCCCAAAAGATGAACTGGCCCTGGAAAACTTTTTGAGAGCAAAAGCAGAAAACTTCGGAAAAGTTTTCGCCACTTGACATGTTTGGGAGTGTTGACAGGACAGACAGATCCTGGCGCTCCAGGCCATAACTGCTGGATTAACAATTGAAATATGCTATGCCGTCAAGTTGAATGCATCAACTTGGAACAGTGCCACATAATGTGGCAATTAAGCTGGAAAGGTTTTGCTTCTGCTTTGTCCAAATCATGGAATGGCAGAGTTCACATTTCATTGAGCCCGACCTCTGACAATGGCTATCTTCCCTGGCACAGGCAGAGGGAGTACTGTTCTGGCCACTGCATTGGCCATTACTTTATCTCTAGTCCATTATGTCTCCGCTAATATGCCAGGCATCTCCTGTCCACCTTCCAGCTGCTGCTGCTGCCGCTGCTCCCCCGTACATTTCCGCTGCTGGCTGGCGAGGCTTTATGTGTGCTCTATATAATCAGATATGGCATTTTATTTCTCTGGGTCTGGCTCTCGGGGACTTCCTTTTCGTGGAGGCAAAAAGTAAAATTAAATGCAGATAAATATCAAATAGAAGGTTCCATTGTAAGGGGAGAGAAAATATACATACATATGTACATACAATATCTCTTATGATATATTTCGCAACATTTATCACAAGTTAATTTGATTTTAATGAAATAAATTCAGCAGCACAGAGAGGAGGGCCACACGGCAGCGTGGCAGCCGTGGCAGCCGTGGCAGACAAACTGGAAACCCCGGACTCAGCGCCAGATCTCAAAGGGTAGATAATGTTAATGAATAAATGCGAGGGAATCGTGAGGTCATCAGCAGCAGTAGCAGTAGCAGCCCCTACAGCCAGAGAACCATCCATGAACTTTCGACAAATATTAAGCTATGCCCACTTTTTGGTGGTGCTGCTGTTGCACCACTCGACACACCACACTCCACACAGCAGCAATTAAAAGGGCAGCAACGAGGCAACAAAATTTGTTTAGCTTTTTGGCGAACGCTGCTGCAGCTGCCACCAGGCGGGGGAACGTGACATGCATTTTTGGCGACTGACTATATGTTTGCATATGTATTTTTCTTTTTTAGTTTTTTTTTTTATTATTATTAAATATACAGAATTTTTATGGTTACATTTTTATTTGGTTGCCGCCTGCTTTTCTTGCGCCGTTCGTTTTTTTTCGGGTGACTCTTTCGCGTATGGTGGAAAAGGAAATTAACATAAACGTCAGCGGCGCATATTTTAACTCGGTCAAATTGCCGGCGTCCGGTCCGGTGCGGTCCGCAGTGGGTCTCGCGGTGCCCCGTACTCCGTCCGTGCTCCCCCCCTCCATAGAAACCATCCATCTGCCTCCACCCCGTACCAATCCTCGGGGTCGTTTGCATAAACAAATTTGCAGCGCCATTTGCCGGCCGGTTTCAGTTTTGCCTTCAGTTTATACCCTTTGCGGAGGGTACTACGAATATGACTGCGAATCAGAACAAGAGAGGAAGGAGTTAAGTACTTCCATCATGTTAAGAAGCGCTGGAAACACTCGGAAATTGAGTATCCCCATGGAGGATAAGGATCGTTTCAAGGAAATAAAGCAGTGGTGGGTATGTCCTTGCACCCCCATTGCCCCGCCAGCCAGACGTAATTCAAATAAGTGTAAAACAAAATAAATGCCGTGTGCATGACGGGGTGCCTTCTTATTCCGAAGAAACTGGCACCAAGGCTCGGGCCCTCAAATCCAAAAACAAAATACATGGTAATGGGTGTCACGACTATAGCTTCTATCATCCGAATGAACAGCTGAAGAGCTTCAACCAGATAGTGACTTGGAGAGCAGCGAAGCCCAGAAACCACAGACATAATGAACAGAAGGCGGTACACGATCACGAAGGTAGACTTGACTTCCAAACCCAGGCCAGAAGAACCTGCGAAGATATTCCCAGCAATCTATAGCCGATTGAAGTAGTACTTGTAAAAGGATTTCATATACATCTCCCTACCATAGCTATGATGGATCTGTGAGGGTATCTAAGACCCACCAGGGGCCCGGGGCCTTCCTTTCTTGTTTAGTATATCTCGTTTATTTTGTTTGTCGTTTTTTCGGTCTTTCGGTTCGCCGTCGCCATGCAGTTTGTTAATGAAAGTTCCCACCATTAGAAACAGGTTCGGTGCGTCGGTCGCGACGCCGGAAGGAGACGCCTCGATGCTGATTACGCAAAAAAATGCTGTTTTTTTTGACAATTTTAAGTTATGTTTATGGAAATTAGAAGGCAGTCGGCGCCTGCTGCCTGCTGCCTGCGTGACTCATTGAATGCTAGGGGTCCACAAAACGGGTAAATTATATTTAAAAACAAATGGATGAATGGCAGATTTGTTTGCATTATTTCGTCATGAAAAAGCAATACAGAAATTGATGCTAAACAAACTGAATTAATATGGAAGAAGAGTTCAATGTACGAACCGAAAAGTGGCAGCGTCGAGGCGTGCCAGACTTTAAGGGTTGCTTCATTGGGCGTGGCAGAAGAACCCTCTTAGGAGACCCCAAAACAAGCCAAAAAACATGACCAAGTAATCCCATTTCGCTTAGAATGAAGCTTAAAACGGTATAAAGGACTGCGTTACAAACTTCTGGGGGTCTCCGTTCCTCTTCAAGAAAAGAACTGGCCACAAGTGAGCCATGAGGATCTGCGTCGAAGCCTTTGATGTCATAGAAGATCCTTCCCATTGAGCCTCAGCCAAAAGCCTATCCATCGTCCTTAGCAAGGAGAAAGGTTCTCAATTTCTTCAAATATCGCTTGCTCCGAGGATATTTTCTTTCGATTTCTATGTGAGGCTTTTTTACGTTCTGTTCGATTCCTTTTTGATGGCTTTTGTCGCAGCTGAAGAGCAGCAACTACAATACATTAGTTACGCTTACGCTAACGCCCCTATTTGGGGGCCACGCCCAGCAGAACTCGATAAAGCCATAAAACTCGATAAGGCAATCAAATGGCCCTTCCCACCCCACATCCCGCCCCCCTACCCCAGTTGCAGCTCGGTCGTCTTGCCCCCTCCGGTCGGAAGCCATAATAAAGAACTGCCAAAAAGCAAACGCTCTGTGGAAGACGCTTTGTCAGCTCTCTCTCTCCTTCTTTCACTCTCTATCTCCCTTTAATGGCGGCTATTGTAAAACGAAGCTTCCACTCTTTCAATACAAGAACTCCCACACCCAAAGCACACACACACACAGGCACACACACACTTCTGCAACACGTAAGGCTTTGCTCTCTAGCTTTTGATACCCTTTGTGGAGGGAATTGCCGTCTTTGGTGAGAAGTTTGTGGACGTAATATATGGGGAAGAATTGAAGATTATATTCTTGATTTTCCCTAACATTCGAACTCGAATGTAGGCTCTCTTTCTCTCCAAAAGTACAGAGTTCTCGATTTGTAAGGATATTTGCAAGGCGTACAACTTTTATATGCATGCAGATTACTGCCTTATCATCCTGATTGTTTAGCCATAAGATAAATCTCTGTCAGATAATGACAATCACATCGAACTTAGGCAAATCTAGGTTGGTATTTTATAGAACATGAAGAATTTTTATTGAGCTCTGCCTGGCAAGCTCTCTATTAAAAAATATCAAGAAAAAACGTTCCAAATGGATGTTTTTGTCGAGGCACAGACAAAGCGCTTTTTACTTTTACTTTTATTTCTGTATAATCATTGTCTTTGTTGTATGTGGTACAATCGGAGAAAAATATCAAAGTATAAGGAAACATACCCATTTTAAAATGAAATATTTGGTTTTAACATTAAAACATTGTGAAATTAAATAGAATTTAATTTGATTTAAGCAAAAATGTCCCAAACGGCCCATATTTAATCTAAATATAAAACATACGAAAATAAATCGAATATATTCAATTTATGGGAAATATATGTAATTTAAATATGAAAATATTTAATTTAAATACGAAATATATTTATTTTAATTATGAAATATATTTATTTGAATTAGGAAAAATATTTATTTTTTTAATTATGAAATATATTTATTTTAATTATGAAAAATATTTATTTTAATTATGAAATATATTATTTTAATTATGAAATATACAATCAAATATTAATCAAATATTTTCATATTAATGTTAAAAAATAAGTAAAAGCCCTTTCTTTTTATAATATCCACTTTTGGAGCAAATCTATTGATGGATATATATATTTTTAGATCCACTACAATTTCTTGGTTTTTTAAAATACAATCGATCTGCAAAATGCAGGGTATCCTAGGCTGCGACTCTCACTGTGGAGCTTTCTTGCTGGTTTTATTATTGCGTTTCCTTGGGTTATTTGTTAAGTATTTTTGCACGATACAGTGTTGTTGTTGTTGCTGTTGCTGTTGCTGCTGTTGCATACATATATACAATTTGACGTCATGCTTCAAAGCAACGTAAATCCCCAAGAGAACAGAGAGAGAAACAGAGAGAGAGAGAGAGAGAGAATTGCTTCGCGTAGGATATAATGGAGTTGCAACAGCAGCAGCTACAATGTCGGCGATGATGATGATGGCGGTGACGTCGTTGGGGCAGCAGACATTAAATTGACAGACGACCACCGACGGCACATGCATACATATGTACATATATGTATATGTGTGCACACACACGGATACGTAGGCATAACGAAACTTACTAAAAATCACGTTGTCGTAGGCCATGGTCGACATGGGTCTCGTCATCGCCACAGAAACATCCTCAGCGTGTCATTCATTTTGTCTTTGTTTAAAGTCTTTTATGGCATATCGCTTGCTCCTCCCCATCCACATCCACGTCCTTCTCTCTCTCTCTGCTGCTCTCTGGGCCACTTACGAGTGCGACCAGTTTTCTCAGGGTCTCCTCCTCAGGCGGCCTCGAGGGGTTGTCAGACTGCGACTGCGACTGCAACTGAAATTCTATTTACAGTGTAACGTAATATTTTCTTTAACTTTTTTCCAACACCCCTTATTTCCATCCCCAGATTGTTGTTGTTATTGGGTGGAATTTCCATTGTCTGGCCTCTCCTTGGTATACCCCTCTTCAGATCTCTTGTCTGTCGTGTCTGTCTGTCTGGCAGATTTTTGCATGCGCTTCAGTTGACAGCATTATAATAATGAAGTTTGATTGGATTACATTGCAGCGGACATGAATGCAAAAACATTAACACAGTTCCACAGTGCCACCTCTTGGTCCGGGTCCTTGCTGCTCCTTCTCCTGCTCCTCCTTCTCCTCCTTCTCAGTTGCAACTCGAGTGGCGCAAGGGGCGGGAAAAAACTTTTCATAATTTCCAAGCAGTTAGTAAAGTTTCCCTCCATTTCGTTTCTATGACAAAAAGAAAACAAGGACGACGAACAGTCTCCTCTATGATGTGGAGAGGATGGAGATGAAAATGCGGTCCAGACGTCGAGCATCAAGAGGAGTTTGATGCCGGAAAAAGGAAGTTGCCATGGCCAAAAGTTCTCGTTTTCTTGTATCAAAAAAACTCTATGAAGCGCTTAAAAATTGTATATACATTGACTTCCTCTTTGGCTTTTGTGCAAGATGTGCTTCCTTCTTTCAGTTGCAGTTGCAGTTGCAGTTGCAGTTGAAGTTCAAGTTGACAGAATGGATGGCGGGAAATATATAAAGGGAAGCGAATCAAATGTCAATAGTTTCCCCAAAATTGAAAGTTGAGCAGGATAAATGACACTTTTGAAGATGTGCAACAACAACAACAGCAACTGCATAGAAAATCCTATAATGAAAATGTTTTGTGGAATAAACATTGTACTGGTATGTACATTGATGATGGTCGGCCCATAGGGGATTGGATTGCCTGAAATTTGATGTTTGTCAAAGGAGAACAGAGTCCTGGTCCTGGAGATTGACATATGTACGGGCTGAGGGGGTGTGTCAGAAATGATTGCCAGCAAATATTGAATTGGGTTACTTTAAGGTTTACTTTCTCACACATGAATCTGTACATCTCAAAGCCTCAGACCTAATGAAGCAATAAATTGGAACTTTGTGAATTGATTGAGAAATATATTTATTTTCCCCCATAAGAAAGTTGATTCTTGATAAAAGTTTTTCCTCAAAGTCTTTCTGAACTATCTAAAAAATTCCAAGAAAATTTGCTCAATATCGGTTAACTTTTATTAAGTCAGAAAATGTCTGTTCCGTGCGACAGAGGCTTAAATTCAATTTAAAAAAAAAAAAACTACATATGATATTTGCGTAAAAGTAGAACCATTTTAAAGGTACATCCATGCACAACATTTATCAAAAATTCTCATAAATATATTACCTTAATTTTCCCTGAAATCTGAGTTTGATTTGATCGCCGCGAAAACCACTTATATTTATGGCCTAAGCGAATTCCTTGAAAACGTATAGTTGCCCATAATCGACCTTAGCACTAATTGTAGGGCTAATCAAGAGCTACTTTATAAGAGGGAAAAGATTTGGAAAATCCGTCTTATTTTGACCTTTTTACCACTTGCAATGTCCCGTTCGATATCTGGTAAATGCCTATATATTATATTTTTTCCTGCTGACATTCACCTCAATATTTTAGTTTTTGTTGGGTTAATTTCCTACAGAAACAGCTAAAGGGCTTGCATGTATTTGATTTATATTAAATTATTATTTGTATTATTTATTATTCTTCTTCAGATCCCTTCAGAAAGCTTTCTGCGGAATTTCATTGGCTAATTCTTACAGAAAAATAAAAAAATAACGAATACATATTTAAAATTCCTCTCTAAAGTGTTCCATTTCATGAATAACTGCCAACGGGAGTAAAGAACACAAACAATCAACCTAATCAAATGATACATAAACAAGTACGAGTACGAGTACGAGTACGAGTACGAGTCCTCTCACGTTTGTCAGATTACTTTGCTGAACAGACAGTCGCTTGATGGTGTCTGTTTTCCTTCTTGCCTGACAAACCATCCCAAATAAATGCAAAGCTTCTCGGGTTGAGGATTGCTGTTCAAAAATATGATTGACATTTGTCATTGATGGCGGCAGCATTTCACTGTCACTTAACTCCACTCCACTCCGGTCTACTCTGCTTCCATCTGAAGTGAAACTGAAGGCCACTTTTTTGTTCAGGATCTGTTCATAGTTTTCTGCTGGCCGTATCATTTAGCCATCCTGTCACTCCGATTTGACTGTTTTCTTTCTCTCTATCTCTGTTGCTACTGTGGCTGATATGTTGATGCTGTGGCTGTTGCTGCTCTCTTTGCTGCCAACTACTCATCTTGCTACCACGTAATCCTAGAGTTCTAAGGGTTCTACTGTACTGTACTGTGTACTATTACCAGCTATCTTCATGACCCTACCAATCGCTAATGGATAATTGTACAAGAAATGAGGTAGTTTTTATTTATTTTTGTTTTACTGGATATCTTATAGTCGATTATCGCGTATCCCTTCATCTTGTTTTTATTTGCATATTTACTTAAAAGCACAGAAAGAACCGCAATCTTTGCCTTTTGCCCCTCCCGACGTTCTGCTCATTTTGTTCGCTTCTTTTCATTTTATCAAAACGATTTTTGTTATGCTATTTTAGCCACGGTCGAGAGAGGGAAGGGGTTCTTTTTTGTGGTTCCATCAGCTGCTGCTGCTGCTGCTGCCAGCAGCGACAGCTTTGTTTCTGTTGTGGCTTTCCTCGTTTTTGCCACTGATGTTTCTACTGTTGTTGTTGTTGATGTTGTTGTTGTTGTTGTTGTTGTTGCCTGTTGTTGATGTTGTTGCATTTGTCGAAGTTGAAGTGCAATTTTAATGCAAACAATTGAAGCTGAAGCGTGCAGAGCGCACGCAAGTGGAAATGGCTCCAGCTCCAGCTCCAGCTTCAGCTTCAACTTCAGTCTTGGTCTCCACACCCAGCTTCCCCCCCACCACCCCCTGCTGTCAATGGGTACTACCCTGCCCCGCCCAGATTCTGTCAGGCGTTTTGCGGTTGTTGTTTTGATGGTTGTTATACCCTTGAAAAGGGTAGCATCGGAGGACAACAATCCAATGATCAATGGAAGTTTGAATTCAGTCAAACGTTTCACTATACTATAAATATATCTCCCAAAAACTATATTTGTATATTTACAATATTTAATATTTACAATATTTAATATTTACAATATTTAAAATTTAATATTTACAATATTTAATATTTAGATTTAAAACTACAGGGCCGGTTCAGTTTACTGCTGTTTTAAGAGCTTTTCCATCGCGATTTTAAAAAGAAAAATAATTGTATCCGATAAATTAATCAATTTTCTATTAGATTGGCTAATTTTTATAAGCCTGACTTTATTGCATTATTTTTTACAATTTTTCAAACGAAAAATGGTTCAAAATTTCTGACAAGAAAGTACATTTTGACATTAACATGCACCTTTTTGATTTAAATATATTTCATAATTTAAATAAATATATTTCTTATTCAAAATAAATATTTTAATAATTAAAATAAATTTTTATTTCATATGCAAAATAATTTTATTTCATATTTAAATTAATGATAATTCCCATATTAAATTGTATTACATTTATTTTTAAAGCGTTTTATTATCGGATTAAATATGGATCGTATTAAAAAGACTTTTCAACATTTATGAATTCTATTAAATTTATTTTTATTTTTTTTACTAAAAAACCGTTTATTTAATTTCAATTTGGGAACAACCAATCGCCAGAGGGTATCAAACATTTCTGCCTATCGATGTAATGTTTTTCTTTTTGTTTTTGTTGTTGTTGTTGCTTTTGTTGCTGTGGTTGGCGGTTGGTTTTTGTCGATGACGGCAACCGTCTATGGCCGCTGATGTTGGCTTATTGAAATGCATTTGTTCAATATGTTGTTCGACATGCTGCTTGTGCTCCGGCTGCCTGGGCTGCCTGGGCTGCCTGCCTTGCTGGCTCTCTGGTAGCTAATGTTGTTCTTGTTTCGGCTTGCCTGTTGTTTGACTGTTGTTAGCTAAAGTTGCCACAACCGCAGTGAGTGGCACAGCCGCACAACCACAGCCACTGCCACAGTCACAGCCACAGCCACAGCCACAGCCATAGTGAGTGCCACTGTCGTAGACCCATCGCTGACTGTTGCAAATATTGACAAAGGCAATATGCACTTCCAAGTGTGTGTGTGGGGGCAGGGGAGTGAGAGTGGGAGTAAGTTTTAGCACTATTAGCTATTGTTTGTCTTGAAACGGAGCTGTCGAAGCAGCCGGGCAGGAGGTTGGCCAAAGGAGCTGCTGTCTGAAGGAGCAGCAGGAGATGGGTTGCCAATGGAGACCTGGCCTAGTCTGGTCTTGCCACTTCATATTACGTATACGACCCTTCTCTCTCTCTCTCTCTCCATGTGTGTGCAACCGGAGAGTGACGTTAATGCGTCAAAAGTGGTTCGCTTCGGTTTGCCTCAGTTTGACTTGTCGTCTGGCAGTCAATGCATTTGTATTTGCATTTGCATATTGTATTATTTACGAGCCCCCCCTCCCAGTCACCGAATGTAAATAGTCAGGTAGAGCAGACCCCCCCCTGCCCCTATCCTTCCGTCGCGCAGGACAAGAGGACGACATCGATGACGACTCCATTGTTGTTCAACAATTGGCAACATTATCGCTGCTGGTGGTCCGAACAGAGCCACAGGGGAAAATGCAAAGGACAAAAAAATCACAAAAACAACAAAAAAAAAATCAATATTCAAGGACAGCAGTGGAGTATCTATGACAGATGGTTCGGCTTTAGATTGTTACATTTGGTCCGGTGCTGGCTGTCTGTCTGTCTGCCTCTCTCTCGTGTGTCTGTCTGTCTGGCTGTCGGTACCCCGTTTATTAAGTTAAACAACGCAGCAGCAGGCACAAAAAGGATTCATAAGGATTCCAGGGGTACGCAGCAACACACACACATCAATATACACCCTTACATATCCATACATATACGGTATATGTGTGTGTATATAGAAATGCCTATGTAATACATAAGGACCATTGTTATTTGCTCGCTGACGCAGCGCCCTGGCGGATCTCTCAGCCAAATGCAACCCTCCATTTGGGCAAGGCCAGGGGGTAGGCAGGAGGCGGCAGCAAGGAGGCAGCAACCGCAGCAGCAGTGGCAGTGGAAGTGGCAGCCGCAGAGGTAGCAGACCTCAGACATTGAGTGTTGAAGCTCAAATGTCGCATTGCAATAAACTTTAGCCGACATTTCTCTCTGTGTATGTGTGTGTGTGCGTCATTATTATGCCCGTCAGGATGTGAGGGTAGGGCCGGAAAGGAAAGGACACGAACGGGGGGTGCATTCAAGACTGGATAGCAGTCGCTCCCTGTCTCCCTCTCCCTCCCATCTTCGAGTCAGGTAACGCATCAAGCTCAAATATATTAGGATAGGTTTCGGTTAACGCTTGCATTTTGATGTCATCCACCCATACATGCATACAAATGCATGTACTTGTGTGTGTGCGGAAAGGCTATTGACCTTCTGGTGGCACTGTGTATGTGTCTGGCCAACGCTGCCAAAAATGAAGCGAAACGCCTTTGGGGGAATCCGTTGAAAAAGTAACCCTCGAACGGACTGCAATGCAGTTCCAAATTCACAGCAGTTCAATTCAACAAACAGCTGAAAATGGCTTTCCCCTCCCCCTCTCTCCCCATTCGAGTATTTGCCTTTGGCAAAGTTTGCCCTGCCTGTGCAGAGGGGTGTTAAGGGCTAAAACACCTGCACCACCGGCCAGAAATCATCATCATCAAACAGGATATTCAGAGCTGCACAAAACTAAATTAAACCAAAAACAAAAAAAAAGAGAAGAACTAAACCGAAGCCGAAACTATCGTAATTGCCAGAACAAACCATTGGCCATATGGCACTTGCTCAAAAGGATCATGACTTCGAGCTGAGGGCCAATTAGAGCGTATACGTATTGGCCATGGCCAAGACAAGGGCCAGGCAAATGCTTGTTATGCAGATTGTGCACCAAGCCCCTTCCCACAGGACCCTTAATTAAGATGCTGTCGAGATGATGATGCCGATGAAGAGATATGAGACCCAGCACCTACATATGTACGAATACGAATATTTAACCAACCTGGCACTTGGCACTGATTTGCAGTCAATTGTGGCTTGTGTCTTGAGGGGATTTCTGGCTGCAGTTTTGATAAATTACATATGATATGGGAACAGTGCCAGTCCATCCTCGTGAAGGGACAGAGGAAATCTACTTAGCCTTTAGTCCTTAAATCTCCACAGATTTAGCTGAGGAGCCGTCTTCTAAGCAGCTTAGAAAATTATGCAGATGAGTTTCGGGGGAGAAAAGTCTCCGTCTAAGCTGAGAGGCGTTGTAATAAACATAAATATGATAATGTATATTCCTCTCGTAGAATGTGTTTTGATTTAAATGGGTTTTTCGTTTGTGCGTCGCTGTCGCTGCCGCTGCCATTTCCAGCTGAAGTTTCTAATTTACTCCTTTGGCTAGATGCCTGCTGTCTCTCCTAGGATTCCCATTCTGATTTCAACTTTGGTTTTGGCTTCCGTTTTCTGCTTATCAGTGCCTCTGCACTCGACATAACCAGGCACAAATTTTTAATAATGAAATTGTTCACCAAAAACGAAAACTTTGGAATGAGAAAATTCTTGCAAAATGTTCTCTAGCTACCATTCCAGCTCCAGCTCCAGCTCCAGCCCTGTACATCCGCAGGACCTCGTCCTGCCATTTCGGCGAGAGTGTGTGTTCCCTGGGAGTGAACGCATATTTTAGCATAATGCCTCAAATTATGTGCCTTCTACGCTATGCAAAAATTTAATGCCAGCAAAATGAGCAAAGGCACAAAATTGCCCTGAAACCCTTTTTGTTGTTCCTTAGATTGTTGTTCGTTGGTCCCTGTTCCAGCCCCTGTTCCCTTTTCTCTTTGTTGTACCCTTTAAAAGGGTAGTATGAGTATTTACTAGTGCCGTGTGAGAAGATTCGTGAGATCGTAGGACTATTTTCAGTTTACTTCTTTTGATCACGAATTGGGGCAATAATTTCGATAGAAACGATAAAAGACGAGGTGGTGCGCTCTCTTTGAGTACGTGTCGGATTTGAAAACTAAGTTTTAGTTAAGCTAAGACACACTGGAAGAGAGAGAAAGACAAAAGCGCCGGATTTTGTTGAGGTCTTGGTCATTTGGCAGCAGAATTCTTAATTTCTTTGCTGGAAAACAAGAAAAACCATTGCTAAGCCACACTGCGAGAGAGAGGTAAAGAGCTGGAATTTTATTGTGATTTTGATCATTTGAGATCGAATTTCTTAATGGCTACTGTCAGAAAGAAAAACAGTGCTAAGCCACACTGGGACAGAGGGAAAGGGGCTGTGTTTATTCTCATCTTCTCTGCTTAAATCTGCTCCGTTATTCTTCTCATTTTCCCAGTCTACTGCTATGGCTGTACCCGTGTTGGCGAGAGAGTGCGCATCGGGGGAGAATCGAAGCAGTGATAAGAGCTCGGCTTCGTATTTTTCGAATGCGAAAGAGAGGGAAATGTCTGCCCATGAATTGCAGAGGGAGATAATCGTTCAGAGATGATCATAGATAATAAAAAAAGCACCACTTTCTAGTTGTTTCTGGTCGAGTCGAGTCTTTTGAAGATTTACAGATTTATGTACCAATTTCCATCAGCATTCGATGACTCTATTGGCTGTCCAAAGGGTATCTAGTGCTTCGGCATGCCGCCTTCTCTTTTCTTTGTTCTCTCGTTGATGATGTTGTTGTCAGTGGCGGGGCCGTGGCTGCTGCTGCTGGTTGCAGTGTTAGAAGTAAGCTCTGAAATTATTTTAGCTTTGATGGTATTTTTCTGGTATTTTTTTATGGGAGTGTGTGTGTGTGTGTGCCACAGGGGAAGGGGGAGGGGAGCAGTGGGAGGATGCTTGCCACGGCAACCGAGTGACTCTCTTTTGCTTGCTCAATTTATGCAAATTAAATTGCAATACTTTATGTTTTTTTATGTCACCAAAACGGCCCACACAGCGATGTCTTGTCTCTCTTTCTCTCTCTCCCACTCTGGTGCTGAGCCTCTCTGTCTCTCTTGCTCTGTTTGTTGAGGTTGAACGAAAATTATTAACGTAACTTTGATAAATTATGCTCATAAAAATTGCTTAAACGGCAATTTAAGCACGCCCAAAGTTAGTTATTTTCCTTTGGTGCGCCTCGATTTATTGGCCCCATACACTCATTTGCCGAACATGAGTCGACACGGTGTGGAGCTACCAAAATACGCGCCACTAATGGAGCGGCACTGCCACACACTCGGTGTGGGTGTGGAGGCTGCTGCCGTATGCCGTATGCCGTATGGGGCCGTGCGTTAGATTAATAACTGCATCTGCATTTGCGTCTGCGTCTGCATCTGGGACTGCGACTGAGACTGAGACTGCAACGATGAGGCTGTCTGGCACTGGTGCCCCCAAACTGTGCCGGTGAACGACTCCAACAGAGAGTGTCATTTACATACACACACACACACACGTACATACTTGCATTTGTACATATGTATGTGTGTGATTGCTGCGCCTGATTCACGTTATTCGTATGAGTGTTGTGCCTGGAAAAGCAGAGACTTTTTCCTTTTCTTTTTTTAAAATAAAATGGATTTTTATTTCAGCAATTTAATCAGTCAAATTTAATTTCTGGGAAATTTTTCGTTGTAAAAAACCAAAAAACGGGACAAAAACAGAAATGGTTTTCGCGGCCAACGATTCAAGGGCCGATTTAGCTGAAAATCTGAGACAATTTTTAAATGTGACTAATTTTAGAATTTTTGCATTGATATCTCTTTAAAATGGTTTTAATTCAAAGTAAAAATAATTTATACTTTTTTGAAATAAAAAAAAAATTAGAAATTAGACAATTTTCTGAGATTTTTAGATTTTTTATCATAATTCTTTTTTTTTTTAATTTTTATTTGAATATAAAATATTATTACGTATACAATTATCACAGATTATTATATTTTTCATAAATTTTGTTTTTTATTTATTTTTTTTTTTTTTTTTTTAATTTGCATTTGAGTATAAATTATTATCACAGATACAATTATGATGAATTATTTTTCTTATTCGTATTCAAAATAGCAAAAATGTTCAATAAATTTTTCAAAATAATATTGGAATAAAATTAGTTTTAAAATGTACCCTTTTACTTATATTTTTATTGTTATGTTATTCTAATTTTTGATATATGAAATGCAGTGAACCAAAAATAAATATATATTCCGCGTTGCCGTGGATTTCGTCTCAAAAACCATCGGTGTAAAACTTATCGTGTAAAAACATCACAAGTGTTTAGTGTTGAGTGTTGTGTGTGTGTGTGCTCGCTCGAAGATATATGCATGTGTGAGTGAGTGTTGTGCCCGTTCCATGCTACAGGTATGAGTGCTGCGGCCGTGCCGTACCTGCCCCCATGTGGGTGTTGCGGCTGCCGCTGAGCTGCTGCTGCTGCTGCTGTTCTTAGCACCTTGGCAACTGGCGCTCAACGGAGTGCCGCAGAGCGGAGTCTGCCCCAGCGATGACGAATGTGAATGACTTGCCTCGAGACATGCAGTCAACTTGACGCGAATTTGTCTGGCAATGCGTCTGACCATATATGCATGTAGACGGAGGGGGGGCCTGGTGGGAGAGGAGAGACTTTTGCATACTCGTATGTGGTGCACTCATATCTCTGTCTCTCAGTCTCTTAGTCTCTGTGTGGTGTCTGCCTTGTTGTTGTTGTTGTTGTTGTTTATGTGGTTGTGCAACATTTGTGCTCTGTCAAGATGGCGTCATTTGTAACAGAAGCAACAGCAGCAGAAGCAACAACAACAACAGCAACAAGGACAGCGCCAGCTCCCTGCTCTGTGGAATCCAGGAGCTCTCTCTGAGAGAAGGCTAACAATCTGTTGAGATAGCAATGACGTTGCCATAATTTGTTTTATTTTATGAAGTTTGCGGTGCAAAAAGTTTGAAATCAAGACAACTTCTGTGGCTGTGTGCGGGCTCCTGGAATTGAATTAAATTAAAGTTCTTTTAACGAATCAGAAATTGAGTTCTTCCGAAGAAATTATTAAAAATTGTGCAAAGAAATGGAACTTTTCCATGGAATGGAAAGTTGCTTTAAATGGAAATTACATGGGGAGGGGACGTTTGTGGAGGGGGGGGATGCATGTAAAGTTTTTCCTCAACTTCCAGTTCAACTCATTTGCATTTCAAGTTCCTGCATTACTCGGGAACTCTCTTTCTCTACTGCTATACCATTAACCCATTGTTGTTTCAGGTTTTTTCCTTTCCTTTGGAGTGTGCTGCAGTATCCGCAGTGCCATGATCCGATGCCAATTTACATTTACAACTTTTAAATCTTATAAAACTTTACAATCCATGCAGTTTATGCCTGGGATTTTTATTTCAAAACGAAAGAGGAACAAACAAAAATATGAACACCAGGACTCCCACTCCCCCCGTTCTGTTTGTCTGTCCGTCTGTCTGTTTCCCTCCCTTTGTGTCTTTCTTTGTTTTCCCCTCTGCGACCCTGGACCAACTCTTAATTCAATTAATTTTTATTTAGTTTTTCGTATAATATTTGCTCGCTCTGCACATTTTTAAGCAAATACCCGACTCGCCGGCTAAATGAAATGTTATTTGCATAAAAATTTCCATTTCAGTTTTTGTTCCTCGTTGTTTTTTTTGTTCTTTCATATTTTTCATGTCTGTGCCTTTCCTTTTGTCCTCTCGGATCTCTCTGGGATCCCTCGGTTCTATCTCTTTGGCCATTAACACACAGTTTGCTCTTGCCGGGGTGCCCGAGAATTTTCCTTGCACTAAGCGTATTTTACACATTTAATAGGAAAAGCTATCGCATTGTTTCCAGCTTCTTGTACAATTTTTTAGTTTTCCTTTTGCTACAGAAGAAAAATGGTAAATGATAAAGAAGGGAATAAAGAAAAAGCGTTTGGGCCTCGTAGGTGGACTGGTGCAGGCGTTGTTGTTGTAAGCCGCGAAAGAAATTACTTTATTTTAATAGGACTTCATTTAATCCAAGCGCATTATGAGGACAGCCCGTCAGCAAAGGCAAACACAAAAAATAAAAATAAAATGAGAACGGGGCCAAGCTGGCGGGGAGCCACGGAGCTCGGGCAATTTGGTTTCCCCATTCATTTGGCGCGGCGCACTCTGCGTATACGCAATCTGCGATGCTTTATATTATAAAACGGTGCGTGGTGGCTGGGCTGGCTGGGCTGGTGGTTGCAAAGGCTTCGAGGGGCCGGCCAAATGAGTTCTGGGGCCTCTGTAGAGAGGCAGACAGGCAAACAAACAACAAACACGCCCACCCAAACACATCATATTCCTATATACTCTGCCCAGAAAAGGGGGTATCTTTGGGATCCATGTGCATCTGTTGCCATGACAACTCTGTGTATGATTTAGTTTGTGCTGCGAATGCTAATTGAATGAAGGCGGGATTATTTGCTGGGAGGTGTTTCTGAGTCTCAAGGGAAATCTTCTTATGGGCTTAACATGTGCAAAAATTAAGCTTATTTAAGGGGCATACATTTCTGTTCTTATTCCCAGATCAAGAATAAAGAATATCCCGAATATAGTATTAGATGCTGCTACCATTTCTCACTCATGAAGCGGCACATTAATGTTCGACTCGAGACACATAAAAACAAACAAAAAACAATTTACATGTCGTGTGCATGATTATCTGATAAGTGTTCCAGACGCAAAAGCGAATTCTTGAAAAGAGAATGTCGGAAGAGATTTTTTAAAAAACCAAACAATATACATGTCGTGTGCATGAATCGCTCCGCTGTCTTATAGAAGCCACACAAAAGCCATGTACCCTTTTTGCTAGAGTGTACAAAAAGTGAGAGAAAAGAGAGTGAGGAGAGAAGGGGAAGAGTGACGCCCGTCGACGACAAGCAGCTTGTTTAATACAAAAGTTTCATTTCCGCTTTTCATTAGCCCTCAACGGTGTGACAAGCCGGGGCCCGAATGGCCCGAATGGATGGAGCGGATGGGGCCAGAGAAAATGCGTAAATACCACACACAAGCCAGCGCACACACACACTCAAACACACACACACACACACGCATAGATACAGCAAGAGTCACACACATTTAAGGCCCATAATGAGATATATACAAAAGCTGAGCCAGCTTAACGCCAAATCGGGCAGAGAGCGAGTGTAAACCTCTAACCACGTGTTAATTTTACTCCTTTTTGCCTCTACCTCCAGCTCCTCCTGCTCCTGCTCCTGCTGGTGCTCCTTCTCCGGCTTGTGTTCCACCTCCTGCTTGTGCTTTTGCCCCTTCATTGGGGTACACCTTCGCCCAAACCCAAGCCAAGTACTCGCCGTCCATCCAATTTCTGCTGTTGATGTTCTTGTCGTCCTCATTGCCTCGCTTTCTCTTTCTCTCTCTCTCTCGCTCTGTCTCTCTCTTTCCCGCTCTGAAGTGAACTAAAAAGCTTGAATGGCGCTTATGTCGGTCGGGTTCTATTTGTCGGGGCTGTGGATATGTTGATGTTGTTGCCGGCTGGCTCTGTTTTTTCTCTTTTGGCCAAAACGGCAGCCAACTAGCTGCTATATTAACTGACTTACTGGGGCCCGCCCCCGTTCGCCGCTGCCACATGTGAGTGCAAACACGCAGCGTAATGAAGTAGCCAGAGAGCCAACCGTAATGGCTGACTGAGCGTCATAATAATCTCGAGAGTGTGAGTGTGAGTGCGTGCGTCTCTCTATATGGGCGGGCGTGTGGGTGTGATCCTAGAGGGAGCCCTGGTGAAGGCAAAAGGCAGTGAAAGATACAGATACACAGAGGCACAAGTGACGCCGTCAAAGGTTATTCAACTGCCACGCACAGCACGAACCAGGGATTGGGGGATTGGGGTATTGGGGACCCCAGCGCACAGGACTGGTGGTGGTCCCTCTGCAATGTGTGAAGGCTTCTCTTCTCTCCTCCATTCCATATGCCATGCCACAGATAGATAGGTAGACAGATGGCTATATGTATGGATGGATGGCTGGCTGGCTGGCTGGCTGGATGGCTGGATGGTTGCTTGGTCGGCTGGATGGCTGGTCAGATGGAAGGGAATGTGCAATACCGAATGGAATTCTTGCATTTGAATCTAAACATTTCCCTAAACGTTCCGCATCCGATTCACTTTGCACGCCATTTCCGCTGCCAAACATGTCTGGAGGCGACTCGAGGGAGCCCTCGCATGCCATTCTCCGGCCTTTTGAGGGGGCCGGCATAGTCAGATACCAGTGATGCTAGCTTATCAGATTTCGTTCTATCAGCTGATTTATAGCCATTCCTTTCCCTTGGTTTATATGGGAGGAAAAATGCGACTGAATTTGTTTATTTTCCCATACTCCCAGAAATTGCAAAAATTCTGTGGCATCCACAATTTTAAAAATACGTGCCGAATCATCAAAAACGTTCAGTAGATAACTGGTTTGCAAAAACACATTGCGATCGTCTTATTATTTTGCCCAGAATGAAAGCTCTTTGAACACCTGGCTTTGGCGCACTTTTAAAGCCAGAGGAAGGTACTTTTGAGTGCATGATTTTTGCATGCTTACACAGATCAGGATATAGATGGAAAGTGATGAACGGGTATTATAGGGTCGCAGCAAAAAATACTTTCAAAATCCACACTGAAAAAATCGTGTACCATTGAAATGTATGGGCGTTACTCATCTTCTTATTTCGATTGTCTTTGGTCGTGGCACGTGTGCCCCCAAGTTTTTGTATTAAAGATTCTGATCTGTGAAATTATGAACATTTCTTGGAGAACCAAAGCGCACTTTAGTGGTTTCTTTCATAAGGTATTCCCTCTATTCTATTGTGTCCATCTCCTGGTTTCTGTGGAGTTCCCATCACTAGTCTCTAGCTATCTATCTATCTATCTATCTATCTCTATTAGAATCTCCGCCCTCAGCGAGTCAATTTTATTGATTTTTGCTTTTTTACATAAGGGTTTTAATAATCTGAACGGGAGTGTGTGCGTGTCCCTCTCTTCGGTTTTGCCGTTTGCGTGGGATGCGAGAATCGAGTGGGGGTCCTCTCATGATGTCGGCGCGTGTTCAATTATGTGTGTACATTAAGCTCTTCCTGGCAGCAGGACCCAATAGCTGCCCGAGCGCTACCTCCTCTCTCCTCGCTGCCTCTCGATGACAGGGAACGGCGGCCCTTTCATTATGATTATTATTGAATTATTTGTATTATTGCATTATTTGTTGTTGGTGGGGCAGCCATAATACGAGCATGCCACGAGCGAGGCCCGTGCAGAGTGTTCGAGGAAGTGCAGGATACGCAGGATGCGCCTGAATGCAATTTTCCAACGGTAAACCAACCAACCCAACGGCTGCTGTCTGATAATATTTAATTTTAATTTGTTTATGCCATGGTTTTTTTTGCGCTCCTTTTGTTCTCTTTTGTTGTTGTTGTTGTTGCTTTTTGTTGCCTGAAACTCCAATTACCAGGTCTATTTGGCCTGGCGGTTAATGAACGCTATTAAAAGCAAAAATAAAAACAAAAACTTTGTTTGATTTTCAATTTTTGTCGAACGCGCTCCCTGCCCCCATGTGTTGTTGTTGTTGTTGTTATTCGTATTTTGTTGACTATCGAATTTCCTGAACCTCGGCCCATATGTTGCCTGTCATAAAATTGGTTTTCGGGCCGGCGAGTGGCAAAACGAACAGGCTGCAATTTGCCTAGCAGCTGTAGAACAAATTGCACATTACGCATACGCCACATATGCTGTGCTCCCTCTCTAGCCCCCTCTCTTTCTGTGTGTGTGTGTGTGTGTGTGTGGGGGGGAGGATGAGTGGTGTTTTGGGTATGCCACTTAGGCAAACACAAACACAAACACTCGATCCAACAACTGTAAATGCTTGTTTTTCTGTATGCCGGCCAACGTCTGACTATGCCGTTTGCTGGTTGTTTGTCTCTAAATTTAAGGCACTCTCAGGCGCCCCAGCACTAGCCTTATATACACTCAAAGAAAAAGGGCAAAGATCAGCCCACCAATATTTCTATTAAATATGTGGTTTTTTTAGTTTAAATTTAGTAAAATCAAATAGAATTTTATTTTGATTTAAATGTAAATGTATTAAAAAAGTCTTTAAAAATAAAACACTGAATAAAAATATAATCTATTAAAATTTGGGAAATATATTTAATCTAAATCTGAATATATTTAATTTAAATATTTAATATATTTATTTTAATTATATGAAATATATTTGAATTAAAAATTCGGTTTATTTAAATTCAAATTTAATAAAATGAAATAGTATTTTATTTTGATTTAAATATTTAAAGTATTAAATAAATATTAAATATTTAAGTATTAAAAATTCTTTTTAACACGGCCCATATTGTATGTAAAAATAAAACACTTACAAATAAATTAAATCTTTTAATTTTTTTGGAAAATTTAATTAATTTATATATTAAATATATTTATTTTAATTATGAAATATATTTCAATTAAATATTTTCATATTAATATGACTTTTGTTTTCAATTTCCTCTCTCGGAGCACATATAGATTTGGTATACCTCTTCAAATCTTATGGTGTAAATATTACAATTCTAAGGGCTTTTTTCTCTGTGAGTATGCGGGACTTACTCGTACCTATCTACACACTGCGTTCATTGAACTTCAAAAGAGAAACAGCATCTGAGAAGATGTGTTCACTGCCTTTGAGCAAACCATTTCGTTTATAATTAAGTTTGGAATTTTCTGCTTATTTGCCAAATTATACGGAGAGCCCTGAGGCCATGTGCTTCAGATTAGCCAAACAAATATTTTGCATTGTAATTGAAATAATTTCTGCTGGAAAATCAATTTGATAATCATTATGCTGTTGAAACTGTTCTATTTCATAGCTGATGAATCTCGTTAACTATAGCAGAACCATGGAATGATGCTAATGAATCATTTGCACATTCCCTTGCACTTCATAGAAATAGACGGAGGGGGCGAGGGGAGAGAAGAGAGCAGAGAGCACTCTAGAGAGCAGAGTACGCAAAGCTTTGCTGCCATGGCAACATGGCTATAATCGCTCTGCCATTTTTCCAGGAATCGTTTATAATCTCTTAAGACCACTGGATGCTGATGCTGCCACTGGAGGCTGATGGTGATGCCATAGGGTCTCTTGCTTCATAGAATCCCCATCAGAATGTACTCCCAAAGGCACACACCACCCACTTGAGAGGCGAATTAATAAAATGAAATTTGATAAATGAATGCGTTTAACAGCATTTAAACTTTGACCCCTCCCCAATACTCTACTCGGTTTGTGTTCATTTTTGGTAAAATGCTTTTCAACGCCTCACAAAATTTCATTTTCAAAAGGAAATAAAATTTTATTATACGATTTCTTGAAAAGGAAACACGACGACTGCCAGCCAGCAGCAGCAGCAGCATTTTCTATTTCCATGACTGCTTTCATTAGCCCAACGTATACGTGGTGCAATTTTAAGTGTTTCTTTTAATTCGTTTTCCTCTGTACATGTACACATAGAAGGTAGTGTGTGTGTGTGTGTGGCTGTGTGAGCTTTTATTGCTTATTAAGCGTTTTTAGTTCAATTAAATCGCATAATCGATTAAGTCCCTCGGAAGTCCACGTGCCCTCACGCCCTCGACTCGTTCTCGGTATGGCCAATGGAGTCGCCATCGTTGTCGTTTCGTTATACCCTTTTGAAAGGGTAGTATGATACAGCAAATAAACAGAGACTACTCTCAGTTTAAAGCGGGGTTATGAAGGACTTTATTTTTTATAAGACAAATTATGAAATTTAAGTTTATTCCTGATTTTTCTGATTAAAATCTACATTTAATTTGAATAATAAAAACTAAAAATAAAAATTATTTCACAGAATGCAAGTACAAGCCATATGTATATCCTTTAAGGACATAATCACAAATATATATATCAGTTATCGATAGTTACCTCTCCGTTTCAAAGATATTTGAGTTCAATTGATATTTTTAATTTTTATAATAAAAACCAGAAATATTTTTATAATAAAATGATATTAAATATCCCTTTTAAATTTGTCTTAAAAAAAATGAAGTATTTCGGATTTCAATAATCAAAAAATCAGAAACTAAAATTTTATTTCATAGTTATTATTATACAAATTATATTATATTATTATATAAATTATTAAAGAATATATTTTATGGATCAGCACTTTTTGCTTTAATAAAAAAATGCCTGAATCCGGTAGTAAGATCTACTACCGCCATGTGGCTGCCATGTCACGCTGATTCCATTCTATTAGTTGTTGTTCCACAACCAATCGATACGTTTCAGTATTATCCATCCATACATCCGTGAACGATAAACTGAACAATACCAATCCGCTCTCAGTCCCTTCATAATGAAGCTGCTGGCAGTGTGGCAGCTTCTCTTCCCCGCTATCGTGGTGCTGGGCCAAGAAAAAGACCCAAAATTGGATAGGACTTGGTCACAAACTCAGATACGATGCCCCAAGGGCTACGTACTGACGCCCAATGACCGATGCCGACGACAGGCAGTCGTATCGTGGAACAACCAGTGGACCCCATAAACCCCATATTCAATCTGTATCGATTTGGAAGGGTATGCAAGTCTTCGGCGAACCAAAATCCAATCAAGAATTCTTTCCTCCTGCCTTACCTTCTTGCCTGCCGTCTGCCGTCTGCTGTCTGCTGTTGTCGTTCGTTGGCTGTTTCGCTGCGCACTCAGACGTGCGACGTAATGTCTGGCACGGCTGCCATCGTCATCTGACACCCCGGACTGGGTCCGGTCCGTGCCCTGGCCAAAAGCCCTGGCTCTGGCTCTGGCTATCGCCCCCAAACCGCCCACACAACCGTTGATTACTGCTGATTGCTGACAGCCAAAACACAGCGCCAAATAGCAACAATCATCCTGGTGCCTGGCTGCTGCCTTAATTCCCCCAGCCATTAATTGATTTGTTACAATGAAATTTCCACACTCAATAAAATAAGTCTGATGAACATTTCCCTTAATGCCAGAGAGCTTTGCAGCCCTGCTGCCCAGACAGTAGGTCGTCTTTCTCCAAAGAGCCCAAAGATTGAGACTCGGACAAACAGCAGGACAGCAGCAGGTCTATAAATAAATGTTATTTACTTTTGAGAGTCCAAGTCCAAGTCCGAGTCCGAGTCGGCTCTAGCAATAATGTACTTTTGAGCCACATTTGTGTGCTTTTGGTTAGTTGCCAAACTTGGCCCGAAAAAAGTGCAATAAAATAATCATAAATTTGCACATTTTGTACGCCACAATTAAATTTTGCAAATTTGGCAAATGCACAAAAATGGCTGCCACATTTTATTTGACATTTTTATGAGATTTTGTCGTTGGTCGTTTCACATTCCCATATAGCCATTGCCCCTTCCCCGTCCCCTTCGCCAGAAACCCCAGAAACCATTCCCACATGCCCCATTCCAATTCCAATACCATAACTGTTTGTTCCCTGGTCAGGAGAGGAGGCTGGTTTGTTGATTTATGAAGTTGATTGGCCGCCTGACAGACCAGACCCGACTTCTCCAAATGGAACTCGCAGTCGCTGTCGCTGTGGCAGTCCCAGTCTTTTCGTGCAGTGTATAGTATTTGCGTGGAGCCGCACGCTTTATCGTTTATTCCACATTACTCAAGTCATAATTAAGATCTTGGCAGGCAGGCAGGCAGGCAGGCAGGCCTCTTGCCGCAGCCTCATCGCAGCGGTCATAAATTGTGGAAGTGGCTCATTGACAACTTCATTTCCGCACTTGGCGTGCCGGCAACAATGAGAGCAAGACGTTGGGCTGTTCGGCAGGCCAGGCGATCCGCGTTCTGATGATGTTGCAGCGGCGGCGGCGGCGGCGGCGTCTTAGCTGCGCTCACACGCAACGTGCCGCCAAATGACATAATGAACTGCATTATTTATGCGACACACTGTGCGAATGCCCCCAACAACAGCGGAGGCAGAGGCACAAGCAGAAGCAAGCTGTTACTGCAGCTCTTCTTGGGGCAGGCCACAAAACAGAGACAACAACAAGTTATGCGTGTGTGTGTGTGTGCCAGTGCCAGGGACTGTGTGTGTGCCTCATCATAAAACTGCTGACATTTTGCCATATGATGTCACGACAGCCACAAGTGCCACAAACAGTTGGAAACGGTCTGGTCTGGTCTCTGGTCTCTACGTCACGTGCTGCATACAGCTGGCTGTGGCAATTTGTTGGTTGGAAGTGCATCCGTACGCATAGCTAGAGTTCTGGAAGTTCATCGTTCATCCACTAATATTTGACAGTTCAGACAAGCCCCGCATGATCGATGATGCACCAAAGCCGTCATTCAGTGGAAAGATCAACCTGAGATGCAGCTCAAACCAAATTGATTAAGATTAATCGATGGAACAGGCCTAAAACTAGGGAAAACAGCCATCAAATTATAGCCTGCAACGTGGATACTCTTACAGATGAGCATTGTATCTAGGAGAAACCTTTTAGTAACTCGGTACGGTATCTATAAATCTTTCCATCTAATAGCATTTGCAACTGGCCATCATTCACACATTTCATTCAGACATTTCGGCTTATCCATTTATCTGTCTGTCCAGCCATATATCTATCTACAGCATGTACTCTCGTATCTGCATATGTATCCATCCATCAAATATCCAATTAAAGCCCGCTCATGCATCTTTCATCAGTCGACTCGACGCGCTGTCCGGCTGCCCGGCTGTCCGGCTGTCCGGCTGTCCGGCTGCCATCTAATTAGTCTCGACAAACATTGACAAACAGATGCATTATTGCATTCCCAGCTCCATTTTCTACTGGCCGTTTTTTTTCGCTACAGCGTTTTTGTTTGGCGATTCTGACGTTTTTGGTCTGCGGATTGGTCGTCTGTCGTCTGGGTTCTGGGGCTCTGGATTGCGGTTTGTTTGCTGACAATTTGCAACTTTATGCATTTGCCTATAAACTATTTACAGTGTCAGGAGGCATTTACCGCTTTTTGATTACGCCGCATTTGTTTGTTTCCTGTGTCCTTAATTTGCAGCACAGCACACAGCACAGCACTCCCTGTCTGTCTGTCAGTTGTAGTTATAGTTACAGCCACCTCTGTGGAGATACTTCCACATCAATGGGGAAGGGAGACAGAGAGAGATACTCTTCTTCACGCAGGTGGTGGCGGCGGCGTAGTCGTTTCACGCGCTTTTAATTGAGTGCTTCCGCTGCAATTAACAAGTACAACGCGTCCGACCAGACGCTGGTGGGGGGGCATGCAACCACTGACTGGCGCTGACTGGTTGACTGGTTGACTGGTCAGCCTTTAGCCATCGGAGGGGCATAACCAGCTGGCACTCTCGCCCCTTCTGACTTCTAGATTACAGCATACTTACGCACTAATGCCTCTTTAAGTTAATGCAAGACCATTAAACGTGTTGACTGCCACACTTTGGGGCAGAGGCCACAAAACAATGCATTAACTCTAATTAATCACCAGCCAAATATAATTAACAATCGAATGTTCCACAAAGAGACACAGACAGGACTGGACTCCTCCTGGGCTGTTTTTAATTTCCGCTGCGCGTGTCTCCTTTTTCCTCTGCTTTTTTGGTGGCAAATTCATTTACAACACACAAAGTCATGTTGCCGCTAATTTGGCAAATCGATCCTGTGGATGCCTCTGTCTGTACTTTTATTTTTTTTTTAATTTAAAACCCAGGCCTGTCCATGGCACGCAACAGCAACACATTAAACGCATTTCCCAGAGCTGGAGAGGGAGAGAGAAATCACAACAATTTTCGCCAGCTTCCTTTTGGGTTTGCTTCTAACCAATTTCCATTTGCTCCCTGCTGCAGCCCCCTGCTTTTCCAGCTGCCAGCTTTACAGTTTGCAGTTTAGTTTTGCAATTTTCCGGCTCAACGATAAATGCAAATAGATTTCACCTGCAGACGACTACGAGGACGAGGAGGACGACGACGACGACGACGACGATGCTTGTCCAATATTGAGAGAGAATCTTTAAATAAATTATGCGCATGGAATTTTCGCAGCCAGCTCCAGCTCCAGCTCCGGCTCCAGCTGCAGCTCCTGCTCTTTGGATACGTTGCATGCAACATCAGAGTCAGAGTCTAGCTGCTGTAACTGTTGTTGTTCGCTTTTGGCTTTGGCTTTGGCATGTTGCGAATCATGTATGACTTTGACATTGACAGCATTGAGGCAGCGATATGGAAGCAGCTCAGAGAGCAAGTGGCACACACACACACGCACACGCACATGCACGTGCAACATGGGGCTCTGCTGTGCTGTGATTATGGGGCTGTATGGGGCAAAAAATTGTACATTTTACGCTTATTTACATTTTTACAGTTAGTTTTTTTTCCGGCATGCACTGAAAGAAAATTTCGGGCTTTTCGCTTGTCAACAAATTGAGAAGGGTACGCGTTCGGTTTGGGGGCTTGGGGCTGTCAATATTTGGCAGTTTACCTTTTTCTGACAGACATAATTTATGCAATGAAAAGAGAGAGAATTCGTAGAGAGAATTGAAGCGGGAAATGTCTCGTTTGTTTCTGTCAGTTCCCATCATTTCCATCAGACATCAGCAGCGTTGTATTTTTGGATGATGTATGATGGATATATGGCCATCAATCGCCTAAGGTTCTAGATCCGCTGAAGCCTCGTTCCCCGAGTGTTGTTTCCATATGAGCGACCACTCAATTTCCGCTCAATCCCTGCCCCACATGGCAACTCCATTCAATTAGCAACTCATAATAACAATAATTTTTGTTTTGCAATTCGCATTCGGTAAAACATTTTGCGGAGCACGTTCGCTGGTCGCCCGACTGTGTTCGTGACGCTGCCTCTTGCCCCAAGAAGCCCGCCCCCGCTACTGAACTCTGAAGCCCTCGGCATTGACTGCAACAATGTTTCCTGTTAAATGATGCATAATAATCGGGGAGCAAGGGAGCCCCCACGGGAGGAGGGAGAGAAGAGGAGCAACGCTGAGCTTTGGTGGCTTCAATGAGGTGAAAGGAGTTGCTGGCTGGATGGCTGGATGGCTGGCTGGCTGGCTGGCTCCTAGGGTTGTGGGACAACATTCCATGCTGGGAGGCACTATAGAAATCATCGTAGATCCGGGGAGACACACAGGCCATCATGACGATAGCGATGACGATGACGATGATGAGAACGACGACATTGATGGGATTGTGATTGTGGATGTGTTGCCGGACACAGACCGCACTAAACCACACAATCGCAGAGACGCTACGCCAGAGGCATGCCCATACTTTCAGCATTTTACACACAATGTATGGTCCCGTTGCCCCTCCCACGCCCCTGACCTCCCCCCCGTTTTGGCTACGCCCACCTTTCGCAGAAATTGCTGACGGCTGCGGCTTGCGGTTGCACTTTGGCTGCGTAGCTTACGAAAATACCCTCGGCTTCCGTTGGGCTCGGCTTCGGCTTCAGCTTCGGCTTCGGATTCCACCGAAAACCGAGTTACTTCTGCTCTTGCTCCTGTTCCGTCTCTTTCGCTCCTGCTAGAAAGCAATCTCCTGATTCTCGTGTGTGAGTGTGTTTGTGTGTGTGTGTATTATTTACTCACTTGAACTGAAACATTTTTATAATTTCTTTTTTATTTCGTTTGGTGGTTTTCATCCTCATCTTCGCTTGACCATCGGTTTGTGGTTCTGGTTTTCGGCTCCGGCTCCGGCTCTGGCTCTTCATTCTTCTTATTTTCTCATTCGTTTTCGTTTTCGTTTTTCGCTTTTATTATTTTATTGCGTCTTTTGTTGCTGTTGTTTGGCTCGTTGGCTATTGGGCAACATTGTTATTTTCTGCTGTTTGGCCATTGACTATTGATCATCCACATCCATCCTCCATCCTCCTCCTCTCCATCTCGGGTCACGGTCCCAGTCTCGGCTCTGGTTTTGGCCATGGTTTGTGTGCTGCTGCATTTATTTGTATACATTTACCCTGCAATCTAGGAGTAGAAAATATATTTCATTAGGTGTACTTTCCATTTGCCATATACCCACGAAATATTTTTAAAATTTTCATTTTAAAAAAACCCATGACTTTCATAATTTTTATAAATTTCCAAAACAATTGATGAGTTTAATATAATGATTACTTTATTGGTTAATAGATAATTCGAGTGATATATGAATTATATGATTTAATAAAAATAAGCCAAGTAAATATCTGTTACTGCCACTCGGCGGATCCCCAAGGACTAATTTATGCTACCCAATCATCCCAATTTTTTAAGTATTTTTCATTTTGTGTCGATACCTAGTTTTTACCTGCAGATATATGGAATCAAAGTTCAAGTTTTCCACCATTTTTAATGTTTCTTCAATTTTGAAATCGAAAAAAGATAATTTTTTGTTATAGTATGATATTATTTTTAGATTTAATTTTTTAGTGAACAAAATTGACAAATTACGAAAATTTAACATTAAAATCATTTTTATAAAATTATTCTGATATTTATAGCCTTTAAACAGATCAATTTTGATTAGAGGGTATCCCATAGTCGATTGACACCCCATAGCATTTGTTGGTTTAATTTTAGTTCCTCTGCTTGTTGGCATTTTTTCCAGCAGCTTATTTATTTATTTGGTTTTAATGCATACCCAGCCTCTGTCTGTCTCTCTCTCTCTGTTTCTGTCTCTTTCTGTCTGTCTGTCCACTGGGTGGAGGCGTTCCGGGAAGCTGTATTGAGTCATTGGTAAATGGTTTACGTTTAACCCATTTAAAAATGCCAGCAAACAGAAGGCCACAGTATTGTACTGAAACCAGCTGATGCCCATCATCATGGTAATCATCATCTGCATCTGCATCCCCATCCGTGTTGGGCCGTTCCCATTCTCCCATTTAGCATACAATGTGGCCAAACAAAAGTTGCATGGGACTCTGGGACTCTCTTCTCTGTTGTGGCAACAGTACGCTCTGATCTGGCCAATTCTGCAGCAGTGGTACTTCCCTACTCTGCCCCACGACTCGGCTCCTCTTTCCTGTTCGGCAACACTCTACTCCTCCACTGTGAAATCCATGCTGCAACTTCGCTGCAACCTCTCTGTCGTTCCCTCCCTGTTTCAATTTGTTGTTTCTGCCGGTTTGTTTGTTTTCATTGCCAGCGAAAAATATTGAACGGAAATTTTACAATATGATTTATCGCGGGAGGGAAATGCTGTGTGTCCTCCACGGCAGAGCAGGCACTGGACTGGACTGCCTGGTGCCAAATTTCAACGGAAATGAATTCGTTTATAGCCAGAAACATATTGTATTTTGGTTATCCGGCTATTGTGACAGCCATTGATTCTCGAACATGGATCTCCCGAAACCAGAAACCGGGAACCAGGCACCAGGATGGTGTATTTATTTGCCTCCTCGGAGTGAAGAAATGGCCAATTAGGATTGTGTTTGCAACACACAATTGGTTCCGAAGGAGTCTTAGTGGAAATTCATTTGGCATTTTCTTTGGCTCATCGATGGAGCGGAACATTTCCATTCAAATCCTTTAATAATCCCATGGAAAACTTTTCAGCAAACATATTTGCACATGACTGCCAAGTAAAATCGAACAAAGCTCTTTTCTATTGTTCTTCTACCCTCGAAGAGGGCAGCACTGGGAGGGAGGGGCCAGCGATGGTTGGGTCTGGGTCTGTGGCACACGCCCCGAACAACATTTAGATAAGATTCCGCTTCATGCCCCCACAGGACCTGGGACCTGCGGCATGGGACTGCCTCTGCCTGTGCGTGCAATGCAAATTGCCAAAGGGAAATTTATTCCTGAACTACGAATGAATGCGAATTTTCCGGAGAGCGCCAAAAGTTAACCAAATATGTCAATTGAATGCTTTGTGTGTGTGGCAAGAGGATGCCAATGCCGATGCCTTGGCATGTGGCAAACAAACAAAGCGCAGGACCCAACTAACCAAAAGCGAAGAATTGTAGGTTAAAAAGCAATTTATCTTTGACTTTTGCCAAGTAAATTCCCGCCATTGTCTAAAGTGGTTTGCCCCTGGACAGCCGCAGAGGCAGAGGCAGTCCTGCCACACATGTGTGTGCGCGTGTGTGGGTGCTGCTGAGTTTTTGGCTTAAAACTTGGCCCGAAAGTGTGCGTGAGTCTTGGCTTAGAACTAGTTTCCCTTTTGGGGGGCACTTGCAACCACTCAATTACACTGCAACCACAGACATTCAATTGAGCAAAGCTCTGGTGCTGCTTCTGGCCTGGCAAAAGGCAAACAATGCTCTCGAATGGAGAAATTATAGCCGTGTGGCAAGCAGCAAGCAGCAGCATGCGGCAAGCAACTCCATTGAAATGCCTGTGGGGACGACTTTTCAATAAATTCTCGTCTCGAACCGGTGCTGGTGGTGGTGGTGGTGGTGGTGGCATTTGAAAATTTGATCAGAACAGCACGTAAAACTATTTGAACTGCTAACCCAAATAAGCTGAGGCATTCATGCCACCGCACAGCTGAGCAGCTGGGGCATGCTACACTACGCCAATGAACTGTGTTGCAATCAATATAAGCGATTCAAGTTGCAGCAGCAGCATCAGCAGCAGCAACTTGAGCTACAAGATACTTTCTGTGCAACCATAGAACTTCTTCCCACATGCCACATGCCCCCCTTCGCGCCGTCCCCGTCGCTGGTGGAATGCCATGGAATGTGCACACGCATCTTCGACTGCCATACGATCCGCACATCTCTCCATCGCCATCGCCATCGCCATCTCCATCTTTCCGCAGACTTGTGGTGGGTGTTCCCCTGTCCCCCTGCAGCATCCCTCTCTTTATGTGTGGGGGGGCATGTAGCAGGGAGCTTACATTTATGCGCGAAATTGTCGTATGCATTTGCACATTCATAAATTCTCGTTGAGCGCCCCCAAAGCGACAGCAGTGAAGAAGAGCGGAGCCAAAAGAATGCTCTCTATGCCATTATAGTGTGTGGCACTTACATAGATGGGGAAAGACAGAGAGAGAGAGAGAGAGAGAGAAAAGGGGGGGGGTATAGCTGCGGATAGTTGGCAGAGTCACTTGCAACTTGCAACCCGTTCCTCTCAGCTGCTGATGCTGCTGCCCCGATGCTGCTGCTCGCTCGTGTGGCATTTAAATTTCATTTTTAATTTGCTTTTTTTTTAGCCCCACCTCCTGCTCCTCCTGCCGCAGGCACATTTTATTATTGCATTTTATGGCAGGGGACGCGCGCGGGGGCAACCTTAGAACAGCACGTCATTAGGCGATAAATTATCTCAAGCGCGTTGCATTTTGCATTTTGCATAAAATGTTGCCGCACCGCTGCTGCCACAGCCTTGGATTTGCAGCGGTAAATGTGTGCCAACAGCTGTGGCACAGGACGGGGCAGCAGCAGCAGCAGCACCAGCAGCATTAAAGGATGCCTGGCAATTTGAATTTGTGAAATTCCATTGGGGGGCCCAGCGAAGGCAATCTGCAATCCAAACAGTTGCCGTTAGATGGAGGCCACTACCAGTGCCAGTGCCAGGGCTGGGACCCAAGACAGAGACCGGGGACAGGGAAGGGCACGGGGACGGGGCTTATCTATCCACAAGATGTTGCCGTTTGATAAGCTCAGCGCAGCAGCCGGCAATTTATGTGGCAGCCCCACTGCTGCTGCTGCTGCTGGTGCAGCAATTGCAGTTGCATTCATCATCATGGACTGCAGCAACAGTTGCCGCATGGAATGCACTGCCGTCGACGACGTGCGTTCAACTATGCAAATTTTGTGTGCAGCTCTGCTCTCCAGTCACCAGCTCCCCCTTTTGCTTGGAGAGACTATTGACTTGCAACTTGCTACAACTTAGTAGAAGACTCCAGAGTGTATGGGTGTATTGATGTCTGCGACTGTGTGTGCTTCTTGTCAAACAGCATTCAAGCACGATTCTGGGAAACATTCCTCTCCACTGAGCTGACTGAAAGAAAGGAGCCTGAGACTGCAAAATGTCTGGGGTCTGGGGTCTGGGGTCTCGGGTCTGGGGGGGTGGACAGAAGGAAGACAGATTTTAATACAAATGATCGGAAATTATATGGCATGGGGATCGGAGAGCCAGAGATAAAGTGTTGCTTGGACGAAAGCTGAATGTCATGACAGTTCAATCATTGGATCTGATCCGATCTGGTTGCAGGGCAGAGATTCCAAACCCAATCCAACGGATAATTGATAGTGGTTTAGAAAGCTGTATGCCAGTGAATGTCCGGCGTGCAGCAATTAACGATAGCCCCCGTGCTAACGACTCTCGAGCACATAACGCTGCCGTTGACATGCCAGGACGAGGGCCAGGAACCAGGACCAAGGCGATGACAAATGGTTCGTGCGCAAGGTGTGTGCAGCGAATGACAAAAAATCGCTGAACTTTGACTCCGCCCAGTGCCTGTACTTGTATCTCGTGTCCTGCCCTGCCCTGCCCTGCACCTGTGCGGCATGCCTCGTCGTTACAGTGAAGTAGTAGTTGCCGAAGCGCAGTTAAACGGCCAGCCATTGAAACAATTACGCTATAACAATTACGCCCTGTGCTGCACATGCAACTGCTGCAACCCCCACCTCCTCCCTACTCCCTACTCCTTGCTGCATGCGTTGTGTGCGTGTGTGTGTGTGTCTGTAAATTTGCCGCACTTAGCGATGTTGCTACTGGCCGCTGCTGCTGACGTGGCAGGCATTTCCATGCGTCAAATTGCCGCCAGGGCATTGCGTGTAATTACAGCAATAAAAATTGCAACACATTGCGTACAAACATGCAACATAAGCAGAGAGACATAGACAGAGACAGCGAGCAGAGAGCAGAGTAGAGCAGAGGAAATTCCACGAGTCAGAACTTTAAAAATACATCCCGACATCCCGTACCCATCCCATTCCCGATGTTAAGCAATTATCTAATTTATAGAAGTACATTTATCAAAAAAGCCGAAACAAATATTCAGCAGATGAACAGCAGTCCACTCTCCGCCACGCCACTCCACTGCACTCCCTGTCTTGCCACAATTTGTGTCTCTGGCTAACGAGCAGTCAGTTGTCCAGCATTCAGCACTTGGCATTCGGCCACAGCTGAGTGCACCAGTGCCTGCCCAGTGCCTGCGACTACCCCCACAGCCTGCCACTTGGGTGGGCCAACTGATTGGGGCAGCTGCTGCTGTGGTGCTGTTGTGGGGGGGTCTCTCCCTCTCGCTCGCCCTCTTTCGTCCTTCAAGCGGAACGCAAGTTGATTGCATTTTTAGCATAAATTTCAACGCATTTGACTAATGTCCGGACATTTGTTATTGCTAGACGAGTTCTTACGATTCTAGCATTCGGTGATTTTTCATCAGGCACTTTGGACTCCGTCTCCCAACCTGGCACTGGCCATTATCGTCTGCAGCAGGGCAAACTGCAGCTAATAGATACTTGTACTCTTGCCTCGTGGATGATGATGATGGGTGATGTATGGCCTGTAAGCAGAGTCGTATGCAAATGCTGCTTGGGGGCCCGCTGGCCATGTAATTGTTTTAACTGCTTAATATCACGTATACGCACCGTACGACTGGCCCAAAAGAGCCACTAGACGATGCCAACGGTCGACGGCGTCACTAGCAGCAAATGGCAGCGGCACCAAAAATTAATTAACACGCCAAGTCTGGCTGGACACGCCTGCAGCACGTATCGGTACACTCCACCAGCAAAGTCGGAGCCTCGCAGTCTCGGACCCAGTCTCTCGCAGAGCCCAGGGCCCAGCGAGGGCTCTCCGTTGTTTGCCATTTTCTGCAATATTTCTCAGATTTTTTTTGTTGTGCTTTGCCTGGTGTGCAGGAAAAAACCTCAATGCAATTGGCGTGGGCGTTCAGTGGCTAAGTGAAAAGCGTGAAATTTATAACGGCCAATAGATTAAGCCACGAATATAAATAACACTTTTCCACGATTTTTTTTTGGTCTTTTGTCTATTGTCTGTGGGGATGGCCATAATTTATCCGCGTCTGTATTTGCTAATCAATTGTTTTCCCGATATTCCTTTGCCTTTTTCCAGTTGCTGCCGCCGTTACACAGCCGAAGAACACAAGCGCCCTTCCACCGTATTTGCAGATCAAGAAGCATTCCGTCACCAGAGTGACAATCAGCAAGCCCCATGCCCCATACTTTCTGCCATGCGAACCCATACTGAACAGCTACAATCGCTACAATCGCTACAGTAACTATCAGGGTAGGTATCCTCCCCCCCATCCACCAAGGATCCTTGAAGCTGAAGATCTCCCCTCTCCTCTCTGTGCAGACAACCAACCCATCTACTGCATCTGGTATCGGAACGATGAGGCCATCGTTAAGTTATCCATACGGAAAAGTGAGTTTTTCCAGTACGAGAATGGCACCCTGCGTCTGCCACCAAATGAGCGGGCCAGCGGCGTCTATCGCTGCAAGATCGAATGGGATGAGTCGGCTGTCCTATCCGACAGCATAACCGTCGAATATCCAGGTAAAAAATATGAACGAAATATGCAAAGAACACCCAATTATAGCCCCCTTCCGTTTGCAGTTCTCAAACGCTTGTTTCCGGGCCAACAGCAGGCGGCTAATATCAGCGCCTTGGAGAGCAGACCCCTTGTCCTGAGCTGTCCCTTTCTCAGTGTGCCCGCCGCCCGGATTAGCTGGTACTTTGGCAACGAATCCCTGGCCAATGACAACAGGCGAGTAAAGATCAGTGTGTGGTAACATCGAGACTGGACCAAAGACTCCTATATAAATGAAGGCCAACTCTTTGCAACCAACGCTTGAATGTTCTCAGAGGATCGATCTCATTGCGAAGGAGCAGCTACTAATTTCGAATCTTAATTTTCCCTTTACAGTGCTCTTATCCTGTCGAATGGCACATTGATTTTGCGGCATTTGCGCCGCGAACAGGCGGGAAAATACAAGTGAGTAATGGGAAAACTGACCAGGACTGACGTTGATTTTCCATTAGCCAATTGGCTGGTGGTGCTGCTGGTGGAATGGCGGCTAAATCAACACCTTTTGCCAATCCCAATCCATCAGACAGACGCACTCTCATTGCACCGACCTGGGAGCGTGTGCCCGCCCCCAAACAATGCATTAATTAACATTTTGCCGCGCCCCAGCGCCTCCTGTAATTGCGGGGCTTCCCCATTGTCCATGTCAATTATCGCCCGTGAAAGTACATAGTATTATGCATTATCCGTGTTTTCCAGATGCTTGGCCCAGAACCCGTACGCCAGCAAGGCCCACCGCCAGTTCGTGTGGCTGCTGCGCGTCGAGCCGAATGGGGGGGAGCGAGAGACGGCCGAGTCGGAGGCCCAGCTGCTGCCTGCCTTCCAGAATGGCACCGTCTATGTGGCTGCCGGCGGCTCTGTGCTGCTGCAGTGCCATGCGGTGGCCGACTTTGTGCCCATCGAGTGGTGGCTGCAGTACCCGAACAATACGCTGGTCAAGATGAGCAACAACAGTGTGGCTCTGGCCATCGCCAATGCCAGCGAGACGCGCCACGAGGGCTTGTACAGCTGCATCACGCCCGTGGAGACGCAGAAGTTCCATGTGATTGTAACGACACCGCCGCGCATCGTGGGCACCCTGCCCGTGGAGCTGGTCTTCATTAGCCTGTCGAAGACGCTGAGCTGTCGGGCCGAGGGCCATCCCCAGCCGAGCATCGATTGGTACCACAACGGAGTGCAGCTGAACAGTTCCTATACGCGGTTCATCAGCGGCAATGATCTGCACATCCACTCGTTCGACCCGGAGGAGGAGGGCATCTACCAGTGCATGGCCCGCAATGTGGCCGGCGAGGACTCGGCCACCGGAGAGATGCGCTTCAAGCGGCAGCTGGAGCAGGGCAATCCGTTGCAGAACATTCGCTGCTATCCGCACAGCTTCCACACCATCAACATCACCTTCGACAGCAGCACCCTGGAGTCCATGTTCGTGGTGTACATTGTGCGCAGCAATCCGCACAGTTGGACCTCCTTTGCCCCCATGAAACTGAATCACACCTCGTTTGTGGTCATCTCCACGAATCTGCCGGTGTATCGGCCCTTTGCCCTCATCACACGATTCCTGTATCCCACCTCCGAGGTGCGCTCCGGCACGGCAGTGCCACAGCAAATGATTGTCAGTTCGCTGCGGAGTATGCCAGTCACCTGCTGCACCCAGGGATGTAAGTATATCCCTGGATTGGTGCTTCGTAAATTCCCTAATTCTTCGTTTTACTTTGTCCACAGTAATGCTGCGTCCCATTGCATTGGGCAATGACACCTATGTGCAGTGGTCGCAGGCCGAGCTGGACAACAAGAAGTACTTCATTCTGCAGTTCTCCATCAATCACACGCATCCGCATCCTAGCCAGCTGCTGAACGGACCCCTCCATGGCACCCTCTCGCCCGTCGAGGAGAAGGTGGACGAAGTGCGCCGCCATTTGACCATCATACAGCCCCTCAATCAGACGGCCGCTGCCACTGTTCTCCGGAATGCAGAGCACGAGGTGCTGGACAACGAGGTGGACGACCTAACGCTGGAAATGGAGGAGGACATCTTCAGTTTGGTGGTGGATGCCAGTGTGACGGGCATGCTGCTGCAGCGCTTCTTGCGGATCAAGATGCGGGTGCTGATCATCACCAGCGAGAACGAGTTCCTGGGCCAGGACTTTCGCTATGTCCAGTGGAAGATTGTGAGTAGACTGTACTGTGGGAGGCAACACGCTGGCATCTGTAGAGAGAATGGATGGATTACCCTTGCTTTTGGGCACCCTATTAAAGTCTTGCCTGAAACTCTTTCCTCCTGCAGATCGAGAATGGAACCTCGGAGCAGTCGAATATGCCGTTTCGTTTGACCACCATGGAGTCGCGTGCGCTGGCCTTCAAGTTTCTGGACAGCCTGAACGAGACGTGCGTGTACGAGTGCCATTTGGTGAAGCCCATGCACAATACCAATCAGGAGTCCAAGTGCCAGGAGCGCACTATTTTCAACTCTGTGCTGCTGGTCAGCGGCCTCAGTGCCAACGAGCGGTACAATTTCCATTTCTACAACTGCAAGACGCGCATCTTCTATGGCGAAATAGACGTTCGCACCCTGCCGGATCGTAAGAGAATATATTTGTATCTATATGCTGTGTATATCAATTGTATCTCTATCGAACAGCCCCTGGCACCATCAGCAACTCAAAGCTGATCAAGCAGAATGGCCTGAAGCTGATCTGGGAGCCGCCAGTGAACCCCAATGGACGGGTGCACCACTACAACATTATCTGGACCCTGGACAGTGTCATGCATGAGGCAAATGTGCTCGAGTGCAGTGTCTGCTCGTACAAGGTGCGTATACGGTGATGCAAGGAATACTTTCCTGCACTTTCCTTGAATTCCCCGCTTCGTTGTTGTTTTGCAGTTTCCCAATGTCTCGGTGTCGGATAAAATCCATGTGGCTGTCCGTGTGGTGGGCGAGACCGGCGTGGGGGCGCCCATGTACTTCGACATGGCCAGCAATAGCCACAATCTGCTGGAGGAGGACCGCGCCTCGTCCCGCTCGGAGGTGTACAGCGGCATTGCCATCGGCTCGCTGCTGTCCATCGCCTGCGTCATTATCTTTGCGCTGTTCATCATTCTGCAACAGCGGCGGTTCAAGGCCCGCGTTCAGGGTCCCACGCACCTGACCACGCCCACGGACATTAATTTCGGGAACCTGAGCAGCGCCTCTGGGATGCCTGGCGACAGTGCGGGCGGCCTCAGTGGCGGCACCCTGCAGCAGGATTGCCACGAGATGCAGACGCTCATTCCCCGCTCGCGGTACCACATCGAGCTGCTGCCGGAGCACACGCTGGAGTACCAGACCAGCACGGCACACGCTGCCGCCGTCCACCTGCCCAATGGCCATGGAAGTGTCCAGATCGTCGCCCGACTACCCCCCCACGAGGGACACTCGGAGCTGAGCATTGCCGGGGTGCATAATCTGTCGCAGCTGCCGCTGTGCGGAGGGGGATCGCCGGAACGCAAGACGGTGCAGGATGCCATGTTGCAGGAGGCCAAGGCTTTCTACATTCCCTACCGCCACACGCCGCCCAACGCCGTGGCTCTGGGTGCGGGCGGCCCCAAACAATGTTCCTCGGCCAACGGCGATGGCGGCGGCGGCTGCTTGGAAGTGGCTGTGCCGCCCAACTCTCTGCCGCTGGTGGCCACCGTAACCGGCCTGGGTGGGGGCGGTGGTGGCGGCGGTGGAGGCAGTGGTAGTGCCAGTGCACGACGCAGCGGCAGCCTCAGCAGCAGCAGTGCCAGCAGCAGCAGCAACGGCAGCAGCAAGAAGCAATTCCACACGAACTTTGTGCGGCATTCGAATTCCAACGATGGCATCTGTCTGCTGGCCGAGGAGGAGGCGGCAGCCACCCTGACACCCACCTCGGAGCACGAATATGCTGCCGTCTGTCTCACGAATGGTTTCAAGTTACCCGCCGACATGACCAAGCAGGCAAGGTCAGCCGCCGCCAATGCCTCCACCAAATACAACAACAGTAGCAGCAGCAGCACCAGCGGCAGCAACAACAACAACGGCAGCAGCAGCAACAACAGTCAGAAGAAGAGGCCGGCTGCCGGCCAGCCAAAGGATCGCCAGCGAGGCAATGGCAATCCGATCTCGTTCAGCCACAATGCATCCATAGTTCCTGCCAACGGACCACAGGCGTCGTCTGTGGCATCCGTTGACAACACAACCACTGCCACTGCCACAGCCACAGCCAGTGGCCAGGTGGCCATGAGTAAGCAGCCCTGGCCAGCGGCGACAGTGGTCCATCGCCGGGCCCAGGTGGATCCCAATGGGTGAGGCCACAGCCACAGGGCAGCAGCCCCGCCGCCAAGCCAAGCAAAAGTATTTTTATGAAGCTACAAAAAGAGAGAGATAGAGAGAGAGAGAGAGGAGTAAGGAAACCACCACATTCACAGCTCGAAACATTCCAAAAGACAATTAAGGATGAGAATGACGATGATAAGCATTTATAGAGCATACATTTTATAAATGTAGGATATTTAATAACTGAAAAACTGGAACTATGGGAGAAATGATTCGATAAGGATGATATTTATACACACACACACCCACACACATACACATGCACATACATCTATACACACATATATACGCTAAGTTTTAAGGCTATAGGCTTTTGTGTCTCGCGATATTTTACTATATTTTTTACTGTATTTTGTATTTTGTATTTGTTTTAGTTTTTGTTTGTTTTTTTTTGTTCGTTAATTGAGGCTAACTTTTATTATATGTAACGTCTTCAAACATGCATAAAATACAATAGAAAAAACATAATTTATTGTTGCATACCGATACGGATACGAAAACATGCATAAACATGTTTATGCATGACAATTATTTGTCACTAGTAATTACGTACTGCATTTAACAATCTATTCGTAACCCGGACTGCCGCAAAGATTCAATTACAGGCATATATTTATACAACAAGCCAAACAGAAACCACACACATTGCAATAGCCCACACACACACACACACACACTCACTCACACACCCACACTCAAAACCACAATAGTCACAAGTGTTCACATCGATTCACCGATTTAAAACGTAATGTAAACCATATTTGTACGAGTATTTGTATTCTTATTTGATACATGCACACCTCTACATGCATACCATTTAAACATACAACTAAATAATTAATTTCCGCATATTTTTACTGCCGAATTTTTGTTTTTGTTTTTTTATACAACCGATATATCAAATGTACCTGATTATATTCATTTTTGCATTCTTATTTCTCTGTGCTCTCTATCGCTATAAACACCACATAACACACACACACACACACAGACACATATTACAATTATATAAGTACATAAAGTATACCATATATAGAATCAGGCCACAGAATCCATAGCATCCTTACTGTATTGTATATTCGATTCAGCAACCGTACCTCGTTTGTACAAAAAAACCAACAACTAAACCTGTAGCTACGCCAAAACAAACAGCAACACACACACCCACAATTCAGCCCCCCCCCATGATATTATTTTTGATAAGCATAGAGAAAAGAGAACCAGTTAAAAGTAGTAGCCACGCAAACAGCCAGGATAATACTATGAAAGTGTATTTTGTGAATTGTTGAGAAACAAAAATTGTTACACACCCACACAAACACACACACACATAAATATATAATTACAGAAAATATCTAAACATTCCACAGACGTATGCACCACACACACACACAGACAACACACACAGAGAACAACAAAACTCTAACACCAATTAGAGAGAAACTTTAAATAATGAAAATATGAAAATATATATACACATACATACATATGCGCTATATGATTGAAGAAAATGTGTGTGTTTGAAAACTGTAACTGTAAACTGTATACGTATTTAGAGTCTAAGTGCAATACCAACAAAAAAATACATACATACATAAATAAATAGCTAAAGCAAAACCCTAGAGGATCCCTGAGGCAAGAAACCAACCAGCAACTATAAACAATAGTACCTTTCCATACAAAAAAAAAAAAAAAAAAACAGCCATGACCCTGCAACAACACCCAGTTGGGTGGCATAGACCATTTACCATTTAACCAACAATAACAACAATCTTATTTGTGTTCATACTGAATAAAGCCACACAGACTCTGCATTTCCAACTCAATGATCGATGTTATAGATGTATAGCCGAATAAGTTTAACAACCGTTTATATGGTGTATTTCCAGTGTTCCAAAAACAAAGGCATTTAAACCAAAACAAAAAGAATGAAATGAAAAGAAAAGAATATTCCGCAAAAGAAAAACTCAAAATTCCTAGAACAGAGAAAACAAAACAAAAATACGAAGAAGAGAACATTTTAAACGTTACAAAAAATTAAGCATACGACAAAAAATTAACTAATACTATATTATATGCAACAGAAAGGCAACATGAGAAAGATGTATGTACTACAAAATATATAATTAGGCATAAGAGAATCGATATGTATGTATTACGTGTTTGGAAACGAAATGATAGGAAGGAAAAGGAGATGGAGATGGAGAAGGAGAAGGAAGATCGAGAGAAATTAAGTAAAATAGCTGCGATTGTGATCGCCGTGTAAGTGGATGTGATAAATGTTTAAATTATTTAAGCGCAAAAACAATAAACAGATAATGGAAATAAAATTAATGATTAGGATGACATAGAAGTGCGTATTGCGAATTTTGCAACGGTTTTTGGCCCACGGAAACCAAACCAAACCAAAACCAATAACTAAAAGTCCACTAAAATTGTAAGGCGAAACCATGATTACATATGTTCGAATGAATCTTTGGCAAAGCTGCTGCTCCTAGCACACACTCTCTACTAAGTCTACGATAGTATACTATACTATACATGTATCGTTTATATAATTTTATTTTTGTAATTTTAGTTTGCATTTAAGCCCGCATTTTGTATACCTCATTAGTAGAGTGGCAAGTAACTAAATTTTGTAAAAGTATTTAGGCTTGGTTTCCTTATTTTTGAACGAACTATCCATAACAAAAACATAACTGAAACAAAACGGAATGGAACGGAGCGAAACGAAACGAAACAAAAACAAACAAAAAACTAATGTATTTTTTATGCAATTTATATGCATTGTATATGCAAGCAAAATTAATTATTTGTAGCACACCTAAGCTGCCAACGGTTCGTGTTAAAGTTTTCGATGCAACTACAGAAATTGGCAATTACCAACCAACCAACCAACCAACTAGCCAGAGCAGAAGGCAATTGGCAATTGGCCAGGCTAAAGAGTCTAAACGAAAAGTGAAACGAAGCTCTCGATGTTTGTTTAGAGAATACGGAAGATTTGATGGCAAAGCAGAACACAAGAAATGAAAGCAACCTTAACTATTGGAAAAATATACTAAAAACTAAGTTATGATGGAAAACATACAGAATGGTGTTTTATTTATTAGGCAAATAGTGGGATGTTTGTTGATGTTTCATTATTTAATATTTTATTCCATGACAAAAAAAGGTCTATCGTGGATGCTGACAAAGTCCATGTAATTCTACACGACATACACATGATGAATCGTGTAGCATATTTTTGGAGGCTGTAGCAGTGTGTAGAATACATGTAAATGTACATCTGCATGTATCAAATGTGAGTCTATGTACATAAGCAATCTGTGAGATAAAGATAGTATGCGAGCGATACTCTTGTGTTTAAGGTTCGTTGACAACTGAGATTACTATCTGGATATATCTGATAGGCAAATCTGATAGGCTTCCAATCCCTCCCCTCTTTAAATTCCATCTTTTATTTGTTTTATCAAATATGATCTTCGTTGATGGGTTTTTATTAGAATTCACACTCTTATCAAATAGGTATAAAACATCGATTGGTTTAGTAATCTGCAAATTCACATATATGTACATATAGTACATTCATTTGTTGTAGTCGTTGGTAACGTTTTACAGCGGTGTAGGATTTTGCTTGTAGATATAGACATTCATAGATCTAGCGATAACTAAATGTATATACATATATAAATGGTAAAATATCAATAATGTATTCACCGGTGATCGTGGTAACTTCACAACAAAGTGCCATAAAATGATCACAATCGATCACAAAAACTTGCAAAGAAAAATATCATTGATGCTTAAGCGTGTCTCTACCCTGTTCGGATGGGACATATGGGACCTAAACTAGAAACAACAGAACGTGTATAACTAACTTGAGCTATGGATAAAGCGAATTATATAAAAAATTAGTGAAAATATTCAATATGCTATGCACTATTAAAAACAAAACGACGCTCTAACACGCATCACATTTAGGTACGCGTAATTCTCGTGGCATCCTCACAGTTGGCCATCTTATTCACATATCGATTACAACAATATCAGGTCCTCGTACAGTAATTTATGTATTCCTTCAAGTGATTGAAGACACGTCAGCACACCTTCTCAATCATTTTCACCAGTTCTTTGTACAATATACAATCACGTCCACGTGGTTTGCATATCTCCCGGTGATCCAGGCGTATGCCGCAGACATCACCGAACCCAGGATCTGTTGAATATGGATATTAATATGCTATCATACTGTGAAATGAATAGATAAAGACTCACCTGCCGAATCCACGCCCACAATGCGTAGATAAAGCACTGACATGAGCGTCAGGGCCGTCTCCACAAAACTAAACACCTCAATCTTCAGATGGCCCATATGATACAGCCCAGCAAACCGCCGATGCAGGTCCAAGAGATACTTGTTGTCTGTTGGAAAATATACTCATTATTCCACTCTACTCTCAGAGTTCCTTCAGGGCTCCTTACTTTTCTCAATCTCCAGGAGCTCCACGGAACGCGAGAGCAGGGGCGCCTTGATGCTGGCCAAATGGGAGCCACGATGGGGCACCGAGTAGAAGAAGCAGCCGCGGGCTGAGCGCCAGAGTGGGGTCATGGCGGGACGCCCACACTCCCAGGCATCCACAATCAGCTGCTTGATAAACAGTCCGCCCTTCGAGTGGCCCACGTAGATGATGGGATGGCCGTGTCCAACGCGATGCTGGATGAGTAATTCGGCCATTTCCCGGGAGCGCTGGAACAAGTTGGAGCGCGGCTCCTTTCTCTTCCACAGCGGACGCCACAGGTACGGGTCGGTGGTGTAGTTGATGGCTATGACCCGAACTCCAGGGCAGTCCAGGGGCAACCAGTCGCCGGGCCAGCATGTGGAGTAGTTTGGATCGTCGGGGGAGGGCTTGCTCTGCTTCCTGCTAGACTTGCGCATTGTAGCACTGGAAGAATCTGGGGAAAACGGCCGCTGGTTGGATTCCTCGGTGGTGGCACAGTTCTCGTTGCCACTTCCATTGAGCATGGACTCCAGTTCGCCCTGTCGGAGGCGACTGTTGTCCTGCATTCGCAGGCGGAAAGTCGGAAAACTGTACTCGATTCCCTCGCAGATCTGAATGTCTTCGGGGTCCCCGCACACGTACGCATAGCTGCAGGACAGACGCCGTTAATTGAAGACAAGTAAGAAGCAATGGGGTGTTACTTACTCCTCGGTGTCATCGCTGTCGGAAGCATTGAAATTGAACTCTTCTGAGGGCGTTTCCACTGGCTGCTGCAGGTGCACCCTCTGTTGCACTGGAACATCATCGGCGGTGTCGACCAAGCGGTTCAGGGAGGTAAATTTGGCTCTCTTCTCTCTAGGCGCTGGATGAATGGCTGCGCTGCGGGAATGGCGAGGTCGCTTCGGCGGTCGGACTGGAGGACATGGCGGACGCTCAAACTCCACCGGCTTGCGATCGTTCTGCCAGAGTCCCTGCTTCCAGGTGTTCACCAGCGATCCGTGCAGACCATGGACCAGCACAATGTCGGCTCGAATGGGCTCGCCCGGTGGCGGCTCGGCCAGTATGTCGATCGTGCAACAGCTGGGTGCATCCGAGCGCACCGCAAAAATTGGCGGACCCTGCATTGGACTACAGGGTGTCGAGGGTGAGCTGGGCGCACTTAGGGTGTCGGGAAGACTCTCCAGGCAATCCTGCGACTTGCGCTTTTTGAGCAGCTTGAGCAGCGGTCCCAGGCGATTCGAAACTGTGGAAGAACCAAGGTATTGTTGAGGGATTTAGGGGACTTGAATGTGACGCAAACACTTACCCTGCACTGAGGACAGGTTCATTGATATTGTGTTGGCGGCAAAGGCCACCAGATGGGTCAGTGCCTGCCTGCTGGAGGCCAGATTCTGCAGCACTCGCAGCACACGAACATCTCGAATCCCCTGGATGCCTCGCGCCACACCATTCGCCAGTGGCAGCACCAGACGCACCAGTATCCCAAACACCACTCGCATGCTGCCGCCGTTGTTGCTGTCCCTAATTGAATATTAGAACGGTTTTGGTTTATGGTTAGGACACACGATAGATTATCTCAGGTGTGCAACATACCCCTCCATCAGGGCACCGGCGCTGCTCGATCGCACCAGATCGCTGACCACCTGCTCCTCCTCCTGGCGATCGATTTCCAACTCGTTCGCTTTATTTGTACTTTCTTTGTTGGTGGCATGGATTTCATTCTCCGGAACGGGCACGTTCGGCGATTGTGAGTCATCGACAGTTGGCAGTCTGGTCGCCAGGCCCGTCCCCATCCCCGTCCCCGTCCCAGCTGCCGCCGCCGCCTCCTCTCCACCGATTCTCATCATGGCAATGTCGCAGACGTAATGCTCATCGATTTCCTGCAGCAGTGAGTAGTCTGTTCCCTTATCGCTGGGGCTTCTGTTTCTGTTTCTATTGCTGTTTCCGTTTCTGCTGTTTCTGAGTTTTTCTATCTCCGCTGGGATTGCGATTGCGACTGCAGTGTCATGTTCTTTGCTGCCGTACGATTCAGGGGCTGGGGCAGATCCTCTGGCAAACATAGCCAAAATGCTGCTGACGAGGGCCTCAGTGGACTGGCTCAACATGTAGCAAGGCAGCACAAGCTGTAATTTAAATGTAAAATTTACTTTTAATCAAATGCGTTCTTACGATGAACGGGAATGGTTTGGCTACACGGATGCTAAACGTTTATCAATGCCAACGGGTTGGTGATTGTTGGTTGGTGGTTGGGGCTTGGGGGTGGGACGCTATTCTAAAACAATCTGGTCAAGGTCGCGCTGGCTCTCTTCTCTGTAAACGAAGAGGGCAAGCAAACAGCCAGCCAGACTATAAATAAATACACATCCATTTGACGTTTGGCAGTGCTGTAAACAAATAAGGCGACACGTGGGACCAGTGACAGAATTTCGAGGCGGCCTCCGATAAGATCGCGCTTCTATTTGACTTTCAACAACAACAAAATTCAGAAAGACAACTAAATGAAAACCTATATCCAAATCGAATCAACTGAATGAAAGTAATAAGACTCAGGCTACTTATAACGAATCGAATCTATATCACAAGCGACTATGTGCGCCCACAACACCACCTGTCTATTGCCTAATGATGGTTACTGCTTAGCCGCAAATAACCGCAGCGACACTTATAACGAACGCTTGGATACCTCTACCTTCATCCTACCCTGCAATTACAATCCAATTAGATGATGTCAAATAGTATGCCGCATAATGTTAGTCAGTGACGTGCCTCTTGTCGGCTGGCTCCACTTGGTGGCAGCCAGCAAAAGGTTCAAGTTGAGGGTCGTCGTGTCGCATCGAGGGAAAAACAAAAGAACGGAGGGGGAGGCCTGAAAGGCCGTTGCATGTCGGAAAACAGCGGGAAGACATTCCCCATTGCTTTGTGTTTTGCGACTGATGCTATTTATAGCCACACAAAATGCGGCAGTATGCTGCAAATGCCTTGGCGTTTTAATAAGTATATGCAGGTCCCCAACTGGGCAGCCCCGATCTCCGTGCCACTTTCCAGTTTCCAGTTTCCAATGGGTAAAATCACACCCGCAATAAGCACTCCGATAATACAATATAGCAAGTACTATTATGAAATCTCGCAACTTGACAGTCCCCATGGAAGATTGGAGCTCAACTTACACTTGATTTTCTCGAACAACCAGACGACACACACACTCGAGGCTAATGCGGCACCCGCGGCAGTCCGCTGTCGCAATCCGCTCGCCAGGAAAATCAAAGCAATACTGCAGCGGAGCGGCACAGCGGCACCTTGGCGCAGCCCAGACCGATGCCTCTGCCGATTCCGATGTTCGAGGCCTGGCTGTGGTTGTCCACCCCTAGAGGAGGGGCTCGAGTGCACTCTCAATGGTTTGAATTGATGAAAATACTTTTGCCCATCAAGTGGCTATGGCTGGGTGCTGCAGTGCGTCAAAGCCGGGCAATTGTCGGGCCTGGTCTAATAGCTGGCAAACGGCAAAGTGACAGTCAAGACACAAAAGATCAATTTCTTATCGTTCATTGTTTCATTAAGTGTGAATATGGATTCAATGGAAATGTTTGTTTGTGGTCTGCCTAATTGAATGCCAAGATAGTGTCTTTTTCTGGGTGTCTAGTCTTTAATCTAATGGCAAGCACTGATAGTGTCGCAATATCGTACGATACTCTCTTGTGGATTAGCCTAACAAATTGATTTTATGGAAATTCCATTAATTAATTGCATGCAGATATGGTACAAAGGGCAGTCAGACTCTGTCTTATCTAGGTAGAACTTTCCTTTCCTTTCCTCCACACATCGCACGTATTTCACACATTTCGCAGCTCTGTAGTACGAGTTTAAGTATTTGCCTTCTTACCCAATTGAGGGGGTTGTGAACTCTTTTGATTGACAGCACTTGGTATGCCCGATGCCGTGTATAAAATGCAAATGCACAGATAAACTCACTCAAGTGCTCGCCCCATTGTTATGCGAACCGCGGGCGGCGAGCCGGAGGGGCACTAGTACACAATGGAACCTCCTCTCTCTAGTATACGCTCGGGTATGCAGATGGGAAATTGAATTGTGCCTGAACTGTATGCAAGTGTGCGATGGGTAGCTGTCGCTGCTACGCCTGGGCGTCTTATCTAATTTCAATCGACAAGAATCGCAAATTTCATTGTGCAACATTCTCGCATTATGTCCACAAGCCGCAAGCATCGCTGGCGGCAAGGTTAACTGCATTTGACCATGTCTTTGTCATGCTTGTGCGCCAATCCAAGTGTGTCTGTCAATTGGCCAACGGGGCGTATGCACAAGCCGAACTCTGGGGGGGGAATGACTCATGCGCCGCGTGGACTTTGTCCAGCAGCCGTGCCGCCGTCGTCGTTCGCTTTTATCGCTAATCCCAAATGCATTCGCTCTGGCAATTCGTAATATCTGTCTTTGTGGCTGTTTATCGCTTACCGCTTACCGCTTACCGTTGGGCGTCTGCTGTCTTCTGGGCCTAATTGCTGGCCCACAAGGTGCTAAAACAGTCGCGCACATTGGCTACTATTCAGCATATTTGATCGAGCTGCGTTGGCGGCCAGCCAGCCAGCCAGCCAGCCCGGGGAGCAGGTCTCTGTTGCCTGTCCAGTCCCAGCATAGAGTCCCACACCACACGCAGGGGGCTCTCGGAATCGGAATGCTAATTAAAGTGTCGCATGCTGCAGCCACGTGAAATGTAAGCGGGAATGTGATGTGAGATTGCATGGTCGAATAGAGCAGTAATTCACCTGTTTGTCCTCGCTATTGTTGTGCAAAGTGTGCAATAAACTGGAACAAACATCACAATACAATCAGATCACGGAACATCACAATACAAATCTGCGCTGGCGATGACACAAGTGTGCTTATCCCAGCACACACTTAAATATGGATAGACACTCGTATGTGCTACAGGCCACTTCCCCCATCACGTCTGCCCTGTTTCGATTGATTTGCCCAAGCCAATCGCAAACATGTGTATTCTTCAGGTTCAAGAACTATTTGCACCGATTAGATAGGCATTTAGATTTTATTCTACTGAATGTACTTGAAAAAGCAACAACAAATTTAAAGAAAAAGTTAAAGCCATAAAATTAACTGAAAAAAAAACATCTGTCGCATGAACGAAAAAGGTCAGAAGCAAGGAAAGTGCGGCATTAAACGATAATTTATTTCAGCCAGCCCATTTATGGGTGACTGGCAGATAAGCAATGCACTATCGGAAGGTCGTTCCCTGAGTAGGTCAAAAGTAGATGACCTCTTCCGGACAATGAAGGACGGGGAAGGGCGCCCACCATTCCGAGTGATTGTGACCCATAAATCACAGAAATATCCCAGATATCAGCGTCATTTGTTCTTTCCTATGTGGAAATTGCTGATAAACAACTTTAAGTATCCGTTCCACGGTTTGTTTGAACTCAACAAGCAGTCAACTATTTTTGTAAACAATGAATATCCCCCACCACACGGCTACCGACAAAAGCAACAACAACAACAACATCATTAACATCACACTCAGTTTGGAGAATACAATTTCCATATACTTAAGTTGTCGGACAACAAATTCGAAAACAAGTTATGCGCATAGCGAGTGGAAATTAATTTGGATTATGTATATTCTGTGTCTGCAAGGCATAGATCAGGCCATACGGTGACTATTTACGACTACGTAGGGTTCTGGGGGCCTGCTGCTGCCATGAGGAACTGGTACCACAACACAGCCCTGACCACCGCCACCCAAAGAGAACAATAAGAATAGCCTTGAAGGAGGAAGGAACAGCACACAGGTTGCTGTTGTGGTTGCTGGCTGATTGTATAATTAGTTTTTTTGTTGGTGGTGTGGTGCCAATGGCAACAGATTCTACGTGTTAATTGGAATGTTTTCCCAGATGGGTGGCAGATTAATTACCAACCGGAATGCACTCGGGGAATGCGAAGCATAGACTGGATGAGCTGGAGCTGTATTACACAATTACACAATACACAGGAGTGTGGGCAGCATTGATTATAAGATTGCTTATAATCCATCAAAAACTGTCCCCAGGCAACCTTTGGACTGCCATGGAAAACATGCAACGCAAACACGAAACGTACAAACAGAAGCATAGCCACCAGATGAGCTTCCTCCACATTTCCCCCACTAGCTTTTCCAGTGTTGCTTCCCACTAGCTTTTACGTAGTTGTCTCTCTCTCTCTCTCTGTAAAACCGGCAAAACGGTAAGAGAGCCGCAGCAGCAGCACCAGCAGCATTTGCTCCAAAGTTTCATCCAAAGAGCGTGAGCGAAACCAAAAGCTGTTGTCGTGGTTTCATGGGTGTTGTTGTTGCGAGGCGTAACGAAACCGAAACCAAAACAACACGTGCAAGGTGGGATGAGGGGACTGGCGTGGCGCAGGGCGGAGTTGGAAGTTGACTCTGGTCGTGGACGCTTCAACCGCCTTAACCTTCAGCACGCGTGCTAAGCACAGGTAAAAGGCCACCAAAAGGCAGAGAAAATGAAACGACGAATGGAATGGAATACATATTTTTGGCTGGCCGAGAAAAGGCCTCATCATTTTTTAACTTAAAAGCCAGGAACGTGTTTGTTGTTCGTGATTCTGCCCCACACTCGTACACAATGTGGGGCAGTTGAATAGGACGCGGGAGTGGCTTGGCGTGGCTATCCGCCCCATTTATAGGCATCATCAGCACTGCCTGCCGGTCTCTCTGATGATTCCCATTGTGTCGAGGTAGCCCCTGACCATTTGTCGAGGGATTTCGCGTCGCAAATGGCGCGTGTGTGTGTCGTTCTGTACGGCTTTCCATCATCGCAGCATTTGTCAGGCCCACTAACAAGTATTAATTGAATTATTCAGAACTTTTCATTGGATTGGACAAATAAAGAAAGAGCTCTCACACCTGCCTGCCTCATTATTATCGGTTCATTTTTAATCGGATCCCAAGCGACTTGACGACTGCTTTTCGAATAATTAATACCTATTTTGGGTGGATTTTTTTCGAGGAGGATGGGGGGTACACTTCTACAGATGTTGTTCTCTTTTGGTTCTTGTTGCTGTGGTACGTGGGGGATGGTAAGATGGGCTGACGCTGCCGCTGCCCCAGGGCGGGATTTGTCGAAAGTTCTTCAAGTGTTTTCCACAGCGTTCGTTCTCAGACCATATCTTAATAGGCAGATAGGCACAATATATATACACATACACACTAAGATCCCACAAAGCACGCTGGCACACACACACACACAATCACGGTTCAACTTACACATCAGAGAGACACTAAAAGCAACACGAACAAAGCTCCAACGCGCGCGGGCTTTTCAAAGGGGAGAGAGAGAGAGGAAAAAATCGCGGCCCGCAGCGCTTGGACGCTCGGCAGCAACTATTCCGTCGTTACAGCAACACAGCAAGCAATATCTCTCCACCGACACAGTTATCTGTGTGTCAACAAAAAAGTTTTGCTTCGCAGCTGTTCGCGTTGCTTAGCTTTTCGTACGGGTAAATACATATAGATATAGAGAGCTAGAGAGAGACAAAGAGAGAGAGGAAAAATACTTCTTGCTGACATTACAGAAAGCTAACTGAGAGAGCTTTCAAAGTTTGCTGGCAGGGGCTGCCAACTTAGTAAGAACCTGACATTACAAAAACTACAAAGACCAACCGTTACAAAGAGAGCATCAGCTGCAGGCGATTCCAACTTATTGGACTGCCACCCGCTCTTTATTTTCAATTCAAATGGAGATACAGTTGATTTAGCAAACATATGAACATATCAAAATATATGTATGTTTTCCGACAAATTTTCGACCTTTTTTCAGATGGGGTCATACAAAATATTCGCGCACCTGGAGCGAGGCGCTTCAGCCCCATCAATGGGAGGCTGCCACACAAAAATTGTTTCTCTAACGCTGGCACGTTAGTTCCAAAAAATATCATCACTCAATGCTCAAACCTCACGATGAGGACGAGGATGAGGAGGAGGAGCTCTCCGAGCTGCTTTCCGAGGAGCTGCTGTCGCTGCTACTGCCGCCCCTGCTGCTTGCGCCTTCGGTCCTTCGCCTTCTTCTCGTCGATCACCTCGTAGCTGGGCAGCGTCGAGTTGCTCGAGTCGGAGCTGCTGCTGCTGCTCGAGCTGCTCGACTCTTCAATGACTGCCTCGATCTTGCGGGTTTTCCTGTGGCGGAGTTCCGGCAAATGAATGAATCGATCAATGTGCGGCAGTACAGTTATTACCTACTTCTTATCGTTTTTATCAGCGTTCTTGGCGCGCTTCTGCTTCTTGGCATTGGCATTGGCCAGGTCGCAGTCGCTGGGGGAGCTGCTGCAGATGCGCTTCGACTTCTTGCCCTTTTTGTCCTTGCGTCGCGGATCCTTCTCGGTGCCGCTGGCCTTCGTGGAATATAGATTCTGTGAGCTGGCCGTGGAATATCCCGTGTCCTTGCGTTTTCGCTTCTTCCTGGAATTGGGGTCTATAATATTTTCCTTGGCGGATATATGTAAGTATATTTGGCCACTTACTTGTCCTTTTTGTCCTTTTTCTTTTTGCTGTAGCTGGCCTCCTGTATGGCATAGTCTTTGTCCTTGGCCCTGCTTGGAAAAAAAGTGTTTTTTAGAGACTGAAGACTGTGCCCTTCCCTTGGGGCATGCTCACTTTTTGATTTTCTTTTTAACATCGCCTCCTCGCTCATTGGATATCATGTAGATGCTGTTCTGGTCTGCGTCCTGGACTCGACGACGCGACTGGAACTGACGCGACTTGGCCATCCGACTCTCCCGACGACTCTTCCAGAATTCCGCGTTGACCACGTACAACCGATACAGCTGCAGGATGATCACCAGAGAGTTTTTACCTACAAAGAGAGAGAGATAGAGAGAGAAATAATCCCCTATAAAGTAGAAAGAACCCTAAGAAATGCCCTTACATGTAAAGAAGACATTCATGTAGTTGATGATCTTGTACTGGAAGATGATCAGCAGGCGGAAGGTGAGGAACGGGGCGTCCTGCAGTATGACATTGAGTACAATGCCCCACACATCGATGCCGCAGCAGCAGTTCTGGCAGCAGTCCGTGTGACTACCCAAAAAAAAAAAAAAAGGGAATTACAATTTGGCAAAGATATGGCTACTACTTACTCCTCTTTCTGGTGTGAGCCACTGCCCCGGGGTCGTCTTCCCCGTGTGGCCGAAAGGACAATCGTGAACTGCATGAGGCTCCAGGACCAGATGCCCAGCGTCAGGTAGACCAGGAAGCCAATGCGTGCAATGGAATCATCCTTATAGGAGTCGAAAAACTCAATGATGTCCGCCGCCGTGCCAATGTACACCAGCAGAAGCTGACTCAGCTGATCCCGCGTGAGGTCTCCCTTGGGCAGCAGCCAGCGGCCAACGATCAGAATGAGCATCAGGAACTGCTCAATCAGGGTGGTCCAGGTGTCCGCACTGATGACGGGCAGCTTGATGCCCGCATCGTCCAGCAGATCCGCCACTGGATCCATGCCACTGCTGTTGCTGCTGCCGCTGGGGCCGCTGATAAGGCTGCTGCTGGGGTTGCTAAAGTTGTTCGGATTGGTGCTGGTGGCATTCGAGCTAGTCAGTGAGGCATTGATTATCTGTAGGCGTCGCTCAATCTTGTCCAGCTCCAACAGCCAAATGGCGGGCACAATGCTGCTCAGGTATAGGAACACGGAGGGGCAGAACCTGGGGACAAGAGGTGGACATAAAAGAGCGTTCAAAGAGGAATAGCAAAAACAAACAATGGTCCCCGAGCAATGCCTCGAAAGGTAAACATCACCCACCCACCACTGCCACCCCACCACCCCCTTTTCACACGGCATTCCATTAAAGTTTTTACTATTACGACAGTGGGGGAATGGGGACGGGGATGGTCAGTCTGCGGGCCAGGCCCCACATTAAACACATGATTTCACTTTTAATTGAAAATCAAAACTCGAAGGTGACGTCAGTGTCCAGCCGATTGTTGTTTACATTGCAAGAGAAGGAGCCGGAATGGGTCAAGATCTGCCAGAGAATCTGCCTTACCAGCGCCACTCCTGCGTCTTCTTGATCATGATGGTGAAAATGCCCTCGAGCAGCAGCAGCAGCAGGGGACCGCATAGTGTCCAGTAGATGATGTCGTCCTTGAACGTCGTCACCTGCCAAATGGCCAGCAGACTGTGCGCACTAAAGATGATCCTCGTGAGGATGGCCTTGATCGTGGAAATTATCTTGGCCATGATGGTCTCAATGACATAATCCTGTGACTCTCAGCATTGAGTGTCACTCAGTCTCCTCCGATAGAACCAAATCGAACCGATACCGAACCGCACAGGGCGAAAAGCCAAACGAAACTGATTTGACGGACAGCAGAACCGCGGGCCAAAATGCTTTCATTAGATGTTTAAACGCTTTTTAAGAAATTAAGGACACCGCAGCGGCGAAAGGCGCGTAATTGGTGAATGGACGTGGACGCAGTCCCAGTGTCTCTGTGTCTGCCTTAGCCGAAGTGTCTTCGTCATATCCAGGACCGTCTCTTGCGGCGAAGGAAGGACATTCGAAGCTGTACTCCAAATAGTTTGAAACGCTCCTGGCAATGACACCCCCCCAACGAAATCGAACCCACGCGTGTTACACTTATAGTATGTGTACCTAAAAATCACACGACCGTTAAATGGTTCAGCTGACTTTTTAGCCAACGACTAGCCAGGCCAAGCCCTGCCCGGCTCGGCTCGGCTCTGCTCCGAGGCTCCAGGTCTGGACACAAATGCAATGCAAACAAATCGCGGGAGGGAAACGGCGCGGCGCCCGCCCAGCCTTGGCCATCAAAACGTGATAATGTAGCTGCATGGAAAGTTATAGTCATCATAAAACCACCCCCCATAGATGTTGTTGGTGTTTACCTTTAATGTGGGTAAAGTTAGGTCAATGTTTTTAGCGCACGTGAAGTCATTGAACAGTGAAAATAGAGACACTGAAGGTCCGTTAGAGGATTGTCCGTGCTGGACGACAAACCTGTTGATTAGAAAGCATAAATTGTACAAGTAAGTACGCTATTGTCGAGTTTTAGGGCTATAAATTGTCAGATTCTTAGATTTGGCAAGCACACAACAGAAAAAAAACGCTTCACAATATCCAAAAATATTGAAAACTTTAACAATTTGGAATTTATATCATAACTTAACTATAAAAATTCTCATATTCTTTCACGCTTTTGATCCGAAGAAGTAATACACATTCCAGTATATATTTATTTTGTCAGATCGATCGGTTTATAATCATATTTCTGCCCTTTTCGTCACTGAAACCATTTTGTTTTCATCTATTTGGATTTCAGAAATCACAATATTCAAATTTAAATTCAAATTTCTCGGTATTTAGTACAGAGTTTTTGAACACTGGCTGGTGTTATCGTTATCGTTCCTCATTTGCCAGCACTGCAATCCAGGGTGACGATACACATACTGCTTGGCATATTTTTATGATATTTTATGATATGATTATGAGTAGGGATCGGGATTGATATATATATGCGGGAACCTAATCATATGCCTAAATAGGTCTACAACATGTCAATCTGAGACAAAGTCATAAGTTATGTTTCGAATGAGCTTGGAAAACATAATTTTAATATTAATTAATAAAAATAGGGTCCATACTTGTAACGGATACCTATTGACCAGCAACGCGAACGATTAACCTATTCCTAGACCAAGGAAGTATTTGAATATTCAAATATGCAAATTTAATCACTTTAGCGCAGTTCTGGTGAAATATATCGTTGGTTTTTTTTAAGTTTAAAGGTAAGATAGCATTTTTCTACAATCAGTAATATTTTCCGCCATTTACCTCAAGTCGTTGAACTGTTTAAATAGAGGGGGCTTAAATGGGCTAAGTTTGTTGCTGTCATCGGTATATATTTTGGTATATTTCTGCTGCAATCAGCTATAATAGTATATTTTGTCGATTTCATCAATCTATTAAATTTAATTTTCATCGGTATATAGAAATCCAATAAATGCGATTGTTTTAATTAAACCAATCAAGTAGGAAATTGATTCATCACTCGTATAAAATGATGTGGGCATGGCTAAATGTTTTATATAGCTAGTAATATTCGACGGAAGATCAAAATCGGAATATGTAAAATAGAACTTAAATTCGTCAGTATATTTACGGTATATTTTTAAATGAGGCGGTATATTTTGGTATATTTTTGAGGGTCGGACGGTATATTTTAACGATAAATCCGCGGTCACACTGATCAGCTGTTTCATTCAAAACAAAAACACGTGAAGAATTTTAAAGTAAATAAATTAATATTTGAGAGTTAATTTTGATGGAAATGTCTTCTAGTGAGTCCGCGTCAGACTCGGAGCCGGAGTCGGTAGCAGTCAGTGAAGATGAAAGCCAGGTAAAAAAAAGGAGCTAGGATTGAGTTTCTTCAGCTAATGAAAATCCATTTCAGTCGGCCATTCGCCAAGATCTTAAGGGCATGTCCTTCGAGGAGATTATGCAGCTCAAGGAACAGCTGGGTGCCAAGGTCTACAAGGAGGCAGTGCTGGGCAGCAAGAGCGCGCCGGCAAAGCAGCGAAAAACAAAAACAGACCTCAAACGTCTTAACAAAAATCGTCCGCGTGAGATGAGTTCCAGACGACAGGTTCCCTTCCTGGGAGCTGAGCACCGCTTAGAGCGCAAAAAGGAGGTTGAGCTGCGGGATCCACGATTCGATGAAAAGTCGGGAAACTACAACATTGAAACCTTCAAGAAAAACTACAAGTTTGTGACGAAAATACGTGACAAGGAAGTTGGCCAGCTGAAGAAGCAACTGGACGAAGTGGCTGATGCCGAAGAGAAGAAGAAAATCAAGCACACCATGCAAAGGCTCATCAACAAAAATGTGGAGGACAAGCGGTGGCACAGCAAGCAGCATTCCTTGAAGAAGGAACGCGACACCATCCAAAAGTTCCACAACGAAGGACAGCAGCCTCACTATCTCACCAAGAGTATGTTTCACTATATCGTTCCTTATCAGTGTACATCTTTAACAAACTTTTTCTATTGTAGAGGAACGGCGTGCCAAAGAGCTGGTGGCCCAGTTTGAACTTCTGAAGAGCACCGGAAAGCTGAACAAGCATTTGGAGAAGAGGCGCAAGAAGAATGCTGCCAAGGACAGAAAGCGGATTGGCATAGATTAGTTTCTTTCTTTAGTTATAAATGTATATTAACGATTAAACAGTTTTCATATTGAACTCCTCTCAAACTAGCCCGTGCGCAGCATCTTTGCCTCTCGCTTCTCTTGGAGCTCACGTCGCTGCTGCTCCACAATGGTCTTACGCTCCTCGAGGAATTCGCCGTAGGCCGCTGGATCCAAGTCGCGGACCACCTTAATGCCACAGGTCCGTGCAATGCTGATGAGCATCTCACACATTTGCTGAAAAAAGTTCATATGAAATTTTTGTTTCTTTGGACTACTTCCTGCTCTATCTGAACTTACCTGCATGGACAGGAGTGCGTTGGGTGGATCTTGGATCTTTATAGCTGCAATTTCGTACAAATGCTTAAGGGTAATCATGCCGGCCACTTCCTTGCCAGGCGTCATAGTGCCCCGCTGAATGCCCGCCGCCTGCTTCAAAAAGAAAGTCGCCGGCGGATGGTGTATGGCCAGATCGTAGCTGCGATCGCTGTTTACAGATATGCGGCAGGGCAGAGGCACGCCCTCAATCATTTCCGCTGTCTTCGTGTTGAAGTCCTTGCAGAATGCGGCTATGTTGATGGCACGCTGTGGATTGGTTAGCATGAATCAGCCAGCAAATGTGTTATATTTTGAGTAGCACCAACCTGACCCAGCATGGGTCCGAGTGGCGGACCTGCCGCCGCCATGCCAGCGGGTATGTTGGTCTTCAGTTTGCTTGTATGCGTCACCCGCTCGACTGTCTTCTTCAGGGACTTTAGCTTACCGGCTGCTTTGGACATTTTAATTGATTTAATTCGTTAAAATTGCGGCACGGCGGTGTTGTTATGCAAAGTTAAAAAATATCTGAACCTTAACCCACTTGACGCACTATTAAAAACCTCGATAACAACAGGTGAACAACTTGAGCTAAGCCGCTGAAAACAATACCATTTATAAACAATTATTGTAGTTTTATCCTATCCTTGCTCTTAACCTTAACAAAAAAACCATATCTTTCACCTGAAATTTGCTAAAATTCTTCAAGTTTTAATATTCCTGGATTGTATTTTTATACCCACAGTTCGACAATGGGTTAATCGTTCTCTGTCCATGATCGGAAATCATTTTACTCGATTTTGATATTCGGCTTAATATTACTAGCTAGCTAAAACTCTTAGCCCTGAAAACATAATTTTTACAATTGATCAATCAATTTTCTACAAGATTGGCAAAGTCTTAGTCTTTTTAGTGGATTGATTATAAATAACGTTTAAAAAATTCTACAAAAAATTCCACAAAATATTTTTGTACATGGTAACTACACATGTTCTACATAACAACTACATAGTTGTAGTGCTTGTGCCGGTGAGGCTAGGGAGATGTTTGTTTTTAAAACTGAAATTTAATTTAAGGTGGAGTAAATTCCGAAAGGCAACTGACTGACTGACCGCGTAAAACAAACGGCTAGCGCTTGCGATCGATCCTAGGTATTTGTTACCGTTTTTTACATCATCCTCATGAAAATTCAACTTGTGAGATCTGCAGAGGCCAATTGACGATTCTGAATCATAGGGACCGGAGAGCAGGGCTACACACGGATTTTCATACACATTTATGTACGTATTTTCATTTATTTTTAATCAATTTACTGGTGCATATTCAAATATATGCTGGGGAGACCACAAAGGGCCTAATTAAGAAATCTACAAAAATCATTTGATATACATATACTATAGACGGCACTCTATTTAATCTGTATCTAATAATGATTATCCTGAAGTACCTCTTCATCCTTATTGTGGTCGTCTCCGACCTGAATACTTTGGACGAAATACTAAAAACTTGGGTTCCTGACAGAGACGAACCTTTAAATCCTTATTTTAAAATAAATCCAATAAAAGGGAGTACCTAAAATTAAACAAACATGTAGAAAATCTGATAAAATTGTATGTTCAGAAATATAATTAGGGGAATACTTACTAGACTTATATGACCAGACTAGACTTATATGACTAGACTTATAGACCATAAAACGGAGGAATACGTCCATACTACCCCACCGGATACTACTATAATTTCTCTATCTCCAAAAGTTTTGCTGTGCTCCCAGTTTCCACTGTATTTTAATAGTTTCATTTTTTATGAGGTCTGCGGTTGTAGATGGGTTCTTCTCTTTGAGGAGTCCAAGTTTTAGTAGTTTCGTCCGCGTATCTAACTAAAGCACTCAGGAGTCGAACATTATAATGATGAAGATGTACTTCGGGATAGTCACGATTACAAACAGGACAGACAACAGAGCTAACTTCTTTCCAACTTAATAAACAGCAGCTTAATGAACAACTTAATGGCGGAGACCTTTTATAGTAAACATTGAAAATAAATTCTGCAGTTGTCCGAGCACTTTTGATTGCCATGAAAACTGAGGCTCAGCCGAGTTCCCCCTCGTTCACCCCATCTTACACCCCTCCAGGCGACTTTGCTGCTGCACAACCTGCTGATACAATTATAACGAATCGAATTAACCAAATAAAATTCTAAGAAATTTAAGCTTATGTCGTTCTAATCGCAGGTGCATATATGATCCGTCCAATTCCGACGAATAATCGCTTTTCAAGGGCTGTTCAATAAGTCAACTGATAGGCCAATACTGCCTCTTTTAAGAGGCATCTTCCAGTTGACTTCATTCAAAATTTGAATTAGCTGTGTGAAGGCTAAGCATGATAAATACTAGGGGAACTCTGGACCAGCAATTGGTTTACTGAGTTTCGTTTTGGCCGTACAAGCACAAACGATGCCGAACGTCCTGGACGCCTAGTTGAAGTCTCTACACCCGATTGAAAAATGCACGATATGGTGTTAGCCGGAGATTGAAAGTGCGAGAGATTGTGGAAGCCGTACATGGCTCTGTGGTTTCAAATTTGGATGATTACTTGGGTATGACAAAGCTTTCCACAAGATGGTTGTCGCGTTTGCTCACAATCACAAATGCAGGGTGCAGACTTTTGCAGCTTATTTTAAAAAATAAAATGATTTTTTATCCAAAAATCTGTGCTTCATTTAAATAGTCACGGACTTATTGAACAGCCCTCGTCTGTTAATTTTCTTATATTAATTGTTCTCGGTAGAAAGCGTGATATGAAAATGGTTTCTTGGAACAATTTTCATTTAAATGACTGCTCTGCTGAAATTGTTCCCTCTAATCAATAATAGAGAGGCGTCGCTACTTAGAATGAAATAGAACTCTAGTCATTAATTTTTTTGCTGTCCCTTGAATCCATTCGAAAAGGAGGTTACTGATGGGTTACCCTTTTCCTGTAAACATTTTCCAAGCCCAATCGATATATTCTTCAACAGAATGCCGTCGCTTTAATGAGATGTGGGCTTCCTGCCGCACCCATCCATTTAGTGGTCAACTGTTTCCCATCCTGGCCCTGCTCGAGCAACGCCAGAGGAGAAGTTCGACTATCGATTGTGTCTGCGGGGGCTCTTTGACCCATTATCATCACCGCCCATTGGCCCCCATTGGTCCCCATTGGGGACAAGCGAATGAGTGGTGTCAGGTATCTGTTGTTCTGCTGATCTGATCCTACGCTCTCACTGATTGGCAGAAAGAAGGAGGAGCGCCTGGATTCCGGTCTTTAATAAAATTCTAAGTAAAATCATAGGGTTGGTGCTTTGAGTTTGGTCCTCAACACTTTAAGACAAGGACTCTAATGTAGGCTAAAAATAGATAACCGCAGCAGGGGCTGCCAATAAAATTGCCACAAACCTACGGGGATTCTAAGGATTCTACATAACTTCCGCCGGGCTACACTACGAGTACAGTTCCAGATGTGGGCTTGGGAAACCACAAATGAATCAAACAAGAATTCGATGAATCATTTGATCAATCGATGTGGGATACATTATGGTTTGCTGCACTTGAGATATGCACTCATATGGCCATATTGCCATCCAGCAACAATTGAGACTTGATTACACACTGTCCGCTAGGTTAGAGACTGGACTTTTTCCACAAATGGCCCAAACAATAGGTGGCACATATGTTAGGACGTGAGTATTGTGTCGTCCATTCGAGAGGAGCCAGGACAGGACACTGGGCAATAAAGGTGAGTAATTAACCCGACACAAGTGCTGCTATGAAAGCCTGCTGAAAGCCCCATGCAGGAATATCATACTTTGGGCTGTCTGCTACGCAGTAGGGATAGCGGAAGACAAGGACAAGGACAATCAATCTTTCGCATTTGGCTTGAAACGAATTCAAATTGAATGACAAGTGAGTGTATCTCCTCTAGTCACAGGAAGATACAACTAATTTATGCAAATTCCTTTTTGTCTGTCTGCCTGGCCGAGAGGAAGAGGTCGCCTGCCTTTGTAATGTAAACAAAAGATGAAACACGTGCTGGATCCGACGATGCGCATGCGCCACCTAACATCTAGTTAACAGCAGGACTTACAGAGATGCCTGTTTGGGGTCCCCTTTTAAAGAAGATGCTTGTGACTAGCCGGCACAGTTCGTTGGTAGCATTCGTTCGGTTGAGCTCAGAGGTCGGTCCCGTCAATTGCTATCCTTTATCGTGGCAACAAGTGTCCTTGAAAGATGTGCGTAAACAACTCTTGTACGTTTATAGTTTTCGGTTTTGTTATCATACTGATTGGAATTGCGGTTCCCGGCCTTGGCCAAAATGAGACCAGACAGCAGACGGCCGTTCCGAGCGAGGACTGCGGCAGCACGCAGAGAATGGTGGATGAGTGCTTCAAGGATTTGCCGCCTCATCTAATGGAGTTCCTGCAGAACACCAAAATCGTCATCAACAAGAGGGACATCACGACAAAGTGCAAGTAAGCAATCAGCCTCGGACCGTCGGATGCCAACTGCCGGAACCAGAAGTGCATGTGATTTATGAGTGGAAAGAACAAAGAGCGAGAATTCAGGGATTATTGATTGCCCCACTCAAGCTGGTCTCCATATCCCACTCAATATGTAATTTATTCACATTTGACCAGGGCCACAAAGGGAATGGAATGCATTCTTCTTTCAGGGACCAGAAACGATACCCCTGTTCCAGTTGGGACAGTTCTTGCCTGGACCGAAAGCTGGTTGATTAATGGTTTCAACTTCAAGTGCCAAAACAAATTCATTAATTCGAGACTTTTGCAATCAATTCGGTTTGTTTTTGTTTGGTGGTGACACTGCATTAACTATAATCAGGAGTATAATTAACTAATTGTGTGATTAATTAAAACACGTTCAATTAAGTGATTGCATTATTAATCAGCTGTGGTTTTGTACCCAGTACTCATACATATGTCGTGTGGATAAGCACTTGGATCGCAGAAGCTTTAAATTCAATTTAATTCCGTCGATAATTGAATCAATTGCGTTATGGCGGCAGAAGCTAAAGCTGATCAAATTTTTAAATCTGCTTACCCGTAACAACTGGTCCAACCGTCGGATAACAATTACCGTTCCAATTGGGCGCACCTTGTACACATCTTATCTGCGTGGGTCCCGTCTGTTGAATGACATATACAGTTTTTCTTATCCCAATCTGATCCAATGACCCAATGCACAATTGGGACAACCTTTATTCTTGATTGACATAAGCAGGAAAGCTCTCAGTGACACTCCAAAACTGTGGATTGATTGGTGCTGAACGCCTTCTTGCAAAATCATTTTGTTAAAATGCTTTACTTTTTCAGCAGGAATATTGAAGTTGGAAAGCTATTCTCTTCATACAAAATTCATGGGAAATTCGTAAGAAAAACTTCTGTTGTACGTAACTATAGACAAAAGTTCTTATGTTTAACAGGACGCTGTACGAGTACTTCCTTGGAGGGCTCTGGAAGAGCTTGAACTTGTTACTTTATAAAGAATAAGGAGCAAGGAAATGTGGCTGAAAGATTTCTTCAACGCAGGGGGTCCTAAAAGAGCAGACCTAGTGTATCCAGCCTTTTTCCTTTCATTTTTATGTATCCCCTTGGATTTACTTTTAAAACGGGTTAAATTAGATATGGTACAGTCAGCAAAAGTGTTGGCATTCCGTCACCCGTATCAAGCTCCTGGGAGATAGGCCATAAAGTAGCTTGAGACACTTTTCAAGAGTGTTTGAAGCTGTTGGCTTCCTTGTCAAGTTTATTATTAACGAAATGTGTCGCCATCGAATCAAATACTTTGGGACTTCCTTTTGTGGGGGAGTAGTACATGGCAACAGAACAATTTTTGGCGGCAGGGCCCTGGAACATCGCGCACAGATGTTTCCTGTTTTCTGAGAATGTAATCAATTATCGCATTCAAATGGAACTACATTGAGATGTTTTGTTGCAGCATTTTCAACCGTGGCATGCGCTGCTTTGATGCCTACTCGAAGCGCTGCCTGAACGACCGGAAGCTGGAAACCTTTAAAAACAATGTGGAAGGGGCCCGGCGCTTTTTCTATAAATTTTGCGGCGATGTGGATTTTCAGCGAGGTAAGATAGCGACGGTTGGAAGGAAATCAAATTTGGCAAGACGTTTCTGAGCACACCCGAGGCGCAAACGCCCAACAGTGAGATACACAAGGCACAAAGCATATCCCAGAGCATGTATCCGCCAGTACACGAGTGATTTACACTGAGATATACCCACAAAGACACAAATACACAAAAATACAATGCGTATCCAACATGGCAATGCAATCACGAGAATATCCCGCCAAAGTCCCGGCCAAAGTTCAAACAAAGGACACTCCACTTGAAAGTAGTTTAAGTGCCTGGTAACATTATCTTTGCACTCAGGTATATGTACATATGTGTGTTGGTTTTTCCAGATTACCTGAGGCACAAGGACTGCTTTGCCTACATCCAATTGGACTGGGTCAGCTGCACATCCGAATTCGAGAGCATCCTCAGTGAGGAGGTACACGATGGGACGCGAAATGCCAGTGAAAAATTCATGGAATTCTGTTGGTAAGTTACGAATCGAATGGCTAATTGCCATTCGACACGGGGCAAATAGCATTCGATGATGTACGAGTATGGCATCCCTTTCAGTGCCCGCTACGCCTACGAGAACTGCATCTACAATAGCGCGAGGTACAAGTGCTACAAGAACTCGGCGGAGTTTGCACGGGAAACGGCCAAAATGTTGTCCGACGAGAAGCACTTCAGGAACTGCGCCGTACTCGAGAATATCTGCGGACAAGCCTCCCGCCTGGCCCGCCAATGGCTCGGCACTCAGCTGACCCTCCTCCTCATTCTCTTTGTGGTGCGACTTCTGCCGTAAATCAAAGTTCAACCCGTATGAGTGAGTGGGTGGGTGTGTGCTGTGCTGTGAGTCTATGGGTTAGTGGGTGCGTGGTTATGGTTGCGGTCTGGAGATGGTGGTTTGAGATTGGGTTTTAATTTTTGGGTTGTCCTTCGGTTGTCTAAATGAAAATGCCAAGCATTTTTGTCCTCCCTCCCTCGCTCTCTCTCTATCTCTTACTCTTTCCATGTGTCCCTTGATGGTGTCATGTGGTGTATTTTTGGATATGGTTGCATGGGTGGTTGGGTGGGTCTCGGGGTCGGAAAGCGGCACTGGTTTGTCTCTAGTCTGTTAAGCTAAATTAAATGTATATTTCAAATAAATTTATCATTCATGATGTTCAGCCACGATTGTTTTTCAGAGTTTTCAGAGAATGCGGGTCGAGTGAGGCATCCAACCATTCCCTCCTTTCCTTTATAGAGCTGGCTTTGGTTCAGTGGGAGCTGCAGATAAACTATTTTTACAGGTGTTCGAGAGAAGAGATGTTCATGGGTTTTAAGGCGCTTAAACGAGTTCTAAGAACACTGGAGAACACTCATCTCTAGTCCAACAAAAGCAGAGAGCAGAACAGATTTGGATAGCCAAACTTTAATGAAAATTTTACGCACAAATACCTTCAATTCTTTTTGCTTTTGTTGCCCGGATTTGGCCAGAAATACCTGCTGTCGAAGCATATTACATTTTTTCAGCAGCCACAAACGAAAGTGCACCCCATTCCAAATTCTCTGCTTTAATACGAAAATATACAAATACAATTTATCGGGAAATTGAAATATTTCTGCACGTGTCTCGTTGGCAGCCTTTTAACTATTCGGTAACTTTATTAGCGAACTTTTTGCGATGGCAATCAGAAGAGCACACACGAGGTCATTGGCTCCAATCTGTTGATTCCCCGATGACAAGATTAATTGCATTCCGCCCTCGAAGGGTGTCGCGTCGGCCACGCAACTACAATCTCCCCACGATGGAGAATGGGGATCAAGTCCCAGAAACTGAAGCTTGCTGCAGCTAAACACTAGATGAAATCAGACCACAGCCACAAGCAGCTGCTGCGCTGCATAAATTTACCAAAGGAAAGCGATTTTCCCATCTCGTTTAAGAGTCGCTCATGTGGGTTAGGTGGAGGCTATTGTTGGATGCAGCTTACATTGTTGTTGGTCGCTGGTCCAGGTTAATTTTCCTCGCTGGCTCCTACAGCATGAAAATTGAACGCCAATGGCTGTACCCGTAATGGCACTGAACTCCATTACCGAGACTGTCGCATCAGCTAAAAGTATTCTTTCAAACTTTGACACTGACTTGTAGCACGTGCTCTTGTTCCACAAGGTAAGTAAAACCGAATGAAATTAGCTGGAAAAACACAGGTTTTCTTCTCAGTATTCAGGGGAAACAGCTTCATTGAAAGAAATCATTCAGCTGAGAAATATTCTTCATACGGCTATTAACTTTGTCTTTGAAATCCATTCAGGCTGCAATTTGTTATTTATTTTTCCGAATAAGGCGGAATAAGGCCTGTCATTTGCATGTGAATCAAGTGAAGATGCCAAAAAATGTCCTTGAAAATGATATATGTACTCGTATGCTTTGAATGTATTCTTGGGCGATATATCTAAGGTCATAAATATTGTAAAATAAACCAATTTAATTTCATTAGTTCCAATCCATTATGTTAAATCTCATTTAAGTTATTTATCATCCAATTAGGAAATACAATACAAACAAAATGGCTTTTCATCGCTTTAAGCCTCTACGAAAATAGAACCCTCCCCTCCAGAAACTTATACGAAATACATACATGACTAGGATTCCTTCATACGTCTAGTAACACTGTGCTACAGTCTTACCACCATACATATACCCTTTTAAGTTTTTCAATATGGAAAACGATTTTGAGGGAATATGGAAAATGTTAAGGATGGTCATAGGAAAACCCACATTTGAAAGTTCTTGATTCTGTAGCACTGTGTAATTGTGTGGCTGTGTTTGAAGTGCTGGCTCTTCAGCTTTTGTGGCTTTTTGCTTATTTTATTCTGCAAATTTTATCATGGAGTGCTTGGCGAAATGGAAATCTGAATTGAAAGTAAAAACAATTAAGACCTCAAAAAGCAAAGGATTAATTTTCAAGAATGCCATCCACACAAAAGAATATAAATTAGTATTTGGTTAGAGATATTTTTGATAACAAGTAAGGCCCTTGCAAGGGCTCAAAATGAACGAATAATATTTCGCTTTAAATAAACCTTGTATCAAAATGGCGCAGAGCAACAAGTACGCAACAAGCATTCCCATATAATCAGTCAATAAATTGCTTCTGGTTCGATGGGTGGATGGGGGGATGGGTGGAAGGGTGTGGTTTGGGATTGTGCGCCCGAATGGTTCTAAAACGAACTTTTAATTGAGACAATTAAGTGGCAGGGGGGATATGCACAAAGGTTACGGAGGCTTTGGCTGAATGGAAACTCAATGCGCTGAATGGAAACCCAATGCGCTGCATATTTAACAAGAGCCAGTCTTCTAATTAATACACAAAAATTGAGAGGGACCTTCAAAGTTTGAAATGGTTATCAATTTCGCGGCCCGGCCATAGGTCCAGAGGCCCCGAACCAGAAGTTTCCATGGTCCCAAAAGCATATACAATAACTAATGAATTCCACTGAAAATTCAATTCAATTTCAGTCGAAAATTAAACTATATAATTTAGCCATTCCGTTCAGCTTCTAAATTAAAGAGCGCACATTTTATAATTGCAAAATTCGGTTTTATTTGTACAGAGATGGTCATGCATTAATTACAGTCGAACAATCCAACTTTCAATTCAAATGTGGGTTTGCCCACTCAGCTTTAATCAATTCCTGGAGGGACTTTAAGGCATCGAGAAACTAATCGTTCGTTTTAGTTCCCCATTAAAGGGAAAAGGTAAGCAAAAGTCCAAAACTGGGAATAGCTATACTCGTAAAAGCGTACGGTAATAAATCATGAAAAACTGGGAGCGTTTTCCCAAGGGTGCAATTCATATGAAACAATCGAGCAACGAATGCTCAACTGGCCAGACACACCCTGGCCCAAAAACACTTGGTAAGGGGAATTTAAGGTCTTTTGGCTGCGAAATGAAATCAGAAAATACTTTCCATAAAATGTACAACTTTAGCTTGCAACCAAAAAGAACTTATAACCAAAATTTGAAGGTTTCGTTTCAAGATTTCCCTAGGCGCCTTAAAATCGAATGCACTTTCCAGAGATTTTTCAAGGATTTTTTGTCATAAATGCAGTGGGTGGTGCGGCTATTTTGATTCCCTCAGGGCACAACGATTGAAATGACAAGCTATAAATAATATAAGTGTGGGTGTAAAATGCCGGTTTCCTTATCGAAATAGCTTGAAATTTGAGTTGGGCCTTTCTTCGTTGGAGCGGCACATGCAATCTTATGCTATTATTAGATACGAGGGAGTGTGAGAGCCGAGAATAAACAAACTGCACCTGCGGCCCTCTAAGATTTACCTTTCTCTGCATCTCTGCATCTCTGCGTTTTGATACTTTGCTGTTCTTGAAAGATAGATTTTGCAGCAGTTTCCTTGCATGTGCAACACAATTTAATACTTCCTGCCCCAAGCAGTTGCATAAGCCCGAGATTATTGTGAGATTGTGAAATCATTGATGGCACTCCAGCCGAATGGCACTACCTTAAAGCTTAATATAAGCTCCATAAGAGATCCGGAATGATTCAAAAATTTGTTCCAGCTTATTTCGAATTCAATGAGAATTTTTCTCAAGGTCATTAATGAATATAAAAAGTGCCTCTCATCGTTCCTAATCGTACATCTATATGCTATAAAAAGCTGTCAGCCAGAACAAAGAAATTTTTGTTCTCGTATATGTATAAATTTGATAACATCGAAAACGAATTTCATTGGGTCTTAACATTAAATACATCTGTTGTCTGTACAATTATAGCAATCACTTAGTGTAGTTTAATTAAAAGTACTTTACTAACTATAAGCCGGCCAACATTCTGTTTCTTTGCGGTTGAGAGCAAGAAAAAAAGGCAGCACAATTAATCATATCGTATAATCTGCGTCAGACCACCATCGTCATAGCCGCCGCCACCTACATTGCTATAGCCCCTACCACCTCCACGACCGCCGCCGCCACCGCCACCGCTGTATCCATTTGGACCAAAGTTTCCGGAGTAGACTGGACGACCACTGCCGCCTGCTGAGCCTCGGCCACCTCCTTGATTATAGTAGTTGTTGGGTGCACCGCCTCCTCCGTTACCACCTCCTCGTCCACCGCCTGTATAGATGCCGGGTCCCTGGCCGCCGGGCGGGTTACCTGAAAGTGCCGTTGGAATCAGAGTGCTATGTGAGTATTATACGATTGCCTTACAGTCATAGCAACCGCCGCCGATGTACACCGCTGCCTCGGTCAGAGCTAAAGCACAGAGTGCGAGAACCACAAATGTCGTCGGCTGTCCCATGATGAAGTGTCGAACAGGTCTGGGGCAAGTGCGCCTCCCAGCAGCCGCTTATATACGTTGCTCTTTGTGGATCCCAGCGAACGTTATCGCTCCAGCCAAATATAATATAGACAGGCCGGGCCGCTACGTCAGCATCAATCGCGGCAGGGAAATGCCCACAGATACATTTCGAAAAACAACTAAGAACTTGAGAGTCCGAGTATTCCGACTATCCGATGACGGTCTCTGAAATTTTATGGATGCATTTATTTATGTGGAAACTGTACTAGATAATGGCAATAGTCTCGGTTTAGATCACCAATTTTTGCATTAAAATGTGGCTCTTTCCCGAAGAGTCTATTGCTTGCGGCGATCAAGACTGCACTTTACATTCCATACACAAGAACCCAATATACCTTTGTAAGCATTGAGAAACAGGGTAAAGCAATTAACAGTCCATCTGTCAGCCAGTCAGACTGTCATATAGATGCGCTACGTTCTTGGGGGGTTAAGCTTCAGGTAGACTCACGAGTCACGACTTTTGGGGCGGAACAAGTTTTATTGAGCTCTGGAGATGGGAAATCGCGGGCTCGAGTTTCCCTGGAAACGTTTGCCATTCATGTTTTCAACGTTATAAATTGCATTTTTTGGGGTGTGCCTGTCTGGAACATCGTAAATTCTGTTGTACAAGTTTCAGGGGAATCAATTACGTGAAAGTTTATCAATATGAATAGGGAAAATCCCCATACCGGACAGTTTGTATGAAAAAAAAAGAAAAATAAATAAGAGTCGATTAATAGCAGCGCACTGCTGTGAACTGGACGGCTTATCGCATCATTAGATTCAGATTTAGTTAGATTGAGCGACCGCGACATCTATATAAACAGCCTGAAAGGTGGGACAGTAAGCTATTGACTGTCTATCATGAAGTACTTAGCGTGTGCACTGCTCTTGCTGGCACTGATTCCGGCTCTGATCAGCGGTAAGCTCGTTTAATGAGATTGTATCTCAACTGCTGCTAATTGATTATTCTTTGTTTATGACCTACAGCAGCTCCCAGCACTGTGGTGGTCAATGGTGTTTGCCTGACGTGTAAGCCTGAATTGATCTCTAGCATTTGATCAATAGTTAATTAAGACAATTTCCAATCTCTGATGAAACAGGTGACAATCCCCAGGGAGAGCGAGTCTATTTGGATGGCCAGGAGTACCGCAGCTTCTCCTCCTCACCCAACAACGATGGCAATGTGGTCATCACACGAGGAGGACGACGAGGCGGCGGCACTGTCTATCATAGGGGCGGCAATACCATCGTCAATGGTCGTTGCGAACACTGCAATGTGGATGTTTAACATCAGAATAAACTCTGAAGTGAACTATTAAGTTTAGTAAACATTTCGAGTTTTGTATTTACTTGATCCATCATATATGTGTGTGGATATGAATTCATTTGGCTAAAAGCTTTGACTATCATTGGCTTGGCTGCCCAGCAATGACTGAGTTACCTTGGAACACTCGTACTCTGGAATGCTTACACATCTAAACAGGGAGAGTCCCTCCGCCAGTCGATTCACCCACCCAGGTAATGGAACATTACGGCAATAACAAAACCATACATTTGTTTTTCTGTTGTGTTCTTTTGATGCTTTGATTGTCAAATGTCATTGGCAAATGTCTGAAAAGGAAGACCCAGGACCAAGTAGCTGCTGAAAAAAACTATAGAAATCGATGTTGGTTACTAGAATTGTGCAAACAGCCCCCACACACACAGCAACCAGTCCACGTAGCTATTTCCATATATGTATATGGATGGGCTTGAGGATGATTTGGCATTGGGTTTACGGTGATGACATGGACATAATTGAATGCGTGCTCATGGCCTCTTGTTGCTGCCACATCGATACTGGAATCAGTATACACATGATGTAATCAGCGCGTTGTGATGGCTTACCTGATACCTTTTGCCGTTGTAAATGAGCGCCGAGCCCCTCTTGCCCTGGCCACGCATGCAACATGACGCATGGCAGCGTCTGTCTGCCACAGCCATGGCTGGGGAAATCATGGAACAATAGAAGCGCCATTGCTAAGATTCGATTTGCAATTTCCGAAGGTAAACATTAACACAGAACCACAAAATACCTGAAGCGCATTTCACTTGCCATTTCTCTGCGAAACGATGGTCTCTGAGGAAGAGATTCGCAAAGCGGCAACCTGAAATTACTTGATAAGCCTAACCACTCGAACGGATAGAAACGAAGAGCTGAAATATACAATTACAATTAAAATTATTTGCAAACCAGCTACTGAGACTGGTGGGATTGTGGTCTTCCAATGAGTTCTAAATGAATCAGTCTTCTATTAGAGACTCTGGACTGAAGGAAGGATTTGCTGGAGTTGCAATTACTTATTTCTCAACTGAAGTTATAAAGGATATGTTGTAAAAGATACCAGTCATATCTGTACAGTTCTATTCATCATTTCATCTCCTGGCTTATATTCTTGGCTTTCTGCTCTGTAGTCCCACTCTTTGACTTCACATTTTAGTTGTTCGTTTGGATTGTATTTTATTCCGCTGTCTTCCGTCTTTAATATTGATAGAAATGAACACCCTAAACTCATTGAAGATGCTGCCAAGCAATGGACAGCCTTGAGCCGACTCGAACTTGGTCGCAATTTAATCTACGTTTGCTGGGATTTGATTTCAGACCAATTTCTGTTCTTTTGTGCCTAATTTGTGTGGATTTAGAAGCAGATTTCGTTGCTGAGGTGAAAAGTGAAGAGGGAGGAAGAGGAGCAGGAGGAGGCGACACCAAACACAATAGTTGCCTTTCTGTGGTCTGGATTTACAAATCAATTTCAACATTTCCTGTTGGCCTATTAAATGTTCCGGGAAATCCAAACATTGATTTATACCTTTCAGCAGCTTTTGTATTTTTTTCGTTGTGCGTGTTTTTGCCAGCAAGAGGCAGGTGCCTCCGGTTTAATGCCGTCACGTGCTCTCAGCTTGAAACCTTGCATCTGCTCTCCGGCTGAGCTTTATTTGCCACACAGGCCCAGGCCAAACAGTAAATTTACATAGCATGTTTAAATTATTATTCTGCTCTTTGGATCTCTGGATCCACTCTCTGTTTACTAGGGGCTGTCGCCAGGAGACATTAATAAACGAATTCAATTCAGATTACCAGCATGCCATTATCGAGTGGATTATGCTTAACTTTTTTGTTCATTCTCTTCTTTCCGGTGAAATATATCTCAATTGAAATGTGCGGCACGGCACGGCACATATTTGTGGATGGTCCTTGCGTACACGGCGTATGCGTAATTAAAATGTGGCAGACGGCAGTTGATGGAAGCTGACAATCTGATTGGGGGAGTGGGTGTGCCCTACCGCACATACTTGGAACAAAACCAAAACCCACTCCACAGTTACGGCAAAATTCCTTGAATTAATGCAGCAAAGGTCCCCAGATTCATAACGGTAAAGAAAATACATTAAAAGGTCAATGGGGAACAACACGCTCCAGCTATAGTCAAAGCAAAAAAACCTTTAATTAAGCAAACAGTAAATGGATCTGGTTTCTAAAGGCGTACTCGTATTTCCCAAACGTATGGGTTTTAAAAGTATTGCAATTTTCTATGCAATTGTTGTTCTTCCTCAAAGCTGTGAAGAGGCCTCTGGCCACAGATTATTATGCCCAAATGTGTAGATATTCAAAGTGTGTCCAGCAGCCCAGGCTGTCGTTGAGTATTAAAGGGCAAATCTGATATTGGACCCAGCCCCTGGCCTTTTATTATGATTCTGGGCGATTGTAGCTACACTATGAAGCCATAAATTGGGCATCACTCTGGTCTTAGCCTGAAACTTAAAGCCGATTTCTAGTTATTCAACAGTTTATTACCAGCAACGAACAAAGGAAAACTTTTGCAAAAAACCCCAGAATGCACAAGCAAAAAATAAACAGCAGAAGTAAAAAGAACAGGCAGGTGAATGTTGTAGGCGAAAGTTTTCACTTGAAAACTTTCTTACTCTCGACAGCGAATTTCAAATTGAAATATTTTTGCAGTCAGTAACCTTGGCAGCAAACATAATCAGCTTCGGCTCGCCCAGGACATTGACACAATGCCAAGGCCTTCATAAGTGGAACGGACCTGGCATTTCATTAAGCCTTTCAAGAGAGGGCTAATTGAGCGCACTCTGGCAGAGAGACTAAGTCCAGCCATGATTAATTTATTTATCATGCACAGCATATCCCCTACAAGTGGGTTCTGGGAACATCATATTCTCATTTGATTTCCCAGTTCGGGCTCTCTTGTTGTCAATTAATCGTCGTGTGTAAACAAATTAAATGATAAATGTGTACACATTTTAATTTGCCTTTCAGGCTGGTTCTGCGGTATTTGCTCTCCACATAAAAAAGATTTAAATATAGTACTTCAAAGGGTGGACGTGGAAATGTACCCAGCTCTTAATCCGGGACTCACCTTCCCCCTCGGGCTATTTAATTATGTGTCCGCAAATGAATATTATTTCCTTAATTATTATTTTCTTGAATAATCCTTAGACCAGCCGGATAAATGATCCTCTAGATACTGCGTTCTCACTGATTTTCCATTTTGTTCCTGATTGATTGCTTGCACGAAAGAAGGTTTTGAATTTCCTATAAATTAAAAGGCGCCATCATCTCTGCCATTGGCGGTGATACTAGGTCTTTAAAGGGTAAATGTTCTGGGCAAAGTTTTCAGGACCTCCTCTCCCCAATGGTCTCCTTATTTTAACCAGGGCCAGTGGCCCAAAAAGGTGTTCCCTTATATTTATGCAGAGGAAAGGTAAGGAAACAAATCAATTTTTACATTTTCGCTTTAGTAAAAAAAAGCAGGCACCTGAGCTCTATCGGCCTCCGAGTGCACTCAGGCAGTATCTGAGTCAACAAAAGGAGTAGAAAGAGCAATAGCAGCCGGTAACAACATAACAACATCAACTAGGAGCTCTGGCTAGGAGCTCTGGCTGTGGCTGCTGCCCTGGCTGTGGATGAATAAATGTATGCAACTGTTTTTCTGCCATGCCCCCGACAGCACGGACCTTGGAAATTATGGGAACTATCCAGCTGCTGCTGTTTTCAGCTTTAGTTTGCTACTAAATGGCCCCACTCTGTCTGCCACAGTTGTTTCTGATGGTGATGTGCCACTGTCGTCCCTATTGCTGACCTGTCAACTCGGGGCGTATGCGTATGCGTGATGCATGCAACAAACCATTTTTGTTCAGTGAGCTGAGCACCACGTGGGCTTCAATGGCCAATTATTAGGAAACAATTGTGCATTACGAAATACATCTTGTCGTCTGAAATGTGAGGCAGGAGAATGTGATTAACCACTCACAGTCGGCAGCAGCATTCGGTAAGAATATTTATATTCCGAAAAAGCCTCTGCTTTGACTCTTAAGTTATTAAGTAATAAGCTTCTGCCAAAAAAGGAATTACCCAGGAATTATTTTGGAATACGAATACCTCTATTTCGAAGGCCACTAAATCATTTCTAATGATGTCAGGCTGCTGCTTTGTGTGTGGTCTAAGGCGATTACGGGGGAGACTTGTTACCTGTGCTCTTGGTTTTTTAATTAGCTTGAGACCGGAGCATTTATCAAGCAAAGCCAACGAATATTCAGTGAGTCAAGACGACTTCCGCTCAGTCTTACGGATTGTTTCCCGAGAAGCTGCTGCTACTTATAGCTTTTAATCTGCTTTCCAAGCCATTGACTGGCTTTAATTAGGCCAAAGTTCACTGCCGAATTCAGTAGAAGTCCTATGTTACCTGCACCCTGCAACAATCCATTAAATTTGATTTACTGCTGAATGCTGTCTGGCCTTCACTGGCTTTCCCCCCACCCAAAGAGCAACTAAAATATGGCAAGCGGCTGTCAATGCACTTAAACTTCATTGGGTTGGACACCTGTTCTGCCACATATATACATATTCCGACTGCTGTCTGCACGGGTTTTTGCCGCATTCGTGCCCTGAGAGGTGAAGGACCTGTATTCATTAGAAATGATTTGTTTTTGACATCCAGAATACGGTTGGATCTAAAAATACCTACCCATTAAGTGTTCTACTCCTCATTCGATTTGTGTTTATATACATATGTAGCCAGCTAAATACCCGATGTGCCTATACAAATAAATGTAAATTAATTAATTTGCAACCTTTATTCCAATTAGCTAATAATTAAATTCTGAAATTATCATTGAATTGTGGTAGAAAGGTCGATAAAAGTATGAGTACACAGATAATGATGATAAAGGGTTTGAATTAACCTAAATGCTGCTTTCCAAGCCATTGAAGCAGTAACGCAGTTTTCCATTAGGCCCATTAGCATTGAAATCAAGAGCCAGAAATGTTTAAGCCTGATCTTTGTATATAGATTTGGGAAGCTTTAAGTCTTTAAACCCAACAGTGCATTCGCTGGATGACACCCAATGGAGCAGTCGCATAATTGTACCAGCTTTCGGCAGAGCTCATGACCATGCCTCTGGCATAGGGTTAACTGCAGCCATGTGGGACATAAAAGTGCCTAGAACTGAATGAGGTGGCCGAGGCCCATTAGATATATGGCTCGACCCATGATTTTTATGGCTGGCACTAGAGCCTTCCTGTTTATGGTCCTGGCACACGGGCGGGCACATTGCAAAAGCAATTCTGATATATTAAAAAATATATATTTTACAACAATAAAACAAACAGAACTTTAGCCTTTGTTTGCTGTATGTTTATTAGGTTTCCAACATAATGCAATATATTTTGCATAGACTCCGCCATGGCCATGGCATTGTAGACCCCCCCTGGGGCTGCCGGGAAAGGTTCTAAGGCTATTACGACTGCTCCTGGTGTGATATTAATAGCATTAGTATAATAGAGAGTGGCATACGCATGGCCTCCCACTGACTATGGGTCTCCCGTGTACTCGTGCCGGTCGTGCCTTTGACTTCCTTTCGTCATTAGCTATTTGCCTGTCGCCGCTTGTCTTTGAATCGATAAGGTTTCAGACCTCGAGATTTACAAGGTGGGCTAATAGGATTTCCAGTTAAAAAATCACTTCAAAGTGCTGAGCGCTGCTGGATTTTTGAACAGTCGAGTGGTGTAGGTGCCTGAAAATTATGGCCAGCCGCCAGTTGCTTAATTTTTCAATCGACCATTGAAAGATATTTAAAGAGGAAAACTGGTATTACAAAATTACAAAATTCTAGGGAAAAATGATTTACCTTAATGGAAATGCGCAGCAAATACATGGAATATGCATGGTTATCCTTCAAACAAAAGTGCATTCTTAATGGATGATAATTTATGCATTGCAAATAGCGCATGGAATATTACGAGAGTCAATGGAAATATTGTAGTTTTATTTTGTAAACAGTTCTAACTAACTGATGTTGTGCCATTTTGCCATGAAAATTATGTTGCTGTTATGTACGTTTGTACACATTCAGCTAAAGTTCAGCTAAAAGGTTTAGTTTTAGTTAGAAAAGTTGGCAGGGAAAATCTAAACACGAGAGCATGAGAAAACGTGCCAATAAAACGCTCTTAAATGTGTCATTTAAGGTCTGCTTAATTTCCCTAGACAGCAAACACACGCTCAAACACACTCTCTCACACATACTTCAGCGCGTTTGACAGCCCTCCACACACACACACACCCACTTGAGCACTCGGCGAGCTCTCAAAAAGTCACAGCATACTTTGAGGGGTGCCCTGATTCCACAAATTTAAGTTGTTGCTAAGCGTTGCCTGATAGGAGCAGAGACAGACTAAATTGTGGAGGGATGGGGTGGCTAGTCCGACCCCAACACGGTAATTGGTTGATGCCGCCTCATCAGACTTATATCTCAGCCTCAGTCAGAGTTAAATGAGCCCCGGAAGACCGCAACTACATGAGCCACTCCGTTATGCATATTAATTAGTTTTGGTGGTCATTATGCATTTACAAGATGCATATGTATATGTATGTGGGCTTATGCATATCTGTGTGTTTTCCCCCTTTGGATGTCAATGTGTGCTCGTGCCTGCTTAGGGGGCATGCAACAGTTTCGAAGTGGACTTGCGGTTGAGCTTCCTGGAAGAGCTCATGTTACTCGCAAAACTTTCCTTATGTTTGGACATAATTCGGACAGTTTGCTTAATATGTGATGACCGCTGCACAGCTGGTTTAACTATGATAAAACCATGGCAAGGGGATTAACTGAATGATTTGGAAAAGTTTAAGAAAAATGATCAGTAACGCAATTTGTTTAATCACAAACAAATTAATATAAAACCTTTATACTACGTGGGATGGTTTTAAATCTATATCATTTTTACTACATTATCAATAGATTATTATTATTATACTCACTCGAAAAGTCCTGCACCGATTGAGCTGAAATTTTGGTTATGTCTATATAAAATCGGAATCGCGACCGCGAAAAATGGCAAAATTTAATACGCTTCGCATCCTTTCGTTCGCTTCAATCAAACGTACGTTGTTTGTGAGCACTGTGGTGCATTAAAGTTTGCGGCAGAAACGCCTAGATTATGTTGCCCCATTACTGACTCCGCCACCTGAGCCATTGCTTTCATTATAGAATCGATGTTTCAAAATGATTTCATTCGGTGCTACGAATAAGAAACAGACTTAGCATCCAGGGTGCAGCAACAGGTACGGATTGAGAAGACGGCTTGCGAATATGTCTGAGGAAGAACGGGCAACTGTACGAGCGAGAAAGAGACTTAGCATCCAGAGGCGTAGGCGGGAAACGGATATGTTTGGAATTCGGCAACAGCAAGAAGATGGCGGGGGCGGGAACGGAATATTGCGTGTTTCCGTGTCGGGAAACCAACAAAATTCTCTACCACCAAGTACTGCATAATTAAACTGATGTGAAAGGTTTTGTTTTGTTCCTCATTTTTTATCCGTGCTTTTCCTGCTGTCCACACAAATTGCGCCACAGCGAAACGTGGCACGGTACAGCTAGTAATAAATAATAATAATTAATAAATAAAAAGATAAATTGATAGCTTATAGTGACTTAAGCAAAGCCAGCCTTGAAAAAAGCTTTCGTTCGCGAGAAAATAGCTGCTTTGGGGTTTGACGCTGTTTTAGATTTCTTGAAAATCTCAATATCAATATATATATAAGGTATATTTAGAGAGCTGATACGTGCGTGTGTTTCCAACAAAATTTTATAATTCAAACCGATTATTAAATTGGTTGATCTAATGATAAAATTAGTTTAATTTATTTGCTTTTAAGGAGTATATGTATTCTTCTTTTCCCTCTGCCTTTTTTTACGCGCCAAAGTTAGATTTTCGATCAGCTAGTTTTTGTTGTTACTAGTGGTGATAGTTCACACGATAGGTAGAACAGGGATGAAATATTCGGAAAATCGAACAAACGCAACTGAAACCCAACCATAACTCAACCTTTTGACCCCAGGCCCCCATGCTTATCCTACGTAAAAAAAACAACTTAGTTTTCCCCAAAACTAATATAAATAGGGTATAGCTGGTTTATAAGTATTTTCATCGGCATATTTGCGGTATATTTGAAACAATGAGAAGGTATACTTCGGTATATATCTGTGGGTCCAACGATATATTTGATCGATGGGTCCATCTCTAATTCACACGTGCGGCGGTTTATTTATTTACTGGCTCTTGAAATAAAAATAAAATGGATGATAAAACCATTGTTGAGACTGTTTGTCGCCATCAGCACGATGAACAACCCGTAATGCGTAAGTCATAAATTCTCCGTATCTCTGTGTAAAGTGACAACGTATTGGCAGTTAAATTTCAGAATGGCTCTTTGGGCGGCACCGCCGACTTCTCTATCGTAGAGAGTAGAAAGGATAAGCGGAGGCACGCAGCGGTCGTTGCCGGCGAACAAGTGTACACGGGGGAGGTGCGGGATAACGAGCAGTTTGACACGTACATCTGCTTGCGCGAAAAGAGCACAAACAAGGTGCGAATCCTTCCCGTTCAGCAGGCGCTGCTGTCCAACAACGTCTACCAGCAGCTGGAACAGAAAGAGAAGCAGAAGGTGTTGCCAATGCTGACCAAGGAGCATGCTGCCAAGAAACTCCTGAAGGAGTTCGGCGGTCGCAAGGCCTCGCGCCTCGTGGACAATCGCGAAAAGATGATGGTCAATGTGGAAGTGGTGCGTCAAGACTTGGACGAAACAGTGCAGGCCTCTCCACAGAACGACGACGAAGAGGACAATACACTGGCCGACGTGAGCGCCAGCAACGAGGAGTACTTGGCCACCATAGTGCCCAAGTTTGACAAAACAGCCACAAAGATCAGTGAGGTGTTTGACGTGGAGGACGTGGTGCCGGCCAGCCTGCTGGAGAGGCTAGATGAGGAGGCCAAGGTGGTGTACGCTACGCCGCTGGAGACGCTGCCGTAAGTAGATTATTTGAATGGAGATTTGTACCTCAGAGTAACCAGGCCTTTCCCCACCGCAGCATTGAGTCGGAGTATCTGCGCACTTGCCTCAAGCGCATCCAGGATAGGGAGATAACCTCGAAGCAGGACTTGCTGCACATTAAGCTGATTATCTACATGGACGCCCTGCAGTCGCTGATAGCACTGCGCTCGCGCCAAATGAAGCGCGTGGAGCTGTCCCGCATCACGGAGAAGATCGAGAACGACATACGGCACCGCTTTGCGGACCCCAATGTGGCCAAGAACTGCACCCGCACAAATTACAGCACGGAGAAGGCGCTCACCCACTTCATTGTGCTGGCTCTGCTCATCAGCGACAAGCACGAGGTCGATGTGAATGTGCTCTCCCGCACCCTACGCACCACCAAGGAACGCATCAAATCGTACGCCCACATCGTCAATGCCCGACCCAAGTCCCGCTCGGACGTTCTCAGTCTGCGCCTGCCCAGCACCGTACCGGCCCTGGTGAAATCCCGCCGCTTCCAACGCAAGAAGTAGAAGTAGAACACCCTGTTTGACATCGATTAAACAACTTCTGGGTGGCCGGCCTGTCAAGGTCGTCACAATAAAGTTTATTTTTACATTACATTATTTAGGCTTTAATTGAAGAAAATCTTGAGTAACATTAGGCGCGTACACCTCCAACACGATGGCGTGCTCCAAACGAAAAAAAACATAATGCTGGAATTGGTTATAATCCTGCGTGTTTGAGTGTTGTATGTAACTCCTTTTAATTATTCATTGTAAGGGCCTGGTCCTGGTCCGTAGGATGGCCGTGTGTACGTGTTGTCTCACTGTCCGTGTCCGAGTGCTGTGCTGGAAAATTTATTTACGGCGGCAATCTTGTTAATCCCTCCCCCTTAGTAGTTAGTTGTGTGAATTCTATGTTGCTTCTTGGTTGGCATCCGCATCCGCATCCGCAAATCGCGTCTAAACGGCCAGGCCGAAGACGGACACGATGCAGTACATGGTCTTGTTCTCCCAGCGGACTGTGCAGCTGCCGTCTGTGTCGTTGTTCCAGTAGCAGGAGCTGGCCGTGTGCAGTCCGGCTCCGTTCTTCTGCATGATCATCGCCGTGACGATGTACTTGTATGGCTTCTGCTCCTTGGTGAGCACCGTTAGGCAGTTCTCCACCACCTGGCCGGTCCAGTTGTTCACCTTGTCGTGCTGGTACGCATTGCCCCCGATGGTGGTCTCGATAGCCTCCTTAATCGTCTTGCTCACATCATCCACTATGAACTGGCTTTCTTCGCGTGAGTCATCCATTTTTGCTTCAGTTTGCGAGTTGCGAAATCAGTCTAATGTCGTTTTTAACTTGTATGTTGTTTATTTAGCTTGTTTGTTTTACTCGTTGTGCGCGCGCTTTTGTCTCGTAGTCGACGCCTTGAGTGAAAAATAAAATAAAATAAAATATTATTTGTTTTGTTGGGTCTGAATGTCAGAGCAGCAGGAACTTTTTACGATCTGCTCTGGAAACTCTAGAATCAGTGGACAGTGTGTGCAGGTGAAATTAGTTAATTAGTTGGAACTACTGCTCACCGTGTGGCTGCTTTTAACTCAATTTTTACCTTTCTTTGGCTGTTGGCTGGCGATTTTCTCAAGCGGCTCCTGCGTTGTTTTTTAATGGAGAAAACACTCTACACGGTTACTACTTACTACACATTTGCTACATAATGGAAGGAAAAAGAGGGTGCGGATAACAGACAACACGGCCCAGAAAATGCAACGCATGCAAGGAGAAATCCACCCCATTTGCTCAATATACCTTGTCCTCACACGCGAGGTGGGGTTCGTACGAACCTTGCAATTTTCCTTGGCTGCTTTTGCCTGTCGTCCATACCATTTGTTATAGCCCATTCCCAATTACGACTAATTTTTTCGTCGCAGGAGAGAGCACCTATCGTTCAAATAAGCAACCCTCAGAATATACCAAAATATACCGTAAATATACCGATGGAAAAACGAACTTAGCCAACTTTTACTTTTATTTAAAGTTTTCTGCCATTTCTTTGTGGAGTTTGTGGCAGTTCTTATAAATGTCTTATCTACTTAAACAATTAGTTTAAAGTAATTTTTAAGGACTACATACATATATATGAATTTGTACCTTATCCATCAGACATAATTTTTACGCGCCAAAATTTGATTTTTGATCTGATGGGCTGAAAGGTGCAAAAATGTGCGAATATTTCAAATAGACGCACCTGCGTTCGAAAAGGACGCAACTTTTTTGCCACAACTATGTATAAAAAAGACGCCAAGACGCAGTCCTAGTGTACACAGCCTTTAAGAGTACCCCTATTGTCACTATCGATGTTTTGCCTACAAACAATCGGTGGTGCCAGCAGCTGAGATCGCCTTTGAATTCAATAAAAAGTCAATTCTATTTAATTTAACTAAGAAATTAAGCCGGAAAAGGGCAATCTGTGGGGAAGAAACAGCCTTAACTAAGCCCTGCAGCTGCAGTACTATTTCGAAAGGAATAGGTTCCGGCACAATAACAGGCAGGTTATTGAAGCTGGTTTGAGTAAGTTACTATTCTTAAGCGCGCCCAGCTGCACCAAGCGAAAACTAAACCAAAACCAATTTCAGGTTACATACGAAGCCGAAATCGGAATGCGAAAACGATCCTCAAACACCATATTCCAGTGGCTACAGCTGGTAAAGATCACGCAGATGAACAAGATTTGCGAGAACTAGGCAGCTGTCATCAAAATCTATGGTGCACAACAATCTGCATTCAATTCGTCGACGGTTTAGTTGAATAGCATCGATTTAATGATGATAATGCCCATATAAATATATGAATTTCAACAATAATAGATTCCTGAACAATGTATTGATGGGCCAGTCCCAGAAGATATTCAGTGATCAAAACAGAAAACAAGGTACGCCTTTGACTTCCATTCATATAGACACACTATACGTGCATATTTTCTGTAGTTTCTGATAGAATAGATGCTTTTCAAAACAAACAGAACAGAACGCAAGAAGAGAAATGAGTGAACACGCGGCAAAATCTGTTCTCAGGCAAAACAGAAAGAGAAAAGCTGATGGAGAGAAAGCCTCTGGGACCGATAATGCACGCAAACCAGGGGAAGTCAAAGTGAGAACGTCTCGTACAACAGTTCTCGGCTTAAACGACGATTGCTGGAGAGTGGTAATGGATTACCTCAACGTAAGAGACCAGCTAAGGCTCGCTTCCTCGAACGTCTGTATTGAAGAAATGTTCAAGAGATACGCAAGCCATCGTTACAGACATATTGATGAATCTCTCACGAATTATATTACCAACGAAGAACTGAGACAACTATTGCAGATCGTTGGCGACCATGTGGTTAGCTACGAGTCCGAATTGAATCCCGGTTCTAATGGCGATCAGCGTATGTGGCTGTTGGAGAGCCACTGCGCGAATCTTCGACATTTGAAAATGACTTTTCGACGCACCAGGGGCGGATGGAACTATTTAAACAGCCTTAAATATCTGGAATCTTTGCACGCTCATCTGTACTTTGGAAGTGTGACTAGGTGGTGTATGCCTTTTGTTCACAATCTTAAACAATTCACGTGTCTAAGGAAACTGAAATTGGAGGCTTTCTCATATAGCGGAAGAGGTTTGGATGTTCTTGATCAATTAGAATCTCTGGAGGTAGGTGCCTATCCTGGATTCGATGCCGAGAGCTTAGCGGATTGCTGCCAAACAATGAAGAAATTGCGATACCTTAACTTTGGAAAGCTTATTCCAAAAATCAGTAAGAATAATTTTGAAATTCTGGTGACGAACTGTCAGCAGCTGGAACGTCTGGCCTTTGGCGTAGAGCTCCTCGACTCCACGGTGCCCTATGAGCTGGTCTGCCAGCTGCCCATGCTGCAGCATTTACAGGTGTGGCATGGTGGTTCTTTACGCGAATCGTTTATCGAGAGATTGATCAACAAACAGGGTTCTCCTCTGGAAAGTCTTATCCTGGAAGGTCCCCGTTTGAGGAAGGCACAGGTTCAGCATCTTTGCAACATATCTACACTCACGGAATTGGATATATCATGCGATACCCTCCCCTTCGCGGACTTATTGAAGCTGAAGAACCTTGTCTACTTCCATATATCCACGCCCATGACAAAGGACCAACTTCTGCACCTGCTGGATGCGCTTCCACGCCTAAAAGTTCTCAATTTACAATTTTGCCCTGGGTTATACGCTTCCTTTCTGAATAGTGTTCGGAACTGGGTGAACGAACAGAGAAAACAGCGCGGGAGGATCAAAATCTATTTCGGATTTGGAGCTAAACACGTTATTTCGTATGCTAATCTTTTGTTAAAATCATAGAGGGTCGTTTAGGTCCCATATTAATAAACAAAGAGCTTAAAATCCAATAAATGTTGCCTAAACGCAAACGAGCGATATGGTTTTGTATTGCAAAACTCTCGTAAACGAGCTCGCAAGCGAGCCAAAAATTAGCTCTACTTCTTGTGTACAAACGAGCTCGCAATTAATTAATTAATTCCCAGAAAAATTCAACACCAAGATTAGAAGTATTCTTGGAAGGTACATATATATTTAAATATAGTTAATGGTTAATAAGGTTAAAGTATGCACTGACTCATATAAATCATATATATCATATAAATTTCGAGGAAGTTACTTTTATTTTCTTGACATTGCTCTTTTTTCTTTCTTGATAACAAGTCTGTCGAGATCTACTACTTAAGCAACTTCCAAGTCTCAATGCTCTTCAGTCTTGTATTTGAATTGTTGAGCTACAACTGATCAAAATGAGCTACATTACTGCATTTTTTATCCTTGGGTTACTCTCGCAGCAAACTCTGGCAAAAAGTTTGGTGAGTATTCCAGGTTAAGAGATATAGTAGACATCGAAAATATTCAATAACCATAATCACAGGTGGAATCAAATACTGACTGCACAGACTTCTGCCACAAATCCATAAAATCCGTCTTGGATCAGCAGCTAATGATGCAACTGCAACTGGATAACATTGAAAACAATTGGATGATGCAAAAGAATTGGACTGGAATTGGACTAGTAAATCATCAAGACAAACTGGAGAACAGACAAACACTAGAGGCAATCGAAACCAAACTAAAACAAAATGAGGATACCACATCGGCGGATACCATCGGCGCAAGCGGCAAGACTAGACAGTGTAGAACATAAATTACTTGAACGCCAAAGGATGGATACATCTGCCGAAAACTGGCTGTTGGAAATTATCGAAAGAGTGAAACAAAACTTGTCAGACCTGCAGGAAACAAACGATTCTGATATAGGGTGGTTGAGCGAAAGACTGGGAGGACTGGAGAAACTGATCACAGAGCAGCAGGAGAGGGCTGCTTTGGCCGAAAGCACAGCCACAGAGAGACTTGACAAATTAGAAGACAAACAACGACAGCTGGTTGCGGGGGCACAGCAGATACTGGAGAGACTAGGACGAATGGAAAACCAGATCGCAGTCGAGCAGGCGAAGGTTGGCAATGACACGTCCTATTTAAACAAGTTGCGGGACAAAGCAGAGGTACTAGAGGAACAGATTACAGGACAAGAAATATTAGTTACGAAGAGACTCTCCAACATTGAGAAAGTGCTGTCGGAGCAACAGGAAAATATAACTTCAAATATTAGTCGCTTCTCTGATGGTCTTAGCGGCATAAAGGAACAATTGTCTGGCCAACAATTGAAGCATATATCTGAAGCCGCAAAGGTCAAGGAGAGTATTGCCAAATTAGAGAAAGACTTAACTGACAGGCAACAAAAGATCGAGTCGGAGGGAAGTAAGCTGGCAGAGGTACTGAACGGGCTAAAAAATAAGTTTGCAGGCAATGAAACGAATTTTGAAAATGACGAAGTGCACTGTCGGACTCACAGACCAGACTGTCGCAGCTGCAGGATCAATTGACGAATCAACAGAAAACAATGTCTACCCACGAGGCAGCTATCAAGGAGTCAGCGTCCAAATTAAAAAGACTCTGGAAGAACCGGTTCGTTTCGTTTCAGAAACTTGGCTCAAAATTATATTATTTTGAGATGAATGAGAAACTAAACTGGAAAGATGCTCAGGATAGATGCCAAGAGCTGGGCAGCCACTTGGCTAGCCTGCAGGACCAGCAGGAGTACAACTTAGTGATAGAGGCTCTACCTGACTTAGTACAATACTGGTTGGATGTTAATGATATCGAAAAAGAAGGGGAGTATATGTCGAGTACAACTGGGAAGAAGGCGAATTTCTTAAAATGGAGGGGTTCCGGACAACCAGATAACTGGAACAACGATGAAAATTGTGTAGAACTATATAAAGAGGGAATGAACGATTTTAATTGTTCGGCCAAACTGTTGTACATTTGTCAAAAATAGTTATAGAGTGCAGTAAATATTTTTGCTGTTAATAAGCCAAAGTTTTCACTGTTTTCGCTTTATGAGTTCCAAGTTAGACTTATAAATTAATTAAATTTGTAAACTTGATTAGCACAAGAACGATTTTAATAAACTTTTTGGAAAATTTAAAGGTGTAGAGCATTCACGCAGTGTGTTTTTTGCAGTTGGTTGGGTTTCTCTTATAATCCTTTCGTTTTAAACCTTTAAGAATTATATATATGTACATATGTATATGCTCCTTGAAAAGTTCTGTTCTTGCAATTCATTACACAGTTTAAATATCTTGTTTTGTAAACGAACAGGAAGGAGGAGCCTTTTTAACTATGCAAAGATCTGCTATTGTTGTTGCTGATGTTTCTGATGAAGATTTTCACCGTTTTCCTTTGTCTGTTTATATTTCTGTTGGTGTTTCAGACTTTGATGTGGGTTTTCTGCTTCTGCTTTGCTTGAAATCACAGTGTGCGATTAGCATTCTTCAGCTGAGTGAACAACCAGTCGAATCCTTCGTAGAGGCCATCGCCGCTAGTTGCACACGTTGATTGGGTGTACCAGTTGCAGTTTTTGAGTGAGTCCAAGCCGAGCTTGTCGGTAATTTCAACAGAATTCATTGCATTTGGCAGATCCTAGAACGATCCAAACAAACGACAGGATTATGTGACGGTTTTTGATAATGGAAACAAATATTCTTGACGATAGTTGGCATATCAGTCCCGTCTTGAAACAAAATAAACTTTGAATAATCATAGTATAGTTCATAACAAGTCATTAACCCATCGGCATGTGTTTGGAATTGCCTTATCAGCGTATACCTTATACCTTCGCTTCGTCTTACCTGTTTGTTGGCGAATACAAGTAGAACTCGGAGCTCGTTCGCCGCTAGGATGCGCATCAATTCCTCTCTCGCCTCATCGATACGCTCTCGGTCGTTGCTGTCCACGACGAAGATAAGATGTAATGAACCAAAAAGGATGCCAATTAGTGAATCTGCAGAGAACTGAACCAAAACAAAGCAACAGAATAAACTTTGAATAATCAGCATATACGAATCATACGATCCCGCCACTTACCTGTGTATTCGCAAAGTAATGCCTATGCAATGGGTGTCGACCGCCCACATCCCACACTGTAAAGCTCATATTCTTGTATTATACAGTCTCCACATTTAAACCTAGAGAGAGTAGAGGAGAATAAAACATATAAGTAGATCGAGTACCGATATAATTTATTTTTGCTAGCAAGATTTACTTATCAATCGTAGGTATCGTGTAAACAATTTCGCCTAATTTGAGTTTCTGCAAAGAAACCAAACCAAAAAGATAGTTTAATTGACCTCTAATGCTGGTAAATGGTACAGGATTTCACTTATCGGTCCTGACCTTACATGCGACCGGACTCGTGTGTCTGGCAACAGCAATCGAATCGAATTTTTGCCTGAGACTGTCGTTGTCGTGAGGCAGAGAGTCTTTTGTTTGGGTTAATCAATCCGCACAAGCTGACGTGTTAATAGCTGAGTTATAACAATTCGCTTATGAAATTCAGGTACATGGTATTAAACTAGACTATGCATATACCAGTCTCCTGGTCGCCTGAACATTGCCTTGATTGGACGTGATTTCTTGATAACCAGACCCGAAGAACTTCAGTTTGATTTGCTAGTGCCTTTGGATTGTAGCCCAGTGTGGGAAGTTTAAATTGGTTATGGTCGTATTCCACTACACTTGAATTGAACAGTGTGAGACCAACCATAAAAACCTTATAGAAAAATCATGCGGTGAGACCACTAACCATACAGCACCGTATTGAGAACGGTCGTGTCATTTATTTAGACAGTGATTTTTTTGCGTATCTAAAAGTATTTTAAAAAGGAACCGATCAATTTAAATGGTGCCCATAGCGCGACACCTTCTTTGCACCGCCAGCAGAGGGTCAGCGATCCGACGATCTTAACAAAATGTTGGCCCCGATGACAGTCCAGCCGAAAAGGCACGATTCGGTGGCTCAAACAACCAAAACGGCGGTCCCACCGGTGGCATTTAAAACCATTCATTTATTTCCCTTCGGTTTATTTCTTACCTCTAAGAACCACTGCCACCGCCATGGCCGACGAAGCCCTCCTGCTGATCGAGCAGCGAGTTCAGTTGCTGTGCCTGTATGAACAATGTGTTCTCCTGCTGGCGACGACGCTTATACTCCTCCTTGACACGCACCATGCGTGTCTGCATCGCGCTCTGATAGCGACGCATAGTGTCCTCGTCACGCCTGCGCATATCTTCGGCCCGCTTCTCGCGCATTTCCCATTCTATCAACTTGCTTCTAAAGGAAATACACACACACAGTATTAGGGAAAATGCTACGATGCATTTTTTACAATATATTTAGCTATAAAAAATCCCTTAATATTGCATTGTTTTATAAACTCATGTAGTCTTGCCATAAATTCCGAAATGAGCAGGTCTCTTCAAAGTAAATTTGCAATTGGCACCTAAAACCCGTAGAGAAAAACTGTGAAAACTTTCCCAGTTTGTTTTCTATCAGCCGAAGAGTCTGGCGTGACGTTACACAATTTCTTAGTTAAAAAATATACCGTTTGCCGAGGTTGGTAATTTTTCTGGTATTTTTTTTAGATGTTTGAATATGTAAGAGAGATTTTGTGGAAGAACTATGATTATGAATTATCTTTTTTATTGGATATTTATCGTAGGACCGAGCCTTGAGCCTTTATCTTAATCTCAAGTCGAACATCATTGTGCCTCGTCGTGCAAGCGACATGTAATTTGTTTTTGCAATGCTCGACCTTTGGCTTAAGCACTTTTCGCATGTCCGTCTGTGTGGCTTCGGTTTTCGAAGAATTTAATTAAAACATAGTATTAAAAAAAGTCGATAAAATTTACTTTTTCTGATTTTAAAAGGTTTTTACATGAAATTAGTTAAGTTTCAACAAATTTCGAAAATAATATCGCTACGGAATTATATGGAAATTTGTTTTTTATACCCGATACTCAAATAGCATAGGGGTATATTAGATTTGTGGTGAATGTGGATGTGTTGAATACCCAGAAGGAAGCGTTTCCGATCCCATAGAGTATATATGTACAATGTACATACATATTTTCTGGATGAGTATCAAAAGCCGAGTCGGCAAAGCCATGCCTGTCTGTCCGTCCCGGTGAGCGGCTAGTTCTCAGAGACTATAAGAGCTAGAGAAATCAAATTTGGTATCCAGACTCCTCTAATATCACAATGTTATCAAATTTCGCCTCGCCCCCAAAGAGGTTGAAAAATCCACAGTTTTAAAGATACGAGAAAACAAAAACAGCAGCAGAAAATGACCATATCTACATAGCAGATGACCAAATCTGGTTATCTGATTATTATTATAACCAGAATGAACAAATTTGCAGTGGCTACGCAACGCCTTCCACGCACTTACTCACTCTATCTCTCTCTTTCACGCACACACTCGCTTCCTCTTGCAGTGTGCGCTCTCTGGCACGGGTATAAATGCAGAGTTGCGGCCGTAGCAGCGACTCACGACGTTCCCCTCGTTTTTTTAGTCTTGGTGGACCCAAATAAGAGAAAGATAGGATAGGTGACCTCCTACACCGTGGGTCCACCAAGTTGATCCCAAGTTTTATAAAATACCGACACCCTTTTGAGGCTATAATAGTAGTAGGGAAAACCAGTCTGAACGTTTTCTTGTATGATGCCATTTGTAAACAGAATATTATTGAAGCAGCACAGCACTCCCCTTAATACATATACTCACCCACCATTCACATTCCATGTGTGTACATTTGTGTATGAAAATTATCATATTTAGTTAGTAGACATCTTGAAATTCAATAGTCGAATTATTATACGTATATCTTTATATATTTTAATCGATTGACACACAAAAAAGAAAGCTAGACATACTTCAGAATATATCCACTTTATATCTCTAAAATTATCGTATGATTAAATATATGTACATAATGGTTAAGATTTGATGGGAATACTGTTTCTGTTGTTGCATGCATTTCTTCCCTTCTTTAGTTATCGATATTGTATTGGTTTTTTTTTTTTGGGAATCGTGACAATATTTAAATCAAAGCATATTTATAAATTTTAGTTCATTAAAGACATAAAGAGTTAATGTTTTATTTGTTTCACTCGCGAAAGAAGCGAACAAGTCAAGTGTTTAACTATATTATACGCATTTTGTATATATGATTAATCCAGTAGTGTTTTTGTCTTAAAAACGACGACGACCCCATGGGACATTATTTCCTCCGACATTATTTCCACGCTGATTGCCGCCTTGGTTCATATTGTTAACTCCAAATTCAAAAGCGAAGGAGTCCTATTCGAACAAGGAAATATAATTGTTCAATTGAGTGTAACTTTAGCTAGATATCAGCCCAAAATCCCATTTGATTAATACTATCATGGCCTGAGAGACAGACATCCCCCACACACAGAACCTGGTTCTGGTTCAACGATCAACGAGCCGATCAACGAATAATTATTCAATTTGAATTGGAGATCGAGAAAATTTTCCCCCACAAAAGTAATATGTGTTCACAAAATAATAAAATTTGTTTTTTATAAAATAAAAAAACCATACGAAATAGAAAGGAAAATTCTTTCGAAATAAAACCAAAACGAGTCGCTACGCGATTTATGTATCCAATAAAATTCAAAGGTATATTTTATACACAAACGCTGGTATTGATATCCCATGCTATCTCTCTATTTTTATTATCGCTGTTAGCCGAAGGGACAGATTGATTTTTAGTTTAATGCAGAGAGGGAGTGATTGGGACAGGCAAAGGAGACCGCACAACTCTCTCAATTTTGCTTGCGCTTGTCATGAGAATGTGCACATACATATATACCCTCTGCTTGTTACATAAATCTACACGAATCTATTATACACCTTTACTCTTTGAGTATTAGATACACAATGTGTGTGATCATATATGGATTCACACACCCTCACGAATGTCTCAAACCAAATAGACAGAAACTGCTTTGCTCCCATTTATATACTAGGATCCCATGGCAGCAAGTACTTAAGACTTATTCGCCACATTTTTTTAAATGAAATGAATATGAAAATATAATTCGGGATTTTGCTTTCCAGTATACGCCCAAAGTTCACGTTTTTTTAAGTGTTTACACAATGAGTGTGTCTCCCAGATATTTTCAAATATTCAGCTCAACAATAGAGTACAAAAGATGCCCTGAATTTGAGTAAACCCTATGCTCCCACCCAATGGATGTTTAGAGAAAAGCGTTGGGCAAGAAAAAACTCTTTGCCATAGGGTTTTTGGCGAGAAGCCAAAGAAGCCATAGAAGCCTCTGTGGTTGAGAGCCCTGTACATACCTGTTTGTTGGGTCCGCCCGGGCCAGAGCTATTTCCAGTCATGGTTGAATTGTTATTGTTTCCTGATTAGAAAAAAAAACAAAACATTTATTACAGATTCAATTTGAACATTCATTTAACCATTCATGTATTTCCCTTTTGGTTTATTTCTTACCTCTAAAAACTTCAAAGGGAGAATTGCTATTGCCTCCGAAATTGTCGAAGCTGGAGTTATTGCCGCCGCCGCCAGCGCCATTGCCGACGAAGCCCTCCTGCTGGTCGAGCAGCGAATTCAGTTGCTGTGCCTGTATGAACAATGTGTTCTCCTGCTGGCGACGACGCATATCCTCCTCCTGACGCGCCATGCGTGTCTGCATCTCGCTCTGATGGCGACGCATAGTGTCCTCGTCACGCTTGCGCATTTCCTCGGCCTGTTTCTCGCGCATTTCCCATTCTATCTTCTTGCGCTCATTGTCCACTTCGCGCTTTCTCAGCTCTAAAGGAAATATACACACACACTATTAGGGAAAAGGTATATAAACAGAATGGCCATGATCTGCCACGATCATTGGCTCCTAACGAAGAAGAAAAAAGCTTTAGTTTTTTGTCAGAATGAAACCTCAAAGGACGACAACACAATCTTTTCCAAAAGCCATACATGTCCAATGGAACCAATGGATAAATATGGATACCCCGCCCACCACAGTATAAGAAACATTTGCTTGGATGTTAGATAAATTCTTAATAAACTTTGCAGCAGCCATGCTATCAACCTGAAGCATTAAATTATCCTAAATACCGCTGGGATTCATTGAATGACGTTGATATGTTCCCATATATAGCGAATGGCTATATTTATTTAGGAATGACGCAAAATAGAGACCATTCTCATCAGTCAGACCAGTCCCACGTAAACGACGAATGTAATAGTCTGTATTTAATGCGTTCTTGCCGAAAACGCAGGGTTTTCACATGCTTAGGAAGGGTCTAGTGGGGTCTATTCTTTTAACGCAGTTGCGTACATATGATTATGCCTACCGTGTAAGCGTGACAAAACATCTGTTCTTGCCGGTGAAATATATGAAGGAGATAAATATAAATGTACAAATAATCCATAAAAAAAAAACTTTAAGCCAAATCCTATTATTAGATATATGATTTTTGAGTACCCCTATGGCCATACGGGCACTGCTAGATCTATAAGAGGAAAACAACGATGGTTTTCGCACTGATATTCAAAGAAATGGTAGAAAACTGGAAGGGATTTGGAACTTCACATTCCAGAAATTTCTAAAATGTATTTGCTTTCCCTAATTGTCATTTAAACGGACACAAATCAGTTGTTTTCAGATAGCAATACGCAATAACAATTTACATACAAGACAGGAGCAATGGAACCCACATCATTCTGCAAATATGGAATGTTTTGGCAATGGTAATCGTGATGTTAAATAATGTTAGAAAATTCTATATTCTATGTCAATCAGCACAGAGGAATGTGCAATTTGTTTTATAATACGCCCCCATAGGTCCCATATGTAGACCAAAGACTTGTTCTAATCCGAATAGAAATGAAAGACTCGTTTGTTCAAAAGTGAGAGAGAAAAACAAAGATTAGGTGACAAAAAGATATTTTGATTTGCCGTAGAACCCTCCACGCCATGCACAGGGCAATCAAATTAAGGCCATGAGACACAATAGTTACATACATATATAGAATCGAGGAGAATGCGACAATATGAACGTAAAACCCGAAGTTTTTGTTTGTGTTAATCCCCCCGCAACGTGATAATACTGACCTTGACGCAGGAGCTCAGTCTCTTGCTCATATCGAGCGTACTGCATCTGAGCATCCAGCTTGTCCTCTTCCATTTTGAGCTCACGCTTAAGGGTATCCTGCTTGCTCTTGTACAGATCGTGCAGCTGCTTCCAGCGGGAGCCGTACTCGTGCTCGAACGAATTGAGATCTGCAAAGCGCGGACCGACGCTGCGCTCCTGATTGAAGTCCTGCAGCTTCTTGTTGAGGGCCTTCTCGGGCAGCCCATCGTTGTCGTCATTCACCTCCATGGGCTCCACCAGGCAGGGGCGCAGTGAGGCCGTCAAAAAGAAGCACTTCTCATTGCAGAAACGCAGACAGGCGTTGGCCGAAGACTTCTTGGCGAACTCAACGATACCCTCGCCCGTATGCTTGCCGCGATCGTCGACGGTTATGCTGGCCCGTTCGATGGGGCCGAATATCTCGAAAGATTTGTACAACAACTCGTTGGACACGAACGGTGTGAGGTTCCTCACGCGCAAGATGGTTGCATTGGGTGCGAATCGGACGCGTAGCTGGCGCCCCTTGCGCATGGTACCGTCCAAGGCGCGCTTGGCTTTCTCAGCATTTACATGATAATCGACCTTAAGGAATGTGAAGTTCTTCTCAATGTTTGAGAAGATTTCGCCAATCTCCCCAAATGGTTTGAACATTTCGCGCAGCTCATTGTCGGTGATGTCGCCAGTGAGATTGCCCACATACAGACGATTGCGGCCAGAGAATTTTGTCTCCTCGGGCACCTCCACGGGTGGCAGCTCCAGTGTGGGTCCAGCAATGGCCCGCAGACGTTGGGCAATAAAGAAATCATCCCCGCCGCCACCACCACCGCGTGGACCGCCACCTACACCGCCCATCATGCTCATGTTGGGCCCCCCTTGACCACCGCCCGAACGTTGACCGCCACCACCGCGATTACCGCGATCACGCTGCTGTTGCTGGGCACGTACACCTCCGCCTCCCTGGTGATTGCCACCAACTCCTGGATGATTGCCACCAACTCCTAGATGATTGTTACCACCTCCTGGATGATTGTTACCGCCTCCTGGATGATTGTTACCACCTCCTGGATGGTTGCCACCAACTCCTGGATGATTGTTACCACCTCCTGGATGGTTTCCGCCACCTGCTTGGTTATTGCCACCGACGCCGAGGCCGCCACCGCGAGGACCACCGCGTAAACCACCTTGCCCTTGTCCTTGAACCTGCCCTGGACCTTGGTTTGCATTGGGGGCTGGCTGCTGATTTGCAGCCACAGATTCATTAACTTTCTCAGCGACATTTCCGGCTTCCGGCTTCACTGCTTCATTAGTAGTAGACTTTTGCTATATTTGTATTATATATATTTAAATCAGTATAAGAAGAATGATGAAATGGATGTGGAAAATATGCACGGATATGTCTGGGCCCCCAATCTGCAGTGCGTCTAATTCCCCTCTAAGCAGAAGGGTCGTTTTTTCGGGATACGATGCCTCAACGTTCTGGGGGACTAAAACTGGCACTGCAGAGATGGAGCCCACTCATGGATGCGCATATGCATGTGTATAGGGTAGAATAATATACATATAATTAGGCTTGAATACCTCCCACTAATTACAATAAAAGGCAAAAGCCCTTATCATTAGATTAAGAAACCATTTGGGAATGTACCACCCATCCAACGAAATGGCGTTTGACCCCCTCCAAAATAACTCGTTTGTATACCCTTTCAGAGAGGGATAACACACCTTTTGCAGAAATTAGCTTTATCCATATAGTTGGCATTGTAAACATCATTCGAGCAATAGATTCTCGATATGAAGAATGAATGTTTGTAAGGTTTTCAAAGGAAAACTGTAGAAAGACTCTTCCAATGCTGTTCAATTTTGTTGTTGCTCTCTCCACCTCCCCACGCAGCAGCGTTCAACAGCCAATGACAATATAAATAAATATAAATACATAAATAAATAGTATAAATGACACTGGTCATGTGTAGCCAACGCTTAAGCCTACAAAAAGTCACCCCTCCGACTTAGAAGATGGCAGAGATCGAAAGCAACTCTGAGCCGGGATCTGTATGCCAAATAGATGACCAAAGACACAAAAAATAACAGATTATCGCTTTGAAGTAAAATCAGTCTCAGCATCACCCACAAAAGTTGAATATGAACCACCAAGAGTGTTCTGTAAATTGTGGATATACCACAGTCATATTCATTTTAAGATAAACGGCCTATGCTTTCACAAAAAAAAAAATTGCATGCATGCACATACACCGGTATGTATGTATGCATGTATGTAAATATGTACAAACATAATTAATCAAAAAGTTCAATGTATTCAAAGAGTGCTCAAAACAACCTTAAATCGAATACGAATAATGAACTTTTGATTGTCAAAAAAAAACCCGTTTTTTATGATGAATACAACCCAGTATCTTTGAACACTTTGAATAGTTAAGAATATAACAGTTAATGAAAATTTTACTGTATTTTTTGTAATTAATTCCCAAAATGTATGTACTGTACGTACACTTGCTCCCCATATCTCTGCGTACACGTAGAAAACGAACTACATTTTTGTGTTCAGTTGTGGATAACTTTTAATGTAAGGCACTTTAAGCAACGATTCTTTTTATAATATTCTTTGCTTATTTCTAAACTTATCCATATTTTTTGTTTGTTCAATAAATCAAACTTAATAGGAACAAAAATTCATTTAGAAAAACATAAGAGCAATTTGACGCCTCAAAAGTCTGCGTACACTCTAAAAATTCTGCGTACAACACTAAAATTCTAAATTGTTAATATTTTGTGGGATATCCCTTTTGTTTTAGAACATCTGCCAGACGTCTAGGCATTGAGTCAACCAGATTCCTGGTGTCCTCGGCTGTTATTTTGGCCCATTCCTCCATGATGACATCCTTCAACATGTTTTTAGAAGTTATGGTGTGCTCACGAGTCCTGCGCTCGAGTAAATCCCATAGATGTTCTATGGGATTCAGGTCTGGGGACTGAGGAGGCGATCGAAGCTGATTTTTACATTGTAAAGCAGCCAGAGCTTCACATTGTGGGCAGTATGCTTCGGATCATTGTCCTGTTGGAAGCAAAAGTCGTCTTCAAGCTAAAATTTTCGGGCACTCTGCAGAAGGGTTTCACTCAGAATTTGAATATAGGCAGTGTGGTCCATTGTGGATTCTATAAAATAAGATTTCCAACACCATTGGCCGCCATACAACCCCACACCACTACACCACCACCTCCATGTTTTACAGTCGGTAGTAAATTTTCTTTATCCATGGCTTTTCCGCTTTTTCTCCAAACAAGTTTCTTTCCTTGTATGCCAAATATGCAGAACTTGCTCTCATATGAAAAAATAACCCTGTTCCAGAAGCTGGGAACCTTGGAAATGTGCTCATTGGCGAAATCCATACGCTTATTCCTATTGACCTCAGATACATGCGGCTTCCTGCGAGCAACTCGGCCATGATACCCCGCCTTTTTCCAAGTGCGTCGGACAGTTTCTTCAGATACAACTTTGGAGAAACGTTCTGCAACTTCAAGTTGTCCTTGATGAGCAGTAATCCTAGGATTTAGTGGCACCAGTTGGACAACACGCTTTTTCTCCCGTTCTGTCAAGAACGGTGGTCGGCCAGACCGGGGCTTTGACAGTATGGAGCCCGAAGACACATAATTGTCTTAAACTCTTTGGCACGAGGAATGAGTTCTGCCCAGCAATAGACCAATTTCTCGGTAGGATTTGCCCTCCAACCTATATTTTAAAATAAGTTTTCGGACTTCGACAGAAATTTCTTTTCCTTTTTGCTCCATTGTCAACCGCGTGCAAATATTTTTTCAACGCAATGGGAAATAACGCACATCAACGAAAAACAATAAAGCAAAGTGAAAAAACTAACAGTAATCGCGAATTCCGGCATTGTACGCAGAATTTTTAGAGTGTACGCAGACTTTTGAGGCGTCAAATTTTTCTTATGTTTTTCTAAATGAATTTTTTTCCTATTAAGTTTGATTTATTGAACAACAAAAAAATATGGATAAGTTTAGAAATAAGCAAAGAATATTATAAAAAAAGAATCGTTGCTTAAAGTGCCTTACATTAAAAGTTATCCACAACTGAACACAAAAATGTAGTTCGTTTTCTACGTGTACGCAGAGATATGCGAGCAAGTGTATGTGTGTATATGGAAAAACAGAAAAATAAAAAACCAGAATGAACCGGAATAATTTTTCTTTTCTTTCAGAGACATAAACCCATTTATGCATGTGGTGTACATACAAGAGAGGATAAAGTGAAAGAAGGGAGGGGATCTTTCCGTCAGTTTTTCACTTACATTTGCGTTATTCGGACCCTGAACATTTTGTCTGTTTTGGTTTCCTCCACGGCGATTGCGATTGCCGCCGAATCCATCCTTATTTCCGAAATTCTTGTTCTGATTCTGGCTGCCGCCAGCGACGCCGCCACCGGCGAGACGGCCATTTTGGTTGTTCAAGCCACCGAATCGTGCCTTCTTTTCGGCTGGACTGCCATCGGGGCCAACATTTTGTTTCGGAGCCGGGTGCTTGCCTATATTGCCTTTATTGGCCGGATGGTTGCCTCTCTGCTGTCGTTGAGGCAAAGGTTTAACGCTATGGGGACCATCTAAATTGATCGTTTCCATCTTAAAATTCTTTTAACCACGAGAAAAAATAATCTCAAAAAATTGCACAACAACACAACCCAGCGTCAGGGATGTTAATATATTCATATATCAATATATCGATATATATATTTTTTTTGCATTTTTCAAGCGATACTATTTGTATGAGTTCTGAGCAAATCTACTCTATTTTTCTGTTGTTTCCTGACAATTAAATGGACATCGGTATACTTATTCAGATATACCGGCTTCTTTTTATATTTATTATTATTTTGTTTTATTATTATTATATTTATATCGAATGCAATTAAGATCCTATCGTTTGCAAAACATAATCTGCGTCGATACTGCCGACCTCATATCGATGGTTTTCGATTTCCAAGGCCGAAAAAAGGAAATCTTTGTTTATTTTATGAGTTTTTAAGCAAAAAATATTCCACCATGACAACATCGCCAACAGAAACTGCATCTGCATCTGCATTTTCCAGCTCGGACACAGCCGCCTTAGAGCGCGAGACAGAAGTGCAGGCCGAGGAACAAGTCACATTCGAACAAATCTGGAATGAAACGCACAGAAAAGTGAGCAGTGGATGGATACGACAGAATAGCTTCAAGAGGGTATATACAGAATGTTCACACCAGAAAAACCAGTATCTAAGTCCAATTTTATCCATTGCAGATCTGCCTGCAATTCCCGGATGACTATTTGCCGCACAGCAATGCCATCAGCGTTAGCCTGAAGGAATCGCTGGCTCCAGAGGACATCAAGGTGTTTATTATGGCAGACACCACATATGGCAGCTGTTGTGTGGACGAAATTGCAGCCGCCCACGTGGAGGCAGACAGTGTAATCCACTTTGGCAACGCCTGCCAGAGCAAGGCTAGTCGCTTGCCCGTGCTCTACATGTACCCATGGCTGTTCCTGGATGCGCCAGTGATGATGGAAAAGCTGGCCTCCTCCCTACAGACCGAATGTAGGGAACGTGAGGTGTGTGTTTACCTGGACATTGGCTATCACCATTTGCGCGAGCTGCTGGGCGAGGAAAGTAGTCTCTACAAACAGCTCAATGAGGCACTGCAACCGAAAGAGCTGGTTTTGGAAGTGTATCCTCTGGCCGAAGAGGATGCGGATGCCTCCAAGCAGCACCCAAAGGCAGCCAGCGAGCGCATCTGCATCTTTGTGGGTTCCGATAACCAGCGCTTTGCCAATCTCTCCTTGACCGCGCCGGCCCTCCAATGGCACATCTTCGATGGAGCCTCCGGCACGCTCAGCTTGAAGAATCCCCTGACAGCACAGTACATACGCAGGCGCTACTTCTATATCGAGAAGTGCAAGGATGCGCAGACCTTGGGCCTGATCGTGGCCACTCTGACAGCCGATGGATACCTGGATGTGGTCGCCCGCCTCCAGGCCATGGCCAAGGCTGGGGGCATCAAGACACAGCTCATCTCCGTGGGTCGCATTAATCCGGCAAAGCTGGCCAACTTCCTGGAGATTGACTGCTTCGTCCTGATCGGCTGCCCCTTCAATAACATGTACAACTCCAAGGAATACTACAAGCCTATTGTCTCGGTCTTTGAGGCCGAGATGGCGCTGAACCCCGCCTGGCACATGAAGTATCCCGAGGCGTATGTGACCGATTTCAAAGAGCTGCTTCCCGAAGGACGCCGTTTCCTTGCCTTCGATGAGCAGGCGGTGCCCGAGCACGACGTCAGCTTGGTCAGCGGTCGCATGAGGGGTGCGACCAATGAGTCGCTCGAGACGGCGGGCGACCCTGCCTCGTTGGCTGTGGCCACCCAAGCCAAAATGGCTCTGATGACCACCAATACGGGGCTGACGTTCGAGGACCGCACCTGGCAGGGACTGGACCCGGCTCTGGGACAGACGGAGCCAGCCGAGCTGCAGCCAGGCCTCAGTGGCATTCCGATTAAGTACTCGCATCAATAAATACCACTCCAGATGGATCATTAGCCAGAAACAGATCGTGTGCATGTAATTGTAGGTATTTTTCGGTTTACTGATCTTTTTGCATGAAATTTTCTTGGATTGAACTACTCGTACATGTCCAACAACAGGGGAGCGGGACGGGAACGCCTAGCGCGATCACTTAGACCCTCAACCAGTACATAGAGGAGCGAATTCTGTTGTAGTCGGGCAGGTTCTCGACGGGTCCCACAGCGGCGACGGCAGGGCATCTGTCGTAGATATACTTCATGGCTACATCGCGCACATTCGACACACTGACATTGTCGATGCGCTGCTCCAGCTCGTGCAATGGGATGCGGCGGTTGTAGCACAGAATCTGGCGGCCAATGTCCTCGCAGATGGGGGTGGTTCCGTCCAGCTGCAGCAGCATGTTGGTCTTCAGCAAGTTCTTGGCGCGCTCCACCTCGGCTTCGGTGACCATGGTGCAGAGGCGCATCCACTCCGTCTGAATGTTGAAGATCATGTCCTGCCAATGCGAATCTCATTGTTATATCCGAGTGGTTTTAGCGAGAGATGAATATCTATGGCTTACCTCACACTGCAGAGGATCGCACACGAAGTAAATGCCCCAAAGACCGGTGTCCTTGTAGCAGGTGTTGAACGACTGGAAGCTGTGGCACAGGTCTGTGGGTGAGGCGTCAGACTGGGTGAACTGGTATCTGGGATAACTACCGATTTATATACTCACTGTCCTCGGCGCTGGCACGGGCCAGGTTGGAGGCATTGTTGGCTCCACCGCCCTGTGAGCGATCCCAGGCACCCACCAAGGTGTTGGCCACCATCAATGGGATGTTGTCCTGATCGGTCCAGCCGCAACCCTCAACGGCGACAGCCACATGGGCTAGGGGAAGGGAATCGTCGCGCACACGAACCTCAGAGCCGGTGAAACGGCAGGGAGTGATCTCTGGTGGAAGCGTGCTAGCCTCCAGGCGGCCCAGGCTCGAGCCGGCCAGTTGGACCAAATCTTCATGCTTTACACCGCCGGCAGCGGCCAGGACAATGCGAGAGGCCTTGTAGTGGGTCTGGATGTAGTCGGTCAAGTCGGATTTGCCAATGGACCTGCACAAAAACAAGCAATGAGCCGGGGATTCCCAGGAGGTTGTCATATTTTTGTAATACGCACTGAATGTTCTTGGTGGGGCCAAGGATGGTCTGGCCCAACGGGGTGCCCTGGTAGGCGGTGGCATGCAAGTGATCGAACACCACCTCCTGGAGGTTGCTCTCAATCTCCTGCATCTCGCGCAGGATGACCGAACGCTCGCGGGCAATCTTCTCCTCTTCCAACTTGGAGTTTTGGATAATGTCGGCCAGAATTTCAACGGCCTTCGGTACGTCCTTGGACAAGCACTTGGCGTAGAAGACGGTCTGCTCGCGAGACGTGTAAGCATTCAGATGGGCGCCCAGGTTCTCAACCTCCAGCTCCAGGTCGGTCTGGGAGCGCTTGGCGGTGCCCTAAAAAAACGTATGGTTTATAAACTATGCGGAATAGTATTATCGACCACTCACCTTGAAGGCCATGTGCTCCAGGAAGTGGGCCACGCCGTTGTTCCTCTCGTTCTCAGAACGGGAGCCAGCATCGATCCAGAGACCGACGGTGGCGGTGGCAGCGCCAGAATCCTCGCTAGCGACGCGCAGACCATTGTCCAGCTTGGTCACCTGGGTGGCGGGTATGTTCAGCAGAGTCTTCTGCAGGGAGGCAGTCGACTTAGAGCGCTGTGGGATCGGATAAGCGACGCAAAAGATTAGTTAAGTAAATCATAACCATAACCTCAAAATCCATTCAACAACATTTTCCAAAGAAATGTTGCGAATTTTCCGCCCATTAAACTGGTGGGCTGCTGGCTGGCTGGACATCGGCAGTCCCGACCGGGAGGCAGAGAGGGTGCAATGCTCGGAAACAAGTGCAGTTTGTGGCCGTTCAAATTACGTAATTTGTATCCTGGTCAGCGTAATCGAACGAGTGGGACTTACCTTGATGAGGTCAACGCCTCGCAAGAATGAGCGCATATTCTGCGTTACTCCAAGAACACGCAACGCCATCGTTTGTTTCTATCGTTTAGTTCTTATTAACTTAAAATTACTTAAACGTTTGCCTTCGGCGCTGTTGAAAATTCACGCACACACACACGACTTCACACTCATTCACAGGGTGGGATAAGTTGGCTGCGCTCGAACAGCTGTCAGGGCTGGATGAAACCAATGCGCGGTGTTCAACACTATTTAAAAAAATCGAATTTTCTTTTTGTTTTGGCGTTGTTTTTTTCTCGGAAACATATAGTTGAATTTAGATTGTAAACGGAAAAATATTAAATTCGATTCAATTTGGGCCACAGCCCACTTAGTTCACAATGGCGGGAAACTTTTGGCAGAGCTCCCACTCGCAGCAGTGGATACTGGACAAGCAGGATTTGCTGAGGGAGCGACAGCACGATTTGCTGTCTCTGAACGAGGACGAGTACCAGAAAGTGTTCATATTCTTCGCCAACGTGATCCAGGTGTTGGGTGAGCAGCTGAAGCTGCGCCAGCAGGTAATAGCCACTGCCACCGTGTACTTTAAGCGGTTCTATGCCAGGAATTCGCTGAAGAACATTGATCCGCTGCTCTTGGCACCCACCTGCATACTGCTGGCCTCTAAAGTGGAGGAGTTCGGCGTCATATCCAACTCCCGGCTGATATCCATTTGCCAGTCGGCCATCAAGACCAAGTTCAGCTATGCCTACACTCAGGAGTTCCCCTACCGCACGAACCACATACTGGAGTGCGAGTTCTACCTGCTTGAGAATCTCGACTGCTGCCTGATAGTGTACCAGCCATACCGACCACTGCTCCAGCTCGTGCAGGACATGGGCCAGGAGGACCAGTTGCTCACGCTCAGCTGGCGCATTGTCAACGACTCCCTGCGCACCGACGTCTGTTTACTCTACCCGCCCTATCAGGTATCACTCCACGCTCCTCTCCTCGTCTCAGCAAAAGGTCTCGCCCAGTCTCAACCGGTCTCTTTTTTAGATTGCCATTGCCTGCCTGCAGATCGCTTGCGTTATACTCCAGAAGGACTCCACCAAGCAGTGGTTCGCCGAGTTGAACGTGGACCTCGACAAGGTACAGGAGATCGTTCGGGCCATTGTCAATCTCTACGAGATGTGGAAGGACTGGAAGGAGAAGGATGAAATACAAATGTTGCTGTCCAAAATACCGAAACCCAAGCCACCGCCACAGCGCTGATCTATACGACATTCTTTTAGATTTACACGAGACGAGTATTGCTTAAATAGGTTTCTTTTTTCAAATTTTATACCTATACATATATTTATACTATAGCGATTAAAAGGAGATTTTAAGCTAAAATATGGCCGGCCCATATGGAGCCCTCAGAGATACTTGGACTGTCCCCGGGAGAACTTGCTGTTCAGTATCTTGGCCTTGTCCACAATCTGTTTGGTTTGATTGGAGTCAATCTTGTTGAGCTTCAGGTCCACGTCGCGACTAAAGGGACGACGCTCGGCCTTTAAGCCGGCGGCAGCCAGTTCTTTCTCCTGCGGAAAACCCACAATATTGTTATCAATTATTAAGAGTTATCCCATTCGTGGCTCACCCTTTCCTTTTGCTCCTTGCGAAGCTTCTTTTGGTGCAGGGCCACCAGGGACTCGTCTCGCTTGTGTTTCTTTTTGTGCTTCTTAGCCATGCTTTCCTGTTCGTCATCCCTCTGTTGCACATACTTGGCCTGGGCCATCTGCTCCAGCTCCTTGGAGCTGCAAGGCTTGGGCCCAGCGACGGCCGCTGCTGCCGCACTCTGCGGCGTCTTTGTCCAGTCAGAACGGTCGCTGAAATCGGGCCGCTCTTTGCCCTGGTAGAAGGTACGCTTCAGGTTGTTGAGAGCTGCCAGGCCACCCTTCAGGCCCACTTCGGGCAACTCCAGCATCCACTCCTCGCGCCCGTCCTTGTCATTTGTGGAGGGGCCCAGACCGCCGCCCTGCAGGACGGACAGTTTCAGGGCCAGCGCCCGTTCCTCGAGCTCCACTTGGGTGGCATTTGGCATGGGGCCAAAAGTTCCACTCATGTCATCATCGTCATCCGCATTCTCTTCTGGTAAAGGGTCAGCCGCAGATGGTGAGGCTGCTTTAGGAAAGTCGCTGGGCAGGATGGGACCTATCATCTGGGGTGGTTCAGTCTTCACCTCCTGCCGCAGATGCGGCGGCAGAGGGGCACCGAAGGCACCCTCTTGATCTTCAGCAGGCGGCAGACTTACAGAGACTGTTGGCTTTGGCGCAGGCTGTGGTTGCGGTTGCGGCTGCTCCTCCCGCCTGCTGCGCTTCTTCTCCTTGTGCCGGCGCTTCTCCTTTTTGTGCTTCTTTGACTTTTTCTTCTTGGACTTGTCCACATCCTTGCTGGACTTCTTGTGCTTCCGCTTGCGCTGCAGCTCCTCGCTGGAACTGCTGCTGTCGCTGCTGCAGTCATCGCTGGACATGTCTGCTGGTCGCTGCTGGCGAGAGTAATAGTGGGAAAATCAAAATTAAGAAACGATAAGGAGGCACCCTTAAAAAAACTCGTGGGTTCTTTCGCTTTTGAGCTACGGTCTCTGTATTGAATGTAACAACTTTTGTGCTTAAAATTATACAACATAACGAAGCGGGAGACGAAGCAACTTAGTCAGTAAATGGCAGCCTCGGGAGCATAAGAGCAAGGGAGCATTTTGAATGCCGAAAAGGAGTCGAAGAATAGGATTGGATTTTGGATGGGACGGGACCTAAACGGCAAACGTCTTCTGGGCCTTTCGGTAGCTGTAGATGAGCGACTTGAAGACTCCCGCACTGGCGATGTTCTTCACCGACTGCGTCACACTGCTGCGCCACACGATGTCGTTGACAGAGGCCTGCAGGACCTTCGGCAGCAGCGGGGACATAGACAGATGCTCCACCACTTCGGGGAAGTCTCCACGGCTGGCGGCATTGCTTTGGAGACGTCGCCTCAGCTCCTTGGGCATGCGGCGCAAATGCTGCGACGTGGCCAGGCGCGACTTGTCCTGCTCGAAGAGAATGGCCGGCTTGCGGGAGCCCGGCTCCTGGCCGTGCATGTTGACGGCCAGGTACTGCTGCAGCAGGCTCATGGACGGCTGGTAGAGGGCGAAGAACTCGGATATCTGCGGCGTCACTATGTTGTGGACCTTTTGCTTGTTCTCGCCAAAGATCATGCGAAAGTCGCCCTTGTAGCTGAGCCCGGCAATGGCCAGGAACAGCTCGTAGGCGGTGAACTTCTCGGGCAGCAGCAGCAGGGCCACAAGGAGGGCCGACAACAGGTTCTTGTCGAGGGCGGACTTCAGCAGTGGATTGTCTGTGGGATTAACGAGATCCGTAACCGGCTTCTGAAGCCGCCCGGCAAGATACAGGTGCCGCCAGTGTTTCAGATCCTCGATCAAGCTGTCCTCCGACACCACGCCGTACTTGATGGTCAGCCCCACGTCCTGCAGCGGCACCAGCGTGTTGAAGTAGACACCGGCACCCACCCGCTCCTGGTACTGGGCCACAAACCGTGGACCCAGGTGCCTCAACGCCGAATAGTGGCTGGGATGGCGGTGCATGTTCTCCGCGTGGAAGCCGAGCGAGTCGCGCACACAAAACACCAGATCGATGACGCTATTTGGGGCCGGCTTTGCGCCGATCTCGTTGTAGCCCACCTGCTGCTTGACGCCTGATCCGTAGGCAAACATGTAGCTTACGCTGCCCAGAGGGAAGCGCGTCACTGTGCGCCTGTACAGGTCCATCATGGTGGAATGGAGTGGAGGATGCGCAGCTGGTTAGAGCGGGACTAGTAAATGCTTTATAATTACGTTTTGGGTGCTTGATTGTGCAGGAGGATGTTGCTTTTATTCCCGAATCGCTGGCCACCGGCACTGGAACCGTTTCTTCTTCGTCCGCCCTGCGTCAGCTGTTGTGCAGTGCTGCGAAGCGTCTCAGATAGCGCCAGGGCTGGAACAACAGAAGGCAGGCACATTTTAGTCGAATGTTTATATTCTGTTTATTTAACGTCTAAATTGTTCACTATAAATTTCCAAACTGAACCGATTTCACTCTCGCCCTCGTACTGGTCTATTGTGCTGTGCGAGTAGTGCTTAATGCTTTTTCTTAAATTTTGCCGCCGGTAGTGTTGACAAACTCTAAATTATATATGTTTTTGTTTCTTTTGGATGAAATAAGAAGAAGAAAAACGCACATTTTTTGTAGGAACAGAACAGAACATTTACAACAATAGGGGAAACATGCAACGTTCATTGAAAAGAAAGCTGGAGGATCAGGCGGAAGAAGATCAGCCTGAGCAGCCGCCACAAATAGAATCAGCGCCAGCACCAGACAGTGGCATTGGCGATATTAAAGATTTCACAAAGGTGCGAGCGGTCGCTCTCTCCTGTTTCCACATTCTAATGGGTGTTTTTCTGTTTTTCTTTTAGCAAGCCTTTAAGAATGTGGTGGCCGCCACACGTGCCTGCAACTCCTTTCCACAGGGAACCGCCCGCTCCCTATATCTCGGCTATCCGGGGTATTCGCGTGTCATAGACGATCTTTCCCAGCGGCTAATGGGCCTCATAGGAAACGTGATGCAGGCCGAAGAGGTCAAAGGCGACATTAAAAAGTAAGCGCCTGCAGCCCTTACAAGTCCTGCATAAGTCCTCTTTTCCTCATTCTATGCAGACGCCAGACGGAGGAACAGTTCGAAATGGTCCAGGAGTGCAACGATATACTCTTCGAGCGTATTACGACGAATCTGGACATCAAAGCTGGCCAGCGGAGGAATCCACACATGGTGCTGGAGACCCAGGTGGATGTTATGAGCTCCTCCTCACCAGCGGCGACGGCCCCAGCAGAGTTCGCCAAGTCGGAAACCCCAAAGGCGGGAAGCTGGAACAGGTGGCCGCCCACGCCACAGCGTAACATGCTCTCCGCTCGCCTGTTCGCGGCCAAGAACATAATGCGGCCCCAGATGAATTTTAAGGCGCCAGTGGACAACAGTGATCAAAATCCGTTTGTGCCACGCCTCAGGGAAAAGCCAAACTCCTTGAAGCCGCTGGCCCTGCTGCCAGAGTACGACGAGGCGGGCAATGTGCATGCCTATCTGCATCCGTACGAGTTTGAACTGATGAAGCTGGAGCCGTCGGCGGAGCAGCTCCAGAGGCAGACGCCTCTGCTGCCTGCTCCTCCCGCGGTCACCGAGCTGATGCTCGTCGACAGTGTGGAAAAGTTGAACCAGGCCCTGGAAGAGCTGCGCCAGGCGCCCCACATAGCCATCGATGTGGAGCACCACTCGTATCGCACATTCATGGGCATCACCTGCTTGGTGCAGATGTCCACCCGCACCAAGGACTACATATTCGACAGTCTCGCGCTGCGTGAGGAGATGCACGTCCTGAACCTGGTGCTAACTGATCCAAAGAAAGTGAAGATCCTCCACGGCGCTGACCAGGACATCGAGTGGCTGCAGCGCGATCTTTCGCTGTACGTCGTCAACATGTTCGACACCCATCGGGCGGCTAAGGCCCTAAATATGGCTCGCCTGTCGCTGGCCTTTCTTCTCAAACACTACGTGGACCTGGACGTAGACAAGAGCCTCCAGCTGGCCGACTGGCGCATGCGCCCGCTGCCCCAGCAGCTCATTGACTACGCCCGCCAGGACACGCATTATTTGATCTACGTGTACGAGCGTATGACCAACGACCTGCTGCAGGCCGAGCAGGGACAGTCGCAGGCCCTGCGCACCGTCTATCAGCTGAGCACGGAGGTGTGCAAGAGGCGCTACACGAAACCCCACATCGGACCCGAATCGCATCTCGATCTGGTGCGAAAAACGAAGCGCTCCTTCGACAATCGACAGCTGCACGCCTTGCGTGGCATTTTCCAGTGGCGGGATGCGACTGCGCGCCAAGAGGACGAGAGCTACGGCTATGTGCTGCCCAATCACATGATGCTCCAGATTGCCGAGAGTTTGCCCCGGGAGATGCAGGGCATTCTCGCCTGCTGCAATCCCATACCGCCGCTGGTGCGCCAGCAGCTGCACACGCTCCACCAGATCGTGCTGAAGGCGCGCGAACAGCCGCTGGTTAAAGTGAGTTACGCCGAGGACTCGGCCCTCCATCTTATCGCCGTTCCTGGCTGCTCCACTCCACTGTATCCATTCACGATTAATTGTACTTAATGTTGAAATCAAAAGATAACGCACCATTTCAGCGCATGTCATCATTTAAGCCATTCTATATAGGAAGTAGTTATATAGTAGTGGGAAGTGGATATTGTATCTCTTTTGCTTTTGCTCTTTCAGCCCATTCTGGAAGCCCGCAGCCACCCGCAGGTCCTGCCACTCACCAGCAAGGACTACAGCAGCAAACTCTACTGTCCGCACGACTTCACGCACTTGGAGGAGACACGCGATGACCTGCCCACGCTGCTCAAGCGCAACGCGGCGGGAAAACTGCAGCTACCAGCGGTGGAGGAGCAACCCAGAGACAATATCCCCCTGGCGGTGCCGGCCATGACTCTGTTCGCCAAGCCAACCGCTTCCAATCCGGACGAAGAGATGCGTCTGGTGCACTTGCGCAAGGAGAGCCAGGTGCTGCGCATGCCCTATAAACGCTACCTGGCCATCCTTCCGCTCATGGAGCAGGTGAAGGCCGACCAGCAGGCAAGGGACAGCAAAGAATTGCTCAAGCGTCGTCTCTGCCCGTCAGCGTCCCCGCCAGAGGACATCAAATTGGAGTCCTCACCAGGTAAGGTCGAGGCGGCAGATGATGCCGTCTACAGCCTGCCGCTAAAGGAACAGCTGAAGCGTAAGCACAAGCCCGACTCTGACCAGCATCCCAGCACCAGCAAGCGATGGAAGGAGGGGAACAACAAACCCAAGCCGGAGCCAGTTGCAGCAGCAGTGAAGAACGAGACGATAACCTGCATCAGTGACGACGACGACGATGTCGTAGAAGTTCCTATACAGAAAAAGCCCATAGCACAGGCAGCGGAAGCACCGAGCAAGCGCCAGCAGAAGCGTCAGCAGTTCCAGCGCTTCAGGGGGGGCAAGGCACGTGGCAATCATCCCCAGAGCTCCAGTCAACCGGTGGTCCAGCAGCCCAAGCCACACGGCAAAAACTTTGACTACAAGAACGTGGACTTCCGGCAGTTCCAGGGCGGAGCACAACGAGCCCGTGGCACAGAGATCAAGCAGACAATACGCGGAAAGGTGAGAGAGATGGTTCAATATTTCCAATTCCTCGCTAATTAATTTCTAAATTCTTTCAGAATCGTCCAAACAATCGGAATAACAAGCAGTTTAACAAGCTTTTTACATTTAGTAATGTAAAGAAAGATGGCAAGAAATAGACTGTGCTAAAAACACCATAAAATATATCAAACATCAGACGGCAATCAAAGCCAGAGAATCACAAAAAAAATTAAATTAGACAAAAGTTTATTTGATGTACATTTTTCCGCTTAGTTCCAAAAAGAAACTATTCATTTTCAAATATATGCAAATTTTCTAAAATATTTCTTATTAAATAACAACCATAACTATACAACTAGAGCTATTGATTATGTTCGGTATTCTAAGGTGCGGTTAAAGTATGGATTAGCTAAACGGAAGGTTTCGTTCTTGTTGTTTCGTTTGTTTACACGAGCTGCCCAGAAGTTTCGTCTATCTACTCTATCTATTTGTCCTACTTTTAATCGGGGAAATAAAACATTACATTAGAAACGATGATATGCAATGACTGCACCATCAAGTAGCCCATGCCGAAGCCTGTTACGTGCGGATCTCAGGCATCAACGGTGGATAAGGCTGGATTCATATCCACAATCCTTCCAGAGCTGTGGAGCAGCGGGGGAGGTTACAACTTGACTGAATCTATTCTGTACCCTCGCAAAGTAGCATGTGGATGCTGTGTGGCACATTTTGGTCTACTAACAACCATCTTAGCCTAGTCTCCATTTTGGGTTAGAGCGTTTTGAACATTTTGTCACCCTCCAGGTCCATGCAGTATTCCACAACGGCATAGACCACAAGCAGCCGGCGTTCTACGCCGTGCTTATGCTTATCCGTGATGAGGGGATACAGGGCATCCTGCTTGGACAAACGATCGACTATTTCGGTCAGCACACCGCCGGAGAATACCTGAAGGCGATCCCATGTGGATTTGCGCAGGCTAAGGGGGAGGGAAACATGAATTTAAATCAATATTTCAAGATGAAACTTACAGGCAGCACTGGTAGAGCGGCGCCAGGATGTCCAGGTGATCCTTGTTTGGATTCCCGAAGGCCTTGCCATTGTCGATGAGCACCACACGCTCCTCCCGTGTCTCATAGTGATGGCGGTCTCCGTTCTGAATGAGATAGTCAAAGATGGCCACATCGATGAGGTCCAGCAGGCGAATGGTTTCCATTTTGTTCTTGAGCGATCTGAACACAAGAATTTCTTACATTTAAGGGTCTCATTGGAGGGAAAAGGCAGCCCAGGAAACATACTTGCAGTAGGTCATGTCATCCTCCCAGGGCGCTCGTCTGTCCTCCTTGTAGGTGCGCTGCCAGGGAGAGCGTCGTTTCGCCAGAGTGCCGGGCACAATGTAGATGAATACGCCCTCAATATTGTGCTTCTCGTCACCGCAGACGGTCTCCTCCTCGTTGCAGTAGTGGCACTTGCCGTACAGGCAATAGGTCTCATTACCATCATCGTCCATCTCGATGTTGATGGTGTTCTGCAGCTCCTGGTCGCCCTGGGCATAGATTTCAGTCTTCAAATTGACCACGCGCCCCACCACGATCGGCGTCCAACGCAGATCGAGCACAGCTCCCAGATAGAAGGCGTATACCTCGGCCGTGTGCCGGTCCTTGCCGCTGTAGACGGCACCCTCGATGATCTCGTCGCGGGGATACCATTGCGGCTTGAAGATTACCTTCTGCTGGTTGGAGAGCCGCGTGAGGAGCTTCAGCTGAGTGCCGCGCGCCAGATTGCTCACTCGAGTGATGGGCTCCTTGCGCAGAGTCTCCAGCAGGTGTCCCATCGAGGAGTCATACATCGGGTAAATCTCATTCTCGTGTGGCCACTGCAAAGAGAGAGTTTTTTTTGGCTCGAATGCGCGATCTATCGCCAAACACCCATGTGACTCACCCAATTGGCAATGTCCCAGAGCACGCTGGCATTCTCGTAGGGGGCCATCTTGTAGTTTTTGAGGAGTTTGTTGCGGAACATAAAGAAGCGCGGATTGCGGTTGAGGTAGGCCGGATGGAGGTGGCGCATCTTGTGCCGTATCATGTTCTCCAGTGCTCGGACGCTGGCCAGGTGGCCCTCCTCGATGTTCAGGTAGTACATGAAGTAGAAGTTCGCACCCAGCACCAGGCCCAGCAGGCTGGCAATAATGCCCACTATGATGACGGTGCGTTTGTTCATCCTTCTGCAACTTTCTGTGCAACCAGCTGCTACTGCTGTGGTATGGTCTGGGCAGTCGTCGCTGGTACTTTATTTTTAATATCACGTATACGTAACGCGGCGGCACTAGCAAATTGCTCAATTTTAGCAAATATGTTGTGCTGCTGCTGCTGCTGTTGCATGCTGCTGTTGTTCTTCTGCGGCCGCTTTTGGCTTTTTGGCAGACATCGGCAACAACTGTTCGCATCAGTCCATTGTTGTTCCCATCCGCACTAATTGCGGCCATGCGCAGGTTTCTTCTTGTTTTTGGTCGAGAATCTAGATAAATTTCATTGGCATTTTAGTCACTGCAGTGGGGCGAGTCCTTTTCCGGGATGGGCCGGGCCGTGCCGGATCGGGGCCCAACTCTACTACTTACTGAGTACTGGGAGCGTGCGTGTCCGTGTCAGTCCACACTCCGTTGCCAACAAGTCAATCTTGGCACAACAAACAACTCAGCCAACAAACGATGTAGCGCCTCTTGTTTAGAGACGTGTACGGGCCTGACCCTTTTCCGACTCTTGGCAGCCGCAACACCAGCCAGCCACTCAATAAATCTTCTGCGCGCACACACTTCTGTAAATTAAATTAATTGGACGCCACGCCGCACCGATCGTCAGCACGCATTCGGCACCCAGGAGCTTCTGGTCGCTGACAAGAACAAAGCATTTTACTGCCGAGTGTTGCTGCCGTTGCTCGTTTAATTGTGTAGTCCGGTCCGCCGTATTGTTTGGTTTTGGCAATTTCGGGTTAAAAATAGTTTTGTTTATGTGAGCGAAAATGGGAAAAACGTGCGTCCGCTGCCGGTGCAGGTGTAACAACAAAACAAAAACAAAAAACAGCTGACTCGCACAGGGGTGGCAGCACTCTGACACAGGGCTGTCTCCGCACTCGCATCCGCCAACTTGGCAACGCTGCGAGACCAGCATTGTTCCGTTACAAAAATGTAACCGAGTAAATTTGCAGCGCATACACTTTTTGCCACCGCAAAAGAGTCTGACAGGTGTGGAAAAGTTAATCAAACGCCTCATGAAATAACAAAACAATTCCCGGTCTAAAGGTCAGACAGTGAATTCACTTAGGAGTACGCAAGGTAAGTGTTCCGCTGCTGTGGTGGGCGGCAAATATTCGCTAAGTGCCCTGCCAGACGCCCATACACCCACACACCCACACACCCCCAGAGGCGCACACGCAAGGAACACTGATGGGAAAAAGTACTAGATTAGCACTCTTTCGGGTACACTGAGAGAAATAACCAGTAAGGGAATATTCTAATCCTTAATTTTTTTCAGTTTTGCAGCAGTACACGGAAAATTTTTATAAATTCAACATAATTCTTAATATTCTAAGTCATTTAGAAGCTCTTGTTTTTCTCGAGTGTAGAAGTACGTGGGACTCGCTTCGATACACTCGTATTCCTTCAATGAGGTTAGGTTAGGGTTCGCCGGGCACTGGGAGCTCTCAGTGGAGCAGAGCGCATAAACCGTCGCCGGCTGAACGGAGGGTGGAGGGTGGTCGTGTGCTCCGCCCCGGCCACATATGGCACAAAATAAACCGACAAATGATAACGGCACTCGAGCAAACAACAATAAAGGATGAAAAGCACGAAAATCGAGTAAATGAAAGAAATAATGGCGCCAGAATAAGTATAACAAGTAACAAAAGGCACGAACATGCTTTGCACACCACCACCCGGAGACGCATACGCACACTTCCACGCACTGTGCTCCAGCACATCCCTGGCATCCGTAGCATTCAAATGCCGATGGCATCCGTTGGCACAGTCGCCGTCCGGGGAATTGGAGTCCCGAATGTACATAACACCCTCGGTCGGTGTCGACGCATTACGGTTACAGTTAGCCTATCCCACATTCATGCCCGTACGCAAATGCCAGCAAAATGTTCAGTTTGTATTGTTCTCACCCGTTGTTGTTATTACCCTTCCAGAAGGTATCATAATAGTAACAAGAGTTTTGGGACTCAGAGGAGCTGCCTATAAAGTACTTCTAAGTATATATGTATTAATATATACAAGACTGTATATAAAGACTATTCTATCAAGACTTATTATGAAACTGGGGAAGATATGTAGTCTTCTCTCAGTATAAATACTGTTTGGAACCGCCAGAGGCTTATCATCGTATCAGTGAAATTACTTAAAATAAACTTAACTATTTTTAGTTTTATATCTTTATATATTTCCCTTCGCTCGCGCCGATAAGAGTAAAATATCGGGACTCTCTGTTATTTGCTCTAATAACTCTCCAGACTTTGCCGCTCTGTCCGGCATCCCAGCAACTCCCAGATACAAATAATATTTAGTATGCAGATATACTATCAGCCGAAGCTAATAAAAATCTGATCTATAGCGAACGGATACTAGACTATTTATTATTATTTAAAATATAACATAAATAACAGTTCAAAAGTTCTTTCGTTTTTCAAGGGTATTTCCATATGCGGTCTTTCAGGCTTTCATTTATTATTTGTTTGTTTTGTGGGTAGTGTGGGTTGCTCACAACATATTAAAGTAAGCCAATTTCCATTTGCGAGCCCTGTTTGTGTTGGCCATGTTAATCATAAATGAACTTGCTGCATGCAGAGTTGCACATGTGGCATCCACAATTGTCCATCACCTAAGGCTTGAGGCTGCCTTTGGTCTAATTTGTATGTAAATCTTGACCGATTTGCCAGACAAAGCAAAATTACATTTTAAGTCTTTACAATAAGTATTGCACAGTATTTACTGCCTGGAAAGTTTATCAAATCAAATACCCATGGCGAAGACATCTAATTAATCGAATTTCGGAGAGCTTCCGTAGGCTGCCCCTTCAAACGAGCGAGTGAGCAAACAAAACGAACTAAGCAATTCAATTAGGGCTCAAATTGGGAAAAAGGTAACGAACGATTATACAATGTTTAGTATTTGGGTCAGATGTCCCTAACAACCAGGCCAATCACACCAAAGACAGTAGAAGTCCAAAGTGGACGCTAAGAAAGAGTGAATTAATTTTCCAGGAAAGGAAAAACACTCATACATTTCCCTGGAATGGAGGGCTATTCATTTGAGATGATTGTGGTGGAAAAATGAGAAAAATATGTGTGTTGCTAGAACTGTCAACTTATTTGGAAAAAAGGTGAAAATGTATATTAGAGCCCTGCATGAATCCACAGTATTCATAAAATCCCAGCTATACTCTAACCTCAATCCGTTCGATCATTACGAATCCTGCCTTCAGTCAGATTCGAATCACCCCGAGTCACTAAAAACCGAGTCCGAGCATTTCGGATTAATACCAGCTCTAATTTATATATATGAGAAAGATATGCTATATTTCGGTTTCTATGAGGAACAAGCCCTCTCTTCGAAGCCGGAACTGAAAACAAGGGTATGTTTGATTGATAAGCAACACTGAGAGAGAGTAAGAGAGGAAGAGAGAGAGAGAGAGGTATAGATGGCCACCTACTTATAACAATGGCTTTAAAAATGATCCATTCTTTATGATTCTGCTACCTCCTCGTATAATTCAAATTGTGAATGCTTTGTGGAGTTTCTAATCTTCTTTTTTTCCTCAAAGTTCAGTTTCAGCATTTCTAAAACTTCCCGGTCTTGTGGCACTGCGATCTGGTTTAACTTTGCGTTGTATTACAGCAGGAGAGATTTCTATTTAATAACCTAATAACTTAACCTAACCTAATATTTCTTGCTCGTAAATATATTGCACACATATCGTGATAATCGTACATCAAGTCGTGTTCCCAACTTTGGGGATCATCGCAAACGTGTAATTGTTAACAAATGTGCCCAAACATAATTATAATTTTTATTGCCTTTGCCATTGCCATTGCCATTTACACTTTCCTTTTAACAGAGGTAAACACAAAGCGAAAAAAATCAATTAATTCGTACGCCGGCACAGATGGCAAAGTCACTTCCAGGGTGTTAATTGCTCATGTGTCTCCATCCCATCCCATTCCATCCCATCGCAGGGTTTTCTCTTCTCATTTTCCCCCAATTCCTTTTTTGTTTTGTCTTTCGTCGGCGCTTTCCCTAATGGTTGCCGCTCTTATCTGGCCTCTCATGCGTTTTGTAATTAATTGGCGGACATTTTACTGTCATGAAACGTTGTCATAGGTCGCTCAGCACGTGCGGGGCAGAAAAGGGACTGGGTGTGGGGCTGTGGAGCTGTGGGGATGGTTCGAGCTAATGATTAATTACAATTTAATTTGTTTGGCATTTAGCCATGGCATCTGCCTTTTTACAGTGGGGAGCAGACAACTGCGATGAATCTGCCACCAAAGGCAATGATGGAAAAGCGTCTGCCGAAATGTTTTGTAAATGAAAAATCCCAGCATTTTAATGTCCTCCCTTATTCTCTGGCAGGTCCTTCATATTTTGCTAACAGCAGCTTTAATGGAACTTGCCATCCCATCCCATCCCCCGATACCCCCGCCATACTGGGTGGGATCCATCTAATTAATTTCTTGTCTTTGTTTTTATTCGTTTTCATTTTCGTTCGGTTGGCCACGCTTTTGTGTCTATTTCAATGGCATTCTGTTTACTTGGCTTCCAACAATATGCAAATTTGTTTGTGTTTTGGCCTTAGGAAGCTGCTTAATAAGTAGGCCTAGGACTTCTGTGCATAAACTGATGGAATACCCTGAAAACAAATCACGCTTTAAAGCCGTGCCGTTAAAGGTTCTTCCGGGCGAAATGTATTACACACTTTTCTTCTTTCTTTCTTTTTTTTTCCGCTATGGCAACAAAAGGACATGAGAAATGAGCGTCAATTTGGGCTCTAACATGAAATTAACTCATTCTTTGTGGCCTAGAATAACAAAAGATACTCGCTCACCCACACAGCCCCCACCTCCGCACACACCCACACACCCATAAAGACTCCGCACTGAGGTCAAGCAACGTCATTTTTCAGGCGCTCCAAACAAAAACTTCAAGTGCCGCCAAGCCAGGAATTTAATGTAGGCCGAATGCCAGTGTGTGTGTGTGTGTGTGAGCCAAAACACATGCTCTGCCAGGAGGAAAATATAAACAAACGCCCACGCGAGGGAAGCAGAAGTAGCGTAAAAGCTTTTAGCAGCCACGCGAGCTTTGTGCGTAAAATGTGCCAAGCAGAGCAGACCAGGAGCAGACCAGGAGCAGAGCACGAGCAGAGCCCGAGCAGAGCAGAGCAGCAGGCGCAACAGTTTTGAGAGCGCCTGCAGCACGGCAACACTGGCCCCGGCCCTTGAACGCTGCTCGTCTCTTACATTCGTGTGCTGTTGCTTTGTTGCTCTCTCCACTGCTTGGTCTCTCTCTCTCTCTCTCTCTCTCTGTTGCCTTGTGGCGGAGCAACAGTTAAAATGCCCCTGTCGTTCACCCTTCGCGGTCCCCGGACAAAGTTGTTGCTGCTTCACCTGAAATTTGTTGGGGCCAGACTGGGGAATATGAGTCAATGGAGCAGAGACCAGCAGAGCCGAGCAGAGCACAGCAGAGAAGAGAGAAGCACCAGCACCCCAGGATACGCTGAGGATGGATGCCGTTTTTAGTGCCTGGATTGTTGTTGGCCCGTTCACAACGTGTGCCGAAACGCAGAGCGGAGAACGCGCGCACTCCACACCAGTGTTGAATAGCTAGCCCATGAAAGTACCGTTTGTTTTATGCGTGCATCCGTATCCGTGCGCTCGTGTGTCGGTTAGTTAGTAGTTTTTTTGGTAACAGTAAACCAGAGCCACGTGCGCCCATTACAAGTGTCTCGCTCGAAATGCAAATAAACGAGATCCAGTGGATCCAGCCAGTGTGCAAAGTGCATATTTTATGGATGCTGTAAACGCGAAACCATTAAGGTACAGCGTCATTAAGGCAAAGCAAGTACGCCCGACTAATTGTCTGGGCTATCAACTAACAGAGCAGAAGAGGAGGTCAGTATAATATGTTTAAGATTAAAGATTTGATTAGGGCACTATATACTATTTGTCCCAGGAAATACTATAATATATGACAACATTGAGTTTCAATTATGCATGTCTTGCACAATTTTTCGATTTTCCGAGCTGTCGAGCAGCTCCATAACCCAGCGCTGGAGGTAGGGTTAGGGCCAAGGCGGCCCCAGTGTAGTCATCTGTTCATCGTATCCTTTAAGGTGTTTTGTGTCTGCTATCTGTTTGGCTTTCATCTTCAATTTCCGTTGCGCATTCGCGCGTACTCCATCCATTCCATCCATGACCGTTGTCGTTGTCGTTGTCGTCGCTGTCCTCGTCGGTGTCTCCGTCGTTGTCTGGGCGCATAAAACACCAAGAAAATTACAACTTATTGAGTTGCAAAGCGCCCTGAACACTCTCACACTCTCACAGACAAGCACACCATGCCACACGCACACAGACGTTAAGCGACGCAGACATACAGTGCCCCCGGGAGTATGCTATACGTTTCTGCCAGCTTCAACTAGCACTGGCCAAAGGACCAAAGGACCTCAGTCTCGTCGGCTCTTTCCATTTGCATGCTTTGTGCGAAAAACATCTGCACCTATCTGGCGCTCTGCTTTAATTCATCTGTCCGCATTTTAGGGCCACACCAACGTTCAACCGTCCAACCACCCAACCACCTTGATACTCTGCCACTCCACCACCCTCCGTCGCCGTTGCCCGGCCAATCACAGTGGGTCAACAGACAGACAGACAGAACAGTAGACAGCTGTAGTGGAGCGAAAACCGCAGTCGTGGCCTCCAGCACGTGCATACATTCAGGTATTCTCCTGCTTTTCGGTGTGCGCGTGTAGGTGTGTTGAGGTCTTTGGTCCCTGTTTGCTATAGGAACAAAAAGAAAGTACTCTTTATCTGTGTGTGTGTGTGTGTGCACCTGTAGCGTTGCCAGACTTGTTGAGCATTATCTTAACATATAATTTTAATGGTAATTGCAACGGAGCACCCATTAGATTAGAAGTCACCGTTGGGCTCTATCGATTTACCACTTATCTGTACTCCACCATGAGAAAGTACCAGGATGGCACACGGACTGTATGGAGTATGCTGTGGAATTCTCAATGGTTATTGGGAGTTGTTCTATGTCATACTTAAAATTCTAGCTACAAAAGCCATGCATTTCGTTTTTTGCTGCAATATAAGACCACTGTAAAATCAAGAAGTTAGAGGAGGAGGCATCTGACATCAGGCTTGATTACAAGTTGAAAACCAAAGAATCCTATGAATCACGGCTCAAGAAGTGAACCCATTCATGCTTCTTAAGATCTAAATGGAAATGAGAAAGAAGATACGAAATGAATCATTTAGGAACAGACGTTTTTTTTCAAAACAGTAGTTAAACATTATTCAACATAAATTCCCAGAAACTTTTCATTAGTTTTGCTAGTACAGTCCCATTACTCAGACTGTCCCCTCAACAGTCTGGCAACGCCGCTGACAGTTAGCGCTATTGTACTACTATTTCACAGACCTTACTACATTTACTACGAATTCAACACTTGAGCTACTACGCTTTTGTAGCTGCTGCTGCTGTCGGGGCTGCTGTTCCCATTTCTGTTGCTGCTTTTTGCAACACGTTGCCATTAATACATACTTCCCTTGACACTTGTGAGCCAATAAACTTGAAAAAAGAGCAACAGTTGCCTCTACACACCACACAAACACCCGAGTTCCTAAGCATCCTTCGCCGTGTGTGTCGTCTGTCTGTGTGTGTGTGTGTGTGGGTGAGCCGAAGTGGAGCCGAGTGGGACTCTGGCATGCGAGGGTCGCATTCCTGCCACTGGCTGCTCGCAGGCCGCTCATAACGCAGATGTCCTTTGCCGTGGCCGCTTCGCTAGCTCGCAGCTCGCTTCGACCGTCAGTCCATCCACGCGCCGGCACTTCCATTCGCACAATTTACGTTATTCGCGTGGCTCGCATGCCGCTCCGTTCCGTTTCGCTCCGTTTCGCTCCTTCGTGGCAGTAACTGGCCTGGCTGGGTCCTTGCGCCTCACTGGCTGGCTGGCTTAATACGCACGCATGGCTGATATGTTAATTTTGTCTTTGGCATCACTTAGGAAACAATTAGCGCGTTAGTTTCGGTGTCGGCCCAACCTATCCGGGTGCTACCTTTCAGACGCGCCACGCAGTTGGGAGTTGGGTGCTCGGCTCCGGCTCCGGCTCTGGCTCTGGCTCCGTGAGGCAAGTGAAAAGTTTTAATTGTCTGCACATTTTCATTGGAAAAGTTGTTTTTTACGCACTAAATATTCATGCCCGCTGTTTGTGTGCATGAATTTATGACGTACAGAAAACCATAATCATAATCATTTCTTGCCTCCTTCTGGCCCAGCCATTTGCATTTGTGTGCTCCCATTTGTTGCTGCCTTCATCTGATCCCTGGCCATACATATTTACGAGTGTACCCTTCTCTGTGTGGGTTTTTGTGCGCCTCTTCTGATTAAAATCGCTTGATGAGTTGCAGATGCTTTTCCCGATGCGGATGCCTCTGGCTGTGCTAACCTTCAAAGGGGTATAGTGATTTCTCTAAGAACTTTAGCAACGCAAAGCACAATTTATATATTTTGATCGGCTTAAGGATAAATCAAAAATAACAAACCACAGCCGGTTCGACAGGAACCGCAATGTTTTTCAGGGTATCCCAAGATTCGGTCCACGAAGATAGCTTTTATTTCCTGTTTTTATTTCCGGCTCACTCTTGCGGCAAATGGTTTGCATTGTGCCCACTCTCTCTTTCCTTTCGCTTGCCCTTTCCCTTTCCGTTTCCCCCTGCTTTATTTGTATTACTTTCCGTTTACGGACGTTTGCATTATTTATTCTCGGAGAACTGCAGTACAAATATGTATATTTATCCAGCCACTGATGAAGGCTGAGGCTTTTATTGGGTCAGTGTTTTTTTCCCATTATCCAAAGTTTTGGTTTACTTCAATCGAAATCTGCAGATTCCACTCGACGACAAAGAACCTCAATGCCATGTGCCATTTATACGGATTTAAATATGTTCAAAAGTTAAAGAAAAACGGTGAAATTATTCATACCCCCTCTCAGGAAACCCCAGTGAAATGTGTTATCCTTGAGATTTCAAGTCGGTGAGATTTGTTGGATTTCTTGTAACTTGGGAAAGTCATCAGCTGGGGCTTTTTTTAGCCCGCCTGTTGTAGCATTTTTAATTTGTATCTCTATCTGGGTCTGTGCCCCGTGCCCCGTGCCCCTTGTCTGTGTGTGTGCTCCATGAATTATTCAGCTGATTAGATTTCATCATTTGCCCTGGTAGGGGTCCTGTGTCAAAAGGCCTTCCTGGAAGTACTTTTGCCTCGAGTTAACCCCAGCGGCCCCATACCAATTATGAAATTATTCAATTTGTATTTTCCTAGCTGTGAAACTATTGAATATTGCAGATGTTGGAGATTGAATTCGGTTTGTTCACCGGATTAACGGGGAAAAAGGGGGTTTAATCTGTACATGACAGATGTTGCACATGCAACCAATGCAAAGAACTCAAACAAATTTTGCACAGCTACGAGTATGTGTGAGGAAAAAATAAGGAAAAGCGATAAGGTAATTCATTTGCATGTGTATCGGTTGCAGTGAATGTCATTCAATTTCCCAATAAAACATATTCCGACTTTTTTGGCTTGTTTGCCGAGAGCTTTCAGGCTTTGTGTGGCAATTTTCTGAGAAATAAACTCACAAAAGAAGCGACGATAAGAGTACTGAAAGAAAACCAGACTCAAGCCACGAAATCAATGGCTTCAGTCAACCAAAGACCGAAGAACTAAAATGCATTGTTAGTTTTAGTTGAAGCTAAAAATATACATTTAAATTCGATTATTCAAAGATGCATAACATAGAGATGCAAAAGTACGTAAAACCTCCAACAAATAGGTAGGGAATAATTTATTTCCTGTTGATGGATTAGAGCTAAAATTTATACGCTTATGAGTGCATTTATTAAAGCTAAATTGTAATCCCATTTCTTAAAAAGTATCTCCACATTAAATATCCTTTAGATTATCCATAAGACACCATTTTCTGCTGTTTTAGTAGGAGAGAAGTTCTCTTTAGATACTTTTGTATCTATTTGTTTTTATATTTGTTTAAAAATCAGCAAAAAATTGTTTATCATTTTTTAAGGTTAAATCGAAGAGAACTACAAGCCTTTTACCTCATTTGTAAATCTACCATTTTTACCTATAATTACCCTAAACGCCTGTGAATGAAGAACACTTTGAAGTAAAGTAAAGTACGGCCCCAGATTAGAAGGCGTGGCCTTTCGCGGCACTATAGAGCTTCATATGGAGGTTATTTGGTTATTGGTTTTATGTTCTTTTACATTTTTATTTAGGTTTGTATTTAAGACATTCAACTTTAAATCTAGAGATAAACCCTAGTGGAAAAAGGAGAATATTTAATTATTTGAAGAGATGCATTTTTTCAAGCTTTAAAATTCTTTATTCTAAACAAAAGTCTGTGGTAATTCTGATATGAAAGTGGCATGCAAACATACAAAGTGCTACCTAATATTGGTAGCCTGTATTTTTATACCGCTCCATGGTAGATCAAGAGATCTCTTTCAATACCACTCTCAATACCAAACCATTTTATACAGGATATCCCTTTATATTTGCTGCTCCCAAGAACATCTCTGATTGGACACATGTCCATTCTTAGATTTGCTCAGTAAGCAGAGATGCCAGCTTCTAACAAGGATATTAGTTTGCATGGCTACTGATTATGAAATGAAATGCTGAATGGCATGTACTGCCAATTAGCAACCGACTGAATATTTGGACAACACAAAACCGAACAAAACAAACACACAGATGTTCAGATATTCGAAATTGAGATAATAGCATGCTCAAATTCCAGGAAAGATACACAGAGTGGAATGCTGGGGGCAAATCAAAATTGAAGAACGGCTGCTGAAAGGCATTTGTGCTCTTCTGGCTGATTTATTTTAATTACAATTTGCACTTACTAATGATTAATCAGCTCTTCTCGACACGCCCAGCCCAAATAGGCCCGCCTGGGCTGGGCTGGGCCAAACTTTTGTTACCTCCACAAATATGTATGTGGAACTTCCCACTCGAATGACAAGCTCTTTGGACCGGGGGCCAAAGTTTATTTGCAGCGTAACGTAATCGATTTTCACATTAATTAAGCTCTAATTACTGTTGCAGAGCCAGGCGAAGGGAGTTTATAAATGAAGTCACACTAGACAAATGAAACGAATAATTTTCCCAGCTCCGCCCCACGTTTTGGGGGAAAGGAACCTGGTTTATTAATTCCCACCTGGGTGGTTGGCTGCCTCAAAAGAGAGTCGCTGGGGCTTCTTCCTGTGGCTGCTTTAAGCTGCCGCTGCTGCCAAATGAAGCCGTAGATGGTACTAAAACCCAACCGCACCCAAACCGCATTCCACACGAAAATTAAAACTCCTGCTCTGGAAGATGCCTAAGTGACTCTGGCAGACCATTTGATAGGCAACTATAAACTCAAAAAATATTTACTCCGGGTGAAATTTCATTTGCAAATCTATTTTACTGTTAATTATACGTGCAACATAAACTACAAGCACAACTGAGATGGAGATGTGCTATGGAGAGGGGGTTGCGGTGGTGCGGTGGTACGGGGGCATGGTGGCCAACTTTTATGGTTGTGCCCAGAGTAAAACTAAAAGTTGAAAAATAAACTGCCGCAAAAGTTTACGGCCGTGTTTCTGGTGTGAATAAAACTAGCATTAAATTAGATTAAAATGAAAATTTGCTTGTGTTATTATTTGAAACTCGCACCAGAGGAGCAGAACATGCAACACATGTAGAATACGTATGTTACTCGTAGAGCAAGTCGGAATACAATATATTCTCCGGTTGCTATAGATAGAACATTGTCCGAATATCCTTTTTTGAGTGGTATGAATCTAAGAACTTTGTTGGCAAAATGCGTATATTTAAATATATCATCATTCCTACCTGGCAAAACTTTTCATAAAACAGTGATCGTATATATCGCGCCACGGTGTTTGTGGTTCATTTCCACCCAAACGGTTCGACCGTTTTGTATATTGAGTATGTACATATGATGATCTAAGTATTTGTCTGTGTGAGTCACGGATTTTGTGACTGTAAAAGTTTGGTATACCGTCATTATCAATAAGAACAGCTATCTGGTCAATTTGTATGTGTTTTACAGTGAAATAAGCCATTGGGCCGTCGAACGAATAAAGCAAGAAACAAGCGGAATAGTAGAGCAGAAAGCAAAGATGAACGAATCCAACAAGATAACGAAAATGTGCGTGTGAGCGTGTCGCAATTGTCTAAATCTCAGTCATCATTGGCTCGAAATGAACGCAACAAATCAAGACAGAAAATTGAAATAGAGACAAACTTGACGGTTCGTAATTGACACTCACAGAGAAAATGGTAGACAACCCAACCCAAGTAAATCAAGCACATCCGCTTCGTTTCTTCGTCTCCCATTCGAGAACGAGCCAAATATTAAATATTCCGCGCACCAGAAAGTGCTGATTGGTGACATTTGGTGAGTGACATATGTTTCGTCACAGGAAAAGTGAAACTACCAGAAATTGGAACACCAACAGAACCATTGAATGGCTTGCCAAATGGAGCCAGATTCAAACCTGTTCATGAACCGCATTCGCTCATTCAATACATGATTTTAAATGACATCTATGGCTGCAACAGAAATAGGTTACAGTACGGCGGCAAATGAGATGCCGGGTCAGGTAGTATTTAAATATAATAGGGCCTATAAGGGATGTAATATATGTACAACATACACCGAATCATATATCTTTCATTTACATTGCTGTCGATTGGCTTATCCCTATATCCGTCTTCACACGTTAAACACCCAGCATATTTCGTTCAACCAAAATTCACTTAACAATTTGCCTTATTTTTTAAGCTTTGCTTTCTTCCAATTTCCGCATTTTGAATATTTATATGTTTGCTCGAATTTCCTCCTTGGGGGGAAAATCCAAAATACCGACGGAAGAGCTCTTCCCAATTCAAAGGAATGCCGTGGGAAGTGTATTTAAATTTATGCCGGCAGCACCAGCACCAGCACCAGCTAGAGACTCTGCCGTGCATTAAGCAGGCAGAAATTGCGCATACGCCGCGTGTGACAGCAATGCAAATGAAACGCCGCTGCCTTCAACGAGATTCTGGCCGCAAAGCAAACAATTTTTCGTATCACCCGTACCCTCACCCGCATCCTTGCCTAACCCCCCCCCCAAGAGTCAACAGTTAACATTTGTTGTGGCTGCTGCTGCTGGTCTTTTTGCTTTGTTTGTTTGATATAATATTCATAAAAGAAAAATGTTTCCCGCTTTGACATGAAATAATCAAATTGTCACAATGTCAGCAGCGGGCTTCAAGCGGCAGACATATTTTCACAAGGCAGGAACGGGGCCCGGCAGGGCATAACATTCTGTGGGCTGCATTAAAATTTTAACAATTTTTGCATTTCACATTTTTGTACGTGGACCGCAAGTCGTATGTGTAATATTTCGGGGCTCTTTACATTATGAGAATGGTTTAGGTTTTGGAATTCAGAGAATGATTGCCTGCACCATTTATGGAGCAAAACTGTTGCACAGAGAGACAGCAGAACAGAACAGGGGCATGGGGCGAGAGAGAAAGTTCTCCAATCAATTCGGGGACGCATCTATCAGGGGCTCCTTAAGCATGACAGGCAGACAGATACTCCGACAGCTGTGCGGCAGCCCAGCAGATGAGCAGCCCAGCAGATGAGCAGATATAGATAGAGATATCGATTTAATCATTAGTGGTTGCTGGCCAAACCCGCCCTCGCTCCCGCATTGCCACTCTAGTGAGCATTCTGCGGCGGCACCGAAATGAATTTCCATTTTTATTGCACACCACTCACACGCTCGAGATGAAGCCAGATGACAATGCCAGTTTCACTCTCAGTCCTCAGTCCCCAGTCCCCAGTCCCCAGTCCTCCCAGTCTGTCTCTGAGCCCCAGTCGCAGGCCCAGTTAGGCCCAATTTCCAGCTGGCATAATTGTGCCAGAACCACGACCTCATTCTGCTTGGCCAGCGAGCTTCCACACTTATAAATGTGATTATGTTAGTTCAGCATAAATAATGTGATTCCCCCTGTTTGGCCATAATCATGGCCCGGACTGTTTTGGTTGCCAGTTCGCGGTCCTCGCTTGTTGGCCATCGAACAGTCGTTGCGGGTCTGCCTGCTAATTATTATTTAATATTACCAGATAGCAAACATTCTCATATGCAAATCAGTTGCCTACACGCATCGCATTTTGGGTTAGAGGCAATGCATTTATTTTGCCATCAATTTTGGGTTAGAATTAGTTTGGCGCATTGGAAATACGAGTATCATGTTGTTTTGTTTGCTGGCCGGAATTTTTGTCAATTCAGTTAGAGATAGATTTGATTTATCGGACACGGGATTACCGAAATGACAATCAATAATGGAAAAATAATGTCATCTGAAAGTACTTTTAAAGGACACACTCCACACTGTTTCGACCTGAATATCAATGACACATTGAAAAACGTAATCAGCAATATTCGATGACAGATTCTTTTCAATAATTGATTCTTGACAGCTCCCTTCGATCACTGATTTCATTCGGAAATGCTTAATTATTAAAACGATGCTTGTTTGTTCCAGAAAGCTTCTAGAAAACTTTTAATATTTCATATAAAATTAACATTTTTCCATGGTTCTTGCTCTCCGAATCGAGATCCGAAGTAATGCCTTTTAAAGCTGAAAATTAGTATAAGAAAAAATATAGGTTTTCCGTTTGTTGTGCCCACTTTTAATACACATACCATATCTGTAATAATTTCTAGTGCAACTCCTTAAACTTCAACAATAATAATGATAGATTTTAGCTCTCTAAATATATATATATATATATATATATCTAAGTGGGCAACATTATTAAACAATTATTAGAAGCTATCTAAATCTCAACTGGCTTAAAGCTATGGAAAAAGTTGTCAATCAAGTTTTAAACGAGATCTCTGTATTCATCTTCCACCAGCGGTACTATGCATTTTTCAATATACTATCTCTATATTTCCGATTGAATTTAGTTTGTTTTACTTTTGTTTGATTTTCCTTTTATTCGCATTGCATTTTTTATACTTTCCCCAGTTTGATTTTTGCTGTTTGTTCCTTTTGGGCTGCGAACATTCATCAAAATTGCACTTTTGGCAAATTTATTTGCTGGCTAAACGACTTTTTAAAGAGCCGTCGACGGTTTGGCGTGTGTATTTTTAAGCTGACATGGATTTATGACGTCTCTCTCCGATGTGGATGCCGTTGCCATTCCCTCCAAATGGGGGCCCCGTGCTCGGTGACATTCACAGATTGATGCTTCTCGCATCCGCAAGTAATCTCCTAAATTGTGTGCATATTTGTTTAGCCAGGCAACAAGTCAACGAATTTTCCAGCCACCTTCCCACCTTGGCATTCCTCCCTGGAGATACCTACATATGTACATATGGATGTGTGTTGAAAGGGTTTGCATGCACTTTGTGGCAGGCTTTCAGGCTGGCTTTGTGCTTGTTTAATCGCTCGTACTGGCCTCTCGGGGCATGCAACTGGTAGGTCCTGGGCCATGCTTTGGAATTCTATGAAATTAATTGATTGAAGGAGAGGAAGTGGAAGTGGAATAGGTCCCCCAACGCATATGCTGCCCGACAGGCCGACATTCTGGCAGTACGAGTGTATGCCTACAGATTCTTTTTAGGGCATTTTTGGGGCTTTTGTTTGCGCCAGACATTTTGATTTATGAGTTTGCATTGAGAGCCCAACGGAAGCAAGGACGATGGGACACACACACAAACCAAGAAATTGAAATTTCACCAAAACTTTTCGGGCCATAAAAAAGCCGACAAACAACAAAAAATACACAAAACAAGACAAAAAGAAGGAAAGAGAAAACTCATTGTATCGCAGCAGGTCCTTGGTAATGACAGCCCTGGCGGGCATAAAAACTTTCTGCATGCCTGTGTATCCATCTACACATCCGATTCACTGTACTGAGATGTGGCTGAGATCTAAAATTGTATCCTGGGAGTAACTTGATGCATGCAACAGAGAGCGGCAAGTGCCAGGAGGCACTCATTCGCTAATGAGTCCAGGGGGAGGAGGCACAGAACAGAACAGGACTAGATGTTCTGAGAGGTTCAGACGGACAAAACAATTCTTTTGATTAAAACTTAAAACGTTCTCAGATGATGAATCGAGGAGGATGATTGATGCGTCAAAAAAAATGTAGAATGGTATTAGATTTATGCGATTTCGGGATAATGTCTAAGAGGTAATTTATCATGGATCGCTCAAAAAGTAGATGAATAAATAAATTGGTCGCATATGGGTGCAAAACCAATTTACATTTCCCACTTGTGCTGATTGATGCTGAAATATTTACTTATTTACTTTACTTTACTTGATCTAAAAATGATGAATTTCGAGAACCGTTTTTGGTTTTTTTATTACTTTAAAAATCGTATTAAATATTTTTGGTGTTATTGTTGACACTATATTTATCAAATTTATTGGTATTTTGCTAGATATTCATGACGATATTTTTATAAAAATATATTTAAGAATATTTTTTATAATTTATTGGCACACTTTTTTGTGAAATTCTCCTCATGGAAAATACTTCTAAAATATTCCAAAATGATTTGAATAGTTCTTCAGAACACTCAAGATATTGTTGGGATATTCCATATTCCATACAATTTTTAAGATATTTTCAAGATATTTTGCGGAAATTGTAGGATACTTTTATATGCTATAATGTTTTCCAAGATATATGTATCAGAAAACTTAGATTCATATTTTCAAATTCCGTTTTTGAGTTTATGGACAAATTTTTGTAGTATATGTATATTTTTTACAATAATACTTAAAAATCAAAGAAAGAATAATATTTTTTTTTCTAATTTATATTTTCTAAAATATGTTAAATAATGTTTTTTCTTTATAAGATTATTCATGAATGTATGTATATAATATTTTTTAATGATATTTTCAATATTAAACTAAATTTTTGATGATACTTTGTTTTGGATTCTCGTCTGTTTCCTTGTCATATTTATAATTTTCCTATACTTGATATTTTTCCATGCATACAATATTTTTTGAACCCCAGCAGGTAATGACCTGCTTTCAGATCTTTGCTTCACCATTTAAAATGCTTTCATCGCCTTATTAATAAGCGTTCCTTCAGAATAATCTTATGGTATGATAGTATGAAGTATTCACAGCTATAGTGCCGGTGGATAGGTATTATTTATGCATGTTATATGTACATGCACATGTATTTTGTGCAAACCTTATCAGAAATTCACATTTCACATTTGGCACTTTCATTACTTTCACTCGGCTCCACTTGTGCCATCTGTCATCGTCTCAGGCGGGTGGAACAACACATCGCATCACAACATCAACGAATCGAGGACGTGGGTGCAATTGTGGCTTCTTTCACTCAATATTTGCTCATCAAGCGCAGAGCAAACAATTTTCTGCACACATTTGTCCGGGTGGTAGATCCTGATCATACTTTACTCATAAAATGGCAAATCATAACGGCGACACAGAAGAGACTGGCACCTTTGACCTTCTGGGCGAAATGAGCCAAAAATGGCAGTCGGCCACGCTTCGGCAGTTTCACACTAATGCCCACAAAGCCAAACACCCACACAGATACACTATACACCAGACACCATACACCGCATCCCCTCGCCCACGCACACACTTGCCTGCACAAATATTTGCCCACGTTAATGACTCGCTTGATGGCCTCAGCATCAGCATCAGCCCGAGCCCCAGCCCGACTGAGACACGTCCAACAAAACTGTCGTTCCCACAGCAGCCGCAATAAGACAGTCGGTCGTCTGGCTAGCCAACGGCAGCAGGAGCAACCGCATCCTCAGCAGCCACAGTCTCAGCCGCAGCAGCAGAACCGAAGACTGGCAGGGTATTGTGGAAATTTTGCATAAAATTTACCTCATTCATTAAATACAAATTATGGCAGAGCATCTGCAGCCGGAACGGGCACGGGCACGGACACACAGTTACGGACACCGATGCGGATACGTAATTTTCTTTGTGGCTGTCGCCCTCCTGCTCATAATTATGCTAATGTAGACTGGCCACCACTGCTGAAATGAGCAAATATAGACACAAATCAATGGCGATTGCACTCCCACTTGCTGCTGTCTTCGATCCCGTGCACTCGGAGAAATCCAACAGCGATTCAATGTAGAATGTATCTGGCACTACTTCTTCTAGAGCTTGGATATTTCTAACATTTTTTCTATTTTGAATGAGTTGAAGGTGAATTCCTTCACATACAAAGGAGTCTCTATCCACCAATTAATAGCATATATCATTGTGTACATTATCTATCTATGTCTACCCCAAAACCTACATCAATTATATTTAGGAGACCTTTTAATCCAACCCAGCAAATTCTTTCTAACCCATCAAACCATGGATCCATTGAGCCCTTCATATAAAGCCTCCATCCTTCTATTCTATTCATTTACGGCTTTCCAGCTCCTGTTTCTCCCAGTGAAGCTGCCAAGGAGCATATGCGGAGCTGAGGCTGAAGCAAGTCCTGCCGAACTGACACGGACTGCTCGTCATTTAATTAAAAGTTGCATGCAGCAGCAAATTGCCTCAATGCCGGAAATTGTTTAAGCGCCGGCAGTGCCGAACAGACAAACAAGGATAAACAAATCGAGCGAAACTGAGTTTCAGGCTGAGGCTGAGACTGAAAGCAACAGTTTACCCAGTCGCTCTATAAGCCACCCCACCTTCCTCAATACTACACCCACAGCCCGGCCGCAGCCCCAGTACCAGCCCCGTGTCGTTCCAATGAAATGCCCTTAATCGCCATTTAAGCTTTGTGGCGCAACAATTGTTGAAGCGTAATTAATGCGATTTGGTTATGTATCCATCCATTGGCCCGCACATGTCGTGCCTGGTTGTGGCAGTGGATAGTGGGAGAAGCTTCAGCAGCAGGAGCTGGAGCAGGATCTGCAGCCTGTCTGTCCTGGTCATTGTCGTTGTTGCTGGCATGGGAGCCATTAACTGCTTGGCTGGTTGGCCTTTCCGCTAAACGAATGCATAAGCGTTCTGCGAGAAAATGTCTGTCATCATAGAGTCCTAAACATTCTTAGTATGCTCCTTTGTTACGTTGCACTTTATAGCGAGAAACTTTCAATTTTAATGGCTTCCGCTGATGGAGAAATATAAATAAATGAACACAAAACATTGGGTCTTTCGCCACATTGAACATGATTGCACTTTTAATTGATGTACTAATTGATAATTTGCATATGCCATAGTTTGTTTGAAGTTTTATTGGAACATTTGCCATCCTTTTGTAGTATTAATTGCAAACAAAACTGTCAGGAATTACATACAATACATTTCAAAGTTTAAAATTAAATTTTGTTTGCAACTGACAGGTTGCGTACCATCACTAAGAGCTCCTCTATTCTCGTGTGCATCAAAGCAATCATAAAATTCTCCGGAACTGTATCGTTCTGGGCAATCCTGCGGCTTTAACCATAAACAAATTTCCATTGAAATAGCTCGTCTGATAGACGTTTTTTTCGCCATAAAAATACTTTATCGCTGACACTTTCCATAGATAAACATTTGAGTTTAACTTCGAAAAAAGGGATATTTTTTATGAAATACTTTAAAACTCTTATGCAATATTTTTATGGCAAAGAACTTTACGCCTAAGATTCCCATTTCGTGTGTATATTTTATAAATATGTTTGATTATGAAACTTTTCAATTAATTCAACCAAAATGTGGAGTCCCAAAGATTCCATGTTTTCTGGTTCTTTGAATTGTGGGTCGATTTTTTAGGGAGATAGGGATAGTTATTATCTAACAAAAAGTCAGCTTATATGTAGAATTAATTAATCAGAATTCATTTATAAATCATACGCTGTTTACAGACAGAAAGCCAGAGCTCCTCTGTGACCTTTTTGTTTTTCTTTTCTCTAGCTAATGGATGGCAGAATCTAATTAAGAAATACACAATGTGTCCATTGTCTAGTTAATTCTTAAAAATCCTGCGGCGAAATTTGCTTTTAAGTGTAGTGTCAGATGCGGCCGCTGTAAGTCCATGAATAAAATAACCGGCCTTAAAAATTATAAAATAATTTTCAACGACTTAACCCGACAGTCAGGTCTCTAGTCTCACGAGAACATCTACTCATTTGTGTGCACTTTGACCTTTTCTGGGGCTGAAGGGGTTGCTGGTTTCATTTTTAGTGGTGTCGTCAAGGTCTTTTATTTTAAATAAATGGATAAGAACCGTGTTGCCACTACACTTAACCGTCTTTGAGAACACAGTGGCGCTAATGACTTGAGACATGCAAAGTACAGGACAAGTGTGTGTTAGGATGTTCCCCGACCTGCCTTGTTTTGATTTCTGGCATCGTCCTGGCCGCATGCAATGGACTATTCTGGCATTCTATGAAGATAAATTCATTCTCTACGGTCCTACCCGATAATTTTCTCAAATCTTTAAAATTGGGGATGCCACAGATTTTCGTTCTTTGTGGATGGGTGGAACGTCCAGCGGGAACCGTTTCCGACCCCATAAACTTATATATTCTGACATATCACAGCCGTCTGGATACAAAATGTCGTTGTCCGTCTGTCCGTCTGTCCGTTGTCCGTCTGTCCGCTGTCCGTCCGTCCGACGGACGGACGGACGGACGGACAGCGCCTAGTCCTCAAAGACTATAATCTAGACTCGGCATTTTGTATCCTGATCAAGAATATATATTACTTTATGGGGTCAAAACATCGCTTCCTTCCGGACGTTACGAAAATCCATTTTCATCCACAAATTTAAAGATACAACAAAATTAAAAACATTTTCGTAGAGATCGGGTTTAATTCTAACTCAGAACCTCATTTGGAAATCATATCATTGTTTACCAGAATGAAGAAAACAATTTCATTTTTTGTCGCCCTTTTTCTTTTTCTTTTCTCATAGCTAATGGATGGCAGAAAAACATTAGCGCCTAGAAATACACAATGTGTCCATTATCTAGTTAATTCTTAAAAATCCTGCGAATTAAATTTGCTTTTAAGTGTAGTGTCAGATGCGGCCGCTGTAAGTCCATGAATAAAATAACCGGCCTTAAAAACAATAAGAATAATTGTCAACGACTTAACCCGCCACAGCTATTTGTAATTTTTCACGAGAACTCTACTGTTGATATTTGTGTGCACTTTGACCTACTTCTGTTGCTCTTTTTGTTGCTGGTTTCACATTTAGTGGTGTCGTGCTTTTTCTTTTTATTTTAAATAAATCATACGACCGTGTGCCGAATCACAATCAAATCGGAATTTACAAACACAGTGGCACACACACAAGACTGAGACATACGAGTACAGGACAAGAGGAGGATGTTCCCCCGACCTGCCTTGTCGTGATTTAGCGCATCGTCCTGGCCGCATGCAGTGGACTACTCTGGGGTTTCCATGTAGCAAAACACGGGCTGCCTTTTTCCACTTACCCTTGATGGATCTCCGCCTTTGTGGAGATTCTTTGTGCGAGGTCTGTGGATGTGTCATCATTAACATCCAGACAAGACAAGACAAGCCGGGCCGTGCCGGACCGAGCCGAGCCGCAGCTCAATCAGGATGTGGCCTGCACTTCTCAAATATTTATGCCCGTAATTTGTATGTGGATTGCCTTCGATTTGTTGTCGCACTAGATTTCCTTGGAGATGTTTTTCGGTCATGCCAAGGCCCGTGTTTATGTAGTTTAATTATTTAGTTGTGCATGCGAGTCATTGATGCATGCCCCGGCATGTAAGTAGCCGCCCCAACACATGGAGTGTCCTGCTCCACACACTATCCATCATCTAGAGACCTGTACTTTTGGTATTGAATGTGGTTGTGGTTTGTGGCATTTGCACCGCACTGCGTTTTAGTGACAGAAAATCGATTTTCTAATCTTGAATTTACTCTATCCTTAGGAGCTAAGGAGCTACCAAAAAAGGATCGCCCCATGAAATTAAATCATTTGGCATTTAGTAGGGGAATTATTTATAAGTGATTTTCTGTAATCAAAGGGTTTCTTTCAGATTGAACAAACCCCTTAAATAGATTTATTTATATACTAATTGGGTCTTCTATCCAAGTAATACCAACAATTGCCTTAATCGTAATTGATTTCGTGTATTATAATTTTTTTTTTTCATGTGAATATTTTGGATTTATTCTATTTTTATTTATTTGATTAGTATTTGTTTTCTTTGTAGAGATGGATGGCAAACATTTTGGCAAGGGCTAAATTAACACTAAAAGTTAGTTGAGTTCCGACTATATTTAAGCTCGTATAAAGCTGAAATTTGTGAGAATTTTAGAAGTACAGCAATTAAAGCAACACGTTTGACATTCAACTCGAAATTCTCTTAAATGACGGGAATAATTGCACCTGCTGTGTCAGCTTTTGCACAAACAAAGTGCACACTTACCCTCCACTTCTCAATTGTAGAAAAATGTTTGCTGTCAAGTAAAAATGTAGATTGTCTGACAGACTCTAAGTAAGTAGTGACAGTAGCACTCTGAGAAGCAGCACCAGCTTAACATTAGCCTTAGTTCCGTTTAAAACTCAAATGAGTGGATTCAAGGGTTCGAGAGAGAAACCTTTTTGGGGGGTGTAAATAATAACTAATTTTCGTTTTAAATTTAATTACTTTAAATTCACTTTTTTGTCCACAAGCTTTCTTTTCTTGTAGCTATCAAAAAAGTTCAAGAATGTTAAAATCAGTATTGGGAAATAAATTAATCCAAATCAAATCCGTAGTAGTTACTGGAACGACATACAGTGCCGGACTTAAGTGTTAACACAGCAATAACTTTTGAGTTTACTGCAGTTTTAAGAGCTTTTCCATTGCGATTTTCAAAGGAAAAATTGTTTTATCTGATAAATTAATCAGTTTTCTATAAGATTTGGTAAGAGCGTAATTTTATTGCATTTTTTTGCTAAATTTTTCAAACGAGAAAAGTTTTTAATGAGCCTTTGTTTTTGTTATTTGGTCATATGGTAATTGTTCTTGAGACAAGGATTCCCACATAGTTTTAGTTCTTCGAAACTCTCCATTCAATCTCCAATGGTCGAATAATCGGTCAAATTTAGAAAAATTAGAGCTTAGGGAATAGAAACCACAGAATCTCAGAGGAAAATCATTCTGAATTTTTTTCCAACCAAGGCCAAATTGAAATTGGAAATTACAAATAGAGGTAACGACTTGTTGTAATTTTTTTTATGGAAACTATATTTATTTGTTAGAAGAACTGCGAATTTTCAAAGGTTCTTTGAAGTTCTCTAGCGATAAGTAAGGCAAACGTGTTAGAACGTCTTAAAATAAGATTAATGTTTTATATTATCAATGCTATCAAGAATAATCATCTTGAACTCATACAAATAATCCAGCAGTATTGCAAATTTTTCCATAGGGTCCCATTAGAACCATTGCTAGTAAAAGTCATACCTTTTGAAGCCATTAGAAAGTTGCACAGACTAAAATAAATACATATATATGTACGTATGATATTTGCTTTGTTTCGCATGAAATACTCTTCTACTGCAACCACTCTCGAGGTGTGCACTTCAGAGTCTTCCAGGAAAACCGAGTTGGTTATTTCATATGAAGTTCATTCCGTTTACATTTTGATCTATGTTTTCTATCAAGTTTATTTAACAATTCCATTTTCTTCATGCTAAACAGGAAGTGTGCAGAATAGTTTCTCATCTAACTTCATCATTTCCAGAAATTTACATAATTCACACACGAGAAGGGAGCCGTAGGCCATTGCCAGACAGGCAGCGGTGGCTGGGAGTTGTGGGTCGGCAGCTTAGGGCAAACATAACTGAGAATGTATGTTTTGAAAGCCTAAATGTTTGTCATACCAACCAGCAGGCCTACAAGGACCCTGAAGCCTGTCTTCTATGCGATTCCAAAAGGGCAGAGCCGAAAAACAAATGACTTCTCACTTGTCACACGGTTTGCTTGGCGGCTCCCCCCCACAGCCCGTTGTCTTTGTCCTCATGCCCGTCTCTAAGAAGTCAATATTGTGAGCCAGAGACAACCTTGTCGACAAGCACTTGACACCAACAAGTTAGACACTTAATGTTCATACATACGTACTGAGAATGTAGCAAGACATGATGTTCCATCTATACTCCTCCTCCTGCCCTGCCTGTGCCTTTGTTCCTAGACTGTTCTGTCTCTGGGTCGCCGTCTCACTGCACGTGTATGTACTTTTGTAGTCACTCTTAACGCTTATTTTATAGTAATATATGCCCCTTGGAGCAGAGCTTAGGGTGCCAGAGAGGAGGAGGAGGAGGAGGTGGAGGCGGACCGGACGAAGGCAAGCGCAGCGGAAATGCTCAGGTTTAGTACTCACTCTCAGGAGCTCATATCATATCTATCCATGTGCTTATGTATATTCTATGGCCATTTTTTTGTCTATTCGCTTAAGCGACACTTTGACATTGATTGCGCTGTATGTGTGTGTGTGTGTGTGCTCGATTGCAGTGACGTCCTCCTCCAATGAGCTACTTACTCAAGGTAGTACGAGTACTAGTATATCTTTAAGACATATCGCTTTAAAGTGTGTGCCATCCTCGTGATGTTCGCTCTGTTTGCTCTCGTTGTAGCCCTAAGCCTGTCTGTTGCATATTTATCGTGAATGTGTGTCTTGTCATGTGCCCTCCGGCAGGAGTCAATCCTCTGAGGACAGAAGCTGCTGCCGGAAGTTGAGTTTGACCTAGGATTGTCTACTGTTTGCTCGGATTGTCTCCGTAACTGTGTGTTTGATGATGACAGGAAAGTGACAGGGGAAATGCTGATTCCGAGTATCCATTTGTATTGCTTATGCATGGCAAACGCTTTATGCTCGCATGTGCAATGTGCATTTTAATCCGGCCGGCAGCCATCGGCATATCAAAAGGCAAACAGTAGACATCTAGTTTTCACCTGACATCAGGCGGATGGGGGCGCAGGCGGCCTGGCCTTCCTGTGACGTTTTTGTCTCAATATTGATTGCTCTGGCGCCGAGTCAAATTCAATTACCAGGATCAAGCTGCCGAGCTTCCGGAAGCTCCTTCGGACTCCTTTGTCTGTGTCCCTTCTACATGAAGTTTTTCCGTATGGGAGCGTGCTAAAAATAGACGTTGCTGGCATCTGAGCGCCTTCAGAAGCTGGCATTTGGACAGACAGACACAGGGGTACGCAAAGAACTTTCCTACGTGCGTGTGTGGGAGGACAATACGTTTCAGGTCTTTTACACATTACGTATACGCAACGCAGGCACATGCACCATTAAAAATTCAGCAAGTGTAAATTAAAAACAAAAGAAGAGAGTCAGACAAGCCTGCACGTACATATGTGTATCCTTTTCTTCTCGTCTTGTTTCTGATATTTTCAATAAGAGCACGTGCTCGGCCATAAGTGTGTGCGGATGAGACACAGCCACAGTGGAACAAGAGAAATTTGATGCTCAAAATTTGTGGCTGTAATAACAAAGAGTTATTGGTTAACTTGTTCACGGAAATATGCATAATGGTATAACGGATTCCCTTTCCCCCAGGTATTAGGCAAGTTTTACCAATAACTTTCCACTCAGTGTGCTCCGCTCCGCTCTGGCTCGTCCTCGTCCTCGTCCTGGATGACGGGGCTGAGGTGGCAGCGTCAAATGCTTAATTACATTTCCATCGCACGCAGCCAGGCTCTGGATCTGCACACGCGATGACGTGCCGTGCCGTGCCGTGCCGCATCCATCATGCAGGAGGCACAAGGATGCTCATCGACTAAGCAGCCAGCGGCGCGATTGATGCTGCTATCACATGTCCTTAGTCGTGTCTATCTGCCAGTCAGTCAGTCAGTCAGTCGGGTGATATGAGTACACCCATGCACCATATCCTGGCCGTAACTTTATGACATTTTCAATTTTCAGTTTATCATTTTGCACCTTCCTAGCTGGCTTTTGTGTGAGCCGGCGGAAGCTTACCTTTCCGTATGTGTATTTGCATGTGTGTCTGTTGTGCCTGTGGGTCTGTCAAGTCGATAAAACTGTTGGACTTTGCATGCCCCTGCCTCGGCCACCGACTACCCTCCCAGCAATCAGCCAGTCCCCAACTATTGTCAGGACTCTCACAGGCCCATCGCCTTTGTTCTTTTCTGGGGCGCCACAGTTAAACTGTCATTGTCATTTAAATGTCTTTTGACTGTTACTTTCGCCCACACATCGGACACATCCCACTCGGGGCCGAGCCATTCACACATATTAAATTGAACACGGAGAACAGTGGGCTTTGTTTCAGCGCCTCCGCACAGGGGGAGCCTGACTGCCTGGCTGCCTGTCTGTCTGTCTGCCAGGAACAGGTAACAGGTTGCTCTGTGGGAGACAGCCAGAGACACTCAATGGCATTTTATTTATAGTTTCATAATTAAATCTTGTTGTGGCTGAGCCACAATCAAATGAGCAAAAGAAAATAAAATCAAACGGAAAAATAAATGTAATTTTGTATAAAAAATGACTTTTAATAAAGTAAATTGTCCTTCGTGCGTTCCTCCTACAAAATGTATAAATTGTTTTTATATTCTTCTTTTCCCTTCATATTTAATTACATTTTATTCCATGTATTCCATGCAATTTTCTGCGAAAACAAAAACTTTTAAATATGTATTGTCTTTCAGTCGATGAAAATCAATGGCAGAAATACTATAGCGTACTCGTGCACCCAAGGACCGTTTAAAGAAAAATGTCCTCACTGCAGTGCCAGTTGTAATCTGCTCTAAAAAACTACAGTTTTCTCTCTTTCACAAAGAGAGAACGATTCTCTTATTTAACTTTCTTTCTACGATAAAAGTACCAAAAATATATTGAAAAAATAATCATTTGATGCAAAAAATTTTGTTTATACTTAAAATATAAATACACATAAAATTTACCACAAAGGGATCTATATATATAGCAACATATAGTATAAAAATATCAAAGAACTCGAGTGCTTAAATAATAAACCAAAAAAAACAGAAAAGGTGTAAAGTTCCCAGATTTTTATTGAACTAATAATAATACATAACTTTACAGATACCAAAAAAAAAAAACAAATCGTTTGGAGTCACTATAAAACTATATACCCGTCACCATAAACCATATACTGCCTATAATTCCATTGAGCGCTTTGCTATGGCCCTAATGCATAAATGGTGTTCGGAGGCCAGGAGTTCAAAGAGCCAGGAGTTCGAGCTCTAGACCTCGACCTCATTTCTGTTGATTATTTTGATTTATTTAACAGCTAATAGGCTGACTTTTCAGAAGTGATGCGTAGGTCAAAACCCAAGAGCCAATAAGAACAATTCCACAGAAGTTTGAAATCACCTCCCTCCGTATATGCATTGGCAATCCATGAGAAGTAATACGGTCCACTGATAGCCGTTTGCCATTGCCAATTCGTTCTGTTGAAATGCGTAATTAATTCATTGTCACATTTACAAGCCTACTGTCATACGAGTTGTGGTCACGTAGATGATCAAATTAATGTGCTTTCAAGTTGGGTTAAGAGTTAAATTCATTTGCACATTTCCAGCAATTTAACGCTGTCTCTCTCTGCCATCTCTCTCTCTGGCATCCTGCTGTGTTTGCCATTGTTAAACCAGCTTAATGGTTGCTCAAACATGGCCAACAGCCGCCACACAGTTGCCACCGTATCAAACACGAAGCGTGTGTACAGCCAAAGTTATATCTCAAATCTAAAGCAAGGATATGTATCTTTGTTTGTGTTCCAACTCCTTGCACAGACTCTGTCTCCCACATACCACGTGGGTGCCACATAATGTTATTCGTGTGATTGGGTTCCCCAGAGAGTGGGTCCCCCTGTCGCACCGTGGTCGCGTCTTTGTGTGTGCGAGTGTCAGAGCAGCCGCATGACGACGTGTTCAATATTCAATTAATCATTTCGTGTATTTATGGCTTATGCTGGCCCGCATTGTGCTGCACTTTCAACCGCTGAAAAGGTGAACAACTGGGTCACCCCTTTGTGGTGGTCCTGGCTAGGACCTGATATAGCCCGAGATTTAATACCATTGTAAATATCACGAAATTGGAAAGCATAAATCGTGTTCGAAAGGATGCTTTAAAGAGAGCCGCAGGAGAGTGGCGTTCGAGTGGCTTTATTAAAAAGTGGTGGAGACTATTCGTTTTTTTTCTGTCAATTGATGTGCAAATATTTTCCGTGTTTTGCGCTGGCTTCGAGGAATGATAGCATATATAAATGTTTGTTTTTTCATTTTCCACGAAATGGTGAAATGGACAAATATTTGAAAGCATCAGTCAAATTTGATTCATGAATTCAACTGTTTTTCCGTTTAAATTCCCAGAATGGGAGAACATTTTATGTCACTTTTCGCAGCGTGTTGTGCATTCCTGTAGAGGCAGTTCATAAATGGACTAATCAATTAGGGTTTTTACCTAGGCTGCCTTTTAATTTAATAATCTAATAGTGAACGTCCAGTAAAATATTGAAAATAATTTTATTGCTTTTCAGAATATTCCCCAATTTCGCATCCGCTGAAACCAATCTCCAAAGCTCTCCACTCCTCTGAGACGAGTGTTTTGGGGGCAAATGTTCTCACGAGAAAAATTCTTCGGGACGGCCAACTGTTCGCGCAATGTTAAATATATCTTTATCCCTTTAATGCTCAAAGATGCCTCTACCTTGGGGTATGCCGCACAGCATCCATTTTTTCCGGTACAACAACCCGTCTTTGGACGACCCTCACGAGCTTCGTTCTGCAGCGAAGGACATACATTACTGAATTCGTTTTACCAGTTTTCAGCCATGGCAATGCATGGGCTTCATCACCAAAATTTCAATTAAGTTGATTAATCCATTCTTGTCTTGAAAATCAATCCACTTCGAAAATCGTAGAAAATCATGTCTCGCAAATGTTCTCCAAAGATGAATTTTTCGTTAATCGATAAATGATATAAAACGCGAGCGTAGAAGAAAAGTTCTAAGCATTATTTGGCCAAAAAATGCCAAACCCTTAAAATATTAAAAATTGTCAAGGATACGGATAAAACGGCAGCCCTCAGATGCATGGCAATATCATACATCTATGTCGCGGGCTACTGGCATAAAGGGAGATATTATTGATTAAGTAAAGGTCTCTTAGAGAATTCCGGATGTCTTTTATGTAGCTGCATACATAGGTTTCAAAAGAAATACCTATGATAAGCCACCAAGAGAGCATAGCATTTCTTACCTCCATTTTTTTTTTAAATTTCCCTTTCAACTGTCAGAAAATACTTAATAGAATCTTTAATATTTGCTTATTGTACAATATTATTATTCTTTGTTTGGAATACTTTCACAAATTCTTTTTCATTATTCAAGCTTTAAAGCTTTAAAACTATTGAACTCCTAGTATAGTTTCTGATTTAATCATAAATATATGTTGTATATTTTTAGCAGAACCTGATTTTATCATCGTTGTTTAGATAGCGTATTTATTTGCATATATTTTTGGCTATTTTTCAAGCTATTTAAGTTGATTGGTATGCATTTCAATCTGGCCGCAACAGAGCCAATTTCGAATAATAAAAACAAAAATAGTAAACAAAAGCCTGAGAGAATGCAAATTAAAAGATAAATAGTTTTTCATCCTTCAATGGCCGCTGCCCTGAAAGTATGCAATTATTTTTTGGTTTTGATATTTTATCCATTTTGAAAATGGTATTTTTAATTGGTTGAAGGATGAGAAGGTGAATACATGAAGATTTATTAAACATTTAACGTCTTAGTTTTTCATGAAGATATATGCATTTATTTACCGATTCTTTTGCGAGTATTTGTGTTACTTATCGAAATTTCTTTTGCAGATATCGGATGGCTCACTGGCACCATGATGCGCATTTCGCTGGCAAAGCACAAAATTAAAATTAAATTTTAAAGCCACAGCGCTTGGGGCTGCAACCGGTCCGAGGATCAAGGCCGCCGCAATAAAAGTCAACGGCGGATGAGTGTCGCCGCGGGGGTCAAACGGGCAATTTAGTAACTTTTACCCTTAATTTGCATAAAAACAAACGGCACAAAACCACCTGCTGACTCACTCACAGGTACAGATGCAGGTGCAGATACAGATACAGATAAACACTCGCACACAGACACAGATACGGATACAGATACACACCCGCTGCGGAATTCAGAATTTATAATCCAGAATCGAGAATCCAGAATCGCATCGCAGTCATAGAAATCGGTGTAGCATGTCAAGCGGACGCAGCGCACGCCTACCGCCCACGCCCCCGCATACCACCAACAACAAGCACCGGGTGGCAGCCGCGGCCGCAGCAGCAGCAGCGGCAGCTGCCGCAGAGCCCAACAGCAACAGCATGATGCAGTACAGCAGTAGCCATGCCACAGCCCCCACCTCGGCGGCCACAGCTGCAACGACTGGCATGGGAATGGGCGGGGGCATGGGAGTGGGCGGTGGCATGGGCATGGGCATGGCCATGTCTGGTGGCATGGGCATGGGCATGGGTCTGGGCGGCAACATGTCCGGGGCGTTCCGCCGTACAGCCTTGGCTCCGGCATGGGCATGGGCATCTCCACCAGCACCGAGGCCAGCGTAGAGCGCATACCCGTCGACACCATCGACGCCCTGGGACCCGAGCTGGCCGTGGCCACCACCCAGATGCTCGATAACCTCTCCGAGAACGAGCGCAAGATGATCATCGAGGTGCTCAACAGGGACGAGTCGGTGCGCCAGCGAGATGCCACCAGAATGATGTGAGTACACTTCCATTCTCGATTGCTTATTAAACTAAAATATATTCCGGAGAGATGCGTTATATGATGATATCGAGGGCTGAATAGGAACCTATTCTTACAGCCCTCGGGCTCACATATTCCCCCTGTCTGTCTCGATTTGCTTTGTTAGTTTTACTTTTAAAACTCGCACCAGAGCCGAGCTGCTTCATTGCACCTTTTGCGACTAACGAAGTCGGGTAACTTCTTGCCCTTAATCCAGTTATTTTCTTGCTGCTTAAGTTTTTTGGCAGCAGACAATGCACTTGCAGATGCAGATGCTAATGCACTCAGAACAAGCATTTTATTGACTGCAAAAACTTTGTCATCGTCGAGTGGCATCCTTTGCTGCTGGCTGCCGGTTGCTGGTTGCCGGCTGCGTGCCCCACGTCTAGTCCTGCGCACGTCTCGAACATTCGAAAACCGCAATTTATGGCCCGACATTTGTGCAGAGCGATGCGATGTGGACTAGGGAGTGTTCTGCACTGAGATAAAAAATATACCCACAAAAATCGAGAATATATCTCATGATTTGTAAATGTTGGCTTCAAGATTCGCTCAGATTTTCGCTCAGTGCTGCTGCTGATTGGGATAACGGGATATGTGTGCCTGGGTCACGACTCACCTGGCGGCACTTGGGCGACAAATCACGCGCCCCTGGCAGTGGCACTCATCCAGTCGGGGCTCCCTCCTGCCCTCCTGCCCTCCTGCCAGTCTCTGGCAATGGTCCTTGCCGGCGGTATTCAATTGATATGCGCGCAAAATTGTTTTCATTTGGCAGCGTCTTTTTGTTCCAGTTGCCAGCGTCTCCTGGTGGGGCTGTGGGCTCTTGTGAACCCATTCGAGGGGGCAACAATTTATCGGAGCTTGGGCATGTGACCCTGGATGCTGTGTTTGTATTTTTCCCCTAGTTCTATTTCCATTCCCAGTTCCAGTGCTCAATGCTCTGTCGTCTTGTACTTAATGTGTCGTTAGCGAGCAGGGCCTGAACGGCAACGAGGTGGCTAGAAGGTAGCCAGATCCGGGTTTTATGTTGCATTGGCATTCAAATAACTTGAATGTGTTTTCATTGTCATGCTGCCGCAGTCGCTGTTGCTGCTGCAGAATGGAAACCAATTTTATTGTCCTCCTTCTCCTTGTCGACATCCCCCATTCCATGCTCGCTCTCTGGCCTGACATTCGTCGACGTACACGCTTTCCCTTTTAGACAATTATTTTTTAGGCCTTGTGGCACAGAGCTTTTTGGGCCTGGATTCCGATCGATACACAGCCATTGATTGGTTGAACTTTACTTTAAGCCATAAAGTACATACAAATTTTCTCTTTTTTGTGCGGTTATTATGTGGGTGGCCTGGAAATTCTCTCCCATGTAAATATATGTCCAAAAAAACTACAGATATTAAAGGTTTTATTTTCGAGAAAAGCCGCTGAAATTGCCCTGGAATATATGCTATTTTTAAGAGTGTTTTCATAGTATTTCGTGACACCGAAAAATCGATGAAGGCCTGGAATTGTAGCTGGTGCATAATTAATTAATTTTATGATGCCAGCCAGCACTTCTCGAAATGCAATCACAGGCCTGCACTTAAAATTTATGACGGGCATTAACGACTCGGGGCATGGGGCATGGGGCATGTGGCATGGGACACAACAGACCTATGGATACTTGCGAGTGTGTCGTAACTTGTCCCCAGCCCGGCTGAAATAATTTAATGATGGCTTTTTTGTGGCCGGCAGCGCAAATAATCTACACACATAAATCCTTAACGCCGGCAACAGAGTTCCTTTCCATGCCTTTCCGTTCCGTTCCTTTCAAATCAATTTTCTTTGCATCCCTTCCCCCCTCTCGGTTGGCTGGCCTCATTTACTCCTCTCGGGCGGCTCTGATTGCTTAATCATGTTGGCCACTGTTGTAACGGAAATAGCTAAATTGAAAAACGCCATTGGAGATTGGCAGTGGCTGGGGCCCAGGAAGGAAGTGCCTGCCGTCCAGCGGGTCACATGTGGCAGCTCTCCGTCTCCGTCTCGGTTTCCCTGGCCACGCGTGGGTTGTCTGGGACATCGATCCAGCTGGGGCAACAATTGATGCTTTCAACGCCATTAAGTCCGCTAAGGCAACAATAAAGAGCCCTGCTTATGAAACTGATGAATGGAAATGCAAAGTGTCCCCTGCCGAGAACCCACATCCCCATCCGCATCGCCATTCAGGCATGCCCATACACATTCAAGGCGTACTCGGGCCCACTGATTATGCAAATATTACCCAGCTGAGCTGTTCCCTAATAAAGGCTATTCCTTTATGTGGCCACATCTCTGATTTTAGCACGTTTTTATTTTTAAGATATGTGCATTTGTCCAAAAAAACAGTGTTATAAGTAGACATGTTTGGAAATTTGGTTATATATATTTCAGTGGTGATTTCTCTGTTTCTTTCCGAATGTAAATGACACGGATTCCCGAAATTAGATCTCTTTGATTGATAAATAAACTAAGAAAACATGTTGTGAACTGCGTAAATACGTAGTCTGCCTTTAAGTCCGTAATCTTGGCTATTTTTAGTTTAACAGGTCACAATCGCCACTTCATTTTGAAGGATTGGCAAGTTTTGGACAAATCTTGCTTAGAACATTATCTTCTAGGGTCGTGTTTTACATCCTTTAACGATTAACGAAAAATTCATCTTTGGAGAACATCTCCATATCATGATTTTCTACGATTTTCGAAGTGGATTGATTTTCAGGACAAAAATGCTTCAGTCAACTTAGTTCAAATTCTTGGGATGAAGCGCCATGCATTGCTGTTCAATGTTATTTATTATGTGGCACAATACAAACAGAATTAAATTAATGTTTTATGTATGCAGAGCTCACGAGTAACATACGAGACACACTTTCTTAGAGAGACTTTGCCAGAGGGAGAATTCAAAGAGACTCAGGCCATCGATATACTCTTCTGAGCAGCAGGACTCATTAACTCATATTCGTGGCGGTCACTTTAAACAATTGCCACTGCGAAAAACTGGTAAAACACATTCAGTAATGTACGTCCTTCTCTGCAGAACGAATCTCGTAGTATTTTCCTATTTTACTCATTCAGGTACTTCATTTCGCCTCTTTTGTGTTGTCTATAGAATTTTTTTTCCAGGAATCAATTGAGATTAAAGGCTTGGGTTGCCAAGCTGCGTGTCCATACTTGATAATTGATTGAATAATACTGGGAAAAGCTTTAATCATAAGCACGCTCTGTTTGTGTTCGAATAATCCGCATCAAATTGGCAAGAACTCACTCCTGGTCGAGATGCGGCTGCACACTCATTCGCCATTAGCCAAAGTGGCCGCATCCACACCTGGCCCACGCCCACTGCCCCCCACAGAGGCAATTAATGTGCAAATCTCTAGCGAACTGTTTTCGACTGACTCGGGGCTCGGCATCTCGGCATATGTGTGCGACACATTGCCACTGGAGCGATGGATGGCCATCCAGCACTCTTTCTCCACCCTCCTCCCTCTCCAAGACTTGACACTCGACACTTGGCAGGCTTTCATTTCCCTTTGCTGCTGCATTTTGCCTGATAAGTTTTTCTTCAGCCATGGCTGGCAATGCCGGAGCACAAAGGTGCACAGTGAGTCGATTTTATACGAATTTTGCATTGCCTTGTGATGTTTTCAATAATTTAAATGGTCTACTACTGTTAAATCTATTCATTGACAAGATGCTTTCCATTTCTATCAGGAATCTAAGGCTTGGCGGTACACATTCCCTACAATTTTGTATGCAATAAGCTGCTCAGACATTCCTTTTAAATTTCTTCAAGGACTTCATTTAAATTATGATTAACCACTGTGTTTCCAGTGGCATGGAAAACAAACTTGCTTCATTTCCGCTCACCCACGCAGGCAGGCAGCCTGCCAGACAGACAGGGACCCAGACACAGACACAGACAGAGACACAGACACGTACTCAAAGCGCCACGAATGGGTGGAGAAGTGGGTGTGTACAATGTACATTCATCTAGCTAATATATAGATAATGTTCATAATACTTGTTGAGTAAATTAAATCTAATGGAGCGCTCGTTCATCATTCGACGGCAGGGCGCAGAGAACTTAATTAAATGTTTTCCCAACAAATGTTTGCCGCATTCCCAGCGGTCGAAGCTGTCCTCGGCCCCAATGGGAGAGCTGAAGATAAAGCAAAAGACAAAGATAGAGATAAAGCCAAAGCAGAAGATAAAGCTAACGACAAAGATAAAGCTGAAGCTGAAGATGAGGCGGAGGCGGAGGCAGAGGCAAGATCTACAGCCGTGGGCCAACTACTTTTACTTGTTGCGTCGCAGTTGTTCTGGATTTGGTTGGCTTTCCCCGGGCAGTGTCGTTCTGGCCTGGCCGGCACATTTCACTTGCTAATGTTGTTGATTACTTTTAATTATAATTTCGCTGCCAGGCTACGGCAATGGCTGCTCCTCTGGCAGGCCAACTTCCAACATTCAACATCCAACATCCACAGCCACTTCCCGGTTATGGCCATCAAAATGAGCTGAAAACTTTTGCGCAGTCAGCCGTAACCACTGCACGGCTTTCAAGAGTCTCGTCTCGCCTCGTCTCTGATGCCATGTGCCCCCCCAGCCCACACCCCAACACTTTTATTACACTGTCTTTATGTATTTTGTCATCATCCACTTTAATTGGTCGCTTAACGCCCACTCACCGCCTGGGATCGGCTCATTAGCCAACCTGGAAGGTTAGCCCGGGCCCGAACCCGAGCCCTAGCTCGAGTCTGAGGTGTGACCCCATGGCCAGGTCCTGTGTCCTAGACACCCGTCTTTGATTTCACTTCATTTGATATCACAGGATACCTCAGTGTTCTGTTCTCCGCGTTTAAGGCTTGAAGCACCTGCAGTTCGCATGCTAATTGTCAGTCCCGCGGCAAGTCTCATTAATGCCACACATGACACAACATCAGCTGCCATTTGGTGGCCAATGTTCGGAATGTTAATCAACACAAACAAAGGCTTCGGGCGGGCCCTGGCAAATGTTCCCAAAGTGCCGCCGCATTGCACACAATAATTAAATACAATTTAAAATGTTATTCAGCAATTATGAAATTTGTCAGCGCCGCATGTCACCCGAGTGGGGGCATGGAATGGCATGTTCTACCCGTGTATCGTGTACAGCAACTCATTATAACTGCACTCCAAAACCCACCCACCGCCCAGGAGCTCTGTGAAAATGTTGACGGCAATGTTTTCCCATGCAAACGGAAGGAAAACAGGAAAATCAAATGCTGTTGGCTAACAGACACTCTGCCAACTGGGCAAAAAATATATTTGGCTTCCTAAAATACATAGAAACTTTGTTAATTATACAAATTACTGTATATTTTTCAAACGAATATATAGAAAATTCTTCATAAAATAGATTGAATATATTACTAATACTTAAACACAAATGTTCTGGATATGAAAATACTTATGAGTCTAAGGTCCATATTATTTTGGTCCTATAATAGATCTATTTGAAATATTCTTTCTGGCAAAAATGTAGGTATTTTAAACCTGCAAATTAATCTTGATTATATAATTTTGCCGAATAAATAGATTATGTAGAGCGGATATAAACGTATTGAATAATTTTTGGTATTTCACTGACTGACCTCAATCTTAATATCTTCTCGATATGTCAGTGTTGCATATAGCTTCTGATTGAACCTGCTGCTGCCTGCCAATAATCCTCTTAGCTTCAGTTAAGAGAGCCCCAAGGTGTGGTCTCCGAGCAAATGCAAAGGGAATATACCCTCCGCTAGATCAAATTGCCCGTGGTCAGTGTATGCATCGGTTTGGGAACATTTTCTCTTTTCACGCGAAAAGCAGTCTGGTGCTGCCCCGTCCCGTCCCAGAGCAACAAGAACAATGCCACTGCCACTGCCACTCGGCTTTCTCATACGTAATTGAGCCGATAGCGGGCGACGTCGCCAGGCGCGCATTCTGGCTAATGATAATGGTAGAAGGGCGGAGCGGGCGCTTCAGGTAGCAGCTGACAAAGAGAGGAACCGGAGAGAGGCACCTCAGTCTCAGTCTCAGTCTCGGTCCGCTCTCTGGGCCGCCTTTCAACCTGTTGCTTTCAACCGTGCGGCGCGGCTGGCTGACTGGCTGACTGGCTGGCTGCTTCAACCGCTCAAATCTCGGCGATCGACTTCCAGACCCGACTTCAGTCAACGAAACCGTCTCGAGCCGAGCGAACGTCGCTGTTCCAGCTCGCATCCGAAAGATACAACAGCCACAGGGCTGAACGTGCGCCGGTGTTGGTGATACCACTCGTAGTGTGCGTGTGTGTGAGTGCGATGAGATTGCCGGTTTGAGATTTGTGTCTTTCTACCTGTGCCGCAGCAGTGCTCTTTTTTGTTCCTCTTTTTATTGCGGCTGATATAAGAATTACACACCCATACGAAAAGTATCTATCGAATGGTATGCAAAACAGCAGCGACTTCGAAGCAACGAACCCAAAAGCGAACCCCCCCTAAAAGAAAACGAATTGGATAATTTCTTTGCCAAACAACAGAGAATTTGGCATCCGATAGGCAACACACACAGATTGCCAGGCAACTTAAACGAACTTCAACGAACTTCAGATACAAAAGTATCTCAGAACCAAAAGGTAAAGAAACATACACGCTCTCTCCTCGCGAATATACTCGTATGTACGTGCTATTGTAATTGCTGCTGGTTGCATCTGAGAGCTTGCACAGAAGGAATTCGCAGTTGGGTTCTGATTATTTTAACGGTTTATAAATTTAATTAATACCCAGAACAGAAAAGGAGAGACAGGGAGAGACAGAGAGAGAGAGCGAGAGAGAGAGAGAAAGCAGAGCAGTGGAGTCAAAGAACAAAGAAGCAACGTCACCGCGAAGGTAAAAATTATACTTACAGTCTCCCATTCTGCTTCTCCTTCTGCCCTCTCCCTCTCTCTGTCTCTGTCCCTGTCTCTTGGAATGTCCCAATGTTTTCGTTCAGGTATCTGTTGGGTTGACTTACACACACAGCTCACGGAGCACGGCTCACGGCTCACGGCTCACGGCTGTGTGCGATGCACCCACTCCTCCGCGAATGCGTGGAGCGCCTGTATCTGGCAGATACTTTCAGTCGGCTCATGTGCCTTGTCTTCAGCTTTTCCCCTGTATCCCTTCTTGTTGAAATTTCTGAGGCTAAGCCCGGTTTAATTCTTATTCACGTCTAAGCCTTTTTGATATGTGCCTTGTTGCCATCGCCGTCGCCGAAGATTCCAGTCCATTACCAGGGCCAACACGGCTTGATAGTGACTGAAGCTCGATTTGCAACGCCACTGTGACGATGGAAAAGTTACGAGCTAGCAGCGCCTGACATGAGTAATACTGCCTCACAAAAGCCACAACAACAGCAACGACAAATAGAAACAGTATCTGTTCGCTAGAGCAAAGTATCTTGTAGGTGTGAAATGATTTGAGGGCGTTTACCAGCAAAGTGCCAACAATTGCCGTCAATCGTGTTTGTCTGTCGAAGGAGAGGGCACTCGAATGCCGTTCTCCCATTGGGACTTGGACAAAAGGAAGCGTAAATCATAATTCAAGTCCATGTCAAGATACTTTCTCACGCTCTCAATGATGGGAAGATACAAGTGCATGGAAATTACAAGGGGAAATCTTCAAGAGAACATATGCATCTGTGCAGCAGAGATAATATGGAAACATCACATATTTCCTCCGATTTCCTATGTTTATCTTAGATTTTTAAGATTTTATTTTCCAACAACAAAATGTATCTTCTCTAAGTAAATCTCTCTCAGCTGAAATACTCGTAGACTGCGTTTAATTGGCACTTTGCTGCATGGCCATTAAGCTGAAAATTCTTGACTTTCGACTTGACACTGATGCTTGACAAGGGAATGTACTTTTTATTATTTGTTAGTTTTGGAAAACACATTCAGAAGAACGTTCCAACGTGCGCTCGTTTGTCTGTGGCCCCGCTGTTTTCTTTATGCGCGATAAGGCCGAAATGAGCTTACTTCTGGGCTCTTATCTGATGTGCTATAAAAATCAAACGAAACGAAAGAGACTTTGTGGTGGATTTATTTATGTGCTCAAGATCCAAATATTTGAGCAGAGTGTCATGTCTGGGGGACTGGGGACTGGGGAGGAGCCGAACAGTTTTGAGATAAGTTGTGGCACGCTCGGGTGCATTGACCATGTTTGATAGCAGCGGACTCTGAGTTCTGCACGACAGCCTCATCCTCATCCCCGTCCCATGGCTGAGGTAATTGGAGATTTTCTTTTGGCTTTGGGCCATGTCTTGCCACTCATTAATCATTCATAAATATTCATTCATCCCCAGCCCCGCCCATTGCCCGAACATTTATCATTATCTTTTCAGCAGCTTCCTTAATTTCTGTCGTGTTTGCTGCCGCTGCTGGTCTTGGAAACATGGAATATGCATCTCTCAGAATGTTTTTCCTCTGTTCCGTGTGTTCTTTCCGGGCAGCCGAATATGCATAGAAATGGCCTCTAATTAATGCACAAAACTGGTGACAGTTATTGGGTTTAATAACGATATTTTTCTTACTTTTCGCACCCGTTGAACGTGGCGCTGTTGTACGAGTACTTATTTGCATTTTTATGAAACGAAAACAGCTGCCACAACAGCAAACGAGAGCTCCATCGAGAGATAGCTCCATTTGAGACATGACTGGGTCGGAGACTGGGTCTGGGCTTGGCTTTTGGCCAGATACAGACAGAACGAACTGAACTGGTCGCGAAAACCTTAATCAAGCCAAATGCAAATCGGGTTAACTGTGATTTAACGAGACCCATCAAAACTGAACTCAAACTATGATGATGATGATGACAATGAGACGCTGCTGACACTCGTAGAGCGATGAAAAGAAAGCGAATGGAGCACAGGGAGTGGACTGGCACTGGGAGAAAGATTCAGCCACTAATGGAGTTCTCTTTACGACAGTTGGATTTCGTTTTTACTTTAATACGACAATCGCCCAACGAGAATTGGCCACGACTTGTTCATTATTATTCGCCCAATCCAGTGGTGCAATTATCTCATAGACATGCCAGAATAATTATAGGCAAATTAACGCTCTGCTGTTTGGACACAGAGTCCCCTAAATTGGTCAAATCACATTAAGCCGTGCCACTGAGCTGGCCGCCAAACGGCAACAAAATAAAGAGTGAAACAACAGCCAGAATCTGGCCAGAATCAAGTCCGTCAATGGATGCCGGCGAGACCCTGTTTCACTCGTATTTTCGCGTGATGTGTTCTCTGTGCCGTGCCTGACAAATTCAATGGCCGAAATGGCTGTGAAACATATTTGAGAATGTGACGGAAAAAATCTCTGTAAACAAGCGACAGCGGCAGAATGGGGCTGATTTAATCAACCAGAGATTCGTATAGATACATTTGTACATATACTCGTACTCGTATTTATAGTTATTTCTGTGTATCTGTGTATTCGCACATCGATGAATCAGATGGCGGCCAACGGAAATGCAACTGAGAACTTTGTGGGTCATATCATTCTGGGCAGACTTTTGGCAGCCAGAGAGATAGGCATATTGCTATAGTCTTTACCGATTCATATCCCTCTTGATTGTCCTTTTGTCCTGCTCAATAAATATTTGAAATAAAGTAAAGTAAAGTGTATTCGTAGCTTCGGCTTAGGCTTGTCTCACTCTTTGCTTTTTGCTCATGTCGCAGAAATCGTAGCAGTTTTCGGGGCAGTAGAAGCAGCCGTTGCAGCAGCTCCAAAGTGGCTAAGAGTGTGAGCTGTTATTGTTGATGTTGGGGCTTTGGCGTGGCATCAGCTGCCTTGAAGTGCCTGTGCCATGTGTCGCTCGGGCGATTGAAATTCTTATTGAATGGCCCACACAGCTGTACGTCTGTCCGGCCAAGTGTGTTGTGGTTTATTTTCGTATCGTTTTGTTTTCCTACTGTTCGCTGAAACGCCAACGGTCAGCGCTACTGGCCACTGGCTTCTGGCAGCCTCAAATGTAAGTCAGCAATAACAGCCATAACAATGGCCATAAGCTGACTAAAATTGAATTGTCTATCTCGGTTACGTGAGTGGGTCCAGTGCCAGCTCCAGCTCCAGATGAACAAGCTTAAGCTGCATTTAGCCATTTAATTATTGGCTGACTCACAGACTGACTTTCGAAGGGTACATCAGCTAAGTGGGTAGGCATAAGCTTGTACTAATTTATAGGTAATGGATGAGGAAAGAGCAGACTTTCTAGACAGTAGTATAAAGTATATACATAGATATACAACAAAATTTGTATTACGGAAAGACTTATCAATAAACGCTTACAAATTTCTGATTCAGAACTAATAACTGTTCATATTTTATGTTGAATTTCTCTGAGAACTGAACTGGCAGTAATTTAGGTTTATGTATACTTTATTTTATATATATTATTATCCTCATTTATTTATTATGACAAACCATGGACTTCAGCGTCTACGACAGTTGCCTTTACTCTGATTGCATTTACAAAAATAATTATTTATTTATAGCCCTCGATTGGCTCTAAAAACCAGTTCGGCTGACTGCGATAAAAGCAATAAAAACCGAAGCAATATTTGCGTTCAACAAATCAGAGCCTAAGGGCCTCGCACATACAATATATACAGATACAGATACTGTACTCTGAGGAGTATCTGCAGCGGCTACTGCTGATATCATCTTTGGATAATTGCACGCAATTTTCACTCGGCCTCGCCCACATGGACTGCCAGCTACTCGAAGATTGACTTGACTGTGGGCTGCCTTCTCACGTGGGTTGGGGCTGAGTGTTTGTGTTTGGGTTTGAGTTTGAGTTTCTTTCAGCTGACATGAGCGACCGCTTACGGATTGGCTTCGCTACGAGTAGATGGTATTTTAGAGCCATGAAAGTAATTTTTATGAGCGTCTATTTCCTCGGTGTGTCTTTCGGCATGGCATTAGTATGCAGGGGGATTGCATTTTCCGTGTCAAGCATATGCGACGTTGCATTTCCTTCTTGATTTTTCCAAGGCATTTCCATTTCTCCATTCCCAGCAAACAACAACCCACTTCTCGGGCCTTTTATTGCTTTGTTCTCTGTGTGGCCCAGCTCTGGCATTGTTCCCTTTTTTGGTCTACAACTTGGCCCGGGCCTGGTCCGAAGCCCAAAGTTGATTGCTGGGCTACGACTCGAGCAGTGAGAAGGTTCTCCGTAGAGTGGCCAGCCAAGCAGAATCCGAATCAGAATCAGAATCAGCTCAATTACTCAACTTTTGCAGATCTCGTTTCCCATTTCAGTGCAGGGCAAACACATTTGCAGCCGCAGACAGACAGAAGACACACAGGTCTTGTTAATTCAGGAAACTCTCCTCAAGGTGCCCCCCAAAAAAAGTTGTGGCCCGAAAAGTTTCTGCACACAAGAAGCGGCTTTAACTGGAAACAGCAACTGAAGTGAAGTGAAGTGAAGTTGTTGCCAAATCCGAAGTTGCTGCTGGATGTGGATGTGGATGTGGCTGGTGATTGGATGTCGAATCTCGGGGCAAAAGTTATTCGCAGAGAAAGTTTTTAGCAGCCCATCAAAAGCATAGTTGCCAAAAAGATACTTTGGCGAACATTCTTGGCTCTGCTCTCTCCATGTACGGGCCCTGCTGACAATATGAAATTAAAGCCGGACCCAGACCAGGCCTGATCCCGTATATGTGCGTACTCGTACTGGCAGTGGCTGGCTAATGAGTGCAGAAATTGAAAGTAAGAGTCCCCACACAGAGCACACGCGCCCCACACTTAAGTGCACTTCCACATTGGACACAAACGCAAACACAGACCCAGACCCAGAGAGTATTATTGTAAACAAATTTTCCAACTGCAGCTGGGAAAAACCGGTCGACTCGACGGCCAGCTACTGGCCATGGCTCAGGCTCTGGCTCCGGCTCTGGCTGTGGCTGTCGGCTTCGACTGTGCTTGAAAACCTGACCTGCTGCAAAGACTGGGTGAAGAATGGGTAAAAGTGAATTTCATTTGCCACACAGCCAGCCCAGGCAGAGGCCAGAGTGCCTCTCTTATGCTGTTGTTGCATGCAGCACCAGAAAAAGCAGCAAGAAGCAGGAAAAAGCAGCAAAAATCAGCCAAGAGCAGTTCCTGCCCAGCAGACTGCCTCCATGTGGAGGGAGATTCATTTCTCACTGGAGTGCAGTGCAGAGCAGTGAGTATAAGTAGATATACCTTCAAAGTGCACTGGGGAAAACTTATTTTAGGAATTTAAGAAGGTCTTACGAGAAATTTGAGAATTTTTAGAATTATCCCTTGTGCTGTTGAAAAGTTCTTAGAACTCTAAGCTTATTGTTTGAAGAACACTTTTTGGGACTATTGAAGTATTTTCAAGACCTCATTTCTGCAGAGGAAATGCCTTATATTTCTTCAAATATAAAAAGAATATAGATTTTTAGGGAACTTTCTTCGAGTGTCCTTCCACCCGGATAAATGAAAACCCATCATTGAAATCGAAAATCGATCAACCCTCAATTACGACCGGAGTACAGAATCCTTCGTTTTCCAAATTTCTGTAGATTCGGCCTCCGTATCAGGGCTAGCCATTAATGATGGAACAGAACATGGGAAACCCTAGGTTAAGGCCACAGCACAGAAGTCTTTCCTCTTCAGTAATTTCAGATTCTTTCCGCTCTGCCATCTACAATCTGGCCCCAATAGAAGGCCATGCCTGCAGCCATGCCTGAACTTGGTCAAACAGGCAACAAATGCACTCGAATGTGGGTCGTTTGGATTAGCATATTTAAGGATGTGAACTGAGCGGCTGCCATTACATGACCTCCTCAACTGGGACTAACTTAATGCATCAAAGCAGCTGCGAGAGCCGAGGCATTTGCATTTGTACGAGCATGTGTTGTGGGCTATTCCAGTTCTCAGGTCGGACAATTATATACGAGTATTATTATAGGGCAGGCAACGATTCTACCCATGATTGCCAGGCAGAGGTCTAAGCTCAGCGAACCATCTGGCTATTTCGTAAACGCTACACTCTAGATTCTTTAGATTCTGGTTGCCATAATTTATATACACTCGTAGTTATTCAACAGCTAACTGCTTGTTAAATGCTGCCCTGTCATTTTCATTATCATCATTCTCATCAGCAGCAGAAGCAGCAACAGAAGCAGCATCATCTGCGTGGTCAGCATCGAACCGATGGGGCTCATGGCGCTGCCAGTCCATCAGTCACTGTCCGTGACAGAAACCCGCGGACTGTGGCAGCAGCAAGTACCCGCACTGCCTGGCGCTTTCTTCAGCTGCATTTGTTGCCTGTCTATAGAGTTTTTTTCTGCTGGACCAGACTTTTAGATAACCTTTCCATTTTATAACTGTCAACTGCGCAACGAATGCGATTTGCCGGCACTGCGCGGCGTTTCGTTTCATTTTTCCTCGAACAAACCATATATTTTCCTCCATTTTCCCGTCCGTCTGGTACGTATAATTACGCGCTGCGTTTTGTTGCCTGCATTTGAAATTGTACGCAATTTTCCCAAAAGTGTCAACGCATGTCGGGGCTTAAAAGTTTTCGAAAAATGTTAATTTGTTGTCGTTGCTAATGTTGCATTCACTTTTTCCCTGGCTGCAGCAGCAACAGCAGCAGCAGCTGCCATCGTCGTACACGACGCGTCTGGCATTACATGATGCTCATTATTGCACATTACTCGTATGCCCAACATTTCACAGGGAGAGCCATGGAAAGTTGTGGTCCGTCCCTATGAGACAGCAGAAATGGCCAGAGCAGACCAGAGCTTGGTCCATGGTCCATAGAAAGCATTGTTGGTTACCTTAATTGATTTAATAAGTATATCTGCCACTCGCACGGAAGTTCAACATTAAGCATTTAGCTGGGTCATCGTCAATTCATCGAAAACCATCGAAGATCCGTATAGAAACTCTACGAAGAGAGGAGAGATGGAAGAGGTTCAATAACCTTCAAGGAGGAGTTCTGCCATCGCAATCGAATTTAAAAAAGAAAAACCACAGATTCATTTCCTTTCTTGGCCATCGCCACACACAAGTGCTAGCCTTTCGCCCATTGTTCGTCCAGAATATCCATTTTAAATGGAATTTATACAATGGAAAAGCGTGTCGATTGCATGCCACCAGAGCGAGGCTTCTCATATTCCGCCAGTCTGCAGCCACACGAAGGGAAACTTGACCTCCTCGCACTCATCTCTGGTCGAGTTGCGTTCCACTCGACAAGCAGATTAGTTCAGGGGATTCTATTTTATTTATTTACTCGGACTTTGAGGCCATTTAAATGTGAAACTTTGCTGCAATCAATAAACAGCTGAAAAATGCCATCAGACTGGGCCAATCGAAGGGACAGCGTGGAAGAACTTTCAATTGAAAACTGCAACTGCAACTGCAACTGGCGGCCAAGACAAAGTTTCAAGTGCAATCTATTTGTATATACATTTGCATATAATTTGCACGCCAAGAAATAAAAGTCACGGCTCAAGTTCAGGTTCACTCTGGGGCATAACTGGCTTTATTTTTTTCCATATATTCGAATGCGGAAAATCAATTTACCATTCATGGAATTTTATTGAATCCTTGCGTTTGGCAGGCCATAAGGAAAATCATTTGCCCGATAAAGGACAAAGTTCAGGGGAAACCAGTTTGGAAATATGTAACTTTTTGCTACTCCACAGAAGAAGAAACTCTTCTTTTGTATAAATACTTCTTTCGACATGTATTTATGTGGAGTTTGGAGTTTTCTTTACCCAGAAAAAGCCAAGCAGATAAATGTTGGACTCTTTCAAGTGGAAATCTTCTTTAATCATACTTATGCCTATATATCCAAGCGTATTTGGATGAATTTTAATTAAATTGCGTTTATAAATAATGCCAACGCCAATTTGAGTTACATAATTGAGCGTGGCCTGGCCGAGGACTTGGGGAGAGGGCCAGACCCAAAGGCAGAGTCAGAGTCAGAATCAGAATTAAAGGAAGAGCTGCCAAAGCAGAAAGGCAAACCAATTGGCCTATTCTGAAGGCAGACTGCCAGTCAGGCAATCAGTCAAAACCAAACAGCGATACAAACACCATCGCATGTTTGTATGGGGAATGGGAATGGGATGGGGGCAGGGTAACATTTCATCGATATCAAAGCTTACACACTTAATCGAATTTAGCGACAATTTTACCGAGTTTCCATTAGCCGCTCGTAATGGATGATTTTCCAATTACCGGTTGCCCGGCCCGCTGCTGGCAAAGGACGAGGGATACCCGGGGTACAACGCTGCGTATGCGTGATGGCAGTGGCATTGACAGCAGCAGCAGCAGAAGCGATGCCAATCGCACGCACATTCGTGAGCCACACACACGCCGGCCCTCTACAAAATGCAAATTGATGGGGCCACGGCTCAGGGGGCCATGGGGCACGGGACACGGGGCACTGTCGCTGTGGGTTTTGTTTCCTTGTGGCTTTTGGCCAAATTGCTCGCTTTCTTTGTGGCCCCCGGCAATGAGGCTGTCGTCGCTGAACACACTTTGTCATTTCCGAATGGCAAATAAAATTGATACACTTTCATTGTGGTCGCTCGTGTGGGCTGCCTGGATGGATGGATGGATGGATGGATGGATGGATTGTGGGATGGCTGGATGGCTGCTTCGTTGCATACATATATGAGTGGCAGTAGCTGCTTTGCGTTTGTCGTTTCCAGCACAATCAATTTTTAATGCTCAGCCGCATGTTTGAAGAGTGCTCGACGTTCACCGTTCATCCGTTCAGCATTCAGCCTGTCAACTCGGATCACGAACCCAGGCCACGTTCCTCAATCCGATGTATCCACATGGGGCAACATGATTTGCCTGTTGCACAGAGTGGCCTTTGGCAAAGCGCCACATTCTCAGCTTCTGGCTTTGACACAAACAGGTCAGGTCAGGTCGAGTCGCCTCCGTCGCGACGGGTTGACTTGTCGTCGGAATGTGCCCCATCTGTCCTCGATTGGAGCAGCCACAACAGGTGCCTTTCGGAGCTCAATTATGTCCAACAGGCAGAAGATAATTTACTGCTCAACAGGGCTCTAATGAAGTCCCAGTTGATTGAAAATCAAATTGTATCTTGCACTGCAGTCACTGCAAATTCTGTGCCACATGCAAAAGACAGCTGCTAAATCAATTTGCTGTTTAAATATTTAAATTCCACTCCAGTTACAGGCGGCATTAACCAAAGGAACTACACCTTCAATGCATTATCTGTTGTGTGTAAAAATGTGTCAAAATAAACTGACAGAGCGGCCCCCCACACGCCCGCCTGGCTGCACATAACTTTCCACTTAAATGCAGCTGTTGATTGACACATGGCTCAAATTGAATTAAGTTTTTGTCATAAATTTTATAGCCAGCCCAAGTGGAGACGTGAAACGTGAAGCGAAAAGCAGAAACAAAATCGAATTCGAAAATGGCAAGCGGCAAGCGGCCTGGTCCCCGCATGGAGTGCGCCACATGTGCAGAATTAACAGCCAACTACAACAGCGCTATAGGCTCCTAAAGTATGGCCAACACACCGCCCACCCACACACATCTGAGTAGAGACAGAGCCAGAGACAGGCCAGATTTTGTTGGTTGTTTTCGGCCAAGATTGGTGGAGTGCAAAGTGGCTTGTATTTCGGTTTTCCTTCAAAGCAACCCGAATGGATATTTATGAGACTTGCTTGAGTGTTCACATAAATAAAGATACTATTTTAAGAACTGCAGGAAGCCATCAAAACTGAAATTAAATATGCAAATTAAATATTTTGGGTTAGTTTTCATTGAAGTTTGTTGCAGGAAAAAAGGGTAAAAGCCTCTAACAAATCTATATATTTCTAGCCATGTCCTTTTCTCATTAACAATTAGATCTTTAAGTTTTCGTAAAGAATGTTTTTAAGAAGAAAGAGTTGATTACCTAAATCTCAGAGACTTCTGTAATGTTCACGCAGTTGACCTGCCACACTCGACCTTCGTGAATCGCTGTAATGTGAATAGAACCCACAATTGTTTAATATTCTGTGCATATATATTGTAATTGTTGGTTAAATATCTAAAAATATTGTATACAATTATAAAAAATACCCTAATCAACGACAGAAAGATAATACTTGGCACTTATATGCCATGATTCTTGGTAGACCGATGCCTGTTGCCTCTCATTTTTCTCACATTAAAATAAAACCTTTTCGAATCTGAGTAGCATTTATCCTACACGACAGCACATATTCCACATCTGCGTTTCAACAAAGATGCCCAGTAATTTGTTAACTCAATAATCGACCTTTAACTCGATAAATTATCGCAGCCTTGACCATGCCTAATGAGATTTTCCAATTTTCCAATTTCAATTTATACTAATAACTAGTAGTCGTAGTCGGTTGACCTTTGGCCACGTTTGCCAAAGCCGCTCTAATGCGAATAACTCATTTAGAAGCCAGTTGTGGGATTACTTTGTCCCAGTTACGCTTGTAGGTACTTTCCTGTGGCATTCGAGGGAGAGAGAGAGAGAGAGTGCCACTTTTGGCCAACTGAGTAATTTGGGGAAAAGCGTGAAAATGCAAATTCCCTTAGCCCGAACCGGGCTGGACATTACATAATTAAACGGAATTGTTGGCTAGTTAGCGTGTGCCTTTCCTTCAATTACTTAAAATTCTGAATGGGGCAGGCAATGAATTGAACATTGTCACGCTCGGCCAGAGGAAACGGCAGGGGCAGGGGCAGGGGCAGGCCCAAACGGAAGACGGTCTCTGCCAGGCAACGGCACTTGGTTGGCCAAATTTGTGAGCCGGCTACGACTACTACTACGGCAACGGCGGCAACGGCAACGGGCACTGGCTGTAACTCTGGTTCTGGCCATAAGTCAATAACCTTTTTGGCAGGCGGCCAATTTACGCACGTACAATTTGTCGGCGGCGGCGGCACGTAGCACTCACTCGACGGCGACGGCGACGGCGATGGCAACTTTATTTACGGTTAGACGTGGTGCCACTGCGGGTGGGTGGGGCTTTCCTTGATTTTTGCTTTTTGTGTCGCAGAGGTCAGACAGCATGACCAAGTTCGCACAGGGCAATGGGAATTATAAAATATGGACTTGTTGAAAAAAGTTCAGGTCTCACTTCAATTTTGACACGAAAATTGAGTGAATCATTCGATGGCACTTGTCTGGAGCAGGTACTTCCTGCCCATCTGCTGGAAACTAAAGGCTCCAGGAATAGCTTCAATGATGCTCGGAAATAAATCAAGACAAATGACACACTGGGATGTCGATGGAGAAAAAACCACTTGAGGGTTAAGTATTCTAGAATATTCCATAAACAAAGGTGTGTTAAGGTTTCTAGGCCTTTGAGACTATTTTTTCTGCCAGTGTATCGCTGTAAAGCGCATTAAACACATAAATCTCTTCACACACTTTCCATCTGAGAGCAGAAGCAGATTAAAGCCGACTATTTTGGCGCCTTTAACAGGGGGCAACCAGTTTTCTCTTTCTCTATCTCAGCCGCTGGCTCTGGCTCTGGCTCGGGATCTGGCTGGGCAGCTAGTGAAGCGTTTAAAGTCCGGCCAGTCCGGTCCAGTCCAGTCCAATCCAGTCCAGGCATTTATTTGCCCTACCCTAGGGTCCGGGCCCTGCCTCACTGTTTTTTTGTTGTATTTATTTCTGTGCAGACGCCGGCCATAAATTTATAATTTTATACAAGACGAAGCAAATTTTCCGAAGCTCTCGTCCGGAAAATGCGCCCGGGTCGCAGTCGCAGCTTCATTTGACTAAGTGTTTAGCAATTTTGTTTCGTTTTCGCATTTCTCCATTTTGCCATTTCTGCTTCGTTTTTTGCTTTCTTTTTTGTAGCCCAACCGGAGACCTTTTTTCGTTCTATCCGCTCCCGAAAAACCCAACCCAACTGTGCCCCAGGCGGAGGGCGGGCATGCGTTTCTTTTTAATGTTTTCATAACTTTCGGCGCGTCTGTCGATAAGTCGAACTCTTGAAAAGTCGAAACTTAAGTCTGGTTACGTGACTTTCATGTCAATGCCTTTCCGGTATCCTGCCGGAGGAGCTGAGAGCTGGGAGCTAGGAGTGCTCCTCGGATTTGAATATTAACACACTGACACCGTTATCCCCGAGCGGGTTGAATGAAATATTTCCGTGCCACCACAAGCTGACCGACCATTGGACCATTGGACCGTTCGAGCGAGTCCAGTCCAAAAATACTCGCATTTCTCGTTTTGTTTGCACGTTCCGCTGGCACCCACGCTGCAGGACTCCACTCTACTCCATTCCATTACCTGATATTGATTTTGCTTATCAAATATTAATCACGAAATATGGCCAACAATGAAGGCTTTCGGTTTTTCCTCCGGTTTCCCATATCCCGTATCCCATATCCCTTATCCTTTTGTCCGTTTGTTGTTTTCGCACATGCGCCAAGAACAACAGGAGGAACAGCAGCACACACCACACGCTCCATGGAGTGCTCGTAAATGAAAATATTGAAATTTGTTAGACTCGTACTCGAACATGGTAGCATTATCTGGCATTCAGGACATGCCACAGGCATAGCATGTTCCAGGGATACAAAAACATCAATAGACACGCGTACATGCTCGTATATATTTAATCTCCACCTACATTCCCATCGCACAATTTGTCCCCATTGATTGCTTATTGAAAAGCAGCAGAAATCGTGTCTCATTACAATGCAACATGATGCACGCATGGAGGCCAGCAGGAGGGTAAAGCCTTTCCATCCCGTCCTGTGATTGATGACCGCACTTCATTAGGATAATGAGCGGCGACAATGGACAACCTGGCTATGGGACCCAACGGATTGATAAAATATCATTTACAACCGGCCAAAGGGACCAGCAGGGAACAGTATCCAATTGCTTGAGGAGCTTGAGAGCCTTGAGGAAACTGATTTGCAATCAAATTGGAGCACATACACGTGTCAAAAGCAAAAGGTTTATTGTAACCTAATCTCAGCGTTTGGTAAAGGTTTTTGAGATGAGAGATTTCTTGATCAAACTCCTAAAACTTGCATTCCCTTAAAGCCTTCGCTGGCCATTCCTCCATTGGCATATCGCTCCGTTTATGGCTCATTGGATCATAATTTTCCGCTAAATTATGCGTCTGTCCCAGACATTGAGGACAGCGCCAATGGCCGGGCCAATTAAGTCCCTCAAATGTCAATTAAAAAAAGCCGTTTTTCCTTCGTCATTTTCTTGTTATTCTCTCGGCGAAAAGGGCGCGCTGCCAGCCAAGTTAAAGCAAATAAGCGAACGGCCAGGCAAACAAACCAAAACGGAAAAACAGACAATGGTCAACAACGACAGTGAAGACCAAGAATAACAGCAGTAAACAGTAAGCGGCAACAAAATATAGCGACTAGGAGGCTTTACATACCCTTGCAGACTGATCGTTTTTTACTTGTAACATTTGCTGGATGTTTCCCTACAGAGGGTGTACCGATGGTTGCAACAGCTAACAGTCGTATATCAAAGAGAAGGGTCTGCCCAAGGCCCCTGTTCAAGCCCGTTATACCCTCTTGAAGGGTATAACAATGGAGGGCAATCGTGGTGACGATGACATCGCTGACAAGCGATGCGTCGATTAACTGTTATTTAGCTGGTACTTAAAATGGCAGCCGTGCGATTTCCGGTGCGCTCTCCCGCTGCTCTGCCACCCATCCTTGCCACACACACCTCTTTCGCAGAGCTCCCCGTCTTTATCGTTGGGCGAACAGGAAAGTAAATGAAAGTACAAATTGACGATTTGTTTGATTTGGCGCGTAAAGCAAATCTCAGGCAAGAGGCAGCAGGCAACAGGCAACAGGCAACGGACAACGGATTGGGCCCCCAAAAGACTTTTGGCTATAATTTAACGCACGAATGGTTCGGTTAAGCGCTGTAAAAAGGTTGTAACAACAAAGCCAACTGCCGCAAAAACAACTCGAACAGAAACCCCCTTAAGCCCTTAACACAAAAGTTTCCCATTCTTTTCTCTTCCGTCTTGGGGCTGTTTCAATTTTCTTATTTTCTGGGCTTTGGACGGGAACTGGGACTGGGACTGGGACTGGGTTCTGGCCGCGTTTATTAAGTAATAAATGTTTGGCCATTTTTGTGCCATTGTGCAAGTGGATTTGGCCAACGAAAAACTTTGGTTAAGACAAATGTCTGCAGCGGCAGCAGCGGGAAAAGAAGTGCGGCCATAAATCTCGCTGGGCTTGGATTGGCCAACAGCAGGTGCTTTCCTTCTCAGCCTCAGTCTTAGCCCCAGCTTCAGCGTTAGCCATTTTTGGAAGCAGCAAAACAAGTGACACAATTTTCTAGTTTGCCATTTGGCAATCGCTTTTGCAAACTGTCAGAAATGTGACAAATGGAACGACCTTGCAGCGACAGAAGACAGCAGGCAGATGGCAGATGGCTCAGCGGGCGGCCAGAGTCTCTCTATCTCTCTCTTTTTTTACAGTCTCTCATCTCACGGTCTATTTGTGTGCCCTATATAGAGCCCGGCCCGTCTCAGTCTCATGGCTGCTGCCAGCACTTCATCATGTCGCCCAGTTGGATTACTCATTTTCAGCGTCTTTTCACGTGGAACGCCGCGGCGGTGCAAAGTGCGCAGCAATCAAAATTTGTTATGCCACCAAAATTTATGCTCGCCTGGTCGCCTGGTCGCCTGCTCGCCTGTGGACCCTCCCATTTCCTTCTGGATTGCTCTTAAAACTTTTTGCATTCGTTAAATTATGCAGAAATGCCAAAAAGAGTCGCTGAATAATCCTGTTTCGCCTGTGGCACTGCAGCGAAATTAACTTTTATATACTTTTTTTGCGAGAGGGATTGGCAGTCAATTGGGATGCAGCTGCACACCTGGCGTATGCGCAATGCAGCTCATGAATATTGCGCATACGTCGCGTGTTAACCGCTCATTTACATACGGTTCGAGTATGCACTGTATGCCAAAGAGCTTCCGCTCGTTTAACAAACTCAAAGATAACTTTATCAACCATTTACACTTCCACCAACCAAAAGTATTTATTATTATTAGCTTTATTATGAGCCAAGGTCTGGGATCTCGGATCTTGGGTCCGGGCTGGCTGGCTAGCTGCCCTTGCTGTTGTTGGTATCATTCATCTGCAGATGGCCACTTAAGCCCAGACTGAGCTGGTCCCAGATTAAAGGACACCGCCTTATGAGCCATAAGCTAATGTAAACCCCTGCCCGGGGGACGAGGGCCAGCCGCTGAAAGGGGAAAAGGCCAGGCCAAAGCCATCTACTTTCAGCCACGGCCAACACAGATATACTCGTTAAGTTCTGCACCACGATCCCCACCCACTAGCTCGTATCTGTGTCTCAGTGTCAATGTACTCGTATGCTGCGACACATCCCATCCCACATCCCATCCCTTACCAAACACCCTCTGCGTCTGTGTCTGCCTCTGCGGCTGTCCTGGCTATACGTAATTATGCAAATGCCAAAGCACAGCTGAGGGCTGCCTTGAGAGAACCCTCGTCTGTTTCTGGCCCCGGCTATCATTGTCAAATCGAAGTTTAACAAGATGAAAAAGGATGCTGCTGCCAGCTGACTGGAGAGTGAATACCCTAACGGGCAGTCCCATGGGAAGGAAACCCCTTACTCCTAATGGAAGATTAGGTGCTCCCACCCAAGGCAGTATCCTATGACCATTACCTTCTTAAACTCTCTGCCGGAAGCGGTAATTGGATTGCAGTTTAAGCCAGCTCAAGCTACCTCTCTGTGTTGCAAACTGCTCAATCAAGTTGATGTATCCGCTGCTGGATCCCTGCTCAACACGAGGCAGAGGGAAAAAAGGCAAATGGCATCAACGTTTATTTAGGTTTATGGTCCTGCCACATCAAGTATACGACACGTGTGCCGCGGGTGCTTAAAATTCAACAAAATTCGCATTTAATTTGATTTGAGCTCGACTGCGGTCTGCAAACACGGAAGTAAATTTACGCTGATGTGCTGTTTCCGCCAAAGAGGGAATTTACAAAATGCATGAAAAGCAGAAGGAGCATGCAGAATGCCCCACGAAGCCCGGATGGCGTGTCCCGCTGTCGGGTTGCCGTTTCAGCACCGCCTATGAGTGGCACATTTAAAATTAATTAAAACTAATAACATTTTCAAGCACTTACCTGGACTTACACACACATATGAGCAGCTCGAGTGACGCCATTTTGTCGTGCATTGCATAATTAAAAGGCGCGCAAATGGCAGGCCATTTCCGGTGCCCAGGCAGGGAATAACTTGCTTTAATTTAAAGCCGCCACCTAACATTTTCTGATGTCCATTTGGCGGCGCTCCACCTTGGCAGCCCCCTGCCATGGGGCACACTCTCAAGTTTTGCCTCGCAACGCTGTCAAAAAGTTTTAATTTGAAACGGAAACGCGAGACCCAAGGCAGGCCGGCTGGCGAGTCCGAGACCCAGAGCTGCCGCCCCCAATTGAGCATTGTCCCTGCCCCAGCTTCCGGCCAGACCTGACCGGTCCTTGTCCATCTTTCTGGGTCCATGCCAGTGCAGCGGCAGTGTCAGGAAAAAGAGCCCTCGACAAATCATATTTAGCCTGGTAATTATTTATATTCGCGTTCTCTGGCACATCACCGCCAGCATTTGGCGTCATTAAAATCGTAAATCTAATGGACAGCAGCCTCTACAGCCAGCCAGTCAGTTGGTGGCGTTCTGGTGGCGTTCTGGTGGCACTCTGGTGGCGTAGTCTGTGGTCCGAAATGATTTGAATTATGGCATACTTTGCGGAAACTCTGGGAGATAGGAAAATAGAGAGAGAGGAGCAGGATAGATGCTAGATTCTGGCATATTTTATTCGCTTCCTGAAATCTGAATAATTTAAAATTGTTTTCTATTCTTCTCCTATTGTTGTTTAGTGTGTATTTTTCAATTTAAAACTTTTGCAAAACAGTTTCACAGTACACCGCAGATGTTCAGTCGTTCTGCTGTTGATGTGGAATGCCATTTGTTTGCTGCAAAAAATAAACCAGATTTTCTCGAGCCAAATCAATCCCCAGCATTAGAGCTCTGTTTCGTTCCTTCAGCTGCGGTAAGCTCTCAAAGAGGCGAATTATTTTCCTCTTGTCTGGTGCTGGTGCTGCCCCATGGCAACATCAAAGCAGGAAGAGAGGGAAAGCGGCAAATGTTATCTTCTCTTTGATATCTAATAAGCCATTGCTGTTGGTGGTGGTGCCAGGTGTTCGATCTGACCAAAAGGTCACACGCCCAAAAGGCCACAAAAGGACCCCAGTCACAGAGCCAGGGCCCAGACCCATAGCCTGTATCCTGTGCCGGGACGCAGCTGATTTACATCAGTTTAATTAGTTGCTTATTTGCATAAGCCGTGCACGGGACAGGGTCCGGGGATCCAGGACAATCAGAAACATGCGTAAAGCTATTTGTTTAGGCCGTGTTAGGGCTTTTTATCATATTCTATCGGGAACACACACCATACAGGCGGCAACAAAGCCAGGTCTTTGCACTGTTTTCATGGTCACTGTGAATTTATGGCTATTTAGGTTTAGCACTTTTTCGCAGCCCATTGTTACCCTTGTTCCTGCTGCGCCCCTGGCCCCGGCCCCGGCTCCGGACCCTGCCTCAACCCCTGGCGGCCCTAATGGCTTATTACGATTATTAATTCATAACCCAGCAGTCGTGGAGCAACAGTCGTGTTGCTACAACCACAAAAATAACAACTACAGCGACAACTACAGTGGCACTCAAACGAACACAGGACATGAACAAACACTTCTCCTTCCCTTCCCTATCCAGAGCCACATCCTCATGGAGTTGTACGGGTGGTACATGCGATCCTGACATGCCAGCAGATGGCGGCATTAAACATGACGATTGCTACACGGCGAGAAGAGAACTCCAACGCTGGGGAAACGTACCTAGATTAGAATAAATAGGAGTTCTTATGATAAAAATAAGTTTTTTCGAGAAAAATGCTACCAGAACTATTTCTTTAACGACAGCTACATGGAATGGTCAAGAAATCTACCAAAAAATTATGGGAAATTATTTACTTTGGGTAACCGATTTCAGCAAAGATGGCTAAAGAATTTAAGTATGAATTTGTTTTTGGAAATGAGGGAAAAACTAGTTAAAAATGTGTGTTTTATGCTCCTTTTTTATGGCATGAAGAAAGCGAATGTAATGGTCACCCATTACAATATTATTGTTTTTTGTTTTATTTCCATAATCCAATATTTTATACGAGGAAGGAAATTAAACCCTACTGAAATAAAGGAGTTGTTAGAATTTCATGAAATTTGTGTTACACCTTTTAAGGGAATGCCCGCCAATTGTCAGGCAATGTTTTCTCCAAGTGACAAGACAAGTGAAACTATCCCTGGTAATTATTAAAAAATAGACAGCTTTTATATCACAAATTATCCATACTAAAGGCAAATTATTAACCAATCAATCCATCAATCAATCAAGACTCCAGTGAGCATTAGACTGTAAGAAAATTGAGTATCTGAAACATCTAATTTGAACACGTAGCTGCCACACATAAACTCTACAACATTATGAGTATGAACCAACGACCTGAAGTGAAACCAATAAAACTGCGATCTGGTTCTTAGATAAAAACCAACCATTACTTGTTTTGAATTAACTTTCTGAACTTTCGTTTTTACCAGTGTCCGTTCCATGTGGATATTCAGGCAGGAATTGAGCCAAAAGCTAGTTTCTGCCCGGGAGCGGAAGGGGCCTTATGCGTTCACCAGGCCAATAAAACAGGCCCCACCCTCGGGCTGGCTGGCTGTGGTCCGTGGTCGTGCTGCTGCTGCTTAGGTGTGTGCGTGCTCCTGAGAGTATGCAACAGCTTTTGCTTGGTTTCGGTTTCCGCTGGCGTTACCGTTGCCGGGCGCCATTGTTCGCTCGTTTGATGGGCTGCCTAGCAGCCTAATAAAGCACACACGCATCCCATTCCATTCCTCTCTCTTTCTCACTTGAATCCCGATGCTCAACTGAAGATAAAATTATAATTAAAAATTGCTGTTCCTCCGGCTGCTGCTGCTGTTGTTTTTCTGCCGTTGGGGTGCCGACATAATTTACACAGAAACCAAAATCCTGTTTGGATTTTTATGCGCTCTGCGTGACTCCTTCACTGACACATCATCACACTTACGCATATCGTACATTTACATACACATGTGCCCTGTGCTGTGCTCCGGCTGTGCATGTGTTTTATGTGTCAGCAGCTCGGCTTGGCAGTCCCTGTTTTATTTTATGGCCCTGGCCTGCCAACCGCGCGTTAATATTAAGCAGCTTGAGCCTGAGCCTGGCCAAAGGATGGGCCAGCTGGGGACCCGCAGCGGCCTTCAATTTAATTTGGTAACCGGCATCGACTTACATTTGATTGGCGATTTAATTGCACTGCCAACTTTTACTTACACGTCCGTCATTTGCATAATTTGCACTCAGCGGGGAGTGGGGAGTCGAGTCCCAGGATGTGCGTTCAATTAGGGAGCATTGTCAAGGCCCAGATTTTGATCGAATTAGTCCAGATTCGTGTCCTGCCTTGGCTTAGGTGTAATTAATTGATCAAATGATGGCTGTCCAAGCGGAATACTCCAAAATTCACTTAACAGACTTGAAAATCTCTCAGCATTTCATGTATTTTGGTTTTTTTGTTTTGAGCACACTTTAATTGATTTACCAATTTACCGAATTATCGTATATGTTGCACTCAATCGTACCGAAATCTGCATAAACTAATCAAAACTAATCAAAACTAATCAAAACTAATCAAAAATGTATCAAATTCCATTCCGAAAATCGATTCAATTGCTATTAAATCAACTAATGACAACTTTTTGTGTGTTCTTTTTATATTCTTTGTCTCTTTCCATCAACTTACACCAACATCACGCACACGCACACACACACACACCACACCACACCACAACCATAACCAAAACCACACACCAACGCTTGTCACTTTCTCTTTGTCTCTGTCTCTGTCTCTGTCCTTATCTTCAATTCGATAACAAAATGTCATGTTAACTTTTGTAACGTGTTTTCGTTTCCTAACCAACAAAATCGAATCGAAATGTCTATGCGTCTGTCACGTAATTATGTTATGTCTACTCCCCCCACCCGACCATCGAACCACCCACCACAACAACCAACAACAACAACCAACAACAATCTCCTCCACAATTACAACAACAACAACAACAACAGGCTCTTGCGCGCTGAATTGTATTCGCTGAGGCGCAAGGGTGCGGCTAAGGTCGTTGGTGGAGGAGTGCAGCCACACGATGCCACACAACAACAACAACAACAACAGAATACAATGCAGCAAAATCAACAACAACAACAACAGATCGAACAACACACCAACAACCACAACGCACACAACGACATGAGTCGGCACTGCGCTCGCTGCACCACCGAACTGGGCCGCATCACGAACCGCGGCGCCCCCTGCCGCGTCTGCAAGCTGCGCGTGTGCAAAGCCTGTCGCGAGTTCACCTCGCGCACCACGGATTGGGTGTGCGTGGTGTGCCACAAGCAAATGTAAGTCTCTCTACCTCTCTCTCTCTCTCTCTCTCTCTCTGTCTCTCTCTCTGTGTCTTTTCTGTCTCCGTGGCTGTCAATTTCCATTCTGCAACTGTAAACTAACCCAAAAACACGCATACACACTCGAAAACGAACTAAACAATAAAATTTAACTTTTTGTCCTGTGTCCCCTCGTATTAAGGCATGTCTCTGTGTGTGTGTATCCAGGGAGTCGGCTGGGTAAAAGAATAACTTGTAGGAAAAGCTTCGGTAGAACGGTATCGAATTCAATTCAGACATGAGGCAATTTCCCATCCAAGAAAGTTTTCCTTGAAGCAGGTTATACCAAATACGTTGTCCCTTCATGTAACTCCTGTTTTTTGGAATTGAGAGAATCTTAGCATATCCTAAACGACCAACGATTAACCCATTATGACCTAAAATCACTATGTTTTTAGGTTCAAATCGAATAAATCAATAATAATGGCAGATCGCACTTAAAAGAGTATTCGATAATCGTATATTCCTCAAGCTATGTTAAGAGGTCGCCTTCTACGCTCTCATTCTGTTCACCTGCCTTTCTCCCTCTTGGCTGGTATGCCCTCGACATTGTTGAGCAAACGTTGCAATTTTCATTGTTGCAATCTAATTTCTCCAGCCCTTTCTGTGGCTTTGTGCAGCCAAATTGCCACCCGAAGCACCCGAAGCTCAGGAGGGCTGTTTTTGCTGCAGATGGAAAAACAATGTTTGCAATCGGATATGATATGGATAATGGTACTATCAGATCTCATTTCCAGATAAACCGTTCCCAGGAAAAACAGACGCTTCAAATTGAAAGTTGATTCTCAGAAAGAGAATATCCAAAATATTTGCATGGGGCAAGGGGGGTAGGGGAGAGGTGTGAGGTATACGGCGGATATTTCCACGTATCCGCAGCCCACAGGCATATCAGGTGTCACACAGACAGGCCGTCAACTGATGCTCTCTGCGTGGCTGATGTGGCAGATTTCCAGCAAGTTTTTGTTTGGTTTTCATTTTTGTGCTGTTGCGTTACCGGACTGTTTTGAATATTCTATTTTTGTAATCGCATGCACTTTTTAATTGCCCATTCGACATGCAAAAGTATCAACAAAATTCCAAACATACTTCTACCACATTTGAAATGCAATTTGCACCTTTGACGTGCCCCATGTCGGATGAAATGTATTTTCCTTGTTTCCTGTGTTTCAGGCTTTGACTCTTTGGAGAATATGTCTGTGCAAGAGCTTTGCTTAGATCCCAACGGGCATCCAGTGATGTGCAAAGAGTTTCAAGAGCTTATACATCATGCTATATTGTTGCAACATTTCCACAATGTTCCCCAAGCCGTTAAATTTGCTCTCTGTGCCCATTTCCCCATTTGAAAATTACGCATACGCCCTGTATTCAAAAAAGTATTAGCTCATTCAGAGGCTGAACTCCGGCCAGCATTTGCCAACTGATGCTGCGACCCCCACACGCTCAGAGGAGAGTTCAGTGTTAATGGGCGAGCCCAAGCCCAAGCCCGAAAGTAGTCGTACTCGTATTTAGTGCGCAAGGCCAAGACGCAGACATTTGAGTAATTAAATCTTGGCCAACTGCTGGTATATGTAAATTTCCCGAGCCAAGAATTCATCAGGTCGCCTACAGGTGCCTGCCACTTCACGCCTCCCAGAGCCAATCGACTGTCAACACGGATGACGCACACCAAATTTGGCTGCGTCTGCTGCAGCAGCTGGATAACAGTGACGGCAGCAATGACGATGACGGCGATGAGCCCAACCCCAGCCGAGCAGTCGATGGAAGGCGTCAATTGCTGCGACTGCTGTTGGAATTTGTTGTACAAGTCAACGACTGAGGGTCTTCGCCTCAGTTTGACTGCCTCGCCCCCAATCAAACCGACGAGGCACAGTGTCTTATGGGCAGATTATATTGCAATAAAGATACAAGATTTTACAGAAACGAATACAGAATACATTTAATTAACCCAAAACCTTTTCAAGATGGTATTTCTGACATTAAAGACATTGTTTGGCACTTATTTTTACTAAAATGCACAGCATGGAGTTATTGTTGGAGTATTTTTCGTTGAAAATTTGCTGATTAAAATGAATTAAGGCCGGTCCCTACTTCCGTTTGATGTCCATGGGGATTTATCTTATTTATGAAATATTAATGATTATTTTAACTTTTTGCGACTGGAGGTTTTTGCTGAAGAGTTTTCCCCAGACGTACTTTTTATGGAGGCCCAAGTCAGTGTGCGTTTGGCATCACCCTTCCATCACACCTTGTGTTGCCTCCGGAGCTTCGCTGTGTTGGTGGCGTGTGTTGGAGCTGCTGCTCTTGGTGGCTGCCACAGACGATTCGGTGCGGCAGTCAGTCTGCCTTGTGCCGCTTATAGGGGCAGACGTTGATTTCGTTCGTTTGACTTGTGGGAAATGTTTGTCGATGTTTTTTGGTTTCTCAAATGGCAATGTTGTTGTTCTTGCAGGGAGATACAGAGCGCCAGTGGAGAGTGGATAAAGGACGCCTATGCCGTGGGCTCCTGCAGTGCCGTCGACCATCTGACCACCAGCGATGCCCTGAGGAAGAGCATGCGACGTTCCTGGACCATATCGAGTGAGTTTCGAATCGAATTCCAATCCACATCCTTTCTCATTATTCGATTCCGCTTCCGGCAGACCCCGAGGACGACCCGAACAATCCCAATTCCCAGCAGCCGGTGGCGGACAATCTGTACCCACAGCAGCAGCACCTAATCGAGGCCCAGTCCGCTGGCAGCTATCCGACCCTGCACCAGCCGCACCAGCATCAGCACCAGTTGCCGCAGCAGCCCCGTCCGGTACACGGCCACGGCTACAACAGCGGCAGTGCCACGCCCACGACCAGCAGCAAGTGGCAGCTAGGGCGCCGGGTCCTGCGGCAGTCCACGCTGCCGAGCACCCTCACCAACGACCCCAATCTGAGCGGAAGTGGCTCGAACCTGGCCAACTACAATTCCGTGAACCTCACGGCGCCCACATCGCCCCATCAGCATCAGAAGAGTCCGCTCTATCCGGGGGCCTACAACAGCGACGACATTATCCACATGAACACGGCAGCCGGAGTGACAGTGGGCGTGGGCGTGGGCGTGGGCGTTGGGGCAGGAGGAGACTGTGACAACTACGCACAACAGCAACAGCAGCAGCAGCCCCAGCTGGAGGTCACGCCCACGCACCACCGTCTGCAGGTGCGGCGACAGTCGACGCTGCCAGCACAGCCCACGCCAGCCATTTACATGTCCACCTCCCCGAACCGCTACAGCCGCTCCCCGGAGCGCTCGCCGGGCGAGCAGCAGCGCTATCCGCCCTTCATGCGCCAGACCTCCTTCCCGGAGCCGCCGAGCACCTACCACCGCACAAAGCTGCTGCCCAGCACCGCTAATCTTCCGGCATCGCAGTCCCAGCAGCCGCCAGTGTCGGTATCCGGCCCGGGACCAGCGCCACCCCTCAATTACGAGTCCCAGGCCTCGAGCATGGCCAGCGATGAGCTGGACTACACACAGCCCGCACAGGGAGGACCGGGACCGCTGCCCAAGCCCCGGATGACGCGCCAGGCCACGCTTCCCAATCCGGAGCAGCACGTGAAGCTGCTGCCGACGTCACCGCCCAAGCGCCAGACCTCGCCACAGTACCGCCGCTCGCCGGAGTTCATGCGCCAGCAGACGCTGCCCAATCCGGAGGCCTTCAGCAGCGGCAACACCCTCACGGTGCACTCCACGCCCCCCGCCAAGTTCATGCCCATCTCGCCGCGAGCCAAGCAGAACTTCCTGTTCCCCAATGTCCAGAATCCGCGTCCGTTCCTGTCGCAGCAGAACGTGCCCACCGTGGGCACCACGGAGCTGGGCAGCGGCGGCAGCGTGGCCAGCACGGGGGCGGGCGCTGGCGAGCAGTACTCCAGCAGCCAGAGCGTCAACATCCATCACTCCCGGGACCCGCACTCGAAGATGATCAAGGTGCGCAGCCACAGCAACGAGGAGTACTCCAATGCCAAGACGCATGTGGAGAATCGTCGCCTCCTGCCGGAGATACCCACCGTGCAGAGGTCGACGAGCCGCTCGCCCAGCCGTCTGGTGCGCCAGGACTGCCTCAAGGAGGAGCACGGGTCGCGCACCTTCGGGGAGGCCAAGCAGCAGTTCCACCAGTTCCCCGACGTCACCGAGGAGCTGGAGAGCCGGCCCGAGTACGTCGACTACTTTGGCGACAGCTCCAGCAGCTTCCTCGAGTCCGACGAGGTGCAGTACGAGAAGAACTACAACGCGGGCTTCAGCAGCGAGCCGCGCATCATCTACAACAATGGCTCCGACGACGGCAGCTACAAGCAGGTCCATCACCAGCGTCCCATCTACAGTGCCGAGAATGTCCTGGCCGACTCTGGCTATGGCGGTGGCGGGGGCCTCGGTGCGGGCGGTATTGGTGTTGGCGGTGGAGTGTCCAACTACTATCCGGACATGAGCACTCCGCAGGGATTCTACGGAGGGGCTGCTCTGCCCCGCACACCACTCATGCACAACCGGCTGCGTCGCCGTCAGTCGCGGGAGCTGCAAATGCAGCAGGAGGAGCTGGCCCATCTCAGCTCTCAGGCGGAGGTCCCCGGAGTGGCCGAAAGTTTCTCCATCGCAGCAGGCGCCACATTGGACGTGCATGCCGCCGAGCGACGCAAGCCGGAGCAAATGCGCTCAGTGTCTGAGGATTCGGGGGCCAAGACCACACCGAAGCCTGTCACACGTCGCTCCTTCTCGCATCCCGAGAAGGACACTCAGGTGGGTATTCTTTGGGGCTTTCCCGCACATCATCCAAGCCATCTAACCCGCCCACTTCTGTCATCGTAGCAGCCACCAAAGAAGTTGGAAACCTCAAAGATACCCAGCCCCAGACCGCTGGCCGACATTCTGGACAAGACGCGTGGCACCTCGAAGATACCGCAGCCACGGCGCCGCAACAGCCGCACGGGCATCGGTGAGGCAGAGGACGGTGAGTCACGTAGCTTCAGCTTCTGCTTCAGCTTCTCAGTTCTCAGTAGCGATTGACGCGCTAGGAGTAGCTCTCACGCATCTGTAGAACAACCCCAGAGACCGCAATGATTTCTATATAATTTACATGCATATTTTCATGGTCCAGCACATTCGATTCGTAGTAAAAAAAAAACATCTTACCTCATCTATAAATTATTCATTTTGTAGTATTTACTATCCTAGAGGATATTTTGTAGATCCTATAAACAAGGATTGACATTTAACAATCAATCCATGTAGTTTGCACCAAAGTTTTAGTTTCATTCTCATATAAATACTATATATAGTAAGATAAACATCAAATATATACAAATATTCACGAGTTACACATATTCTGATCTATTCTATGCAATTTTCTATCATTAGAGACAACAAACTAGCAAATCAAAGTACAATATATCCAATTGGAGCAGTTGTCAACATATTTTATTTATGAAATAGCCGTCTAGAAATTGCCTCAAGGGGCAACCTCGAGTCAAAGAATATATTCATTTACCCACATCCTAGCGCAACATAGAATTTATTGACCTATAGAATGGCTATATATCTGACCCACAATCAGTTCTTTCCGATCTTTCTCATTTCATATCCTTCATATCCATCAAATCGAACTAGAATCAATATGTATAATGAATAACATTAACGAATTCCAGTAGTTTTTGCTTGCTTTATAGAGACAGTACAGTACACAGCTATTGATAATGATTTGTTGCGGTCTCTGGTAGAACCTTTTGTAGCAGCAGCTTGTTCCGGCACCCTATTGATAAATGCTTTGCACCCCTTCCCCATTAACCACCCCACAGGTAGCACGCCCCAGCACATTTACTCCTTCCATCAACAGCTTATGCATAGAAACTCTGATTTAGCCATGCGTCTGAAAAAAACAGAAATTCCTCCTGTCGCCACAGTAGCCAGCGCCGAGGATAAGCCTCAGCCTCAGTCTCCGCCCCAGCCAGAGTCCGGTTCGGGGACGGGGACGGAACAGCCGGCCAACGGCAAATCCCTTGAGTCCTCGGCCATCATAGAAGCCAGCGACGCAAACGCCCCATCCGTGAGTATCTCCTGCATCAAAGAGCGCCAGTGGACCCAAGTAGGCTTAACTGGGAAACTTTCCCCGTCTATCCTCTTTCAATTAGGGCGCCGCCCACACCAGCAAACTGGGCGAACAGGAGCTGCAGAATGCAGTGGAGGCCGCGGCCGTTGTCTTCAAGAAAGTGGTCCTGCAGCGTCGCCAGGAAAAGGAGAAGGAGAAGGCCGCCGAGGAAGGTTAGTACTAATAGCCCTCTCCATGTATCCATGTATCCATGTATTCGTATATGTATTAACACTGGTCTGTGTGCTTGGGAGCGTAATTAACTTGGTGATGGTTATGCTGATGCTCATGCTGATGCGGAGGGTGGGCCGCTGACTAACAAACTCTTTGTGAAGGGTTTCATTTTTCGTCTAATTTCGCTCAATTAATTAAGCTCCTCCACTGAGCCCTGAAGGTGGAAGGCACTTGACTCGGCTGTCATTGTCGTGCCCTCGCAACGAACCTCCTTGAGTATGGATGCTTCGCACTGCCACTGGGAAATAGACAAGCCAAGAATGAATGTACCCTTGAGCCACTACTAAACATTGTTCGCTAATAATTATCCAATCGTACTGTAATTTATTGGATCTGCACATAATAGATGTACATATATAAATAATACTAATACTGAGGGCAAATTGGTAACTTATTTGAACAACATAACATGAACGAGAGTTTATATAATTAGTTTCCCCTTCTCTGTTTTTCATAGTCATTTGATATCCAGGACTGGGTGTATGAAAGCCCTACTCTCTACTTTCCTCTCCTTTTCTTTAAATACTAAAGACTCCTACGACTTTCCTCTTTAAAACTTGACAAGAACTTTACCGTCGAGACCCTTCCCCTGCCTCGTACATTAGATGGCTTCTTTGGGTGGGCGCAGCCTAGAAGTATGCCACACTTTTTCCTTTTTCAAGGAGCTCCCCAAAGTATGCAACACATTTTCGCCTCTGCTTTCGCATCGGGCTCTCCATCTTGTCTCTAGCTGGAAATTTCTTTAAAGCAATCAGCGACATAGCCACAAGCCGCAAACAAATTTAAGACCCGTGATGGCGCGGTTCAAAAGATGTGGCACACAGGGGCAGAAATAAACAAACAAAAATACAAAAACTGTGCCATCGGCTGAGGGGATAATTTTTTTACCAGCAACAGCATTTCTGGCAATTCATATATCGATTCGAATCTCTCGCCCACACGCACTTCACCAGGCAGCCCAGCCAGGCGTCGAGAGCGATGAGAGGATTTTGGGGAATTTGCTTGGGGGATGCTGCGGTTGGGGCTGGGGTTGCCGCCTTTTGTTATGTTTCAATTTGGCGCTTTTGTGGGAGTCAGTCAGTGTCTTGCCTGTGACCGCCGTCAGTGTCAGCCAAACATACGCCAATGACGACGTCAGCGAAACGAATAGAGGCCCAGGCCGAGTCCGTGGGCACGGGCTGTCATCTCGCCCACGGACAAACCAAAGCCTTTTCCGCCACACGACTGTCAAAACTGTACTACCGTTAATCTTATCTCGCGCACCTTTTGTGTCCGTGTGGGTTTTGTGAATGCCTAACAGTCCTCTCCAGCGACCTCTCCAGCCCTATCCCAATCATCTCCCTTCAAGCGAGAAGGAGAGCAATTTTCGAGAGCAAGGAAAGGGTTCTGTTCTGTTCAGTTTCAGGGGAAGCACAATTCAAATATTTGCTTTGCGGCTGGCAGCGATCTGCACAACGTGCATGCACAAGCACTGGCTTGTGCAGTTTTTGTTTGCGCAGACACAATGTATGAGGGGGGGTGGAGGGTAAGACATGACGTTGGCAACTTTAAAAGCTTTTTGGCAAATGTGTGCTAGTCCTTCTCCTCGTTCAGTCGTAGTCCTTGTGGCAAACAATCACAATCCATCGCAAGGATTCTGAAACTTGCTACAGACCTTATTGAAATTTGATTGATTTAAGTGGCAGCATAATTGTGCCTATGGGGTATGGATATCTGGAATGTGCCTATAGGTGCATTCCTATTTCCAATTCCGCCTAATTTTGAAAACTATTTTGCCAATCATTTTCAGCTCTTTATGGCAGAGTATTTTATAGTGGGTACACTGAAAGAAAAATGGCATATTAAACAGAAACGCACCCATATTTAAATTAAATATTTGAATTTTAAATAGAATTCACTTTGATTTAAATATAAAACACTTTCAATTCAATTAAATATATTTAATTTAAATATATGAAATATTCTATTTAAATATGAAATATATTTCAGTCCAGTTTTAATATTTCCTCTCTCGGCTGCATAAATATTTAAGTCCAAGTAAAATATTACATTTTCAGGGCTTTTTCCTCTGGGTGTACGGATTGCTAGTAAACTCTTTCTTACAGCATTTGCATTCCAGCATTCAAGACTTTAGTTTGAATGTTATCTTTAAATTTCGGAATTACGTACATATGTATGTACGTGCCTCATATCGTTTTAAATTTCATTTGAGCTCACACTTTTAAGCTTTAGATATTTCCTAACAAGATAAAAGACTTAAAAAAAAAAGTTCTTATATTTTTAAATATACGTATCTAGATCTGGGTAATGCAAAACGCTAAAAGACACGTTCTTTTCAGTAGTATTGGGTAGCTAAAACTTATCTGGTAAACGTAATCAAAATTTTAAATGAATTACTTTGCCATTAATCAGTTATGCAAAAATAGAACTCAGTACGAATTAAGGGGCGATTATATCCATTCTAGTGATTGCTTATGATTCATGTTCTACTCAGGAGTGGAGTTCAAAGTCGTTTAAAGGAACAAATTTCGAAATTTCTAGAGAAATGGGATGTAACATCTAATGAACCCATACATATAAAGATGTATGTTTGGAATATCCATGAATATATAACAATATATATAACAATCAATTGTATGTGGTTTTTTCCGATTATAAATTTAGTCAATTGTTTTTCTTTCATGGAACAATCTTTAACATTTTATCTTGTTTATTTCAAATGGGAATCGATTGTTGTTTAGTTCACATTTCTCTTTAGGCATTATCAGAGATGTAATTGAAACTTAAGTTACAGATATCAGAGACGAAGGGGAAAGTCGTTTGTTTATCTGATGTTAAATTGCCTGTAGCTCACTAATTATATAAAATTCTACAACTATTTTGAGCACACTCTCGCCACATCAGGAGGTGTAGATAACAATATTCCAGTTGGGGTTGGAAAAATGTGTACTAACAGAAAAACCATCCATGCTTAACCCCATTTTAGACATAAGTAAAGCTACCACTAACCACCACTCGTACTCGTACTCGTAGCCGTAGTTAAACCATTGCCCATCGCACGTGTCTCTCTCTGTAACTAACTCTGGCTTGTGGTGGTGCACTCTGGTGCACAGTGCAACTGCCACCCTCCCCTTTGTAACCGTAACCAGTATTGCCACCTGGGAATGGTAATGGGAATGGTAACCAGTATTCGGTGTCACTTTGTGTCGGTGTATTGGGTGTTTCTATTGGTGTTGGTGCTGGTGTTGGTCAACTTCAAAGTGTTTGCGACGAAACAGAAACTGAAACTCCCGAAAATCCACCCTACTCTACTACAGCCTTGCAGCTGCCGGTCGCTTCCGGTGACACCAGCAGCGGCATGGATGCCATGGAAACGTCGTCGTCGTCGGAACTCGATTACAGGTGCAGCACATCGCACGGCCTGCAGCAGCAGCAGTCACAGTATAGCGTCGAAGCCGACGAGTTCAAGCTCGTATTTCTCAACTCGGACTCGTCGTCGTCCTGCCGCGAGGAGGAGGAAGAAGAGGAGGAGGACGACACGGACTCCTCCTGCTCGACGCACCACTGCCACAGCATCGTGAGCAATGTGGAGGACTGCGACTGGGATTACTTTGAGCCGTCCATGATAGCCTCCACCACGACGACCACAACGATGATTGCCTACACGGCCACGCCCACACCGCCTCCACGCATACGACGCCGCTCCAGCGACAGTGATTCCCCGCTCCTGCAGCGACGCCACCAGCAGCTGCGCACCTACTGCCCCCGGATCCGGGAGAGCGACACGGGCACGGACGAGGAGCTTCTCCTGCACACGGAGAGCAGCTCCCAGACCAGCTCCGATCAGACAGCCCCCCCTGTGCCACCGCCCCCACACCCGATGAGCATGAAGACGCGCATCAAGACCCGGTTCCTCAAGAGCCACCATCATCACCATCATCATGCTCCGAGTCGCTGCGGCTGCAGTGCCTCCGCCCCATCCCCGCCAACGCCGCCGCAACAGCCACAGTATGTGCCCATACCGGTGCCCGTGCCCATACCCGTGCCCATGGCCGCCTACCAGAACTGGCAGCTGGACTATCCGGGCACGGCAGGACCGCTCCTGGAGCAGGACGACCCGCTGGCCGCCTCGCTGCAACAACTGTGGCAGGCCGCAGCGGCACTGGGCGGCTTTAAGTCTTCGGCCCTGGCCGGCTTCAAGTCTTCGGCGCCGGAACTGAGCGCCTCGCTGGGCTCCCTGATGACGCAGTCGCTGTGCTCCACTGCCTCGTCGTCTTCCTCGACCACGTCGGGATACGGGACGGCGGCGGGACGCAGCCTGGAAACACTGACCGGCTGTCTCTGCCCGGCAGCCCGGGCTGCCAACTCGTTGCAACAACGCCAACAGCAGCAGCAGCAGCAACAGCCCCAAATGGCTAGCAGCAGCAGCAGCACTGCTTCAAAGCCAACAAGTTTAGTATCGTCGCGCCTTCCGTCGAGTGAGCATCAGCGAGCGCGTCCACCGGTCGAACCACAACCACATCCACGTCCGAGCAACGACAGCGAAACGGACGACAGCAACGCAACGCCCACCACTGGGGGGAGATTGTGTAATGTCTATGATAAAACCGGCGACGGCAATGGCAGCGGAGAGCCCAGAGCGGCCCAGACACATGTTGCTGGTGATAAGCAGCTAAGGGGGAATGCTACAGAGGCAACCGCTCACAAATACCACAGCCGAAATCTATGCGAAACCGAGCGAACACAAACCCAAACGGCAACAACAGAAACAGAAACCTACCTGGCCAGAAACAACAGTCAGAGCCACAGTCAGAGCCACAGCCAGGCCAGAGCCAAAGCCACAGCCAAGAAGAAGTGGAAGCAGCAGACGAAACGAATATACATAAAAATCAAGTACCAGCAACGGCAGCAGCAGCGGCAGCAACAACTAGAGCTGCGGCTGCGGCAGCGGCAGCGGCTCCTTCGGCCATAACTCGTTTTGCAGTCGAAAATGTTGGAAATGCTGAAAATGCCGAGATTGTTGCCGCCGCGCCTAGAGAGCACCTAGTAGAGGAGGAGGCAACAGCAGATCCCAATCCCAGTGCCGCAGCGATTGCCAAGAATTTGTCCTCCAATCGACTTATAGCCACGGGTTCGAGGGCGAGGGCGAGGGCCACCACCATGTCCGAGGAAGAGCACAAGTCGCGCGAGGCAGTGGGCCACTTGCAGAGCGAAAGCTATGCGGCCAGCAGTCCGGATGAGGCCAGCAGCAGCAGCAGCGGCAGCGCAGATGAGGATCAGGCGGCACAGAGCCCACGAAAACTGGTGGAACGCAGCTACGATGTGGCAGTGGCAATGCAGGCGGAACTGGAGCCACAGCCACAGCCAGAGATGGAGCAGATGCACCATCACAGCACCACCACCGACAGCAGCAGCAGCAGCGACTCCAGCTCCAATTCCAGTTCCAGCTCGGAATCGTGCGATTCGGATGACACGGGTACCGTGGCCGATCGCCGGCCCAAACGGAGGCGTTTCAACAAGGTTTTCATCGTGAACCGCCAGCCGGGACAGGCTGGACTCCGGGTCAGGGCCAGACGCAGCTCCTCCACGGAGGGGGACTCACTCTCCTCATCGGAGGCCAATCTGGAGGACTCCTCCGACAATGATACGGACACAGAGCGCACAGATTGCGGCATTGTCTTGAACTATGTTAAGCCTCTGGGCGAGGCAGCACCTCTAGGTGAGGAAGAGGAGGAGGTGCAGCAGCAACAGCAACTACAACCTGCACGTGACGCCAACGCCAACGTCAACGTCAACGCCAATGCCTACGCCAGCGACGACGACGACGACGATGATGAAAGTGAACGATGCCGCGTTGCCAACTCAAGCGATGAGCTTGCCAACTGCATTGTGGTGGTGGGCGGCCAGACGGACGACGCCGACGGCGTGGTGCTGCACGGCATGCGATCTCTGCCAGACGCGGAGCCGATGCAATCAGAGCGCTGCGACTTGGAGCTGGAGCTGCACAGCATCTCCAACGATGTCAACCGGCTGCTGGAGCTGCACAAACAAAACTCCCAGCTGGAGATGAAGCTGCAGCGACTGCGACGCGGCGTGGCCGAAATCAATGAGGATCACCTGGTCTCCACCTCCACATCCACATCCATGGGCACTGCTGTGGCTGCCACCCTCCAGGGGAAGCCCGAGGAGTGCGGCCCAGAGGGTTGTTGGTCATCGCCAGGTGGTAATTCACCCGCACCCGCTTCTCATTCTCGGAAAATCATTGTAAATGTTAATTCTAATGACGAAAGCAGCGAAAGAGAGGCAGAAGCACAAGCAGAAGCAGCGAAACAAAACGAAAACGAAGCGAAGGGTAAACACAATGTAAACGAAGAAGCCGCAGCGGCTACTCTCGGGTTTACCTGCCATCAGCAGCAGCGACAGAGGCAGCAGAGCCAGAAGCAGGTAAAAGCAAACAACGATAATAAAGTGGTGGCAGCCATAGCAGAAGAGAAGGCAGGAGAGGCAATGGGAAAAGAGCGGCAAACAGCTGTGCAAACTGAGCAGGCGACGGCGGCCGAGGGGGAGGAGGAATGCAGCGAAGCATGCAAAAAAAACTCTCTCGCACCTGAACAGGTACTTGCTGGTGCTCGAGCGCCAGAGAGCGGCGGCGACCGTTCGCGCTCGCTCTCTCGCTCTCGCCTACCTGTTGCTGCTGGTGCTGCTGCTGCTCAGGGCCATGCTGCTTTCGGAGTTGAAGTGAAGTCGCTTTCGGAGTCGCTTTGCCCGTCATTCGAACATGAAATGTTAAACGTCGCGGTCGAGGAGGAGCCGTACGCTCGCACACGGTTGTACCCCAACAACAACAACAACAACAATAATAGTATTGCTAAAAGCAACAACGATAATGGCCATAATGACGCTTTCGCAGCACACAAGACAAAAGACAGTGACGTAGTGAATGTGAATGGTCCGCCGCCGTTGCCGTCGCCGCGTGTGTTCGAAAGTTGTGAAAACGACAGCGATTCCGATTTTGACAGAATATTCGGCACACACACGAGTCCGAATACACTGAATACTCCGACAACAGCCAGCCCAAGAACGTCGCCAGTGGAGGTGGAGGGCAGTGCCAGTCCCTCTGCCAAGAATTCACTTTCGGCCAAGTATCGCAGTCTGGTCATGATCACAAAAGACAACGAAAGTGCAACAACAGCAGCAACCGAACCAATAACAAAGGCCAGAAGCGATTACGAAAGCAGCAGCAACTTTGGCCAGAACTCATTTGGCGGTGACTCATTTCGCGCCATTGAGGGCTCGGATCGGGAATCATCGCGCGATTCCTACAGCGTGGACTCCCTCAACGAACCGGCGCCGAAGAACTCCCTGGACGATGGCCTGGCCGACGACGACTCCTGGGTGGAAGAGCTGAGCCAGCACGAAAACGAAAACGAGGACGATGACGAGGATGAGAATGTAAGCAATGCCACAACAACTCCCACAGCTACCGATTCCGAGGATGCCGACGGGGATGGGGACATGAACAGACGCCACACCTACATGGACAGGGAGGAGGAGCTGCGCGGCTACAACAGATCCGCCATCGATTTCACGCTGCACACCATCGTGGAGGAGAGCTGCGAGGAGAGCGAGGTGGCCTCCATCTCGGATCTGGCCGAGCGTCGCCGTCAGCGCACCCTGCAACACCATCACCGCTTGAGTGCCTCCGAGCTGGAGAAATACTTCTTCTTTGGACTGGGAGACGGCAAGGTGATGAGCTCCATTGACACACGGGGCGACGACACGGCCTCGGAGGTGAGCTCGGAATGCTCCGAGGGCCTGGACTCACTGCCCCACGACGAGGAGCAGCTGCTCGACGGGGGCCACAACAGTGCCACCGATCTGGCCTCGTCCCGCCTGGAAAAGTACTTCCTCTCCGGATTCATGGGCTTCAGCGGTGCCGAGAAGCAGGCGGAGAGTGACGAGAGCGGCGGCAGCGTGGGCAGCGATAGCGAGGGCCATCCCAGTCCCAGCCAGCGGAGGAAGCGCCTGGTTCGAGCCCGTGGCACGCCGCGCAGTCACAACTCTTCGCTGGACAATCTTCTGCTGCCGGAGACAGACACCCTGGATGCACCCACCAATACGACGACGACGACTGCCGTGGAGGACACCTCCGAGTCGGAGGCTGGATGCGACGACACCGTTATCCATCTGGCCAATGCTGGAGCCTCGGATGGCTCTTCCTCGGACACTATCAAGCGGAAGAAGCAGCTGCGCAAGCGCCACGACTCTCTGGACGAGAAGAAGCTGCACGAGGATGCTTTGGCGCTGACTCTGACCCTACCCGAGTGCCGCACGCCCACGCCCGGATCGATGGGTGGCAGCTCCAGCCAGGGCCAGGGCCAGGCCAAGAAACAGCAGCACCATCACAGCCGCGACAGCGGATTCGTCGGCAGTAACGATGACCTGCTGAAGTCGCCCGACTGTGAGCCCCCGAAATCTCCGACTCCCGCCCTCGAACAGATCAGCGAGGATCGAGAGCCAGCGCCTGCACTCGGTCTGGCGAAGATGGAACTGCCAAGCACCTCGGCGTCGGCCAGCGGAGGGTCCCAGCGTCCCAGAGTACTGCCTCCCGTGACGACCAGTTCGAATCTGGTGCGGAAGGACAGCTTCAACAACTGGAGCTCTGACGAGGAGACCAACCTGATGATGAGCAAGATGCGGCAGTTCTTCAAGACGCTCATCGTGGCCACGGCCAATGCCCAGCAGAGCAAGCCCAACACGCCCCCCACGCCCACGAGCACCAGCACAACAACGCCCAACTCCCAGCGGAAGTTGGCCAAGACGCGACCCGCACAATTGGCCTACTTCGAGAACGAACTGACGCGCCTCATGAAGACCGTGCCGGGCATCAACGACGAGCAGGTGCGCGAGATCGTGGAGTACCTGAGCAGCGAGGACACCTGGTCGGACTCGTACGACTCCTCGGACTACACCAGTTCCGATCTGGAGCAGGGCGGCGAGCGGAAGGGACACCTGAAGGCCCAGATCTCGGCCAGCTGCCAGCAGATAATCAACAAGTTCGAGGTGGACGAGGAGGGAGACCGCGGCGACGGAGGACTGCTGGACGAGGTGCAGAGTCTGCACGGAGACACCGCTTTGGTCTACCAGAAGCTGGTGGCTTCCTTCAGCAAGGTGGCCGTGGGCGCCGCTGCAGCGGAGGCTCAACCCGAATCCCCAGAGATGGAGGCGCAGAATGAGGATCAGGATCAGGAGGCAGCGGGCAGCACAGAGCAGCGTTCGCCGCAGCTCTTTGCCAAGGTGATGCAACACATCGGCACCCGTCTGGTGGCCCTGATGCACGAGGTGAGCAGCGGCAATGAGACCCCCACACCATCGCCGGCCACAGGCCAGGACAGGCGCGTCACCATCGGCGACTGCAGGCCAAGATCTCGGCCACAACGACGGAGGATGAGGAGGACGAGGTGGAGGAGCAGCTGCGGGCCATGCCCATCAAGCAGCTGAAGCTGCGCAGCAGATCCCACGACCTCCTCCTGGACGGACCCCACACGCACGGCCATGCGCATCCATCTGGTGCGCATCATGCAGCAGGATCGGCACCAGGATCTGGATCTGGAGGAGGAGCACCGGGAGACAATGCAGGGGAGGAGTGCGGCGTGGCCAGCGACTACGAGCGGTTCTCGTGGCGCGGCAGTTTTGAGTCGGCATTACTGGCTAATGGCGACAGCAGAACGAGGCTCAGTCAGCTGAGCCAACTGGACAGGGACAACTCGTCGTCTGCGTCCGCTTTGGCAGTGGCAAAGCGCCGATCGGCAGGCGACCTCCTCTTCAGTCAGCACCAACAGAGCCTCAGCCGCGAGCAGCTGGACCGAGTCCGCTCCTGCGGCAGCATAGGCGGCGGTGACGCCCATCATCACCAGCTGGAGGCCTTCTCCGGCCAAGCCGTGGCTCTCCTCGGCGGGCTCCTCCATTGGCGGTGACTCCACGAAGGATGTGCGTCGCTCCAGCGTTCCGGATGCCATCTACGAGACGGACTCCAGCGATGAGGGTGGCGCCCAGAGCCAATTCAGCGGCGCCCGCTCCACCCTGCCACGCAGCCTGACCAGCGGCGGCCAAGTGGCCAGCACCAACTCCCTGCCCCGGCTGCCCACTTCCTCGGTGGGTGCGGCTGGAGTGCCCATCACCAGCACGCCCAAAACCAAGTCGCAAAGCGCCCTCAACCACACACCCTCCTGCTCCTCCAGCAGCGCCAAGAGCGCACGCTATCGCTCGCCAGGACTGGCAGCCCGTGCCGCGGCTGCCAACAGCAGCAGCAGCAGTGCCGCCGGAGGAATGGGAGGTGCTGGAGGTGGCACCAGTGCTGGCTCTGGCAGCAAAAAGCTGGGTGCGGGCTTCCAGTTCCTGTACTCGAAGCGTGATGCGCGCAAACGTCTCAACATGTCAGCGGGTGAGTTCCTGTTTAATGTTTGTCTTTGAATATCCTGTGGGTGGGTGTGGCCAACCTTCATCCTTGGGGTGGGACACACGCACAGGCTGAGCGTTTGCTCAGGTCAAATATCAGGCTTTGAAATTGCTTCGCTCTTAATGAAAAAATTCCTGAAAAAATACTCTTGAAGGAAGCGGGTATATTCGCGAAAAGATATGTAACTTGGAGAAGAGTGTCAGCTATCCTAGGGGAAGGGTATAACCATGTGCCATGGGTCTGGGACTATTACGGCTTTGGATACTGACAAAAAATGTTAAAAATATTCGAAAATCATTCATTGCTCCCACACTGATAATAGATTCAAGATTCAAGATAACAGTAAAAAAAACAATTTACATGTCATGTGCATGACTTGACTCCAGTTTCGTTGGTTAGGTTTTTCTTTGGCTGCTGCGGAACTGCTTCCTGCTGCCCACCTCTATTTTTAATCATTGTTCTATTATTGCATGAGAAAGAATAAATGTTTGCATTCTTTGCCTCTTTGTATCTTAGAAATTTCATTGTTAAAGAACTCTGAGGAATATGATCTCTAATCGAGCTCTTTCAGCCACCCATTCTGCTAATAAACTAAAGGCCATATGCTGATGATGAATATGATGTTAATGATGTTAGTGCTAAACACTCAAAGACTCAATCAACAGACAGACAGAGAAACAGACAGAAAGAGACATTTGGTTCCGCCGACAGCTGCTTTGCCCCAAAATAAACCGAATCAAGGTCAATTAACTGTATCCATATTGAGCTCTCCTCAAGTCTCTCCAGTCGTCTCCATCAGTCATAGCCCCAACTGGGGCTCAGTTACCAGTTGGCGTCTAAACCGATTTTCGCACTGTTGCGTCGTCAACAACGTGGATGTGGATGTGGATGCGGATGGTACAAGTAGAAGTATTTGTAGAAGTATCTGTAGATGTGGTTATGGCTGTGTATACGAGTATATGTGTCCATGTGGAGTGGTTATAGTTGTGTTCCGCTTGGCGGGGGCGTCTCTTGTTGTTTTCTATTCATTATATTTAGCCAAATAAAAAAGCTGTTTTCGCTTTTGCGGCCAACAATTATACTGTACATAAATACACACAGTCCCTGGTCAATGGAACTCGAACTCGAAACTCAAAAACCCGCACTACTGGGTGCAGGCGGGCTTTGAACCCTAGAGATGGGGGCCAGGGGATGGTTGAATGGGCTGTGCATACACATATGCTGCTGTCTATCTGATGAGGAAGTCCCAAAACGCAGGGCACACCTGGTGAGATACGATTATAGCGAAAACAATTAGTGAATTCTTCCATTTCCAATCTCTTAAACTGTGGAAATTCTACTGATGGGTGATGGATTCAGATGAAGTTTTCATCTATCCGTTTCCATAATTATATATTATTAGAGAAAACTAAAAGAGAAATCGAGTTGCAGCTCAATTTCTTTAATTTTTAATGAACATTTGTATGGCTGAAACGATTTTAGGGGCTTTCCAAAACACAGAAAGTCCACAGAACACGCTTTATTTCAGTAATTGATTAGCGTTCAAGAACCATTTCCAACTATCCATCTCTAAGATATTTTGATCTTTTATTATGCAAATAATATTCCCTCACGCTGCCATCTCGAACAGCCAGAGTTTCGGTCTTTCGGTTGGTTTCGGCCCCCGTTCCCCGTTGCCCGCCCCTGCGTCCTGCCCCATGACCATGTTCTCTGTTTTCACAGTTTCAGTGGTTCGACCAAATCGTTTGTCTTTGCGGCAACTTGGCCAAAACACAATTAAATAGTTTGCCCCTGTCTTCCCCTCTTTCTCTGTCTCTTTCTCTGTGTCTCCGACAATATTGAACTTCTATATAATAATACTTGTTCAGAGTTAAGCTCTTGACGTTGATAAAAAGCCTCGCTGCCCCTGGTTGTTTATTTCCTGCGTTTATATATATTTTCCATTCGGCAATTCATGTTTTCGATCCCACCAAACAGTTGACACTGGCCAAAAGAGAAGTTTCCCTCCGGGTTTTTCCACATTTACTACTATATTTATTTTCGTGCATCAGTGCATCCACACCGTTGCGACGGTTGTGCGGAAATGATGGCCAGGCCCAGAGCCCCAGCAGTGCTCCATTGGTGTGTCCAGGTCCGTGCCCATCCGGCAGCCGTTTAAGTGTTTTGCACCAAAACAAAAGCCGCCACCAGCTCTCCACAGCACTGCACTGCAATGCAATGCAATGCATGCAATATTATTGCCGTAAAACAATTTCCACAATTATGCAAATAAAACCGAGCTACAATTATCGCTGCCATGGCGGAAGTGCCAAAGACTGCGGCGCGAAGAGGGGCATGCCATGGCATGGCATGGGCACCCTGTAAGAGACATCTCGGCTCTCGACTGGCGCTCGTTTGGCCATCAAATTCAATTAACCTTTCTGCCTCCGAGATCGAGACAGAGAATATACCCGGAATACCCAGAAATGCCAGACGAGAGAGAGAGAGAGATCTCTATTTCTTTATCAGTTACACTTATGGCAAGTGACGATGGAATACCGAGGGTCGATTTGCGAGTAGATCGATCCGTGGCAATATTTCTCTAGTGGCCGAGCTGAGAGTTGCTTTGAGCGCTCTCCTGTGTCTTTTTAACCAGCCTAAAGCCACCACAAAATCCAGTGTACCATTGAAATGTATGGGCGTTACGCATCTTACCATTATATTGTCTTTGCTTTTACGGTATGTGTAGTAGCAGAGATAAGGCCGTGCCGATTACTGATCTGTGGATGATTGCAGCTGAAAGCAGACATATAATAAATGATAAACAGATGTCAAGACTCACTATCAGACCTTTATATGAAGTCAATGAAAAACAGAAACGCTGGAACCCCCTCTTAACGTTAACTTATAGTATTTTCCACTCAGTATTTTGTTAGCAGCCCTCTTTTTGGATCTGTCTCTCGTGCGGCTGTTAATTGCACTTTCATTGGCTGGGCGCCGCCCCACAGCGACCCCAAAGTTCAATATTTAAATAATTGAATAAAACTTAGATTTCTGACCGAGAGCATCCATTGTGGTGGGGGGGTTCTGGCACTGGCTCCCAGTCTTGGTTCAGTTGCCGCGCCTCGTCTAACGGGACTGGAGCCACGGGCCAACGCGATGCGCTCTACAAGTCGCCGCGAATTCCGATCTTAACTCCGTCGATGTCGATCCAGTGAGCCAGTGAAAGTGAAGTGTGTTTTGGCTTTGGGTTTTCGGTATTTTTGGTTGTCTGCCTTTCCGTTCCCCACTCGCGTTTATCGCTCGTTTCGCTAGAGATTGGTGGCTATCCATAGCGGAAATTATGCTCGTAGAAGTGCCATAAAAAGCGAAAAATAAAATGAAAACATTGTCCGAATGGAATGGAGAGATATATACCCACAATATATGTATATATACGATGTGTACTGTGTGTCAACAAATCGTGACTGCATAAAGAAAATTCAAATACCATCAGCAGCACTTTTACAGCCCCCCAACAGTTAAACAATCTTTTAATGGGGGTATTTTTGTCCCTTTAATTGCACTCTCGGATTGCCACGAATCCCCTTCGCTCCCTCCCTCTGTTGGGTGTAATATGACCCACTTTGATGGGTCTTGTCTGGTCTGTTTATCTGTTTTTAGCTGCCTGCCAAGCCCTCAATCCAAATCGCTTCACACCTTCATTTTCGGCACGCCCACCACCTCTCAAGGCTGTTTCGGCGGAAGTTCAGGGCCGCTCGCCCACCCAGAGACCAGAGAGCTGTCTTTAATTTCCAACTTAATTAAATGGCCCGACTGCCTGTCTGCCTGCCACTCGATGAGTGGTCATGCAAATGGCCATTACCAGGTCCCTCTCCAGCCCTCTAGTGGCGATCAAGTAGTCCAATTACGTGGCCCCCCTAGGCCATAGATTTCCAGCGAGTGTCGCCAGGCGTCTTATCAAAGGGTCTGACAAATCAATGGAACATGGTCTTATCGGCACGGAAAGTGCTTTAGATTTCAAATATACTGATAGGCGGCGCAAACCATTTTATCGATTCGAATAAATTCCAACCAGACATGGGCTTGGTTTTGTAGTATCTATGCCATATCTCAGACCTTTTCCAGATCTAGTCAAACAATCGAAATGGATTGGGTTTTTCCTTTCTAATTAGCGCTGAATCAGCGCTCAAAGTGTTGCCCCATTCCGTTGCACAGTGCACAGCCAATTGAGCAACCGAAAACCACACTCCGATGATGCCATGCCAGATGCCCCTCGGGCCACCGCTGACAACTGTCAACTGGTTGCTGGAGGTGGAAAATGAAACAAAAAACTTTTACAGTCCGCTGCGGATGACACCAAAAATCGAAAACGAATCCCAATCCCAATCCCAAATGAGAAAATGAAACAAGTGACTCGCTTAATTGGCCCGCGGCGTGCGGCAAAGGCAACGAAGCCAAAAGAAGCCACCAGCTACAACGCCTTTGTGTCGCTGCCCCAGAAGTCGACGGCCTCCACCGCTGCACCCATGGCTCGGGTGCACAACTATGGCAGAGCGAAGCCGTCGCCGGCTGGCTCCTCACTGCCCTCCAGTTCGGCTGGCAAGATCCAGTACGCGGCCCTCAATCGCATGCGCAAGAATCGACCGGCAGACGATCCGCCCAGCCAGCGCCCACGCAGAACCAAGTGGCGGCGTCTGCTGGGCGCCTGCTGGTGGCGCAGGAAACGGCGCCGTCGCCCACGCAACTACAAAGATTACTGGGGCACCGGAGGCGGAGGGGGACAGTCCAAGCGGAGTCTCTGTTGCTGTCGCTGGGGCAGGGCACGTGGCAAGACGTACAGCTGTGACTCCGAGGAGGAGGACGACGATATCGATGCCAAGGTGGCGGCCTACATCGTGGAGATGAAGCAGCGCGAGGCAGTGGCCAGTAAACAAAGTGAGCCACGGGAGGAGACCCACTTTCAGGAACCCTCAAGCCTGCCACAGCAGCAACAGCAGCGGCAGCAACATCCACATCCCCATCCACAGCTGCGAAGTGTCTCTCTGCGGCACAAGCCTAGAGCCTGGACCTGGGATGATAGTCTGAGATCCAACTCCGATAGGTTCCTGGAAACCCTCGAGGAGGATCTGCCTGCTGTGGCTGCTGTTGCTGTGCCTGGCGGCAGGATGTCCCTGGTCCTGCACCGTCGCACTCCGCTCCATGTCCACTTCGTGGAGAGCGACCAAGAGGACGATCTTGAACGGGAAGCGGTGCAAGGTAGGCTGCTGCTGCATGCACCTTGCACTGCTTTCCCAGACTGCATCTTCACTCTTCTTAAACGGGGCTTAAAACATGAAAATGATGAGGAAAACTCTTCCATTAATTAGCTGTGTGTTGCTGTGCCTTGTTGGGTCGTTGGCCTTAATTGAGGAAAACTCGTGTATTAATGCCATAATTTTCTCTCTTTGCAGAAGAGGCCAAAGTGGCCGCCGAGGAGCTCACACGTTCGCCGGTGATTGGACAGCGGCAGGCGGCAGATCAGGCCACCGCCAACGCCAGTCCCGTGCAGTCGCGGGCCTCCAACGAGGCCTGGCCGGTGCAGTCGGACGAGGACATCGATCGTCTGGTGGCCATGCATCAGAACCGCAGCAGCCTCAGCTCTTTGGGGGTAGGTTAAAGGTTAACTTTACTCGAAATGAAAGCATAACTAATGTTCTTTGATGCAGGTTCGCTCCGAGTCCATGGCCAGCGTTTACTCCGGTGCCGGCGAGGGTCGCTACGGCACTGTGGTGGTCAAGGGTCAGGTGGAGTTCGCCATGCAGTACAACTACAAGCTGGCCGCCTTGGAGATCCATGTGGTGCGCTGCAAGGATCTAGCCGCCGTCGATGCCAAGCGCAACCGCAGCGATCCCTATGTGAAGGTATGTACCCTTCGTGTCCTGTGTCCTGCCAATCTGTACTCATGCTGTCTGGTATTTTCCATTAGGTATACCTGCTGCCAGATAAATCAAAGGCCGGCAAGCGCAAAACCAAAGTCAAGAAGCACACTCTCAATCCCATCTTTGACGAGACGATGCGCTTCCACACGCCCATCTCCAGCTTGGAGTCGCGCACCCTGTGGCTGACTGTCTGGCACTCGGACATGTTCGGGCGCAACGATTTTCTGGGCGAGGTCTCTGTCAATCTGCAGGGACGCGTCTTTGACAATCCCCAGTCGCAGTGGTATCTCCTCCAAGAAAGGGTGAGTGCATCATTTAAGCTTCAGCTAGATTTTGCGATCCCTAACAATCGATCAATCACAGAGCGAACCCTTCGACGAGGTGGCCACCTATCGAGGCGACATTGTCGTGGGCCTCAAGTACATTCCCCCGGAGAATCTGAAGTCGTCGTTCTTCTCGCGCGGCTCCTCCCTCACGGGCAGCTCCTCGAATCTGCGCAAATTTGGGGGCAGCATCAAGTCCGTGGCCTCGAAATCGGACCGCAGTGCCAAGGGCGGACAGCTGCATGTCCTGGTCAAGGAGGCCAAACACCTGAGTCCCATCAAGGCCAACGGCAGCTGCGATGCCTTCTGCAAGAGGTGAGTGCACACACGAATCTCCATACCACAGAATACATCAACGACCCATCCTTTCCAGTTATCTGCTGCCGGACCGCACGCGCAGCTCCAAGCAGAAGACCCCAGTGGTGAAGCGCACTCTGCATCCCACCTGGAACTACACCTTTGTGTACGAGGATGTCTCGCTGGAGGACTTGTCGGAGCGCGCCTTGGAGCTGACCGTCTGGGATCACGATCGGCTGGCCAGCAATGAGTTCGTCGGCGGCATACGTTTCTCCTTGGGCACGGGTGAGTCGAAGATCTCTTCACCGCTTCGAACAAGCCACTAAATCCACCTTGCTGTTCCTTAACAGGTCGCAGCTATGGCCGCCAGGTGGAATGGATGGATGCCACCGGTAAGGAGCTATCGCTGTGGCAGAACATGCTGGATCGTCCCAATTTCTGGGTGGAGGGCAGCTTGGTGCTGCGCTCCAGTCTGGACGGCATTCGAGCCACGTTGCCATAGGCCCCGCCCCCGCTCCCACTTGCATATTAGTAAATTATTTGCTAGAACCCACAGTCCACAATCCACAAAGTTGCAGTTAGAGTTTGCCCATGGCACAACATTGTATTGTATTGTATTGTATTTGTATTGTATTGTATTAATTATCGATTAAGCTTCGATAATAGCGATAACGATGACTCTGAGAAGCATTATTAGTGTTCTAAGGAAAAGGGCAGTCAGATGCAGATACAGAGACGACTGACTGGCCCTCATCAATTGATTGTTGTTTGTTTGCACGTGGCACAGCTCCACAGCACAGCTAGTGTTTAAGTTTAAATGTGTACTGTAGGATGATGATTCCTGAATACTCGAATATGGCCTCAATATGGCGATGACGCTGCACGTACCCCAGACGTAAATAAACCAAGCAAACATGGAAAAAAACAAGAGCAAAGCGTTATCACGTTATGGCACTACTTGGCAGCGCAATTCTCAGCGCTATTCGAAGAAGATAAAAACAAAAACTGTAAAGCAGAAAGCAAAAACCATGAGAACTACGATGATGACGCAGCCCAAGGCTGGGCTGCCTAGATATTAGCTCTACAATGTACGATGTTTATGTGTATTCTTTCCACCCTCTCCCTCTCTGAGAGGCACTTGCAATTCGCATACTGTATGCACCTAAAGCAACAACTAAAATATAACTAAAACTATAACTAAAACTAGTTAAAACGAGACATAAGTGTACCATGTATAACTCTATCCATAATATGCGCGAAATACAAATAACATTTTTTGTAAATCCTTTGTTTCTTTTTCGTTTCCGTTTTCCATAGATCGTAAGCAAAACGCATATGCATATAGTATCTACGCCGACATCATACATATCGCAAAAAACATTGTGCAAATCCAGCTAAGCTTCGTGTCCAGATACATAACCGAATCCGAACAATTCCCCCCCATAGCAGCCAATGATATCATCCTCCCTCCAAGCCTGAATACTGTGGAATTTACATACTACTCTACTATGAAATGAATTGTTTCAGAGAAATCATTTTTAAGAATACAGAAACGAGTCTTATGAATGCTTTTGGTGTAAGTGTATACATATTTACCATGAATACCCGTGAATAATGTTTAGCGTTGAATGAATACGAATATGAATATGAATATGAAAACATGACAAAATTTATAGAAGATGTTTTTTATAAAAGAGAAAATTGCTGAATCACTCGTTGCCTAAATACCGCTTGTCTTTTATACTCGATGTTTTCGAAACACACAAAAATGCACATGCCTGAAATTTGGTGATGAAAATGTTATAATTACTATACACACACACATCGGATCGGATCGGATCGGTAGAGAAAGAAGTCCTCACTCACAAAAGATAGAAAGATAGGCACTGAAAAGGCATATCTAAAGTATCTAAATGTAGATGTGAATGATGTGTGGTGGAATGGTTAAGGATACTTTCTCTAAAATCAAGCATATATGATATATGTCAAACAATAAGCAGCAAATATTGCAAAAGTAAATGGTATTTAGTAGCATACAAAGCGCAAGTAAGAAGCATAAATAATTATATACATATACAGATACATAGTACTATATAGTTCTACCTACAAATAGTTAATATATTATCTAAGGTTGAAGCATTTGCTGTTGTTGATTGGTTCTCTAATCTAGCCATAAATTTGTTGAGATCCCAATCACACCCACACACACACATACCCACACACATGTAGATACATATATAGTTTTTTCTCTCGTCTCCAAAATGTTTCAATGTTTACTAAATGTACGAGTATATTTTTCTACTATATCTATATATCTATATTACTATATTACTTACTTCTTACCACCTAAACGAGCTGCTATCCTAGGAATGGAAAATGAGGAATGGATATGAAATTGTGTTTTAACAATGGATACTAGTACTCGACCTTTACTTACCCACTTACTCTCTGAGATGGTGCTATACATATACAGATACAGAAACATATACATATACATATACTCGTAGAATACACTCTCGTCTCTAGACACTCCGCGGGCACACTCTCAGGTCGCGGTAGTAGAATCACGAGAAAGAATCTTTTTACCTTTTTACTGTGTAACGTATTGGATGGGATGTGCATTTCCGGATTCAACTGAACTATTGTGAACCCTAGTGTTGATTAGGCATAGGCAGCATTTGCTAGGTTGCATATACGATATACATGTGGAATGCAGTCTTCAGGCCTATCCACCACTATATACATATACATATACACATCTACTGAGATACATTACTTATACAAGCAATGCGTATGAGAGTACCACCATCGCATTCCCCATAGTCTTAAGCAATTGCAGATAAAAAACAAAACAAAAAAAAACAAAATGTTCTTAAGATAAAACGATAGCAATTAGGACATTTCTGATGGCGTTTTTGACACTGCCTGGGGCATCCGCTTGGTGATGCCTGGGCATGTTCACAAAAAAGTATAGTTACAAAAGATAAAGATACAAATATCAAGCAAAGAATATTTATGTACCCATTGTATTTGTTAGCAATCGCCGGAATTGCTCAGAAAATCAGAAAAAAGATTATCAAATATGAGTATATCGATTGTGCATATAGCCCCCGCTCCACCCGTATTGGCCGATGAGCCACGCCCCCAAAAAATATACATGTTGCGTTAAAGTAGAGAACTTTTTTTAGCGAGTACACACACACACACACACAAGAGATACACACACACACATAGATACTGATGAATGATGAACGGTTTCCTTCCTTTTAAGTAGCCAACCCGTACTATATCTATGTTCTGTTCGACAGCTCAACCTGATCTATCCTAAGTACTGCCCTGAGAACAATCTTTTTACAATGCAATAGTCTATATTTTTAACCAATACTACGATTATATATACTATAGATTTTCTGAGTTCTACCTCAAACTGATTGATGTCTTTCGAAGCAATAGGAAATTCTAAAACCAATCTAAATATCGAGCGACTGTCTATATTAGATTTAAGCAGAGAACCCTTCTGTTGCCGATTTTCCAGGTTATTCTCTAAGCTAGCAATTGGTAAGACTTTCTATGGCCCTAAGAACACTCACACACAGACAGACAGACACAAAGCCGTTATGTTTATGGCATTTAAGCGTTGCATAATTACAAGAGTTTACATAACCATTTACAAGATACAAGATACTTATGAACCTTTTACTTACAAGTAAGTACTTAAAACATGCGACAACAACAACAAAAAATACCGACACGATACACGATTCCCCGAAAATTAATAATAATAATGAGCTCAAGAAATTGGCTCAATACGCCCCATACGGACTCTCGCTCCAAGTAAAAATTGTGTTAGAAATTGTGAACCGCAATGAATCAATCAAATAAAGCAAAATTCACATCTACTGACAATCATTTTGTGTCTTATTTCTAATACCCATGGGTTGACTACACTTCTGCCTCCGTTTGGCCGTTGATCTGGTGGAGCTTCAGCTCTTCGGCGGGCTGCTTGGACACGTCGTCATCGTGGGGCCGCCAGCAATCAAAGGCGAGCATGGACTCGCCCTTGCCAAAGGCCTCGCCATCAGCCAATGTGATGGGAAGTTGTCTGGAATTTCAAAAAATATATACCTTACAATATTCTATATGAGTGTCCCCTCACCTGTTGTTCGTCTCCGGCAGCATAAGGGTGCAAAAGGAGGCAGTCAGCAGTAGCAGGGCCAGGATCAGGGACGTGGCCGCTGCCAGTTTTGTGCCCAAATGTATGAGATAGGGCGATAGAAAGGAGGCCCCCGCGGCCGCCAGATGCACTGTGGCAATGCCCCGCGATCGGACACAGGTGGGCAGCAGCTCGGAGGCGTACTGGGAGGTGACTGTGTAGCACAAGGAGATGCCCAGCCGCATGGGCAGGGCAAAGGACAGCAGCAGCGTCACACTGGTCTGGGCTCCCTCCGTGGACAGGGCCACGCCCAGGGCGCAGGACAGCAGCCCCGTGCAGAGCATGGCCAGGAAGGCGGTGGCCTTGCGACCCACTCGACTCTGCAGGAGACCTTGGATGAAGCCCGATGGCGGGACGACCAAAGCAAACAGCGAAAAGACCACAAAGGGCGACATACCCAAACCCTCGACATTGCGCGAAATGGTATTGAAGCTCAACGAAGTCAGCATGCTGCAGAGGAAGAGACAGGAAGATACATATGAGGCAGGTCCTATTAGAGGGACTGACAGACTCACAAAATCAGTACCACCAGCAACGAAATCTTGCGCAGATTGGGTGTTCTCAGCAGGTCAATGATCCCAGCCGTCTGCTCCGGCTGATTCGATAGCTTCCGCTTGGCTATGCAGTTTCTGCGGAAAGCCTCGAAGTCCGCTGCCGCCACTTGGCGGCCATTGAAGTGGGCAATGTGCTTCAGCCGGGCAATGGCGCCCTCCACATTGGTCCGTGTGATCAGCCACTGGGCGCTCTCCTGCACCACAAAGTAGAACAGGGCCACCACCAGCTGCAGCAGGGCCGAGCAGGTCAAGTAGATGCGCCAGTTGCCGGCCAGCACCGACAGCCAGGGTGCCACCAAGGCGCCCAGGCAGAAGCAAATACCCAGCGTTCCACTAATGGCCACATTTCTTAGCTTGGGGGCCAAGTATTCCAGAACTATAGAGATACAAATTAGGATTTAGTTTAACTAAAAACAATAACGGGTTTATAGAGCAACTTGAACTTAAAACACACACAAACCGGTAGGTTGTTACCTAACTTTACACTCAGAAAAAAAAGATCAGTATTCGGCCAGAATAATCGCCATAGTTTTATGGAATTGTGGTGTCAGAAGGTAACTTTACAGGGAATCCTGAACCATATCTGGGTCGCTTTATCCATCTATCTATATTTTTGCCTGCCAGTCTCTAAGCTTCTTTAATTGAGGAATGGTATCTGTTATTAAGTAACTAACAAAAATATAGTAGCTATAAAACTTTCGGCTTATGGTGATCTATCATATCATACCATATCTGGGTCACTTTATCCATCTTTCTATACTTTCGTTTGCAGTTCTCTCAGCCTCTTAAATTGAGGAATGGTATCTTTTATTGGGTACCTAACAATATAGTAGGTTTAAAACGTTCGGATTGGTGATCTATCAGTTTAAATTCAATAAAAGTTTCATTCACATTCAGATACTTATAGATAACTGACAAAGAAACATCACATTTCCATCATTTTACTTTAACAAATAAATTCAAGAGTAAGTACTGAAATTCGAATAGATATAGAATTCGATTTGGAGTATGAAAAGTGTAATTTGTAGGTGTATACACGTCGAAACATTCAACTGTAAGAACTGACTTTTGCAGACACAGAAGTCGAATCAGAACTCAAATAAAAATCTATAATTTTCCTAATAAATGGTACCGTCTATAGCCACGGCCAAACTATTAGCAATTCTGTTCGAATTTCTCGCTCGTAAGCCAGAATGAGAACCCATCCTCTTGGCGCAGACTTACTATATATTCTTTCTGTCTATGATGGATATGCTGTATGCATCTTTGGATGTATACATGTACTATATGGGGTACATTTGAACCGAGCGGAGAGATTCATCTAGGCGTCTAGATTCACTCTGTTGTTCACTCTGCACTTTATACATATGTGCACTTACATACGAGTACATATACTTAGTATCAAAAAGAGTGGAGAGTACGCTATGGCGTGCTCAAGATATCGCAATGCTTACCCAGAATAAACATCAGATAATAATTCGCTGTGGCGGCCAGACCCGAAATGCAGCGAAAGCTGGCAAACTGCACCAGATTCGTCGCGTAGGTGGTAAGGAAATCGCCCACGAAACCGCACTGGTTGGCCAGGATCACGGCTCGCACTCGCCCAATCCTGTCGCCCAGCATGCCAAAGGTGAAGGTGCCCATCAGGGAGCCCAGGAAGAACAGCGACTGGCCGATGCGTGCCTTGTAGGCGTCATCGCAGACCCAATTGAGCTGCTCGGCAAAGAATGGCATTAGATCCGTTCCCTAGGGAAGCTCAGTAGCCTGGGGCTCACCTCGGCATTCATGCTCCTGAATCCATAGTCGTAGTTGTAGATCCAGCGCTGGCAGGACTTCGAACTGACCGTCAGATTGTTGCCCTCGATCTTCTCCAGGCGGGTGCAGGAGGCGTCTTTGCCAAAGGGCGCATAGATGGCTGCGATCTCCTCAAAGCTGCGATCCGCCAGCTGATCGTGGTAGCACCAATGCTGCGGCACAAACCCGATGATGTTCTGGGAGTAGTAGTGCACGGTCGTGGTGAAGGCGATATAGCCGAGGAGCAGTATCATGAGGTACTGATAGCGACCCGCATTTCCGCACTTCTCCAAGATCTTGTCAAAGTCCATGATGACAAGTCGTTCTCGTGCTGAGATTCTATTAAGACTAAGCCTCAGCTGATCGAAGCTGATGCGAAACGACACGAAACGAGACCCGACTGAGCCGAAACGCCGCTAAAGAGTGCAGAGTGGCCGGATTCGCACGTTCTGTCTCGGTCTAGTTCAGTTCTGATAAGATTGGGATACTCTGGGGGCGGGCTGGCTGGCTGGAGGGCTTATCGTACGAGCACAATATATGGCGGTTCTGCTCAAAAGCAAATGTTTTTATTATTTAAGTGAATTCACTCATTTATTCCAATCTAAACAAACGCCGGCGTCTTACGAGAAGCCTCTCTCTCTCCCTCTCTCTGCTGGAATAGATAACAGTTAATGGTGACCTCTGAAATTTGATTCAAATACATTGAAAACGGATTCTCAGTTCAATGGACTAGCAATAAAGTCAGTTCCCATGATCTGACTGGCAATTTAGCCCCAATTACATGTGTTCATGTGTGTGTACATGTGCCTAAGGTCAAGTCAAATGCCTACAATCAAAGCAAGAAGCAAGAAAATCTCATCTGTGACACAGTGACACCTATGGATGAACAAATTGCTTATGCTTTTTATGAGATTTTTATAGTAAACACACACTTTGAAGACCCTTCTTCTGGCTTCAGGCGGTACTATAGATATCGGACGTCTTTCGAGACGAAAGTAAGTACCTTCCTCCCACTACTCTCGGTTAAACTTTCCTAAGTCCTCGTTCCTCTTATATGACTTGGCCATGTCGTATTGTCATCTTTATGCTGTTATCTTTCATCAAATTAATGCTCGAATTTTTAGAGATTTATGTGGCTTGTCTAAGGTTTTATCTTTGTTTTGGAATAGATGGTTATCACACTTTAGGTATAGGTTCTTGTAGGTTAATAACCATGATATCTCTTGAAGATATTCCACCAAAACTACGATAGATCCGTCCCTTCTTGTTTGCAAATTTAGTTAAAGATCCTTCGCGTACCTTAATGCTGAACTTCCGCAGAATAAATTGACCTTGAGTATTACAAGAGACAACGTTTATTCGGGCATAAGTTTCTGATTGGTCTCGGCACTGAGATCGGCATCGTCTTCGCTTTTGGGGCGCCGCAGGAAGTCGAACATGCGCTCGCCCTTGCCGAACTGCTCGCCCTCGGCCAGGGACATGGGCAGCTTCTTGTTGCGGGTCTCCGGCATGAGCAGGCAGATCCAGGCGCTGGCAAAGAGCAGCAGACAGATGATAATCGAGGAGGCAGCCCGAAAATAGGTGTCCAGATGCATGATGAATGGCGAGACGAAGGAGAAGGCCGCTCCGCTGACATGGGCCACGGCCAGGATACCGGACCGCACACAGGTGGGCACAAGCTCCGCGGAGATCTGCATGGTGGCCCCGGTACAGACTGAGATTCCGAACCGCAAGGTCAGAATGAGGGCCACCAGCAGGCGTGGGCTGGGCTGCTTCCAGAAGGTCAGGAGTATCCCGCAGGCAGCTGTCATTAGACCAGTGGCAACCATGCTGCTCACCGCCGTAGTCTTGCGGCCGAGTTTCCTTTGGGCCCAGGCCAGGAACAGCCCCGAGGGCGGCAGCGTCAGGGCGAACAAAGTGAACATGATGAGGGGCGAGTTGCCGAGACCCTCCACATTACGGGACGCGGTATTGTTGCAGAGGGTGATAATGGTGCTGCAAGGGAAAAAGAGATATTAAGATATGTTTCAAGGATATCCTCAGTCTCACTTACAACACCAGCAATACGTTTATCATCCTGAGGCGAAGTCGAGGCGTCTTTAGGGCATCCATCAGCTTGGACTGCCTCTGCATGGAGTGATGGCTGCTGGTCGATTCCTGGCCCTTGCAGTGGACGCGGAACTGCTCAAAGTCCTCCTCGCTGACCTCGCGCCGATTGAAGTGTGCCACCCGCCTCAGCCGCAGCACAGCTCCGTCGATGTCGTGGCGGGTGACCAGCCACTGGGCACTCTCCTGGACCAGAAAATAGAAGAGGGTTACCAGTAGCGGGGGCAGGGCGGAGAAGGCCATAAACGAGTGCCACTCGCCCACCCAAACGGCCTGCCAAGAGGCACTAATCATGCCCAGAGAGTAGAAGACGCTCCAGATTAGGTTCAGGCCAACATTGCGCAGCGAGGGCGACACGTATTCGAGCGCTGTTTTGGGGAGAGAGGTAAGACTAGATAAGTTTTAGAGCCTTGTGAAGAAAACGTACCCAGAATATACATCAGGTAGGCGTTGGCTTCGATCGCTAATCCAGACACGAACCGACTCACTGAGAATGTCACAAAGCTCTCCGCAAAGATGGTGGCGGAGTCGCCCAGGAAGCCGCACCAGTTGGCCAAGATCATCGCCTTGATGCGTCCGATTTTGTCGCCCAGCAGCCCGAAGATCAGAGTCCCGCACATGGATCCCACAAAGAACAGGGACTGACCCACACGCGCCTTGTAGGCGGCATCACAGACCCACTCGAACTGCAAAGAGAAAACGCCACTAAATCACACTCAACCGATTGGGGGTCGCTGCGTTTGTCATACTTCGGCAGTCATGCTCCTGAACCCATAGTCGTAGTTGAACATCCAGCGCTGGCAGGCCTTCGAACTGACCGTCAGATTGTTGCCCTCGATCTTCTCCAGGCGGGTGCAGGAGGCGTCTTTGCCAAAGGGCGCATAGATGGCTGCGATCTCCTCAAAGCTGCGACCCGACAGCTGAGGGTGGAAGCACCAATGCTGCGGCACAAACCCGATGATGTTCTGGGAGTAGTAGTGCACGGTCGTGGTGAAGGCGTTATAGCCGAGGAGCAGTATCATGAGGTACTGATAGCGACCCGCATTTCCGCACTTCTCCAAGATATTGTCAAAGTCCATGATGACAAGCCGTTCTCGTGCTGAGATTCTATTAAGACTAAGCCTCAGCTGATCGAAACCGATGCGAAACGACACGAAACGCCGCTAAAGAGTGCAAAGTGGCCGGTCTTGTTCAGTTCTGATAAGATTTGGATACTCTGGGGGCGGGATGGCTGGCTGGAGGGCTTATCGTACAAGCACAATATATGGCGGTTCTGCTCAAAAGTAAATGTTTTTATTATTTAAGTGAATTCTGTGGCGCGGTTCTTGGTTTAGTTTTATTAATTTGTTTATTTCACGTCGAATGAATCGCATCAGACTTATCGCAGTATAATATCGCATAAAACTTATCGCAGTATAATATCGGGATGGGTTAGGGTTAATATCGGTAAGGGCTAATATGGGGTTGGTTAGGGTTAATATGTGTTGCCTTATTCCAATGTAAACAAACGTCGGCGTCTTACGAGAAGCCCCTCTCTCTCTCCCTCTGTCTCTACTGGAATAGATAACAGTTAATGGTGACCTCTGAAATTTGATTCAAATACATTGAAAACGGATTCTCAGTTCAATGGACTAGCAATAAAGTCAGTTCCCATGATCTGACTGGCAATTTAGCCCCAATTACATGTGTTCATGTGTGTGTACATGTGCCTAAGGTCAAGTCAAATGCCTACAATCAAAGCAAGAAGCAAGAAAATCTCATCTGTGACACAGTGACACCTATGGATGAACAAATTGCTTATGCTTTTTATGAGATTTTTATAGTAAACACACACTTTGAAGACCCTTCATCTGGCTACAGGCGGTACTATAGATATCGTACTTCTTTCGAGACCTTCCTCCCACCACTCTCGGGACTTCGGACTTCTTTCGAGACGGATTGAATAACAAAATGTAAGTACCTTCCTCCCACTACTCTCGGTTAAACTTTCCTAAGTCCTCGTTCCTCTTATATGATTTGGCCATGTCGTATTTTCATCTTTATGTTGTTATCTTTCATCAAATTAATTCTAGAATTTTTAGAGGTTTATGTGGCTTGTTTGAGGTTTTATCTTTGTTTTGGAATAGATAGTTATCATACTTTAGGTATAGGTTCTTGTAGGGTTTTAACCATGATATCTCTTGAAGATATTCCATCAAAACTACGATAGATCCGTCCATCCTTTCTTCCAAGGCTGAACTTCCGCAGAATAAATTAAACTTGACTATCACTTTTCACAGGCACAGAATAAACGTTTATTCGGGCATAAGTTTCTGATTGGTCTCGGCACTGAGATCGGCATCGTCTTCGCTTTTGGGGCGCCGCAGGAAGTCGAACATGCGCTCGCCCTTGCCGAACTGCTCGCCCTCGGCCAGGGACATGGGCAGCTTCTTGTTGCGGGTCTCCGGCATGAGCAGGCAGATCCAGGCGCTGGCAAAGAGCAGCAGACAGATGATAATCGAGGAGGCAGCCCGAAAATAGGTGTCCAGATGCATGATGAATGGCGAGACGAAGGAAAAGGCCGCTCCGCTGACATGGGCCACCGCCAGGATACCGGACCGCACACAGGTGGGCACGAGCTCCGCGGAGATCTGCATGGTGGCCCCGGTACAGACTGAGATTCCGAACCGCGAGGTCAGAATGAGGGCCACCAGCAGGACTGGGCTGGGCTGCTTCCAGAAGGTCAGGAGTATCCCGCAGGCTGCTGTCATTAGACCAGTGGCAACCATGCTGCTCACCGCCGTGAACTTGCGGCCCATACTCTTTTGGGCCTGGGCCTGGAACAGCCCCGAGGGCGGCAGCGTCAGAGCGAACAAAGTGAACATGATGAAGGGCGAGATGCCGAGACCTTCCACATTACGGGACGCGGTGTTGTAGCAGAGGGTGATAATGGTGCTGCAAGGGAAAAAGAGATATTAAGATATGTTTCAAGGATATCCTCAGTCTCACTTACAACACCAGCAATACGTTTATCATCCTGAGGCGAAGTCGAGGCGTCTTTAGGGCATCCATCAGCTTGGACTGCCTCTGCATGGAGTGATGGCTGCTGGTCGATTCCTGGCCCTTGCAGTGGACGCGGAACTGCTCAAAGTCCTCCTCGCTGACCTCGCGCCGATTGAAGTGTGCCACCCGCCTCAGCCGCAGCACAGCTCCGTCGATGTCGTGGCGGGTGACCAGCCACTGGGCACTCTCCTGGACCAGGAAATAGAAGAGGGTTACCAGTAGCAAGGGCACGGCGGACCAGGCCATAAATGTGCGCCACTCGCCCACCCAGACGGCCTGCCAAGAAGCACTGATCATCCCCAGAGAGTAGAAGACGCTCAAGATTAGGTTCAGGCCAACATTGCGCAGCGAGGGCGACACGTATTCGAGCGCTGTTTTGGGGAGAGAGGTAAGACTAGATAAGTTTTAGAGCCTTGTGATGATAACGTACCCAAAATATACATCAGGTAGGCATTGGCTTCGGCCGCTAATCCAGACACGAACCGACTCGCTGAGAATGTCACCAAGCTCTGCGCAAAGATGGTGGCGGAGTCGCCCAGGAAGCCGCACCAGTTGGCCAAGATCATCGCCTTGATGCGTCCGATGGTGTCGCCCAGCAGGCCGAAGATCAGAGTCCCGCACATGGATCCCACAAAGAACAGGGACTGACCCACACGCGCCTTGTAGGCGGCATCACAGACCCAATTGAGCTGCAAATAGAAAACGCCACTAAATCACACTCAATCGATTGGGGGTCGCTGCGTTTGTCATACTTCGGCATTCATGCTCCTGAACCCGAAATCGTAGTTGTAGATCCAGCGATCGCAGGCCTCGCTGCTCGCTGTGGCGTTGCCTCCGTCCGGATCGATGGATTCCAGTCGCGTGCAGGAGGGATTCTCGAACTGCGAATAGATGGCCGCGATCTCCTCAAAGCTGCGATGCTCCAGCTCTGGGTGGTGGCACCAGTGGTCGGGCACAAAGCTGATCACATTCTGGGCGAAGTAGTGCCTGGAGACGACGAACATTAGGAAGCCGTAGAGCGCCATCAGCATGTACTGGTAGCGATGACAGTCGCCACACTTGCCCAGTATCTTCTCGAAGTCCATCTCGGAGTCAATGTGGCGCGTGGCGCGTGCTGGTGGGACTGGGGGGTTGGGGTCTGGGGAGAGCGCTCTGTGGGGTGCGTCGCTCGTCCGCTCTCTGTGGCTGCTACGCGCATACTGCCACTCCACTCCGATCCGATCCGATTACGCATTGGTTGAATAGTTAAGAGCGGCCTGGCTGGCTATGCGCCGCTGTGTTGTGAAAGTGGCCCCGTGAGACTGATATTGGAGTTGAATAGTGGAATGGAATCGACTCTTTTGCCTCTCCCCAGCTGATAAGTAGCTCGCTTCGGGCCCCTTAGAATGAAATGCCCGCCGATTCGATCATAAGCTATACGTATTGATTTAATTATTGGTCTTGATAAGCGACCCACTCGCGTTGTCTATATCATCGCGCTAATCTACAATCTACTATTAAACATTTATAACTTGGTTATTACTTGGTACGATTGTTGCATAAATATACATATTTTGTTGGTGTTTTTTTTTAGTAAATTCATAAACAAAGTAAGCTGATTATAAATTATGCTAATTTATTATACGTATGCTCATTGGTTTATATAGTTTTCATTCATTCGAATGAACTGTAGGTACAGATATGATTTTTATACCCCATACTTAAAAAGAGTATAGGCGTATATGGATGTGTGTAACGCCTAGAAGGAAGCGTTTCCGACCCCATAAAGTATATATATTCTTGATCAGCATCAATAGAGCCATGTCTGTCTGTCCATCTTGCTTGACGCCTAGCTCTCAGCGACTTTAAGATCTAGAGCAACGAATCCAGACTCCTGTGATATCACACTGAATCAAGTTTGTTTCAAAATTTAGCCACGCACTCTTCCGGCTCACAAAAGTCGAAAATCTGTGAAGATACGATAAAACCAAAAACGCAGAATCTTAGAGTATGAGCATATCTTCCAGACTGCAGAATCTTAATCAGATCGGATCATTATTATAGCCAGACGGAAGAAATGAAATTTTAGTGGCTCGTTTTTTCTGCCTCTCTCTCTCACACACTCTTCGTTGTGCAGTGTGCGCCCTCTGGCAGAGGGAAGGAATACTGACTGAGTATCGGGTATAAACGTTCCCCTTCGTTTTTTAATTTTTGTTGTGCGCCGCCTCAGACTTGAATGCAAGTGTGAGATTGCCATCTTACCCAAATGTGGCAGATTGCTCTTAATAAATCTTCCATCCTTAGTTGAGAAAAATGCATGGTTTGATTTGTATGCCCTGACAGCACTGACTTGTTGAGCCGCATAAACCTCACGATTCCTATTAGATCCACCAGATTCTCTACACCTTTTACCATCTGCGAATTATTCCTTGCATGCTCGGGCTATAGTTAGCGTCATGCTAATCGATCGGTTCGCGTTATGCGGCAACACTCCTCGGTCGGTTTGCGTTCCTGCCTGGGATTCGCGCGTAACAGGCTTCGGCTTGGTGTCGCATCGACCACTTGATGGCACAGTCATGGCATATCAATGTCCAAATAAGATAATCATAATATTAATAATTTAATCCGAACAATTTTTTGAACTTAAGGTACTTAAGTCTGAACAAATGGAACCAATTAAAAGGTACATACGTACATACGTACATTCCAATGTTTGAGTGGTACAAATTTGTTTTTGTTTTGTCATAAATAACCCACATTAATCTCCATATATCCCTTTGGGACTAATGAATCATTATCGTACACATTTTATTGTCCCAAATAAGTATCATCTATTAAAGCCTAAGATAAACAGCTACTACGAATATCAATTGTTTGTGTGGCTTATGGCAGTGAAATTCCGTAATACTGAGTCACAAACATTTCTCTATTGTTGAGTGGTTTTTGTCATGAGAGTGTCCTCTTCCTTGGTCTTAGCAGCCATCTCGACCCTGGTTTCCATCTCCTGGCTCTCTCCTTTTCTCAGATTACGGAGAAAATCGAACATGCGTTCTCCTTTGCCGAATTCCTCGCCCTCCGCCAGGGACATGGGCAGCCTCCGATTGCGCGTCTCGGGCAGCAATAGGCAGACGTAGGCCCCCGCCAGGAAGAGCAGACCCAGTATGATCGAAGGGGCTGGCCTGAAGTACGTGCCCAAGTGCAGGATGTAGGGCGAGAGGAAGGAGGCGGCAAAGCCGGCCACATGAACCACAGCCACCCCCCGACCACGCACGCAGGTCGGAATGAGCTCCGTGGAGAACTGCGAGCTGGCCCCATCGGCAATGGACACCCCGAAGCGGGCGGCCAGCGTCAGGCCCACCAGCAGTAGCACATTCTGATTGCTGCCCAGCGATATGACGAGACCCGCACCAGCGGCAAACAGACCCGTGATGGCCATCCAACTGACGGCCGTGGCCTTGCGACCGATGCGATCCTGCAGCAGGCCCTGCAGGTAGCCCGAGGGCGGCAACGTCAGGGCGTTTAGGGAGAACATGATGAAGGGCGAGATGCCCAGACCCTCCACGTTTCGGGCAATGGTGTTGTAGCAGGGCGTGATAATGATGCTGGGGGCGGAAGCGAATTGAAAAATATTAATTGATTTTTTGGCACTTAAAAATCTCATTATCTTAAATTAAAAATATATATAAAGGCATCAGAGTCTAAGGGAATTATGCATTCTTTATGATCTATAATACTTCGAAGATATTGGATTTAGTATTTTGTTTTCATTAGAGAAAGAAAGATTCCATTCTAGCTTAAATCAAAAATCACAGAGTCATAGACATCGTCTTCTATCCCCTTACAATTTCCTTTTGCCACTCTACATCAATTATATATTAATTAATCCGATAAATACTTACAAAATCATCAGCAGTTTGAATGCCGTACTGCGCATGCGCGGCGTCTTGAGCATGTCGAGCAATTTGGTCTGACTATTCGCTGCCTGGGCCTCCTTCTGGTAGTGCCGCTCACAGTAGCCACGGAACGCCTTGAAGTCATCGTCGCTGACCTCGCGGCGATTGATTTTGGCCACGCGCTGAAGCCTCGTAATGGCTCCATCGATATCGTTGCGCGTGACCAGCCACTGGGCACTCTCCTGCACCAGGAAATAGAAGAGCGTCACGAGCAGCAGTGGCAGCGAGGAACAGGCCAGGAAAATGCGCCAGTGACCCACCCAAACGGCCAGCCAAGAGGCCCCAATCAGGCCCAGGCAGTAGAAGCTGCCCAAAACGGTGTTGAGGCCCACATTTCGCAGTGAGGGCGAGACATATTCGAGAACTGGTTAATGAAACAAAGTGTAAGCCAAGTAGAATAAGTGGGAGTCCATTCCATTTACTTACTCAGTATGTACATTAGATACGAGTTGGCATCGGCTGCCAGACCAGACACAAAGCGACTCAGGGAAAATGAAGTCAAACTTTCTGCAAATATCGTGGAGAAATCGCCCAGGAAGCCGCACCAGTTGGCCAATATCAGAGCCTTGATTCTGCCAATCCGATCGCCAAGCAAACCGAACACGAGAGTTCCACAGACGGAGCCCACAAAGAAAAGAGACTGACCCACTCGCGGCTTATAGGCCTCATCGCACACCCAGTTCAGCTGTATGCAAAAGATGAGGCATTAATCTTCATGTTTCACATACTCTTCCCCGACTCACCTCCGTGTTCATGCTCTTGTATCCGAAGTCATATTTGTAAATCCATCGATTGCAGCGCTCTGGGCTTAGTGTGGCATTGCCGCCATCTGGATCGATCGACGCCAGTCGCGTGCAGGCGGGTCTCTCGAACTGCGAATAGATGGCCTCGATCTTGGCAAAGCTTCGGTTCGCCAGCTGCTCGTGATAGCACCAATGATCGGGCACAAAGCTGATCACATTCTGGGAGAAATAGTGCATCGATATGACGACCATGAGGAAACCATAGAGCGAGAGCAGCAGAAACTGATAGCGACTGCTGTTGCCGCACTTGGCCAGAATCTCCTCGAAATCCATGTTTTTACCCAGAGCTCTTATCGGTTTTGCGGCCCACCTCTCTAGCAGTGCTCTCAATGTTCTGATAAGCACATATCTGAGGCGCCTGGCATTTATTTGAGGGGACGACACCAGCTAACCCACAGCTGGCTCTGGCTAAATCGTTTTATTAGCCCCCGAACACTCTCCGAGAGTTTATTGAACGCAGCAGCTGTAAACCCGTTCCGTGTGTGTTCTGGTGGCACGGAGCGCAAACAACCTACTGGTTGCGATCCAGACCGAGTACTACAAAATATGTGGATTGCTAAGAGACTCTCTCTCTGCTTACTCAAAGAGTGCATTTCTCCCACTCTCTCCATACATATTCTATGGTTTGCATATTAATTTACTCACGTCTGAGAGCGCAGATAGAGAGAGTTTGATTTGCTGTCAATGCTATAGGAAATTTGAATTTCAATTAATTTAAATTTTTGCCCAATTAGTTTTGATAAACGAAGAACCTCAAAGTATGGCGGACATAATGATAATTGATTAATAAAACAGCATAGGCAATATCAATTTGATTTTCAGGACATCTTGCAATTCTTGAGATACATTTACACAAATATGTTACTTAAGTAGCCTTGAAAATTTGCACAAACTTTGCAAGGTTTTGAACCCTGTTGTGTGTTTGAATATTTTATGGATGGGTTGTGTGTGTAACGGCCTAAGATTGATGGATCTTTTTTGTAACCATATTCTTCAGGATTATTTAAAGACAATCATATTCTTTAAAATGCAGTTGCAAAACTCTATTATTTTTAGTCATTTGAAATATAAAACTAAACTAATTTATGTTTGTCATTAGCTTGTAATGTCTGAAGCAATACTGTCTATGAATTTAACAGACTTGTTATATAATAAGATCCAAATACAAATAAAAGTCGTCAGGATCGTATCGGTATATGATATATACTGAAAAAGATGTTTGGTTATAGTTCTAGGAGAAGCAAAAGACTCATTACCATTTCAGAAAACTTAAACTTTGGCTTGATGTATCTTCCAGTTAAGGCTAGGTGCCCAGGTACCCATTCAGCACAAATCTCATACCATATGAAAGGTAAAACATTTCTCTTTTAAACCCATTAATTTGTAAGATATCAGCACTGTAGAGTGAAGTCACCAAAGGCCAGTTTTCCATTTTTAAAAGACTTTGGGGGTATGATGCAAGTTCCAAGTATGAGGAGGTGATCTACTCAACCAGTCCTACAACCTAATTTTTGTCCCGTGCAAAAAGAATCATGCATAGAGATCTGCACAGTGCATAGAGTATAATGTGATTCGGAAAAGATCCTTTCCTAGAATGCAGCACAAAAACAGAAACTCCGAAAAGATTATATACATCACCATTGCATTGCTCACATTAGTTCCCTCTGAAAGTTCATTAAGAACACATTTCGATTATGTTTTTTTATTGATTTTATTTTAGTTTTTTTTTATGTTTGTTTATTTCGTTTTCATATACGTGTTCATCAATTACAATTGCTGTTTAAATGGATATATGCATGTCTCTACATTTGCTGCCTTTTGAATATATTATTAGTAGCTTTAATATGAATCGTACCATATAATTGTTGGTTTTGTCCTCTCTTTTATGTGTCTGTCTGTCTGTCTGTTGGTTTTATAAATGTAGTAAACGCAGTTTCGTGATAACATGATAGATACATAGATAGATCCTATTACATTTGCTTCTGACTTAAGTAGAGTTCGTACATGGGTAGGGTATACATATATATATATATCAAACTGTACATACATACATTAGATGCAATGCGTTAACTAAATTTGATTAACAACTAAACTACTTAGCCGGCACGAGCCTAGTACAAGTCATTTAAAAGTATTTTGAGTAAATAAGCAGTAGTGCTAGGTAATTTTAATTAACTTAAGACTCTTACAAAGATGCACACACATTCCACTTGATACAATATAAATAATACATACAGATAGTACTCGTAGATACATACGTAGGGCTATAACATATATACTTCAGTTGCGTAATAATAAATAGTCGAAGAAACCATCATGCGTATAGACTAAGGCCCTGAATGGGGGTTAACGGGGGAAATCAAACAATACACTACACTACAAGACGATCGATCCGTCGAATTCAGTCACAATTCACATTTCATAATCTGCCATCATCGGATCGTTACATACATCTACATACACATAGGATCATCTGCCTCCTCCGCCTGATAAATACATTAAAGAGTTGTCCGTACACGTGGGGGGGGTCGGGGTAAAACATATTATTGCGAACATAGACTAGTTTAGATATGATAGTTCCAAGACCTGGCCATCTATTACTTATAAGGGGTTATAGCTAGTACTGCCTGGCCTGCCAATCGTTCAAGTGCACTCAATGCTATCATAGAAGATCTCCTCATCTGGCTCTGTCTCTGGCTCCGATTGCTCCTCCTCAAAATCATCTACATCGTAGGAAACCAGGGACTGCAGGCTCTCATCGAGCATCTTGTGCTGCACATGATGTACCTCGAAGGGATTGGCATCGTTTGGTGGGGGACCAAACCAGATGGCACCTTCGCCCCGATCCTCCTTAGCTCCAGCATCGCTCAGGGGCTCCACAGCTCTGGCCTCAATCGAATCACTGTAGCCATAGTCGAAGGTCACCAGCAGATTGGCACTGCCACAGTCCATAGAGTCGGGCGTTGTGTATTGGGTGTAATACGAATCGTAGGCCGTCTCCTCGGACACATCGTGAATATCGTATCTCTGCTGATGATCCAGAACCATTTTATTGCCGTTGGAGGTGGTTTTGTGGTTCTGGTTGCTCGTTTCCCATAGCTGCCATTGCCAATTGCGGTTATTGAAACGGAAATTTGGCTTGTCAAGAGGCTCGGCCAAATTCTGATCATCAATTGAGGTTTGGGGAAAGAGCAAAGAAAAAACAGAATAGAATATCAAATCTTTGGTTCAAAACAGAATGCAAGCGCAGGAAACAGAAACAGGAAACAGGAACAAGAAAAGGTCATTCAAAAATGTATTTTTAGGCACACAAAAAAGAGTTATAAAAATCGTTAGAGGAACACAAAACTGGTTTTTTTTTTGGGTTAGCATAGAGCGGGGTAGAGTTTTTCAAGAACTTGGGCGGTAAAGCGGTTAGAATCCTCAACCATGGGCAAAAAATTTAAAGTTAGCACAGAGCATCAATCAGATCCAGATCCAGATCAGAGCTGATCAGTCATCAAACCAATATTTGTATGTACAATATGTAAGTTGTTCGTTGATCCTCCGGGGAGGCGCTTACTTGAGTTGAATCGGAAATTTGTGTGTGTTTTTTGATGTGCAGCCCGGTTGCTATTGTAGGGGAGAGGGTGAGGTTCTCTAGAGAGTCTGGTAGTCTAGATCTACAACAAACTAAACTACAAACTAAACGAAATCAAAAGCAATGCCAGAAAGCTGTGTGGAGTGGAGAAATGGTGGAGTGGAACTTAACCTACTAGGTGATTTACAACAAAAGAGAGACTTACGCGTATAACGAATTGCGGCAAAGTGTCTACTTCGTTGTCTTTGGCTTTGGCTAAAATCAAAAGCTGACAAACGATATACAACAGAGTGGCTCTGGACTGAGGTCTGAGCTGGGGCCCGAGCTGTTTCGGATTCGGTTTTAGATTCAGTTTCTGAGCCTGAGGCTGAGGATGACCTGGGCGAGGGCGCTTCTCCTTTGCGGGCTGTCCGTTACCAAAAACTCCAGACTTTTTCTATTTTGTTTGTTAGCACTTCAGTTGAACCACCAACACACATTAGACAATCAATCAATCAGTCAATCAAAACACCACCATAAGTCCATATATCATCTGCTAATCCATACCAAACTCCGCTTAGGTTCGACGGCTTAATTTCTCTATGTTTTTGTTAGGAAAAGTGATTTTTGTTTCGGTTTTCACAAATGGTTTTAGTTACATGTTGGGCTGTTGGTGGTTTTTGGGATTTTGGTTGGTTTTTTGTTTTTTTGCAGGGATATTTTTGGTACGTTCAGATTTTTGGGCATACAAAAGACGAGTATATGTGACAGTATAAACATTTTTTTGGTTTTTTTGGTTTGGAGTAGACATACAAGGTAGATAGGCGCAGAAAGAAACAAAAGGTAAAAGTAAAAAAGAAATTACAGCATTAGATACAAATTATTTTCAGGTGTTGGTCTCAACTAATTGGAATATTGGCATTGGCCGCGAGAACATGAAGCACTTGATGGTGTCTTTGAGTGTGCTGTGTGTGTGTGTGTGTGTGTTTGCAGATGAGCGGATGATCCTGTCCCCCTTTGGGAGACACACTTCTATGATATGTTCGGTGATACACTGATTATACTGGCAAGCATATTTAACTGTAACTTAGGGCAAGTATTATTTCCTTTTGATTTACTGGCATAATTATTCACACAAAAAGAAATATAGAGTAATTTGTTTTTGTATATTTCTACATATATGTATGTGTACGTTTAATAGCATATGCATATTGCTTCATAGATCAATAAATTAGCCCAAATAAGGAGTGTGTGTAAGTTTAAGCTTAAATAAATTACAAATTACAAACAAAAATAACTAATAATAGTAAACACACACACACACACACACACACGCACACACGCACGCACACACGATAGGTGATAATTAACTTAAGGCTGGAGGCCTTCGAACCGAACAATGAGCCTGAGGCATGCCATAGCCATACTTGAGGGAAAAATTAACCGAACAACAATTAACGTGATTTGCATAATGTGTGTACGAGAGTAAATGATACATAGCATAGCAATAGCCATACATGCATTGGCTTTTGTTTTATCTTTTCTGTTTTCTTTTTTTTATGTACAAAAACTAAATAGAGGAAATATTGCTAGTGCTGCTGCTGCTGTGGCTGCTGCTGTTGCATGTGAAATTGTTTGATTAATTAATGCATCTACTGAGCACCTAAGGCATCGATAGGCAGTGAGAGCTTGCTAGGCGGCGGCACCTTTCACTAGCCGCGTGGCAGAGTCCAACGACCCGCGAGCTACGTTTTTGCACTGGCGGCGGCGGCTTCAACGGATATTCATTCTAACAGACTTTTGAAACGTGTGATTTTTGTGTGAAACGAACAAACATGTAACGGCAGAGTTATTCCAACTGCTGGGAGAACGAATCCTTCTTTTTCGAAAATATATCGGAATATTCTGAAAATATTGTATGAAAATACCTAATTTTTGGAACATTTGTTGAATGAATTTCTTACAATAAACAAGGTTAATCTGTTGATTCTGTTGTTGGTGAAAAAACCCATCTTTTGTGATGGAATGGGGTTTAGGCTTAGGCTGAGACGAAGAACAATTTGGTAACCGATGGGGGAGGACATGCACGAGACGATTACTTAGATATATATGTATGTGTGTATGTATATGTATATGTATATGTAGTGTATGTGAGGGTTAATTGTGTGTGTGTGTGTGTGTGTGTGTGTGTGTGTATGTATAAATAAATAGAGATATGCACGTAACTATGTATCTATATAACGTATACAGTAGTTTGAAGTCGCTTTTCGATATATATTTAACTGTAACTGTAACGAAGGCGATGATTCTTGTGGTTCTTTGTTGTTGTTGTAGTTGTTGTTGTTGTTGAATCGTTATCGAAGGCATATTAATCGGTAATCAATAGATATATATGTATATATATATATATATATTGTATATAGATATATTCATAGTAAATGTATGGTGTATCGATTGTAAGTAAGTTGTATGCATTATTATACGTAATTTCACTTGAACCAACCCAATAATGTTGATTTGAGAGTGCGTACCTTGCCACTATCACTGTCGCCGCCTCCGCCGCCCCCATAGCTGGACGTGGGCGTGGTGGAGGCCAGAGCTTCGTTCTGCTCCCGCCCCAACCTTCCAGCGGACCCCACAGAGGCGCTGCTATACCGCCTCGACACACCCAGCGGAGCACGTTCGCTGCCCGACATGGCCGACGCACCGCCACGTCTATGGTGGTACGGAGCCCCCGCCGACCCTCCGATCTGGAGCTGGAGATCCTTGCGAAGCGTCGTGCTCAGCTGGGCTGCAATGGAGGCGGAGTCGTTTCTGCCCTTGGGCATCTCCGGCGATTGCTGGGAACGCGACAGCGAGTCCAGGTGCCGCACCCGAGAGCTGATCGTGTCGCGCTTCAGCTTCGGCAGCGGCGAGTTCTGGAGCACACGCGGGGACGGAGTTGTGGTTGTGGCTGCGGCAGCCGTCTGCGACTGGCTCCGATTGCCCGTCGAGCCGGATGAGTAGGGTGTGGTGGCCAGCGGTATCGACGAGGATGTGGAGCTCCGGCTGGTGTTGGTGCTCAGCGAGTGATTGGAGGCCGAGTCGGCTCGCCGCAAGCTCTGCAGGTTGCCTGTGCTGCGACTCAGCGAGGACTTGCTGCCGTACGAAGTGCTGCTGGAGTTATGCGCCGATGGCGGCGATCGTCCCCCCGTTGAGGGTCTGCCCGAGGGCGGTTTGCCAGCAAAATAGGCCGCCGCCTTGCTACCCGGCAGCGGTATCTTGCTGGGCTTGCTGGCACTTCCGAACTTCCGGAAGGCGTTCTGTCGCGCCGGCGGCGTCTGCTCAAAGGGACTGACCCCACCGACGCTGGTGCTCATCACCCGGGCCGCAATGCTGCTGGGTGTGCTGCTGCCCAGCGGACTGGGGCTCCCTGCGTTGATGATGGTCTTTCTCAGCGTGCTGTTGTTGTTGTTGGGCGTGCTGTGCAGGGCCTGTGCCTGCGCCTGAGCCTGCCGCTGCCCCTGGCCTGGCCTGGAGTCTCGTGCTCGTGGGCCGACTCGGTGCTGCTGCTGTGCTGCAGCTCGTCCATGGCCAGCGGCACCATGGCCTTCATGCTGGGCGTGCTGATCTGTGTGACTGGCGGTGCGGGCATGGCCGTGGAGGAGGAGTCCACCGAGCATTCGGGCACCCCGCGGCGACTCAGCATCAGGGTGGTGGAGGCCGACGAGCGATTCGTCTCGTAGTCATGCTGCGACGAGTTCAGATACGAATTGGTGGTGCTGTTGTTGGCCTGCAGACGGGACTCCACGAGCCGCAGCTGGGCCTTGGTGCCCTCCAACTCGATGCTCTTCTCCTCCAGCTGAAAGCGCAAGTGCTCGAACTCCTCGCCGCTCTTGTCCAGCCGCTTGGCCAGCAGCGTCTTGGACTTGCTGGACGAGTCCAGCTTCTGCGACAGCACCTGGTTCTGCACGGACAGGGTGAGCAGGTGGCGCTGCAGCTCCAGCACGTTCGTCTCCAGCAGAATGGCCGAGATGCGCTTGGTGTCCGTGAGCCGGCATTTGGTATTACGCGCACCCGGCGTGCTCACAATGCCATCCAGGCGGCCCAATGGTGGTGGCCTCCTTGTTGTTGTTGTATCACTGCCTGAACTTTGATGGAATGCTGCTTCCTGCGCTGCTGGCTGATCGACGATGACCGGCTGGAATGTGTTGTTGCTGTTGATAAAGTTGTTGCTGCTGCTGCTGTTGCTCGGGCGACTGCCATTCGAGAGCACCGTCGTGGCTGAGGATAGAAAGTTGCGTTGACTGGAGTAATCCGATTGGCTGGTGCTGCACAGAAAATGAACATAAAATAGAGATGGTTTAGAGTCGGAGTGCAGGCGCTTGCTTACCTGGAAGAGCTCTTGCTTTGTTGCAGTTGCAACTGTTGGACGCGCAGACTCAGCTCCAGCTTCTGGGCCAGGGCCAGCTTCAGCTGCTCCTCGATATCCTTCTTCACGCTGATCATCTCCTCCATGCGGTCGCTCATCTTGGCCGCCTTGATGCGGGCCGTCAGCGTCTCAGCCTCCATTTCGGCCAGCTTGTCGAGCAGCTGATCGCGCTCCTTGCGCAGCTGCTTAAAGTCCTCGCGGTTCAGTCGCTCCACCTGCTCGAGGAACTGCTTCTGCGTCAGTCCGCTGGCCCCCGCCTCGTCGGCGCAGCTCTTGTTCTGCAGCTGCTCCACCTTTTCGAGCACACGATTCGATCGGCGATGGATGACATCCAGCAGATTGAACAGCTCATCGTCAGACTCTGAACCGCTCAGGCGATTCCCTGCTATGGCCACCTGTAAGTGCATAGAGCAGGGATTAGGAAGGATTTCAGGGTTTACTTTGGACTGGACTCACCGTCATAGCACCGTTGGTGGAGGAGGCGCTGTGACCCTCCTTGGAGGAACTGGTCTCCGTTGAGAAGCCGGAGTCCTGCACAACGCTCCCGTTGTTGTTCTCTCCGCTCTTTGGCTCTTTCTTGCCGCTATGCGAATTGCTGCGGCTGCGCGTCAGCGACGAGGACGATGGCTCCGCTCTGGACGGAGCTACAGCCGCTGACGACGTGGACGGTTCCTTGTGCGAGAGTTTCCTCGTCATCCGTATGCCCGGCTCCCATTCCCGTCTGCAAAGTAATCGGAAAAGGATTAGAAAAGGCCAAGCCATAGAATTTGGACAGCATTGACTCACCTTGTGGCTAACGAGGAGCTGCCACCACCCACGGAATGACTGCCGCCCATGGCGCCCACTGAGGAGGTGGGTGTCGAGGGCCTGGCGGACATGGAGGCCATTTTATGCTTGAGATCGGGAAACGTTTCGATCACCAGATCCCGGAACTCCAGCAGGGCACCGACCTCGTGCTGCAGCTCCTGCAGCGACTTTGTCTGCTCGCCGTGGATGTGATGGCTCCCGTAGCTGTTGCTGTAGTGCGGACTGTGGTGGCTCAGATGATGATGGTGGTGGTGCAGATGATGCGGATACGTGGCCCCCACCACCACTGTGGCCGTGGGCGAGGCAACCACTGCCGCCCCGACGCCCACCGCCGAACCGCTCGACATCAGGTGCGGATGATGGCCGGCACTGCTCATGGGCAGGCACTCCATGGCCCCGGTGGCCAGCTCAATGGTGCGCTTCCCGTTTACGTGGCTGCTGCCGTTCCCCTCGCCGTTGCTCTGACTGGGGTGGTGGCTGGTGCCGATGCCATGCGTTGCGGGTAGTTCGAAGACGTCATTCTGCAGGAATGAAGAACGGAGAAACGGAAGAAATATATCAGTTTGATATTCATCTGTGTTAACAGGCCTACTCAGCATTTTGATATACAATTTGGGAGATACATATATAAGGGGCAAAGGCAATTTAGTTTTACTCGGAAATCATCTATTACTTTGGATATTCTTAAGGGGAAAACCTACATACATATATCGAGAAATGTCCAATAAATATAGCCATTAAGTGATGTTCGTACTAGAGCACAGCATGAACAGACAACCGAGTCTACTCGGCGGCACTCGGCACTCGTTACTCGGCATTTGGTTACTTCGATTCAGAGCGCTCCGAGTGTGAATGAATATACAACCGAATCTACTCGTTGTCACTCGGTATTCCGCTACTTAGGCACTCGGCATTCGGTTTTTTCGATCATTTTTTTCTCGTTCGGAGCGTTCCGAATCTACAACCGAGTCTACTTGTCGGCACTCGGCACTCGTTACTCGGCATTCGGTTGCTTCGATTCGGAGCGTTCCAAGTGTTACTGAAGGGCATTTCCGCCCATCCGCGAATCTACAACCGAATCTACTCGGTGGCATTCGGTATTCCGCTACTTAGGCACTCGACATTCGATTTTTCGATCACTTATTCTCATTCGGAGCGTTCCGAATGTGACTGAAGGGAATGATTCGAATCAAAAACTATTCTGGCACTCGGTATTCCCCTATTTAGGCACTAAGTTTTCTCCTTCGTTCAAAAATCTCACTCGTTGCACGCACTCGTTTGTTTCTGAGTCGAGACGTTCCGAGTGTGTCTATGGGAAGGATTCGTAAAGATTCGAAAGCCTCAAACAGGCAGAGCTCTAGTTTGTATTAGTATACTTAGTACTATTATTTATAGTGATAGATAATTACTAACAAATATTTGGCATATCTCCATACTACTGTCATTCATTGAAGGTTTTTTAAAAATTCAAATCATTTGTTATTCCAAAGGTTTTTCATTTAAAAAAAATCTAGGCTAATGTATTTTCTCATCAACAATAATTATTCCAAAAGTTTAACCTTTTATCTGTACGACTGACCTCCACGGATGGAAAACATTTCCCAACAGCATTTCTGAACAATACAATATTTTGATCAAATTAAGCCATTTATAATTAATTATTGTACAGATAAGATGGTACAATGTTTTACAAATTGCAAAGAAGATAATCTTAAAATGGAATAGGGATTGGATCCCTGAAGATACCCCAAATATAATACTGATAATTACTATAATTTATTCAGCCGTTTTTCACTTCCTCAATGAAGGCCTCGAAAAAATCCAATGAATCATGGTTTTTCTTATAGATATTTTGGTGGTCCGCTACACTTTTATCTCTTTAGAGCTCAAGATCGGTTCGGTTCGGGCACGTCGAGAGCCCCCAATGGGACTGTTAATTACTCGAAAGAAAACAACACTTTGAGCTGCATTAAGTAAATTTAAGCCATCATCGTATTCGTGGGGCTCCTGCTGGACTCTGGTTCGGGTGCAGTGCGAGCGATTAGTGAATGACACACAAATTATGATTGATGATTGATGATCAAGCTCTGGAGAGCACCCGGCGAGAGCTGGCCGGCGACGGCGACCCGTGGAGAAAACTGTGGCAAGAGTGCATGCAGCTCCATGCAACACAAGCCAACACCACACTGGAGGCAGCAATTTGTGACAATCATGTCTTAGACCCCATGACTATTCAGTGCTTTGTGAGGAGGAGGGGGTTCATGCCCGTGACTCTAAACTAGAACCGGGGGCCACAGCAGATGGCCAAGTAAAAGTCGTTTTCCTCTCTCTGCTCTGCTCTGGATCTGGCTCTGAAAATTACGAGTGTCGGGCGATTTGTTTGTCAACCCGGGTGCAAGTTTTCCCGCTTTCCCGCTTTCACTGAGCGAGAATGTTTCTCAATTGATTGGCAAAAAAATACAAAAAATACTTTCACATGCAATAAACATAAATATTTCTGCCTGGCAGCCGTTTTGTCGGGCCGGCTTTGAGGCTATTGATCAAACAACCGCTGACTGGCTGCCTGGCTGTTGGAGTGCTATAAATACTTACGAATGCATGGCAAAAGTCACGACACAAACCAGGCAACTGGGTCTGTTGTCTGTTCTACTCCAAGAGAGAGAAGTAACCAAGAGAGAAAGAGTGTATGTGTGCTGATGTTGCATGCACCTTGATGATGAAAATGTTGGTCAGCGTCATTGCAAATGAAGCATGAAAATTGGCCCACATTCACACATCACAGATGGGTTATCCATCCAAGCCATTGGCTGGGCCCCCAGATATTATTTAACAGCTAATTAACAGAGAAATGCCAGGGGTATGGCGGGAGGGGGGGACCCCCAGGAAGCAAAAATCATAATTTCATGGCAGGCTTGCATAATGCCCAATGCACTTTTTCTACCGTATAAACTCTTTTTTTTTTGTATTTCTTTTTTTGTTTCCATTTTGGCCGACTTGCCTTTGGAGCGTGGCGAACATCAAAGCCAAAAGCCAAAGCATGGGAAGTGCCAGAGAAGTCACATTGAAGATCGTGTAATTATATAGCAAAATCCATTGTCAACCACGAAATTGAAACCAAACAATCCCCAAGCCCCCGAACCGCCTGTCACTCACTCACAAAAAAAAAACCGACTAGAAAGAGAGAGAGACGTCTGTCGGGTCGTCTGTCATTCATTCGAGCGTTTCCATTGGCTTTATGATTTCAGACTCTCATTGCTCAATTAACTTGGGGATTTGGCCTTTTGGCCCACGGGCCAGAAACACTCCATTCGAGAGGGGGGGCCAAACAAAAGCAAATGTTTCCTTTCCTCCTACTACTATATATGTGATATATTACTATATAAACCTACTATGTATTTCAGATATATGCAAATTACAATCCGCACTCCGCATTCGACTATAGCGACACAAGTGTTTCCTTGTCACTCGAAAGAGGCGTCTGTCACTGTTTTCGGAGTCGTAGTCGTATCTTCTCTCTCAAGCTGCGCGCCCTGCTTTGCTGATATGAAAGCCACTGCTTGCACAGTGGTTCAAAATATATCATTCATAATTTTAGCATAAACTAGGAATTTTCTTTAAATATAACTATTTAAATTTAGATTAAGGCCCATGGTTTTTGGTCTGCATTTTTCGGAAAACCCCAACCACTGTTTGATCATCACCCCAATCAACATTTGAACGTCATTATTATCATCATCATTGCTGTACTCGTTGGTCGTGGGCGCAAACTATCCTCTCTCTCTCTTGCCACGCAATGCTGCATCCTCAAGTTTTATTACTTGCCAGCAATTGGGTTGATCATCATCATTGTGCGCCATGACAGACGCAAAAAAAAAAGAGGCACAGTCGCAGCACCACTTGGGACTTGAGGCTTGAGGCTTGGGCGACAGACCCGCTCAATTAGGCTGCCCACCACTTGAGTCGTCAGGCGGCAGCCCCGCAGCCACACTAGCCAGCAAAGTTTTTGGGCTTGCCTTTGTGAGTCAGCTAAACCAGGGGTACGAGTGCTATTTATAGTTGTAGCCCAACTACTCGTACTACCAGCAGTTCCCCGAAGTGCCAGACACAGAAGCGATCAGCTATTTCGCCATGAACAGAGCCAGCGCGTCACCTGTCGCCCATAAATAACAGAACTTTTGCCATTACTAGAAAGTCGCACTTTGATTTAATGCAAAAAATTAATCACATCATGAAATATACAAACGAGTAGAAACACAATCAATGGGACGGGACACCCACTTGCGAAAACAATGACAGAACCGAAAGCAAAACCAAACGCAAAACCACTTCCCAGCTCATTTAACTGTACTTCGCACTCTGCACTGGTGTTGCTTTTGCTTTGTTTTTCCATTCTTTCACCAAATTTCTCGAGTGGCTTTTGCACTCGACCTGGGGCGCATGTTGTTTGATCGATTTTTGGCACCATCTCTTTGTCACTCTCTCCACCTCTCTCTCTCTCTCTCTCTATCGTTGTTTCTATATTCATTTATTTCTTTCTTTCGCTTGTTTATACGTAACGTGCCGGTGCGATTGCTATTTGCTATGCTCTAGCTAACACGGGTTTCACTGCGCTTCACTCGCTCGTACACATACAATATATACATGTGTATGTACATGTGTATGCATGTAATTCTAAAGCGCTTTACTCTCTGTTTCTGCATGCGTATACCCTTACAGAGGGTATTACAATTCTGTATGCAATGCATACAAAAATATCAATATTTACACAACTGCAATAGAAACGATCTCTCGAGGACAATTAAGCTAAATTGAAATAATAAACCAGCCTGAGGGCCATATTGTTCTGACTATAACTATTAGTTGTAACGTACGACTTAGTCTACAATTTTATAAATAAAGAAATATGTAACTAATCAAATAAAATAGGACCATAATAGTATCATACCCGTATGAAAAAGAACTGTAATATTTATGGACTCTCTCCCGAGAGAGAGAAGAAGAGAGCGACTTGTGCGTAAGGCCTGGAGAGTAGAACGGGATCATGATGAAATTATACAAGGTGGTCCGCCTGCTCTTTTCGGGTGTTTTTTTACGCTCAGCACAACTGAGAGCGCTTAAATGAGAGAGAGAAGAACGAAGTTTGCTGTTGTCCCGAGCAAAAAAATACCCGAAAAGAGAGCGCGTTGCGGTTGCGGACCACCTTGTCTAATGTCGCCATGGCCTGGAGGGCAGAACGGGATGGCATCCATCCCAGCCTAGAGCCTAGAGATGGCAGTGTTTCTCTCTTTCTCTCTGCTGTGCGAGCCTTACTACACATTGAAGATAATATTTCTGTGCATTACAAGAACAGCTCCAATATTTGCAAGGGTAGCTAACAATACGGTCTTTATTTTCTTTTCCTTTTTTTAATGATTTGGTTATTGCTTTGATGTTACCCACATGCCGTTGCAGCACGCTTAAATGAAATTTCTATTTTTGCGGTTTGTTTGTTCGATCGCAGGCTTTTAATTGGAGATTTCCATGCAAAGCTTGGCAAGGAAATATTACAATAATTTTGTGAAGTGCCACCCTTTCCCTCTCCCTGTAACTGTGTCTATCCAACTACCATTCCAATTAGTAATGCGTTTGCATAACAGCTGGAATAAGTGTGTATTTAGGGGGATACATAATTATGACTGTCCGTCTGTCTGTTCCCTGACTGGCGAGGCGAGACTCTGGCGGATTGGGAGCGCTTATTAATTACAAGACCCTCCCGCCCCCAGCAACAGTACGCCCCCCCGCACGAGATAGAAAGAAAAAAACATGCATGACTTATAGCATTTTTAACAGTCATCGCTCGGCACATTGACTACGCCAATTTATACTCGTATTTTTTCGGTTCCAATTCAATTCCAATGCAGTTACATGTTGGCGTTTGGGTTTGGCCGCCAGCCTCTGACGCAACATCGAGCCAGGGTCTCCGGGGTCTCTTGGGGCATTGTGCGTTCCCAGTTTGCCAGTTGCCAGTGGGTCTAACAGCCAGTTAGATTTAATAAAAGACAATTGCATGTAGCTACGGATATGTTTTTCTGTGTGTGCAATCTAAACATCTGCATGAAAAAAACTTCAAGTCCAACCCAGACTCAATCCAAAAGCCATTTCCCATTAGCCGTCATTAGTTTACCTCTTAATGATGTTTTTTCCCTTTTTTTGTTGGGAGTTTTAATAATTTTTTTATAATTCTCTGGCATTAACGAAAAAAACAGCAACCAAAATTTTGGCGCTCACCAAAAGGTACAGCCGAACGGTCTGTGCTTGCAACACATTTTCCATATGTGGCAAGAGACCATACAACCGACAGACAGACAACCCAACAATAATTGTCTAATGTGTTTTTGGTGCTCGGCGGCGCTTTGGTAATCGTCGCAGCAGTCAACGGAACGCAAGTGTTGTAATTAAATTAACAATTTTTCGGTCGCTTTTGTTGAACGGACGCTGCACAAAAGCAGCCAAAAACTAAAAAGAAAAATAACACTCAAGTTTTAAAGGAGTTGCAGCAGCTCCACCAACGAGACCAACAACAACTACAACAAAAAAAAAACACTGCAACAGCTGTTGCAATGTAAATCGTCGCCTGTCAAATTTCCTCTTCAGTGTTTGCCTTTTGCTTTTTTTGTCTTTTTGTTTTGTTTTTTTTTCCCCTTATTTGTTTCGGCCATTTATTATTTTTACGGCTTGTAATATGCTTGCTTGTAATTGTCTGAATTTACTGTTGATTTGCCTTTGTTTAGTTGGGGTAAATTTATAAAATTACATTCTTGCCAACAAATGTTTATTGCGGACAAATAACTCTGTGTTGTGTTGTTTTGGTTGAAGGTCGAAACAATGAACCGAATGGGATGTTTATCAAGCTAGTCTCTGGCGTCTTTTGATCTTCTCTACTTGTTCCCTACACAGACTTTCATATATATATATATATATGTTATCTGCCAAATAGATAGCAGAGACCTCAATAAAGAGAAGCAAAAAAATACGAGCATACATATAACATTACAGCATCTTGCATCGTCCTACAGAATGTTATCTTCCCACAGAATGTTAGTTTCCTACCGAATGTTATGTTCATACAGAATGTTATGCTCGCACAGAATGTTATCTGCCTACATAATGTTATATTTCTACAGAATGTTATGTTCCTAAATAATGTTATCTTCCTACAGACTGTTATCTTTCCACAGAATGTTATGTTCCTACAGAATGTTATGTTCCTACAACGCACTGCGGATCATTCAAAATTCAAGCCAGTCCTTGGGAGTAGCGGCACACGTGCCCCGACACTATGCTACATGTTACTTAATTTCTATAAACTATAGAATCTATCTATAACTTATAAAAAATATTCCTGCACTCCGTTTTATCCACCTGTTATAAAATATACAAGCTTTTGGCAAACCAAACCACACCATCCATATTCTGGCCATTTTATACCAACTGATTCATGATGTAACATATAAAATGATTTACTTAAATCTATTTTAAATGGATACTTTTAATCTATTTTTCTTAAGTTACCTCTCAGTCAATTACGAAACTTTATAAACGACAGCCACTGCCCACCAAAACTGTCATTGGATACCCCAATAAACTAGTACAGAAATGAAGCAAAATTATTTATAATACCCATTCAGCATTGCAGTGAACTAACTAAGACTATGATGTAACAACGAAAAACACGAATAAAAACAAAAACTGTACGCAAAATTTAATTAAAGACATAAATTATGCGCAAGTCGTAGTCACAAAACTGGCCCAAAACTTAATAACAACTTGGTTAACACATCTAAAGACCACTATCAGCAGCACAGTGGGATAAGTGGAGGAAATCCTACATAAAACAAACCATCTATGATGATGGAATTCGCAAAGATCATCATTCCTTAAAATTTCCAAAAAGCCGAAATTTATTGAAATTTCCAGAATCTGCCTTGAAGTCCAATACTATTAGTTTCGGCTATGTAAATCGGACACAAAATTATGTCCCACTGTACCCTGGTTGGTTTTTGTGGACCGTTTGGTCGGGCATTTTGCATTAAATTAATTAACTGCTTTAAATTTTAATTACACTTTTGGCACAAACCCCATTTCGCTTGCGCACCCATCTGTTTTCAGTTTCGGTTAAACTTTCGCCTGCCGTTACTGCCAATAATAATGATCATCATGATGATAATGATAAACGTTCATAAACGGGCGAGTCCCGCGGGCACCGGCCATGCGCCAGACAATGCTGTCCATATGGCATATCCTTGGGGGGACTGGACTCCTGCCGGGGATATAAAACACTATCGCTATCACCGACGCCTGACAGTGACGCTGACTCGCTGGCTCTCTGACTCTGTCGTCCCGCTGTCGGTTGTAAAGCCAACGGGCACACCTCTTGTGCTGTCATTTGCCAGCGATTTCTAATCGATTTTCCGGCGCTGGAGCAAGCCGTCTCTCTGCCAAGTCGAATACATGTGAAATTGGCCAAGGGGGGCTGGCTGTCCGAGGTGCCCCAACGGCACAGCAACTGAGACAATGGCTGGCTGTTGCACTTTGCTGTTGTCGCTTTTAAGTTTTGTCAATATTTCATTGTTTGGTGTCCGGAACTTTCACACAATCTTCACACTTTTGCCTGCTCGTTCTGTTAATTAGCATGGCACTATAATTTGGCCTGGCCAGGCCAGGCCTGGGCTGGTCACGCGATAGCTGGTGTTGACCGCTTCTCGATTGCCAACCGGAAGTTGACCAATTTGTACACATTTTGCACGATCTGCCCTCCCATGCAGGGGGTATGACACTTTTCCATGGAAGTTTTGCAGCCCACTGAATGATGTACACTCGGAGAAAAATTGCATAGTAAAAAGAAACACACACATACACATAAATTAAATTTAAAAATAGCGAAATAAAACACTTTGATTTAATCAAAATAAATAAAATATACTACATTTGTGGGAAATATATTTAATTTAAATATGCAAATATTTAAATTATACATATATGCAAATATTTATTTTAAATATGAAATGTATTTATTATTTTATTAATCTTACTTATATTATTTTCTGTTATTTTTTGTATTATTTATTTTATTTTTTATAAATTATTTTATTTTTTATTATTATTTAATTTTTTTATTATTTTCTACTATTTTCTGTTATTATTCATTTTATTTTTTTGTTTTTTTATTATTATTTATTTTATTTTATATTATTTTATTTTATTTTTTATATTTTGTATTTTTTTTATTATTTTATTTATTTTTTTTTATTATTTATTTTATTTTCTATTATTTTTTTATTTTTATTTTGTTTTTGAAATCTAAATATTAAATATATTTAAGTAAAATATTTCAATATTTTTGAGCAAATTTATTGGAATTAATTTTAAAATTTAAGTTTCAATATTACAATTTCAGGACTTGGCTTTTACCTGTAGCTGTATTTATGTATAATCCCTTAAAGGAAAAGTGAGCAGGGTATTCTTTGTGGTTCAGGCAGTATTCTAGACGGAACTGGCAGTAGTAATAATAAAAAATATTTAAAGAATAGAACCAATCTCTTGGGTAGTGTATCTTCTAACTCGACTGCTCTCAAAGCCAAAAATTGACTTTTTGGTTCGGTTTCATTTTTAATGGACAGCAGAGGTCTTTTTGATTTCAATTCTGCTGGCAGTGCCACTTGTTTACAATCGGATATCGGATATCGGATGGAAACGCTTTTGTTTATTTCACTGACCGATTGCTGGGGGAAGCCACGCCCTTTTCCGCATTACTAGACTTGCATTTAATTTCGCTGTTCAATGCACTTTTACAAAAGGCGCCACAAAAACAGACACAGACACAGATCGGGTGGAAAGAGCAGTATCTAAAATAGATAGAGGGAATACCCTCTGCCTCGCTTTATCTATAGTTCCTTTCCCTCTCCCTCTCTCTATCTGTTGCTTTTAATGTGCCAATGACTGCACGATTGTGCGATTACATACAACAATCTGTCAATGCATCCAACCAGAGAGACATGCAGAGCGAAAGACAGAGAGGGAGCGGGAGAGACACCCCAGCAATCGATGGTTTCGCGACTGTTGCTTCGTTCGCTATTCACTCATTCATTCATTCATTCAGTTTGTCAATCTCCCCAACATCCGGTAAACGTTTCACTTTCGGAGCTCTGATTTATTTTATACGAAACACACATATTATATTTATTATGTGCAGTTTGTCAGCACCTCAACTCAACCGGGCCAAAACCCGTCCCATCCCGGCCCGTCCCCCACCGCGGCTCGATTCAAGAGCTGCTGCTGCTGCGCCCACCTGTGTTAGCCCGCTTTGCATTCGTTTAGTCGATAGATAGTCGATTGGCGATAGCCCAAAAATGGCGACGCAATTTAAAAGCGCATTGCAGAATGGCCATTTGGCTTTCTATGGGGCTTATCGCGGGCGTTGTTAAGCTGATAGCCATGGAACGTGGAATGATTGTTGCCTGCCTGCCTGCCTAAATGTTTTCTTTTACCTGGGCTTTTGTTGATACGAGTACTACCCATGTATAATTGTTTGCATTTCACGGCTGACATTTGATAAGATTTTGCCGGATGATTACTCATTCAGGCCACACATACACAAACAATGTGGAATGAAAGCATTTCACCAGCTGGAACACAATTTGCTACTAAATTAGAGTCGAAGGTCCAGTTACTACGAGTAGAACTCTAGGCACCACTCAGACACCTTTGATTTAATAAATAGCAAAAAAATTGCATAAGCTGCTTAGTAGTTTGAAAAATCCATGATATTATAAATGGTAATACGGGGTATGGGAAAACCAGAACCGTCCAGAACTTCAGATGACTTCCAAATTAAATCAAATGAGGATTGGGTTCTTGTAACATAGTAGAACCATCTTTTAAGATCTTCTCATTATTATTTATTTCTTATCATTATTTTCGATTATTATTTTTAATTAACTTATATTATTTTTTTATTATTTGATTATTTTCTATTATAATTTTATTATTTTCTTTTATAATTTTTTATATTTTTTTTGATTTTTTTATTTTTTTTTACTATTTTCTGTTATTATTCATTTTTATTTTTTTGTAATTTTCTAATATTTTCTGTTTTATTCATATTATTTTTTATTATTATTCATTTTATTTTGCATTATTTTCTGTTATAATTTTTTATTATTTATTTAATTTTTTATTATTATTTTATTATAAATTTTTTTGTATTATTTTTAATATTTTTGATTATTATTATTTTATTTTTTATTTTTTTCTATTATTATTCATTTTATTTTTTTGATTAGTTTCAATTATTTTTTATTTTATTTTCTATTATTTTCTGTTATATATTTTATTTTTTATAATTTTCTATTAAAATTTACTTTATATTTTATTTTTTTCGATTATTTCTTTTATTTATAATTTAACAATGATGGATGATATAGCAACATTCTGCACTTTAAACCTATTAAATATTAATTTTAATGAGGAATATATAAGGAATAAAGGTATTTCTACCGCAAAAGAAATGTTTCCACACCATATTGAGACTGTATCTTGGATCTCTTCTCCTTTTGGCACGGAAAGTCATTTAATTTCAAAAACTTTGGGCCGCACCTTGCGCATTTTCTTTGGTCCCTAGGGCAACATAAGCCCGACAGACATTCCCTGACCATTTAAAGGGTGTGAAAACTAATAAAACTCCACACTTCTCCACAGACATCTCCACAGACATCTCCACGGACATCTCCTCCACATTTCCAGTTGTTGGGGTTGTCGGTTGTCGGCTGCTTTAACAAGATGTGACAAATTTTTATCGCACACTCGTACGTAACCGCAGAAGAGAGCTGTCAACACAGAAATGGCGTGAGGAAGACCCCAGTGAGATTTCCAGTCTTTTTTCCCTGGGCCTCAGACTCGTGATCTTTGACATTCCGAAACAAGCGCAGCCACAACAAGCATACATATAGGTATTTGTATATATATAAACTATATATATGGCCCGCAGCTTTGTTTAGTTGTTACGTTTTGCAGTCACAAATACAAAAAACTTTCACTTTGTCATCAGAGAGCAACAGAAAATAGCGTTAAGCATTTGTACTTTTTACTCTTTTTTTCTACTTTTTTCTACAGCTGCAACAAAAGCAAACGCCAAAGACAAAGCCAAGGCCCTGCCGGCCAATAGTAAAAATATGAGCAAATAATGAGCTTAGAAAATTTTACGATGCAGCCCAGGGGCCATGACAACATCCCCGAGTCGAATGGACGGATGCACAGCGGCAACTCCAGAGCTCCAGAGCTCCAGAGCTACAAATCCAGCTCAAAACCATAACAATTACGATTCCAGGGCCAATTGGCTGACAGCGAGTAAGCCAACTCAAATCGCCGATAAACCGTCGATAGTGTGAAATGGCACGGCTGGGACCTGGGACCTGGGACCTGGAGACCCCTCGGAGACAGCGAGAGAGCGACAAGAGCCGGTAGAGATAGCGGGCGCGCAATCACAGATGGTTCCGCCACCACCACAAACTCCCCCCCAAAAAGCACAAAATGAATTATGAGCCATGACGCTTTTATGGTCTTTAGCCATTAAAACCGATTTTCATTGTCTGGCCCCATTGTTGTCCAGGAAAAAACAAAACAAAAAAAACCAAAAAAAATCTCCGTTGCCAATGTGAAAATAATCAAAATGGCTTGACGGCTTTTAACTGGATTTGCCTACAGACCAGACCAGAGCAGACCAGAGCCGGAGAGAAGCCATAAGAAACAGCTGGAGTTTGTGTTGCCAACAATCGCAACAATCATGGTACCTCGGGTATCGGTACCCTCGCCAATTGGCACGAAAAGATGCGTGAGACGTCCCCAAAGATGGTCGATATGCGAGTGGGTTTTATGACCAAGTCGAGAGAGTCTGACTGTGAAAAATGATAGAGTTATCCGCGACAAGATCATTAGACACACACACACACACACAGAAGAAGACATTAGTTGGGGGCAACATCGAATGATAGATCTGGCATTAAAAAGCACGAAATGAAGTAACTCATTGGAATTCATCAGAAATATTTGATACCAATTTTTACATTTATTTAGGCAGGAAAGGAGTCGTCAAATCTTTTAAAATTATAAGGGATATATGTTTTATGCTAATTGCTTTGGATAGATACTAAAATCGTAGCATTGGTAAAAGCAAAACCGATCTATACTTTAACCGCTTCAACCCCTTCATCTTCATTCTAATGAAATAAAAGCTTGCCCTAGGTTTAGCCAGAAAAGTTCCTTAAAATGCAATGCATTCTCCATCAAAGTCAATTGAAAGTCGATTTCATGATGTAGGTACATACAGTGCCGGACTTAAGTGTTGGTACAGCAATACCTTTTCAGTTTACTGCTGTTTTGAGGGCTTTTCCATCGCGATTTTTAAAAGAGAAAAAATATTTTATCCGATTAATTAATCAATTTTCTATAAGATTGGCTAATTTTTTTAAGCGTGACTTTATGGCATTATTTTGTAAAATTTTTTAAACGAAAAATGTTCTAAAATTTGTCGTATAAAAGTGTAAAATATGCAATGTCAAAATGCAGTAAATCCAAAAATGATATTCGAAAATTCTTTCATCTTTAGTTTCCTTCAAATATAAAATTCAATAGAAACCTAAAGTAGAAAAAATTCTGCCTTAGTTTGCAGCCAAGACTGATCCCAGACAGTCCCCTACACCCATCTGTCGCTGGCTGCCACATCTTTCTCCCACCGACGAGCGATCTCCAAGCCCACATCCACTCTGACATCTCAAATGTATCCACAAGGTGGACGCAAACTGACAGCAAACACGCGACAGGTGAGGCCTACACGTTGATGATTTATTTTTAGTCAGGATTTGAGTGCAAATCGCAGGCACTTAAAGCGATTTTAAGCAAATTTATTAGCGCAATTATTTGATTACAGCAAATGTTTGAGCGGAGCGCCAAAAGCGAAAAAACAACATCGCAGCCAAATGCCAAATTTGGTCAAAATGACACAAGTGGTCGAGACGGCACCAGTGCCAGACACAAACATAAAACAAAAACTAAATATTTATGTAAACTGCATATAAATTTGTGTAGTGTAATCAATTTAAATGTCTGCCGCTTTGATCGGGGGGGCTTCGATTTTCTGCCATTTTTCAAACGAAATTTACATAATTTTTGTTGGACTGAAGCGACCCCTCAGAGGGGTAGCGATGGGGACTTGCCCACATTTGGCTTCAGCCTCGTTTTTTCTATATACGAGTACAGTAGACCCAATTCAATGCGAATTGAATTCAATTGAATTGCCCCCGAGGGAGGGAGAACTCGTATACGGCTTCTTTTTGGCGTTTTGTGTTTCATAAATGGTCTGATGGTTCATTTTTATATGTGTACGCCTGGATTGTCACATGGATTATTATGTTGGTGATCAATTTATGGCTCTGACATTTCGAACGACATATATGGGCCGAGGAAGCTACGACACAGTACCAGCACGAGAGGGCCTCTTGGCTTGTCTGGTCTGACAATTATTAATGACAAAACGGTTCAATTTAATTATGGCAACAGTTGTAAGCCACAAATTGAAAAGACCTTTGCCAGCAGACGTGCAACCTGCTTCCGGCAAGTATGCTAACTAATTTACTAATTATTTAATACAACAAAACTTAAGCCACAACACGGGCAAAAAGTGAAGGTGAAGCAGCAAAAGTTTCAGTCTAAAAATAAGAAACAACTCAAAGTCTAAAGTAATTTGCATTAAATTGAACAAAAAAAAAATTATTTTTTTATATATAGCAATATTGCAGGTGTAGACATCAACCGGTCACCGGGCAACAACAGAGAGTTTTCATCGTGCAAATAATATTTTTAATAACAACTTTTCACTTTTTTTCGCACAACGGAAAATGTCACTCAAAGTCAAAGAGGAACGATTTTTCCGTGTATCGACCAAACAATTTTTGACGTCAACGTCAGCGACGCCAAAGCAAGCCTCAAGGATAGCCGCCTGCCTTTGCAAAGAAAAAGCAAAGAAAAAACAAAAAAAGAGCCAAAAGCCAAGCAAATTGAGTAGTTAGAGACCAAATTAATGACAGCGATTATAGCGCTGGCCATAGGTTTAATATCAAATCGGTTTTTTATTTTTTATTTTTAGTTTCGATTCAAGTTTCCACTCATCCATTCGGACAGGTGTGAAAGTGAAATTCTGTGCCATGCAAACGTCCAGCAAAGCCAGAGATTAAGCTTATCGAGCGTCCATAAGACGAGGGATTATACAACACACAGATATAAGATGATTGGGGGGTGATTTGGAGGTGATTTGGAGTTAAACCATTAACATTAATTGCAACTAAAAAATCCCTTCGTTTTTTGAAGGAGAGTTTGCTCACTGATTGGATAGGTAATTGCCAAAATCGATGGAAATAGATATTCAGAAATATTAGATTAATAATCCATAAAACCCCAGGGAGGCCTTAATAAATCTGTAGATCACATGATGTGGAGCTTTGAGGAAATGTTGCATTTTATTTGTCTACAATTTTTAAACATTTTAAGTTCTCTCTTAAAGTACGATCCGGACATAAGAACTCCACCTTAACTGATAAGTCACAGTGGGAGAGAGAATAAGAGGACGAAAGGCTGGCAGAAAAATATATTTAAAATCCACTGAATATCGTGTATGATATCACATGAGTCTGAACACAAAATCGGGTTATTCTATGTCTTATAATCTCTGATAAATGCATTGTCATTATAGTCTAAATTCGCCGATTGATTTATGGGGTCGGTCGATGCATATTTTTAATAATAATTTCAAAAAGTGTATCCAATACAAGAAACTATCAAATTACAATAGATCTTTTCTTTTATTTCATTAATACAAAACTTCTTCTAAACCATTTAAACAGACCCTACGATAAATCCACCCAAACATCGAATTTAACATCCAAGTCACATGCCAAATTCTTCAAAGAACTCTGAGCCATAGAAAGCCTTAGGGGCTAATCAGAAAATAGATATTCAAAGCGGGGCTAAAAATCAATCATGTCAATGGAGCTCTGACATGTGTGAAAGTGAAATTCCGATGTGTTAATGAAGAGAAAATGGCATTACACGAATAGAAAGAGACGGACAACAGGGATAGAGGATAGAGAGGAAGAGTGAGAGTGAGTTGCCGTCCGTTGATAAGGCCTGGCAGCTCTTAGCCCGGCTCTGAGCAGACAACTGTTATAAACCGCTTTCAGGAATTCGCCGGCAACGCCTTGGTTTTTGTTTTTTTCGTTTTCCAGCTTGAAGTCTTTATTGTGCCATTGTTTGGGCCAGAGATTTCCCAAGGCCCCGCCACGAATGAGACATAAAGTTGGCATCGGAGCTCGCCTCCGCTGCAGAAACTGACTAAACTGCGACTAAATGCAGTTAAAGCCGGCAAGAGCCAGCGACAGCTGTACTTTTCATAATTACCAGTTATTAAAATCTTGCCAGCATCTAAAGAGAATTAAAACCGAAGGCTGTCCAAGCTCGTTGGGGCCTGGCACAGCTGCTCTCAGGGAAGCCCCAGCCCGCAGAACTTTCAAGCATTGAAGCCTTTCAAAAAAACGAATTGGCAGAACCAAAAAAGCAGAGTGAAAAAATTAATTATAAATTTCATTCAAAGTTTAAAACCACAAAAAAGACTGACGGTAGAGTTTACGCCCAGCTGTTGTTGGCCAGGTCTCCGGGTTTTTTTTCTTTGTCTTCTCTTTTTGTCTCAGAAGGTATCATTGTTTTCGAATGCCATTTAAGAGGCTCTCCCATATTCATTGACATCTTAGTCAAATGAATGAAAGATGAACCATTCTTGTTTTGGATCTGCGGTGGCCAGCCAGAAGCACAAGCGAAAGAGCATGCAAAAACAAAATACATGTCTTGTAAGTGACTAGTCACATTTTTTGATACCAGTCTTGTCGGTAATGGTTTTAATTATATTTTTTTTATTTTATTTTAATTTATGTTTTATAATTTTTAAAATTATTTTCTATTATTTATTTTTTTTTTTTTTTTTTTTTTATTTTTTTTTTTTTTATTATTTTATTTTTTTATTTATTTAATTTTTTATTTTATTTTTTTATTTTATTTATTTATTTTATTTTTTTATTTTATTTTTTTTAAATTTATTTATTTTTTAATTTATTATTTTTATTTCTTTGGGTTTATTATTTGAATTTTTTTATAATTTATTTTAAACCCACTATTAATTAATTTTTAAGTTTTTAATATAATTCTTTATATTTTTTAACTCCCTACTTACTGTTTTTCTTTTTAAATATTTATTTTATTTGTTATTTTATTTTTTCGACTGCTTTAAATGTATAAACATTCTTTTTAGGGTATATAACCTTCGGTGAGAACATAATTTGCATAGTTTTTTGACTGTCTTTCATTCGATTGTGTTTAATAATCAGATTTTGTGCTCGGGGTTTGCGGTTGTTGCTGCTGCCGCTGCCACTGCTGCTGCTGTTCGATTGGCAGACAATGACCTTTCAACATGCCGCTTCAGTGCTCACTCAAGTGGAGTCTTCTGTTTGTACAGATATACACATACAGATAGATATACACTATAGTTTTTATAAATATATATTGTAGCCCAAGTGGATGTTGCATTTTCGCAATTTGTTTTAGCTGTTGCATGATCCGCTCTGATCCGCTCTGTGTCGTGATCCGCAGTGGCAAATATTTGTTTGTTTTTTTTTTTTGTCTAATTTCGAACATTAATTTCTGCCATGCAAAACAGAGCTGGAAACTGGCGGGCGAATTAATTGAGGCTCAAGCTGCCGCATTTATTTATTACCAGTGGCAGTGCCAGCAGTCGCATATTGTACGAGTATTTTATAAGCTTTTGTTGCTGGTTTCCTCCTCTTGGCTGGTTTCACTAGCCAGCATGCAATCGGGGGCTTGTATTTAGTTGTTTCCATTGTTTCCATAGCCGCTTTATCGATGGACTAGCCTTGGGGGCCATCTATCTATCGCCGGGTGTTGTAATTGCCCCGTCTATTAATAATGATTACCAGCAAATGTGACTGTGACTGCGACTGCCACTGCTAATGCGATGCCTGGATGTTGATTAGCCATCCGTTCTGACATTTGCCAGCATCCAGTCAGCGCTATTTATGTTGCTCGTCTCTCGTTTTATTTTTAGACCCAATTCTAAACACGTCTCCCAATGCTGCAGTTGCTGTTTTTCTGTTTTGCTGTTGCTTCTTTTTGCTGTTGCAATGGCTGTGGCTGTGGCTGTGGCAGTTGCATTTCGCTTTTATGGGAAGCGCACTGAAACGAAATGAGTGCGAATCAGCAGCCCCAACGGGGCGTATGAGCAACAATGCACAAAGGCGGCAACAATAACCGAGCGGCCCCAACCAGATGCAGCAAAGTAGCACGCAGCGACGGGGCAAGGCAGGCAAACAAAAACAACAACAAAATTAAAGCCATCTTCAGAGCCAATGCGAAGTAGCATCACCCTTTCCATGGCTGATTCACGTAATGCAATTCTACGGAATTTATGGCCACTGGAATGCAAGGAAGTCTCGCAATATTTCATTTATTTATATAGCATATATTCATATGCTTTTTTCAAGTGAAGACTTAAAGAATGGAGAGCTAAAGCACATTCGTAGAGCATAAATTAAGTAACATTCAAGAGCCTATATTTGTGCATGCGAATATAGAACATAAAATATATAAAAATATAAAATAAAAAAAAAATATATATATATATAAAAAAAAAAAAAAAATATAAAAACATAAAAAACAAAAAAAAAACATAAAAAAAAAAAAAAAAACACAAAAAAAACAAAAATATATAAATAAAAAAATAAAAAAATATATAAAAAATAAAAAAAAAATAAAATATAAAAATAAAATGCTACTACACTGAAATTACCTATTTCAGACCAAGAAAAAGGACAACTGCACTTAACCATTGATTTTTTTCTATAAAAAAAATAATTTCCACATCCAAAAGCTCAAAAGAAAAACACTGTGATGAGTGTATGTCCAACTATGTGGAATTTCCCTATACATATTTTTTTAAACACATTTTGAAGCATTTTTTATCTACTTTAAGAAACTAAAGAAACTTGGAATTTGTATACCATGTGTAGTACTAATTTTTGTAGAGCCATAAAAGATCATTTTATAAGGAAACATTAAATTCCCCTTTATGGATGATGGTCGTGCTCGATCCATAAGAAAATTAAAATGTAAATCGAACAAAGACATTCTATATATCACAGCAAATAAAGGGAGAGACGCAAATAAACAGAGAGTAAAATGCAGAAAACGTTCCTTACGACATGAAAACTGTCCCTCAACATATAATAATTCCATCAATAATTATTATTACATCTACATCTTCCTCCTTTAAATAGATATTTTGAAGATTAGAGTTAGTTCTGTTAAAATGGAAAATCTAGAAGGATGGGGAAGCTTTTATCTAAGTTAAAATGAAATATATTTAGGGTTACATTTTAAAATCGTATAAATGTAATCTGAGGTTTGGGGTTACACTTAAGATATAAAAAAAAATCTTTACAAACACTCTTTGTACCCAAAATAATTATGATGATGGCTACAAAAACAATTAAAGCGTACCCATAATAATAATTAAAGATTTAAATCCGAGTTCAACCCATCCCAGCAAATCCTAAATGCAACTAATTGAATTATATCCCCGGCCAGACACGACACAAGGGCATGCCAAATGAAGTTATTATTTCGAGTACACTGAGCTCTGCAGCAGTGGCAAGTGGCATGTGGCAGTGGCAACATGCAACAAAAAGCCAAAACTGAGAGCAGCACTAGCAAAGTGAAAATATTTCAACAATTTCTGTGCTGCAGTTGCAGTTGCAAGTGCAGCCTTTGTAATTTGCATGCAAAACGCAGCAGAGAAAAAAAAAAAAAAACAAAAAAAAACAATAAACTACAAATTATACGAAAACTGGAGAAGAAAAGCCAAAGCGAGTGCGAGGGGCTGCTGGCTGGCTGCTGGTGTTTTTGGCTAATAAGCAGCCTGAATGGCAAGAGCGCCCCAGAGCAGTGAACTTTTGGCCGAAAGATAGAAAGTGAAAAGTCACTTGCAGAGTATTTTTTTGAAACACCAAAAACCATTTCCAGAGGTTCTTTGTTGACACGAGAAAGTTCCAAACAATTTTTTTATGTATTTTTTTTTTATTTGTGAAAATTTTTTGTGACCCAAAGCCTGGCACGTTTTCCATCATTAAAAAACTGATGATTGTGTGTCGTTAATGCAATGCTAATGAGATGCCATTACAGTTATGGCCCACACATTGCCAAAAATACGCGGCAGATTTCTCTAGGCAGCGGCGTGTCTCCCATTGTCTGGGAGTACTCTTCTTCTGCTGTGTGTGTGTGTGTGTGTGTGTGTGTGGGTTATAGCCCAGTTATTAGCCATGCAGCAGAGTTGGTAATTAACACCTTTGGGGGCTGATTTATATATAGTACCAATATTTAATTAATGAGACGGGCCGACGTGCCAGTGACAATCCCACGTACGTACATATCTTAGCCAAGTTAATACGAAGGCGGAAATGTACGGCGCTTAGTCAGCAGCGGCTGCAGCCGCAACAGCAGCAGAGCCGCCACAAATGCAACAACGATGGCAGCAGCGTTGACGCATGCAAATTATCGCTTGAATAATACAACAGGGACGTGTACACTGAGAAAAAGGATCAGAACTAAGGGAATATATGCCAACGAAAACAGGAATGTATTGTTGAAAAGAAATATTGTTATATACATATATAAATACAAAAATAAATTAAATAAACAATAAATTAAATAAAATAAAAATAAATAAAAAAAATGAAGAAAAGATAAATAAATAAAAAAAAAAATTTTTTAAATAAATTAAATAAATAAAAAAAATAAATAAATAAATATTGTTAAAGAAAAATTGTATCTAAGAATTGACAAAATTCTATTTATAAGAAAAAGGAAAAACGATTTTTATCCAACGTCGCCAACGCTTCTAGCTTTCTTTCGATTTTTCTCTCCCAATGTGGCTTAGCAGTTAAGGGTAAGTTTTCATGATCGTCCTGTACTTAAAGGAGAGCGCGCCACCTCTCTTTCTGCCTCTCACAGCTACATCCCAGTGGGACTTGTGCTGTCATCTACCTCCCTCTAACCTCTTATCCCATACTTAAGGCCAAACGAGTATATAGAAACTAGGTGCCCTCGAGGCACCTATACCTCAAAAGCCCAACAAATAATGAAGGATTTTATTTCTATGAAGCCTTAAGAGTCTTAAGATATCGATCATATCATAATGGAACACTTTATCACTATAGGAACTATCTACTGCCTAATGCCTAGAAGGGAAATGATCTTAACAAAAACCTTTAACCATTCTAGAAAAATGAATTTGAATAAATCTTTCATGGTAACAACAAGTTTTCTATTGAATTTTCAAGGGTTAGAATACCCTTCTGTCTTCTATCTTTCCATGAACATTCAGGCGTCTGTTTTGCTTATATGTTTTTGTGGTTGATCCAGGATTATTCAGGCGTTGAGGCAACCATTTTATTCTTACCAGAATGCCACAAGACCCAACCAAAAGTCAGTTTATAGCACGACGTTGCAATATGAACTCACCTGAAAAATTAAAAGAAAACGAAATTGATTAGATATACAAGAATATTCAAGATAAATAAATTATTTCCAAATAAAATACTCGATGGGAGAGATAAGGTATCTTAGTGTCGAGGCACGTGTGAATTTTCCAATGCTGAATCTTTGGGTTTTAAAATGATAAGCCCCTTCCTAACAGTAGAAACTGGAACATCTGAATGTATGTTTTCTCTTCAGTTCTATATATACCGATTTACAAAGTACTTCTTGAGTAGAATTGATTAAAAACACTTCACTTGTTCTATTGTACAAACATATCAAATCTGATACAATCTTTTGGGTCAAAATTGTCAAGATACCCCCGTTTATTGTCACTTGAAGATATACTATCTATCTTGTGGCTATCATTTTCTCTAAGTGCATGGTTAATAAATAAAATCTTGTTAAAATATAGGCATATATAAATAGCCAGTAACTAACACTCGAAGGCATTTAACTTATTTACTGCCGCTGCTGGTGCCGCTGCTGTGGCTGATTGAGGTTCAACAAACTCCAGCAGGTTGCATGGACAAGTGGACAAACGGTGGCCAACGGTGGCAAGTGGCAGGGACTAGGGGCAGGGGCAGGGGCATGCTAACCAGCCAAGCGACCAGCCCAAGCACTTTGCTTATTAAAGTACAACAACCATCGTCGTACATCAGGCGAAATTTATTATGATGATGTTGTGTGTATAAGCCAGCAGAGGCAACAACAACAACAACAACAACGTGGGGGCAAGCAACAATGAGGAAAATTTATTATCGGTGCGGCATCGAACGGTTTTGGCTTTGGCTTTGGTTTCGGTTTCGGTTTTGCCCGCCAGCCACCATGAAAAAAGTTGCCTTTTGAACGGAAGGGCCGGCAATTGCACTTTGGCCAAAGCCGCACACAAAAGACAATGCATTCAAATTGTAATTCTCTCTCCATTACTTTTTTTATTTTTTTTAATATATTTTTCCCCCTTTTTTTTGTGGGGAAGGGAAAGGGCTGCTGTTGGTGTTGGTCCCGGGTTAACCGCAACACTTTCATTGGAGTGTCGGGCAGCAACGACGTGTCGCATAACCGGGCAACGGGAAGAGCCTTGTGTTGGCCACAAATGGGGTGAGAGAGGACTCTACAAAACCACAACAAAGATGTTGGAGCGGCGACAGTCAGATGCCAAAAGGCGGTAGCCGCCAGCTGTAAACTTTTACAAGATCTGCCACCTGGCGAGATCAAATGAGTTGTGTATATCCCTATAAAATGGAGCCCTATAAATACCCTATATACCCTACCCTTTATATACCCTATACCCCGTTTGAGTTCTTTTGTGGAACACAGTTGTAAGAGTTTCGCTTTTGATCTGGCTATGGTTGGACCCCTTAATTCTTACGGATTTATGTAATAGCTAGCAAAAAGCAGCTTCAAAAACATAAAGTTCATATATAATCGACAGATACATCGATCTAACAAGTACTTTTGTCTATAAATGGATGCTAAGACACCTTGGAATCTTGGAAACTTTTTTAAAATAAGGTTTTTTCAGCCTCAGAATCATGGGGCTGCCACTTGTGGTATCGATCAAGCGCTATCAAAGACTATATTCAATTGCCACGATATTGCATGAGGCAACTAGATGCTGTTCTACGGTTAGGAGAGAGAGAGGAAGAGAGAGGGCACGAGCGGGGTTTCAATTCTCTTCTCTCTTCACCAACGCCTCGTCTCTGACCCTCGTCTTCGTCCTCAAAGTTGTGGACGGCGGAGTCGGTCTCTTTCGGTCCCCAGAATTCAATAACAAAAATACAGTCAGTCTTTGGCGACGCGCAAGTCGGTCCCAGGAAACCAAAAACAATAAACATGGCTTGAGCATGATGCTTGCAAAATCTTGGTATTTTATCTATCTTTGATAATATTTAAATTTAATTTCAATAAAACCCCCACAAATAACCCTAAAATTTCCACATTTCTATGCTGGCTTTTCGTTCTCCGAATTTAATATGGAAATAACAGAAGTATGCCCCTCTAATTAACATATTACCTTTGGCTAAAGGTCTTTAAATATTCTCTTTGTTTTCCAAGTAATCCATATAGAGTCCCCCCAATAAATGCCACCCCCCAAGCACCCACTCGCAAAGCCAAGATCAAGATCCCCCCACAGGAAAGTCCATTTAATATTAGTGCCATTACGTTGATTACATCAATCCGTATGTATTACACCCACACAACTGGAGGGGAACAATTTATCAGCAGCTTTATTCAAATGAGGTAATGTACATATGTTTATCGGCAGCCCCAACGCCTATTTTAACTATAGAGTATACCCCCCAAAGGTAATGCTATACCGAGAAGCAAAACTGCAAAAAATTATACGACTGACAAACAAAAAATGAACTGTGGTTACACCATTATGACCGGGCGAATGCACAGCCAACCGCCAAAGAGAGCTGCCTGTCGACTGTCGGTGGGCGGCGGTCGACTGGGCGCAACCTCGGTTGAAGGGCGCCTGCCCCGAGGCTCTTGCGGCTTCAACAGATACATATCTATCTATCTGTGGTAACTGCGAGTGCAGTAGAACAGCTGACTGCACACTGGCACAGCCAGGAGACCAGGCAGTCAGACAGACAGACAGACAGACAGTTGTTAAAAACGCTTTATATGCACATAATAACTTTTGATTGCCATTTGCTTATTTGGAGCATTACTTAAGTTTCATTCACAAATGCCAAATTGCTTTCGAAAGTACACTCGCCCCACTCGCCGCTCCACCGACAGCTGCGACAACATTTGATTGACGCTCTGGCCAGCCAAAGAGCCAAAGAGCCAAGGAGCCATAGAGTCGACCGAATGCGTCGTTGTGGAAAAATTAACAGCCAACAGCACTTTCGCTGCGCTGGCATTTCTTTTGGATTGGTATTTCTTTCAGAGACTTCACAGAGCAGCAGCAGCAGCAGGCAGAAAGGCAGAAATATTCATTTCATTAAATTTAATATTTTCATTAGCAGACTTTCAGAGATTGTCAGACCCGCCGACAGACAGCTCGACAGAGATCCCTGGCTAACTCTTGTGATAAGCCAGGCCCAAGGCCGCTGACATTATTGTGACGGGCCGGACGAGGATTTATGTTTTAATTGCCAGCCTCCTTTTTATCTCTCTCAGTCTCTCTCCCTCACTCTCTGGTCTCTCGGAATCTCTGTCTGAGTGAATGAAAGTGCGGAAAGCACTCCGATAGCTGCCCGCAAAAGGAAAGGATAATTGCCCCATGAATGTGCTCTGCACAACACTTTCCCAAGCAATGGATATGCACAAATCGTGGCAGATTACCAACTAAACATGATATTGGTTTATTTCGAAACCAAAACCCTTCTCCAAATCAAATATATCATGTAATACCATTTAATCCCTTCTAAGAATACTTGTTCGGCACAAAAGCTCAGGAAACGTTTCAATTTTCGAAGGTTTCTTGCGAGAATCGATCAGCTAATGGGTTAATGACCAAGCAGATCAAAAACCTCTTGACAATTGGTGCGTTCACCTTGTCTCCGGTCTCCCCGGTCTCCGGTCTCTCTGGTCACCTATAAAACCCCTTCGAACGAAACACAAGCCAAACAAATAATTTCGTATTAACTTTGATCTTTGTTACACAATCGAATGCTGACGCAAGTATCGAACACAGAAATCGAAGAGGTAAAAGCCATGGCTCGCATGACTAAGGAAATCGTAGACCCGAATCTCGTATATGGCCCGGACTCTTGGCTTTGGTTCCGGCATAATTTAGCACCAATTTCTATTTGCTTTCCACTTGGCTAATGGGACAGCGTTTATATCTGACTGGCCCGATGCCTGGGCACTAACAATTGGCCAAAACGCAAAAGCAAAAGCAAAACTGAAACAAAAAAAAGGTCATGGTAAAATTGGTAAAATTGAAACTGAAATTGCAGGCACTTAGAGCGCGAAAGTCAAGCAACAACTGCAGCTTTGTTGCTTTAAGTAGTATCTGCCAGATACAATCGCAGACAAAAAAAAATACTTAAATTGCCATTGCTATAGAAATGGCGCAACAGCAGCCCCAGTGCCAGTGCCAGTGCCATCCACAAGAGTGTACTCTTTTCCAGGACAAAAGTTATAATTGCCCCCAAAGGGAGCTTAGGGGTGGGGCACGCGCTCGATTGAAGGACGCAACAAAGCTCACAAATGGTGGCCCAACCTTAACTAATTTGCAGCGCGTGCGCTTTGCCTTCTATGTGCCACTGCCTTTGCTGCTGCTCATTTGCAGCACTTCTAATTGGCTTGACATGCCCCCCTCCACCACCCCAAAGAGGTGCTGCCTGCACTTTGTTGTACACATTTTCCATAGAGCGAGCCCAAAAACCGATTTGCATAGACAGATCGAAAATAGCTGATGACTTATGGCCTCCCGATATCGCATATCGTCTGTCGTCCCACACAGAGGCCAGGCACACACACATACCAGCGGGATTTTGTGCCGTGCCGGTTTCGGTGTCAGTCTGTCTGTCTGTGTGTCTCCGTTTTCATTGGCAAATATTTCACCAACTTGTCAACAGGCAGGCATCAGAAAATAACCAAAAGAGGCCAAAAAACCACAAAAATTTTCACAAGACAAATAGTGTTGCCAGGTCGAATTTATAAAAGAGCATGTCGAGAGAGGAAAAAGAGGTGTTGCTTAGAGGACTAATAAATTTATATAAAAGCGCTAAAAATATATCTGAAATGGCTTTGGAATGGCATGTTAATGAACCTCTCTATCAATGAACAAAAATAATCTATGATATTCTGTAATCTTTGGTATTAATAACTTTGTATAAACCCTATCTTTGGGCACAAATATATTATTTTTACATTATGACAGCCAAAATTTCAATGGCATACAATTTAAAGCCATTCAAATGTTAGCTATAAAACGGCTGAATGGTCTGCACTGCCTTCGGTCTGTCTCATTTCAGCTCAATCAATACGACTTAACGGCTTAGCCGTCTACCAGAAAAAGTTGTAACAAAACTCCCGAACCAAAAGCCGTGTGCAGACCGACTAGACACTGGACAGAGTAGCCGCCAAGCAGAGACAAAGAGACAAAGAGAGAGAGAAGACTGCGACACTTTTGGCACTCATATAAAGATATTTAAACTTGACACTCGTTCGCTATTGTCTGTCTTTGCTACAGCCCCAGCCAAAGAGAAGTCTCTTGACAGTTGTCAGTTGATTGTTGTTGTTGGTTAGGCAAATTTGCTTTTCCAGCAGACCCCAAAATAATAATAACAGCAACTACAACAAGACAAACAATAAAGGAAGTCGAGCCACTGGATACCCTTTGAGATTGATACGCAGCAAAGTAGAGTCCCGTTTGCTTCCCACTAGAGTGCGTATTTAATGAGAGCGTGGCCTGAGATCGAAAGTCACCTCTGCCGAGTAATGCACATTGTTGTTGTTGCTGAGAGAGCGACAGAATTAACTGCCGAGAGATTAAGAGCAATCGAACGAAGGAATTGCCGAGAGAGACGGAGAGCAATCGAACGAAAGAATTGTAGGAAGAGTAGGCAATGCGTGCGAGCAGGATGTGCATATTCGTGACAGAAAATGACGAGGAGAGTCCCGTTTGCTGACTCGATCGGGTGACCGAAAACAGCAACAAATTGCAACACCCCTGCGCACGCATTGTTGTTGTAGCTGAGAGAGCGACAGAATGAAGCAATTGCGAGAGAGCAGTGAATGAAATGAAGAGATCAACAGATAAGAAAATTGCGACGGCACTGCGCTCTAGACAAAATAAAAAACGAAATGTGGAAAAAGAGGAGGTTTTGCCTTGCAAAACATCTGCTAAAAATCGGAATAGCCCTCATTGAAAGGGTATAAGCATCAGCACTAAAACAAAAGCACAGAAGAAGAAAAAACACAGAGTTGTTTATGGCTAAGTTTTTTCCTATGTACTTGGCTCAAGGTTCATGGCTTTATTAAATTGCTTTGGCCACACGAGGCATTAGTCCGAGGTGGAAAGTAGAAGGAGAAGGCAAGGCGATTCGAGGCGAGGCGTTGGGTTCATTAAGTTGTTTGGAGCTCCCACTGGGGGACCCTTTTTTGGCATTGAAAGCATAGCCAATTCGTAAATAGTCTTTAGAGGAAACTCATTTCCAGACTCGGTTGGTTTTCCATTGATCGATTCCGTCTTTTGTTTTTGGCACGGAAATTAAACCAATTTTAGAGCAACACCAACAAAAAACCAGCAAATTGACAATCGACCATCAAAGAGCCGTCAGTCTTTTTTTTATTGTTTTACGAGTATTTCGTTCAAACTGGTTGCGCTTCTTTTCAAGTATCTTTCCGGGGAAGTATATACTAGATGGATGTATCTTTAGATCGCTGTTTGGGGCAATTATTCTAGCTGCTAATTTGAGATGTGTACGAGCTTCTAAGCAGCCCAGGTTGGCCCATAAATCACACTCTCAAGTATTTTTTGTGTGTGTTTTAGAAAGTTTTGGTTCGGACCAAGATTCAAGTCGCGTTCTCCAATTAAACCCACGTTGCATAGTGTTACTCAATTGCACTAAATGGTGCCATAAAATATGAAGAAACAACCATAACCGATAGAATGGCTCTCCTCTGGAGAGGCCATAACTTTTACTTTAAAAGCAGTAAAAAAGTTTATAGACAAGTAAATCACCTTTGGGCTGATTGTCTAGCATTGACACGGATCTTAAATCGGAGGTGGGCCGCTCTTGCTGCTAAGCTACTCTGCGAGAGAGAGGGAGAGAGATTGCACGAGGCAGAGGGAGTCAGCTGGCTATTGCAAGAATCGGGGAAACTAAAAAAATTCACCTTAAATTAATAAAATAATATAAAAATGGAATACTTTCAAAAAATGTAATTTTTATTCCAAAAAGATTTCCATCTTTGATCTTTAATAGATTTAAAATCTTCCTCATTCTTTAACTATTTTATTTATGACCTTAAACCAATGGGGTCCAATGGGGTGTTGCCAGACGGCGCTTACAAATTGTTTTCTTTTTAGTTTGATTTGATGGCCGGACAGCTACCAGCTTCTGCCTAAGGGCGCTCATAATTAGATGCTTGGCTTGGCCACTCCACTCCATTCCACTCCACCTCTGAAGTCGGTTGACGGATGCCGTGCGCCATCAGGTGCACTTGAGCCACGCACTTGCCGCATGAGTTGCACTTATTTGCGGTATTTAGGCTGGGGTTAGCTCTGGCTTGTGGATCCATAAGTCTCGGCTAATGAAGTAGCGGCTGCAGCAGCGGAATTTTCAGCATTTTCATTAGCGTTTATGCAACACAGACAGGCAGCGCTTTACCTTCGTTTAATGTACTGTAATGGCAAGAGAACGTCAGCCGAAGACCTTGCTGGGGCCCATGGGGGGGGCTATGGGGCTGTTGGATGTGGCTGTGGATGATGATGATGACAACGACGACCAAGCCCAAGCCTATTAGAGGCGCTGTGGCATTTGCATGGCCGTGGCTGAACGCGACTTTAATCGCCGCAATTGAACAGCGCTCGACTTTGGCTCTGGCGCTGGCTCTGTGTTTACGAGCTTACTTAGATTTGCTGACAGCCGCAAATAATTTGGAAACAGGCTACCGAAGGAGAACAGCGGCAACAACGACAACGGCTTTGGTTTAACAATTCAATTAGATGGGTTCACTTGACATCGCACCGTAAGAGATATATGACCGGGTATAAACAGGGCCAGATTGAGACAGGGCAAGACTTTGGATGGAACAAAGATCTAGAGATACGATAGGGAAGGATAGATTCAAGAGACAAGTGAGGAAATGTCAGACAGGTGGAAATGCCTGAGGCTATTCCTTCACGAGTGCACTTTGTAGTCATCGTAGGTCTTTGACTTCAGATCTAACTATAGACTTGAAAATCATCCCATAGCTTCTACCCAATAGATGGTTTGACTCTGTATGACTCAAGCTCAGGCAATAGTCTTAAGATTCAAAGAAACTGATATCAAGGCTCACGCCTGGCAGCTGTCGAGAAATGTTCGCAATGATTCACTTCAGCATTTTCAGTGATTACAAAACTATGGAGTTATGTTCCATAAAATATGTTTTAATCGGTGAAGCGGTGAAAACTCACCCTTTAGTGCTAAGCCACTAGGTGAAAGAGGAAAGACAGAGGCATATCCGATATTTAGGGGTAGTTTTTTGAGTCTCATTAGGATAGAGCGAACGCCGAAGAGAGACAGAAAAAATGTTGAGTAGCGCTCTCTTTGAATCCCTGCCAGCATACGAAAACTCCTCCCTTACTGCTAAGCTACTCTGTGAGAAAATGCCTTTTTCTGCATTCTGGCTGTAAGAAAGATTCGATCCGATCGTTCACCTCAAAAACTCTGTACTATATTTTAAACATTACCTAATCCGCCATAAGCCCAAGACTTATGTGCAAGAGAAGAGGATCTCAAAGACCCCCACGCTTTATTTGCCAAGATAATAACAATAACAATTGCAAGTCTACAAACCAAACACCATTTTAATGCTCACCTTTTTAGGAGCTTATTATACTTGCAGATGCTCACAAAAAACAGAAAACACAAAGAAAAACACTGAAGATTCAAGAGAACATCATATTCTTTGTCACGACACAGCCAAGAAAAAACCATTTGCTGATTTATGGATTTTAGTCACACAATAGGCCAAAGACAGCACAGATTTGAGACCCCCAGCTGTTGGCCCGAATCGGGCGGGGGGGGGGAGAGCAAATCAATAAGCATTATGGCTGGAGGAGAAAGAATAAAATCCACAAAAAATAAATGCAAGCGACTAATTAATCGAGTGTGCATGGCAGTTAGCAGTAACGACTAAGACTGAGACTAAGACTAAGACCAGTTTCCTTTTGGCTCATTGATGGCTGCATATCTGGCCGAGAGAGCGGCGGCGCACGCGACGCGACGCGACTCTCCGCCGTTTGGCCGGGCTGGCAAAAACAGTTAACAGATAGCCCAAACATGGCCATGTGATGCACTGTCACTGGAAAAGCGCCATAAAAGACTTGTTTGCATGTTGGCCAGGCCCCAGACTAGACTTGAGACTTGGCCAGAAACTTGGCTAAAAAATCATAGGAAAAAAAACCAACAAACTATTCGAAAGGCTATTAGAGACAGAGACAGCAAGAGAGAGGGAGAGAGGGATACCACATACTCGTCTTTGTACTCGCACTCGCACGGGGTAAATGGGGACGACGACTAATATCCATGCCGATCGATAAACGCGGCCGCCAATAACTGGAAACACATATTAAGTATACGACGGGCCTGCCTGCCACATCCCAGGCCGCAACAGCAACAGCAGCGGCGGCACCAGCGACACATTTGCGGTTCAGTGGGTTTTTGGGGTGTGCATGTCGGACTTGTTGGGTTCGTTAATAGCTGGGCGCTGCCTGCCTCCAAGCCCACGTTGGGGATGGGTTGGAATGGGTGGGGCCATGGCTGTGGCTGTGGCTGGGCTGGGGGTCTTTTTCCATTTGATATGTCCCTGACTTTGTCCATCAGTGTAAATGTCCTGCTGATGATTCACCCCACACGTGTTTTGGGCGGAGTGTTTCTCCGGTCAGGTTTCCGCTGGAAATTATTGCAATGGTTATGGAATCATTTGGCCAATCAAATGATTACCAAATTGATCCAGTCTTGGGGAAAATTGTGGCGATTTCTTTAGTAATTTTTTAGGGGTCAGTACTTTTGATAATTCCAGAATTGGGCTGGAAGGTTGTTGAGACAGTCAATAAATCGATTGGTGTTAAGCAATTCGCTCACCCAAAAAAAACTGTTCACTTAGTGGAGATAGGCATACCCGTGTTACCCTTGAAAAAGATCCTTAATATTCTACATATTCTGTCTTCAGAATTGTGCAATTCTGTGGCATTAATAATTTTAATTCAATTTCATTTAAGAAACGAGAAAACCGAACATGCGGAATCTTAAAGAATTATCTTATCTACCAGATTGCAAAAAGTGATGGCGATTGAATCGTTCTTATAGACCATATTGAACATATTTCATGACTTCTGCCCTCGCGCAGTCTCTCAGTCTCCCTCTTTCACAGCGTAGCTTAGCAGTAATAATACATAGTAAAAATTATGAAATAAAAATTAATTTCTGATTTTTATTATTTTAATCAGAAATAACTATAAATTTAAATTTTTTAAATAAAAATTAAATATTGAATTTTACATTTTTTTTATAATATTTAAGCAAACTAAAAATAGAAATTAAATAAATAAAAATAAATAAATTAAATAAATAAAAATAAATAAATTAAATAAATAAAAATAAATAAAAATAAAATAAAAATAAATTAAAAATAAATTAAATAAAAAAAAAAAACTTAAATTTAAAAAAAAGCAAAAGTTATAAAAATTTGTTTTAAAAAAATTGTTAATAAAAGTATATTTTCTTCAAGGACATCTCTTTAAAAAGGCGAATTTTTGACATTTTTAAATTAATTTATTTAATTTATTAAATTTATTGGTAATCTCTGATAAAAATATTCTATCTTTGTTTAATTTGTGTTCTTAAACCATTTTAATGCATTTTTCAAACCCAGAAATCATAATATATGGTTCCATTACGCTTAGATGCTTTCTATTGATTTAGATCGAGTCTAAGATAGTCATAGCTTAAATTAAAGCAATTTGTTGCAATCAAATCGAGCTATCGAGCCTCGTAATTATTGTAGGGGGAATACGCTGCGAGTTCGTTGACTCATTGAAAAGGCCATGGCTCTGGCTGTGTCTGTGGCTATGGCTGCCCAGCAAACCAACTAACGTGCCTTTTGCGAGAGTTCCGCAAAATGCTCGCAAACGAGCTCGCAAGCGAGCTTGTGTACGAGCGATATGGATTTGCATCGCAAAACGCTCGCAAACGAGCTCGCGAGCGGGAGTTTTACAATAGGAAAGTGCGCTGCGACTGTGCTGCCGGTCGAAAGCAAAAAAAAAAGCAAGCCTTCGTGTGCCTTCGGTCCGGCAATGGAGCATTGGCATTCGGCTTTGTGTTCACGTCTCGACAGATGACGTGTCGACAGATTAGTGGTCGAGAAGTCATTCGTGTTTTTCTTTTGTTACATGTGTCCAGCATTAGAAACAAGTGCAAATAAAGCGTGCGTTCCTTGCGCCGTCATTTCAATTATTTTCGTCGAACTGTGCAGTGCAAAGCTAAAAATCTCTACCATCTCTTAGGCATTTAAAAGAAATTTCTACCAATCGGTAAGTACATTATTAATAAAAGAAATAAAATGTCTTACAAAAGAAAAAGCCGAACATATATCGTAGAGGCTCGACATGTGCAAAGGGCTACTGGAGATTTTGAGGTTAAACTGAATTAAATAAATTTTTACAAAGTTTTTCTCCTGGCGTGGGAAGACTCTAAAAAAAATAGCACTAAGAAATAAAATTTTAATATTTTAGCTTGTGTAATTCCCCAATTTGTAATATATTTTATATTGTATACAGATGCATATCAACAGAAGTTATATAAATTTGTTCAGGATTTCGACCATACATCTCAAAAAAATATTTTCCAGTATGCTCAGGAACGGAAGGCCAGATTAAAAAAAGTGATGCAAAAACTTAAATTTTAGTACATAGTTCATACATATTACATATATACATACATTAAATTCATTTCATATTACAAATTAAAAATATTTTTTATTACGGAACAAAATGGGAACGGGTAAAAAAAATCTTCTATCTTTGTTTAATTTGTGTTCGTTTGCGAGCATTTTAATGCATTTTGATAGCTCGCAACCCAGAAATCATAATTTATGGTTCCAATACGCTTAGATGCTTTCTTTTGATTGATTTAGATCAAAAACGTTCCCAAAGATAGTCAAAAGGCTCAAATTAAAGCAATTTGATTGCAATCAAATCGAGCTATCGAGCCTCGTAATTATTGTAGGGGAAAACTACGCTGCGAGTTCGTTGACTCATTGAAAAGGCCATGGCTTAAGTCTGGCTGTGTCTGTATCATTTGCTATGGCTGTGCATAATTTATAATGAAATTGTATAGTACTCGGGCTACGTGGAAGCTTTCTTCTGTGGAGGTCATAAATTTTCCGCTTTAGCAACGCGCACCCATGCCTCCCAAGGGGACACCTTAAGCGGCGCCATATGGGCAAAAACAAAAAGTACAAAGTACCCAAAAAAAAAAAAAAAAAACAAAAAGAACCAACCGAAAAACTGAAATACGAGCGCCAGAACATCGAAGAAGAATCTGAGAAGCGGACAAGAAGATGTTGAGCACGACAGCCGCCAGAAACCTGCCAAACTGGTAAAAATGGCCAGGCCAAAGAGTTAGCTACCAAAAAAACAAAAACAAACACAACATAAAAACACAGACAGCTTAAGAGCCCAGGCACTGTGGAAGCTGTGGTAGCCACATTTAAGCAACGATGACCTTGGCGACGGCAACAGCTTTGCTGGCAACTTGTTGCAACTCTGCTGCGACAGCTGGCCGAAAGGCAGAGACACCTGAGACACCAGCAGCACCATCAGCAGCAGCATAGAGAATCCTCCTCCTCCAAATGTATCTTCCAGAGACCGCTGCCGCCGCCGCGCCCCCCCCTTGGAGGAGGTATCTTTTTCTCATGAATTTTACGGTAAATTTAGGTCGTTGTTGCAACAGCCGCGAACTTGTTTACATCGGGCTTTTCCTCGGACTCAGACAGAGAGCTGGAGATGGAGACGGAGACGGAGGCGGAGACAGGAGCTTCCACTGGCTAAATATAGCCATGGACAAGAGTTGGTCATGTTTTCATGTGGTTTCTTATTGGATTTCCTGGCCATGCATCATCATCCACATCCAACAACCACATCATGGATGGATAGCATATTTTTTATCAATTTTCAAATACATTTTTTGCCCGCTTCCGTTTCGGCTGCATTTTCTCATACGGCGGGCTGCCTGCCACATCCGTGGGGAAGTGGTTTGGCCAGGCGGATCTGTCTTATTTGGGGCATGACACAAATTTGGCAAAACATCAACATATCTACTCGTATCTACGCTGGCTGTGTCTCTGTCTTGTTTTCTTGCGAGCAATTTAACAATTAAAAACACGCGCTCTTTTGCGGGTTTTGGTTTTGGTTTCCAGCCGTCATTAAGTCGTTAATCCACGCGAATATAATTTAAGATAATTGCATATAAAGCATTTTTGTATTTTTTTGCAATTCGCGTGAAACATAAAACGACAGCCACAGAGACCAGGGACCAGAGACGGTGGCCAGATGATGATGGCTCTTGGGCTCCTTGGGTCGTCTGAGGAGGCCTCGCTCGGTTGCCCAATAAAAGCCCAGATGTGTGTTCTTCCGAATGGCATAACCCTCAAGATTTTATTTAAGAGAATTAAATATATGTAGAATGTGCGTGGTGATATTTATCGCTGTGTCGCGTCAAGTGTGCTTTAACTCCAAAAATGTCTGCTGGTTTTTCGTTTTTATTTTGGTTCTATAAATTCTTCTAATTTTGAGAGGGAATTCCAAAGAATTTTTTTATGTTTTACGGCTATTTTTATGCACAAAAGTATAAGCTTTAACGATGCCAGGTATTTTTTATAGGTGTCTAAACCAAACCTTGAATTTTAGCTGGTTTTATTTGTAAAAATTAGATTGTTTGAGTAGATCGTAAGAACAAACACTGGCCAAACGAGTTTGCATCTCGCTTCTCGCGCGTTCTCTTTCTTTCTCTCGTTCTGTCTCTCCCAGTGTGGCTTAGCAGTTAAGGGTGAGTTTTCATACTATCTGCTCAAAGAGAGCGCAGCATCACCCACAATATCTCTTTCTTTTTCTCTCTCTCCACAACTCTATTCCAGTGAGACTCGTACTCGATAAAAAACGCACTTTTTCTCTTCCAAAAATTAAACTTTGTCCATAAAGATATCTCTCTATTATATAAAAAGGTTTTGGGTCATATATTTTAGTCATATCGACGCGAGCGAGCCAAGCTAGTGAGTCGGGGGTTAACGCATGAGCGAAACGAGTGAGCAGGGGCAGCCTGCAGCCCAGTAAATAAAGGCAAACGAGTGTGCCTCAAATGCCTTAAAAATAAATGAAATATGCCTTTTTCTATTTAACATTTAGTATCTTGAAATATCATATCTTAAGTACCTATTCCATGGATCATAGATCAGATTAGATCACCTTGAAAACTACAGAAAAAATTCCAATAGCTAACATCATTCCGAAAGCAAATGATTTACCAAATTAAATTTGAATAAATCCGTCATAGGAACAATACAAATTTTTTCTAAATTTTTAAGGGTACCCTAAGGTATGCTATGAGCCTTCAGGCGTTGAGACAACCATTTTATTCTTACCAGAATGACACAATGACCCAACCAAACGTCAGTGTATAGCACGACGTTGCAATGCGAACTCACCTGCAAAAGTGAAAAGAAAACGAAACTGATTAGATATGCATACATATACTATATTAGATATAGGTAATATTCCAGATAAACAATTAATTTCTAGATACAATACTCAACGAGAAAGATAAGATAGTACAGCGACTAAATGGCATGGGGAAAAATCACGCATAAATATAGAATTTTACTGGATTAGATACTCGAAAACTACAACCCATGACGTATGCGTATTGTTTGCTCCGAAGGCAGCTGACAAATTTCGTAATATGGAGGCATTTATGATGCCAAATTGTTTACACCAGAGACCCCGGACAACAGTTGGCGGCAGATACATCAACATCAACATCAAGTGAGAGGAGAAACAAACAAATATTTGGCCAATGGCCAAGAGAGAGAGAGAGAGAGGAAGAGAGAGCCCAAATCTGTGCACATTTCAATTTGGCAGCCGGTTTGCATATAAGTTATAACATAGACGGATCATTAGGCAGCTGGCCAGGCAGAGCCAGCCACCAGCCACCAGCCATCCACACTCTGAATTTGTTATAACGCCAAGCTACAGCCACAGCCACAGATACATTTGTATCTGTGCACACACGAGTGTGCTTGTGTGTTTTTGACTGGAGAAAGTCGGAAGCATCAGCTGAAGAAGCAACTACTGAAAGACACGACGACCACGATGAAGATGGAGCTGAAGCTGAAGCCAAAGCTGATGATGGCTGCTGGTGGATGTATCTGTATCTGAGACTCTCAGTCGGCAAACAAAGCGCAAACAGCCAGCAGATCCAGCAGAGGCTAATCTTGGCCAATAAGTGGAGCATACAAGATGCAGTATCTTTCTTTTATTTTTTATTTTTTTTGCATAATCAAAAACTCTGTTGAACCGAAACGCCATTTATTTTTAATTGAAAAAAAAAGAAATAACTAAATGGAAAGCACAAAGAAAACAATCAAAACAATGGAAAAAACATTAGTTTTTTTTTAATTAAAAATCCTTGGCGAAATTGATTTCATAATTTGTCATGTGTCCAGATGTGGGGTCAAGCCGTGGCTATATATCTTTTACCCTCCAGTTTTGAGTTGAATGGCAGGCACTCCCACGCCCAGTTAAAAGACGCTTTAATTGCAATAAGAATCCAAAAAAGAAAAGAAACGGTGGCCTCCCTCTTTCAGAAGAATAATGGGAAAATAATGCCACTAATTATCATTAGTAAGTAATTTTAAAGACCAACTATGACGCTCCAGAATTTTCAAGAAAAATATACAGGAAAAGAAAGAGGTTGGACCCCACTTCCTCCTCCAACAAAATACTAAGCCCCCCCAGACAATTGTCATTAGTCAGAACTGAGGCAGCACCAGAAGCAACAGCAGCATCGGGGAAAAATAGAAAGCCACACAGCCAGCAGCCAGCAGCCAACAGCCAACAGTCAACAGCCAGCGAGAAAGCCAAAAAGAACTTAACACAATTTACACTCACGAACGCTTTTCCTACTTAAGCGTAAAAGCTGGAAAATTATCTACACGGAGTGTGTGCCACAGTGACAACCACAAGTGGGTGTCTGATTCTGGTCGTGAATCGTCTGAATGCCGCTTGTTGCAGCTCCAGTTGCAGAATTATCAACACACACACAAATGGAAATGGAAATGGCATCGCAACCGCAAAACTTGAAACGAGCTCTCACGTACGCACTTACACAGTCGCCACAACTGGAAAAAAATAACTAAAGATGGGTATAGCTCAGGGTTGAGTCTCGAGTTCGATGTGGAATCATTTAAATGATCTTTAAAGGTCAACAAAAGTAGTCCTAGAGATAACCCAGGGATTGACTGGGGAGTTTTGGATTGCTGGAAAGCAAACATTAAGCTATTGGTAAATTATATTAAATTCATATAGATGTTTGTAATAGCCACAAGAATAAATGGTCATATCTACTAGATTGCAGAATCTGATTCCAAACGGCTCATTTTTATAGTCCGAATGAACGCAACACCTTCCGTTTGGCTCTTTGAACACCTGGCTTTCGAAAACTAGAGAACACTAGAGAAAAAAACAGTAGGATGCATAAGCAGATCTCATAAATATATAAAAATATATATATTTCTTAGTGTCGCGATACGTGTGCCTTAACTCCAAACGTTTTATCTAACTTCAAGCTCAATTTCTGGAAGGATTTTTCCAGGCCTAACAGAAGTTTTCTAAGAGGATTTAAGGATTTCTTTTTTGTATTATTATTTATTTTGTTTCTAATTGTTTTATTTTTATCATTATTTTTTTTCTGTTTATTGTTTATTTTATTATTTTTTTATTGTTATTTATTTTATTTTTTACTATTTTTATTTTTTTTTATTATTTTTTATTTTATTTTTTTTATTTTTTTTTTTTTATTATTTTTTTTTTTTATTATTTTTTACTAAGTTATTATTTTTAGTCATTTTTATTTTTTTTTAGTTACTTTTTTTTTTTTTTTTTTTTTTTTTTTTTTTTTTTTTTTTTTTTATTACTACTTATTATTTTTTTTTTTTTTGTTATTTTTTATTTTGTAGTTTTATTTTTATTTTTATTATTTTTTTTATTTTTTTTTTTTTATTTTTTTTTTAGTTTTGACAAATTTTTTTTTTTTTTTTTTTTTGTATTCTGTTTTTTTTTTTTTTTTTTTTTTTTACAACCCGGATCTACAGCATAATTGCTATACATATACATAAATGTATATGTATTTTCTCCCTCCCCTTTCCGAGCACTATAATACATATGTCCGCACTACATTCCCTGAACCTCCACGTACTCCGGTGAAATCTCCGGTTATGAACCACTAATGCGCTCAATTAACCTGCCGCAGAGCTCCAATTGCAGTTGCATTAACTATCAATTTTCTCTTTCATTGTTGTGTCTGTGGGGCAGGTCTACAGTGATCATTCTTAATGGCCACAGATGCGTATAGATGCGTTGCGCTTGAGTATCTCGTGGATACACATGTACGTGTGCTGGTAAAGGTAGTCGAGAACTGGCAATTAAGAGTGTAAATTTTAAGCCATAAAACTGTTGCAACTGTTGCCGGTCGCTGGCTGTCATTGTTGTGGTACCTTGTATCTGATGTGTGTGTGTTTTTTTTCTTTTTTCGGGTGAAAGTTTTGTTCTATGTGAGATACAGATGCAGAGATAGTCTGATGCTGCTGCTGCTGTTACAGATTTTTTCCCTAGCTTTGACTTCGTTTTTGTGTCAGTTTCGAAAAGAGTTTCTAGACATAATTAGCCCACTCGCTGGCATATCTTATCATGCCAAATAGTTCACACGAAAAAATCAACTGAATCAGCGACATGTATATTCAATTTACGATGCCATAGAAAGTTCACAAAAAACAGAGACAGATACGGAGATACGGAGATACGGAGATACAGCTTTTATCTAACAGATAGCAAACATCTTAATTTCACAATAATGGCGCAAAACCGAAATTGAAAAAGCAACAGACGAGTGCTTAATGGCTGATGGTTAATGGTAAGCAATTCCAGTGACGGGGCCCTGGCCCGACTGCCCGACTCCTCGAGTAGTGATCCGAAAGTGCAAACATTCAACACTGGTGGCACCACCACAGCTGGACGACGCTTGCCTCCCGGACAGGCAGTGGCAGCACCAGATTGCAGAGTCGCTTTTTTCTGTTTTTTTTGGGGCGTGCTGCTGCAGCAGAGACTCTATTTGCATGGCCTGCCTGCCACACAATAGACAGGGCCGCCGCCGCCGACAGACCGAGAGCAGGTGAAAAGTGTCCGACAAAAGAAAACAAACTTTGAATCTGTTTGCTCCATTCCGATCTCCCTGCCCGCCTGCTCGTTGCCATTTCATAATGGCGTCGTCAGGCCAGTCAAGCCAAGATCGCTGACGACATTACAGTTAGCCGAGACGCCGTCGCAGCCTCCTCCTCCATGCCTGGGTATATCTTGGGAGGCTGATGGAGCCACTACGCGGCATCTTGCACGTTGCACGTTGCACATTGGCCCGATTGCAGCTGGGTTACCTTACTTTTGGGTCTCGTGTTTTTCTACTTTTTGTGTCTTTCTTGGGCTGTCTGTCTCCATGCCCTTTCCAAAAAAAAAAAAAACGTTGTCGCTGGCTTTTAATAATGCTGGCATGGCGTAGCGCATACGTTGGGCAATTTAAAAGCAATTTGAGCACCTTTGAACCCGCACATTTGCATAGCCATTTTAAATTTAATAATGCTTAAATTTAAACCGTACTTAATTTGCTTATTATTATTTTGATTGTGGGCATCAGGCCCAGAGACACGAAACGCACTTTCTAAAGTCCGCAAATGTCACAGAATCAACAAGTCCTAGAGCTTCCAATATTCTAGTATATTTCTAGTATTACTCTTTGTATCTGAATAAGAACTGCTTTTATCTATTTAAATCATAGTTTTTCAGACAGTTTGGCCAAAGACAATGCAAATAAGAAGCGCAACGAAGAAGTCCAAAATGCTACAATGCTCTCGCTCGCAGAAATTCGGAAATGTTATTCTAAAAATACAAAATACTCGACTGTCTGGCTCTATCGTCTTTCATGGGATTCGGAGTGCGAAAAGCCAGCCCAGAAATTTCGGCTTGTGGGGAAATAAATATTTTAGTTAGTTTGCATTTTTTTATTTTTATGTTTGTTTTTAATTCTTCTTAATATTTTTATAATTTTAATATTTTTATAATTTTTAATTTGAAAGTTAAGATATTTTATTTTTTAATAATATATACTGTTGTTTGCTATTACTTTTGGAGCAACTTATACAACAGTCAACAGTCAGGATATTTCTATCATTTTTAATATTTAATAATATATTTTTTTTATTTGTTAAAATTTTTTTTTTTTTTAAAATTTTTTTATTTTTTAAAATAAATTTTATTTTTCTAATTTTATTTTTTTAAAATAATTTTATTTTTATGAAATAATTTTATTTTTATATATTTTTAAATATTTATTCTAAAATTTGTGTTTCTAATTTTTCTTTTGTTAATATTTTTATTATTAATGTTTGTATTTTTAATATTTTTACTTTTAATTTAAAATGTTTACATGTTTTTTATCTTATTTGGAAATTTTTTTAGTAACATTTTCTTTTTTAATGTAGGAGAAACTCCAGGTGATTCTTTAGTTTAATTTTTTAAAAGAGTATCCCTGCCTCGACACTTCTGCAAGCATTTTCCCCTGCTGCAACTGCAACTGCAACTCGTAATCATCTTTCAGTTTTTTCCATTTCTGTTGTCTGACCAAAATATGATCAATTGTTGCTATCGTTTTTTGGTTGTTGTTGCTGTTGTTGCTGTTGCTGTTGGGGCCTCCTATCTTTCGAACAATAAGCGAATATTGTTCGCAAATGCGAAATAATAATAATGTTCAGCAACCGAAATTGAGCCATGTTACCGCATCGACAACAGTCCCCAGTCCCCAGTCCCCATTCCTCCCTGCCATTGGCCCGTGTTGCTGTTGTTGTTGCTGTTGCTTTTGGGGCTGTTGCAAGTTGCAACAATAATTGAGCGCTTGGCTTGGTTTTTGCCTTTTGTCTTGTTTTGTAATTGCCATTCAAAAAGGAAACACAACACAGTCAGACGAATCGGACAGCTCCAATGCATTTGTAATTACATTTGATTGCAACAATTATTTAAAAATAAAAACAACATATAAAACAATGCCAAAATTGACCAGCAGTGGCAGTGGCAGCTCCAGCAGCAGTTCCCCAAATAATGTGTGGAAAATTGTTATTAAAATCACATTATTCATGGCAGAGAGGTCCAAGATTGGCTTAGAACCAAACACGAGCGAGACTCTGGCTAATTAAGATTTGTTTTTGCCCAAGAAATGAGGTCATCATCATATCCGTAACGGCCGTCAATTTGCTTTTGTATCTATGTATCTTATGATGAGGTACACGTCTCTCTATCTCTCACTGAGTGTCATAAAGTTGTTGGCCATTCGACGGCATTGGCCCAAAAGGCCTCGCCGTCGTGTTGTGCTGGCAACACGCCACAAACGGTGGCTGGGGCATTAATTAAAAAGGAAATGCTGCCGGCCTGACTGCCAGTCGTTAAAAACTGAGTAATAAAGGTGTTTTCTGCTTAACGACAATCAAATAGACATTGGCCCAGCCACTAGTTGGGCATTAAGATAATTAATAGTTGGTGGAAAATTGGAAAAAGGAATACAATTAAGACATTAGCAATTGGAACAGAGCCTTCCCAGAATGGGAGTTGTGTCTGAGAGCAGAAGAAAGTGCATCTCTTTAGAAAAAGATGTTCAATATTTAGGGAAGATTTACACTGGGAAACATTCCTTTTCCTTTGCCAAATGTTTACACAACGCACTTCATGGGCAGACATTCCCCTCTCCCTTGCACTCAACAAGACCAAGGACTACGCTCAACGAAAGCTCCTATCGCCTCGCTACTACCAATCCTCTCTCAGCGAGTCGCTCAATGCGCACTCTCCCGCTCGCAGCAATACCAACGAGTACAGCAGTGGAATAGGCAAATGACAAGAATAACGGCCAGAAAAGTAACGAAGATCAAAGAACAGAGCAAACAGAAGAACAGCCCGTGAGAGTTATCTTACGATTTGACAAATACACGACCAAATAAGGTCGTTCATTTGATTTATTTCCTTTTCTTGCAGTCCCACTCAAAGAACCGACTCCCAAAAGAGTTCAAAAAGAGCTTAAATACAAAAATATATTTTATTTATTAATTTGTGGCAGATATATCTCAACTTATTGCAGTGCCCAATACCAGAAGAGCTTCAAAATCTGAAGCACCTGATTATAAATTTACTCTCCCCACAAAAAACCCTCAAACCGAACTCCAAAATGTCTCGCTCTATGAACTCTACAAATGGAGGGGATCTTCACACAAACCCTAATTAAAATGAATGTCAAATGAGTAAGGTGAATTCTATGTATCCGTTGACACGGAACCACCAATCGAAACCCATTCCAAATTTCAAATTCATGACAAGTGACGCACTCAACTCCTCAAGTGGCTCTATTTCGGTAGTCGTTCGTATCTATTTCAGTCTTTTGGTCGAAATGCCTATGCGTACAAATGCCAACAACCAAAGTTATTAAAAACAAAACCCAAAAATAAAAAACTATTCAAAGTTTATGTGACTTTAATTACGTGACAGCGCACTTGGAATGGAACAACATTGAAATCGTATTAAATATGTATGCAGTTATGGCCACAGATTGACACAGATACACCGGCACAGGCAACCAAGCACACAGATACAGATGGAAAGAGATAGATAGAGAGACAGGGCGACTCCAAACATGGACACCCAGGCGTACCATAACCGAAACCGAAGCTTTGGAGGTGACGCAATTTACAAATAGCAACGAGCGCACAAATTTGTATTTGCAAACGGAATTCTACAAATATAAATAATAGCCGGCAGTAGCCAACAGTAAACCAACAGCACCGCCAGTGTATCTGCTGGATATATTGGCTCTGGGCAAAGATTTGCACACTCTGTGCTGCTCACGCGCGCGCGCTGTTCATGTGTCCGTCCGATTGGTGGGCTGTCCGTCATCGCATCGAATCGCATCGAATCGCAATCGCATTGAATCGCACTGAATCGCATGTGGCAAGGTGTAATTTACCCTTCAATCAATGCGCAACAAATCAGTTGGTAATGTGCTGCGCAGGCGCACCCCGATATAGCGATGCCTACTGCCTGCCGGCCCTCTCCTTCGCTTCCAGCTGCTCCGTCGCCGATGCCGATGCCGTCGCTGTCTTTGTATCAGTTGGCAGCACATTTGGGTTAACAATTGGTTAACTGTACACTGGCCATATCGGGGGCTTGTAGCCACATATACATAAATACGTCCATCGTGTATGGGTGTGTATCTGTGTGTGCTTGTGCCGAATGACTAACTGGGCGCAAGGTGGTTTTTATACTCTGTTAAAAAAGCATTAAAACATTGTGCGGCATAGAGCAAAGAAAGCCAAGAGGAAAGCCGACTGGACAAGAAAGTATTATATACGACTTTGCATATAATAGTAATGACTTTTCTACAGTTTATATATACATATTTTATGTTAAATATTTAAATAATTAAGGCAAATATTTGCAAAATAATGCAATTTAAGCCCTTCAAAGTTTAGTCTAGTTTTTTGTTCCACTATCCTTTAACAAAAATCATAGCGATTTTCATAAATTACATTTTGTATCCCCAAAATGCTGTTTAGTGTATTTATTTAACAAAAAGCGATTTTCAGAATTATTCTCATGTAAATAATCACTCAAAATATAAAAAAAAAAAAATAAGAAATACTAGAAATTATACCATAAAAATACTATAAATAATAGCAGAAAATAACGGAAACCCCTGAAGTAATACAAAAAAACATTTAAAAATAGCAGAAAAAATAAAAAATACCGGAAATAATTCAAGAAATATACTTAAAATTATACCATGAATATAATATAATGGGGAAAAATGCCAAAAATTACTTTAAACAAATATACAAAAATCTACAAATAATACCAAAAAAAACGGTAATCATAATAGAAAATGTACCAAAAATACTATAAATAATACCACAAACTACGAGTCATGCAACAGAGTGACACTGTAAGAGAGAGATGGAGCCCTGCACGAATCGAACTGTTGCCAAATCGTTTCGTAAGAGTAGAATAGTAATATTTTATTGATACGGCTATAATTGTCACGCGTTATGCAACAATGCCCCTCGGCCTGAAATCCGCGCATGAATGAACGAATCCGAATCCTACAGAATCCATAGATCTTTTTTAGAATTATTTCTTAAACATAATTTTGAATAGTTTCGGAAAATGATTGATTGATCAGAGATTTATTTAAAATTTTAATTTGTTTTTTTTCTCTCGAATTTTAAAAGTAATTAAGTTTTGGGCTGCTAAAACCGTTTATTTCCTTGATTTGTCTTAGACTTGAGGTGCAAAAAACAAAAAAGAAAGAAACATGGCCAAAACAAAAACATAAAAACAACCAAAGAGATGTTGATCATGTTGTAGTTGGCAGGTTAACAAGCAACCCGAGCGGGCCGCACCGCACCGCACTGCCCGAGGTGTGTATTTATGTTGGAAAAATCTACAGCGAATTGGTGCTTCCTTAATTTACCATGTTAATTGCTCAAATTAACACGCAGATAAATCGAGAGACAAGTCAACAAACCCGACCACAAGCTGACTCCACAACTTGTTGCACTCCAAGGCAACAAAGGCGGGCCGTTTCCTTCTGCCAAACAGCCAGAGACACAGCCACAGACACAGCCACCGACGATGGCCAAACAATGCGTCCAGTTTGGTCAAACATTGGCAGCAAACCATTTTCATTTCCCACCTTTCCGCCGCCTTCCCACGTAGCGCGGCAGGTAGCTGGAAAAAAAAACTGGCAGAACGTGCTGGTAAAAATAGAAATAGCCGCAGAAACGACAAATTTTCAAGTTTAAATCTAAATGTGGCTGTAAATCGTGCCCGGCTCGAGTTGGAGACTGGATCTGCAGACGTGGGTCTGGCTCCAAGAAACCCGAATTTAATAAAGTTAGAAGCGTGCTGGACACAAAAAGGGCACTGCCTGGTGGAGTATCATCATTTTAATCAGTTTTCGAATGGGGTCAAATGAAACCCCCTCAACTTCTTTACAATTTCCCTCAAAATGTTTGTCAAACTTTTGACATTTGCACGACTTGTCTGGCGAAACATTTTCCCAAAAATAAAAGGAGGATTAGAAATAGAGACAGTGCCGCTGCCATTCACGTGGCACGCGATTGTCTGAAATGCAGCGTATGTGCACATCAAATTTTCCATTTAAATGGGGGGTTTTTTTTAAGGAAAAAAAAATAAATCGATTAAGTGCTGAGAAAGGTTAAAGTGCAAAAAAGAAGATTACAAATGTATCGATTGAACAATATAATATGTGTCATTAATGGGAAATTATACACCGACCGACACATGTGTCTCATATTTTTGATTCTCTGAATAAACTGATATCACAACCAACCGAGGGGCACTGCCGCATTACCGAGACTTCATAGAAAAGATCAATTATTGCCTTTAAAACTTTCCAGCTGAAAAAGCAGGGCTCGACCTAAGACTTGTGTCAGTTTCAACGCACTTTTGACCTTTTCAAAGTGCCCCTTAAGGGGGTTAAGTTAAGAACCGAAGAAGGGGAGGAGCGGAGGAGCGTAGGGTATTGTAAGTAGAACCACCAGACCCCCCGACATTTAGCTTGTTGTTAAATTTAAAACTTTAATGTCATGCACCAAAGAAAATGTGAAGAAAACGCATGCATTCGCTTGGTCTGGTCTGGTCTGGTCGTCGCTGCCACATGGCAACATTCCGCGGGGGCCCCACCTCATCTGCTGCTTGGCTGGGGAAATGGGAAACGAAACGTCAGCGGAAAACGCGAAAATATCACAAAACAAACAAAAGCCAGAGGAAGGGGCAACAGAGGAAAGTGCACGTAAACAAAGATAGCCCAAAGGCAGATGAATGGGCAGAAGAGAGGGAGAAAAAAAAGCGAAAGAAGAAACAATAAGGCATGAAAGCTGGCTCTGGAAAAGCGACGATTATATACCCTGCAATTGCAGGGGGCAAGGGGAGTCGAGAATCTGTGTGTAAGTGTGAGAGCTTAAGATAAATCTTAGATCAATTTAACCATTATTTAATTTCAAAGTTTAATCAGAAAGATTTTAAAGTATGAAAGTAAATCCCATGGATCGACTAAATTAATTCTACTTATTAAATAATTTCATTTAATTTTTATAATTATATTAAATAATTGTAATAATTCTCCCTTATTTGTGTTACAAAACATCTCGGGAAACCTTAAATACCCCTCTGCTGGGGTATTCAAACAATAGTATTTCCGCATTCCGTTCGACAAGCAGCGTGCAAGCATCAAATATTTGACAAAATTTCCGTTCGGAAGAGGAGAGGCAGCTTTTTGGTATTATTTTCAGTATTTTATGCATTTGTTATGGTATTTGTTGGCATCTTTTTAGTGTTTTTATCTAATAGTACTGGTATCTATTTAGTATTGTTCTGTTTTATTTTTAACATATTATTCTGGTATTATTTCTAGTATTTTCTAGTACTATATTTAGTATTTTTCTGGTATTATTTCTAGTATTTTCTGGTATAATTCCTAGTATTTTTCTGGTATTTTCTGATATAACTCATAGTATTTTTCGGGTATTATTTCTAATATTTTCTGATATTTCTCCTAGTACTTTTCTGGAATTATCTTTAATATTTTAACTTGTATTTAAAATTGACTTCTGTTTTTATTTCTAGTATTTTTGTGGTATTATATTTAGTATTTTTCTAGTATATTTTCTAGCATTCTTTTGGTATTATTTCTATTATTTTTGTGTTATTATATTTAGTATTTTTCTAGTATATTTTCTAGCATTCTTTTGGTATTATTTCTAGTATTTTTCCGGTATCATATCATATTTCCTGGTATTATCTAAAATATTTGTTGCTATTATTTTTTAGTATTTTGCTGATATTATTTCGTACACTCCTACGAGTGGGCAGCAGAGACCCATTCCGACTTCTCAATAACTCGCTTTCATCTAACCCAAATTTAATTTCAGCCCAAAACGAAGCAGCAGAAGAAGCAGCAGCAGCAGCAGCTGGTGGATGGTAGATGGTGGTGCATCAAATGAATCTGCAACTCGTTTGAATTGGAAAGTGTTGCCAATTTGGCCGACGATAGCTACGACTGCGATGAGGACTTTAATTGTGCGCTTTATTAGCGCAATTTATGCCCCGACTTGGCTCAATGCTCCCACAGCGACGGCGGCTCCGGCTCCAACGGCTCGTGCTGCTCCATTCAGCAGCTCCAGAGCTCCAGCTCCGGCTCCAACTTCGCTTAGAGTTTGATTATTATTTTCAGTCATTGCAATTTTATCTTATTTACGGCAATTACGCTCTAAATTCAATTGTTACGAAATTATGATGATTTATTTCTGTCTCTGGCTCTGTCTCTGGCTCTGTCTGTGTCTGAGTGTATCTGTGTAACTTTTCAATCTACCCATGCGGCAGTCGCATAGAAAGTAGAACAGGGCACGAGAGTGAGAAAAAGCAAACCAAACAATGGCACAAGGCAATGACAAACCCCCCTCCCACACACACACACACACAAGAGTATCCATCAAGGCAAGCCGAAAATGAAAACGGAAAAAAACAGTAACAACAGCGCAAAAGCCAAGTGATAAAAATTGAACTAAGGCTTCATATGGTACCCTGTAATTGTGAGGTGGTCGGGGATTCGATTTGACGGAGGAAAGCTGTGATAGGATCAACGCTTCATTCTACTGATGGTCTGTGGTCCCAGGTAGTGTCTCGTGAAAGCTTCGAAAGCTTCACCATATGGTTCTATTAATTTCAGTGTTGGTAAATGTGAGTAAGGATTGGTAAAGGTATTCATTAGGAAAAATATCAGTGCTTCGTAATGGAATTTTGATCTTTAAAGATTTTTGCGAGTCACTTATTTATCCCTGTATATTTCACTTAATATAATATCCATTTAATGGGTACACTCTGATCGACTACAGCGTTCTATGCATATTTTTTGTTTAGGCAAAAAAATCACATGACAATTGCAACTGCGAAATCATAATAATATTTGACTTAATTTGCAAATAAATAAAAAATAAATTGAAGCATATATTATACGCTTTGGCCTGCCCAATCTTGTGCCACTTCCCAGAGGGGTCTCCCCTCTCCCCTGCCACGTCTACAATGTGTGAAATTTCACAGAGTTACAGGGGGACAGAGACAGTGGCAGGGGCAGGGTCCTACCAGTCTACAGTTTCGTTGGTTAGCCAACAAAAGGCCCGTGTTTTTTTTCCACTTTCGTTGGACTTCAAGGTCAAAAGGTGGCTTGGGGTACATATATCTGTTCTATACTATATTATCTGTTACGATAGCTATGGCAAATGGATTTGCATTTGCATTTGAAACAAAACAAAAGGCCATAACTTTGTTAAACTGAGCAAACTGTGCAAATGAGTCAGAGATGAGAACTCTTGAGTGGAAACCAAAACAGCTGATTGCTGATAAGATTTCTCGGAAAAGCATTTGGAATAATATAATTGTATATTTCTACTACAACAGATGGTGACAGGGCTTGAATAAGATCGATTACTGCTGGGCATAATATTTTCTATGGGTTTGAATATGGAATAAGTAAAGCTTAAGCTCTTTTCTGTGAGTTATTCAAAGCATTTCCCTAATATAATTGTATTAAATTCTTAAATAAAGCATGAAACAAATACAGTGCCGGAATTAAGTGTTGGCACAGCAATAAATTTTAAGTTTACTACTGTTGTAAAAGCTTTTCCATCGCGATTTTAAAAAGAAAACAATTTTATTCCTTAAATTATTCAATTTTCTATAAGATTGGCCAATTTTTATAAGCGTGACTTGCATTGCATGATTTTGTACAATTTTTTAACGAAAAATGGTCAAAAATTTGCCCTGTATTTAATCGAAATAAAAACTATTTAAAATTAATAAAATATATTTAATTTGTAGGAAATATATTTATTTTAAAAATGAAATATTTTTAAAGTATATATCTGAAATATTTTTAAAGTATCTACATGTTGGTAAAATATTAATTTAAAAGGGTTTTTAAGGATGATTATTACAAGGCCTTGTTGCACCTCGACCATACATATAGTGATCTTATGTTCCGGCCAGTAGAATTATGTGGAAAATCCCTGTATATTTAGCCTTTTAAAGGTAATATTAGAAATATAATTAAGGCAAAGAATTAAGGCTTAAAATATAGGGAATGTTTTAAAAGTCTTCAGTCATTGTCGGTTCAAAGGAAATACAATTGAATAAATGGGCTTAGGGCTTAGGGCTTAGGAAAAGTCTTCTGCTATTTTTAAAAAACTACATTCTGCCCTTAATTCAAATATATCCCAAGCAGTTCTCAATGATACAATCAAACGATTTTCAAAGCTCTGCGAATACCGCAACATTTTCAATTAGTTTTGCTCTCATTTTACCCAAACTTGTTCGTTGTTCGTATTTTGTTTTTTTGTTCAGATAAAGCAATTAGCAATGTAAAATAGAAAACAAAAGTCGAGGCAGAAACAAGAGAGAAAAAAGGAAAGGCAACCATTTTGGTGGAGAACTTAATTAACAGACGGAATGCTCGTGTGCCCGGGTGCTTGGGTGCCCGGGTGCCCGGGTGCCCGGGTGCTCGTGTCTGTGAAGCCAGTCTTCAATTTATGTAGCTTTGAATGGAGTCCCGCCCTGACCAAATCGCTTTGGCGACAAATTTCACCGCTTTACAAAAGAAATATTTAAACAAAAAAAAGAAAAGAAAACAAAACAACAAATGGCTGAATCAAACAGCAATGCTAAAAACGCGAATGAAAACGCAGTCAAAAACAATTAAAAATGCCAACAGAGCAATGCAAAAGCCAAACAAAAACGACGGACACGGACAGGCAGTAAAAAAGATTGTTTAAATATAGGCAACAATGTGTGTGTACACGGACAAACAGATACAGATACACAGATACAGATATAGACTGTTTTATGAAGAACGAGTTGAATAACAATAATTGCTATACGGCCCACAGACTTAACCAAGGGAGTAGAACCGAACCGAACACGCGAGAAGGGTCTACACTAGGGGATACCCCCTACTTACAGCAGTCCAAGAACAAGATGTGCCCCTCGTGCACACGCCATGTATGTTGTTTTTGCTATTCCAATCGAGCATTCTCTTGTGCCTTTCGAGTCGAGCAGCAATGTGACGCCTCAACTGAGAGCAATGAGAGTAGGTAACCCAATAAAACTTTCAAAATTACAATTAAATATTAATAAAAAGAATTGGATTGGCAATGTTGAAAGCCACTACTGCAAATCACACTCTTTTTCCATTCCAATTAGTATTCTTTTTGGATCGATAAGCTTTATTCCAAGGAACACCCGCGTCTGCTTATATCTGCCTGTTTTATACAGAAATCTTTAACAAAAATACCAGAAAAATGCACTCTATAAAGCCCGCATGGAAATGCCTGCAGTTGAATTCCCATCAGAACCAGACGCGAGGGTGGAAACACTCCACCTCCAGCTTTAGCTCCAGCTCCAGCCCCAGCTCCAATTGCTTATGAAAGTCGTGTGCTTCGAACCGAGTCAAGACCGTGCATAATCAATGCGAGATGCGAGATGCGAGAGAATGAAATGAAATGAGTGATTGAAGGCAGTCCAAATGGCGAGTCAAGTACTAGAATAGAACTCTAGGGCAAGACAGGCGACCAGGCTATAATAACAGTCTTTTTTTGGGATCACTAAACGGAGTCCCACCATCTCCGACAACGACAAACGAATGATTGTGTAGTAACAATTAAAAATTAACCAGTAGTTAGTTGTTGCTTAATTAACAAGATAAACACAGCGGAGGCCACCGCTGGGAAGGCAGGAGGCAACGTTGTCGTGGTCATTCCATAGCTTGTCTGTATAATTAGCCAAGTGAATGCAAAAGAAGGTTACAACGAGCGAGAGAGCGAGAGGTACGCCAGATAGAGAGACAGGAAAAGAGTGACAAAGAGAGAGAGAAGAAGAGGGTGGTTTAGGTACAGTGCAAAAAATAACATCATGCAGGCCCCCCCCCCTGGAATGGGTCAAATTATTTCTGTTGGGTAAGGTTATTACTGTGATGCGGGTGCTACACGTATATAGATACTCGCATGTGTACTCGAGGTGGTTGAACTCAAAATTTGAACCCTTCAGTTCAATGGAAAGAATGATTTATTTAGGCTTTAATTTTACATTAAATATTGTGTATTGGAAAATGTAATAAAACTTTGAAGTGGCCATAAATATTAATGGAATAAATGAGAATTTGTACACATGAAAAGGGGTTGAAGGATTTTGCATCAGAGTAGGGTTCCAATAAGTGTGTCATTCGCTGCACAAATTTCCCATAAGAGAAAGGAAGTTCTAGCCATCGAAATGGTACGCAAATACTACCTTCTTTTAGAGTTATCAGAGTTTATAAAAAATACTACAACTTAAGAAAAATCTTTAACCAAAATATTAGTAAATAATGGAATTTTTATTTTAAATCCCTTTAAAATCTCCCTGTTTTGCTTTCCCCCAAAGACATGGAATTTTTATTTTAAAATTTAAAAAATAGTTTAAAAATACATGGAATGGAATTTCTATACCTTTATTTTAACATAATTGAAGAAATAATGCTGGGTTTTTTAAGTTTTTTAGAGGATTTTTTAGATGATGTTTTGGATGATGTTTTTAGGTGTTTTAGATGTGTAAAGATCAAAAATGCTCTATATTGACATAGATACAATTTATTTCTCCCTCTTCCCTTTAAAGATTTGGTTTAAATCCAATCCAATTTGGATCCAATCCAAAAGCAAAAAATTTTTTTTAGCAAGGAAATCGCTATGTTTTTCTTTCCCCAAAGCCAGACCCAAGTATGACTAACTTCCAAACTTCTCAAAGAGCCATCCAACAATCAAGTAAAGTAAGTTTCGGTCTAAATAAATAAACCTCTTAGTCAAAAGAATCGAGAAAAATCGCTTCCCAAGAAATCCGATTTAAAGTGACTCGGACTTCCGGCCAGCATGGAAATCGTCGTACGACGATTGATATGGCAAGAATTTAATCTATCACGGAACACCAGAGATAGACTGGGAAGATACGCACCATTTATCTAGTTAAATCTCATTGAAAGCGGGTCTCGGCGAGAATGTTGAAGCCGCACTGTGGCATGCCACTGCTGATTCTGATGGTTGATTAATCCAAAATGAAGGCGTATCTTTTTAGTTGATACTTTTTTTTTTTTTGTGTCTCTGATATGTCACAAAGGCTTAATATTTGCCAACAAAAACACACACACAAAGATAAATATGTAGGTATCTTCTTTTTTGAATTTCTTTTTTCTCCTTTTGATCTTCTGTTGTATAAGAAATTTCACTTTTTTGCGTTTTATGGGGGGTTTCGTAATCTACGTAACTTCCAACTTAATAGAGTGGCAAAACGATTTTTGTATATATTTAATTTAGTATGCAAAACGAGAGCACACTCTGTCTCTCTCTGTATGCGCGAGAGGCTTTAATTTATTCCGTAACGCGCAAATGTAGAACGCGATCGAAGCGCGTCTTTGTCACAGATGCACACACACACACAAATACAGATGCACAGGCACACGCATACGCATACGCACGCGCGACAAGAATGAAGGTTAGGGCTTGGGGCCTGTGATTCAGATTACGCAGAATCTTCTCTCTCTTCTGCTGCTGCTGCTGTTGTTGTGGGAAAACACACGTGTCGCACCGAATGTATCTCGCAGATACACCACTGCAGTATCTAGACAAAAATTAACGACAATGCGTTATCGCGTTGTACGCGCCCCAGATCGGATCGAGATCGGGGATTTTCGTATTTCAATAGAGATGTTAAATATATTTTTAAATATTTTTTTTGCAACAATACAAATAAACGTAATTTTTGTTGAATTTTGAAAAAAATGCGACACTACTTTTCTGTTTGTTGTTTATTGTTGGCCGCGGCCCGAGTTAGTTATGGGGCGGCAAGGCCGTGTTTTCAAAAGAGCTCCCGTTCGAATGTTGCTCGGCCACAAGTTGCTAGAAAACTACTCATGTTGCTGAGAGAAACAAAAGAAGGTGTGGGCAGCAGGCAAAACGCTCCAGCAAATTGCAACGCATGCAAGCCAGAGCTCACCCCTTTGCTCAACATACTGTGAATCATGGTGTATAGAGTGATCGCGTGAGGTGCTGGGTTTTACCGACGTTGCCAATACCTGTCCATAGCCCCATAACAAACCCGAATTCAGAAGAGAGTAGAGTGTATTTTTGTATTGAATATTGAGAATATATTGAAATATTTCTAATAATATTGAAATATTGAAGAAATCGTTTTCACTGCTCATCAACAAAACGCAAACTTGAGCATGGCACTCTCTTTTGAGCTGCCAGCTGTGCGGCGCTGAATATCCAAGAGAGCGTGAGCCAGCGAGAGAGAGAAATTTGAGTGAAATTCTCGCTAACTGCTAGCCCTGGCAACTAGCGCTCGACTCTGGCCATGACTCATGAGTGAGTGCAATGAGTGGAACAGAGACAAAAGAAACTTTGAGTGGTATGAAACAACAGTAAACTTTCCATATTCGAGAGTTTCCAAAAAAAAAACTTTTTTTTGATTTCTGAAAAAAACAAGCATTTGTTTAAACTTATTTATTTTGCAAAAATATTTTTGTTTTTCTGTATGATTATCATTTTGAGTGTTTGTTTAATCAGCGAGCTGAATAAAGAGCTTCCAGCTGGAGAGAGAGAGAGCTAGCCGTTTAAAAATAAGAGAGTGAGAAAGCTAAGAGCAAGACCATCTAAAGAGCGTTTTCTTGTTGGGTGATTGGGGATCGTATCATAAGACCTTCATGGAATGCAACACTTAGCTCCTGGTCTTCTTATTGTTTATTTACGCCCTTTGTTTGTTCAATGCATTTAATTTGTAGGTAAACATTTGCCCCTTTCGAGCGCCCGCTTAGATGCAATCAATTACAGATAATTAGTAGGAGCCTTCGACGGAGTGCCCAAGAAAGAAGAAATAAAGAAATCAAACGAAGGCAGCCGCGTAATGTGTGGCAAAGGGTAATGCACTGGCCAAGAAGGCGCACACACGGAGAACCAGAACAGATAGCCATAGCAACTAGGTACAGGGGTCGCTCAATGAGAACTCTGTACAGAAATTACAACAATCGTTAGCAATAAATGGGAAATTTGAAAGAAGTTCAATGACTAAAATATGGAAAATATTGGATACAAAAGGTAGAAAGATCCCAATTTGTACAATATTAAATCCAATTCCACTAATATTTCATCCAAGATCTATCGTATTATTCTTCTTTCTGAGCGACTACTGTGCCTCATTAGTTTTTATTATGGTGTTGATGTTGCAGTTCCATATGGAGGCAGACCCTGGCCCCAGAAGCAGACATCAGCCATCTCCATCTCCCATCAGAGCCATGGACAAGTACAGCAAAGACTCGGACCAAACAAAGAGACAAACAACAACAAGACAACGCTCGAGTGACCCACTGCCCACTAGCAACGGCCTTTCTTATCTCTCTCTCCCTGTGCCGTGCCCCCGTCTCACTCGCACTCTTGGCTTAATTACACGCAAAGGCGAGCACAAAAAGAAGGAGTCAAGACAGAAACAGAAACAGAGACCGAGAGACACACACAAGAGACTCCTCCACTTGGGTGCGAGTGGGACACATGAAGGGCACACAACACAAACACTAACGCAAACAGAACGGTTGCCATGGCTTTACCGCAAAAGGTTTAATCAATGACCCGCTCGCGCTCTCTCTCTCTATCTTAAGGGGTGTGTGTGTGTGTTGGGGGCAGAACAGAACCCCTACTTGAGTTTCGAGTCGCGCTCGCATTTTGTTGTTTATTTATGGAAAATTGATAAGACAATCATCATACGCTTAAGCCCTTGGTTTTATTGCCTATTATTCATTATTCATTTCCATATACATTTTAATTGCCTTGCCCTGTCATGGCTACCAATACCAACACAGAGACTAGACCTCACCGAAAACAATCCTTACAGACATATGTACTATGTTTTTATCGTATCTATGGACACATTTTTATGATCTGCATATCTCTGATGTACACACTGAAACCATAAAATGTGTGAAGAAATGTTTTACTGTGATTATTTAAAGGCAAACAAATTTTTGCATAAGATAAAAAAAACAATGATATGAGCTGCTACAGTGAAGACTCTGATTAGGGATAGGTACCAGAAATGTTGCAATTCGGAGAATTTCGCATTTCCGAGACGATTGTACATTATCGTAAGATAAAGAGATCGTATCGTACAAAGAGCTGTTTTCGTCAGTAAATCTATTTAAAACGAGGGGGAACGTTGTGAGTTGCTGCTGCGACCGCAACTCTACATTTATACCCGATACATAGTCAGTATGGCTACATTAAACGACATAGAGTGCGTGCGAGAGAGACAGAAAATCAGTCAGAACGAGTCGACGGGCGCTGCGTAGCCACTACAAATTGATTTGTTACTTTTGGCTATAACAATAATCCGATCTGATTCGGATTCGGCAAGATTCGGCAATCTGGTAGATATATGGCCATTCTCTATGATTGTGCGTTTTTAATTTTCTCCTATCTTCAAAATTGTGGTTGCCACAGATTTTCGTTGTTTATGGTTGCGGAACGGGGTGGGGCGAAATTTTGAAGCAGTGAGCTATCAACAGTGAGTTCTGCAGTGAAAAATTACAAATAGTTTTGTAGCAGTGAGAGCTCTACAGTCAGGCCTAATAGTCTCTGAGATCTGTGGATGCTCCAGATTTTCGTCCTTTGCGGGGGCGGAAGGGGGTGGGGCGAAATTTTGAAACAAACTCGTCAAGGTCCGATATTTCAGGAGTGTGGATACCAAATTTGGTTGCTCTAGCTCTTATAGTCTCTGAGATCTAGGCGCTAATGTTTTGCGCTAAGCAAAGCCGGCTATGATACGTGTGTGTTAGAGAGAGACAGGGCGAGAAAAATGAAATTGTTTTCTTCATACTGGCTATAATAATGATACGATCCAATTCAGATTTAGCAGTCTAGAAGATAGGGTTATTCTCTACAATTCTGCGTTTTAGGTTTTCTTGTATCTTTAAAATTGTGGATGCCACAGATTTTCGTCTTTTGTGGGGGCGGAAGTGGGCGGGGCGAAGTTTTGAAATACAATTGTAGCAGTGACATATCACAGAAGTCTGGATACAAAATGTCGTTGCTCTAGCTCTTATAGTCTTTGAGCACTAGGCGCTAATAGGGACGGACAGACGGACAGACGGACGGACGGACAGACGGACAGACGGACAGACAGACATGGCTCAATCGACTCGGCTATTGATGCTGATCAAGAATATATATACTTTATGGGGTCGGAAACGGTTCCTTCTGGACGTTACACACATCCATTTTCACCACAAATCTAATATACCCCAATACTCATTTTGAGTATCGGGTATAAAAATATATAGTCCAACACTATGAATGCTAGAGCAACGGGCTCTTGAATGAAGACTTATCAGATGCATACGCAGTTCCAGTTTCGATAAATAGAGTTTTGAAGATACGGAAAATCTGTTATTGCGGAATCATAAAGAATAATCCTAACCACTTGATTGCACATAAACGTTGCAAACGGCTCATTATCATAGCCAGAATGCACGAAAAACTAGAAGCGCAGATGTCCTTTGGCTGTTTGAACACCTGGCTTTCGAACACTATGAATGCTAGAGCAACGGGCTCTTGAATGAAGACTTATCACAGTACAGAGTATTAAAGGGCACATTATTGATCCTTTTATAACTGTCCAAAACGAGATCTATGTAGCTTTGACCACATAGATTGCACCATCATTCCATCATAGTCCGCGCCTACATTCAATAGCGATACATTCTGATCCGTTTGTACTTAAGAATTAATAGGTTTACTTTCCATACACATCTCTCTATTATATAAAAATGTTTTGATATTTGACTCAAATTTGCGGGAGCGCGTAAAGCGCGTGAGCCGGGTGTCGGCGCACGAACGAAGCGGGTGCTTAAGGGGCTGACTTGCCTCCTAGTACTTTATAAATAATTGTAGTAATAATCTCAACTTGGATTGCTTTGCCATAACATTTAATAATAAACTATATTTAAAGTAAATGCCATAGAATCTCAGTTCGTTTAGCGAACTGGTTCTAATTGGCGAGTGTTCCCTGTCGTGACTGGGTAGAAAGTGCCTGTCATCACCGTTTAAGGTATTGCACCTCAATAATTAATTAAAGTCAAGTGTGTTTGTGAGCGTTTCAAGTTATCAGTTGATAGCCGGTGTACATACTAGTACCAGTAGAGCAGCTTATCATTTTTACCGCGAATGTTCCCCTGGAATGCTGGCAGTATAAAAACATTTCTAATAAACCGGCCTCAATTCAGTTTGAAAGCGTTAGCGGAACGCGAAGTATTCAACTGTTCTCCCACACTCAATCAACAAATTAATCTCAAAGGTAGCCAGAGACAGAGAGAGAGTTCAATTATTTTTTAATTTGTGTTGAAGTATATAATTTTTATAGACGAATATAGAGATTTTTAATAGCTTCCATCTGTTTGTCAATCAAACAAACAATGTAAAATCCGTTGGCAAATGGAAAAACACAAAACTTTTGTTTTAAATAATTTGTTCATCAATTATTCCAGATGTCCTACAAGGTAGAAGCACTGCCCGACTCTTATGCCGGCCTGGGCGAGGGCCCCCACTGGGATGTGAACCGCCAGAGCCTGTACTACGTGGATCTGGAGGTAGGCGTCATCCATCGCTACGACTACAGGCAGAACAAGGTGTACAAGGCCCAGATCGAGGGCGAGACGTTTGCCTCCTTCATTCTGCCCATCGAGAACAGGCCGCAGGAGTTTGCGGTCGGCTGCAACCGTCGCTGTGTCGTCGTCCAGTGGGATGGCGTCGCCACCGTGGCCAAGGTCCTGCGCGTCCTGTTCGAGGTGCAGCCTGGTTTGGAGGACAATCGCATCAACGATGCCAAGACCGATCCTAGGGGACGCTTTGTTGGCGGCACCATGTGCTGCACCGGCGACATCTTCACGCAGCAGAAGGGCGAGCTCTACAGCTGGCAGGCTGGCGGCAAGGTGACGAAGATCCGGGGCGAGGTGGGCATCTCCAACGGCCTGGCCTGGGACGTGAAGGCCAAGAAGTTCTACTTCATTGACACCAACACGCACGAGGTCGTGGCCTACAACTACAATGTGGAAACGGGTGCGGTGGCCAATCCCAAGGTCGTCTTCGATCTGAGAAAGATCCGACCCAATACACCGCTCTATCCCGATGGCATGACCATCGACACCGAGGGCAACATCTATGTGGCCACCTTCAATGGTGGTTCGGTCTTCAAGGTGAATCCAAGGTGAGTCTTTGCCGAGAGATAACCATTTGCCAGATAACTCATTTTCCCCCGCCCATTCCCATTCCCCAGCTCTGGTAAGATCCTGCTGGAGATCAAAATCCCCACCACGCAGATCACCTCAGTGGCCTTCGGGGGACCCCAGCTGGACATTCTGTATGTGACGACGGCCAACAAGTTCGATCAGCCCGTTCCCGCTGGCACCACCTACAAGGTGACCGGCCTCAATGCCAAGGGCCTTCCCGGTGTCGCCTTGAAGGTCTAGATTAGATTTTATATATATTATATATGTATATAAATCGAATTCAATTAAATGTGGTATATTTTTGATAAAACGACAACAGTGATATTTCTGTAAAAAATATTCTGTAAAATATTCTTCGTTTAAATATTTTTTTTGTAAAGAAAAACCCGTTCAGCTGCAGGTCTTCCATTAAAAGTCCTCGAAAGCCAGGTGTTCAAAGAGCCTAACGACTATTTGCTTTGCTTCGTGTTTTTTTGGACTAAAAAAGGAACTAATTTCTTGAACTATTTCTTGAAGTTTCTGATGATTTGACAGAAGATTCGATCATCTAAAAATGTGGAAATCAATTTATTCCTATAAAATTGGGTAATTATCATCCACAGAGTTTTTACGTAAAAGGTAGACAACTTTAACCTTAGTTATTTTACAGAAATTTCAATGATACGGTCGAGCTTCCATATCGCAAATCTCAAGGGGAACTCATTATACGGAAAATTCGTAGTATAGAAATCACTTTTGCGGGATAAAGCATTGCAGTGTTCTGAAAAAAAGAGAAGTGCGTCTGTACATAGCCAAGTGTTCTAATTATTTTTCACACGACTGTATTCAGGCGGTCGAAAAAAAGCTACCGAAGCTCGGGCCCGAGACTGCAAAAACAAAATAGAAGCAATGTGTGCGAATTGATGCCACTCGTTGGTGTAGATTTTTAAGGTTTAACTCAGATCATAGATATTTATATGGTCACAGAAATCACTATTTTCAACGACCCTTAAGTCCTGTAAATGTTCAACAACTTGTAAGGGATATAAAACATAATCAAAATACTATAAATATACGAAGAACTATTGGCCAAAATTTAGTACTATCGCCTGGCAGAAAGCTTTGGCCACAAAAAGGTAGATAAGTGAGAACCACTTGATCTATCGGTAGGTGGAGCACGCCCTTGGCGCCATTTCTGTAGGACAAATTTGTTTTGATCAACGCGAGAGAGAGAGAGAGAGTCCCAGTCTTGCAAATAATTTTGTTATGGGCATTTATTGGAGCACTCTTAAAGCAATAGTACGATTATTATTACTTAATTGGCCAGAACAGATACCAAGATGGTCTAGAGGGGGCTCGCACTTCAAAGGCTGTATTTGTCTTGTTTAATGGAACATTTCTGGAGGCGTCTAATCTAAGGCAATCATCAGATTGTTGATGTATATATTTTTACTATATTTACAGACATAAAGTCAAATAAAAGTTATCTTTTTAGTCATGAGAAATTAGAATTTAAAGCTTCAATCTTTGAAAGATATGTACAATTTTCTGCACACGAAATGGAATGCATATTTTTACCGATTCAATGGTAAAATATAGTTTCCCAAAGCAAATATTTGTTCTACTCTATCTAATCACAAAATATTCAAGATAATGGTTCAGCTTTTAAGCTCTTCGATAACACAATGTTTTATTAATAAAAACAGGGATTAAAGAGTTATTAATTAAATATATAATTTTGGTAGAGAGAGCATAGAAAAAAACAACAACTGAACAACCAGGAGACTGTACTACCCAGTACTCCCTTTATATATATCGAAAGCCAGGTGTTCAAACAGTCAAAACGACAGATGTTCTGCCAAGTGTTTGGTTCATTCTCGCCATAATAATGATCCGATCGCCATGTGATTCTGCAATCAAGTAAATATGACCATTCTTTATGAATGTTCAACGTTATGGTACGAAAATCTAACGCTGGTTATCGCTGGGTACTGCAATGCACTCCCCTTTCTATCCTGAATATTACAAATTTATTTTTTCCGTACTTCTCACGCACTATCTCTAGCACAGTACCACGGCTCCACGGAAGGGATTATCCTTCCATCTTGTGCCCAAATGAGCCATCTTGTAGTCCAGACCTCTTGGGTTTGCCCTTGATTTTTCAACTATCTCAGTCTCTGGCGGAATTCATAGACCTTTTGCTTAAACATAGCCAAGTGTCCTTAATATTTTGCACATGACTGTAAGTCTAAACTGATCTAATAAGCCACCGGGTACACAAAATCGCAGAATATCAAATCAGAACAGAATATCCACAAATTAAAGGCATGCCATTCCGTTGGAAATTGATTTAGCCCCAATAAATAATAACCACATATACTCGTATTTGTGGCAATTGAAAGAGGGCAAAAGATGGATTGTAAAATGAAATGTAAACATCCGAGTGAGTGGCACAGCATTCGTGGGAATGTATTGGAGGAGGAGGTCCCCCATCCCTGAGCAGCTACGCAATCAAAAGTATTTCCAGAGAAAGGGGGTGGGGGGGACCGAAGATGGGAAGATCGTTGGCACACAATTGTTTGCGCTGCACCCAAAACAACTGTCTCCACAATATATGTATATGGGTAATAAAAGATACATTTATTCAGATACAGATACAGTATCCATATGCGCATTGTTTGACGACACGAGAGAACGCCACACACAGATGCACAGACATAGATACAGATACATATGGCAGCAATAAACATAAAGAAAGACGAGACGAGAAGCGCTTCGCTGGAACCTGCCACTTAAACCGCAATCAGAAACAAAATTGATTTAAATTTTGAAAATGTAAACAACACCCCCCCTCCCTTCTATGACATGTGGCAGGGGCGGGGGCAGCGCAATTGTGTAACAACAACAAAGGCAAAGGCAAGCCAGTGCCAGCCAGTTCATGGCCAGGGATACATGCAGTACAGTGCGTATCGCCAAAAAATATAAAAAATCACAAAACTTGGAAAACAAAAAAAATAAATAAAATACTTAAAAAAATACATTAAAATATATATAATAAAAATATATTTATATATAATATAATTATAAAAAATATATCAAAACGTTTGGATGTCACGTGAGATTTTTTAACGATCTCTATAGATTTCTAACGATTTTCTATCGAATAGATGTATAGTTTTTTGTTGAAGAAAATTGTACTATCGGTTTTCCATTAGGGAAATTAATGAATAGTTCTTTATCGACTGGGAAAAAGTCACTTATCGTGTTAGATCCTCTACCAAAAAAAGGTTAACAAAGAATAGCAGATATTTATATACACAATATCAAAAGTCTTAAAGTAAAAAATCCTATAAAATTCACACTTCATATATAATTCTATCCATTTTGGATATCAAATCTTCCCTTCCCTAAAATACGCTTCTGCCAGAACTTGCTTCAACCGCCTTATGTTTTCCACACGCACTGTACGGCCATAGGAAATGCCGCCCACGAACATTCCATATCACACATCGAATTGGGAATGTGTGCTGCATGCTGCATGCATCCAGTGGATGCCACACCCACTAGGGAGCAACTCTTTCGGTTGGAACCCACGCTAGAAAGCGTGGTAGAAAGTGTCAAACGATCTGATCGTTAAATATGAAAAGAAAGCCACGATAATAAAAAACAAATAAAAAGTAGCTTAAAAAGCAGATTAATTCTGGTTTTAATGGAATTAATAAAATTATACGAGTTATGAATTATATAAGCTGCCATCTGCCCTAGAGCCAAAAGGGGAAAAGGGTGATTCGGGGGGAAAAAACAATTTTATTTTTTTACGGAAAATATCGCAGAAGAAAACTCTTTAAAAAATTGCAGGAGAGAATGCGGAATTGAATACATTTAGGTATATTTTTTATAATTAAATCCTATATCTTCGCCGCATATTTCTCTAAATAAAATAGAATATGAAATGGAATCTAAGCATCCTTAAAAAAATTACTTTAACAAGAAGCTTGAGATATTGTAAGCTACATCGATGTGTATATTTAGAGTTTAGAATGATATAAACAGTGCCGGACTTAAGTGTTGGCACAGCGATATCTGCTGTTTAAAGAGCTTTTTCAAAAGAAATATAATTTTATCCGATAAATGAATCAATTTTCTATAAGATTGGCTAATTTTTTTAAGCGTGACTTTATTGCATTAATTTTTAAAATTTTTGAAACGATAAATCTTCTAAAATTTGTCGTAGAAATATAGTAAGGGCATCCTATCCCCCAAAAATACATCCACCTTAAATAAATCACTATCAAAACGGTCCTAGTTTTATCAAATAAACAAAAATCTCTCCCTCCTATCCAGCGACTACTAAACAAAACCAAATTGCCGAAAAGAAAACCAAAAACCACTAAAATACCGCACATTTTTTGTTTGAGCTTTTGGGGGGCTTTTGTTTTCTGCTAATGAAGCTTATGAGCAGCGCACAAGTCGCGACTCACTGGGCTGCAACAAAAGCAACAACAACAACAACCACAGGCACAAGTGAAGCGTTGCAGTGCGGTATAGAGGGCGGGAGGAGGGCACAGACAGTCACGGAGAGAGAGGGAGAGAGAGAGGAGGAGTGGTATGGAGAGAAGGAACCGCAAGCACAACAAAAGGAGAGCGCTTTTGCCCAGTCAATGGCTGCACCTGTAACCACCAAAGCATATGGCCCCTCCCTCCCACTCTTGCACACCCTACTACCCTCTCTTGTGGTTCTGTCTCTCTCTCTCTGCGTACGAGACAAAGCACAGTTAGGCTGGGCTTTGGCGGTTGGTTCATTAATGTCTGACACGTTTGAGCGATCACCAAAACAACGTAAGCCATTCCCTTGTTGCTTTTGTTGTATGTACTATGATTAACATTAAAAACGCATCTGATTCTGCAAACAGCTCTTTCCGAGAGAGAGAGAGAAAGCCAAGCAGAACTATAGATTAATGTAGAATTATAAATGCAGAATATGGCACGAACGCCAACCACCACCAAAAAAAACCTGCAACGGAAACGATCAATTACGTAAAACGTAGAACGCAAAGAGAGCCAAAGCGCTGCTGCTTCTCTCTCTCTCCGCGGGAGATATATGCAAAAGAGGTAGGACACTTACCTTTTGAATGAAGGCAGCCGCCTCCCGGGCCACACCCACACCATCCGCCGAGCTGGCGTGTGTCGACGGTGACGTTGCGTAGACGAAGAGGGGCAGGGAATTGAAATTACGTAAAAATCCCACACTGTTAGGCTCCGGCTTGTCCTTAAAGCGGCGGCAGAACAGCAGCTGTTTGTTGCAGGCAGCGGCCGAGGCCAGCAGAGGCAGCAGCGTTGGCGTTGGCGTTGCCGTTGGCGGGGGCAATTTGGGGTCTTGTTCTGCTTCTGCTACAGTAGATTCTTCTGCTCCTCGTATAGGTATTGTTGTTGTTGTTGTAGCGGTATATTCTTCCGTCTTTGTAGCTTTGGACGCCATTGACGTATCGCTATGCTCTTCTGTTGTTGTTTTAGTTGTTGTTGCTGTTGGCATGACTACGCGTACTATAAAACGGTACTTGCACTCTTTTGGGCATGGACATGGACGAGGGCGTGGGCGTGGGCGTACAGCTGCAGGCGTCCTTTCTTGTTGTTGTATTTTGTTGTTGTTGGTTGTCTTAGGGCGGCAGCGGCGGCATCATCCTCAAGCTGCCGCATGTTGCACAAACACACACGAACGCACACAAAGCGAATGCACTTTAATTATCTACACGAAATATCGCACAAAGATCCACCAGACACGGGGGCCAGCAGCAGCAGCACGCACATTTTTTTGCACAAAAAGAAGAGTGGAATGGAGAATAGAATATATTTATGTGTGGAAATGCACGAAAAAGGTCGTCTCTCGCAAACGAAGCCGAAAGCAGAGCGACAGAGATGGTAGGAGAGCGTGTGTGAGAGGGAGATAGTGTGTGTGGAGCAGACAGAAACAGAACGACAGAACGAAGGCAGTGCAAAAACAGGCTTGGCATGCGGAATGTAGACTCTTTGTGGTGGCCCAACGTTAGTTAACCGGATTGGGTCCTTATATATGCGTTAGTTACCGTCGAATTACTTGATTAAAAAGCACTTTTTGTTTAAAATATTTTGCAGACCGTCACAGTGTGACCAAAGTTGATCAGCCAAGAGAAATACCGACAAAAATACCAGAAAAGACGAGGCCAATCGATACATCGATAGCACAAATTTCAGGCAGTGCTGCAAAACGAAGCATTGAATTCATTTATTATTGAATTGTATTTCAAAGGTCGCCATTCAATGTGAGTAAAAATCCCGAAAATTAATCAACGCAGTAAGCATATAAAAACATAGCTACTCCACATCAATTGTTCCAAATTTTTCAGTTACTACATTCCGGCAGCCGTCGACAAGCGGTGTGCCGCTTTTACTTTTACAATTCGAACATTTTGTGCGCAAGCATTACCGAAAATTGGATTCCAACTCCAACAGAAGCGCCAAAAAAACAGACAACTCTCGTCGCTGCCGGAAAGTTTGCCACGTGTGTGTGCGATTGCAATTCAACTCGAAACGAATGATTTGCTTGCTGTTCGGGGCAAAAAGTAAATATTTTTTGGAGTATTCATAATTATCTGCTGGCGTTGCCAGCTAACTGTATCGCCTCTCTTCTCTTGCAGATATACTTCATAAGGCGTTTCACAACACGGCTACAACACTACACCATACAATTGTCCCTGTCACGCGCAAGCCTTTCAGACTGCTGTTCGCATCGTGTCGGTCGCTCTTTTGCTCTGTTCGTTCGGTCCGCCTGCCCAGCATTGATTGAAATCGAGTCACAAAAAAAATAATCGTCGCCGTAGTCTTCGTCGGGTCGCCGTTTACACGCGCCAGAGCCAGTGCTAGAGCTGCAATATTTCGAGACAAGGGACACAAATTATAAGCAAAGCAGAGCAAATTCAAGTGGAGCGCAGCTCAGCCTTTGTGTTTCGTTTATTTTCCAGCGATTTTAGACACAAGTTCGGTTCCGTTTTCGACTCGATAAAAGAAGAACAAAAGAATCCGCGAACGAGCCAGAGCCACACAGACCAACCAAACACTCACACTCACACAACCAAACCAGAAAATCAAATTTCAATCAGAAAATGGCGTTAAAAAGAATCAATAAGGTACGTGAAAAAAACAAAAATTCTACAGAAAGCATTTAGCTGCATGAAAAGTTGACACCAGACAGATAGTAAATATATATGTGAACAGAAATTTTATGCAAGAAATGTGAAACGTAGAAAGAAGGCACACACACGAAGAGGAAGAGAAAACGATACGAAACGAAACGAAAACGTGCAAAAAGGCGAAGGCAAAGGGAAAAATGGGCGATGACGGTGTGCATTAATTACTGCGCCAGCAAATAAAAAACAAGTTTAGTTTTTAGTTCTGTTCCGATTGGGAAAAGAAATGGCCTAGGATCGGATCGGTTTGTCCTCGGGAGACGGGTGGGCCTGCGGGCGGGATTGATCCTGCTGTGAGAGTGTAGTGGCCAGGAGAGGCAACGTGTGCGGGAGTAGTGTAGTGCAGTCATCGTTTCCGTTACACATGCACTCGAGCGTGTGTATGCGAAAGTGCAATGCAAATGCAATGTTTGCGTGTGCGTGCGTGTGAGCCGGGCACCTGGACGCATTAATGTAACTGAAGCATACCCTATAGTTCCCCGATGTTACCCAATACACGCTATATACATAGCAGGGCACACTCTACACGCACAAACACACACACACGTACACTCGCGCGCTCTCCACTCTGTACGGGTGTGTGTGTGCCAGCGCCGCAGAAAGATCCAGCAAAAAATAAAACAGCAAAAAGAAGCGTATAAAATTAACCTAACCCTACTTTTGCGCTGATAATTCAGAAATAGTGTTGCCCATGCATATATATGTATATATATACATATATATATGTATATCTACACACGCACACAATTGTACAGACTTCTATATACAATGTCAATGTAGTATGCATAGGTGATTGCAGTGGTCGTCGTGGTAGTACATACAAAGTATGTGTGTGGCGAGTCAATTTCGATAATTATTTTTAAACTAGTGGGCTCTGTCCTTGTCCAGCAATGTTTTCGCATTGGAATAATACAAATTAACCAGCAACTGCAGCGCGGAGTGGAGTGTGGAACATGGAGCATGCAATGCGCCTGCTGCTCATTTTCCCCTGATGGTCTATGTACATATTCTACAGAGGCCCCCGTTCGACTTTGTGCACGTAGCATCTGCCTCGCTCTCGCTCATTAGAGAGAGCACCCGGAGTACACCCCTTGCAAGAGAGCGCTTGCTCGCTGCCGGCTCTAAAGTTTGCTTTGCTGGGGATATTCAGATTTTTGTGCAATATCAGTCGAAAATTACTTTTGTCAGGCAGCCAAATTGTATTAACATTTCGATTTGAGTGGTTCTTGCAGCCGGTTATCATAGTCATACCCCCACAAACACACACGCGAACAGTTTCTCGCCATTGGTAGAGCCATCCCGCTCTGGCACTCGCTTCTCGTTTTGGTCGACGACAGCTGGTTGCTTTTGCCTCTTTCTCGCTTCTTACGCCAAAGCGAATGGGGCAGAGCCAAGAGTGCCTGTCGCCTGTCGCTTGTGTGCGTTAGTTAGTGTTGAGAAACGTTGCTTGGCCGCAAAGGGGCCCAAATAATTAGTTATAAATTATAATTAAACATAATTTACATATAAAATGACTACTTTATTGTTAAAAGTGAGTTCCGTTCCTGCCTAGGCCTGTGCTGTGTATTATGTGAATAACGCTGTGTGTATACCTGTGTTCGTTTTGCGGCTGTGTGTGTGTGCGGGTCTGCTGACTGTCTCGTCGTTGACGCAGCTTAAGCAACAAAAGCAGCGCTGCTGACGCCGCCACCAGCGTCACAGCGCGTCATGGCCATTGAGTTTTTCTTTATTATAAACTTTATTTGTACATAAATGAAAATGAAATGGCGAGATATGTGGAAGGAAAAATCAGGAAGTAAAATTTTACTCATTCACGCCCCCAGGAGGTGTTTTCTTTTCCTCCCCACTTTACCCTTCCCTCCCCTCTGGTGTGCCTTCTTCAAGGTTCTCTCTCTTGCTGCTAGCTGTGGCCTCAATTGCCCAAAAAAGAACGAAATCTGCAAATGTGGGAATAAAACCAACCAAAGACCAGCCTGCTCTTTCGCACATGGTTTAAACGCCGATCAAGCTGTTCTCTCTCTCTCGCTCTCTATCCATCTGTGTCCTCTCTTGAAGTACGTGTTTTTGTTTGTGTGGTGTTTGTTAGTTTTGTTTTTATTTCTCGTACATATGTGTATGTATGACTCATGCAATGAAAGTCGCTCCACTTTGGCGGCGGCGTTGGCGTCTCATAAATGTTACCGTTTCTTACGTTTTTTTTTTTTTGTAATTTATTTTTGCTCAACAGGTACAAGACGGGATGAGTAAGAGTGAGTGAGTGCGTGTGAGAGTGGGCGAGAGTGCCAGGCCTAGCAGCAACCTGCACCTTCGAAAAAAATTAAGACAAGTGCTGTTGTTGTTGTTGGGCAGCTATTTTTGTTATCTTCCCCGCCGCAAATATTTCTTGCTGCTGCTGTTTCAGCTTCTAACGTCACAAAGAGAGCCGCAACAGCAGCAATGTAAGGCAACAGCAACGGCAGCGGAAGCAGAACATGTAAAAAGAAAGACAACATTTTGGGGTGCCGTTACACATTAACACACGGCTACATATGTATGTACATGTGAGATGGTCTTTCCATCTCTCCACCACCCCTGAGCCCTTGTTGTGTGTGTGTGTGTTTTGTGTGTGCTACCTTTCACAGCACAGCTCATCTTTATTTCTTCGTTTTCCGTTTTTTCGCTTTTTGCCGGTTTACTTTGCACCGCATTCTCTCTCGTGCAGCCTGTGGGTATGTGTGTTTGTGTGTGTGTGCGCCCCCAGTTGGCAGCTGTGATAGCTGTGGATGGCGGGGGTCGTAGGGTTGGGAGAACATCAGCCGCTCAGCTGTGTGCGTGCGCGAGTGCGACAGAGACAGGGGATGCATTACAAAGCCAGTGACTGGCAGAGAAGAGAGAAAGAGAGGGGAAGCGAGAGAGAGAGCACCATTTGGTTCGGGCCAACGAACTTGATTTTTCGCCTCTCTTCTGGCTGGCCTGGCTCTGCCACGGGCCCGAACTGTCGTACCTACATATCAAAAGTGTTCTGTTCATATTTATATTTTAAAAATCTGTTAAAAATTTGTATGCATTTAATAATACAACACATTCAAATGGCGACTCGTACCACCCCCAAAACATGCATAGATTATAAGCATAACAAAAGCAGCACCGACCGCATAGACTATTCACATTTTACATATGTACAATCCTTCTATACACTATTCCCAACAAATATCATCATGTACTAATCTATTGTTAATGGCCTGTTTTTGTTTCTAGGAACTGCAAGATCTGGGCAGAGATCCACCTGCACAATGTTCAGCCGGACCAGTTGGAGACGATTGTAAGTATTCTACAAATATACATCTATGGAGACATCATTCCCCCCTCTTCACGTACTGGAGATTTGCGGCAAAATGTACCAACGCTAGATAACAGATACAGATAACAGGCACATATGGATTATACCCGAGGAGAGGCAATCTCTGCCGATTAGAAATGTGCGGTTGTAAGGCTTTATTGGTGGGTTAATTCAACCAGAAAATAGTCATGTTAAGGAGAGTACAGGGTAGGAGTATCTTTACTCCTTCATCGATGAAATCGTATCCATTTACAATTAAAAATTTACAAAACAGTTGTCTTGGAATACACTCTAATTAATGGTGCTACTCAAATACTATCGATTGAGCCACCACGTCATGGAATCGCTACGTGACTAGGCAGTTATTGTGTTTTTTTTGTTTGCTTTTCTATTTGTGGGGCCCCACATATTGCTCTTGGCTTATGCTAATTTCTGGATTCTTGTTTTCCAATTGCCGACGCTTCAACAGCTGATCGCCATGACTCGCTTTTCGCTCGAAGTCAGACTCCAAAGTAGAGAGACAACAACAGTTCCATTGCATGTACATAGCGGTACAGTACGCGAACTACTGTTATTGAAAACTGTGCGAAAGACGACTCCACGATATGTGGAGGGTCGCTCTCCAATGACGTCATATAAAAGTGAAATCGTGTAATTACATCGCATTGCCGAAGGTGATGGATGGATGGTGTGGGTGTTTTTGTAGGGGGATGTACCTGTCGTGGTATAAACAGCTGCAATATATTTTTTATTCATGGAAATATGACTGTACTACGAGAAGCACAAAAGAAATGGTAACTTTTGAAGTTAGTTTTTTGTAAGCTGTAATTTCTATCTGAATCCACAAAAAGGTGTAAACTTTCGCTAGCATATTACGGATATGAGGAAATTTAACATTAATTAGTACAAATTAATTCAGTTTCTTAGAGTTCCGATGTATATATGTAGACTCTATAGACCTTTCCCCCATCAAAATATTACAGGCACATGCGATTATAAGTACTCCTTCTAGTACTACGCCTAATCAGCCTTACATTAATGTGTGCTAGTGTTACAGTCGAGCTTCTCTATTCCGAACTTCCGTACAACGAAGTTTACGATAAAACGAATTTATTTCCAGAACAATGGAATGCTTTATTCTGCAAAAACGAATTCTATATTACGAATTCCCCTTGAGATTCGCTTTATGGAAGTTTGACTGTATTTTAATGATAGGTCTTTCCGATCTTTTAGGTTTTTCGGTTGAGAATTATTTGCAATAGATTTGTTTATATCTGAATCCAAAGAATATGAAACATGTCTTATTAAAAAAAAACCTTTCTTTTTTATAATATTGGCTTTTTCCTTTATGATTTTCTTCGTTTCTGATTTCCGCCTCCCCGCGATTACAGATTACAGATGATTCAGTGCCACAAATGAAGTAAAACTATGAATAATATTAATTGTCATCGTTTACAGATAATTATGGTCGATTATTAAGCGATTTCACTAAATTTCTATCATCAACATTTAATCGTCTATTCAAATTAGTGTGTGTGTGAATATATATATATATATATATTGTATATATATATATATATATAGATTGTATATGCGAAAATCGCTTCCGTTGCTGCTTATCAGGTAGTCTTGAATTTTTCACTCGCCTTATCATTATTATGAGTATTTTATTCGGAAAGTGCGCCCTCATTCGGCAATGGCAAAAAGACCCAACCCGAACCGGGCCCTTGGCCAAAAGTTTCCAAGTAGAGGGGGAAAAACAAAAGAAATTCAATGAAGGGGCGGGGCCTAAAATGCCTGCTGCCACCCCCCCTCCCCCAATCTGTGTGTGTTGTGTGAGGGGTTTCTTCAATGTATTATTTACTTGTAGTTTTATATATGTTAGATCGTATTTTGTTTTTACGCTAGACTGCCACTAAAGTCTAAAGTGAAGAAACACGATCGTACTCTTAGGCAAAAAGAAATAGATCTCCAAAAGATCTTAACTTCTGCGATAATGGTTTTTTATGTATGGCACCGTCTGGACGCAATATCTAAATCATATCCTTTCTCCCTTTTGGGAAACAAAATACATGTCGTGTGATTGATAAGGCGTTTTACTGCTCAACTGGAGTCTCGCCAATAAGTTCTTGTCGAAAATCTGAAAACAATTAAATTTCTGATTTGATTGATTCTTTCACGATCTCCTGTAAAAGTAGCAGATGTATTACTTCCATTACTTTCTTCAGTTCTATCCTTGTTGGCCGCCAAGCAATGCCCAAAATTTATTGGTTATTAGCCAAGTGGCATAATCGTTGTCGCTGCAAGGCTCCGACACGGCTCTAAATAAATAAAAGAGCTCTGTCCAGCTTCAACTCCAGGCCCCACTCTAACTGAAAGACGAGCTCTGATTTGTGTAATTATGGTCTCCGGTCAGAAGAGGCGGAGGACGAGGAGGACAAGGTTGGAGGGAGCTGCTGCAGCTGGGGTCGAACGGCCCAGTTCTCAGCGGTTAGGTTAGAGATGGTTTTTCTCTTCTTCTGTTTTCTGTTTCGACGACACAACGGACTCGCCCTGGGTCCCTGGGTCCCTGGGATGACATTGACAGTAGAGCGGCGCGCAGTAGTAGCTCTGGCCATGGGGCTGGGGCCTGAGCCAACTGCTGCTGCTGCTGGTGTTTCTCTGTCTATCCGTCCGTCTGTCTGCCTGTGTTCGAACGAGATAGCAAGCTGCTGCTAGTGTTGCTGCCAGTTGTCGGTGCCAAGGCTCTTTGGCTCTGGCATTGTTTGTTTTTGTTCTTCTACACGGGAAACGCCAAAGAGCGTGCCAATGAGAGAGGCACACAGAGAATGAGAGCTAGATAGACAGAGAGTGTGAGAGAGAGAGGGGTGCGGGGCGGTTCGGTGCAATGCAGTGACTGCTGCATTTGTTTTTGGTAATGAGCGAGCGAGTTGGGCAGCACACCACGCATACAGTGAAATCTGGCTAATGGGAACTTAAGTGGGAAAATGTATTGGAAATAATAGTCTTAATTTTTTCTTCAAGGCCGGTTAATGAGATCAGATGCATATACGTAAACACCTAAAGGGGAGCAAAATTATAAACAAAGAAATTAAATTAATTGATAAGAACATTTTTAGCATTAATCTTTATAGGGCTAAAAATCACAATTTAATGCAGTATTAGGATAGTGGGCCTGATAAATAAATAAGATATATAATAATTTATTTTATTATTTATAAAATTTATGTTGTAAACAATATTTATAGCCCCAGTGGCTCAAGGCCGGCCTTCAGGCTGAAATAAAATAAATAAAAGCAGGCAGTGTGAGGGAGAGAAATATATGTACAAAGTCGATTAGACTTGGTGATGGTAAACGACGTTTTTGACACAGTGTCTCATGCCATCTTTGTCTTTCAGTCTATATTTTTCAGCCAAAGCTAAGGGAATATTCGACTATTAGGGAAAAGAGTTTATTATTCCTTAAGCCCCAATTTCTGGGCCTTCTTGCCTGCGAATGCTCACTGTTTCAAGGCCTGCCCCACACAAACACACAAATAGTGCGATTGCATTTTGTACATATTTGCTCCAAGTACTCGGCCATTATCTTCTCTAATGCGTATTTATCAATGTTTGACTAATGTATCTCTATTTTTTCTTCTCTTTTACAGTGTTTCACTGGCAAGCTACAATAATGGGCCCGGTAAGAGGAATGCCACCTATCAGATCAGATCAGATCATGGCTCTACCAAGCAAATATGTCATTTGATCGATTCTTGAAGATTTAAACTAATTGTCTTGTTGTTTTTACAGTTGAAGTTCGGAGGGGTTTTCGGATTTTGCAGAACACTCGGAAAATAGGAATAATAAGCGTTCCTATGAGCTTTTCAAATCACAAAGACTATAGCCAATCCATAGTCCAGTTTAGCATTAGTTCAACTTTGTTGATAGACACACCTTAAATCTGTGTAAACTTCTAGAAGATATCTGAGAAGGATTATCTGTAGCATGCTATCCTAAAGATGTTTGTGTTAATTTGTGCCAAGCATTACTTTGTTAAACGTATTTTATATGTTCTAAATGTAAGGTCGTCTTCCCAGAAGCGCAACGTAGAGGCTCTATTTCATCATCCTCTTTATGTGAAACATCGACAGAAGTCATGGGGAGGCAACCCGTATCTCGTGGTTATGCGGTCGATGTTACAGAGGCCTGTTGAGACTCCTGTCAGTGTTCGCACTGTTCTCGGAAATGAGTCATGTAAAAATGTATTATTTATATAGGAGACATGCTCTTGCTCTGCTATTGAGTATAATGAAATAGGACTAGCAAGAATATATTGCCACATATTCTATGAAGCTATAGCTGTAGAATAATGCATAAAGCCAGAGAATAAAGTGATCTGCGAATATAATAAACAAATGCATATTCTATTGGAATATATAATACTAAAGATTATAAAACAGCGAGGTAGTAATTCCATGAGGCATTAATGGCCTAAACGTTAGTCTAATCAAATTTTGAGTACTACGCAGTTGTTTGATTGATTTTGATGGAACTTTCATTCAGTTTTGAATGTTTCTTCATACTTTTAAATGATGTTTCACCTAGAATGTATCAACTAAATTCATTACGTTTTTTATTTCAACGTACAAAATCAACAAGACAAAATATTAGTGTGTTTCTTCTGTGCAAATATTTGAAAAGTATTTACTAATTGCTTGTTATCTTTTGTAATCTTTTTCAGCCGGACAGCCCTTATCAAGGAGGTGTATTCTTCTTAACTATACATTTTCCAACAGACTATCCCTTTAAGCCACCAAAAGTGGCTTTTACAACGCGCATATACCATCCAAACATCAACAGCAATGGATCGATTTGTCTCGATATATTAAGATCTCAGTGGTCGCCAGCATTAACTATTTCAAAAGGTATCGTATTACTGAATCTTTACTGAATTTTGTGGAATACTGAATCGCATTTTCTCTCTCTTATTTTTCAGTCTTATTATCAATTTGCTCTCTACTCTGTGATCCCAATCCAGACGATCCGCTTGTTCCAGAGATTGCCCGAATATATAAAACCGATCGGGAAAAATACAATGAGCTGGCACGAGAGTGGACTAGAAAGTATGCTATGTGATGCGTTCCAGATTGCAGTCCAACAAAAACAATAACAGCAACTACAACATCAGCAACAACAACAACAGCAGCAACAACAACAACAGCACCAACAGCAAACACAACAACAACAACAGCAACAAAGATACCAACAACAACAACAGCAACAAAGATACCAACAACAACAACAATTTGCAACAATAGTCAAAAAAACCCAAGGGAATGGATCAGCTGCAGCCGCAATGTTGTTATTACTGGCAACAGCCGCCGGGCGGTTGACCACAAGAACAACTTGAATAGCAACAACAACAATATCAGCAGGAGCTGCGGCTACAGCAAAAACACCAACAACAACATCAGAATTTGCAGTCAACTCAACAAAAGAAATAACCGATACACCAACACCAATAAGATCTGGAACAACAACAACAACACCAATGGCAGCAACATGAAGTTGTGCCCCTGCCGCTGCCGCTGCCGCCGCCTCCGCCTGCGTGGCAGTAACAAAAGCATCATGAAAATCAGCATGAACATCAACAGAAGCAGTAGCCGTCACAAGGGGAACGAGGGTCGTGCAGCAGTAGCAGAAGCAGAAGCAACACCAACACCACCAACAGCATCGGTAGCAACAAGCAACTCAACTGGCGGCAGCAGCAGATTTGTGGCAGCAGACTGGGACTTGGGTCTGGTACTGGTACTGGGAATGAGAGGGTAGTGTTTGACCGAACAGCAGAAGCAGCAAACGGCGCAGAGCAGCAACACAGAAATAAATGGAAATAATTTAATAATAATTACTGAGAAAAAAAATTATGTAAGCATTAAACATTAAAAGCTAGACAGCTACCAACAACACAGCATCAAACATAATAAGTTTAAATACAAAGAAAAACAAAACTACAAATAAAAATCAGCTGGAAAAATTATTATTATTATTATATTATATTTAAAGAACCGGAAAAATAAAAATTACAAAAATTCAATTTCAACATCAAAGCACTCAAAACAGAAACAGCGGCCTTGTGGATCGTATCTGTGGATCCTCCTGTGGCTGTGGAGGAAATCATTCCAGACACAGAAACCGTAGCTGCAGCATTGGAAATCATCTATAGGAAGAATTGTGCAGCCTGCCACACACCACACACCACTCCTTTGATTTGTAATGTTTCTCTTCATCCCCGAGGAAGAATTCTTTTGTTGTTGAGACAGCGAGAGGCAGGAACCAAACAGCTTGCCGCAGGATAATCATAGGGGCTAAGGGACTTATATGTAGGCTATATAATTTCTACAAAAGGTTAATAAAGCTCAGAATGTACGGATAAGAAGGATCGCTATTTTTCCTACCACCAAGTAGAACGTCTATCTTTGCCTTAAGTTCTAATAAATTTTTTTTCTCTGGACAGTAAGATCTGGATACCGAGGTAGAGCATGAGCCCCTTAATGTTTATTTAATTGTATGCCATGTATGTATGCAGCTGGCCAGTTCTGTTTTTCCATGGCAATATTTGCACAAATCCGATTGCTTATACTTATGTATTTTTGTTAGTTTTTTTTTTCTTGTGGCTTGAATGCTGTTAAATATAAAATTACAATTTTTAAGCTAAGATTCATTTGAAATATGTGCAAAATAGATCTATAGTAGAGTATATCTACTGCTCTTCTAGTTTGTTAGTTTGTTATTCCAGGTTTTGTGTTATATAAACGATGGCACAATGGGGTTTCCAGGATTAAAAGCTAATTGTGTTAAAAATGGTTGGGTATAGAACATTTTATTTAAGAAATTTTATTAGTTGCTTGTAGATTATTTTGTTCCTGGCTTAAGTCGGTCTTAAGGCAATTCTTTTTAAGCATATGTACAGAAAATTTCATAATTCTGTATTTATGTTTGTGGAAATCAAATACTTAGTATCATGGCATATATTTTAGGGTTTATTTTTATGTTAGGACTCAAACAAATCCTTAACAAAGAAATATCAAAGAAAATATGCTTAAGAAGACCAAAATGCAAGCCAATTTTGTTCAGGCACGAAATCAGAAAAAAACAACAATAGGGAAAGCAAATGGTAAGGGCCTACATTCTATTCTAAGCAAAATAAGTAGATATATTCCATTTGAAAGAGAGGAAATGTCTCGAAAAGATATTTCAATGTTTCCAAGGTCCAGCACTAATATTTCTATAAACACAGCTGTCATTTAGGGCCAGATATCTTTATATATCCTTATACTGTGTTCATCTTTATAAGCTTCAGCAGTTCGAATGTACTGTTGGAACTTTAAAGTGCTGTACAAAAGCTAATAACTGTAAGTATGGTAATGAAGATTCACAGATTAACAGCGTACTTCTACAGACTTGAAGAGAGTTTGTACCAGATATAATTTTTATAAGGCCATTAAGTTGTTCCAATTTGCGTGCGTATTAGTGATCGTGACAAATGTCGTTCAGTAATTCTTTCTACAACATTTTTATAGGGCGAGAGGTCGCATTAACTTTGAAATAAGCCGCTTAAAAGCTTTCGTGCTGGAAATGGCTGTCACATAAACGCGTCAATAACCCCCCAGCAGAGCAGCTTTCGTAGGTGAAAAAATTGCCAATCAAAATGAAATGTCCGCAACTGGTTGGAAGTCAATGTGAAGGGCATTTGCAGTCGTGGTCACTAAAGCAAACCCACGGCACACACACACACACACACAAAAAGAGAGAGCGAGCGAGTGAGATGGATGGTTACAGCATGCTTAATTTGCATCATCATCAATTCAAAAGATTCGATTAAAACAACAACAACAACCATGCTCTCGTTTCTCGCCCTGGCCGAAGAGCGCCAAAGTTTCGTTGAGCTTTTTCTGCCGATCGCTGCTCTTTCGTTCACTCTCTCTCTCTCTCTCTTGGGCAGTCTGCGCTCTTCGGCGTTGGTAAGGCCGCTTTGGCGCAGAAAGCATTTGGTTGCGACTGTGCGGATTTTCAGTTTCAGTTATTTTTTTTCCGTGCGGCGAGAGGTTCGCGAGAACATTTTCAGCAAAGTCACAATTCGTGTGGAATTTCTACAAAAAGTAATTCAAAATCAATTGAAGGTTTTTTCTTATACACTGAATGAGACGGGACGCGTGTGCACGTGCTTACAATTGCTGAAGAAAGAGAGAGAGGGAGAGGAGAGAAGAGAAGAGCCAGCAAGACATCGACCTAAAAAATTGTCTTTAGAAATTTTGGTTATGCAAACAGTTTTGGGAGAAAGAGAGACAGGGCGAGACAGCGAGAAAGCCTGAAAGCATACAAATTGCAATTGTAGAATTGAAAAACAAATTCACCTGGCAATGCATTTGCACCGGTTCAAGTGTGTATATTTGGCTTTGGGGTCACGCAAGAGAGGAGAGAGCAGTCCTGCCAACATACAATGTTCTAGGCAGAGAAAAGAACGGCTGCCTTGTTTAAGAAGTGGCTTAAGCTTAGTAGTCAGCCCGAGCTTCAAAGAAAAGAGAGCGAGAAAGAGAGAGAGAGAGAGAGAGACGGCAGTGAGAGAGCCGCTTTCTATGTGGACTCCAACATGGCAACAGCCCGCAGAGAGCTCTTCTGCACTTAGCACCCCATCCCAAGTGTCTTTTGTTTAGGCGTACGTCTCGATTTTCGCACTGTTTCGCGAACGAGAGCTGCCATGCCGATGCCGGTGCCAGTCCCGCGACAAACATCTGTTTGCAAATGAAACCAGAAACGTAAACTAAATATTTACACGGACACACGATTTCTAATCAACCGTACACTCTATCCATTCTGTCCAGGCTTCGATATGAGTCCCCGGCCGCACGATATCCTCGAGGCAAACGCCGAATCGGAGTGCCTGAGCGTCGCCGAGTCAGCGTGCTACATTCGCCAGGCGGCGGCAAAGGATGGTGACGCTGATAGTGGCTGCTGGGTGAGTACTGATAGTGGGAGAGCTTCGCTGCGAAGACAGCAGAATGAGTACAAAGTTCAGGCAGGAGCGGACGTTGCACTGACTTACAAGTTTTTCTTTGCTTAACACAATAATACATACAATCCATATGTTGTTTGAGTTTTTCCTGTGTACTAATGAGTGATTTAATTTCCACCAATCGGATAAGAACTCCAAAGTTTTTACGCCAGAAAAACTTACTTTCCGCTTAAAATCATGAAAGGCACATTTTAATCAATTTTATCAGAAAACAGTTGTTTTTGAAGTGTGTTTAGACGCCTTTACATATGTGCCTACACTTTTAAACAAAAGCAAAATCATCGAAGAAGTTAAGTTAAGAGTTTATTGGAAATAATTAGATCAATTACAAATCTTCAGCGGCAACTCCTTTGGGCAGACATGTCTCCGGACAATATACTTGTACTATATGTATTATATTATTTTATTATGCAAAAGTATCTTAAAAAATTGTATAACATCATCTTGATTTTAGATTAATATCCAATTTATTTTAATTTGCAAAAACATTATTCGAAACTTTATGAGAAAAAAAATCGTAAAAATGAAATTTACTGATAACACTATGCAACACCACTTTTACTTTACGAAGCAAAGCAACTTGTTCTTGGGGAATTTGGGTAAATTTTTTTACAAGCTATTGTTATTTTTTCTGTTCAAGATTTGTTTGCAATTTAAATTGGAATTTTTTACATTTTTTTAAGGGTAGTGTTTCTTTTTTTTTACATAACCTAACTTAATTTATTGGACATCTGTTTGTAATAAACTTTGCAATGCTGAAAAGCGGATAAATGCGGCTATAAAACACTTTTTACCCAGACGGTAGGGCAATATAAAGCTTTCAAATGCAAAAATTATATTTTCTTAAAGTATTTTTTTCAAAATTTTATCTTTAAAAACTTAGGAATAGTCGATTTTATTTGTATAGGTACATTATTTAGGCGTCGTTTCAGGTATCGTTTATAATGGATAAACCTAGTTAGATCGTATTAGTACCTATACTAGTCTTGAAACAGCATCCTATCATGGACGCAAACATGAATTATCTTTAGTCCTGCTCTAAAACGTTGCCCAAAGCTACGTACATTGTGTATTCAAATTTACAGTATTTTTAATAATATTTAAAGCTACACTCAGAAACTTTGATTCCATTACCATATACACATATAAAATATATATATATATAAAATGTATATGTATACATGACCCCGCGCAACTGCTCATACCTGTGACGAAACGACACGTGCATCGAGCATCGAGCATCTGCGTCAATCCGTGCTGCTGAAAAAAGCCCAACGGGTAATGACGAAGCGAAAGCTCATTGGGCCGAGAGCGAGCGATCGTTGGCTAACCTTAAAGAAAAGTAGCAGAGTGCGCTATTTTTTGCCATCGCCAGGCCTCAGGGCTGCTAGCGCACTAGACGGCTTCGAGCGATTGGAGTCAAGGTCGGTCTGAGCCTCAATTATGGACTGCGACGAGGGGGCGCCGGGAGGGAGCGAGCGAGCTCTTGTTTGTGACCGATTAGAGCTTGCCACACCACACCGATATCTGGTTACGCATTATGTTTACATGTTGCGAAAGCCCTCAGCTCGCGCGGAATTCCTCTGAAGTTCAACGAAAGGCAAAACGGGTTTCGATTTTTATTTATGACTCTCTCGAATGCGCTTAAAACGAATCTTGCATCCGTATTTTAAGATCGTGCAAAGCAATTACAACGACAAGAGCGAGAGAAAAGCTCAAGCCCTCGCATCTTATGCAACTCTGTTTACAAATTGTTCTCAATGAACAGGGTGAACGTGCCCCACCTATTGACACTGATCACTGATTGACTTCGTGTACCCTGCAGAAAGTTTTAGCTATAACACTAGTCAACAGCAAAAAAAAAAACCGGCATCAAATTCAATTTTTCTGATAAAAAAAATTATTTTCCATAATATTTTTATAGTTTGGATTTTTTATTGACAAAATTATAAACTATTTTTTTTGTAAGAGGTAATTTTTGAATATTTTGCATTCTGCAAAGCTAATGAATCGGCGTTGGAAACTGTACCTTAAGCTTACCGTCTGTGAGCTTTCAAATGCCAAATTGATACATTTTTCGTTATTTTTGATCGAAGTTTAAATTTTGAAAAATCAGAAAAAGTCGAAAAAAATTGTATTCTTGCTGTTTTTAGGCGTTGTTTAAGGTTTTCGAAAATCGATGGATTAATGCATTAACTGTAGCCATTTGAAGCAATTCCCAAAATCAAATCAAAATAAAAAAAATCCCAAGATTTTGTTGACTAGTGTAATTTATTCGCCCAGAGAAGGGTTCATTTTCGATCCGAGATTTTCGAGATTAAATAAATTTCAGGAAGAAATAATAAATTTGTTACGGAATGTTTTATTAAGAGTCCGAGTGCATATGCATGTATTTTTCCCACACATCATCCGTATACCAAAGTGATTTCCTGGAAATATCAATCCCATCTTCGAATGTTTATGGAATTCAATTCTAAACCGATCATTGCGGAAAACTAAACAAGGGGCGATCTGCTCTCTGCTCGTGAACGCGTTCAACGCGATGGATATGGCTTCGCTCCGACTTGAGTGGTTATATAATTTTTGGGGGGCTGGCCAGCGTTCAGGTGCGGGTAGCGTAGGGTACCATCAACATGGCTTGACCGAAATAGGCCGCTTGCACAAGCGATGAGAGCTCTCATCAGCAATAAAATTTCGCATAATTTCGGCATAACTGTCGACTCTGTCGCCCCTCTCTCGCATCGATGATTGCCCAAGCTTTTGCGACTCTCACCAAAACATTCTGCAATCTCAGATGCTGTAGCCCAAAGCTTGGGGGGTTTTCGTTGAGAGCTTTTACGATTTCTATTGGCCACACATTGCGGGGATCTTGACGGGTTTTAGTTGCCCGCTGGAAAGCAATCGCAACGGTTTATGCAAGTTCTGCGCCTCAGTTGGAAAAGTGAAGATACTTCCCTAAGGAGACGTGAACCACTTTTGAAAAACGTTTTTCGAATGCGCACCAGAATTGTGCAATATTGAGACAAAAATCAAGTGAAATATTGAGCACAAACAATAAAGATATATTTTTGTGTAATTTATAAACATCCAAAGTGCTTTTAGTGATAATTATTGAAAAATGGAGACCACTATTGTCACCACAACAACAACAACAACCGATTTGAGGCGCTGCAAAAAGATAGACGTAAGCTATACCCCAAAAAACGAGGGGGAACGTTGTGAGTTGCTGCTGCGACCGCAACTCTACATTTATACCCGATACATAGTCAGTATGGCTACATTAAACGACAAAGAGTGCGTGCGAGAGAGACAGAAAATCAGTCAGAACGTGTCGACGGGCGCTGCGTAGCCACTGCAAATTATTTGTTACTTTTAGCTATAATAATAGTCCGATCTGATTCGGATTAGGCAAGATTCGGCAATCTGGTAGATATGGCTATTCTCTATGATTGTGCGTTTTTAATTTTCTCCTATCTTCAAAATTGTGGTTGCCACAGATTTTCGTTGTTTATGGCTGCGGAAGGGGGTGGGGCGAAATTTTGAAACACACTTGTAGCAGTGAGCTCTCTGAGCAAAAAGAAATACACTTGTAACAGTGAGTTCTGCAGTGAAAAATTACAAATAGTTTTGTAGCAGTGAGAGCTCGACAGTCAGGTCTAATAGTCTCTGAGATCTGTGGATGCTCCAGATTTTCGTCCTTTGCGGGGGCGGAAGGAGGCGAGGCGAAATTTTAATAACAACTCGTCAAGGTCCGATATCACAGGAGTGTGGATACCAAATTTGGTTGCTCTAGCTCTTATAGTCTCTGAGATCTTGGAACTCATATTTAGCAATAGGCAAAGCCGGCTATGATACGTGTGTGTTAGAGAGAGACAGGGCGAGAAAAAATGAAATTGTTTTCTTCATTCTGGCTATAATAATGATGCGATCCAATTCAGATTCTGCAGTCTAGAAGATAAATTTATTCTCTACGATTCTGCGTTTTTAATTTTCTCGTATCTTTAAAATTGTGGATGCCACAGATTTTCGTCCTTTGTGGGGGCGCAAGTGGGCGGGGCCAAGTTTTGAAATATAATTGTAACAGTGACATATCACAGAAGTCTGGATACAAAATGTCGTTGCTCTAGCTCTTATAGTCTTTGAGCACTAGGCGCTAATAGGGACGGACAGACGGACGGACGGACGGACGGACGGACGGACAGACAGACATGGCTCAATCGACTCGGCTATTGATGCTGATCAAGAATATATATACTTTATGGGGTCGGAAACGCTTCCTTCTGGGCGTTACACACATCCACTTTTACCACAAATCTAATATACCCCAATACTCATTTTGAGTATCGGGTATAAATATACAAATCTGTAAATCAAAAGTGTTTGTAGAACGGGACACACGTAACGAAAGTACGTCAATGGGGAATTAATTGCACATCCTGTTCCATTAGGTTCGCTTCTAGTATTTGCCGACAATTAACTATTAGTAAATCTCTCGGGGATTTTCGTTTTGTGTCGGTGTTTGTTGGGTGAAAATATTTGATAATTGCACGGTGTCAAGTTGCTGAATCGCACCCAGCCTCCCTCCAGTTGCAGCTGGTGCTGCAGCTGTTATCCACACGCAAAGCGTAAACGTACACCCAAGCGAAAATGTTGGTGATTCAAAATATTCAAATTTAAAAAATATTTATAAATAAATAATCAATTTGTATGTGGATATAATGGTTTTTATCTCCAAATGGCCTGTTTATTACAAAAACGAAGCAAAAATAAAATAAAATGATATCCAAAATGTAATGTAGATTTAAATGATTCCAAGTTGATAATGAAAATTAATGTGTGAAATTAATGCGGTCCATTGCTGTCATTTTTTTTTGCAAATAAAAAAATTTTTGGACGGCAGACAGGTTTACCTTAATTTTGCCTGAAACCCAAAGTACGACAGTCTTCAAAAATTGTTTTTAATAGTTAAATTAAAAAAAAATTTTGTCTTACAGCCAAGTCGTAATTGTTTCTTTCTGTCGAGTGGTCCTTTATGAGTAGACTATGACTAAAAAAAGTTCTTCACTCGTACAAGGCTTTCCAAAGTATTTTTTGAACCCAAAACATAAACAGAAAATTATAAGAAAACATTTTCCTGTTAGATACCTTAGATTTTCCAGACTCCTTCCAATTATTGCCAGAATTCTCTTTATACGACGCTGTAGTACTCGTTTTAAGTCAATGCCATCCACCGACTGTACCAACATTTCCCATTGGGGCTGTAGTACAGTCCGAACCGTTTATGGGCTCGTCGCTGCCGCGACAAGTGCAAAAACAAAAACCTCTCTAAAGAATGCTCACACAGAGACTGCCATACGTATTGTAAACAATAAACAGTACGTCATCGAAATGAAATGGATAAAGCACACACACAAATAGAGATGCAGCTCCCACACTTGCAGTCTGTTGTTTGTTGTTGTTGTTGTTGTTGTTATTCGAAATGTGCATTAGTCGTATAAGTAGGAACTGTATAAACAAATTACAGTCAAGCCCCCTTTTGGCTGTTGTTTTTGTTATTGCCATTGCTATTGCTATTTCTATTTATTTATGGGGTTGTTAGTGCTGCTGTTGTTGTTGTTATCGTTTTATTTTTTTTTTGGTATTGCAATTTCGCAATGGATATTATGAGACTCGCTCGCTTGTTGTTGTTTAGACGCGAAACCAGAAACCAATACCAGGAACCGCAACGCACACAGAGAAAAGTTAATAATAATCAAATCTGCAACACCAAACAATTATTTGTAAACTTCAGTCTCAAACGCAGACCATCCAGGAATATGATATGATTTTACAAACAATTTTTAAAATTTTTGTAATTTTGATGTATATTTTATTATAAATTAAATTCTATTATATACATATAAATATGTATTTTTGTATCCCCAACAGTCCATCTTCTTCTACAAAAACGAAAAATAGAGTACAAGATATAGATTCTATAAGATAGGAAAACTACCATACTATTTAAATTGAATTGAACTGAAACCAAGCCAATAATTTAGCTAAAATTATAGAAAAATTCGAGTTCAATAAATATATAAATATATAAAAATTATACTTGAAAGAGTTCGGACTGTACTTTAAAAACACGCGCAAGTGCATTCGCCTTGCCGCCAATTTTTGGTTCAAACTAGAAAACATTCTGCAAAGGGTGGTACAGCAATAACAAGAGGAGCCCCCATAACACACACATAACCAGAAGATAATACTATTAAAATGTGCACACAAATCAATTATAAAAACTAAATATAAAACAGTTTTGCCAGTTGCCAGGTGCCAGGGTCTAGTCAAAAGGCGGAAGAGTCAAAAGCAAAAACCCCCAGAAGAATACTCGTATCTGCGGTGTACCCAATTCATATCGAATGAGCCGGAAAACTAATTGATAACATTTTTCTCTTCTCTTTCAGCTTGATGGCCAACTGGTCGGGTCAGCATCGGAGACGGACGCATCGCATCAGTTTCCGTCCAATGAAGAGCCGAATGTACTTGGACATGGCCCCAGCTACGATGAGAAGCTGTCCAAATTCAAATGGCTGTGCAATTTTGATGATGTGAGTGGAACGATCGGTACTCGTCGGTTGGAGTCGTAACAATGTCTTGGGGGTCAATTTGGCATCAATTGTCGCGCAAACTGAATTTTAATTGATCGCAAATTGTTTTTGGCGCACTGACAAAATGCGCAACCGGTCAGGGGCAGACCATAAACCAATACCAGCCCAGCAACCATTTTTCTTTTTTCAATTTACATGCATTTAACATATCGTCATTATCGAGTATTGGGCATTGGTTGATTCGCCTGTGGTGTGTGCCTAAACAATTGGCGATCGCTGGCTGAAAAAAAGCCTATGAAAACGCCTAAAACGTGACGTTGGCAGCAATTGCAAAATAATACAATTAAGCAAACCAAAAAGCCAACTGAATCAAGGTCGCAAAGCCACAAAAAGCAACTCAACATCGAGCAGGGGCAACACCATACAAAAGTATTCAAATAAAAAGAAGCTACTGTTGGTTTGTTACATATTTGTATAATGGGAAAAACCTCAAGTATATATAGTACATACATATGTATCTATTATTTCGTAGCTTTAAAAGCTGATAAATCCCATGTGAAACTTTTGAAGATCTCTTTGAATTTAAATAAACCATTTTGCAACTGATAACTATGATATTTCATATGATATTCCACTAAAACACTGATAGTTGCTTAAATTAAATCAATTAATTTCATTTACTTTTAATTAAACCCTGAACAGAATTGGCGCCCGACTCGTAAATTGGGCTCGATGCCAGCCACACAAAAACTTTGCTTCTATTTTCCATACTCTTGCTCTTTTTTTTTTTTCCTTTCGATGTGGAGCGCATTTGATTTGCATTTATTATCGGCGGTTGGAGAAATGTTTTTCTTTTTTGCAATATTTAATTGGTATTTGATCGGTGTGTTGCAGGCCCCCAGCCATCTGAAGTTCAATCCGTACATCCGACGCGGCTACCGTACATTCCTCTCGAACAAGCTGTGCCTGCAGAGCATTTTCTGGTGGACCAACGAGACGGTGAGTGCCCTAGGGTGCATAAAATACAGAACTTTTAATTTGAATTTGAATTTTGTTGTTGTTTTTTCTGTAGATCAATATCTGGAGCCATCTGGCTGGGTGCATACTGTTCATTGCCCTGACGATCTTTGACTTTCAGTTCCTGCGCATCCACGCCTCGTTGACCGATCAGGTGCTGGTCGTCTGTCTGCTGGTCTGTTTCTGCCTGTGCATGCTGATGTCCGCCATATATCACATATTCTCGTGCAAATCGGAGGAGCACTATGAGCTGTTCCTGTCGGTCGATTTCCTGGGCATATCCCTCTCTCTGGTGGCCATCTACATTAGCGGCATGTACTACGCCTTCTGGTGCCACACCTTTCTGCGCACTCTCTACTCGACCATTGCCATGGGCATGTTCGGCCTGGCCATCGCTGTGCAGATACCCAAACTGAATGTCTCCATGAACGGGAAGATGGCAGTGCTGTTGCTCTGGTCCGCCTACGGTGTCATTCCTCTGGGCCACTGGGCCGTGGCGATGGGTGGACTGGAGAACGAGCTGGTCAGGGTGAGTCCACATTGGCTTTGGTCCTTCCCTTACAAAATGCTCATCGGATTTGATACCTTCCAGCTGATGGCGCCCCGCATTGTGATCATGTACCTGCTGTGCCTCATCGCCTTTGTGTTCTATGCGGCCAAGATACCTGAGCGCTGGTTCACGGGCAAGGTGGACTTTGTGGGACACTCGCATAATTGGTGGCACCTGATCATCGTGGCCGCCTTCTACCATTGGCACAACACCGGGCTGGTGTATGCCGAGTACCGCCTGAACAACGGCTGCAGTGCGCCGATCCTCTCCTGAGGGCCTGGCTCGGGCAGCGGGACTCTCTTACTAAGCCTAGTGTAAATAGCTTAGGGAGCACTCTATATCTGCATATTAACTAATATTTAGTTGTAGTTGTTGACCGATATGATTAATTTATGTATAGCTTACTGTTTAGTTAGGGTTTCGTGTTAGTCTATCCACGAGTCAGTCGGCACTGCACGAGCGGAGCGGAAGGTGTCTATGTCTACCCTTCTTTCTTTCTTTCATTTCCTTTGAAGATGTTTCTTTTCTGAAATTGCGTTTGCCTTGAGCTGAAGCTGTGTTAGTCTCGTTGACTCAATTTTTACAATTACTTAAAATGCAAATACAATATCGAAAGTACAAAACATTTCAAATGATTTTTTAACGGGCTGTAGCTGGTACAAAAAGAGATGAAATATCGAATATATATACTTCTAAGATTTCTTAGCATGGTTAATTTTTAGTTCAATGAATATCTAAAGGAAATGCAACAAACAAATTCAAGTAAAACCCAGGCGTAAGATGGGTTGCGGCACACGTGACGCGACACTACTCTACCCGGCCCTTCTGTGATATCACAGGAGTCTGCATACAAAATGTTGTTGGTCCAGCTCTAAAAGCCTCAAACCTCAAACAGAGGTTTTCTGATAGTTTTGTGGCTTTCAAAATTGTTTTTTTTTTAAATTAAAAAAAAGTGTTTTTTGTATGTTTTTTTAGAGGTAGTGCATTTTTTCACATAACTTACTTCTGGTTGTCATAAGCTGTGCAATTCTGAAAGCTGATTAATGCAGCTCTAAATTGGACCCAAACTCTTTGAAGCTTCAGCTTACCATCTGGAAAATATTAAGCTTTCAAATTCATAAATGATTATTTTTACTTTCTTTTTTCTCAAAAATTTTACTTTAAAAGATTACCACTTGGAATATATATGTATATTTAAATATACATCGTGGTTATCATCGCTTAGGTCTTACTGATTCATTTACCATATAAATATCGAGGACATTTTTTTTTAAGCAATTTTATTTATTTATATCTAACGACAAGTAGGCAAGTCTTAATCTAATATACATGTATTTATTTCATTAATTATTTAGAGTACGGCCCTAACTATTATTGCTGGGTGGGAAGGTCTCTTCGCCAAAGTCGTCAAGTTAAAGACTGCGCCAGTCTATTAGAATGGGCCTATTTTTGTTTCATTTATGTTAGCCCTTTTTATGGACGTGGCATAGAATTTGTTTTCGCCAATTTTATCAGCTATGTTTTGAACCAATTCAGTACAATTGGCCTTACATGCCTGGCCGTAGGTGTTTGAGCGTTATCACCATCTTCTTTTGAGTCACTTAGAATCGCGAATCTGTTGTTTGTGAGCGTGGTCTCTTTGTTCCTTATTGTTCCTTATTGATTACAGAGCTTGTGCTCTTATAGGTTGGCTTTTAAGGTAGAGGTTAAGACTCTGCTCATTTTTCTTTCTTGATAACAAGTCTGTCGAGATCCACTACTTAAGCAACTCCCAAGTCTCAATGCTCTTCAGTCTTGTATTTGAATTGTTGAGCTACAACGGATCAAAATGAGTTACATTACTGCATTTTTTGTCCTTGTGTTACTCTCGCAGCAAACTCTGGCAAAAAGTTTGGTGAGTATTCCAGGTTAAGAGATATAGTAGACATCGAAAATATTCAATAACCATAATCACAGGTGGAATCAAATGCTGGCTGCACAGACTTCTGCTACAGCTCCATGAAATCAGTCTTGGATCTACAGGCTACGATGCAACGGGAACTGAATAACATTAAAGACAAATGGATGATCCAAACGAAATGGACAGAACATATAGTACATTTCCAGGACAACACATTGGCGCAATTGGGAAGACTATACAGTGTTGTACATAAATTAATTGAACATCAAAGGACGGATTGTTCTGATACTTCTGAAATGATCGAAAGACTGAAACAAAACATGTCAGACGAGCAGATAAGAAACGATTCTGTTATGGGCAGGTTGAGCGAAAGACTGGGTGGACTGGAGAAACAGATTACAGAGCAGCAGGAGAGGGCTGCTTTGGCCGAAAGCACAGCCACAGAGAGACTTGAAAAATTAGAAGACAAACAACGACAGCTGGTTGCGGGGGCCAGCAGATGCTGGAGAGACTAGGACGAATGGAAAACCAGATCGCAGTCGAGCAGGCGAAGGTTGGCAATGCCTCGTCCTATTTAAACAAGTTGCGGGACAAAGCAGAGGTACTAGAGAAACAGATCACAGGACAAGAAGAAAAGGGCTCTTTGGGTGAAATATTAGTTACGAAGAGACTCTCCAACATTGAGAAAGTTCTGTCGGAACAACAGGAAAATATAACTTCAAATATTAGTCGCTTCTCTGATGGTCTTAGCGGCATAAAGGAACAATTGTCTGGCCAACAATTGAAGCATATATCTGAAGCCGCAAAGGTCAAGGAGAGTATTGCCAAATTGGAGAAAGACTTAACTGACAGGCAACAAAAGATCGAGTCGGAGGGAAGTAAGCTGGCAGAGGTACTGAACGGGCTAAAAAATAAGTTTGCAGGCCATGAAACGAAGCTTGAAAATGACGAAAGGACACTGTCGGACTCCCAGACCAGACTGTTGCAGCTACAGGATCAACTGACGAATCAACAGAAAACAATGTCTACCCACGAGGCAGCTATCAAAGAGTCAGAGTCCAAATTAAAAACACTCTGGAAGAACCGGTTCGTTTCGTTTCAGAAACTTGGCTCAAAATTTTATTATGTTGAGGTGAATGAGAAACTAAACTGGAAAGATGCTCGGGATAGATGTCAAGAGCTGGGCAGCCACTTGGCTAGCCTGCAGGACCAGCAGGAGTACGACTTAGTGAGAGAGGCTCTACCTGACTTTCTACAATACTGGTTGGATGTTAATGATATCGAAAAAGAAGGGGAGTATATGTCGAGTACAACTGAGCAGAAGGCGAATTTCTTGATATGGAGGGGTTCCGGACAACCAGATAACTGGGAGGGACAAGAAAATTGTGTAGAACTATCCAAAATAGGAATGAACGATTTGAATTGTTCGGCTAAACTGTTGTACATTTGTCAAAAATAGTTATAGAGTGCAGTAAATAATTTTGCTGTTAATAAGCCAAAGCTTTTACTGCGGAGCTCTTAAATAAACTTTTCAATTTGATTAGCACAGGAACGAATTTAATAAATTTTTGACATTTTAATACAGATCTAAAACAAAAAACTCTTCCCGTGTTTATTCTTCTGGCTAATTTTTGGAGAACTTAAAATTGTAGTGAACTCATAAAGTGTGTTTGGCTTAATGTATGAAGGAATTTAAATCTTCCAACATTTATTTATATGCTATGTAATGGATTGGTTTAACAACAGTCTTCTTTCTCAAAGCTTTCTCCACGATTCCACTTTGCTACATCTCAACACCATATCTACTTAATTTTATTAAAGTTACAATTCTGTTTTCCAAGCTTTATTCAAACCTAAGTTATAACGACTTTTTCTCGTATTGACATGTTTTTGAGCTATTCATTTATTTAATTAGATTCCTGCATGTTTTTGGTATCAGTAAGAAGACCATAAACTGCAAAATTTCGTTTAGATAGCTTTAATATTTACAGACTATTTTTGCAAAAAAGTTAATAAAATCTGTCATTGCATTCACTGGATTCAAAAATTTCATCAATCCCCTACTGCTACCATACCATGGAAGGAAATTTGTAAAATTTCCCGCTGGGAAATTAATGTGGAAAAATCCGCTTTTATGTGTAACGGATCGGATGTATCGATAACCGATAAGCGAGCTAATTCAATTAGAAGATTGAATTACTTTGAATTACACTCAAAATGTCAGTCGCTCCAAAATTTATTTTTCAATTTTAAGCTTAAAAAAATCCACAACAAATTCCCTGCAATGCAGTTTTTTTGTTAAGAAGTTATACAATTTTTATTTTTAATAATACATATTGTTGTTTGCTGTTTGCTTTTGGAGCAACTTATACAACAGTCAACAGTCAGAAAAAATTATGATGATTTAAAAAAAAACAATAAAAAAAATGAGTGTTATCAAGGTCGAAGAATTAGGAGGGGGATATTATTTGGTTCAATTATCTGCAATGTATGCATTTCCAATCTAAGGCGCCAAAAGCTCATACCTAAAACGGCTTTTGATCGCTTTTATGCCATGATTGTTGCAGAGAATGTTGTGTCAACATGCTGCGGAAACATGCTGTATAGTATAAATGGGCATATTGTAGCCAGAAAATGAAAAGTCTCAGTACTTTTCATAGCTTTTTCTAGTAGTTTCCAGTATATTTTAAGACGCGTTATGGACTCACCCTCTTGTCCAATGCACCAATGTAGAAACCGTGTAGAAATGCCACTTAGAGCCATGCCCCAGGCCACATCGAATACTAATTCGTGATCAGAATCGAATTCCTGATCGTTTGCCATAAAATCTAAAATTTTTTTAAGATATCGGTAAAAAATGCATGTCAAAAAGTGGATAACGGAGGTTTTTCACACTGGCGCTTCCATGGGGCTTATATGAAAAAAACGGGCAAAAATTTTGGAAACGTACACATTTCCCCTTCAGGTGTCGCCTTTGGTAATTATATGAAAATGTAGTTAATATGTAGAAAATGTGTAGTTAGCGTGTAGTTACCATGTAATTAAATTAATTTAGTGGAAGTTTTTGTTGACCGGTTTTGTTTAAACCTTATTTTATAAACAATCCAATAATGATGAGAACTTAAAGTTAGCCAGTCAAGTAATAAATTGATTCATTAAGTCGTATAAAATTATGTGGGCATGTCAAAATGTTTTATCTAGCTAATAATATTCGACGGAATATCAAAATTGAACAATAGGAACGACTATCCTCTTTCGTTTTTTTTGTTTGACCATTTTCGCTAAAACCTCTTTTTACGCAAAATGCAATAAAAGCAAGTGTTTAAAATAAGCCAGTCAAATTGAAAATATGTTAATTAATCGGATATAATTATGTGGGCATGGCTAAATGTTTTATATAGCTAGTAATATTCGACGGAAGATCAAAATTGGAATATGTATAATAGAACTTGAATTCGTCAGTATATTTACAGTATATTTTGAAAATGAGGCGGTATGTTTCGGTATATTTCTGAGGGTCGGACGGTATATTTTAACGATAAGTCCGAGGTCACACTGATCGTCTCACAAAGTTTTCGGCCGCGCGCAACTCTGGTTGGTCGAGATAGTGTCGAATTTTTTCTGAATTCAGAAAATTCCGTTGAATCCATAATCTTTGATAAAACAACACCTAGAAAATAAAAATATTATCAGAGAAATATTTATCGATAAAATCCACTTTTGAACTGCGCGGCTGCGTCGTCGCGGACAAATTGAATGGTGTTTTGTGCGGTGGAGCAGAGGAAAAGCAACAGGCCGACGGCGCCAAGTTATTGGTAAATTAGTTTCAATTAGGCGGAAAAGGAGCAACAGCTGCCAGATCGCGCCAAACCAAACAACAGTAGTTTTTGTGCGAGTGCGAACGAAATGAAAAGTAACAGCAGCGATCGTTGGTAGTGTGCGTATCGCGTGTGCCAGTGTGCCCCCTGTGGCAGTGTGCGTGTGCGTGTGTTTTGGGTTGGAATGGAATGCACGAAACCCATCCCCCCCATCGCCCTGTGTGTGCGCTCTATTATCGCTGAAAAAATGTACACGGCAAAGGCAACGTAAAAGAGAAACCGAAAAGAGCAAAAAAGGTGAAGAAAACGAGAAAAGCGCGCGCCAAGTGACAAGTTTTTTTGTGTGGGACTGACCGCCTCTACCCCCCTTGAACCGGACAGACTCCCCCGCTGCACGATGCCAAATCTGCAGCAATCGGCGCCGCAGCACCACCTGCAGCCCCATCCGCACCATCTGCGGCCACAGCACCAGCAACACCACCATCACCATCAACACCAACAGCACCACCAGCACGGGCCCCACAGCGACTTCCCCCTGCCGGACGGCTGGGACATTGCCAAGGATTTCGATGGCAAGACCTACTACATAGATCACATCAACAAAAAGACCACATGGCTGGATCCCAGAGATTGGTAAGTCTCTACAAATGTACTCATATGTACTACATATAGGAGAAAGAGAGAGAGAGAGAGAGCGGATCAGGAAGCTTATAAAAACAAAAAAAAACCCATATAAATTCCGATTCCAATTCCAAAGCGCTCGAACCGGAAAGATAAAGGTGCGTGATGCACATGTATGTGTCATGTGTGTGTGTTCCTCTGTGTTTGTGTATGTAAAGGAATGCGAGAGGTGGATGAAGAAGAAGAAGAATCAGAAGCACCACAAAAACAAAGCAAAATAAATTACATATTTTAAACAACAACAAAAAAGCCTTAAGTAAACATTCCAAGGCGATGATTAAGACTCCAAATATAACCGAAAACTGAAGCGAGAGAGAGTGAGAAAGAGAGGGAGGTAGAGAGAGAGAGAGAGAGAAAGAGATAGACAACGGCAACAAACAAAAAATGAAATGTAAAAGGCAGAAAGAGAGTGGTGAAAAGAGGTATGCGGCAGTAAGAGAGGGGGGAAAAATGTGCGCCAGATGGAGAGAGCAATGAAACGTACGACAGAAAGAGAGGGAAAATAAATGTACAGCAAGACGAACGGGCTGCGGGAAAAGGGGCAAATGGGAGAGCAAAAGTTAAATAAAGCTCAGCGAATGATCTGCAAAAAAAAACTAACAATCTCATACGTAATGAGTACAAGAGAGCAAAAGAAGCAGAGACCGAGAGACAGAGAGAGAGAGATCCAGAGTGGCATGATCTGAAGATGTGTGGTTGGCACCGCACTACATCAGGCCATAGATACATTTTAGTTCGCCGTTCGCCACTCGCTCAACATTTTGATACCCTTGCGGAAAGGAGAGTAGTATGATTTTGACAAGGAACTGGAATTACTTTAAAACTTGTTCTTCTGCTGCACTTTGAAGCTTACGGTATTTTAATTGGAATTATTATAGGAACGATCGATCTACGAGGGTGTATAAAACGTCGGAAGCAAAAACTAGCCTTTTCTTCTTGTTTGTCTTGCCTCCCGCTCGGATATATCTCCTCTCTGCCTACTATATTGTCTCTCTACTTCTCTCTTTTTTTGCGGCAAATATTGTATGTATCTCTCACTCATAAACAATTGCAAAATGTACATTGGAATTTTTGCAGTTTCGAAATAATTGATTTCTGACATTCTTCGCCCGCTCTCTCGTTTCTCTAGCCCCTTCTCTTTCGCACTCATTGCTATCTGTGTCTCGCTCTTCACGCTTTCAATTAACACAAACATTCCCTTTGTTTGTTTCAAATTGCATGGACATTGTTAAAAATGTTTCACTGAATTAAACGCCCAAGCGTTGAGCGTTGAGGAATTTCTCTGCCTTTTCTCTCTCTTTCTTACTTGCTCGGGTTTTTTCTTTTGATTTTTTTCGTTTTTTTTTTTTTTTTAAATGAAATGAAACATCTGCGCATTTGTTAGGGTTATGCATCAAGTAGATTATACATTCACACACATACTCTCATGTATTGTATGAATGTTTGGCTGTATCTTAAGCAAATGGAACTTCAAATGTTCATATGTACAATGTATCTATGTACACACATTGATCCGAACTTGAGATCAGGTACTGACAAACGGCGAAGCCTCTACTGAAAGGTGGAATATGTATTATAATAAATATTGTACTTTAAATTATTTTTATAAATTTTTTTTTTTTTATATGTGGTATATATATATTTTTTTTTTTTTATAAAAATAGTTTCATTATTTTTTTTAATGAAGAACTTTAAATTCTTAAAATACAATATTTTCACACATCGCTTAAAAAATATAGAATTCCAAAGGAAATTAATTTTTTATTAAATTTTGTTATAAATTCCAAAAACTTCTCTACTACGAATACATTCCTCTGTAAAAACAGTAAAATAAATACAAATTTTCCTTTACTCTCTTTTACATAATTTTCGATCTACTGTAATATTTCTTACATTTTTATTTTTGTCAATTTCATTGACTTAACGAATATATTTCCAAATTGATTTCTTTGAAACCTGCATTTTTCGCCTCCATTATTGCCTTTATTGGCATTTTGCACGTCTCCGCATATTTTTCATCCAAAAATTATTCACGCTTTTCGCCATTTATATCGCTCTCTCTTTCGTTGGATCCCCCCAACCCCCACACGAGCTGTTATTGAATTTTTAAAATTGCTGCCGGTAGCGCGCAAAAATTCCAATAAACCATAAATAAATTTCTACAATAAACCGAAGCGAGCCAGGCCTCGGCTGGCCTTTAAAGGCCTCTCGCCACTCGCCACGTTTCGAGCACAGAGAGCCAACAGAAATCACAGAAACACACACAAAACCAAAAAACAACAAAAAATATATCTATTCCAATGCTCATCTGCAAGGTCGAATTGGGGATACCCTTGAAATGCTATCGACAAATTGCACTTGTACTCTGACTGCGGTCTACATTTGCGTGATGTTTTCTAATGTTTGTGCAACGTTTACCGGAAATTAATTAATAAATGTATTTATTGTTACTGCACTTAAAAAATACCAGAGACACAATATCTATTTATGATTTTGTTCGCTTTAATTGAATGATTTTCAGTTGATTTTTGTAATTTGAAAATAGTTTTATGTTTTAGAAGAGAACAAATTCTGTTTTTTCGGGATCTATTAGGAAATGTATTGGTTGTGGGCTGTGACATTATTCGGATAGGAAAGATCGATTTGTAATGATATTCTGGAGTTACATTTGTTGACAATTCCTAAAGGAAAATGACAAAATTTGGACAAGGGTATCCTCAAGAGTCCAATCTAACACTTTGCTATTTCCTGGAAGACTCCTTTAACAGATTACCAATTTCAAAAATTGTCAAATATTTTTGCTTAATAAATGTTTCACTTGTTTGTACAGTATTTCAGCGGGGGTGTTTTTTTTATTTTTTTTTTTTGGTACATTTTATTGTTTCTTTTTAGTTTTTTTTTTTTTTTTTTTAACATCGCGAATGGCATTTTTTCGTCGTCGTCGTCGTTTTATTTTCTTATGAATGTGTATTGTTTTTTGCCCGTTTTTTGGCCAATTGTTTAGCCCATAACAAGGCGGCAACACAGATAAATATTTTTGTGTGTGGCGGGGCTCAGACAGAAACGTGTTTGGTGACAGTTTCTCGATCTATTCATAAGTAATACGAAAAAAAATAGATGGAAAAAAAGAAACAAAATCTGTCGGCGGCTACCAGTTGTGATAGTGGCTCGAACTCGAACTCAAATTCGAATTCGAACTCGTTTGTTTTACATAAACACAAATCGCCGCCACCGCCGCCGCCAAAAAGGCCTAGGCGAAAGCGGCCAACGCCGGACAACGGATAACGATTGCCTGTCATAAGTCGGACAGAGTGGCGCCACCGGCAGGGGGCTGTATCTGAAATCTCCATAGCAAAAACAGAAAACCTAAGCGACTATAGGATACCCGCTTTATAGATTTGATTGATGATCAGAATTATCTTCGTTAATGAAACATGAATGTGGAAGAAGAAACCACATGGCATGATCCGATCATCATTTTATTCTGTAGAATCTTGGATTATTACTCAAATAGGATCCTTATATGGTCTTTGAAAGCAAAACACACTCTCAACCAGATTGAAGCGTTCTAAAATAATTTTTGCAGCATCTGTGGCATTCAGAGCGAGCGATCGAACTGCTGCCAATTGCATAAAGAATGCAAAATCATCCATATCCAGTCGAGAAAAGAGGCTGGAGGCTGGAGAGAGGCATCGCCGCGTGTGCGTGTGCGTGTGCGTGTGCCAGCCATTATGCATTAGATGTGGCGATTTCTATCGCGACTAAAAACGAGCAACAAATTTGCATAAAATTCAATTTGGCTTTTGCAGCGAAAGATGCCAGCAGCCAGCACAGGCACAGGCACAGCCACAGCCAGAGCCAGAGCCAGCACATGTGCACATACGAATAGTATCTGGATATAGTATGCTATGCATATATCCACGAACTCCTCGTACTGGGGGCTGCTGCTATGTATATACATTCGTATCTGTGTACATATGTATGTACATATGTCTGTATGTTGTATCGCAACTTGGAAAGCTGCAAAACGGCATTTTTCATTTAATAAATTGCACAAGGCAATGCAGCAGCAACAACACCAACTGCAAAAGCAAAAGCAACAGCAACAGCAACAACTGCAACTACAGCAAGAAAAGTGGAAAGAATGCAGATGCAATTGCCGTTTGCTGTGGCACTTACAGTGATAATTGGCAAAGGAGCGACCCATCAATGCAATGAAATTCATTTAAACAGAAACTGTGTTGATTCAATTCAGAAAAGGTGTTTAAAAATGAAAACCAATTAAAAAATCTCTCAAATATTTATTTTAATTTTATTTAAATAATTAATTTAAGCAGAAAATTATCTAAAAATTTCATAAACATTTTGGTTTTCCTTAAATTTATTTTTTTCAATTTTATTTTTTTTTTGAAAATTTAAAATTTAAAAATTTAAAAATCTGAAAATATTTATTCTAATTTTTTTTAAATAATTTACTTAAGCAGAAAATTATCTAAAAATTTCATAACCATTTGGGTTCTCCTTGAGTAATTAAATCTATACAATAATTAGTGGATATTTTCCAGAGAATTGGAAAATTAAGATTCACATTTTCTCTAAAAAAATATAAGATAAAATTAAAATTTAAAAATCTCAAAATATTTATATAAATATTTTTTAATAAATAATTTAACTAGAAAATTATTATGCCGCATCTTAACAAATATTTTAAAATTAAATTGAATGCCATTAAAAAAAATGTTTAATTTTTAAAATTGAAAATAAAATTTAATGTCCAGTTTATTTCAAAAAGAAAACCGAAATCTTACTAGAATACCCGATAATGAATTTCTTTATATAAAAAATTTATCGAAAACTTCTTCGAAAGCCAGGTGTTCAAACAGCAAAAAAAAAGGTTTTCTGTACATTCTGCCTTTAAGAAGAAACCAATCGTGTCGTGTTTTTGCAATCAACTAGATATGATCATTCTTTATAATTCTGAATATTTGCTTTTATGGTATCTTTAAAATGGTCGATATGGCAGAATTTTTAGACTTTTTTTTTAGTAAAGTTTCCTTGAAGAAGTGTCTTCAAAGTCCATTCAATATGCTACTAGATAATACAATCTCCTGCCCAAAGATCTCACAAGCACGGATCGGATGCTCTTAGGCAACATCCACTGTACGCGAGCAACAGATGCAGCTACACAGCAGCAGCAGGCAGACAGGAAAGCAGGCAGATACAGGCAACAACAGCATGCATTGCATTTGTGCAACAAGTATTTCCACTTAACAACAACAGCAGCGGCGCAGGAGAAGGAGGGTAAAAATTGTTGCTGCTGCTCCCTGCCACATGCAGCAGCAGCAGCAACAGCTAGTCGCAGTCGAAGCCGTGATTACAATTTGATTACGCGCATGAATGCAACGCGCGGACTGGCCAGCAGGCAGCAGGCAGCAGCTAGAGCTACACCAGTGGAAGTGGCAGCAACATTTTCTAGTTTGTTGTGCGCGCGGCACCGGCCCAAAGCGTTAAAAAATATTTTCTTTTGCACTTGCAGGCTGCAGACTGCAACAGCGACACTCTACGGCCAAAGATAGGCACATGGGGATACATAATGTATCTGACAGATACATACATAAGCGAACTTTAGTCGCCTCCTCGGACACCGCATGTTTTGCCCATTTTAGCGTCTGTTTTTCCACCAATACATACCCGACCGACCCGCTGCTGCTGCCTGGTTGCCATCTAAAAACGTTGCAACAACTTCCAACGACAGATCCCAGCAACGGCGACTTTTCCTGTGTCTCGCACTTGTTGCATGTCGCTGCTGTCGAAGGTTCTTCAGCAATCAACACTTGTGATTTTTATCAAGCATAATGATTTCCTTTTCAACATGTGCTAATTAAGAGGGTAGCAGAGGCAGAGAAGGTTCTACAGGAAAGACTTCCCTTTAAGACTGATAGATTCGATCGATTCCATGGGTGTTTCTCCTATCCTGCCATTCAGAATTCTATAGAATTATAGTACGGATCAGTAGTACCTAGAAAACACTCTTTGCTTTATGGAAACCAAGAAAATTCTGGGATAAAGCTCTATTTTTTGGCATGCAAGTGCACCTTCTGTTTCTGCATTCTAGATACAAAAATGCATCGTTGTATCCCCCCCCCAATAAATCAACTATTTCTGGCATCCACAGAATGTATGTTTTTTTCAGTGTCTCTCTCTGTCTCTCTGGATTGGCAATCGGATCGAACGGAGACGGACCCTAGCCCCCATAATTTTCGTACATTTTTTTTTTGCGAGTGGCCAGCATATCGATTTATAATAATTCAGCTGTCATTCGCGCAGCTAAACAATTTTTCACTTACAGAAAACTGCAAACGTGAGCAGAAAATTAAGTTACTCTACGCCCAGCCCGCGAGACTGGAGACGAGTCGTCGTCCGTTGATAGGGCTCTTGGGCTCTGGTTATTACTGGATGTGTTTGTTTGTATGTGTGCGTGTGGGGGGGAAAATGGGTTTTTGGATTTGGATTTCAAGTTGCCTGGACGCTGGCCTGGCCTGTCGCCGTCTGGTCCGCCATATGCTGACGCTGGCTGGCGCGGATCGTGATGTGTCGAACGAAAAACGAAAAATCTCTGCGAAGGTAGCAATTTTCCATGCATGCGGCGGTATGCGGCATGCGGCTGGGTCTGGGTCTGGGGCTGCGAAAAATAATCAAGCAAGTGGAAACGAAACAAAACGAAACGAAATCAAAATACAAGCCCAGGAATGTGCACACTCAAGATAAATGGATGGATGGAGGGATGGCTGGATGGGGCGCTCTCTGTGAGATACATTTTGTGTGCATACAGATACAGATATATTGTGTAGAGAAGAAGGGTATTTCTCCGATTTATATCCTTTAGCCCACTATTCAGTATCAGTATCGATCTTCTCTTGTTGCTAGGCAATTTTCATATTTCATTGCTTCAGGGTCTGAGAAAAAGGATGTAATAATACTCGTATTTCCAGTGGAATACCGTACCCTCTCCTCTCCTCTCATACGATCTTGCATTCTCTCATGTTTAACCTCTTGAGTTTATGTCTGGAATTTGTGCTATGTTCGTTCGAGCAGCAGCAGCAGCAGCGGCACACATGTTTGTTTCTACATTCTCAGGGCAGAGGCAGGGGCAGGGGCAGGGCAGAAAAGATTCCTCATCTGTGTGTGGAACGGGAACGGGGTGGGGTACGGGGACATGTCCAAGGGCAGGCCATGCCATGAGCATGTGTTTTATTATTTTTTTTGCTTCCTCGGATACGCGGGGGTACAGTAGATACAAAAGAATGTAGGGCCCGATTTACAGGGTTTCTCTCAAGTGCCAGCCTCTACTGTACGCAGGGGATCTTTCCCTCTGGCTCTCCGCTTAATCGACGGCAATTAATTGCCCTAATCGGGCGGGGCACTGTGGACACGCTCTTGGTCCAGACAATGGCTTTGAGTATTCGCTGTAATCAGCTGTTCCAAGAGGCTCTGCCAAGCCATGACTAAATATTTTATGGGCTAAACCAGAGATCCAGACAAAGGCATTCCACAAAAGCCAGCTACAGCTACAGCTACAGCTCTCCTCTGTGTATCTGTCTATCTCTGTCTCTCTGCGGTGTCTCTGTCCCTTTTGTTGGCCGCACGAAACTTTTGTATTATTTTTTCAGTAGCACTTTCCGAATGCCATTTGAGTGCGCATAACATATTCTTAAGGTCTGCCCCAGAGGCTACAGCTGAGGGAGGGGATGTGGAGATGATGCTGCGGGATGCGGTATGTGGCAGGGGAAGTGGGGATGGGTATGGGGAATGGGATGATGGCCGCTGCTGCGCAGGCGCACGCGCATTTTGTATTCGTTTTTTTTTTGTTGTTGTATGCTTCTCTTTCTGCTTTTTTGTATCTTTTGGATGGGCAGATGCAGCAGCATAATTAACATGGTCTCGGGGCGGGGTGGGGAGGGGAGGTGAGGCCAGGAATGTATCTGAATCTGTAACTGTGTATCTTGTAGGTGTTCAAGTTGTTTGCTGCTGCTGCTGCCGTTCGCTTGGGTCGTTCGTTCGTTCGTTCAACTGTGGAATTTCGTTTTGTTGTCGAATTTATGGCCTAATGAAGTGATAAGGCAAACAGAATGGGAGCGTAACAGACGGAGAGAGAGAGAGAGAAAAGAGAGGAGGTAGGGAAAAAGATCGAAGAGGGACACGCCATATGTGGATTGTATGTAGCTGTATCTCGGCATTCCTGAAATGCCACTTAAATTGTATCTGTGCCAGTATGTGTGTGTGTTTGTGTTTGTACATCTTTTGCAAAGTATCTTCTGTGTGTGTGTGTGTGTGTGTGTGTCTGTGCGTGCCGCTGTCAAAATGTTTACCACAGCGCATAATTCATTTGCTCGTTGATTCTCCTCCTCTGCGCCTCTGCGCCTCTCTGCCTCTCTTTTTCGATTGGCCTGCTGGCTGTGGCTGCATTCTTGAGATATTTAAGCTGGAATTTATTGGTTTGTGGGTCAGGGCAAGAACCTAACTCTCGCGGAGGCACCACCAGCAGCTCCCTTTGCGTTGCGGTGCAATAACATTCTGACGCTGCCCAATGGAATTTCTTATTGCCACAGAGCGAAAGATCTTTTGCAGATCGTGCTTAGAATTTGATTGAACGCCAGAATGGAGTTGTCTTCTCTGCCAGCAATTTGTGGCATCAACTTTTTGAAGTGCAACTTCCTTAAATACAAATTTACATCATACATCAAAATGTACTTTTTGTGAAAAGTATCTTTTGTCACACGCCCATCTCTAGCTGGGAAACTGATGCAAGCACTGGCATACATACAAACATATGGAACGTACATAGGATGCACATTGCACATGGTATTGCCTGGCCTGCCATGGGCCTGGCTAACAAAAACCGGCTCTTAGGCCAAGAAGTAGTTGCCTAAAGGAGAGAGAGAGACGCTTAGAGTGAGCCAGAGACAGCCACAGCCACAGAGAAAGAAAAAAGAGAAGAAAAAAATGTTGATTAAACTGCTTAAATGCGCAAAGCTGACATTCATGTCAAAGCAACTGCCTTTGCACCACTTCCCCTCCCCTCTGCCTACTCCTTCTTCTTCTACTCCTCCTCGAGTGCTGCTGCCTGGCAAAATATGTACATAAATAAGAACATTTTTATGGGCTGCAACTGCAGCAGAGGCCAGCATCAGGCATCAGGTATCAGGCGGCTGAAAATGTTGCCAAGCCAAGAGCCAAGAGCCGCTTGGAATGTTTGCCAAATACAAAAAGCAGGGCGTAGCGTACATAGTAGTTGATGCAAGCATACATACATTTATATGTATGTACATACATGTATGTAATGCATAGATCTGTACATACATACACACGTAGCAGCTTTGGCATTTAAGGCAATGCGCGCATTGCTTTAATAAATGCATACACAAACACTCAAACACACATACACACAAACAAATTGCATTCAATTGGTGCCGCTGCTGCTGTTGCTGCGAGTTCACAGCAACTTTGAAATATTTTTCAACAACAACAACAACTATTGCTGCTGCTGAGAGAGCGTCGTTCGTCGTCGTCGCCGTCGTCGTCAGCCTATTTCCAAACACAAAATGCATTTACTTTACCTCGTTCGGCATGCCTAACGCCCCCTCGGCCACAGTGTCTTGGCGTTCGTTCAACTAGCCCGACGATGGCGACGACATTGCTGCATAGTTTGCTGCTGCTGCTGCTGCTCTCCCTCTCTCACTTCACTATTTCTCTCTCTCGTGCCAGCGATCGCAGCCAAAGATGGGGAAACCATGACCGTACAAAACTATCGAATAACAAAATATAAGCTGAAACAAAGAGAATTATTTATATATGATCTTTAAAGAATTTATTATGATTTTTATATGAAGTTAATTTAATTAAATTTACCCCCTATCTACTTATGATACATAAATATGTTGTACATCTATTATTTCGTGCCTTCGTGTCTAAATAAGCCGGTCCGTACTCCTCTCTAATCGTCCAACCATCTTGTGCGCTGCTATTGCTGTTGTTGGTATTTTTTTCATGTTCTGCTTTCCGTGCTCCTTCGCACACATTCGCCTGCTGCTCTCGTCGCGCTGCCGATGCCGCCTGCTCGGTTGTTGTCGTTGTTTCATAGCGTAAATAGCAAAAGTTGCCGTACAATTTTAGAAGAACTTGTCAAAACCGCATTCCAGAGCCGCTGCCAGCTGCGCAGTCGCTGCTCATAGTTGGTGTCTCTCTCCCTCTCTCTATCGGTTGTCTGCCCTCTGTTTGTGTGTGTGTGTGTGTGTGAGTTGCTTTGCTGGAGGCAGTTGTTGCTTTTGTTGCAACTGCAACGAGTTATTTATGCATGTTTGTTTATTTGTTTGGTTCAGAGTAAATGATCACATACACGCATTCCTCTGTATGTATGTATCTGCTGCTGGTAATAAATATTTTATCTGATTTATCTCCTTGCCTCAAGAACCACAAGAATATCTAAATAAGCTTACATAATGCCACCGATTGCTCAGACATATTTACTACCTACATACAAATATAGCCTTTGTTGTTCCTTATTGGACATCAAACACGCGCCAGAAGCAGATATAATAATTTATCAATAATTTTATTCAAAATGTAGCCGAAAGCAAAAACTTGTTTGATCTTAAACCCAGTCTTCTTTAAGGTTATAGAAGAAGATACAATTGAGCATCTGCATTTAATCCTCCTTTTGCCAGGCAACGTTTACGCGTGACTGGCAAATTGCCAATCAGCTTAAATGCAGAACAGCTGTTTTTTGAGAATTTTCAATATTTGCATCCGTTGTGGCATATCTTTTATCATCAGGGATTACCATGATCCCTCGAACACTTGAACGGTTATTCAAATTCTTCAAATTGATCAATTAAATATTAATAATACCTACCCCTTAGTATATTCTATAGACGCACACAAATCTGTTGGTTATATTCATGAATATTTCCCACTAGGAATCATCATCAATTTTTTGTTCTTTTCACTTATCTTTATGAGCCTCCGACCCTGACCGGCATACTACATTTCGATGCCCAGCAACATTAGAACGCAAAACCACAAAAAACAACCCAAAAAAAAATTCTTTAATCAATAAAAGCCAATCGGTTATGGCCAACAGCAACAGCAACAACCGGCCAAAATTCCATGGTATGCCACGAGCGCTTACCATAAAATTCGAAATCTTTCAAGTTCTTTCCACTGGATCGGATCGGATCGATGTATGTATGGGTGTGCGTGTGGCTGTGACTGTGCGTGAGGGCGAAAGATAAACAAACAGACCAAAAGATACAAGAAATATCTTGGAATTTGGTTTTGTTTCGAGCGGATTTATATAGAAATTATTGTTATGGCACATTAGCAGGAGGGAAGGGGGGAGGAGGGGAGAACAATGAAGAGACGAAATACGAAGAAGAAGAAATACAGAGAAGCATACATAATTTATTGAATGCCATCAAAAATAGCTGGTATGGTTTTTTTTTTCATACAACAAAAATACCACATCACAAAAAAAAAAAAAAAAAGAAAAGACAACCTTAAACAAAAGCCTATTTATTTATAAAACAAAAGGCGAAACAAACACCGCGATGAAGAAAAGCCACAAAAATAAATACAGCGAATAACAGAAATGTTAATTGGCCCATTTGACATGCGGCATTTCGCCCCCCTTGCCTGTCTCTTTCTCTCCGCATCCATCCATCTCTTTCTGGGCAGCTTTCATTCTGCTTCTGCTTATTATTATTATTAATATTTGTAGACAATCAACGCAACGCGCTGTAAAGCAAAAAAACACACAAATATTTGAAATAATTTTGTTTTGGCCCTGATGTGAATTCCCAAACTGTCTGCAGATATTTATAAAAATAGGTACATATATCTTTTTGATTTTTCGTGTTTCGTGCCGAGAATCGCCAAAATGTCTGCAGAAAGCGTTGAGAATTTTAAATAGACTAAAAATCTTTAAAATTCGACAATTTCTTCCAACTTTTTGTCTACAAATAAATGACAAAATTGTGTATCTTTTAAGTGGAGCAATTTTCTTTGATATTTTTTGTTAATTTTTTAAAAAAAAATTACTTATAAAATTTCCAGGGAAATGTCTGAAATTTTCCCCATGAGCATTTGTCCCTGCCCCTGACAGCACTCTCGTGCATATTCGCTTTCTGTGTTCCCAGTATTATGGTGGCGGCTGTGGGGGCTGTTTGCATGCCCCGAGTTCGATTCACACACGACCTTATGTGTGGAATGCGGCGGCGGCCCCAAGCCTCTCCTCTCCTCCTTTCCCCTCCACACACACACACACAATGGCATGGAATGGAAGTTCCCTTGCTCTGGCTCTATGGCTCTGTGGCTCTCTGGCTCTGGGTAATGTGCGCATATTACGAACTGAATTCTATCAGATACTCGTACCCTCGTACTCGTACGAGTCGAGTCGATCGTAATTTTTGCAGGCGGAGACGTTCACGTCTCGTACGCGTTCGCATTCACGTTTTGCAGTCGGATTTTTCGCCTTATTATTTCAATATATTCAATGTATCTACATATATACCATACCACACATATATGTATGTGTACATACATATGCGATCTCCTTTGCTTGGGGGCTGCCTCTGATCGCCTCGACTCGACGTCGATGTCGACTCGCTTGCCGCACAGTCGCTTGGCTGCTCTGGTATGTGAAGGTCGCAACAGTTGTTTTGTTAATGACAGAGTACAACCACGATGTACGATGTATGATGGGGGGTTGGGGGTTCGGGGGGCATGCATACACACCTTATACGAGTAGAGTATATGTTCTACGAGTTTTTGTATGAGAAACACGAGATGGCTTACGGCTAATAGCCGGACTGTTGCTGTTGCACTCCCTACCCAAAAGCATAACAAACCTACAGATACAAAAGTATCTATCTCTCTGTCTCTCTCTCTCTTGAGAGCTGTTGAGCTGTTCCCGGAATCGACTAATGTCAGGCCAAGAAAAATGCACAGGTGGACACTTCTGAAGAGCGTCTTCTTCTTTGCAACCCAAAACAAAAAGCAAAACAAAACTTTTGCCCGGCATTTGTATTTGTATTTGTTCTTGACGTGGCCAAGGTTTCTATATACACAATACAGACATATATTTAGTAGGAATTCGTGTGAAAATATATGTAGAAACATTTTTGGCATGTTCTCCATGTGCGGGAGATGTGTGGATGGGGGATGGGTGGGGGGCTAATGTGTGGGCATCTGCCAGCAACACAAGAAATGTTTCCGAGTTGTCTTGTCGTTCATTCCATTCAATTTAAATCCTTTTATAATGCGCATACCAAGAATTTTTGTTGACGTATTGAATACCGTTTGCATATTTCTCAAGACCAACAAAAAACTAAAATGTGAAATGTTTTTCGTGTGAAAGTAATATTGAGCAAAAAAGCATTTGATAGAGGTATTTCTTTGGGTCATCTCTTTTCTCACGGACACACATATTGTACTTAAGTAATACTCGTACAGTGGGGGTCAAAACTATAACTTAATAAATGGATAACTGATTCCATTTGGGTTTTATATTCATACAATAGTATGATTATCATGACAAAGACCAAATTGACGCTCGATCGAGTTTGCTGATAGAGGTATCTTTTTACAGTGGTTGTTGATGGACCAGTAGGTGAGCTTCCACTGATCCTATTGCTCCCATTGCAATGCATTTTCTCCAGCTTTATGCTTCCATAGCCAGAAAGCCGCACAAGGGCAAAAGATATTACTTAAGAAATATACATGTCGGCAAAAAGGAGAATACGCTCGAGGTTAGGTTTTTGTGTTTGTTGATGCTTCTGTAGAATAAATTTGGGGCTATCTTTCGAATATTTCTGTTTGCTCCAAATTTTTCCCAGAATCTTCAAATAGTCCATCTCTATTTTCCTGTTTCCTGCTCCATTTCACAGAATCTGAAAGAGTCCATCTCCACTTGTTTAAATTTCTTGAGGTGATGTCTCCCATCTTTTTCCAAATTGAAATGCTTCATCTAAGGTTAAGCTCTTATTAAAATACCTACAATATAATAGTTTTTGGATAGATTGTACTCTTTAGAGCTGCCTTCAGCCTCTAGACAGAATTCCTTAGCTCAGTTTTGGATACACCCAATATCCAATATTGAAAAGGTCGCCATGCCGATTCGCATACATTTTGTAGGGGAATTCTTTTTGGTTTGGTTTTTCGTTGGTGCCGCCTCGGAACGGCTTTCGAATTTGGCAATTACAGTGCCTGCAAATAGAATGCGCACTAAGCAGTGGCACACAGACACACGAATGCGCCCGTCAACAGGTCATTAAAAATCATAAATTTCAATTTAAGTTTATTTTGCTTTTGGTTTTTGGATTTTTTGTTGTTGGATTTTGCCATGCGGCCCCGCGAGTGGTGGCGGGCGCTCTTTACATTCGGTGTATCTGTGTGGGTGTGTGTGTGTGTGTATGTATAAATTCTATGAATTTTTTTTAATAGTTCATTTCGTATGCAGTCGGCATGCTCATGGCGCAAAAATTTATTTCAATTGTTCACTTTGGAATTTATGGCCAGACATTTTGTGATTTCGAAATGTAGAAAAAACAAAGCCAAAAAAAAAAAAAACAGACAAACATTTGAACCGAAGCACCGATCAGCTAGCTTTGTATCTCGGTATCTTGTATCTGTGGATGGATACAGTACAACGTCTTCTACTCTTCTGCTGCCCCCCAAGTCATGTTTCCAGCGTGACTAATGGAATCGGCCCACGACATTCTTCTTCGAATCGGTGGGGACCCTGAGGACCCCTAATTGACACCCACTTGCCGCGGACAGACAGAGCGCCCCCGAACGGGTTACAAAATACAATACATACCAGAGAAACACACACAAAATCCATCTATCTATGGGCCCAAAAAGATTGTTAAAGCCCTCTGTCTTATCTTTGAGCTGCAGTTCATTGACTCGAGAAATTGTATCTAAAATATTCATAGAGGATCGGATCGGATGGGATGGGATGGGATCGTAAAATGCATGTGATAAGCCCCCTGCACCACTGACACTCCTCGAGTGGTTTCCGCCTTTTATCATTTATCATTTTATGCGGCGGAAGGAAGTGGAAGTGTGAGATCGACAAGATGGCAACAGGAAGTGATCGCAATGAAATAGTGGTAGCCATGTCCAGGGGGAAATACTCGGGAATCGTCTGTATGTGGTGTGGAATCTTGGCTGAAAAAGTCGTCCAATAAAATGGGCAGCGACAGCGACAACCAGCGATAAGATAAAACGACGGACGACCTTTATAGCGTAATTTGATTAAGCTCGAAAATATTTGTGAACGCTTGAGGCTTGCGGCTTGCGACTGGCAGATAATGGAAACCGACCAGCAGCAGAAGCATATATAATTTTACAACAAATACTTGCCAGTAATGTGGAATGAATGATTCTATAATTAAACATTCCATTCCATAAACATTCCATCGGTGGTAATAAACGCTTTTCAAGCATATATAGATCATGATTAAGGCTCTTCAGTTGTGGAATTTTTAATGAAATAATCGTTTGTTAAATTGTTTGATTTGTTTAGGGTTTGTCACTATTTCGCTTCTATTTTACGTCTAAAGAATACTTAATTTTGAAAAAGATTTTATCATTTTATTTGTAGATACATTCCAGATATTTATTGAATTTAACTGAATTTATTTCAATTATTTTTTCTGATTTTTAAGCCACATAAAAAGTGATCAGGTGATCCGCATTTGGCTCTCATTCACGGATATATTTCTATGTTTCTATGAAGATTCCGAATAACATATGATGCTATATTGTATCATTTCTTGTTTTCTGATTAATATCTTGCCCATTGTTAATGGATATCTTATCGTTTTGATTACTACATGTCATTGATCCGATACTCCCAGTATATAAATACTCGTACGGTGTCGACCTTTGGCTAGATGATAGCCAAGGAATCCCAAGTCAAACAATCGTTCCAAATGGTTCTGAAACCATAAAAATATTTCACAATCGGTCGTAACGGTGGCTTGGTTCTGGCCACAATTATAACCCATAAAAAAAAACACCATTTCCTGAGATACATTCAAAGGTATGTCAAGGTGGATATTGTTTGCTTGTTGCCCCCCCATCAAATTGGGTTATAATGTGAAGATTATACGATTTTGTGGCATACATCAAGATCAACTGGGAATTGATTTCCCACACCCCGAAAACCACTTTGTGCTCTATTCTCTGTGGAATACTCGTAGAAACCGGAACACTTTTGCGACTGACTCCAATGCGTGTTCGGCGTCTCAGTTCCGTCAAAGCGAAAACAATTGAAATACTAGAGTAAATCCGACTACGGGGCTACGTGACTTGTTTCAGCCTATGTTTTTTATATATTTTTGTTTCTGTTTTTTGGTTATACATATATATATATTTTTTTGTGAATTTCTTAGTCTTCTTAATGGTATGCGTTTTTTTTTTTTGACATTTATACAGCCCTCGCTTTGATTTGAATTGCTAAATATTGTAATATTAGGCTCAGACACAGACACGGCTCAGGCAATGAATGGTCCGCTAATTTGCGAGATATTCTCTTCGTTTGAATTAATTAAAAACTATTTTTAAACGAAAAAACCATTTGTTAAAGAATTCAAATTGAAGCGAGCTTTTTTGTGGTTAATAAAAAACACTTTTATCGATTGAATCAAGAATTTGCCATGGAAATGGTTTAAGGTTTCAGTTTTTGTTAGGCCTACACTCAGAGAAAAAAAGTATAGTAAAAAGAAAATATATTTAAAAAAAATTAAATTAATTTTTTTTTAATATGCCTCCAAATCGAAATATAAAACACTTCTAAATAAATAAAAAATATATATTTAATTTAAATATGAAATATATTTTTTTTAAACATAAAATATTTTTTTTTTAAATATAAAATATATTTAATTTAAATATTAACTATATTTAATTTAAATATTAACTATATATATTTTTAATATAAAATATAATATTATTTAATATTTGATTTAATAATATTTTAAAAATGAAATATTTTTTAAATCAAATATTTTCATATTAATGTCAAAATGTAAGTGAAAAAACATATTTTTTACAATTTCCACTATCATAAAAAAATCTATAGGCTTACATTATTAAATCCAAATATTAAATATAAAAATTTCAGTGATTTTTTTCTCTTGAAAGACTTTTTATGGCAAAAGGGAAGCATATTTAAAAAATTCTTCAAAAACAATTAAAATTTCCTGATTGGATACAGCGCTTAAATGTTGAAATATAAACGATATTTGCGTTAATAATTTATCGAGCTTTGATATGTTTATGCACTTTAAAAGCAGGAAATTTTCATGGCGATTACAAAAAATTCTTCATTTGCTGTTTATTGGTCATCAAATGGTCGACTCTATAGACCATTTCTCATATGTTATGGCCTGCGAAATTAGCATAAAACCCCGACGTGAACAGTTAAATAATATTGTTCACATACCACATACCTCTCTGTCTCTTTGTGTGTGTGTGCCTGTGTGTGCGTGCAGTTAAGTGCTGGCTAATGAAAGCTTCTCCGTGGGCCCCCCATCCATCCATCCCTGTTGTAGTTTTTATTTCCCTCTGATCCCCTCCCCCTCGCACTCAACAACTCATATTGTGACAACGAAATTCATGCTGAAATATTTTTGTGGTTCGGAAACTCGTTTTTCCGCCGCCCCACCTCTCGGTTTTTATTTCTTTTTTAAGCGCGAATTTATTACAGCGCTTGATCGGGCAGCGGCGACCAACGTCGTCGCCGTGCCATAAATATTTTGTTTACAATATAATTTAATTTATGCAGATTTCTTGTCCGACGCAGCACACACGCACACACACTGGAGTATGAATATATCCATGAATACACACGGGTGTACATTCATCCATTCATTCCATTCTGTCTCTCACACACACACACACACAAAACATAGCATTCGATGTGGGCCGCAGAGTCAGTTTTGAGTTGTCTGCTAAAAGGCCAACAAGTCGTTAGTTGCTCGTTAGCTGAAAGCCTGACTGACTGCCTGACTGCCTGCCCGCCTGGCTGCCTTCCTCGATTTGGCCAGCATCAGCAAAAGTGCCAATGAGGAAGCCCTATTACTTGGTAACGTCGTCTGCCACGCCCACACACATTTACTCGCGCCCTTTGCCTTTGCCTTTTTTCATTGATTTTCGCTGTCTGTCCCGTTCGTTCGATTTGTTCGGGGGCCTGCTGGTTGGTAGTGTCGCTGGGGTCAAGCGCTAATGGAAAACCCATAAAAATTTGCATACGATTTTCTTATTGAGTTAATTAAAGACCCATAAAACCGCAGGGCAGCCGTTTATTTACCGAATTTAATTGCCAGGGCATCAGTCAGTCAGTCAGGCTGGCAGGCACACTTGACACCTGTTAAACGGAAAGGGCTTCTGATTGTCTGAAGCGAAGAAAACCCCAGGCCAGGGAGTCGCATAGAGCAAGCAACGAATAAAATTTCGATTGGAAAAAGTAATGTCAAATACTGGGCTACAGAGATTCATCGGGAAAGTCTTCAATCGAGAAACAATATGAAATTTAATCCGTTTTGGGCTGGCCAGGCTTCTGTGCTGTTCAAATTCTTCTAAGCTGTAATAGGGTCGGTTAAAATATATCTATCATATGTGGCAGATGGGTTTTCCGTACATCTCTTTCCAGGGATCCAAAATAGGAGTGTAAAATATGAGTTACACAAAATCAAAGTCGAAAGAAGTGTATATTTTTGCATGGGTTATTCTTTGAATTAATTTGTAATTAAATTTGAATTACCAATTTTATTTAAATTTTAATTTTCCATTTAAAAAATAAAAATTATACTACATTTGTATACTACAAATTTTAATTAAATTTGTCGTATTTTGTTTGTATTTTTATATTTTAAAATTTATATATTTAAAAATTAAAAAAAATTACTAATTTTAAAAATTAAAAAATAATAATTCAAATCAAAAAAATAGTTTGGTGGACTAAAAATTGAAGTTACAATTTTGTATAAAAATTTTATTTTATATTTATATTATTTATTTATTTTTTAGAAAAAAAAATTAGTTTTTACTAAAAATTTAAATTAAATTTTTGTATAAACTTTTAATTTTATATTTATAAAATAAATTAAATTATTAATTTTTAACATAAAAAATATAATTTAATTGAATAATCTCTGAATGGAGTGGTCTAAGCTTCAATATCTTTCGTTTGGCATATAATATAGTCCTGAAAGCATTCAATAAAAAAAAAAAACATAATAATTATTTCATTCGTGACGGACTCTGCGATAGGCATAGAAAAGAGCAATGAACTCGGAGATATAACAGAGCTCCCATTCAGGATTCTCTATAGCATTGAGGATTAGGTTTCAAGATTAGCCTCGTGATTCATAACGCATGAATCATAAGCCTTGTTTATTATCTTTTGCTAAACTTTTATGGAACTTCTGTGTACGCTGCCTGCCAGTCATACAAAAATATAGACTTGGAAAAGTATTCAATGGAAAATACTAACAATAACAATAACAAATCGACTATTAAGTTTCTGGCTTTCGATTGAAAGGAACACTCGCTCGGTACAACTGCAACGGAAGGCGGACATACGAAAACACAGATATTTACACCTTGGGTAGGGGTACGGATACGGGTACGGGTACGGGCTCGCTCTCCGCTTTTATTTATCCAACAAAGTTCAATCGAAATAAACAAAGACTGGGGGGCGACGATATGAGACTGTGTGCCATTTACTACTCAACAGAACAACAAAATATCACTGACAAAATAAATACAACAAATTTGTTGATTCGAAATTATGAAACCGTTTTTGCTTGCTGTTGACATCCCCATACCCCCATATCCCCCATGCCCCATCACCATCTCTGAACGTCGTCAAAGTCATGTATTGTTGTAGTTTTTTTTCGGTTTTGTGATTGTCTCCGTCGATCGTGAGATCGGTTTTGTGTGTCAAATGTGGAGCTGGAGCTGGTGCTGGGGCTGGGGCTTTGGACCCGCGAGAGACGACACATGGCACATGTCTCCGACTGCATTTTGTATATCAGCTTGGCTCTATTTATTTATTTTGTTATTATTTTTCGTTGATGTAGTTTTGCCTCCCACTGCCACTGTCTCCTTTTCTTTTGTCTTTGTCTTTAATTTGTTGTATATTTGATTGGCTTTTTGTTGTTGTTTGATTTGCGATTGCATGAAATGAACCTTGTTCTGATCAATAAACGCGTGCTTCTAATCCAATCAATACTCAATAAATACTCGTACCCACCCACACCCGAAATAATCAGCTATCGCCCATGACTCTTTGGGCGTCCCTGACCAAGTGCACGTTCCCTCGATGGCATTTCAAGGCAAATCCAGCAGATCTATGTGCTACATCGAAAGATGTAAGACTTGAGCAGTTCTATAAAGCGTTTTCCACTCTACTACACTCAGAGAAATTAGACCTGAAATTGTAATATTTAAACCTAAATTAAAAAAAATTAAAGACCAATTGTAAAAAAAAGATTTTTCACTTAAATTTTGATATTAATATAAAAAAAGTAAATTTAAAAATATTTCATATTTAAATTAAATATATTTCCTACAAATTTAATATATTATATTTATTTTAAAGAGTTTTATACTTCGATTAAATATGGGTCAAATTTTAGAACATTTTTTGTTTAAATAATAAAATAAAATTAAAATAAAATAATAAAATTACACTTATAAAAATTAGACAATCTTATAGAAACAATTATTTTTCTTTGGAAAATCGCGATGGAAAAGATTCTTATATTTTATTTCCTTTAAATATGGTTGTGTGTTCTTTTTATTCTGACATAATTCTTTGTTTTCTGGTAGAAACATTTGCACTGAAGATCTCTTAGCCAAAGACGTCATCGATCGTAATCTAAAGAAAATCAATTTACTATCGCGTGAATTATCGTATGTTTGTTCAACAAATCCCTCCAAATATAACAAAAGATTAGCGTGAATGAGAAGTTAAGGGGTTTTGATTAATGATTGAGAGATCCTCAAGACTTGAAAGGAAATGTCAGATACGATACTACTCGTGTGTGTAGTACTCCCTGATGATGAATTCGAATCCCTGCCATTAGATGTTAGTCAAGTTCTCGCATCTTGAGTGTTAGATTGTTTGGATAGATCATAAACAAATTCAATTGTTATACGCAGCTGGGTACAATGTTATTTCCAATGAATGCGTCAACACTCGATTCCAGATAAAAATGCGAAACGCATATACGAAAAAAGTCCAAGAAACAGAGGGGACCGTGTCCGTGTCCAGATATTATTCCAAGAAATATGGAACTCTCGAGACATCTGTCAAATTAATTCATTCACAGACTCGTTACCCCATGAATGAAAAGCGTTACAATTATATTTAGGTACTAGATAATGGCTATTAATTACTAAATATAGTATTCCATAAACCACATAGACGAGTACATTATCTATCTATAAATAAACGCATTGCATGTGTCACTTATATTATTCGACAACTGAATAAACCGATTCATTTTAATGGTCGATGATTGGCACAGTTTGATAACAGTTTCAGTTTCATTTATTCTCATAGATTAGAGTATATGTAGGTACACATGTACAGTTCCATTCGAAGGAGATTCATTCTGTAATTCTATACCTATTTTCATTCATTTTATTCCATATTCTATTTATTCGATGTTTATGGTTGAATGGATCCATTAACTAAATTTCGTTCGTCATGCGGCAGTGCCCCTCGGTTGTTTCGGCGGCGTTTCTGCCTGGTATCCAGATCTGGGCAACAATCTTCTTCGGTTTGGTGTCGCCTAATATCTATTATTGAATTATTAAAATATTGAAATACAGTACAGCGGGCAGTACAGTGCAGTGCAGTGTCTTTTGCAGGAGAATGATGATCCTGGTGCCAATATTTATTTCCTTGATATTCTGTGTGATCAGGCTTAAGCTGAGATCAACCTAAAACATAAACCCACTGTGCCAGTTGCAGTGTTCCCAGTTCTTGATGCAATACTCACAGTTCTTTTCCCACTTCCCCACTTCCTAGTTCGAGCAGCTATCTTCCAGTTGCTAGTTCCAGTGCTCCCAGATCTTATTCCAGTTTCCAGTGTTTCAAATTCTTTTAGATATCTTCCAGTTCCTAGTTCCAATATTTCAGTGTTCTCTGTTCTTGTTCCATTACTCACAGCTCTTTTCCCACTTCCCAGTGTTCTAATTCGTGTGGCTCTCTTTCAGTTCCTAGTTCCAATACTTCAGTGTTCTCTTTCAGTTCCTTTCCCAGTTCCAAATTCGTGTGGCTCTCTTTCAGTTCCTAGTTCCAATATTTCAGTGTTCTCCGTTCTTGTTCCATTACTCACAGTTCTTTTCCCACTTCCCAGTGTTCCTAATTCGAGTAGCTATCTTCCAGTTGCTAGTTCCAGTGTTCCCAGTTCTTGTTCCAGTATTATAGACTCTTGTTCCACTGTTTCATTGTCGCCCCCAGCTAAAGTTGCGTCGATTTTCTATAGCAGACCCAATGGCGATCGTTTTATCAATCGTTTAGTGAACTTTTGCTGTCATCTTTAGCTTATAATCAGATATCGACCATTGACCTGCAAGCCACAAAAGGTCTTACAACGCAGAAACGCACTGTATATACGTACCTATCTATGCTGTATCTGTGCGCTGAAATATGGCTTTTCTTTTGAATGTCTGAACGCATTCCATGCCCATGAGCCAGCACCAAAAAACGAAAAATAAATAAATATATTTTCAATTGAAATGGCAACCGCAAAATGTTGGTTTACCTGCAGATACAATATACTGTTTAAACAATCAATCCCTGAAGATTAGCAATTATCGTTGGAATGCGAAAATGCTGTTGCCTGATATTGAAATTGAGTTTCGCAAACAAAACTGAAGACGGGGGGTGGCCCAAGAGACGCAAAGCGGAGAGGGACCTACTGGTCGCAACGTCAAAGACATTGTCATCGTCATCGGTTTTTTGTTGTTGTTTTTGCTTTGGTTTTCAGCCCAGTTTTTTGTTTTGTTAACTCTGCCGCACTATGCGAATATGGCCTCGATAAGATTAGGCATTCGTTTGGCAGAAACAAAAAACTTGGCGCAGACATTCCACCGCATGGCATCGCGGTAGAGCTTGGAATTGGTAGGGGATATGGGGCCATGGGGTATGGGGTATTGGAGAGACGTCTCTCGACTCTTGGCCGAAAGGAAACGAAATGCCGGTAATCTTATCGAATAGAAATACCAAATACACCGAATACTTGGGACTAACTGGCGTGGGAACACACCAGAGACAGAGCCTCACTCTCTCTCTCTCTCTCTCTCTCTCTCTCTCTGCTCGCCCGCCCCTCCACCGGTTAAACAGGTTCTTTCGTTCCGTTCACAGATACATCTTAGATAGGGGCGGAAATTCATTAGCGATTTGTTGTCAATATGTAAACACAGACCAACCGACCGACCAGATAAGATCCCAAAACTAACGGAGCGATATCTTTACAGCTATACGAAACCGCAAACATTCGAGGACTGTGTGGGCGATGAGCTGCCCATGGGCTGGGAGGAGTCCTATGATCCCAATATCGGGCCCTACTACATCAATCATCTGGCGCAGAGCACACAGCTGGAGGATCCGCGGCAGGAGTGGAAGAGCGTACAGGAGCAGATGCTGAGCGACTATCTGTCGGCGGCACAGGATCAGCTGGAGAACAAGCGCGAGATGTTGGATGTAAAGCAGCAGCGCCTGCTCTGGGCCCAGGAGGAGTACAATCATCTCAACAAGCTGGCCGCCAGCCGCAGTAGCCGTGAGTATTACACATAAAAGCAGAGAACCAAGCAGATGCCTTACCCCCTTCTTTTCCGTTTCCCTTTGCCAGTGTGTTCTTCCTCCAGCTCGATGAGCCGCCACGATCCCGAGCTGTTGCGCGCCGACCTAATGCTGGCCCGCGAGAGAGTCCATCAGCTGAAGCAGGAGCTGAATCACATTACCAACGATATATCCTACACGGAGCGGGGCATGAACACCCTGTATTCGGTGGGGGAGAAGATCAATGCCCGGCAGAACGGCTGCTATGACATTGCCGAGGTTCAGGCCATACGGGAGGAGATGCTGAAGGTCCACAAATCGCTGGTGTCCGGCGAGAAGGTGCGCGAGGAGCTGATGCGCAGCCTGGTGCAGATCAAGAACGAGCTGAGCCGCCAGCAGATCAACGAGGAGAATGCCGAGCTAATGAACGCCGCCTCGCCCTTCGATCGCGTGTGCGTGGCCAGCCAGACGGATCTGTGCGGCGGCGCCGGGGAGCATCTGAATGGCGGCGCCCGCTTTGCGGAGATGGCCAAGACCAAGCTGCAGTACGCCGAGTGGCGGAAGCACATCAAGAAGCTGCAGCAGCAGCTGGCCGATCACGTGGAGCGCATCGAGCCCGGCCAACTGGAATCGGACAAGGATCGCATTCTGCTCATCCAGGAGAAGGAGAAGCTGCTGAACGACCTCAACAGCATTTCCCTCAAGTCGCGCAGCGAGGAGGAGAAGCAGGTGATCCAGCAGACCCGCAACAAGCTCGAGGACGACCTCCGGGAGGCGTACGAGGCGAACAACACGTGCGTGGCCAATCGGCTGCGCTTCCACGAGGAGAAGCAGCTGCTGCTGGACAAGCTGCAGGAGGCCCTCAAGTCCACCAAGCTGCTGGAGGAGCGGCTCAAGTCGTTCTCCTCGGAGAGCACCTTCTCGATCAGCAGCGGCAGCAGCCTGGGCTCCCTGTCGACGGCCAGCAGCAAGAGCGCCCTCAGCTTCACGGACATCTACATCGATCCCTTTGCCGTCGACTCGCCCATCGATGTCGTGGATCTGCGCCGGCGCTCGCAGCGTCTCTTCCAGCAGCACCAGCAGCGCCTGCCCCCGATCCATGCCCATCCTGTCCTGCAGCAGCAGCAGTCCTCGGAGGTGTCCCTGTCGCCGCGCAGCAGCCTGTCCATGGAAACGCCGCCCGCATCGCCAATGAAATACAATGCGGTGGCCGATCAGCACCCCCCGCCGCCACCCCATTCCCTCAAGGAGGAGCCCACCTATGCCAATGCTCTGCCCGCCCCGCCTGCCTACACAGCCCCGCCCCCAGTACCCATTACCGCACCAGGGGTCCGGGCCCGGCCCTACGACCTGGACTCCACTGTGCTCGACTGCATGATGCTGGAGGCGAAGCTGCAGAAGCTGAACCTAAACTCGCCGCACAATCTGGCCGCCGCCCCGCTCTCACCCATCTCGGAGAAGCCCTCGCTGCTGGATCTGCCGCTGGAGATGCTCAGCCGCTCATCGTCCACCTCGAACACGCGCTCCGTATCGGCGGCCGTCAGCAACGAGTCCGTTGCGGGGGATTCGGGCGTTTTTGAGGCATCGCGGGCCCATCTGCCGCGCAAGGAGCTGGCCCAGGTCCAGATCGGACTCAAGTATCTGAAGCAAAAGGGTGTCCTGGTGGTATCCCTGGAGCGAGCCAACAACCTGCTGGCCCTGTGGACAGCCTCGACGGATAACTCTCAGGTGTAAGTGCCACAAAAATGATATAAAGTCAGGCATTAGCTGATTTTCCCTTTGTAGTTACCTGCGTGCCGCCTTGCTGCCCAATTCGCTGACTTCCATACGGACCAAGGCGCTGGGGGACTTTCAGAAGCCCGTCTTTAATGACACATTTGCGGTGCCCATAACGCTGGACAAGCTGCTGACCAAGAGCCTGCAGGTGACTGTCGTCTCAATGACAGGTCAAAAGGAGGAGATCATTGTAAGAACGGAGGAACCCCTAAGCGAACGAGCACCATTCTCATTTCTTTCCTTCTTTCTCTTTTTCTGTCTCTAGGGCACTGTGCAGATCAGCATGGCCGAGTTCAATCCGGAGGACTCCACCTTGAAGTGGTACAATGTCCTCAGTTCGAAATTCATTCCCAGCTTCGAGTCGCTGGACATTCCCTCCACGAGTGCCGCCGCAGCAGCAGCCGCCGTTGCGGCCAGCAACTCCTCGACGAGCAGCAGCACCAACAACAACAGGGAGGAATCTTCGGATGAGTCCACCATCACATCATCGCAGACCTCAACCCTGACACGCAATCAGGCGCCGCCCCTGGAGTTGCAGGCGCAGATTGCCGAGGAGCTGCCGCAGAACGGTCGCCTCAATGGCCAGGAATGCAGTGACGACGATGACGATGAGGATGATGATGAGGAGGAGGAGGAGGAGGAGGAGGAGGAGGAGGACAGCAAGCAGCTTGTCAGTGATGTGGGTCTAATGAACTGTAAGCACTGCCTGTCTGTTCCGTAAACATTCCCACAACTAACGAATGGAATCGGTTTTGTTTCAATCAATAGCTGGCTGCATGCTGGATGCCTATCTGCAGAACATGAAGCAGGAGTACGCCGACAAGGAAACAAACACGGAGAGCGCCTTTATGCCTGAGAAGCTGCGCTCCCACTCCCAGCTGATGGACGACAGGCCTGTGAAGCGCTCACAGACCTTTACACCATCGGCGGCAGTCAGCAAGAATCGCTACAATTGTCGCCTGAATCGTAGCGACTCGGACTCGGCCATGCACTGTGGCGTTGCACCGCACACGTTCCAGCGGGGAGCCGCTGAGCGACGTTCCCTGCGCTTCCACACCAAGGCGCCCAAGTCAGTCACAAGTAAGTGGATACAAAAGCCAGCATTTGGACTCGGAAGTCTTACTAAGCATTGATTTCATTCTAGAACTGCATCATACTCACATACCGCGCACCAGTTTGGACCTGGAGCTGGATCTGCAGGCGCAGCACAGCAAGCTCTATTTCCTCAACGATCAAATTGCCAAGCTGCAGAACCTCAAGGAAGTGTAAGTGTAGATTGATCAACCCAATACGAAGAAATGGCCAACTAATTGTATTCCTGTGTTGTTCAACAGTTTGCAAAAGGCCTGTGAGAACAAGGATCCTCTTATTGCCGCCTGGGCCATTGAAAATGAGGAATTCCAACGTCTGGTGGCACGCGCCGATCCCGCCAAATGTCCCGAGGAGCGTCAGCTCCAGAAGTTGCTAATGAAAACCGCCAAAGAAGTCCACAAGCTGCGGAAGACCAAGGTGCCCAAGGGCTGCCCAGATTTGGTGTCATTCAAGTGGGTTTTAAGCAGGATGTTTTTTATTATTTTGTTTATTTATTTGTATTTCTTTTTGCAGAGAGAAGATCACATTCTTCACACGCAAGGGCCTGTCCGTACCCGAGCTGCCCAGCGAGTTCACTTTGCCCGATGCCAATCCCATCGAGGAGGAGGAAGAAGAGGACGATGATGAGGATGAGGACAATGCTGCTGAGACGGCAATTGCCATCAACACGGCGCTGGTGGCGAGCAACAATCGAAACAAGAATCTCAGTGAGCACCACCATCGAGCCGCAAGCGGAGCAGTCCCAAAACTGCCAGCCCCAGCTACCACTACTGGACCCGCACCAGCCCCCCCTTCTGATGCTGCTGCTGCTGCTGATGCTGCTGTTCCTGCAGTAGCAACTGCTGCTGAAGACGGAGCAGCCAAGCCGGATCAGCCACGCTACGACTATGTCGTGGATCGCAACTATGGCGTGGAGGTGTAGCTGTATCCCTACATCCAACATCCCACATCCTGCATCTGCCCTATCCTACCTTCGCTGTACATTTTTGTAATTAATGTAGTATTTATTTTCATTAAGCAACAAGTATTTATGTGTATAAAACAACTGATGTAACAAATATCTGTGCCTTATAGAGAACGTGTGTGCGCGCGGCAGCCCCTGGCCAGCCACCACCGCCACCAGCAGCAAGAGAACCATGCTAGAAATGATATTTCTATTTCTATTCTAAGCCCTATTCGTATTTAGCATAAACATTTAGCCCTAACTAGACTCATAGTCAGTTGTACAAATTGACCCCACTGATGACCATATAAGAGCAACTAAGAGATACATACATGCAGTGGCAATGCAATGCCCTGCCTCCCCCCACATCAAAAGAGAGACCCAAAAACACAACAACAAAAAACAACGCGCACATTGTGTGTTCGATACCTTTTAAATTCATATTGAAACCAACTGTATTCTTAAGACTTGAGCAACAAATATATAAGAATGTTAATGAATATTTTTATATATGCATAGAAACCCCGACCCCCCCGATACAAACCATAAAACGGACACGAAAACATATTTATTGTATTGTATTGCATTGGTTGATTTAATGAGTGCAAGTCTCGACTCCCATCACTCCCCATCCAATCCAATCCAATCGGTTAGTTTAGTTAGCTTGCGTTTTTGTTAAGCTTAAAACAAAATTCTTACATTGTAATTTTTTTTATAAAAAAATCCTATGCGAAAAAAAACATAAAAACACCCGCGCAAACAAAAAAGAAAGAAAAAAAGTGAATGTACCATATTAGATAATCGTCACTATATCTAGTACTCTAAGCATGCCTTAAACCCCACCCCCCGACCAGACCACACCACCAATGAATAGCAAAAAAGAATATAAGAAAAGCACTGGAATGAATCATTGTTATGCTCCTCTACAAGTGGAGGACCTACCTGTTGAAACTGTTAAACGGAATTTGTATGAAAGGGAAGCGAAAATAATTGTGGTTAGCCCCACAGCCTCTATTTAAGTTTAGGTTTTGTACTATGTATGTGCGGATTTGCTGTTGTTTATGTTAACGTTAACCCAGCCTATACCAGCGCCTAATCCTCGAGCACCAGACCAGACCCAAGCCCCACCCCCAAAACCCCAAAATTGAGTGCATAGTAAGATTCAACTGAAGAGTAGCCTTCCCACACACACATATTTTTGTATACTGTAGTATCTTTAGTTGTAATAAATTATATGAAAGTGAACATGTATATTGTAATTGTGCAATAAACAAACAAAAAAATACTGACATAACCTATTCGCTTGTAAATGTGTTTTATTTGCTACCAAAGCGACAGCTTGATAATATAATATGTGGGTTCCGGGTTAAGTACAAGTTCGAAACCAGAATTGAATCTTGGTTGCTTTTTGTTTTCGGTTTAATGAACGATATATCCGTCCTCCACCAATAGGGAGTTCGCGGACCTTGTAATTATATTATTATCATATTTATTACCCTAAAGTATTATTATAAGTAATTTGGAATTTAATTTACAGCGATTAAAAGTAAATTTTTTCGAATTTTTTCTTTTGCAGACAGACGAAAACGTTTAAATTTCCGCGCCATCTTTAACATAGATATTTAACAGCAGAAAAAGGATGTCTGGCATCCTTGATTAGCATGCACCCCTTACTTTAGAATTCATTAGAGATTATGATACTTTTTGAAGACTTCATATTTTGTATATCCGAGTGAGAGCGAACCTCGCTGCATAAGACTATTGAAAAGTATCTGAAAAGTATCATCTTGCTATTTAACATTAAACGACAGCTGTCACATCGCAGCTGTCTGGCAGCCTGGTTTGGTTCGGTTAGAGATGGGCAAAATACAAATATTGTTAAAGATATTTTGTCACGTAATCTTGTATTCTACTCATCGCTAAGTACGACCAGAGACCAGAGACTGGTGGCGCACGTTTTGAGCACAAAAAATGTTTTGGAAATTAAACGAAAATCATATAAAATCACTATCATGCGAAGAAAAGAAAGGAGAAGTAGCACATCAAGTAGCGCCAGTGGAGGAAAACCAAGGTGATTGCTTGATTAGTAAATAAACGTTATTACATTTATTACTTTAATAATAGAACTGAGCGGGGAACAGCAAAGGTAGCAGCAGATATAAGGTACGCGGCTTAACCCCATCGGCGGGATTTACATCAGCAGAGGAGCCCAATAAAGTCCCATCGACTGGTAAATCTGTTGAATGGATAATTAGTATACTTCTAAAGATCACCGTTCCTACGTACTCTCTTTGGGATCTTGTGGAGCCCCTGGAGCTGGTTGGGCGTACACCGCCACGAAGAAAGCCAGGCAAATCAGAACCAGACGCAGAGACATATTGGACTGTTGAAAGTAAAGCTGAAGAACTGTTGTCTGCCTAGCTATGCGGGGCTTATATAGCAAAACGCTATGCAAATGGGATACAAAATTATCGCAGTCATTAGTGAAGTCTCTTCCCAGGCTGCCATTATTAGTCTTATTTTAGAAGTGACAGAAAGGCCATGTTCTCATTCTGTTCTTTCAGCGGATGTTTTCCTAAATAGTTGGTAGAAAGGAAGCCCCTGACGAATCAACGATGGGCTTGAGGTCTGCTAGCAGATGCATGTCAAGGATGGTACAACTTACAATAACTATCATCTAGTCTCAATAAAAAAAAGTTTGCCGGCTGTTACTGTATATAGATGTGCCAGTTCATACACCGATCGCAAACGAACATTCTGGATTAGATCACAGGGTCTTCGGCTCTGGCGTTAGTGCTTAAGTCAGTTTTAAGTTTTAAGATTTTTTTCGAATCTAGCTTGTATTGAGTCTCCGAAATTCTGACAGCACTGACAACGAAGCCTAGCCGAATACAGTTGTCAACTATGCCAAAAAGATAGCAACGCTCTAAGAATTGTTGTAAGAATTGTTTGAGGGAAAGCTACATATATTTTAACAAGAATTGGTTGCCTCGGATTCTAGCCACTTAAAATTGAGGACCGTGCGGTGTTTCGAAATTCGATAGCTCTGCAAACGCCACAGCGTTGTTTTTGTAGTGCGTTCTAAATTTTTTCCAATGGAAAAACGGTTGGCTTGTGAAACTGCAGAGGAGTGTCGCAATGAGCTGTTGGTACTTGGAGCACCTATTAACTGGGAAGCGAGTGGATCTCCCAAATGGGAAGATCACAATCGGACGCAACTCAGCCTGCAACATTGTGCTAAACTATGACTACATGTCGAGGCAGCATGTGGAGATTACCGTTAGTCCGGACAAAGTCTCAGTCAAATGCTTGGTAAGTTTAGGTGAATAATAATCTATCTGCTATATGCCTTTTTTCCCGCAGAATGCTGTGAATGGTGTATTTGTGAATGGCGAGGACATTAAGAAGAAACTGAATGGCGTGCCTGTACGTGAAGGGGATTCAATCGGCCTGGGTTGTCCTGTTCCGGAGAAGGTTACCAAAACAAGCCCCGTCTTCAGGTTGAAAAACGGGCCAGCCACGACGGAGGAAATTGTGCTATCAAGCGATTCGGACGACGACTCAACTCCTCTGCCGCCTCTAAAGTCTGTTGCTGAAATCAAAGCAGAAACTGAAATTAAGCTTAGCGAGCAAATTCCAAATGTGGCCAACGATAATGCTGCCTCAACTTCTGCTGACAAACAGACGGGTGAGGGGAGTCCAACTACAGCCTGTTTACATACGATCCTGCACCTGCCAAAGGTGCCACAAGTTAAACAGGAGTGGGTACAGACGGCAAAAGATATAGCAAACATCTTTGGGGAGGCGGATGAGTGCATTATAGGTAGTGTTCTGGAGATAAATCCGTATTTATACAATCATTTGTTGAAAGAAAAGCAAGCAGTACCAATCTCTAAGCTACACGATGGTCAATTTATTGATCTGGATGAGAAGGAGGATCCGCCCTGTCCTGAGCAACCCGACAACGCGGACAGCAGCATGCTACCGCCCTGCCCTCCGCCCCCGTCGCTGGGGGGCTGCGATGAGCACATGGCCATGTCCCAGGCGGTCCTTCAAGAGATGAAGGAGGAAATGGCATTCAGCGATGGCAAGACAAATAATAATGGTTCGCCCTTGTCTTCGACTGATGACGGTGACATCATTGTGATCACCGACAGCGATGACGAAGACCTCCACAGCCAGAAAGCACCCGACGTCTTGTCACAGACTTGTCCCATCCATAAGGGTAAGTACACTCTATCTTTCTCTGGATAATTCTTCTAATCTCACTGGCTCACAGCGGACAGCATATCGTCATTAAAACGCTCAAAGCCTGTGCGCAGCGATTTAAGCTCCACCACAGACGATTGCCAATTGTTCACGCGGCGCCAGCGAAGGACACAATTCTCTCCATGTCTAAGGTTGAACGAATTTTGTGGTAATCTGAATGATTTGGATTTTGAAAACAGATCACGTTTTAAAGCCTTGAATGACGAGTCCTCTAATGAAGCAAACCGTATCTCAGTGGAGAAATCGAACGATAAAGTAGTTCCTGGCTTATCCAAGAAGTCCAAAATTGTCAAGCCCAGAGAAGAAATAGATTTAGATATTTCTATAGCGATCGAGCTGCTAGCTAACTCAATCGAAACTCCTTCAATGGAGGAAGCTGAGCCAATGGAATATTCTTCAATGGAGAAAGCTGACACTTCTGGGGAGGTGCGAAAAGAAACTCCCTCAGTAAATAATAGGTCGAAAGAGAATAAGCCTCCGAGAAGAGAGCCCAATACGCGACTTCGCAGCCGCGCCATTTCGTGCTACTACGAAAGACCTCAAGACGAACCAAACTTGGCGGCACGCATTCTCAACGGCATGGACATGAGGCGGATTAGGGGACCAGAAGTTATTGAGGCTCCCTCGTTGCCCAAGTATCGTAGCAAGCTGCGAGGCGTTTCGGCTGTGCTCAAAGATGATAATAATAATAATGGCCCTTACAAGAAGATGCCCAGAGCGAAGGATATGGTAGATAACGAAACGGAGTCGCTCGGAAAACTGACTGAGAAGAAGCCAGCCGAATGCACTTCCGGGCAGTCGGGCAGAAGAAAAAGGAAAGCCACAACCACTGTGCCAAGAGTAAGGAATTCCAATCGTGGTGCTTTCCTCACCGAGGGCATCAATGGACCCAACATGGACCTCATCAAGCGAAACCGACGTGCCACTATTGACGCTGAAACTTTCATACAGCAGGTGCAGGCTAGGCGCAACGGTCGTCCGCCAGAGCGTAAAGAGGCCGAGATTGCAAGAAATCGGCGAACATGCAATCGCACCACCTTTGCCAGCATGGAGAAGGATATGGAGGAAAAGTTGAGGTTCCAGAATATGTTCAAAAAAGGATACTGAGCTGCTATTCTGCAGCACGTATGCCGAGCGACGTGAACAATGGTCGCGCAATCAGGTGAACGATTCAACATCCTACGTCAAGACCATCCTCAAGTGGGCAAATCAATGGCTGAAGCTGCGGAGTGTGGATGCCGTGGCCAATTCAGATGTTCTGAAGCCCATAGCCCACGAGTTCGAGACCGTCAATCAGTACAAGGAGTGAGTCCGAGTCCCTTTTAGAACCCATTCAATTATGTGGCACATTCTCTAACACCTATTCTTTTTGCAGAAGCTTTATGCCATTGATGAAACTGGACTTGTTGACCACAATCGAAAGGGACTACAAGGTGAGGAGAAGGCCATATGAGGTCTCCCTGCCATATCCTGTTGAGGAAAATAAATCATTTTACTGCCTGACTGCGCGAGGTAAGTGCCTGAATTCTATAGATCGTCTGATTCCTAATCAGCTGTCTATTGTAGTGTTCACTAAGCCGACAGAAAAGTATATGCTCTACACTCTTTCGAGTGGCAAAAAGCTCAAGAAGACGTTTGCTATTCTTCAGGGGCAAAGAACAGAAAATGGTACGCCCCTCCCTATGTCATCCCCATGTCATACTCACCATTTCTTTCCTCTTTGCAGACCATGAGCTGATTTTCAAAATCTTAAAAGATGGCATTTCACTGGATACATTTAAAGGGATAACACTCTTGACTGCCCGCCCGGTGGTGGACAGCTTGGAACTGGAACTGGGCGCCCTGCAAGCTGTGGACCAGCTGTCCCACTCGCCACTTCATCGAAGGATTCTCAAGCCCGCCGAAATGCTGAAGAATGCCCATATACCCAGCTATGGCACACCGTGTGTTTTCAAGGGTTTCGCCAAGCTCAACCCTCAACAAGAGGCTATATGCTCAAGCACGTATCAACGTGTCATAGACGATGCAAAGCCAAGCATTACGCTTATTCAGGGTCCCACAGGCACAGGCAAATCCATGGTGATTGCGAACATCAGCTTCCAGTGTCTGTATGGAAAGGCGGTCATAAAAAAGGACCGCAAGATACTAATCTGTTCCCACTCAAACACGGCTGTCGACTCAATTGTATTCCGTCTTCACAACGTGCGAGAAAAGTACAACGAAAAAATCGTTTTCATATGCTTCGATATGGGCTGTACGAAGAGATGACTCCTCTGTCGCGCCAGTACTCGCTGGAGCATAAGTACCAGAGCGCCAATTCTCACAAAAGAAAACGGTTGAGTCCAGAAAAAAGAGCGACTCTCCAACAGAAGTACAATGACTTAGAAGTGGAGGTGAACTTGATGAAGAAAAAGAATCATGATGGCCCCTGTGTGTACCAGAAGAAGGTGGAGCAGCTGCAGGCCTTGGAAGAGAAGCTTAATCCTCGATTAACACATCCCGAGGAGCTCGATATTGCTAAATCTCATATAGAAGCAGCCAACATTGTGTGCACCACACTCTCCTCGTGCGCGGAACTGGGCAGTTTTATTAACTACTTTGATATCTGTTTAATTGACGAGGCAACACAATGCACCGAACCGTGGACCCTGCTTCCGATGCGTTTCGGCATTTTGCACCTGGTATTGGTGGGTGATACGCAGCAGTTGCCTACCGGCGTGCTCTCCCATAAGGCCGCCGATTTCGGTTTGGCCAAATCAATGTTCGATCGCATCCAGCGGAGCCTGAAGAAGCAGCAGGGGTCCAGCCGGATGGCCATCTGTCCGTCGACACCAAGCTCTTCACTCTGACCACGCAGTACCGCATGCATCCGGAGGACTGCTAGTGGCCAAAGCTCTACTTGTTCTAGTCATTCACTCTCTACGGATGTCTATCAGGGCATGGAGAGCAATGTGGTAGTCATTTCGAGGCCAGAGCCAGAGAAAGAAAAAAGAGAAAGTGAAATCTAGTGAATAATTTTTCTTTTTTCTTCATTACACTGCCAGAAACGGTCTTCCACGGAAAATATAATTTAATAGACGCTATTTTTAGTTGGATTTACATTCATATTCTCATTATTTTATAATAACATTATATAACATTGATAGAGGACTTAAAGTTTTGATTTCTTTGTACACATAATTCTATCTCTGTCAAAAAAAGGCAGGAAGATTAAAATTAGTCGAAAGCCTTGAGTTCGAAATAAACACATCAATTTTCTTCTGTTTTTACAGTTTTTGTTGAGCTTTATTGAGTTGTTTTTGCGCGTAAAATGAGCAACTTGGCGATTTCATAAAGTAAATGCTCCTGGATAACGCCTGCCTTTAAGGATGAGATGTGAGCCCAGAAGTTTTAGCCAGGTCTTCGCGAGATGCTAAAAACCCAAATTGGAAAATGAAACATGGAGAGATGGTCATTTTTTTTCAAAGAGTATTATTTTTCGCGGTTTAAAGCTCAAAGCTGTTCATTAGTTTAAGTAGAGGGGGGTTAAGTGGGTTAAGTTCGCTGTTTTCATTGGTATATTTGGAAAATGAGATGGTATATTTTGATATATTTCTGAGGGTCGGACTGTATATTTGATCTGCAGGGTGACCGTTTACGGTATTTTTAATACTTTTCGGTATTTTCTGAGGTCAAAATTGAACCGACGGTATATAATGGTATTTTTGTCAATTTCATCAATCTATTAAATTTCATTTTCAACGTTATATAGAAATCCAATAAATGCAATTGTTTAAATTAAACCAATCAAGTAGGAAATTGATTCATCCCTCGTTTAAAATTATGTGGGCATGGCTAAATGTTTTATATAGCTAGTAAAATTCGACGGAAGATAAAATCGAGGAATATGTATAAGAGAACTTCAATTCGTCAGTATATTTATGGTATATTTTTAAAATAAGACCGTATATGATAACGATATGTTGATCTGGTCCACGCTTTTAAAATTTAAATTAATTTAAACACAAAAAATAAGTAAAAATGGACGAAAGCGAAGTAATGGAGGTGGATAACTTACAGTGCGATGTGTGCGGCGAGCTTAAATTCCAGGAGCGCGAGGGCTACTACTATTGCATCGAGTGTGGAACCAAAAAGGAACAGCTGAGGGCTGTGGAGATAAATGCCGACGACACCTTCAATGATACAAAGAACCACACTACGGTGCGGACAATCAAGCAGCCAAAGGCCAATTCGGAGGAGAATGAAATAACCTCATGGGAGTTCTACAACTATGTGCTGCGGTATATCTAAATTAATATGGACCTTCTTCTTAATGGACCTTCTTAATTTAACATTATTATAATTTATGCAGGGGCTTCATGGAGGAGCTGCTCAATTTAGGGGCCAAGCCGGAACTCAAGCTGATGACGCTACAGGTGTGGGCCGCCTACATGAGTCGCATGGAGGTGGCCTTTTGCCACAGCAATGTGATGGGTCTGCCCAAGCTGAATGTGCGCTCCCTGCCCAGGTAAGCAGTGGCCAAGTTGCAATTTTCCATTTAAATATGTCTCGCTTTGCAGAGATGCGCGCATCATATACAATCACAAGCAAGCCAAGCGAAAGAGGGAGAGGCTGGATAAAAGTAATCTTGGCCAGAATGATGAGCGCTCCAAGTGGCGCAAGTGGAGGAAAACCAAGGTGATTGCTTGATTACATTTATGAAAGATAGAGCTGATCTAAAGCCATGTCCCCATTTTGTTCTTCCAGCGCAAGCTAGACGCCACCAGCTGCAGTAAAAACGACGCCCCTTCGGAATCTACGGCGGGACTGAGCATACGCTTGCAGTGGTCCTGGAGGGCGCGCAAGACCCTGAAGCGACATATGCCACTCAAGCATCTGGACAAGCATAGTATGGACAGCACGGGGAGCATGCGGTGCCATGGCCTGCCCCCTAAGGCCAAGAATCTGGGCTACTTTGATCGGAATATGTTCCACTTAAACATCAACAAGCTGTTTGTGGTCCTGGCCATAGCCCTGAACATGATTGGAGACGATTTGCAGCTGACGGACCTGCTGCGGCTCATTGACGAGGAGCATCTGACCAGCCGATACATCCTCAACTACGTGCCAGAGGACGTGGCGGTGCGCGGCAAGACGCTGATCAAGGAGCTGCAATTCGGCCACCAACAGGACAAGTGTAGCTACGACGTGAGACTCGGGTCAGAAATGAACAACACGATCTACTAATTATCCTTGTTTCTTGCAGTTCCTGCGCAGACAAGTTGGGTACATGTCGCGCTTCATAGATCTGACTGAATTCCAGACACCAGACCTGACCGCCCTAACACAGCGCTACGTTAAGGAATTGAGCCTGCCGCCCGCAGTGGCCGACTATGTGTGCCGCCTGATGGATGTGTATCCGCCCGAGTTCAAGCGCTTATGGGATACGTGGACTTATCCGCGCTATGAGGCCCGGGTCATGGCCTATATCGTCTACGCAATGAAGTTGTTGTTTGGCTTGGATGATATCAAGGAGAAGAAGATATCCGAGTCTGCCGCGCAAGTCAATGAGTGTCTGGAGAAGCTGAGGCTGAAGTGGCCTGACGAGAAAGCACCTGGCAACCTGTTCGTCTTTGGGGAATGGATGCAGTTTGTGGAGCTGCGCAAGGTTTTGGTCTCGCACTACAACCAGAGCTTTGCTCAGCGTTTCGGAGTGGCCAGCCATCTGGAGCGACAGCTCGACGACATTCTCATCAAGGAGCGAAAGCAGGAAGAGCACGACAGGAACTTCAACCAGGTGGAGATGACGCCGGCCGTGCGCCAGAGCGAAAACATGCGCCACACCTTCGAGAATCTGCTCAAGGAGAAGTACGGCGAGGGCAGCGCTGAAATGACGGCCAAGGACCACATCGAGTTCCAGGCCAGCCTGACACCCGCCCTCAGCTACTTCAATCGCCTTCTCCTGCACGCTTCGCGGGCCGAAGGCGAGGACATGAGCGTGAAGATCCCCGACTATATGCGGGTAGTACACTCTGAGCGTCAGCTGGATCCCTTTATCGCAAAGACCAAGGAACTCTCCGAGTACCTTGCCAAAGATGATGTCAAGTTGTGCGTGGAGGAACTCTCCTGCCAGGAAAACTACCAGAAGGTGGGGATCTTTCAATATTGCCAAAAACCAGACCAGACGCGAGCGGAATTCCGCGCCAACTGTGATATCAAGGGCAACGAGTGGATCGAGGGGCTGCGAAAGAAGGAGAAGCGTCCGATCTTCAAGTTCCGCCAGCCTGTGGCGAAATATGGCACACAGTACCAGCTCAAGATGCAGGAGCGCGCGGTGCGCCGCCAGAACATGGAGGCAAATAATCCGTTTTGGAAAATTCAAGAGACGCCCAACTACCGCCTGAAACTGAACGATGAGGAGATATCCTTGGACGATCTTAGTTCTCTGCAAGCTTTTGACGAGGCGCATATGGAACCGATGTCGGTTCCGCTGGACATGCCTCGCCGACTTCTCAACTCTCGATCGACTCTGACCGATTCCGAGGTGATCGAGCCCAAGGAAGAAGAGGATGAGGAGGGGGAGGGGCAGAAGGAGACGCAGATGCTGTACGTATCCAACTTCGACATCTGGCTGCTGCACGGCCATATGAACAAGTTACCGCAGACGTATCAGCGGGAGCTGCGCACCCTGTTCCCCTGCTCCTTTCGCTGGTTGCTGGAGACCTGCGCCGCAACCATTGGCGTGTCCTGGTCTATGCTCTACGAGCAGCTGCTCGTCCTGGAGGTAGTATTCCACCACGGCATCGAAAACTGGAGCAAGCACAAGGACCACCTACGGCTCAAGTACAATAATACAAACAAGGACATCAATATGATGACCAAAATATACAGAGACATGTGGTAGAATGAGCGTCAAGCATAAGCCACTAGAATAAGCAAAGACTAATTTCGACTAGAAGATGCTTGTTAATCTGAGTATTAGTTGGAATTAACATCATTTCATATTCATATTTTTGATGAAAAATTCATAAATATATTTACATCCATTAACGCGAATCTAATATATCCCGTGTACCCCACGAGCAGAGGGTATAGCAGCACTCTCTCACTTCCTCGGAGGCATATTGTGGCAGAGAAACAGCAATATCAATAGGCAAATTAGCGTTTATCAGAAGAAGACGGCGACAAAAACAACAATGCTTCGTGAGTGTGTGTGTGCCGAAGTTTTGTTTACAAAAATCTTCTTCCCCCAAAGAGAGCGAGCGCCGGCTCACGGTCACATATTGAGAGGGAGAGCGGGAGCCCAGAGAGCTGGTGACGAGTCGAGAGCATTGGGGGGCAGCGCGCGTGAGTTGTAGAAATCATAGGCTGCGCATTCGCGTTTTTAACGTCGCCGCGTTGACTGTTTCGCCTTATTGCGGTTTCCTTATTCCATTTGTGTGAAACGTTGAATTAAGTTTAAATTAGTTTACAGTGCCTTTGTACGCCTTCGCTGGCTGCTGCTGCTGTTGCCAGTGTGACGACACCGACAGAGACACAACATCAAAGAAAGTGAAGTGTCAGTGCAGATTGAACCGTTACAATTCTGACACTTGCCGACTGTGAAAGAGAGTGCGTGCCAGACAGAGAGAAAAAATAAGAAATTTAAAACAAACCACAATAAATTACACTTTGAATTTTATAAATAGACGACAGTGCGATAGTGTATTAAAATAGCTCGATGCATAAACAAATTATGACATATCGAAAGACAGTGCTATTAAAGTATTAGACGCTGATCCCGTTGCTGATTTTTGTTTTTGGCTCATTCCAGAACCGTTGCTGCTTGCTGCTGAGGTTAGTTTTCGGTTTTGTGCATGGATGGTGCTAATGTTTATTAATATGTATGCGCGCGTGTTCGGATATGGCAAGACAGCTGTTCCAATACCATACAGACCCCGATCTGGTCCCCTAAGATTGTTCGCTTCTATCATTCAACGCTGAAAAGTTACGTCAACCTGTGGATGAGCTATCGGAAGAGTGCTCTGGCCACTCCTACAGGAGTATACAGTAGTATAGTATATCAGGCAACACCTGATCCGCTTGAACTCTTATACATGTACACCTAGAACTCATATTATACGCCCCCCCCACCCCTGCCTAACCGCGAGAGCACCAAGTTTCAGATGTTGACGTTCTTGGCGGTTTTGAGGCTAACAGCATTTGTTTCGACCCGAACGGAACGAACCCCAACAAAAGCAACAACTATTGAGTTGTCTTGGCCATGTAGAGACCGAGACGGCTTAAAAACAATTAATAGCTACTATTTTGTCACTCGGCTCGGTGACTTTTATGCCAAAATATTTGCCCAAGCTGTTGGCATTAGCGAATAATACAAATTGCCAAAGCACGCGCAATCTCTCGCATCCAATTCTCCACCGAATCTACCCCTTATATGTGGCGTGGCGGGTAATTTGTTCTGGCCAGAGCCTGTCCTGTTCTGTTCTGTCCTGTTCTATTCTGTTCACTAATAATAATATGAGTGTACGATAGATTGGCGTTTGTCCGAATGCTAATTAGTTTCATTATATCTCAAGGGGTGGGTCGGAGGCGGGAAGAAGTGTATTAATTGACAGCTTGATAACCACAATATTGGGTCCCCATCGACCTGCTTGGGATTATTGGAGGGGCTGTAGACACACATACATGTATGTACATACGTATGGTAGCAATCACGTCCATCAAAGTGTTTGTTTATCTTTTACTCACTCACTCACCCATCCGTAAATAACAAATTCATCTGTCCTGCGAACCGCCAATTGCTGCCAAACTGTCAACACTTTGATGGACATATTTCGGACAGTTTTGCAAGCGCCAGCCAGTATGAAGAGCTAAATATAAATCAGTTCTGTGTGCCATCCCTCCCGGCAGAGAAGCCGCATCAAAAGCACATTAGCCGAGCAGACGAGAAGGGTTGACAATGTCCAAAAATAATCAAAGATTTGGCAGCCACAACGTCATCTACCTGGCTGGGCAACAGATGAGAAGGGAATAGGTCTCGTGTCGCACGTGCTACTGTGGCTCTCCAACTGTGCGACTTCTATTTATATTTCGCTGAAGATGAGGATGTACATGCGTACAGAATTTACCCTCACCTTCGATGTGTGCCATGCCCATCAATGCTAAAATGTACATTCAATTTTTCTTTAGTTTATTTCGGATTCCTTTTCCCACTTCCGCTTCCCACATCCACATGGTTGAACAAAAACTACACAAAATCAAAAACAAATCTTGACAGCACTATTTTCTCAAAAAAAAAAAAATGGAATTTTTTCTCTTTGGATTTGTTTCTGTAATTTCTGTGGAAAACATTTGTTCTGTTCTTTTATTTACATGCCGCACATTTTAATAGACCCCACATTCACATTCAACGCTTGAGTGTGCTTTTCTGGCGGTTTCTTTCTTTCGGGCTCTGCCATGACATTTGTATTTTCCGATTTCCCCCAAGATCTTAATGCATTATTCGCCCGTACGCCCCCTCGCGTTTCTGCGAAGAGGAGACATTGAAGACGCGGATCATTAATTGGATTACAATTCTCTGCATTTTCCCTTTGTTGTTTCTGTTAATTTGCACGTTGCTCTCTCTCTCTCTGCTTCTTCTTTGCTATTAGTCATACATACATATGTACATATGCATGTATATACTTCTACTTGTTGCGTACGCCTTAGCCACTGGCTAAACGAGGCAGCAGGTGAGCGGTAGCATTGAAATGCGGTATATCATTGGAACAGCTCTGGCCTTACGAAATTATTTGTTTATTAACTCTTATCTTAAGATCTTACAATACAAGAGGGATTAAATTATTCTCTGTTGTGCTCATTCTGTTAGCACCCCGCTGCAAAGCAGCTACTTTCTCGTTTAAGAGTACCTAACTGCATAATTCTCCACTTCTCCCCTCTCCTTTAACGACGGCCACAGCGCGACGTGGTCTTCATATTGTAACTGTATATCCGTATGGTATGTATGAGAATGTGTGAAATAAAGGCGCACACATTCACATACATACAATGCCTATACGTATACGTATATGTATGCCAAATTACATTTTACAGATGTATGCGAGTGTAGATTTGTGCTAATTTGTTTTTGTCTTTTACAATGTTTTTTTTTTTGCCGCACTGCAAAAGTTTCCACTCTGACGTTCACCGTTAAACTCTGCGCGCGCCATTTAAATATTTGAGCTGGAGATTAGCGAAATGGGATTGCTTTTTTGTGTAATTGTTAATTGGAATGCCGACTCTTTATTTATTCTTCTATCAGTCTAGTCTATTGTGGGGAATAAATTGAATAGACAGCCATAAAATGCGGCTTATATAGATAAACTTGATAAAAACAGAGCGCTGCTGCAGACACACCTCTCGTTCGATTCGGGTTCGAGTTGTGGCAAAACTTTAATTTATGAAACACGCAGGTGGCGGAATTTAATTCCACCCGAAAACATATGTTTTCTCTCTTTCGCACGCAACACGTACCCGTAATTTTTAAAGTAAACAATTTGCGCAATTCATTTGTTTGAACCGTCCTCAAGAGAGCTAATCGCCAAGCGAGTTGAAATCTGGAGATGAGCGAGACAGGTGCTAATTGCCTGACAAATTCAGAAAAGAAACACGCAACCCGCTCATGTGCCGCCGTCTCGCCGACAAGAGTCTTGGGCAAATATGCCTTATACAATCTGTGTATGCAGCTGAGCCGCGAAAAACATGTTAATAGATTCGATCATTCAATTTATTTACAGCACATAACCACTACTCGGGGGCATCCGATACTTGCACGAATATGGGTCGTTGGGGCCGGCAGAGTCCGGTGCTAGAGCCGCCGGATCCACAGCCACAAGCACAGCCTCCACCAGCCATCCCACCGCGTACCTTTATGCGGCAGTCGAGCATCACAAAGATTGGCAATATGCTGAACACGGCCATCAACATAAATGGAGCGAAGAAGCCTCAGAGTAAGCATCCGAATTTCCCGCCAACCATCTAACATGCCCTTAACAGCATTCATTCTGTGTACGTTAACAGAGTCATTTTTCCCAACATTTATTATTCGCCATTTTCCCACACTGAGCCGCCGCCACGCCGTTCGTTTGCGGCACTTGGGTAGCCTGGAACTCTTATTCAAAACTGTGTAGCTGGCTGTGTAGGCAAAGTTTGTTTAAATATTTATACACACCACCGAACGCCCGACGCGTCGGCGCACCTTCTTTTTCTATTGTTTTTGTTTGATTTGTTGTTGCCAAAACAATCAACAAAACACCCTCGCTCTCGGCTCTTTTAAATAGAGATATAGAAAACAAATCAAATAAACAAATACGTTCATAAATGTCAATCTGTAAAAAAGGACATTAATAATTACGTTTCAAAGCAGCTTGGAAACACAATTTGTATATTAATTAAAGAAATCAGGGTATATATCGGGCTGACAAGCAACAAGTGTTCAAATACGTAACTTTTCATGCCCACCTACGTTTTTGGTTTTTATTTTTTGTTGACCTTTTTTGTTCAAACTTAAGTGGGCTAGGTCCGCTTTTTCATCGGTATTTTGAAATGAGACCGTATATTGCGGCACTTATTTTGATCTCTGTTAAGCGGTTATGGCTCTCTTTTTCGCTCTCTCTTTATCGGTTATGGTTCTCTTTGAACCGGTAGGCAACAATGAGACTCGTTCCATGCAACATTGCGAAAACATTCAATTTGTATGGGCCAGACTCATGTGCCTAGAGAACGAGCAGCATGTCCCGCAACATGGGCAACACTCGGCATACCCTAGGGAAAAGGTCAGTTAGTCTCTGTTTTAAAGGTATTTCAACGATATTTTGCAATAAGTGGTCTTCTTACAGAGACCAAGAAAGAGTATCGGGATCAGGATATACAGGAAACTAATCATATGCATGAATACGTCTAAAACATATAAATTTGAGAATATTTCTTCATTAATTACGTTTTAAAAACAGTTTGGAATTTTCAATCAGTTATATATTCCGCCATTTACCTCAAGTCGTTGAACGGTTTTAATAGAGGGGGCTTAAGTGGGCTAGGTTCGTTTTTTCATCGGTATATTTACGGTATATTTCTGAGGGGTCAATAAAACCGCGGGCACACTGCGAATTTGCAACAGAGTTTTTACTTCCATTTTTTGCGTTGAATTTATCGTAATATTAGTCATATATTAAGCTAAGGTTATAAACAGTGATCCAGTTTTGAATCGGCAATACAATTGCATTAGTACAGCCGTGTATATAGTCTAAAAGTGCGTAAACGTAAATAGAAGCCGCTTTGCAAAAAAATCCACTCATTACGACGCAACGACGAAGCAGTGCAGCAAAAGAGGCGGCAAAAAGCGGAAGAAGAAGCAGGAGGACCGGACCAGCAGCCGCAGCACAGAATCTCGCTTTAGCCACAAGCTTTGCCATTTTTGATTTCGATTTGATTGTTCGCCCAGACGCGCCCGACCACCGGACGGACGGACGGTGATTGTGTCTTTGTGCGGAGTCGCTGCGTGTTCGACAAAACAAGAATCACACGATAAATAAAGTGAAATGCATTAGAATCGAATCGAATAGAATATTGATTGTGTGTGTCGCGTTCTCTAAACAAAGTGGCAGTCACGCGGTTTTTGGACCAGAAAGCCAGCAAAATGCATAAGCCACTGCAGCCGTGAGACCAGGAATCAGAATATAAATACATATATACGTATACATGTACCTATGCACGCTTTGAAGGTTAGATTTTATATATATTTGTTCGGTCGGGCGAAGAAAACGCGATAAAACAAAGGCACAAAGCGAGCGACGCAAAAACGCGAATGTCGGTGCTGTGCTGCCTGCTGCGGATATATATATATGTGTGTGTGTGTGTGTTTTGTTTTGGCAAATGCAATAAATAATAAGTAATCTTAATTATTTAGCAATTATACAGTGTGTGAATATCGCGCTTACAACGCCACGGTTGGTTAGAACAGGAGGAGAGAACGAGGCGGCAGTGTGAAGTAATTTTTGTGCTCATCTCACAACCACCGGCTGCACTAGTACTCTCTCGCTCGCACGCACACACACACGCGCAAAAAAACGCACGTTATACTGCTGCCCCAGCCGCTGCCGCTGCTTATGCTGCTGGCATCGTCGTCGGCGTCGTTGTATTCGTCGTCATACAAAAGAAAAATTTCCCCTACTTTGCAGTTTCTTCCCCACATGTCGTCGTCTCTACGTGCTTAAGTTGTGTGTTAAAAGCAACCACAAATATATGCAGATATAAACCAAAGTATAATCAAAGAATAACCCCAACGGAGAAGCAAAAAACAAAAGGAAACTGCGCGAAGGGAGCAAAGTCAACGAGCGCTTAACGTCTCTTCTTCTTTTCATTTGTTCCTCGCCGTTTTTTTTGTTGTACAAGCAGTGTTAGGAAGCTCCTGTGGCGAAAGAAACCGCGCTTAACTCCTCCACACAACAACGGCAACAACAACAACAACAACATCAACAACACCAACACATACACGCACAGTTGAGAGAGCGGTTTCAGGCTAAAGAGAGCATACGATTAAGACAGCGCGAGCGCGGCTCCTTGGCCTTCTTTCTCTTAGTGTGTGGTTGTTGTTGCTGCTGCTGCTTGTGCCGCCGCCTCCGCTGCTTTATCGACGCAAACTGTTCAACTGTCATGGCCGGTAAGTGAATTCATCCTCTCGCTCTCACGTCCGTTTAATGGGGCTGCCAACTGTCGCTGTTTCTGTGTGCGTCGGTGTGTTCTCGCGTTTAATTTTGATTTTGGCATTAAATTTGCAATACCACATAAACAAATTCGCATTCCCATTCCCGTACCGAGAAGTAAACAAACTAGTCAAATGCGTCGAGCTAAAAACAACTTTTCCCTATCGACTAGCATTGATCTTTGCACTTGAGCGAAATGCCGCTAGCGACGTGAGCGGAATATACGCAATTGACAGGCCTGCCCCCCTTTGCTTTAAAAAAATGCCCGCCCCCGCTCGACCATTATAAACTGAAAAGCAGTAAAGTAAGGTACACTGCCGTCTTACCCTTACAGAGGGTAGTATGATTGTGTCTTAAACTATTCAACCCGAATTTGTCATCGCACATATTTTTGATCTGTCCATCTGTTGCATTCTATGGAAACTTCAGAATTAATTTACAAATTTGATGACCAATGATCCTGATCCTGATCAGCATAAGCGAGTCGATAAAGCAATTTTTTGGCACTGCTTGTCGAATGGTATATATGGGGGGTGTAAGGGTATATAAACTTTGGGTTGCCAAAGGTAGTTTTTTTTGTTTTTACTATTTTCTGCATAGATCGATGTCATAGTCTGGCAGACAGGCTCACTTTTTGGTTCACAGAGAAATATAAACGAGGAGGGGTGCCCCGCTCCACTCCCCTGCGGCCAAGACACAAAACTACTATAATTAAATAATAAACAATTGCGCAAGCATCGAGAATGCGGCGTACAAATGAGGTGGGTCAATACTATAGATGGAGAACGCTCGGATCTGGACCGTGTTGTGCCTTGTGTAAATTGAGTTAAAGTCAACGATGTCGTTGCCGTTGCCGCTGCCGCAATGGACCAAAGCCCAGCCACCTCCCCAACCGTTTATTCTCTCTATATTTTGCCCAGACGTGACGTCGCAGAGCTCTCCGTTTGCCGCCTGTATCTGGATGTGGATGTGGATGCGGTGCATGTGATGTATGCAAAATTATTTGCCAATTTCATATGCGGCCGTCTCTGTTGTTTTTGTTGTTCTTGTTGTTTCCTTTTCGATGTGAGACGAGACGCTCGTTTTTGTCTAAATAATGTATCTGCAAGATACGCACAAGTAGCCAGCGACGACGAGGAGGCTCATGTAAATAGTTAGTCAAACATTGTCACTAGCGGACATAACATTACACAAGTTTCAGATGTCAGACACCCAGAGACGGACAGAGAAAGATAAGAGAGGAGGGAGAGGGAACGGGAACGGGGAAGGTGACAGATTGATGTGTATCTTAGATTAGATTGGATTTGGTAATTGGCCGGCTGCAACAGGAAAAGCTCTTCTGTTGTCAATTTTGAATGTTATGTAAATTTAAATTCCTCTAAAAAGGAAGCGATATTTAATCGCTTATTGTCTTTCGATTGGTTTCAGCATATTCGATTTCGTAAGAAATACTTGCTCTTAAATCACTTGATTACGACCGGTTAAAGCACGTAAGGACTCGCTCCCATAAGATGTGGCCCATTGATGCTTGACTCGAAGACGCACAAGCGAACAACATACATGCGTGTGCATGACAATGCGCTGTTGTTCTTGGGCAGCTGGTTAATCCTGTGCCGAGAATATTTCCGTAATTTTCTTTGAAATCTAATACCTAATGGTTCCATTACTGAGGTTTTGCTCGACAGAAAGCTGTCTGTTTCCTGCTTTCGGCCCCCTCCCCCCTGATTTTCTTTTGCCCTAATTAATCCTTTCGGAGCAATATTCAAAATTGCTTACTGATTCAGTCATGTATAAGAAGCCATTCCTCTGATGTTGACGAACGAAGCTTGTCAAATGTTTGGCTGCCAAAAAAGGATTCTCTCTTCCTTCCCTTCTTTCTTTTGTTACTGCTCGACTATCTAGTTTTGTTAGACGCTTTGTGGTAATGGCATTCTCATTCATCTGCCTCTGGCACGGGCGTCTCTGAGCCCTGGAGAAAGAGAGAAACAGCGAGAAAGAGCTTTAGCCGCGACATCGCGTGATTGTGTTAAATAATTGTGTCAATATTTGAGTTTCATTATTTTGTTCCATTTTGTGCCCGCTCATGAAAATCTACTTATCTCTTTATGTATGTACAATCCGTTTGTACTCGTGCATACACATATTTACAGTGTACACACATTAGATCTGTATCTGTATCTGTATGTACAAAGCATCTAACAAATAAATAGACAAGCGACTGAGCGAGAAAAATTTCGGATTTCGCGATTTTTTCTATATTTTTCAGCAATTATCCAAGATTTATTTATTTTCTGTTATTCGTGTGCCATGGGAAACAATGCGAAACACTATATCTGTGACCGCGTTTGGGGAGCAATTATATTGTATTGCAGCACCAAAACAGAATCGTTTTCGGGTGGGATGGGAGTCTGAAAATGGATGGCGATTGGGAGATGATGATGCGAAGAAGAGGGATTGATGGATGGAAGGGTAGGGATTTATGGATGTATAGGATGCATTTTTAAAAACATAAATATCGTATCGAGTGTTGATATATTTGGTCATTGATAATCGGTTAATCATTATGTCGATACTTTTTGGTATTGAGTTGATGAATGATTGAATAATCATATCGAGTGTTGATAAATTTGGTAATTGATAATTGATTAATTGTAATATCGATCAATGATACTAATTGTCTTATCGAGTGTCGATTTATGCCGTAATTGGTAATCGGTTAATCATTACGTCGATCAATGCTCGTATCGTGGGCCAATATATACGAGAATAGTCCGGTAATCATTATGTCGATATAATATCGACCAATGATATCAATGATTGTATCTTGTGTCGATAAATGCGATAATTGGGTAATCATAGTATCGATAAATGATTGAATGATCGCATCGACTGTTGATATTTTTGGTTATTGTTAATCGGGTAATCATACTATCCATCAATGATATCGAGCGTCGAATTATGCGCTTATTGGTAATCGGTTAATCATATTATCGATATATAACAGTTTGATGCACTTCTTCCATCAATCATTTATATTGCATTTATTTCTTTCTTTGCTGAATAGTCATCTGCACTTTCGCTTTTGCACAGTACAGTCGTCGAGAGTTCAATGACTGGAAAACTGTATATGGATGTGGGCTATGCTATGTGGGGGTGAGAGCTGCAGCCAGGTCTGTCGGATCTCGGTCTCTCGTATTCTCTGTATATCTAAAAATAGATTATAGGCCGATTTATGACTGACTAATTAACCGACTGCCTTTGATCCTATTATGGAAGGGAAAAGCAGCCACAGAACGAACACAGTAGAAGGCAAGACAGGCCAGGCAGAGAGAAAAACACACACACAATGCAAATCGCCTCGTCAATCACATCTCATGACGTCGTCAATGGCAGCCAGAGGCAGGGCAGTCAAGAAGGCAACGAGGAACAACGGCAGCGCAGCCAACGGGCCAACAGACAACAACCAACCCAATAATGAGGTCACACAGCACATGGGACTGGGCGGGGCAAGGGCGTTGTGCCTGTGCCTGTGGCAGTAGTGCTGCAAAAATCAAACAAACAAAAGCAAAAAATGAATATTTAGAAATGATGAAAAAATTGGCAAAATTCAGATGCCAACAAAAAGAAGGGGAAAGAGGAGAGGCGACCAGAGACCAAGCGACAGAGGAAGTAAAACACACGTACAGTGGGCCTCCTGTCTCTGTCAATGGTGCATAAATTAAATAGAATAAATCAAATATGTACGACTAAGCATTAATATTCTATGAAGTTGAATGACACTAAAAAATTTGCAATCGATTTGCGGTAATAATTAATACCAATCTAAGAGCAATTTAGACTTTCCAGTTCCCATTATCCAGGCCATCCCATATATTCTATACCCTCGAAGATCAGGGATGATTTTGCGAAACTTAAGAGTGGTGTTGTATAGAGGAAGTATCAGAATTTTGAGAGGAAATAGTGGCTTTTGTTTGGGAATTTTTGCACTAATGGATGACCGACCTTTTGTGTCCAGAAGAAAGATGTTTTGTATTGGATATTTGTATACTGGATCCCACTCTCCAGACATAATACACAAAAATATTAAACATCTGTTTGATATTCATTGGCCTCCAGTAATCGCTTCCTATTGGTACCTGCTGCTATAAAAGGGATATAGTAAGCCAATAATGATCAAAGTCTAGTCTTCTTTCTTTGTAGATACATATATCACACATATCTCAAAATTTTTATCAGGAATCTCTAAGAATCTCTACAGAAATAAACCTTTAGGGATTCTTTAAGGTTGAAACTGCAGTGTACCCCCTCTGTGAGGGTATAAAAAGAGAAAAGCATTTCCAAAATTAATGTTCTCATGTTTTCCGTATGACAGAGTGGGGTTGGGGACTGTGGGGGTGGGAGTAAGAGAGATAGACGGGGGGGTCCCAACGTCATCGTGTACACAACGTACCGCAATCGCGAAAAGTAGAGCTGGCAGGCCGGAATCGGCAAACAGAGACAGGAGGAGGTAGGAGGCAGAAGGAAGGAAACAGAAACCGAACCCAAAACGGAAAGAATATTTGGCCAAGAGCTTAAAGGGCTTTAAAGTGCGCTGCTCAGCTACATCATCGGGGCAGACGAAGAGAATCAAAGTGGATGGAAGGTTGTGGAAGGACGGGATTGGCGTCATTAGCAAATATTTGACCAAGGCAGGACCACGCCGCCGTCATTGGTGTCGTCCTTCCCAGAGCCAGAGCCAGAGCCAGAGCCAGCTATTGATTGTGCGAGTGTGAGTGCGAGAGTGCTTGAGAGACGATGAGAAGAAAATCAAATGTAACAAGTCCAACCTTTGGGGCAGGGCAGGCCAGGGCAAATGGCATTCCGCAAACGGAACTCAAACAGACCGAAGGTGTCACCTACCATAATCATCATTTGGTCGTGCTCTCTCTTTACAGGTAATGGAGAGGCGTCCTGGTGCTTCTCACAGATTAAGGGCGCCTTGGACGATGATGTCACAGATGCGGATATCATATCCTGCGTGGAATTCAATCACGATGGCGAGCTGCTGGCCACCGGCGACAAGGGCGGTCGCGTCGTCATTTTTCAGGTAAGTGAAAATCGAAGAAATATTCAACGGGGATACATTCTAATATGTGATGTTATATTTTGATTGCAGCGTGATCCTGCCTCGAAAGCCGCCAATCCGCGACGCGGCGAATACAATGTCTATTCGACATTCCAATCGCACGAGCCCGAGTTCGATTACCTCAAGTCGCTGGAGATCGAGGAGAAGATCAACAAAATCCGATGGCTGCAACAGAAGAACCCAGTGCACTTCCTCCTCTCCACCAACGACAAGACGGTCAAGTTGTGGAAGGTCAGCGAGCGCGACAAGTCCTTTGAGGGCTACAACACGAAAGAGGAGAACGGTCTGATCAGGGATCCCCAAAATGTAACCGCCTTACGAGTTCCTTCTGTGAAGCAGATACCGCTGATGGTGGAGGCATCGCCGCGGCGCACCTTCGCCAATGCACATACCTATCACATAAATTCAATTAGCGTTAATTCCGATCAAGAGACTTTCCTGTCCGCCGACGATTTGCGCATCAATCTCTGGCATTTGGAGGTGGTCAATCAGAGCTACAACATTGTCGACATCAAACCAACCAACATGGAGGAGCTCACGGAGGTGATCACGGCAGCCGAATTCCATCCGACCGAGTGCAATGTGTTCGTCTATTCGAGCTCCAAGGGCACAATACGTTTATGTGATATGCGATCGGCGGCGTTATGCGACCGGCACAGCAAACAGTTCGAGGAGCCCGAGAATCCAACGAATCGCAGCTTCTTCAGCGAGATAATCAGCTCCATCAGTGATGTGAAGCTGAGCAATTCTGGTCGCTATATGATCTCCAGGGATTATCTGAGCATCAAGGTGTGGGACTTGCATATGGAAACCAAGCCCATTGAGACCTATCCGGTGAGTGTGTGGATTGAATATTTTATCTTGGATTTCCTCTTAACTATTGGGTTCTGTTTTTTAGGTACACGAATACCTGCGCGCTAAACTGTGCTCGCTGTATGAGAACGATTGCATTTTCGACAAATTCGAGTGCTGTTGGAACGGCAAGGATAGCTCGATCATGACTGGCAGCTACAATAACTTTTTCCGTGTCTTTGATCGCAACTCGAAAAAGGATGTCACGCTGGAGGCCTCCAGGGACATCATCAAGCCCAAGACGGTGCTCAAGCCGCGAAAAGTTTGCACTGGTGGCAAACGGAAGAAGGACGAGATCAGCGTGGACTGTCTCGACTTTAACAAGAAAATTCTGCACACCGCCTGGCATCCCGAAGAGAATATCATAGCTGTGGCCGCGACCAACAATCTATTCATATTTCAGGATAAATTTTAGCCAACACTCTATAAACCATACACCAGAATCACACACCCACAACCACAGCAGCCACAACAGCCAACAAAAACACGCCTGAGCCTCAGCCACAGCAGCCACTGGAGCCACTGGAGCCACAGGAGTAGCCACTGCTTTGGCAGCGGTCGCCTCATTTTAATTCTAATGTTAATTCGATTCTTTTGTTCCCTTTAAATTCAAATGGTTCGTTGTTTGTTAAATTACACCTCTCTCAGGCCCCGCCCCCATCCAATCCATACCTTATAAAAATCTTACAAAGAATAAAACAAAACAAAACATAATGCCATAGCAAATGTTTTGTAAAATGTTTGCGCATTGTTCAGGCGCCCCCGAAAAAGAAACTTAAGAGGAAATGAAAATAGAGAGAGAGAGAGAGAGAAAGAAGGAAACAAATTTTTTATACATAACATTTATAAATAGTAAAGTTGATTTCTTGTAGCGCAATTTAAAAGGCAACAATAAGAGAGGTACCGTTTAATGATTACATTACTGATAACAGAACGGATGATTTTCCCGAAAATTATGTATAATTAGAAGCCAGCGCCCAAGTATTTGTAATAAAAATTATTAATAATATACAACAAAAAAAAAAAAAAAAAAAAAACAACAATGATAATGATGATGATGAAATGCAATGCGTACTGTGCATACTGTAATATTGTTTCTGTTCGCTTGTTAAGTTTAAGGGAGAAAACAGAAACGAAAACGAAAAAAGTCAAGTCCAGTCAAGTCAAGGAACCCTGTTAGCTCTTCTCTATACACATTATACAAATACTACACACAAAAACACCCATATATATATGTATACATATGTATATCTGATTGTTTATGCGCTTTCGACCAAGTTCATTCCATGCTACAATATCAGAGAGATGATGTCTAAGTTTTGTATCTCATCAGAATAGCTCTGGAGTTTGTCTCTCAGTCATTGCCTGTTCCACGCTCATCGCGAAGCGACGGAACAGCAAACAATTCAAAATGCTCATTTTAAAACACGTTTTTTATTCACTAAGATGAATCCAGAAGAAGAATCCAGAGGCAGTGCGGATGAAGTATGAGTATGAATATAAATGCATTGATATAAAAAACGAAACACAACACATTTATAAAGCAAAACGCAGCCTAAGTTTAACCCTAAATTTAGTGCTCTCAATTCGTTTAATTTAATAACTATCTAAAGAGAAGGCAAGATCAGAAAAACAAAAAGAAAAACTATTTTTATACGCTACATTTTAAGCTAAGTATTGCTACTTTTAGTTCGACTATGCGTGCGTGCGTCCAAGACCGATTCTCACATGTAGCCTGCCTGCCTGCCCACCCCCACCCTCCCATGTCCCCATATACCCATATACCCATTTATCCATTTACCATTCTTACCGAGACTTTTTCCAGCCTGTTTATTGTTTTGTAAAGTTTCTTTTTTAATCACGAAATGCAAGTAAAGTGACCCACTTTTTATAGGTTATCTAGTGTCTAGTGTTAACAACTAAATAAACAAACAATAATGAAAGTAAATTTAAAAAACAAAACAACAAAAAAAACGAAGAAAGTATGCGCTAAAAATGTTAAACGAGAATTTCTGAATGGCAGCAAGTTCAAAATACTGAAAATGTAAAAGCATAAAATGATGAAATAAAAACTAAAACAACCATAAATTGTGCTTCTTATGAGAATAATTACGTATACATATATTATGATATATTTAAAAGTAATATTGTATTTTCAATGAACTAGTTGTACGGACAAAGCAAAGACAAAGAGAAAGTGAAAGAGATAGAAATGCCAGACGGAGAGGAGACAGCAGAGAGCGGTTAGGATATATACATAAACGAATCAGATGAAAAGTGAAACATAAACTTTTTTATGAAATACAGTCAGTGAGAATATTGGTTGAAAACTCAAGTGAAAAATTGTATACACTTTTCCACATATTTTTTCTTCGTCATTATTTTTTTTATTTGTTTGCAAAATTTCCACTATTTTGTTTTGTTTTTTTCCTTTCATACAACGCACATTCTTTCAATAAATGCCTTTTTGTAAATAAAATCGCAATAAAAAAGGAGAAGAAAAGCAAAAAATCATTCATAAAATGAAATAAAATCCAAAAACAGTCTAGTAGACTGTCCAACAGATGGCAAACCGGCAGAGAAAATATACAAAATGCAATTGATTAGTTTTCAAAACATTAATTGAATTGCATTGCTATTCAAAATAAAGATCAGATCAGATAAAAACCAAAACATAAGAATAAAATTTAGTTTTGCAAGCAAGAAAATTGACAAAAATAATCCAAAAGTGTGTATGTTTTTTTTCTTGGGCTACTAGTATAATATGGGGGTGCTTGTACTGTCTGAACCAGTTATTGACATGAGCCGGGCCCGTGTTAAAAAAACTGCAGTTGGTACTTCAGTGACTAAGTATTGAGTGTCCATATTTTATACATACTGTCGAATTTCCATATAGGGAATTTCAAGGAGAATTCGTTATACGGAAAATTCGTAGTGTAGAATTAATTTTTGCAGCATATAGCATGTCAGTGTTCTAGAAATAAATGCGTTATATAGAAAACTTTGTTGTATGGAAGTTCGTAATAGAGAAGTTTGACTGTACTACAAATAATCTTCTTGCCTTTATATTTGTTCAGTTTGGATCAATTTTATAGGATTTTACCCGATGCATAAAGCACCAGTTTGCTTATTAGATTATATTCATAAACGAGCCTGGTTATATTTAGATGGTTCTTTAGCTCTTTTTTATATTCCATGATGGTTATGGACTTTTAGGATCTTGCGGAGCTTTACGTTGCACAAAGACTACGGTAAAGATTCTCTTCTATGGCTGTTCTATAGCGGGTTTTGTAACGTCTTATCGGACGGTGTTTCATAAACACATGTTGCCTCAGCGTAAACCAACGGATGTGTTTACCCCAACCACCGAATAACAACAACAAAAATGCAGACTCAAGATGACCGACTTGTTTTCATGAGACAGGCAAAGAAACCAAAATAAAGAATCATTCAAAATTCTCAAATGGCAGGGTTTTTTCAACCAATTCTAACACAAGACAAAAGGATTAGAACGCCCCGTCGACCACTACTGCATACGAGCTCACCACCATCACCACGGTCGGTCCCACCATCCTACAGCGTTAGATCTTTCGGTCTTAAAATAGGCAGCAACGGGACCGAATGCGCCTCGCCAAGGACTGTGTATTTGTTGTGAGACTGTTATATGATATGTTAACACCCTAAGAGTTCAATACTCTTATTTCCAAATAAAATCAGAAAAAGTATAAAAATTCTTGAAAAATAGTTTATTACCCAATTTTAATAAAAATGCGCAAGAATTCTGTCAAAATTTATTTCTGGAAGTGCTTATGCGTTCCACTTCAAGCCAACATTTCACGAAAAACCATCGCCCCCACCCCGTCTTCGACGTTGGGACTTCGACTTCAACCCCCACCATCGGCCAGCAACATTGGTTTCCTATTGCCGGCGACGCCGCCGCCTACAACAATTCTGATGACCCCAGCAATTCGGCCGCTGCCGAAGTTCCTCTGCCGCGATCATCGATAGGTTTCTTTAAGATTTATAATTCTAGATTTGAGCAGTCGCATTCTGATATTCAATTAAGGCACTTCGCTAAGTGAACCGAATAAAAAGAACCTAGAATGCCTAGTTAGAAAATTTCGAAGTCCACCTCGCGTTTTCCCTAGAACACACCGCCAGTACCGTTATGAGCAGCCGCCTAGGCCATTGCAATGCAAGGCACGCATTTCGCACGACACGACGCAGCGATCGAGAGAGAGAGAGAGGGAGAGAGCAGCGGTGAGAGCGTAAAGCTCACTTAACGTATGAAAGCTTCCCCAGCTCCAACTGCGAAAGAAACGTAACCGAAATTAACGGCCACGCCAAGACCGACCCCAACGGAGGCTTAAAGTTGTCGGCTCAGTCCACTGAGAGACGCGGCGCGGTTTGGTTTAACAACAGAAGAAAAAGTGAAGTTTAGTGAAGAAAAAATAACGCCGGATCTGCGACTCAAACCTGTTTTGGCCTATCGAACACACAAAACAATACAATAGCAGCGAAAACGCATGCAAGTGATGAAACGACCTTAAGGCAAACCCAGGAAAAACCTAAACCAAATAACTTGGCTTTAAAGAATTTGATTTTAATTTTTGGCAAAAAACTTGCATAAATGCAAAAAATGCAAAATGCTGCTGCTGCTGCTTGTGCGAGGAGTCTGTAGAGAGTGAAACAGCGAAAGCAGAGAGACTGGTAAAAGCGAGACGGCGACAGCAGTACGTGGCGCAGGAAGTGGGAGTACGAGTGGGACAGAGAGGTCCGTTTCGCAGCAAAAATGACATTGAGACACCAAGGCGGCAGCGACGGTGGCGTTCTTTGTCATCGCTGCACCAGCAGCACTCAGCGACTGCGACGCCGACTGCAGAAGCAACAGCTGGTTTTTGTGGCGCTTTTACTGATTTTCTTTGCTGCAGTCGGGCCGCACAGTGCCCGTAAGTAGGGGGAGGGGGAGCAGCTCGATTAATTGCAATAACACGCTAAAAAAAAAGAAAGAGAAATTTCTACAAGCGTTACGCTTGAGGCTGGCAAAAACAAATTCACTTTCGTGTAAAACTAGAGAAACTGGTCTACCGTCTGTCTGGGTCTGCCTTTGGCCGAGAGAGGGCGCTGTGCCGCCGCCCCAGTGGCAGTAAATCAAAAGCCATTAGTCAGACGAGGAAAAGACCCGGAAACGAGTTTGTGACCAAAGTCTTTCGTTGAGACCAGGCCGGCTTTTAGCTAACATTCTCATCCCATCCACAGGGGCCCAAGTCGAGGACGAAGAAGAAGATGGACCGTACCGGGGAAAATACTTGGGCAAACTCAACTCGTATCACCATCAGGTGTCCGGCGATGTGTACGCCGTGAACGAGTACACCTTCCTGATAGTGGGCTTCAATTACGATGGCAACGGAGCGGATACGTTCTTCTGGTCGGGGCCAGCAATCGGCCGGGGCCACAGGGCTTCATAGTGCCCGACGAGTACGGCAAGTAAGTGGGATTGATTCATCTTTCCCTCTACTTTCTAATATGCTATGGTATACTCTTTTGAATCTCGTTAGAACCAACATCCTGGATCGCTATCACAACAAGGACTTCACCATCAGTTTGCCCGATCGCAAGAAGATTACGGAAATCAAATGGCTGGCCGTCTATGACCTGAACAACCAGAACAACTTCGGCGATGTCTTTATACCCGAGGAGTTTGAGCCGCCGATGCCCCAGCTAGGCGGCACCTTCTCGAAACGCAGCCACAATGTCAGCAGTAGCAGCATCGAGATCCTCGACTCCAAGACCATTCGCATCAAGGACTTCACGTACGATGGCCGCGGCAAGCGGACCTTTTTCTGGACGGGAGTGGGAGCGCAGCCATCGAGCAGAGGCAGCAAAATGCCCGACGAGCGGGGATAGTGAGTGCTACACAATTATTCTGCTGATCCTTAATCATCTCGTCTCATTCTTTGCTTCAGTCTCGATCCCATTCGGAGGTACAACAAGGAGACCATTGAGCTGGAGTTGCCGGGCGATAAAACCATCTTCGACATCGATTGGATCAGCATCTACGACGTGGCCGACAATGAGAACTATGGCCATGTGCTCATCAACGATGGTCTGAATGTGCCGCCCTCTCTGGTGAAGGTCACGCCCTTTGAGTTCTCGCTACCCAACTGCCGGCAGCTGCACAAGGACCTGCAAGTGTCCTGGGAGGTGTTTGGGCCACAGATTACTTTCCAGCTATCCGGCCAGGTGGCTGCCAATGATTACATGTCCTTTGGCATATCGGGATCGGATGTCTCCAGCCAAATGATCGGCTCCGATGTTGTGGTGGCCTACATCGATGAAATCAGGGGCTATACCGTTGACTATAACATCACCTCGCTGGCGCCCTGCGTCCAGGTGCTTGGCCAGAACAAGGGCGTGTGCCGTGACGATGTGGTGGGCGGCCTGGACAGCTTCCAGTTGAACACATACAGCCGGAAGGAAGGCATCAATACCATCAGCTTCAGACGCATCCTCAAGTCATGTGAGTGGGGCAATACGTACATATATCTCTGATCTAACTTTTGATATCTCCTCACTGCAGCCGATGATGGCGACAAGGAGATATTTTTGGATCGCAGTAACTACGTCGTGTGGGCCTTTGGCCAGTTGGACTCGAACAACGAGCCCGCCTTTCACACACATTATCCCAAAAGCGATATAGTGATCGACTTTAACACCACGGAGCCGGTGAACGATTGCTTCGCCTTCACCAAACGCACAGAGACACCTGTCCAGCTGTGGGAGCGAACAAGGATCACAGATGCGTAAGTCAGATGCTCTGCTTTGAAAAGATCTGTTCTCCGGTATGATTCGTCTCCTTTGTAGCACTGTGCGGACTTTCAATGCTTATCTTGGTCCATCGGGTGGTCTGCGTGGCTATCAGGGGCTTACCGGACACGTATCCAGCGGGCTGGCCTGGTACATCAACGGCTACATGATACCCGAGCTCTTTTTGAAGCGTGGCCTCACCTACACGTTCAAGGTGCGCGGAGGCAACAATCCCCACTCTCCGGAGCACTATCACCCGCTGGTGATAACGGACGACCCCCAGGGCGGCTTTGATCGGCTGTCGGATGCCAAACAGAGCGAGATCCGAGTCCTGGCCGGTGTGGAGTTCACACGTCGAGGACGGCCCAAGCCCACGGCAGCGGGTCCCCTCTGCCTGTCGCACTATCCCCCCAACTACGATCGCCGCCTAGATGACAACTTTCCCACATTCAAAAAGTTCAATCGATCCTTGCTGACCGAGTGCGTGGACGAGGCGCCGGCCCTACTGGAGATTACCCCGAACATTACCTGGCCCGATACGGTCTACTACAATTCCTTCACGCACGGCAACATGGGCTGGAAGATCCACATCGTGGACAGCTACACCAATCTGCGGCACAGTGGCCAGTCCAGGCTCTCCGTCTGGTCATGGCCCTTCGCCTGCGTCCTGCTGCCTCTGCTCGTGCTGCTGGCCTATCCAGCGAAATGTTGACTGTCTTCTCATGTAGTTTAGGCCACTAAAGTGCATATTTAATGATTTATTCTAAGTTAATCCGTCACAATGTAGATACATATGTTGGAAACGAGAGGAGAGGAGTGGAGAGTGGAGTGGAGTGAAGTGAAGTGGGTGTGTATGTACGCCCATGTTGTGTATAATATTATTTAAATCGTAAATAAATACAAAAACTGTGTTTTATTTTAGAAGAAATAAAATCTTTTTTTTTTCCAGACGCAACAATCTGCTTATCCGTTTAATTGCATTCATTTTTAGGCGGAAATACAACAGACATTCGTTAATGATAGTTGGGCAATCTTTATTTGCTTTGAAGTAAATTAAAGAAGGACTATATGGACTAAAACTACTTAAGCAATGTATGAAACATTGGTAAATGAAGCCTTGGAAAACTTGCGGACAATCTATTTGCATGGTAAAAAATTAGCTAGAGTTTTGTTAGATAAAAAAGAAGAGCACGATCGAAACTAAGTATTTTTAACAGCCGATCACGCTTTATCTTCTTTCATAAATAAATAAAACATAAATAAACAAAAAAGTTTTTAATGTAAGTTTAAAGTATACCGTTAGCTTATATTGGGCCATTTTTCAAGAATTTCTATTTTGTAGTTGAATATTTAAAAGAGACTTTATAAAATATCACAAAATAGCCGATTAACGAAATTTTACTGATTTAAAATCAACCAAATGATATGTCAATTGTTTGAATTAGTAAAGTTTCCATACGTTTAGAAAATAATATCGGAACAGAAATATTTTTATTGACTTTTAATATTTGACACTAGTCTGGATGTACTTCGAAATATTTACTTGTAAGTATTTCTCATAAAGGCCTAGGAGGAATTTTCAATTTCTTTCTTCCAATATGCACCGAGAGAAATCGTATTTGCATCTTTACAACTCATTAAATCATATAGATCATACGTACGAAAATGAATACTTATTAAAACAGACAAAACGTTGACCAAATTGCCTGTTTGTGTTGGAATTAATGCGTCATTGACTCGGGATCGTGAGCATTGAAACCAAACCCAATCAAATCCTGGGGTTCAACTGACAATAGTTGTACAGATAAATGTGAATCGCTGGGATTTCCCTGACAGGCCGTTAAGAATCCAACAAAGAAGATCCGTATATCTTTTATTGACAGTAAACTGTAAACTATTCAATTTATTGATTAGAATTGCATTTTACTCGAAAGTTCAGTATATGATTATTCGATATTACTATTTCAATATGCGTGCAAACCAAACTCAACCTCAACCCCATCGAGACCCGACCCGACCCGACGAAAGTTTCACAGAAATCGTTATAAAAATACTTATACACTGTGTTAATCAAACAAAATACACGATATACAATAATAAATAGGTCTAGAAAGCATGGTAAACATACATACATTACATGCAAACATAAAAGCGTTGAGGGACGAACGGATGGATCAGATAGATCACCACGAGAAATATCCTAGACGAGGGTCTAAAGCGGGCCAAGAGTTGAGTGGGTTTGGTGGCCATCTTATAACTATTTTAATATTTAATATATTGATTTCGATTTTAGTGGGTCAACAAGTGTTCAATTAGTTATTCTAGTTGTATATATATAGTACTATATAGTTTGTCTCAGCTCAGCCATATGTCTATGTAGAGATACTCGTAATATGTAAACTTTATTGGCGTTATTAGAGCTAGGACCTAATCAAACAGCAGCACAGAACTTGACTGTTAAGTATTGTTTTTATATCTCTCTTGTCGCTTAACAATCCTTGCAACCAGTTCTTGTAAGTTCTCTAAAATATTAATGGATTGGATCAGATCAGATACAATCTCTATGTAGTATAGTATGTATATATATATATCACTTTTATCTTTTAAACACTGCTTCATCGTTTTTACATTTTATGTGATTGGTGTAGTTGTTTTTAGAATTTAGAGGAGTTTTGTTTAAATCTACATTAAGCCGATTTAACAGTAGATATATGCATGTAAATATCTGTAATATCTGTATTTAATATAGAGCGAGACAAAGATTACGGACACACTGGTGAAAATTGGACAGTCCGAAGTTTGTAAGCTAAGGTGAAACTACAACAATTTTGACTGAAAGCTTGACATTTGCTTGCCAAAGACGATCCGAACCGATCCGATCCTACCCGATCAGATTATGGTTCGTGATTGCGCACAAACTGTTCCAGCTGTCGGTGCAACTGACCCTGATAGGGTATCTTATTCTTACTGATGGCCGTCGCCGCCAGGCACTGCAGGGTCACGAAGTTGAGCAGCGGAATGGTGCTGGTGGGATTGGAGGCAATTAAGTCGTAAGGCCGCTTGTCGGCACGGTTCGGCTGATCGATGTCCGCTCCGTACTTGAGCAACAGGCTAACAATCTGTGGGGAAACGTTAAACAGTTTATAATTAAGAATTAAAAATTCTCATTGCTCACATCATTGTTGAAGTTGTACGGCTGGCAAGCCACATGCAGGGGGGTAGATTTGGCTTCGTTTTTGATGTTGACATCAACGCCGCACTCGATGAGCAGTTTTATAACAGCCGCATTGGGAAACACAGTCTTCTGAAAGGGTGAAAGTATGGTATTAATGAGGATTGCTCAATGGCTGAAGGCACTTTCATGTCACACACATCGGCAAAGTTATCGTCGGTTATATAGCCGCTTTTGATCACATTCAACCGCGAGGAGCACAGGTGGAGCAGGGTGTCCGAGGTGCTGGCACTCCTCAAATTGCCAACGACAACCGTTTCGTGAATGGCCTGATATATCAGCTTGTTCTGAGGCTCTGTTGGGACGGTATTGATCAGCAAGTAGAGGAGATGGGCCAGACAGCGCATTACGCGATCGTAGTTCTCCTGTTGCCTGCGAAATACTGGTCGTTGCTTCAGCAAGGCCTTCACAAGGACAGCGCTCTCCGCGAGGGTGCGGAACACACCCAGGACATCTTCGAACCTGGGTAGAATCTTGTCGTCCTGTACAAAACGTGCCCGAGCTTCGGTTCGTATGTGGCTCCCGTTTTGCACATGCAAGTCGAGCAGAAGGCGCACCAGCGCCTGTGCAGCAAAACAGGTCTCAAAATGCAGAATTGACCAGTTGGAGACACGCACTTCGAGCAGAAAGCGCCAGAGATCAACGCAACGCTGGAATTGCAAGGAGTCCGCATACGAGGCTCCCCTGAAGGTCAATCGGAACAGCATGTCCTTGTGGGTCAGGCCAAGGATACGCTCGCAGATCAACAGACTCTGAATGCGCATGGCATCCATGTCGGTGGCAATGTTGTCCAGCTCCTCAAGTGTCGTAAACTCTACCGAATTGTTGTACGCACTGCGCAACGGAACGGCGGGCTTCTTCTCAATGTACGGCGTGCAGGCGGCCCGTATATGGTGGGCCATGCGCCAGTGCAGTATACACACGCGACTCGTTGTGCTCGTCGAGAAAAGTCGAGCCCATCAGTTCGTGCGCCTCCGCCAGCCGCAAAGCTGGATAGTTCAATTCCTTCTTGAGATAGTCGAATATCTGATGCGCTCCCTTGAGGCAGGCGGTGCGCAAGGCGTCGTCCCCATAGCGACTCGTCGCAAAGGGATCGGCTCCCTGCTGTATCAACATTTTGGTGGTATCCAGTCGATGCTCCTGAATGGCATAGTGTAACGCCGTCTTGTCCTGTATGTCCCTCGCATTGATGTCGGCTCCCTTGCGCACCAAATACAAACAGAGCTGGACCGATTGCACGGAGTTGATGAGACAGGTGCCGCCGTTCACATTTGGCCTCTTGATGTCGGCCCCATTCTCGACCAGAAACTTGACTGTAAGCAACAATTACGAGGTTCTTAAAAGTGAGTTAATATGACGGTGGATTGTCTTCAATTATCGTAATAGAAAAGTATGTTGTTAAGTCGTGTTGAAAGGAATGGTGGGAGCTAAGCAGCTGCCAAGCCGAACAACTAAGAAATCCTCACCTATTTCCGTATGAGTCATGTAGCATGCACTACGCACAGGCGTCGAACCCGAGTCGGAGGGGGCATTTATATCGGAGCCGATGCGCACCAGATACTTGACCATGGAGAGCCTGTTGGACACAACGGCCGCCCACAACGGCGAGACATAGTGGAAGCTGTTGTCCTCGAGCACCTCGTAGTGACCGCGCTGCTCGATGTCCGCCTCGCAGATCGTTATCAGATATTCGGCAATGACCACAGCACCTCGCCTGCTGGCAATGAATAGGGGGGCGCATCCATTGCGCTGCCTTCTCACCACCTCGCGACGTGACTCGCGTGGAAGCCTGCGAATGAGAACGGGAACGGATGAGGACGGTAGGTCTGATCAGCACGTGAAGCCATAAATTTCTTGGAGGCCGCGATTCGCTTGTCTATGGGCGCTCGTTGATAAGGCGACAGGTTCAACGACGCCAAACAACAATCAAAACATTGATTACCGAGCATTTCTCAGCCTATATCGCGAGCGACAAGCTTCAAGGCATGCGAGAGCAGCCACTCCACTCGCAATACATACTTTTCTAGCTCGTGCCGCAGGTGACGGGACAATATAGAGTATTCCAGGCTGCGCTTGCACTCTTCGATGAGCTCGTGGCTCAGTTTGATCAGCTCCACTTTGGGACTTGACTGCTTGCGTTCGTTAGCCATGGACGCGTTTCATCGCCGATGGTATGTTAGTGGTTGCCCTGGCTGTCCTCGCTTTGTGCGTACAAGCTTGCTTCCTGGATTGTCCTTGAGCCTTCTGCAGCGCGAAGCGACACTGACCTACTAACTTCGGTTCAGGACTGGGCGAGCGCAGGCGAGGCGGGGCGTGGCGGGCCGTTGGCGTCAACTAGGTTGCGTTCCCGTCTACCCAAGGCCGTGACTGCGGTAGATTTTCGCCTGGCTGGCCCTCAGTACTTTCTTTTTTTCTAATCAATTTTGAGCACCTTCCGAGAATGTAGAACGGCAGCACTTTTGGCACTGGAAAAGGGAAAAACACGGATTGCACTGGGTATGGTATTAACTTAATAACAAATAACTGTGTTTCTTAGTGTTTGTTTCTGTGTAAAACTAAATATTGTATTGTTTTTTCTTTTCGTGTGTGCCAACTCCAAGCAGAAAATAACTGAAACAGCTGTTCTAACATAGCAACATAACAGTAAAGTAGGTTGTTCTGTTACCAGCCAGTGACATCAGTTTCAAAACAAAACGCCGATAAGTTCCGTTTCGCGCACACAATGCCTATATTTTATATATATATATATGATCTAACGACTGGAATAAACAGAAAAAATGTGTTGCTTTGGTCAGAATTCAAAAAGTTGTCCTGTCGATGACATGTCTTGCAAAAATATCTATATTCATATTTTCGGTAGCTGAAAAATTAACCCTTACAAATGTATATGATCAACAAAAAAGATATATATCGATATATTGATATCGATATAAAGTTGACATCCCTAAGTACAGCAAAACAAACGACGCGCTTCGCTTGTCTGTCAAGAAATATTTTTTGTTGTTTGTGTAATAAACGTGAAACAAGAGGGCTAATGGATGCTACAGCGGCAACTGATGCTACGGGGGCAGTGGTTGCGGACAAGCTGGAGATGTTCCGGCAACTAAATTTGTTGGAGCAACATCGTGTGGAGAGTTTCAAATACTGGCCCTTCCCCGAGCAGTCGTCCTGTAGTATATCCAAGGCAAGCGGATTACAAAATGGTTTGTGCTTATTCCGATAATAATTAGACACATTACAATGCAGATGGCTGAGGCGGGCTTCTATTGGACGGGCACGAAGCGGGAGAATGACACGGCCACATGCTTCGTGTGCAGCAAAACCCTGGATGGCTGGGAGTCGGACGACGATCCCTGGAAGGAGCATCTGAAGCACGCCCCGCAATGCGAATTCGTCAAGCTAGGATGTGCGGAAAAGGATTTGACGGTAAGTGCGCAGCAGCAGCCGCATTTGGAGCCTCCTTTAATCATTGGACTTCTTTTGTAGGTAACACAATTTCTAGAAATACTGGGCAGTGTGGTCAAGACCAGCATAGAGAAGAATTGTAAAGCCTTCAAGCAGAGCTTTATTGGGGATAACGAAAACAGTCTGGATGAGTTTACGCATAACAAATAACGCTTGGATTAACTGCGCGTATATTTAATTTTAACATTTTTATGTTGTAGCTATAGAAATCTTTTAATAAATCAGGTTGGCAGCCCCGAAGCACAAATCATCTGTTCCCCCCTGGTTTGTTATTCGGTTTGTTTTGTTATCAGCTCTCGCTCATATTGTTTAAATCTCAAAAAGCGTTATGCTGAAGCGAAAGCTAGCCCTGCGGACAGCGGAACTGTCTGAGGCGGACCCCACAAAAGCAGCCAAGAGTGAAGAGACCACATCTGCTCTGTTTGCTCAGCCCCCGTGGCAGCAGTTCTACAACATTGAGTGCAGCTTGAATGAGGCGCTTGAAACCTTTGCCACGCCCCCGACGATAGCATGCACATACAATCCCGTGGAGTATGCGTCATCCCTGCACTGCGCCTATTTGCGCCGCTTTCTAGATGGACCGAAGCGCGTCATATTCATAGGCATGAATCCGGGACCCACTGGCATGGCGCAAACGGGAGTAGGTTCAGGTTAGTTTGGCTCCGTCAGCAATTAACCCAAAATCCTCTTATAGATTCCCTTTGGCAATGTGCGTACTGTAAGCGAGTTAATGGAGATCTCCGGAGAGGTCGGGAGGCCGCCTGTAATCCATCCTAAGCGACCAGTTGTGGGCTTGCAGTGCAAAACTGAGGAGCGGAGTGGGGTGCGCTTGTGGGAGCTATTTCTACGTTTGGCGGGCGGCCGACTAGACACATTTTCGCGACAATGCTTTGTGCATAACTTTTGTCCACTTGCCTTCTTCGATGCTGCCGGGAAAAACATAACACCGACCGAGCTAAAGGGTCCGTACAAGCAGAAGATCCGTGACGTTTGCTTGGATGCCTTGGAGAAGCAGTTGCTGATTGTCAGGCCCCAGGTGGTGGTGGCTGTGGGCGATTATGTGTATCAAACATTGAAGCGCTCGGAATACTGCAAAGCGGTGTCTTTGCTGCGTTTGGCGCATCCAAGTCCGCGTTCTGTAAACAACACAAATTGGCCAGAGAAGGCTCAGGAGTTTCTGGAGCAGCATGGCTTGATACATTTCATGCGTAATGAGGCATAAACAAATGCATTTCAAATCAGTGAACTGCAAGAACCCAACTTAATTGGCCATCGACAAAATTCAAGGACATTCCGCTGACGTTGCTGGCAATATCGGAAGGCATATAGACCCAAAAATATTCACAATCCGTACAAAATATTTTTAATAAAATGTATTATTAACATAATAATTTATTTAAAATAACAACAAAACGATAACATGGGAACTATCAGATCGTGCTCACCTCCCATCAGCTGTTCAGCGCCTTTAGTGTTGAAAAGCGCTCGGATGTGCCACTATTTTGTCGTCGTCTTTTGTTTTGTTGATTTGTTTTTCCCCAATTTCCTCGAAGATTTTTCCATGCCAAATGGCCGCTTTTATGGAGGAAGCGTTGATGGAAGCGCGACGAGCACGTGACGCAGGCGAGGTGCCCGTTGGCTGTGTCTTTGTGCACGAGGACAAAGTCATCGCACGTGGCGCCAACGAAGTGAACGTATCCCGGAACGCTACCCGACATGCCGAATTCATTTGCATCGATGCCATCTTGGCCTACTGTCGGGAGAAGAATCTGCCAGCACGCCAAATGTTCAGCGAGATCATCGTAGTGGTCACTGTGGAACCGTGCATCATGTGCTCTGCCGCCCTGCACACACTGGGCGTCAAGGAGATTATTTTTGGTTGCGAAAACGATCGTTTCGGCGGGAAGACGGTGGTGAATGTCGGCGCCGTGGTGGGCAAAAAAATCAAAATCACTGGAGGCGTGCGCGCTGACGAGGCCATGGCACTGCTGAAGGAGTTCTACAAGGGCGACAATCCGGCAGCGCCGACAGTGGCCAAAAAGAAGAATTAACATTACTACACCATAGAACCTGTCCCTAAAAATTTCACTCGAAGTAATGTTTATTATAAACTTTAAGTATAGTCTAAGACATATGTATATGGCGTTGTGAACATATGTTTAAACATAAATATAATTACAAGGAAGCTACAGCATGGACATGTGTGTAGAGATGGCTGTGCCTGTACAACTATAGGAAGACAACTCAAAACATTTTTTTATTTAAAAGATTTAATATGAATGTAAATGCAAGGGCCTGAAAGTCAACTATGTATGTGATTGACCAAATCACGGGCGTTAACGACACCAGAAATTTGTATTAACCTACCGTAATTTTCCTATGAAAAGGAAAGCTTTTCAGGAAAAGTGAGTGGATTTTTATTTAATCGGAGGAAAACAAAAGTCCTTAGAAATGTTAGTCAATTTGTAAAGTTGGCGCCAAACAACAGCCTATGGTCAGGATAAAATAAAACTGATACTATCGGTACAACTATCGATGACTTGCAAATTTAGGTGCTTTCTCTCTCTTTCTTCCTTCGATTTAATTTTAGCTATTTTCCCAAAAATTTTCCCTCGCCGAAATGGAAACTGGCTTTTTATACAACAAAACGAATCTTAATTGCAAGAGGAAAAAAATATATGACTTATTAATGCATTAACATAAATTTGACACCATTACCAGGGCAGTGTAGCTTGTGCGTTTTATATAAATAATTTTTTTTTAACCCAACGTCGAATTTTGTATTGAAATAATTGGTCAATGCAACATTTTGCGTTATTGTGCAAACAGAAACTAAATTGTACGCTTAACAGCACTAAATTGTCGGTTTAACAGAACATGAGCAAATGTGAAAACAATTTGCGAAAACGGGAGCACCTAATTACGAAAATGGAATTTTGGCTGAAACCCCTAAACGTAAAAACAGTATGTATTTATATATTTAATATTATTCAATAGCATGTGCTCTTTGTTGGTTGCGCTGTTGCTGCTGATCGATTATGATTATGATTATATTGATTATGCAGTGTCTCAAAGTAAGCTCGCTGCGTTTCCCCAACTGTGGATATAGATTGATGCTGCCGTTGATGTATGCAGCCGCATCTACTGCAAACGTGGATGAGGCCTTCAATTATAGCTGGGGGTTTCCCTTTGTTTAGAAGAAAGTCTACAAATTCCTGACTGCAAATCGGAAATTGTTTGAAATCATATTAGGGCTAGAAAAGAGCGACAAATTGCAGTACTTACATCTGCTGCGTTAGGTTTTCAACCTGCTGTTTCCCAGTGTTTTTGGCTACCTTATACTGGTCCCTTTCGAGCGTGATGCGAGCATTTTCATCCTCCGACACTTTTTTGAACTCCTCCAAGCGTCTGATTTTCTGCTTCTGGAGCGCCTGTTTTTCATAGGCATGGCTTAGCTGCTCCTCCATCGAGTCCAGCTTGAGGCGCATCTGCAACCAGAAATACATATATAAAAAGCATATTTTAGAGGCTATCCCTCGACAACGGACCTGATTTATCTGCATGTCCTTGTCGGCAGATTCCAAATAAAGTTTGTGATAAGCTCTTTGGCTGTCAGTATCCTTCAGACGACAGGTTTTGATTTCTTCGGTGCACCTGCATATCATCAAGTGGTCGCGATTCGCCTGTGCCCTCATCTCGCCCACCAGCTGCTGGGACTTACATAGCTCCGACTTGACATGTTCCAGATCTAAAAGCACCTGCTGCACACTCTGAGTGCTCTCCTCTGATTCGCGGAGCATGTCCCTGAGCTGCTGCTCTTTAAGCATCAAATCGGCAATAATCTGATCTTTGTCTTCCGTGACATACAAACGATTCTGTAATTGCAGTAAATGCTCGTGTTCCTCCTTCCACTCGGCCTCCAGATAAGCCATATGCTCCCTGCTCTCGACGAGCTCATTCCGTGTCCGGGCCAGCTCAGCACTCGACTCCTCCAATAGACGCTCCAGATTCAAATTGCTATTTAAAGATAGATAAGTTAGACACAGTTCATCTGGGATATGGTCGCTTCACTCACAGAGACATTTTCTTATTCGATACAGCCATTATCGATTCAATGGTTTTGTCTCTTTGTGCCTCGCAGTCGCACAGCAATTTCTTCAGCTTCTCCACCTTCGGGTGATAGTTTTCCTGCTCCGCCTTTAACTTTACCTCGAGGTCCGCCTGGAGCCGATGCATCTGTTCGTTGTGAGTCTTAGTGATCTCTAAGATCCGAGCCTCCATAAACTCGTTATGTTTCCGCACCTAAAAGGGAGAGGCCTGAGTCCTAAAGTTTAAGCGTGTGCTAATCAGTCATACCAGAAGACTCTTTAGGTTGACTAGGAGCTTCTCTTTCTCTTGGGAGGTCTCGAATTCGTCGTCGGCCAACCGGACGCGCTCCAGTTGCTCGTAGAGCAACATGAAGCCCGAATCAACGGCAGCCTGGCAATGATCCTTAACATCTTGCACAGACTCGGTGGCTACAAAGGAAAGAAGCTGCTGTGTTCTGTTGTTTGGGATGGGAATTGAATCCACAGAAACTCACGCAAATTCAAGATCGGGTCTTTATTTTTGACAACCCACTTGCTGTTTTCGTCGAGCTCAAGGGGCATACATTTGTACGTGCCAATCATCTCGGACTGCTGCGGATCTAATGATCCCAACGATTGTACAAAATCCGATTGATGGGATCTCAGCATCTGGATTCGCATGTGCGATTCGCCCTGGACTGCAAGAGAGTTGAAAAAAGAACCCGAGGGAAATGAGATGAGGGGTTAAACCTACGTGTGTCGAACGCGGTAGTGTCTTCCGTCGTGGCGAGGCTCTGGGGCTGCGCAGCTGTGAGGTTTATCCTTGTTCTCAGAATCTTGGCTTGTGGCTTCCCTAGGTCTGTCTTAGGCTCGTGGTCAGACCCCTGGCACGAGTCCGAGTCCATTACTGGAAATGGTCTTAAGGCAATGCTGCCATTGAACTCTTCTGGAACCCCACCTCTCGAATACCTTCCAAGCGACATTGACCTCCTGGGTCGGGATGTAAGTGCCGGTGAGCTTGATTCTTGACTCGCGACCTGGAGAATATTCCTTTTTAGGTGGCTCAGACTCCCCGCCCACCCTTCTATCGAAGCAACTCACCCATAAATTATTTACCAAGGCGCGAAGAAGGCTAGTCTTCGTGTCTGCAATGAATTGAAGAGGAGTGTACTTAGTTGGGTTCATAAATGCTAGGGGACTGGTAACTCACGGCGAATGTTAATCGGGATTAGTGGCATATTAAATATTTAAATAGTGATGCAATAGAAAAAAAAGAGAATCAATTTATAACAATAATAATTTTAACTGTAGTTTGGAAGTCAGAAAATTTGTGAATGTTCAGTCATACTGTCACAGCTAGTGCCTATGTTACTTGTACTGAGATCTGGCTTCCGATTAATTTATGAAAGTTGGAGCATGTACGAGAATAAAGTGAAAGACTCACCATAGAATTATCTATCCAGCCTGTGCATGCGACGAGGCCAAGTACGAGGTGGGTTGCGTTTCAACGACTTTAAACTTAAAAGTGTATTTTCATGAACTTTTTTTTTAATTTAATAGGTGTAGTCTCTAAATTTTAAAGCTATCTAAACTACCAAGAATATGCAGGAATCTAACTGATTAGGTAAAAAACATTTCAATACGAAAAAAGTCATTATTACTTAGGATTCAAAGCAGCTTGGAAACAGATAACATTTTCTGGGCATACCTCTTTTAGCTCGGCAAATTTGTTGAAATGTAGCAAATGTGTAGTTACCATGTAAAAAGGGACATTTGTTTTGAACTTCATGTTCAAACCTTATTTTAAACACAATTTAGTAAAGGGAGCTTCTAAATTTAGCCAAGCTTATAGAAAACTGATTCATTAATCGGGTAAAATTTTATTTTTTGCGCTGAGGGTTTTAGTTGGCCAACAATATTCAACGGAATATCAAAATAGAGAAATATCGTCGATGTCAAGATTTCTTCGTAAAAATGCGCTTATCGCACAAAAGTATCGCCAAATACCTGTGCATCGCTAAGATAAATAATAATCAAAATTAGCGGGTATATCTGATCTGATATATAGCAAAATATCGTCTATTTACTCAGAAAACTAGTTCCGTTGATGATGTATCCAAAAAAATAACCTATTTTCGCCGGTACAATACACATCACCTAAAAATATCAGAACAAAATATATATCGATATATTGATAGATCAAAATGAAAATCTCTAACTGCCCCCCTTCCGTTTTCAACAAGCAAGCCCCAACACTAGCCCCCAACTAGTCCAACGTCGGTGGTGGATAAAACCGCCGCGGTCGCGAAACACAGAAAACAGAAGTAACGCCGAATACGTTTATAAAAGTTTAGAATATCAATTGCGTTGATACAATGTTAAGGAGAGACACAATATCCCTTATTGATATTTCGATTTGTGAAAAATAACAATACCACCCAACCTCCCCTCGCACAGGACGCTCTATCGCTGTTGAGTCAACCCCCACCCGCGTCATTGTTTTTGTTTGTTGTGTGTTTAATGTTTTGATCAATGAAAACATTCGATTAAATGGACGCTGATTTGTAAATGTGTTGCGCGGATAAATAAGCCAGAGAAATAGGGACCGTGCAATGCATTCTGCCGCCGGGAAGTTCATGAGAATTTGACATTTATGTGGATGTTGTGGCTGCGCCAAGCCGCTTGCTGCAAAAACAACTAAATCTAAGACTGCTGCAGCAGCGTGGGTCGAATTCGCGCGGGACACACCCACCCAAAAACAAAAGTAGTCCAAAGGCCGCAATTTTTCAGTGGTGTAGTTTATGCACACACATACATATACGTGGTTGTCGTGTGAGTGTGTGTGATTGTGGAAAGGAACCGGGGGCGGGTAGCAGAGGGACCGGTTTCGCAGAGCGCGATTTGAGAGTAATTGACAAAGCAAACAAATACTCGTACAACAACGAATGCCGTCATAAACGAACTACCAAATGGTCCAGTGAACGCGGACTCCAATAAGAAAGAGATTCACCATCCATCCTGTAGGGCGACTGCAACGTCGAAAACGATGCAACAATCCTGCCCCGGAATCTATAATTAGCTATATTCAGAGTACGAGTCCCACGCCCTAAACATGGGCATGCCTCCGGTGCAGACCCAACCGGGCACATTCCTTGTGGCCCTTGGCCTCTGCTGCTGGCTTCTGGCGACGGCCACCGCACACAACTGTCAGCACCAGCATCCCAAAGCCCATGAGGTAAGTGCCGTCGATTTTGGGGAAGAGGAGGAGGAATCGTAGCGTTGCCAGGAAACGAAAGAAAAGCAAACACACAAATAAAGAGAACTCCACAAAATGTCCCTTTTGTAGTAGCTTTGCATAAACGCTACTTGTAGCGAACAAAGGGTACATTCGGTTCATTTTGATGTTTGTTAAAGTCCAAACGAAGCGTCTTCTATAAAGTCAGCGCATCATTAATTTTCCTTCCCGAGCCAGAGCAACAAATCGAGTTCTGTAAACGCATAGAAGCTGAATGTTGTATTCGATTTTTCCAAGCAAAATGATACAATTATGGGGAAAAAATCGTTTCATTGCAATACATGAACATTATGAGAGTATATAAGGACATCAACACGAATATGAGTGGTGGTTATATTATAGTCGAAATACGCGGAATTTCCGCTAGCTGAGCACCCATTCTACCCATTTGACGAAAGCTCCTAATTGGTCTTGTTTTCAAAGGAGGATTTTCCACAAATACACCTAATTAGAGTGTCATTAAAGTTAAATTAGGTTTCTCACGCAGCCAGCCACCCGAATGATTCTGGTTAAAAGCAAGAGCAATGGAAACCGCAGCTTATTGACTAATGCCACTGGATGCATAATTATTTGCGCACTTAAGATTCAGCAGAGGCAGTACAGTGCATGCAATGTGGTTACCAGAGGTTGGGTTGGGTTGGGTTCGTTGGATGGTTGCCTCACTGCCAGCACCTGCAGCTACTATACCTATGTATGAGCGAGCGATCTGATCTAGTTATGGTGTTAATGTCAGACACTGGCCGTCAACTGGTTGCAGCCAGGTCCGTATTCTAACTGTTGCAGACAGTGCGTAATCGTATTGGTTTTTGGCTTTGAAAAAATACAGAATTTCGTAAATTAATTTAAAATTTTCGAGGCTACAAGTATCGGAAATATTTCACAAAATATCATAAAAGATTGACCATCAAGATAATCCAACCTTTTTCTGAAGGGTATTCAGATCTTTATACGGTCCATCCGAAGCTAAGATTCCATTATTTTGTTTTTGCTGCTTTGGGGATTTTCTCATATTTTATTTCTTTCCAATCAACGGCATTTTAATTGGCATGTCGCCATAAATAAAGGTCGCCTTCAATTGTGCAAAGGGGGAAATTTACATGACTAGTACTACAGTTCCAGTTCCAGTTCCAGTTCCACTTGCACTCCTCTCCGCCTCCGGAGTAAAAGTGACTTGAGAGAATTAATTCACGCTGCCTGTTTGTATCTAACGATGCTGTCGAGGTTGCCCGGCGGGCAATTAACTTAATTATCTTTAACTTAAAGTGCAAAATATACCGCCAGAGGCCGTCTCCCTTTCAACCCAGAGATCTCGCTCTCTCTCTCTCACTCACAATTTCAGATTGATCCTGTCACGTGCCGTGATTGTGGATATTAAAGAAATAAATACGAGTATATGCGGGATATATGTATGTATGTTTGTACTTTGACCGTAAACCCCCAAACCGCAAAGCTTTCGTTACTTTTATAAATGCTACATTGTACAGGGGTACACGTACATATATACTCGTATGTATGGCTGAACTGTCCAGCCGTCAACAGCCGGAGGAGCACACGATTCTAATTAAGCTGATATAAATTGAGTGGAAACAAGTACATAAATAAGCCCGGTAGGGTACGTACAATGTAAAATTTCCAAATTGAATCATTTGTCGACGTTGCAATGACAGCGATGCTGCGACCGGATGAGTGGATGAATGGGAATACAGATGCACTTCACTCGGGCATTGAGCGCCATCGTTGAATTTCTTAATAAAAGTATCATGAGACCTGAGAACTGAGTCATGCATCGACTTGCACTTAAATTCGAAGTTTGCCAATTGTAAGCTCCCTGAAGGCGTTTCCTACTTGAATTGATTTCGAGCTACAGATTTTTCTACTTAAGCTTCCTTTCGCTCTTCGCTTGAATTTCGCTCTCAAGATTAACGCTTGATGAAGCTTCAAGAAGTTCGGTTGGCTGCGTGGCAAAAGTTTGCTCTCCCCGTAAATTATAATCTGTTGGAATTTTTTTTCGCAGAAAGGTCTGTGAATATGCATGATTTTGTTTGCACTTTGGCTTTCATGTTTTTCTTTATGAAAATGTTTCAAAAGGTGTTTGAAATCGTCTTTCAAGCCCTCAAGTATATGTTTATTATTAAAACTATATTTTGAAATTTAATCTAGATTTAAGTTTGGTTCAGTGTAGAGAAGCCCGCTTTCTGGAGCGCCAGAGGTAAATGGAGCACATTTTGTTCCGTTGTTCTGCTTGTCATTTTCAATAAACGACTCGTTATCCATTGTACAATAATAAGCGAATTATAAGCTTCTGTTATACAGTCTCTCAGCTGCAGCAACTCATGTATCAAGCACGTGGAATGGTGGAGCGTGGGGGGGAGGCGTGGGGCCTAGAAAGTGAGAAATATGACGGGCACATCAGCAGAACTTGTTGCTGTTGCTCAATCCAATTACTGCAGCAAATGCTGGATAAGCCGGAGAAGCATTCAACAGAGGAGGGTGTAGCTGGAGGAAAAACCGTGGGGGGGTAGATGTTATAAAAGCAGTAGAAACTGCCGTCCCCCGGCAAATCAGCATGCGAATGAATATCTTGAATTTATCTCCGCTACGAGGCAAGTGAAAACACGTTTAATGAAAGCAAACTGTAGTTTGCATAAACGTAGTGGGCTATGAACGTACTACAGACCGCTTCAGGGCCATTAAATGAAATGGTTTTGAAACAAACTTGGCAAACTGCCAACAAGCGAACAAGTGTCATGTGCAGGAGAAGAGAAGTTTCATTGTACATACTCGTATTGTAACCAGTACAGTACAACTTCCCTAAAGACAACTTCACCGAACCGAACTATCAGCAGCTCGGACTGTAGTTTCTTATACCAGGATATGCATATTCTTCTCCAGCTGGGTCTCTTTTTTAAAAATTAAATAAACAATTTAATAACAAACTCCTATCTTTCTTGAATCAAATGTATAGAAGCAAACAATCTGTCCTAATTAAGAACAATTTTTACGATTCAATAATTATGTAAACATGTATGATGACGGGTCTTGCTTCAAGTATCTGACAATGTAATTGTGGATTAATTTCAATAAAAAATAAATATTTATTTTATGTTTAATTACATAAAGTTAACATGATATGCAAAATATACACAGATAACGTAAAAAATACAAAAATTAACACATACGTACTCGTACGAGGATTGCCCTTTAAACATTCATGTTTTTTTTGTGTAATCTGTTGGTTGAAGTGAGTGAAGTTCGACTGTACCATGTACTGCAACAGGAAACGTTATGATGGTCGAGGTCATTCATAAAGTATGGGATCCCTTGCACAAGCCAACTAAAGCCCCGCATCGGCATCTGGCAGGCAGGCCTTTTCCTCGCTCTATTCTCGGCGTGCCAATTGCAGGAATTTCAATTTGAACGGAACGCTCACACGGGGTTGTGCGGGTACGTGCCTGAAAATGCAACTATTCCATTTGTTTTGATGGAAAGGCAAACAGAAGGCAGGGCAGACCACGCCAGAACGGAACCGATTAATAACAGTAAGCTGCGTAAATTGAATGAGATGTACAGACAGTGCTAATGGGCTATAATCCGCGTGATCAGCTAGTGCTTGGGGGCAGGCCATCATTGAATGCATTTAATGTTTTCGATTAAGTAACACAGTGTCAGGCCGGTGCCGGGGCCGGCCCCAGTCGCGTCCCCCGCTGTAGTCCCCGCCGTACACTTCCAATGCGGTCAAGCTGTGAGGTAAGAAATAAATTGAGTAAAATAATAATCAGCAAACAGATGAGGCAGAGAGCGGTACGGACAGACACCAAAAGAGAGCATCGCAAAGTTGCACAGCCATACAGCCATTCAGCATGCAAAGTAGCCGTCGGCAAAAAAAAGAGCAGCTCAATATTACAACAAACAATTAACGGAAAACGAAGAGTCGGGAGAGCGGAACAGTGCGAGAATACCTGATAGTGAGATTGAGAGTGGCGTGCCAATGAAAGTGAAAGCACAAACAAAATGCTCAATGGAAAGCACCAACAACACACTGGCTTGAAAGCTTCGACGGCCCGTACCATTGATCTGCCGAACTTGAGCCGAGCATTGAACGAACGCAGGTGACGGTGACAGTCGTTAAAAGCCGAAAAGGAAGAGAGTCGGAGACGGAGTCAAAGAAATGTTGTCATGCACGGCCGACCGACAGACACACAGACAGATAGACAGACAGAGACGTAAATAATTACTCAACCGCCGATCGATGATCGATTCCCGCTCCCAAATTAGCATGCGCAACTGGACAAACCGCGTTGGAGCTTCATAATCCGGCCAACTTGTGGTGCGCCCCGCCCCTGCGCATGCCGCCCCAAGGCACGGGCTGGGCAGGGCAGGCGTGGTGCGTGTCTTCGGGTTTTTTTGCTATTTATGCTTACCAGTTTTTGTGCAGCTTATTTGTTTGGCTTTAAAAGTAAATACGGGAGGTAATCAAGCAGGCGCAGGCGCAGGCGCAGCCAACTGTGGCTGAAGCGCTACATTTCTCTTTTCTTTATTTGCTTTGATACACTTTTTGTGCATATACCCTTGCCAAGGGTATGCCAATTTCTCGGGAGGAGTTTGTAACGCCGAGAAGGTCAACAGGAGCCGAAACAGAGATGAATGCTTAAGGAGTTTTAAGCTTATTTAAAATAACATCAAGCTAAGGAAAGTTCAAGGTTATACGTTGAACATTGATCACATTAATGTGGCTTTACGCAACTTTTCGATGAATCAAAAAGGGTATTTTAAGCTTCGGTTCGCCGAAGCAGGCCTTTCTTTCTTTTTTGCCTTGCTATAATTTTTGCCTTAAACGTGAGTCGCATATCCAAAGCTGGACACGCTCGAATGTGGCCCACAAACCGAGAAAATTTGTTAGATATTCCAATCTGTGTGTTTTGAATGCAAGCCAGTTGGCCATTACGTCTTATCGGAGATTGAATAAGCGTATAGTATGTAGGTGCATGCTGCGATAGTTAGAAAGTGTGTCCGAAAAGGGTCCAGAGTGAATCACCCACGCAAAGTACCGCAAAAAAAGTCTTCAGTCATTCTTTGAAAACTCTTTGAGCCTCAAAAGCATAGTATTAAATAAATACAAATCATTTATAGTATAGAACAGAGCCATTAATTTCCAAACCACGCACTTTGCCTGAATACCAAGTTGTATGTAGTCCATATTGGCCAAATTCTACGGGAAATTTCTCGAGAACTGCCGCTTCATCTGGAGTCCAATGCATCAGACTCACTTCAGTACCAGCCTTGAAAAAAGTTCCATCGAAAGTGTTCGTGATAGTCCAAGCAATAGACTCACCAAATACGGACAGGTGTGATTTACATTCGTATACTGCTTTAATGTTGAGTAAATTAAATTGGGAAGAAATAGTTTTCGGCGGTTCCTGAAGAACATGCAAGCATCCACCTTCATATCATATAGAAACGGATGCCAGCCTCCGCTTTCGCGTTTCAACAATCGAAAATGGATTTGAAACTGAAAAAATATACATACTATATGCAGTTTATGAAGTCTTTTTTGATGGATCTCGGATCACTAGTTACGTCTGTAATGGTTCTGTTCAAATATGCCACAATATTCATCATATTGCGCTTCCGATCAATTGCCTTGATGGCACACTCTTTGATCCCTCCCAGCTGTGGGCTAAGAACCTCGCAGGCCAGAGAATTGAACTTGTAGGAGCCCTCAACCTAAGGGATATTAGAGTAGAGATTCAAACTCAGAAGAGAGCCACACTCACATAGAAATAAGTTAGGCTTCCCAGGAATATTGCAGAAAAATAAACCATTTGTTGTGCTCTCGTCATCCTTTCGATTTGAACTGGAATATTTCTGGAGATCATACAACACTTTATTAGTGTTCTGTTGATGTTGTTTTAATTATTTAAAAATGAAATTAAATGTGAATTTATAAATCATTTGTCGATTTAATGATTGTTGTCCAAGCGAATCGATTAATGAAATGCATTCACTCGCATCCATCGAAGAATGCCTTTGGGTTGCATTCACCGCCGCCTCTCTCTCTCTCCCCTCCCTCCCTCTCCCCTCTCGCTAATGGCTGTCCAAAACGGTATTGTGCGTCATAATCTTTCACCTGCCAAACGTTTCGCAGATGATTTGTAATTTGTGAGGTTTTTCAAATGCCTATTGAATGCATTCAACCGCAGAGACGTCGAGTTATTGGATCAATGAAGGGGATACGGGGGGCAAGTGAAGTTTTGATCGTCACGATTGAAGCCGGCTCTTTGAAGGCTTACGCTTTGCCCATCTTTGTCTCAAAGACAGATGATACTTTTGAAGGGGTGTTGCCTGGAGACGGGGGTTTTTGAGAGATGATATAGCACATTGTAACTGCACGTGACAAGTGGCCCTTGAAAGCTTACTCATAATGATGACTATCCCCAAGATCACCTGCGCCCTGCGAAGAGGGGGAGCTTAAATCATTCCCCCCTTCAGCACTTCAATCATTCCCTTCAGCACTTCAATCCTCCCCCCTTTCGCACTTCAATCATTCCCTTCAGCACTTCAATCCTCCCCCCTTTCGCACTTCAATCAGCCTCTGTTTGTTCAGCTCATTTCAAGGCCAAACTCTTTTGTCAGTCTCTTAGATAAATATCGCCATTTGCCATAGCTATTACCCATTACCTATTACCATTGTTGTTCTGCGACAAATAGGAGCTGGTTCTGGCTCTGGCTCTGGTTCTATGGGTACGTACGTGCAGGTGTCTCTTGGTGCCATTTAGCAGCACTCGGCAGCCGTGAACATTCCCCACACTTGGGAACACCTCACAAATCACTTCCCACGGCATCGTTTATGGCAGGGATCATGGCTTTTTATCAATTAAAGCCCCAGCTGAATCGTCTGTCAATCCATTTTGTGTGCAAATTAGCTGTATTATTTTGTTCCTTTGTTGTCTGGCTTTTACTTTTACTTTCTGTATGTTCTTGATGGATGTGGCTGCTGCTGGGGCCTCTTTATTACTCCAGATAAGCCCTAGGCCACTCAGACCATATCATTTTCACTTTAATGGACCCTCCCAAGGCAATTGACGTGAAATTGAATAGCTTTCAAGACCAGTCAAGACCGCCCCCGCCATTAGTAGACTCACTCGAAGGAGGGAGCCCAGACGCCGCAACCTTAAATGAAAATATTAATAGCATGCCTCAGTCTTGCCTGTGTGTGTGCATCTCTGAGATACTTGCATCAAATTTATGCCGTTGAGTGTCGCTGTCTGTCAAGAGATTATCATCTGGCCCCTGCCATGCATATTCCACGAAGACATCTAATTTATTCCTATTAATTGGCACACATTGCACAATGACCGCAAAGCATATTTATTATTATTATTTCTATTTTGGGCAAAAGACAAAAGCCAGCAAAAAAAACAATACCCACTAATAAATGAGCAGAGAAAAAATACAATATAAGGGAAACAAGCAACACCAATCATTGACATTTTGGCTCTGCGATGTGCCAATCGTTCGACATTTTGGCGGGCAATTTAAAATTAATTTCCCTGCAATTTGCACAGACCAATTACCGCTTTTGCCTTTGCCTTTGCCTTTGGGTTTTCGGGTTTTGTGTGTTTGTGTGGCCTTTGTGTGACATGTCGTCATTTAAAATGTTAACAACAATATGAGAAAAATAGCCACAAAATTGAGCAGTTTTCGCTTTCGTTTAAGCTCCGCTGAGTGATTTTCTCAGTCTCCCTTTCAATCTCTCTCTCCATCTTTATCTCATTATTTATCTCTTTCGCTTTTATAGGTCGTCCATGGCGTGCGCATCCAACTGGCTGATAGCGATGAAGACGACGCCACCGGCAGCAGCGACGCAGCCGTGCATAGCGTGCGCCGGCGCAGCGTCACCGCCGAGCAGCCGCTGCGCATTCTGCTCGTCTATGATGACTCCGTTTACAGGTGAGTGCCAGCCACCAGCCACCAGCACCAGCTACAGCTCTAAAAAGTCCAGTCTCCAGAGTTTAGGGAAACGAAGTTTGTATACTCTTATTGTTGGGGGACCTTGAAAGTCAACCGTTTGTGGGGGAGTCTGCTACTCAAAAGAAAACACAAACTGAAAAAGATGTATAAATGATACGGGTAGATTTCTTTCTGTGGCAAATAGAACCAATCAATGCTCTTGAAGGATACACCTAATTCCGTTTTTAAACGGTTGATTGGTTCCAGAAAAAACCGTGTACAAAATTTATTTATTTGTGTTGTGTTATGTTGCATCGTGCTAAATGGAATAAAATCGTGTAAAAAAATTTAAAATTTTGATTTTCAAACCGTGTTAAATACAGAATTAGGTGTATTTTATTTTTTTCCATTTCCTATTGATTTTGTCAGCCCATGCACTCGAGAAAGAAATCTTTCCATTAGCTAAGAGCCAGGATTTTGGAATTTGGGAGGAGTCCAACAAGAACAGTAACAACAACAACAACAAAACCCTTTTCGGCGAGACTCGAGTCGATGAACCGCATCACGCACACTATGTGTATTTTGTTTTTGCACTCTCGGTCGCGAGCATCGGTCCCAGTCTCCCAAAGCATTTTTTTTTGCTTTCTCAGGCCCAAGCCTCGCTCCCAGTCTCGGTTGCATGTCATTTCGTTGTTTTGCATTCTCGGTCATACTCTTTCCACTTTTCGCTTGGGCATCGATGAATATATCTCGGATTAAGGAGAGGAATAGGTGCAATGGGAGCAAGGACGTGCCCTGCAGTAAAACTATAATTCCCCCGGCTTCCCCGGCTTGTCTAAAATGATCATACCCTCCTCTGTCCTAGGGTATGGAAATTGCCTTTAATTGCACTTTAATGGCAGGCAGCCAAGCAAACAGCAAAACAGTTTACAATCTGACTTGGCCGAATGTCAAGTTAAGGCCTCACAAAAAAAAGCAAAAACGTATCGTATCCAAGAAAACAGCTCACTCTGCTAACTGTATCTGTATCTGTATCTGTGTGTTGCTTTGGCCATGCACCGTTACCGAGTCGAGTCGAGTTGAGTAACACTTGAAGTCCAAATTGGTTTTTCAGTGCGGCGCGGGTTCCGGAGCAGCCGCAATTTGTTCAAATTAACGCAGCTAGGCGCGGTGGTGTCTCTCCTAAGGTTAGCCGTAGCCCCAGCGGTTGCTCCACCACATCCCATCCACATGGTCAGGTACCAATTTACAGTAAAATCGAACGTCCCCTCGATTAGCGAGCGACAGCAGAGCGGACAAGGTCAGCAGGAAAACTTACTTGACTCGATTTGGCTTCGATATCAATCTGTCTATTAATAATATGGCACATATAAGTGGCTGAAACAGGTGTGTACAGTGCGTTTCACAAGCATCAGGCAGATATTGGAGGGCAATAAAAGATGCGGATAAAAAGGCACTATTCCAATGACAGATCATTTATTTATTCAGAACACTCCTTAACTGGATAGACTAACTTATTTCTAACTTAAATAATAACAAAATATAGCAAAATTATACATGGAAAAGGAAGAGATCTGTAAGCAATCGTCTGACGGTTCCCTGGCAGCGCTTTGTGCTGCCGAAGCGCCCTACAGATGGGTTCATTAAAGCCATAGTTAGCCAAAGGGTGCCTGGGTCCTTAGGCTTCTGGCATGCGTACAGATCGGGTAGCAGGTCAGGGCTATCGATGTAGCCCACTAGAAGGTCATAGATAAAGATCTGAGCCGCAATGGTCCTTCGATCCTCCAGAGAAGAGAGATGCACAAGGCGACATCCTTCGATCCTCCAGAGAGAAGAGATGCATGAAGCGACAGGAACAGGGCAAAGGCTGGAGTGCAAATTTCAGAAGCTTCCTGCGCAGTCTCTCGATGCGTCTCTTGGGTAACATAGCGGCAAATAGAATACCTTAGGAGGACACGTTCCCAGTCCTTTGAAAGAGGGACAAATATATCAATTGTCCGCCATTTATACGGTAGCTAACTTCTAACTTCCCAACAGGCTGAAATCAATTATGAAAATCTGAAAATCTGAAAATCTCTACTCGTAAAGAAGCTCCTGTTGCTGCTGTCTCTTAAGGGATTTCCCAATAACAGGTCGTCCCCCGTTTGTTTTTCCGAAAACTGAAAGCTAATCAACGCAAAATCCTCTTATATTTCCATGCCTACGCCACGTCGTTCCCTTTCAGGCTGGAGGAGGAGAAGTTCAATTTGATTAACGTAAGTGGACATTTGCTGATTCTCAAAGACATTTAATAATGCACCCCTCTGCCCTTTCAGGACACTGTGCTGCCGGAGGCCGTGCAGTTCTGGGAACAGGCCCTGATGGTCCGAGAGACCAAGGGTATTATACGATTGAATAGGTAAGGTTCAGGGACAAAACCAGTGCAGTGACCAATAATAAAAAATTCATGAATTGACATCTGTTTGTGTTTTTGTTCTGCAGAAAATGCGACAGCACGCAGGTCTATGTGAAGAACGGCCACACCCACTGCATTGACCAATGCAAGGCAACAACAATGTGCGGCGAGGTGCAGGTGCCCAACGAGCATTTGGATGTGGGTTTGCCCTTTCTCCTTCCCCCGAATTTCGCATGAATCCTTTTCTCTAATGCGAATCGATTGTGTTTCAGGTTTGTCGAGTATGCAATGCCACTGGCCAGAATTGCCGGATAGACAGCAATACCCAGCCAGGAGACGGCATCCAGAATGCGGACTTTGTGTTCTATGTTTCGGCACGGCAGACGCAACGCTGCTTCAAGGGCCTAACAGTCGCCTATGCGGCCCACTGTCAGCAGGAGGCGGCCCTGGATCGTCCCATAGCCGGGCACGCCAATCTCTGTCCGGAGAGCATTAGCACCAAGCCGCAGGAGCTGCAGACGCTCATATCCACAGTCAAGCATGAGATCCTGCATGCCCTGGGCTTCTCCGTGAGTCTCTATGCCTTCTTCAGGGATGACGAAGGACGACCGCGCACCCCGCGCAAATCGGAAACAGGCAAGCCGTTCCTGAACGAAAAGTAAGCATAGAATTAAAAAAAAGGAACCTACATACTAGTACTTACGTATACTAAACATGATCTCCTTTCAGATTGCAAATCCATCAGTGGAGCAACGAGACCATACGCAAGGTGGTGCGCGAGAACTGGTCTGTGCGTGGTGGCCATGTCAATAAGGAGATCGATATGATGGTGACGCCTCGCGTGGTGGCCGAGGCGCGTGCCCACTTCGACTGTGATAAACTCGAGGGGGCTGAGCTAGAGGATCAGGGCGGCGAGGGCACCGCCCTGACTCACTGGGAGAAGCGCATACTCGAGAACGAGGCCATGACTGGCACGCACACACAGTCGCCGGTCTTCTCACGCATCACCCTCGCCCTGATGGAGGATTCCGGCTGGTATCGGGCCAACTACTCGATGGCCACTCCCCTTAGCTGGGGCAAGGGTCTTGGCTGCTCGTTTGCCATGCGCAGCTGCAAGGATTGGATACAAATGAATCATGCCAGGTGGGAAATAGAGTCTGCTCTTCCACACGGATAGCCAAGTACTTACTGTTCTGTCTGTTTTTATCTCCACAGAGGCCGCTCCATACATCCGTTCTGCTCGAAGGTCAAGCAGGATCCGCTGCAGACCGAATGCACCGACGATCGCAACTCGGTGGCGCTGTGCAATCTCATCCGGCACGACTACGAGCTGCCCAAGAGCTATCAGAACTTTGACAGCCTCCACAATGTGAAAAGCGGCGAAGAGGGCTTTACGGCGGCTCCGTTTCGCTGGCGGACCACTGTCCCTACATACAGGAGTTCACCTGGCGCAGCAAGAACATCATAGTGCGCGGCTCCCACTGTCGCTTCGTGGAGAATAATCCGAGTAACTACAAGATTTCTGTTTATTTTGCTCTTTGCTAAAGCAACTCCCTTGCAGAGCCGGAGAAGAACTTTGCCTTGGAGAGCTACGGCCATGGCTCAAAGTGCTTTGATCATAGCGAGGCCATGTGGGAGGAGCGCTCCTGCCATCAGACCCGCGAATGGCAGCACTGGGGCAGCGGCTGCTACAAGTACACCTGTTTCGATGGTCGTTTGCACATCCTGGTGGGCAACTACACCTACAAGTGCTCGTTCCCCGGCCAAAAACTCTCCATTCGCATTGCCGCCAATGGCTGGCTGCACAAGGGTGCGATCATGTGTCCGCCCTGTCATGAGCTGTGCGGCTCCCACTTTGCCGCCCAGGGCAAACAGTGCCGGCCCGGTGAGGAGGCCGATCCACTCAACAAATACCCGCGCGACAATCTAGCCTGTGGCGCGGACAGCAGACACCAACGTTCTGTGGCCATAATCAGTGCTGCACTCTTGCTGGCGGCGGGTCTGCGGCTGGGGCATAGTTAGGCTGTCCCTGTCCGCCCGGCCAACAGTCGCTGATCCACTTGAAAGCAGTTTTATTGCAGTTGCTCTACGTGTATTTAGTGAAATTTGTACATTTTAGCTGTATCATAAGCTCAATTCGTCTAACTATAGGGCCCTCTGTAATCGTAACTCCCATTCCCTGTCCTCCCATATCTAGCTATACTTCTAATTGTAAATGTATTTTGTCCATCCCTACATGTGATCTTTGTTAAGTGTGTCCGTGAGAGATCGAATCACAGCAAACGAGGAGGACATTCACGGGCAGCTCTAAGTTCTAAACATTCCAAAGCCCGAGGCAACTTTATTTGATGTTCGGGAGTCCCAGTCCCGGCTCTGTGTTGTTATTTTGTTTCGCATCGGCAAAAAAAAATACTTTGTTATTTATTTTAATTGTTTAATTCTCGTTTTTCGAAATTCGTTGATTTGATTTTCATGTGATCTACATATTTACTCGATGATTAGTTTCTCGTCTAAGTTTAAAGTGTTTCAAGCTCAGTTTCAGCTGCCTATCGAGCATTTAATGAATGTATGTATGTGAACTCTGCCCTCAAATTGTAATATGTATTCTGTACTCTGTAGTGGGGATAGACTTGTGTGAGAATTGTGAATAAACCAAGACACCATACCATGGATATTGTATTGCAAGAAGTTAGGCTGGTTTCCATGTTGTCTTTAAATAAAGTTTATTGTAAAGTCTATTATAATACTTTCCTATTGAATACGGTTTGAATAGGGGCTTACAGATCCCCTACCAGTTCGTAGAGGATCTCGCTCTCACCTTCCGTGTCCTTTGCTGGAGATTCTTTTGCTTTTCCATTACTTTTCGGCTTCCTTTTAAAGCGTTTGGCAGGGCTCTTGATGCGATTCGAGCTAATCAATGATATTATAGGTGATAATTGGTTATTATAGTCTTAATCGTTGTACTTACGCCTTTGCCAGCTCTTCGAGTACGGGCAAAATTGTGGAACGTGACACTCCTTTGGACTCCTCCTCTTCCAGCTCCTTGGGATGCGCCTTACGCTTATGCGAACGACAATTGGAGCCATTGGAGAAGTCCTTGTCGCAGAAATTGCACTTGTACGGCCGTATGCCCGTGTGCAGGATGAGATGGGACTTCAATGTTTTGGTTCGCTTGAATTCCGCTCCGCACTGCTCACATTTGTGCTGCCTCTTGTCGGAGTGGACTACTTTGTGCTTGTTGAAGGTTCGCCGCGTCTTGAGCTTCAGGCCGCAGATGTTGCACTCGTAGACAGTGGCACTGTGCGTGTCGGCATGCACCTGGAAGTGGTTCAGAGATTAGTGATGCTCGGAGATGACTCCATGGCTCTACTCTACCCTGAGTCTGGCCTTGTTCTTGAAGCGTCGCTGACAGACGGGGCATTCAAAGGGACACTCGTCGGTGTGGACCAGCTTGTGGTCATTGAGAGCGCTGAGTAAATTGAAGCTTCTGCCACAGATATCGCAAATGTAGGGCTTGATGTCATTATGGATGCCCTCGATGTGGCGCTTGAGTGTTCCTGACGTGGTAAAGAGCTTCGAACAGTGGGGGCAGGAATTGTCCGCCTTCTCCTTGGCCGGCAAGTGGGTGCGCTCGTGGGTCTGCAGCTGAGGCACGGTCGGAAAGATGGCCCCGCATTGCTTGCACTCGAGATTGGGCAAGTCGTCGGGCATGACATTATGCACGTCCAGCATGTGTCTCTTGTAAGCATTCGGCTTTTTGTAGGTTTTGCAGCAGATATCGCATTTGTATGAGTGTATGGTAGCTTTCTCATCCAAGTGGTCTGGCCTAGGGTCATCCTCTACATCCGATTCTGTGCATATTTCCTGCTCTATTTTTACTATTTCCGCATCATCGGGCGGCTCCTCTGATGGCTCTTTGTACGCATCCACATTATATTCCTCGCCTTCGCTCTGATCTATCATGTCGGAATCCTCGTCGATGCACTCCTCTACTATTTCATCCTCCATACAGTCTGGAAGTTCCTCTGCCTCAACATACTCTTCTTGCGCTTCCACTTCCTGCTCCTCGGACATTTCTCGTTCTTCCTCATCCATTATCTCCTGCACTCGGAAATGCTCTTCTACTTCCTGTTCAATTACTTTCTCCGGCAAGCGCCGCGGCGGCGCGACTGCTCTCGACATGACGTGCTTCCACTCGTCGGTCAGTAGACCGCAATCTGTTCGCAGCTCTTCAAAGTCCACATACCCATCCGGCGATAGGCTCTGCAATCTATTGAAGAGCGTCTGGACGCGTCGCACCCGCTCCGAGAACTCAATCAGGCACTCCATTAGCGTAAAGCATTCCACACACAAGTGGTTGCTCAGTTCGTCCTCCACTTTGATCTGCAACGATAGGTTTTGTTTAAATATCTATTTATTGGCAGAGCCCATTCACTTTTTACATCCACCCAGAAGTATTTGCCAATGGCCATAGCCAACATGCTCGTCCAGGAGGACTGCTGGTCCTGCTGATGACGCGCATAGACGTTCGCGTTCTGCGGGTGGTCCTTAGCGCACAGGCGACACCATTTGTGCCAGGCAGATGCACTTGCATTGGCCACTGCCCCTCCAGCTCCATGGTTGGTCATTCTGAATTCGCAATCATCGAAAATGTAAGATGTGTTAAATTGTTTATGTTTTGTAAAAGTACGCGCTAGTCGAAAAATAGGAAATTTGCGCAGAGTTGAGCTGCCATATCATCAAAAAAAGATGAAATCTTTGGTATTTTTAGCATACCAAATATTAGGTTACTTTAACCCATTTAAAAACCCATTTAAATGATGAAGAATTTTAGCGCCAAACTGGTGATAGATATCGCAATAATTATTTTTGTTAAGTGCAGCAGAAAGATGGATCCCACGCTGTTTTCTCCGCCGTTCCAGTCCGCTCGCCGTCGGTACCTCCCCCTAGGGGTATTCCGCCGTAGCTCCTAGTCCTCTCGGGAGGTCCAAGGGATGTGCTCCTGGCTGGCGGTCCTGCTGCGGGTCATAGCCCATGATGCCGATGCTGTGTCGCTGAGTCGAGGCGTCCCGTCCGCTGCAGCCGGGACCAGTGATCGTCGGCGGAATTTTTGGTTCACGCCCACGGAAAATAATGTCAGCCAACACGCCGCCGAATTAAACGCTGGGCGTTTAACGCCCGAACGTCACGAAAAGACATGCCGCGCCCCGGTCGGCTGCCGTATAGCTGAGATATAGCATACAAAAGAAACCAGTATTTTATTGATATGCAAATCCTAATCTTCGGAAGGCTATATCTCAGACAAATAGAGCCAGATCGGTGAAGGACCAACTGTCCCAGGATCGCGGGGATCCAGCCTGTCGATCGGCATCAAAATCTCGACTTCGAATATGAGGCCGATTTTTGGCAAATTTAATGATTTAAACGCTGGGCGTTTAACGCCCGAACGTCACGAAAAGACATGCCGCGCCCTGGTCGGCTTCCGTATAGCTGAGATATAGCATACAAAAGAAACCAGTATTTTATTGATATGCAAATCCAAATCTTCGGAAGGCTATATCTCAGACAAATAGAGCCAGATCGATGAAGGACCAACTGTCCCAGGATCGCGGGGATCCAGCCTGTCGATCGGCATCAAAATCTCGACTTCGAATATGAGGCCGATTTTTGGCAAATTTAATGATGGTTTTTTGTGAAAATCTTGAAAAAATGGATGTCACTTTTTCCGATTGCAGTCGATTGGCAGGGCTCTTCCGATCACGGAAAGACATGCCACGCCCAGATCGGTCCATAAATAGTCGAGATATAGCCAAAGATAATAAGAAAAAATCGGCCATTTTGGTGGCAAGTTGAGGATTGTTGTTGCGCAACAACAAAAATCGTTGGAGAAAATTAGTTTTTTCTAATTTAATTATTCGACATCGGAATCAAAATAATCCTTAACTAACCTATTTCTATCTTAAATAATAACAAAAAACAAAAATTACAAAATCATATATGAAATAGAAAAAAATCTATAATTAATCGTCAGATGGCTCCTTTCCCCTGGCAAAAGACGAATCGCATCCCAGCATCCCTGGCAATGCATTGTGCTGGCGAAGAGCCTAACAGATGGGCTCATTAAAGCCATAGTTGGTCCGGTGGAAATCAACCACAAAGGGTGCATGGGTCCTTAGACTCCTTGCAGGCGTACTCAAGCCAGTCCTACTAAGCAGGTCAGGGCAATCGATATTACCCACTAAGAGTTTATAGATAAAGATCTGATCCTAGAGGGAGGAGAGATGCACGAGGCGAAATCTGCGAACTTTCTGGATGCCAGGATGGGCTATAGCTTCAAAACGCGTAAGCGAATCAGTATATAATTAAGGACATAGTTTAAAATATATCTTCTTTCACAGAGGACTTACAAATGTACCATACGCATTACCTCAAACCGAGTCGTATCCGATTTCCCCCCGCCAGACGGAGTCCTATCCAAGCATAAGCGAGGGGTATTCGAGATAGACCGATTCCTATCATAGCCAGATACAACCATACATATCCCAGCAGGACAGAAGCGCACCCCCTGCAAGATCGGAACCTAACAAGCCATCGTCATCCTTCGACCTGGCCATCGACAAAAGGACTTTGACTATGGCAACCAAGGGAGGGACTACGCGGGCTACTAGACTCTAGATAGATCTTGTTGCAGTTAGGTTTAAGGATATACGCGTCCATATATTTAGATAGTAGATACAAATGTTTTCCACTTGTTTATTTATTTATACTAAGCTAAGTTATGATGAATAAAACTATTGAAAAATCATCCTTGTTGTATCCTGTTTTGGGGAAACTATCCCGATTACAAAAAGGCGTGGCACGCCTAGATCGGCCCACAAATAGACGAGAAAGGAATATATGTATGCTTGGGGTTGTTGGAGTCCTAACCGAAGGATCAAGGAAAATTTTCTGATCACAGTGGGCCATGGCACGCTCCGATCGAGCCACAAATAAGGGAGAAAACAAGATATATATGTCTGGAGAAAATATCCTTGATCCTTGGTCCTCGTTAAGGAATGCATTAGATCAAGGAAGCTATTCCAAACACAGAAAGCCGTCGCACGCCTAGATCGGGCCACAAATATTAGAGATAACAACAAAAGTTGTTTTTGTCAATTGTTGTACAACAACAAAATGGCTCGAGAATTTTAAATCTGGGATACCAGGCGAACAGAAATCACGCTAGTTTTTTTTTGCAATTTTTAATTTTATTTTTCGCTTTTGAACCCCCAAAATCGCTACGTTTTTTCATATTTTCTTTGGCCGCTCAAAATGGTCAAAAATGAGAATTTCAGGTCTGGGATACCAGGCGAACAGAAATCAGCAGAAGGTCGCTGGTTTTAATTTTTGAGTTTAATTCTGAGCAAAAGCAATAAAAATCTTAAATAATAATTATACTTGAGTTTTATTTTTTCTGATCAAAAATAATGATTAAGTCTAAGTTTTATCAAATAATCGTTAAAAGAAATTATATTGAAGAAAAACGGTAACGATTATTTTTAAAATCGTTACAAGTTCTTTTTATTATAATCATTATTTTTGATTAATTTGATAAAACTTAGAATTAATCATTATTTTTGATCAGAAAAAATAAAACTCAAGTATAATAATTATTTAAGATTTGTATTGCTTTTGCTCAGAATAAAAATCAAAAAATTAAAAAAAAACCAGCGACCTTCTGCTGATTTCTGTTCGCCTGGTATCCCAGACCTGAAATTTCTCATTTTTGACCATTTTGAGCGGCCAAAGAAAATATATGAAAAAACACTTTTGGGGTTCGAAAACCGAAATATAAAATTAAAAAAATTGCAAAAAAATAACTAGCGACCTTCTGCTGATTTCTGTTCGCCTGGTATCCCAGATTTAAAATTCTCGATTTTGGCCATTTGAGCGGTCGGCTGTTGTTGTTGTACAAAATTGACAACAACAACTTTTGTTGTTTTCTCCAATATTTGTGGCCCGATCTAGGCGTGCGACGGCTTCCTGTGTTTGGAATAGCTTCCTTGATCTAATGCATTCCTTAACGAGGACCAAGGATCAAGGATATTTTCTCCAGACATATATATCTTGTTTTCTCCCTTATTTGTGGCTCGATCGGAGCGTGGCATGGCCCACTGTGATCAGAAAATTTTCCTTGATCCTTCGGTTAGGACTCCAACAACCCCAAGCATACATATATTCCTTTCTCGTCTATTTGTGGGCCGATCTAGGCGTGCCACGCCTTTTTGTAATCGGGATAGTTTCCCCAAAACAGGATACAACAAGGATGATTTTTCAATAGTTTTATTCATCATAACTTAGCTTAGTATAAATAAATAAACAAGTGGAAAACATTTGTATCTACTATCTAAATATATGGACGCGTATATCCTTAAACCTAACAGCAAAGAGATCTATCTAGAGTCTAGTAGCCCGCGTAGTCCCTCCCTTGGATGCCATAGTCAAAGTCCTTTTGTCGATGGCCAGGTCGAAGGATGGCGATGGCTTGTTCTGTTCGGATCTTGCAAGGGGTGTGCTTCTGTCCTGCTGGGATATGATTCTGCCTGGCTGGGATAGGACTCGATCTGTCTCGAATACACCGCGGACTCGGTTTGTGGCAAAGCGTAGGGTACATAAGTCCTCTGTGAAGAAAGATTTTAGAAAATATCCATATATCAATATCATCCGGATGGGACGCCACATTGTCGACTCAGCGACACAGCAGCGGCATCATGGCTATGGCTCGCGGCAGGACAGCCAGTGGCTGCCACTGTCCAGCCAGGAGCACATCCAGTACGTGTGTTACTTATGTAGGTCCGTCCCAGGCATCTTATCCCATTCAAAAATCCCCAAATGGACTCTTAAATGAAATAAATACCCAAAAAACACACAAAAGGCGCTCTGTTACAAAAATAGCTTATATTTGTAAAAATTCAAATAACTTTCTACTTAGCGTTTAGTATTTATTGTATTTGTGTGTGTTATCAACAGCGTTAATTAGGTCCATCCTCACTCAAGCTCGTTTAGACGTTATGAGCATTCTTAATCTGTCCAATATTAAGTTCATCAGCGTTTAGTTTAGTTTAGCTTAGCAGCTTAGGTAAGTAAATTAAATAATGCACTAGACTTAGGCTACGTAGTTGTACGACACAAGAATTGTACAACAGAATACTAGGAATACTAGGCGTCGCTTCAACTGCCATTCTACGCTGCGTTCTCCGACTTCATTGTGGAGCTGGGCACAAGATCCCCGCCGGCGAGGAGATCGGCACTTGAGGCCACGGCCGTAAGTACGGCATTCGCCTGGGCAGCCATCGCCCCGGCCACAGCAGCGGCATCCACTCCCGGGGCCGTGCTGATGGTTCGGGCCAGATTCTTTTGCTGTCGCACCAGTTTCTCCTTTTCGCGGGCGGCCTTCAGTTTCTCGAAGTCATCTCCCTCGTCCTCGGGCTCGGCAGCGGCACTACTGGCCAGCATATCACTGGAGGACTTGAGGTCCATGTTCTCCACTGCAAACACATACAAAGTCAATCATTAGTCAGGTTTTGCTACTGCGAATGGGGGAATAAATCAAGTAAAACGTGCAACGACTATTAATATATCTAGGACTAAGGCTAGGCAGGGTTTCAGTATGAATTTTGGAAATCTACCTACTCGGTAGCCCAGCGGGTTCTTACAGAGGATACAATAATTCGGGGAGTCAGGGCTAAGCTTGGGCGGGTTAGTACTCAAAAAGTGGGCAAAGGTTTCAAAAACACATGCCAATTGTTACAAAAACTATTAAAACTATCAAAATGATATAAAAAATAAGAAAAAGTGACTATAAGAAACAAGGAGAACAATTAAATATTGAAAACCAACAACGATTACGCAGAGCAAGCTAAAGGATTCGAACAAGTTATTATGGCCAATGGAGGATAGGATGAACATTACCGTTCGTGATGAACCACCTGAAAACCTGCGGTGCATCGGGCCTCTCTTTATACGAGTAATTCGCGAATTGGTTGAAAATGAAGATACACAAACGTTAAATATGAGTTTAGGAAGCAGCAGGGAACGCATTCACGGTACCGTTCCCTCCCCATCCACCATCCGGATGGGGCCGGAACCCCGCACTTACCCGTCTCCCGACTGGCGGCCTTCTGTGGGTCATACAGCGACTTGCTGCTGTCCCCCACTGGGGAGCTGGGGGCCGTAGCGGCGTTCGACAGCAGCGAGGGACTGCCTCCGGCTGGTGCCGACGTGCTCAGCAAAGCATCCACTCCACCGGGCGGGAACAGGCTGGGCTCGTACTGCGAGTGGGCGCGATTGTACTCCAGCGGACGTGTCGGAATGTCCACCGGCTGTGAATGAGCCGGAGGTGGCGGCTGCATTGGCGCAGAGACTCCTCCTGCCGTTCCTGGGCCAAAGATATCCATGACATTGGGTCGCGGCTCGTTGGCGCGCATGGAGGTGATGGTGGCCTGCTCGTCCACCTCCTCGATGACCTGCTGGGTGATGCGCAAGCTACCCGCCGGCTTGCCAGCCGAGGTGGCCGATCCCACGTTTCCAGCCGTGAGACTGGCCGAACTGGCGCTGGCCGGGAACTTGTACGGTTTCTGATCATCGCTGGGCGTGGCCGATCCCGGTCGGCTGTCGTCGCGACTGAGGAACCTCTTGAGGGCCGAGGCCACGGTATTCACGCGTGACAACGTCCCCGACACGCTGACCAGCGACGGGGACGAGCCCAGGCGCATCTTTCCATTGCCTGCCGAGAAGTGTATCCCGCTGGCATCATCGGCCTGGAGGAGAGAATTGTCACATTAATACGGGACACTAAAGACAGTGAAAGTGTGTGGTGTGGGTTCCGTTTTGTTACTTGCAACCGTTCAGTGCGGTGGTGCAGTTGAAAGCGTTTGAAAGTTGAAAGTCGTGCAGTGCGTGGTGGTGCTGTTAGAGGCTTTAGGCTGTAGGCGGCAGATAGTCGATTAGATGGTTAGAATCAAAAGTTAGTAGGCATAGTCTTAGGACCTAAGGAGACACAAACACCATCTAAGCTTAAAGTTAGGCGTAAATCAAGCACTGTATGGTATACTCAAAAGAAAAGGACATCAAATAGATATTCGGCCACAAGTTGAAGGAAGGCCTTGTTTGATAGACATTACAATATGTGAAAAGTGGACTTATAGTTTAAAGTGTTTTCCGTTTGAACAAGGAGAGTTTTTTCTTCTAATCTCCAGAGCTACCGCAGTGCCTGATTTGCTTAAATTTAAACAATTTTCACATCCGTTTATACGATATAGACTTATTTTATTTTTATATAACTACCAAGCACCGTTGTGTTTCTGAATGCCAATGAGAGGAGTGTGGTCCCAAAATGAGCGAAAAAGAGGTTAGAAACTTTTGATTTTGATTAGGTTTTTTTGTTTGATTTGCAATTCACATGTTGGTCACATTGACAGATGAACGAATTGTTTGTCGGATAGCCAATTGGGAGACTGGTGCCAATGCTTTGTAACGCTAGAGAATGCTGCCAACGTTCTGATTCTAACCTCCTCATCTGGCGAGCCCTTGGGAAAGTCATAGGTTACTGCCTGCAGGGGCACGCCCTCCGCCTGCTCGGCGACAGGCGGCATGGTGACCACCGATTGTGTTGTTGGGGCAACGGCAGTGGGGGCGGCACTATCATTACCAACCATTTCATCGATGCGCACGGAGGACATCGTCGAGGGCATGGCCGCACTCTTGGGCACCTCGATCTTGGCAGTGGACGGCTCCGGATGGTTCTCGCGGAAACGCTCCGCGGCTATGGTGTAGGGCAGCTCGTTGGGGAACACCTCGTCCCAGTACTGATCCTTGAGCAGTTCGGGATGGTCGTGGTGCATCTCGTCGACAATCAGATAGGACACCTGCAGATTGCGATCGACCATCCAGTTGACCTTCAAGAAATAAATCATGTTTAAAAGAGGTTCATGGCTGGACGAGTCTCCTTTCTGTTTACCTCAAAGTCATCATCGTCCTCCCCAAAGGGATTGATCAGGGACTCGGCCACCTTCAGCCAGCCCATGTAGAAGAAGAACTGCAGCGTGGTGAAGACCGGGAAGTACAGATCCACCTTGTTCAGGTAGCTGGTGTTGCCCACCACCTTCCCGTCGATCCACTGCTGGCCCATGCAGCAGGTGAGAAAATACGAGTACACGGCCAGAGTAACCACCTGGGTGTAGACCAGGGGCACACTGATCGTGTCGTAGCTGATCAGGAGTCCGCACTGGCCCCGGAACTTGTTCAGCTCATCGATGATGGTCTTCACGGCGAAGTCATCTCGGATGCGTCCCTCCTTCCGGGCGCGGGTGATGATGCTGGCGGCCCAGACAATCGGTAGCCAGTGCTTGGAGGGTCGCGGAAAGGACTTGTTCATGGCCTCGATGATGGTGCGCTCATTGTCGTTGAGCAGACCAGCCTCCACCAGATTGTCGAGGCCCGGGAAACGCTTCTTCACCCGCGGCGACACATTTGCCAGGACCATGGTCAGGCAAAGGCAGGCATATCGCATGATGGTGCGCCTCATCATGCGTCCACGCTCGTCCTGGCCGTGCACATTGGAGCTGACAAAGACGGCGATGGGATCCGGCCAGGGTATGGAGGTGTACTGGTTCCACCAGCGGGTCATCACGATGGACACGTAGAAGCCCAGCACGAAGGAGAGGGGTATGAGATCACTATAACTATCGCAGTACTGAACGATGGCCTCGAAGGTCCTGCAAATGGATCATCAGTTAAGCATATATGAATAAATAAAATACATATATAGAAATAGTGTATGTACTCACTCCTTCTGGGTGGGATTGAGAGCGAACCGATATACCATATTGATAACATAATAGATGGTCAGGAAGGCCAACAGATCCAGCCAGACCAGCTTGTAAATGCTTCCGCGCCATCTGCAAAGGGAAAGGATCATAAATACACTCGTCTTGCCATACATCAGCCTTTATAAATAGACTGCACACGTCAGGCTAATCAGCATATAGCCGAGTATTGGCCCTTATCACCCGTAATCGTAATCGATTGCCAAAGTAGCGTTACGGATTCTCAATTGATACGCATAGTAGTGTCCTCTTCCGGTTGCAGCGTCACTCTGTCTGAAGATGAGACTGAAACGGCTATGATTGGCAACGTCATGGCCAAAGTTAGTCCTAGGACATGGGCCGATAACATTGGCCACTTGTTGTTGACATTCAAACGTCATAAATACATTTGACTGGAACTCGAAACGTAAACATTGCCTCCCGAAATGTGTGTCTACTCGTACCTGCGGCATTTGCACAGCTTATCAGTCGAATAATACGTGATATAATAAAGACTCGTACGATATCTTATGCCAAGAATGGTTGCCCTTTAATCGGGCAAGCAGAAACAAATTTATATGGTTTTTGGGAAACTTTTTGTAAAGTATTTTCTTGGTAGCCGCAGCTGATTCATACGCGTGGTGGGAGATTCCATTTCCATCTCAGGTTAATGTTGATGGCACATTTATTAGATCATCAAATGCTCCATTGATTGACCTATCATTCGTAATAATCGCAATAATAATGCCTTATCAGTTACGCGTGGAAGGAGGATATGCGGGAACAGCCACCCCATGAGTGGCTCTTCATTATTAAATTATAATTCAGGCAACAAGCCCTGACAGATGTCAGACATATGACTACATCGGGTTCGGATTACAACCCACTCTGATGGGGGGACAGCAATTTCAGTGCAGTTTGCACCATGAAAGAAAGTGGAAAAGTTCTACAAGTGTAATTTGCATTTGCGGCAATTGTTCGGACCGCCGCTCTGTGCGGATTGTGGGGTTATCCCCACCAATTGTCTGAACTGTGTCAGTGCTCTATAATTAACAGCCAGCTAGCAATTTCGTACTGTCTATCTATATGTCTGTTCAATGACTTGCCTACTTGGCGTGAACAACGTATATAAGACTTTAACTCCACTCACCTGAGCAACAATTTGAGAAAACAGCCAAAGCCGCGACAAGTGGCCACTTCACCTGTGTACGTAATTGTCATTTTAGCAGTATATTTTTATTATTTTTATTTTTAGTTCTTTATTATAGCTGAGATTGTGCGGTTGTAGTCCCTCGATGCTGACTCTCCCTTATCTTTTTGTCAGAATTATTTCCTAAAACCAAACGAGATAAACCAAATTTGTTAAAAAATAGAATAAGGCGTTATGCAAGGCCGAAATGTGAGTAACTATACTAGGAATCGCAGCCAACAACAACAGCAACAATAATGCAATTTATAATACCAAAATCGATATATTTTTTCCACAATTAGACATGCAATGAAACAAGTCAAAAGGGATGCCCACAATGCGGAATACAATTGAAATGCATTTAACATTTAAGAGAAATGTCACAGTGTGCGGCTGATCACATTAATTGCTGCAATTTATATATGTATATCTTTTATACAGATGCGAGTTTAAATGGGTGGAAAAACGTCAGAGTTCGCTCAAGTTTTGCGTGTGTGGGCGATGCCTCCGGCGAGGCGGTGTCTCCATTTGATTCGAGAGGTGTCGGTGGGGGTCACTCTCCAGCGATTAGATGCCAATTAGACAGACAAACATAAAGTTCTCTATTGAATGGCATATACTCTTATGTACAAGGAAAAACAATATGTAATCATAATCGAGTTCAGATGAGCTCATTTTACGTGTATGTATCAATGAATTTCCGTCACACTCGTAAAACAGAGACAACGAAAAATGCGAGAATTTCTGCGAACCAGCGCCAGCTAATGATCAGAAATCACACCACGAACTCGGCTCCCAGCTTATACTACGTTCTATATACCATATATACATACACATATGTACATATATACTAAGAGCAGCTCTGCGCCATGTGATCCCAGCATTTAATGGGGAGAACATGACATCATTTATAGGTAGGCCTTAACCAAGGTAGAGTTTCAAAAATGATCGTCTATAGTATGTGTGTTCTGTTTGTTTGGGTTTCTGTTTTGGGCCAGGGCTCATAAATCTTGGACAAAACAATTAGTTAACTTGTAATACTAGGGGGATTTTAAACCTGATTAGAAAACTAAGGCCGAAATGCTCAAATATACGAGGGTTTCTTAAGGTTTGAGCTGCTGCTAGAGTGGCAGATGCCTGAGAGCGTGTTTGCAATTGGATAAACAAACAGAGAACGCGATAAGAACGAGACTTTCGACGGGAAATATAGTAGGTACAAAGCAAATTGTTGATTTGTATATACAAACGAATTCGCAGTAAATAAGGGGGAGTAATTATTCATTGGTTTCGTGTTTCGAAATCTTTTATAGCGGGCATTTACATTCGGAATCTCATTGACTGCAGGGTAGCCCTCAATCGAAACCTTATCGAATTTGTACACTAAACGAAAGTGGCACTCGAAGTGATATACAACTCATTGTCTTCTTTGTCATAAAAGTATACGATTTCCAATTTCCAATTGTTTATTGACCGAAGTTATCAGAACTGACCTCTTGGCGGCGTATGTTGAAAGTACTCATGATGCATTCCGCTGATGGGACAATATTTGCCGAGCAAACGGAGCCAAAGACAACATTGTTGACCTATAAAAATGACAAAAATTCGGTCAGTCATGTGTGCCGATATGAGCGGGGCATGTCATTGGCTTTATCTCTCGTATTTGCATAATGCTCAATATTCTTTACAGTGAATCAAACCTAACGACAACATTCGAATTCAAATGGCCGAGGTTAATGACATTTTCAGCGAGTACGAGTACGAGAGTATTTCAGGCGTCTGCCTGTTGAGAGCTGTCAGTGGGCCAGAAAGGCGCGTGGCTAAATTTAAATAATGCTCAATGGTGCCTGTGTCTTGGCCCAGAGAACAGTGCACTCTATTGAATGTAAGAAGATTTGTTTCAAAATAATTATATTTTGTTATTTTGATAAATTTGTTTTTGTATGTCTGAACAGTTTCTATATCGAAGAGGTTTATTTATAGCTATATTTCGGTGGCCCAAGTAATTTGCATAGAGATTGCAATTGCCAAAACAGTGTAGATGAGTCATGAAGCAAAAAAAACACATACATATGCATATATGATGTTCTATGTACAGTGCAAGTTCCCTTGGTGGGGCACTCTCGATTAAATTTATTTTTGTAGGATTACAAAATACACTGAAAGCATTCCTACTTTCTTTAATAGTTGTACATCCCTTATATAGGAATTCAAAATGTGGTTCTTCCCCACGAATGTTCTCAGTGGCTGTACTTTTGTAATAAATAATACTTCTTTCCATTACGAAATTATCTTTTCTTTGCTTTCAAGGCAGATAACTGGAGCCATGGAAGCTGCGAGACAGAGATATGTAACTTCCTTGTGTTTGATTTCCGAACAAAGGGCATTTTGTATGTTGCAAAGACAGTCATTGTTTGTTTTTGGACTTTGCCGCATTTTGGGACTGTCCAATCGATTTTGAATTTTGTTAGTCACGATTTCTAGGTTTTAGTGCAGTTGTTGCTATGGTCGTTGTTGTTTTAGTTGTTATTCTCCAGCAGTGTACTGTTATTAAATCGCTTCACGGTCACTTACATTTACAAGCGAGTGCTACTATTTGTGCATGTTGTTGCTGGCGTTCGCGGCACGCCATGCAAAGCGGCAAAACTGAACAGATTCCTGCATTAGCCCCGTCCAGGTAGGGTAGGGTAGGGTAGGGTATGGCCGAAGGTAAGAAAACGAAAACACTTCCCACTATTCACAAACACAATAACAACAAGAAGACACACGCACAAACACACTGAAACACACAAACACTTGGACGGGCACGCGGTTACTTCTTGGGTTTTTCTTCAGTTTTTGCTTTTATGCTTCACTATTTTTTACGTTGTTTTTGACGTTTTCGTTTGTCGCTGCCGCCGAAGTTCTTTCCACACACACACAGACACAAATGCAGCCATGCCCAACAGTCATTCAAAAAAATCGCGTACTGTGCTCTGCTTTGGTCTGGCCGTTTGCGCTCCACGACCGACTGTTTTGAAATGAACCAACAGCCACTGCGAAAATATTGCTCGGAGACCACTGTAAGTGAAAATAGTTGAAATTGTCGGTGTTGGTCGGAAATGTTCGAAAAATCGAACAATCGAAATGAATCAGCAACCATCACTTTTGCCGCCATGATCGGAGATAAGCTTGAGGCCAATGGCGGGAATCGGCTAGCTAGATAGGACCTTTAGCCCTAAACAAATAATTTTATAACATATTTATCAATTTTCTAGATAAGAAATATGAATTTTAGGGAAACTATTTTCATTTATTGAACAAAAACAAGGTTTTAATTGTAAAGTTCTCATTTTTCGATAACGAAATTTATTTTCCACAGTAGATATATTTATAATAAATGTTGTTTTGAAATAACAAACGACACCTGATGGAACAACTGGCTGCCCGCCATCTGAAGCATACGAATTTCAAAAATTTCACAAACTGTTGCATAGTTTTAAAAAAAATTAAAATCATATAATACATATGTCGTAGACTGTTTCGGAAGACACCACTCTTCCTCATCAGCGATCTTTTCTTTTCAATAATGAAAAAGATGGTAAATCGGACAGCCTACATTTCTGCAGCCATTGGCATATTTTTATAAATTAAAGGGCGATGCCTGCTTTTCAGTATTTTGTAAATATTTTCTATTCACAAAAGCCATCTTTTAATATTCCCTTAATTTTTTTGGCATAAGGGCTATTCTTTTCAGAATATAACTTCCCTTCGTGCATCCATTTCCTTTTATTATTTTCGTTTATTTCTAAACGCTTTTTGTCTGCTATTATACATTTATTGGTATTCAATTTATCATTGAACCATTTATAGTTCGTAGACACAAACACTTTTATCAAGTGCTCTACGATTTCGCGTCTATGAGAAGCGCATGGACTAGAAACCGTAAACCACTCCAAATCATGCTTAACGCATTTTTCAACAATATTTCTTGCAATATTTCTATCGCATGGAGTGGTTTTGAAACATTCTGTAAATATTTGAATATGATTTAAAGAATGTTCAAAAAGAGCTTGTGTTGGATTTTTAATTCCACGAAGGCTCTTTCCATCAGGAATTACTATTCTTTGACAGACAGTACATTCAATGTTCAGTTTGCACAGAACAATTCCTAATGTGTTTCTTACAGCAGCGAATTCCGCAATTTTAGCAATTGGGCGATTCAAACTTTCCGTTTGATATATAATTAATCCATGCTGTTTAATTGAATTTTGATTAGCGTCATCCTCCAAATTTACCTTTTCAGGTATTTCTAGAGGCAGGTGCTGAACCAACTGAGCTGCTGTTGGGCTATCATATTGCCACCCAATTTCTCGCTTTAAACTATTAAAATATTCTTCCAGGGAATCTTGGTTGAAACCCCTGGTATTTATTTTTTGAATATCTTTTATTTTTAAAAGATCTTTTGTAATATGATTGATTCTTTTGCAAGTTTCAATCAGCCTTTTCAGGCAACTGGCTTGGGAATCTGATTCGGTTATTTTATGGGGCCGAATTTAATCTTTCCCAAATAACTGACAAATTCATCCAAGCGATTGGTGAACGTTTTATTGGCATGGCAGTATGTATTGTTCAATACATCGAAACCATCGTTCATACTTTTTAAAAACATGGATGTAGCAATGGCTGCATCCTTGTCTTCAAAAGTATCACGATCAGCAAGCATTTTAATGCCTGTGCTGACCGTATTCGAAAAAACATGAACAGCCAATTCGGTATTCATTCTATCAAATCCTTGCGGATTGATGTGCTTTTCCGTAATCTTGGGTGCCAAGCGAAAAGAGTTTAATGAATCGACTTCGCAAAACTTTTCGATAACTTTCCATGTCGCTTTTCCGACTGGTGTAATTATATCATGATTCAAGAAGTTATTTCTAACACTCTTAAATAGATGTACGTAATCGCACACGAATTGAGGAATTGGCGGATCGATCAATCTTTCACGGTCTATTTTTCAAGAGCCGCCGTGTTTACTGCTGCCTGATCGCAGACTATAGCGCGGACATTTAAAGCCGGCTGCAGTGCAACACTTAACCGCCTGACCAATGGCTTGGGCGTATTTGTGATTTTACATTTTGTTAACAAATATTGAGTTAACAAAATAGCTGTAATCACTGACCAGCCCTCTAACAAGGAATGTCAACATTCCAGTGGCTTGGGAGGAATATTGTTCCTTATCGGAAATTCCGTCTCCCAGGTCTACGTAACCAATTGCTCGGTCAACATTGGCAATATAACTTATTTCAGGTTGGATGAACATTTCATCAAAAATTAGTGCACAATTTCTGTGACTCTCATCCAACTTTTGCACAAGTTTCTTCAACTTTTCAATATGTTCGCCTTGAAAGCCTGGCTCAAATACTTGGAGCGGCGGCGAAACACATTGTTTTTCTTCATGAGCCCTGTTCGGGCTCATTGATTTAAGTAGGGAAATTTCTTTCTCTAAATCTTTTATTTTTTGTACATATTTTTCCCTATCTTCACTTTGGACAGTGAATGTGTGCAATTTTTCATGCAAATTTTTAATTTCCTCTTTTAGGGAAATATTTTCCTCATTTAGGGCTTTACATTTCTTTTCCAGAAATTCAAAGCCGGATTCATCTGGAAAATATGTATCTTCATTGTGCTTGATATCAATATTATCTATTGATAGATCATTGTTAGTTTTTTCAATATTATCTATTGAAAGATCAATGTTAGTTTTTTCAATATTATCTATTGAAAGATCAATGTTAGTTTTTTCAATATTATCTATTGAATGATCATTGTTAGTTTTTTCAATATTATCTATTGAAAGATCATTGTTAGTTTTTTCAATATTATCTATTGAAAGATCATTGTTAGTTTTTCAATATTATCTATTGAAAGATCATTGTTAGTCATTTCAATATTATCTATTGAAAGATCATTGTTAATTCATTTCAATATTATCTATTGAAAGATCATTGTTAGTCATTTCAATATTATCTATTGAAAAATCATTGTTAGTCATTTCAATATTATCTATTGAAAGATCATTGTTAGTCATTTCAATATTATCTATTGAAAGATCATTGTTAGTCATTTCAATATTATCTATTGAAAGATCATTGTTAGTCATTTCAATATTATCTATTGAAAGATCGGCAGTTTTGTTTTCAATATCTTCTATTGAAACAATGCCTTTTTTGCCAATTGCTGAGCAAGTTCTCAAACAATGGCTTATGTCCTAAATTAACAAAAATTTAAATAAAACTAATTAGTACAATTTTAATATGTTGACAAAGTGATATAATAATATAATATAAAATATAATATAATATATATAATATAATAATATATATATACATATATATATATAATATTGAGTGACAAAGTGTTCAAAACATGAACATATTATCGTCAATACAATGCCACTTTCGGCCCCTTGCAGAATGTTTAAACATAAATAGATTATTGTACACATTCACTCATGTAACAACACCGATCTCTAAAGAAATCACATAAAGTAGACAAGTTATGACTGCACGGGTGTAAATAGAGATCTGTAACCCATTAATACGACAACAAAACACAAGTGGAGAAAACACTTAACAAATGCGGTCCTAAAATTAAACTAATGTAAGCATGTACTCAAATAGACACCCTCAGTAAAGTGTATCCTCTGCGTAGGTCTAACGATAATTATAGACTACCAAATTGTACCTCCTACCTCATTGTCAAATCACATATAAGGCTCTGATTCTAAGAATAAAATTTAGTTTGAATTTACAACTCAACTCGCAAATGTCTAGACTTTTCTTTTAAGGTCTTAACACAAAGAGTGCGTGCGAAAGAGACAGAGTGAGAACGTGCCGTCGGGCGCTGTGTAGCCACTGCAAATTGATTTGGTCCTTTTGGCTATAATAATAATCCGATCTGATTCGGATTCGGCAATCTTGTAGTAATGACCATTCTCTATGATTGTGCGTTTTTAGTTTTTTCGTATCTTCAAAATTGTGGTTGCCACAGATTTTCTTTTTTTGCGGGGGTGGAAAGGGGTGAGGCGTAATTTTGAAACACATTTGTGCAGGTTCGATATCATAGGGATGTAGATACCAAATTTGGTTGCTCTAGCTCTATAGTTTCTGAGAACTAGGCGCTCATAGGGACGGACAGACGGACAGACGATTAAAACTAACTAGAAACTAACTTACCCAAATTTTCGGTTGGGAGACTTCCTGCTCGAAGCCTCCCGTTCAAAATACACTCCTCCTTGAAATGCTTCGCGCATACTCGGGAGCGTGTGTTGAATTTGGATATTTTTAGGTTTTTAATCCATTTATCATGGATTTCACCTATCCTCGGAATCGCAAACGATTTAACATCGCCACTGCAGCCTGTTGCCAAGCACTTGTCAGTTTTGCTGGAATATGAAAAAATTATTATTATTAGTTTTGGAACAATTTTTAATGGTGGGTGGATAGCAAAGCGTTAATGTCCGTTAGTAAGGCAGAGAAAAACAATTTTTAAGAAAAATAAAAAAAAAATTTGTTAATGGAAAAAGAGCTACGGTTTTAGGGGAAAAAAAAAAATTTTCGGGGAAAAAAATAAATATTGGGATAAAAATGATAAAACAGCAGAAGTCGGTCAGCCCAGGCCTCGAACCTAGGGACCCTCGATCGGATATTTGTCTTTTTTGGAAAAAAAGAAAAAATGAAAAAACAACAGAAGTCGGCCCAGGCCTCGAACCTAGGGACCCTCGATCGGATATTTGTCTTTTATGGAAAAAAAGAAACAACAGAAGTCGGTCAGTCCAGGCCTCGAACCTAGGGACTCTCTTGGATCATTGTTGGTCTCATCCTTGCATGTCCGTTGCCAAGTTGGCCGCTAAAATGCAATTGGAAATACAATACAAATAATATTGGAAAAAGGAAATTGCACATTGCACACACAAATTTCACTGGTACGCACATATTCCACGCACATATTTCACGCACAGCATAAATTTTACCCTAAAAATTCACGCACAAATTTCACCCTAAGAGAAATTGCAAATTGCACGCAAAAATGCACGCCAAAAATGCACACAAAAATGAAAAACCGAAAATTTAACACAAAAACATAGGATTTTGCGCAAAAATTGCGTCCAATTGAAAAAACAACTTTAACTTACCAGCTGTTAAGCATTGTCACTTTGTTTTTTAACACTTTCACTTATTTAAATAAGATTTAAATATAACAAATGCTTTGTGCACTTGTTGCTTGTTGTTGGTGGTGAAGGTGTTTATCGATACCGGTATCGAATCCACCCGCACATAAGATCATAGCGCTGCCAATTTGATAATAAAAAAACATGTTGGCAAAAAACAACCAAATTATTTTATTGTAGTACAGCAAACGTTTTGTTTAATTTATTTTCCTGCATTTCAGATTTGTTTACAAGCCATTTAATTATATTTTTACTTAATTGCAGAATATTGGCAAATGCAACCGTGCACTTGGATATCGATATTATGGGTTCTATCGGATTCCGCTGTCTGATTGGAATTCAAAACCAACTGCAACCGAGAAAGACGTAAGTATATATATTTTTTTTTATTTTATATTAGATTAACATTTATATTTTTTCAGATGCCTTATACAATAAACAATTACTTTGGTGGACGTGGCGCCGCTCGTGGAGCCGGCAACCGCGGAACCGGCAACCGAGGAGCCGGCAACCGAGGAGCCAATACCGCGGAGCCATCAACCGCGGAGCCGCGAGGAGCGCAGAGCCTGCAGAGCCGGAGGAGCCGGTGGAGCCCGGAGGAGCCGGTGGAGCCCGAGGACCCGAGGAGCCGGAGGGACGTCGACGTTGTGCCCAGGCGGATGCGGCGCGCTATCGCCGCTATATATGCGAGGTGGTCCTTGCTGGGCCAAATCCCCGGCCCGCGTCGACCCACCCCACCGGCAGCTGCCCCACCCCACCGGCATAGGACCGGCAGCTGATGCCCCGCCAGCGGCAGATGCCCCGCCAGCGGCAGATGCCCCGCCGCCGGCAGCCCCGCAGCGCTGCGCTCATTGCGGAAATTTGATTGAATAAAATAATAAAATAAAATATAATAAATTATTGTTGTTATTGGGCCCTGGCATGGCCAGGGCCTGAAGGGGAAGGGTAGAGGGAAGGAGGGGAAGGGAAGGGAATAGAGAACGACGCTGACCGGGCTGTACCTAACGGTAAACAGCTTGATGGTCAGAGGGGGCAGGGGAGAGGTTTCCTCGCATCGCAACAGATTCCGTGGCTCGACGCTTGTGGGTGAGGAGGGGGGACGCGGGGGGGTTTCGGGATCGCAGCTGCAGACTCTGTGGCTCGAATTTTACTGTAAATGCGAAGAAGGTGGAAAGCACGAATAGCCGTGGAACTGCGTTGTTTTTGGTTTTGGGTTTTTCGTGGCGCAACAGAAGTTAACTGTAAATACGAATAAGGTGGGAAGCACAGAATAACCGTGGAAGCGTCTTAGCCCACTAAAGCCCCCTTTATTTAAACAGTTCTACTACTTGAGGTAAACGGGGGATAATACTACTGATTGTAAATTCTTCTTGAGGATTCATGCCATCTCTCCTCTGAACTAAAAAAAAAACAGGACCACGATATCTTTCACCTGAACTGCGCTAAAATTATTCAATTTTCATTATTTTCGGTGGAAAATTGAAATACCCCCTTGGCTTATAATAGGTTAATCGTTCTCCGTCATGGATTGGAAACCATATTCCTCGATTTTGATATTCCGCTGAATATTACTGGCTAGATAGAACATTTAGCCATGCCCACATAATTTTATCCGAATAATTAAACTATTCTCAACTTGATTGGCTTATTTTAAACACTTGCTTTTATTGCATTTGGCGTAAAAAGATGTTTTAGCGAAATAAGTCAAACAAAAACAAGTAGCGAACTAGGTCAATCAAAACAAACGGAAAAGGGAAATTTGTTCATATTGCTCAATTTTGATATTCCATTGAATAATGCTGACAAACTAAATCTTTCAGCAATGCCCACATAGTTTTATCCCATTGATGAATAAATTTTCTACAAGATTGGATAGTTTTTAATCCTTGCTTTTTATTGTATTTATTGTAAAAAAGGTTTAAACGAAAAAGTTCAACAAAAAAACAGTCGCTATGTTGCGTGTAAGCCGTAGTACAGGCCTTTGTATACCCTATTTTGTTAATTTTATATGAAGATGAAACGTGATTTATAAAGACCTTTTTCTCAAATTGATATTTTTTAGACATATTCATGTATATTATTAGTATCTTGTGTATATTTATCTCGATCCTGATACCTACGGAGTCTTGGATGACAAACATATTCTTAATTCTATAACATCCATTTCCCCAGGGTATGTGTGCATGGAATGGGACTCATTGCTGTGAACCGGTTATGACGACTATTTCTTGGTTAATCTTTCTTCCGTCGAATATTCCCAGCAATATAGCAGCCGACCGGGCGCCCAGATAATTTTTCGTGATTGCTGAATCAATTTTGATCAAGATTAACTACTTTTGAGGCTTGTCGAAAATCTTTTATTTTGACAAAAACACGATTTCAACAAAATGTTCAATAGTCGCAGGTTGTGACGTCAATGTTGGAATGGTTCTTGCAGACTCATTTCTTGTCAACCAGAGTATGGGCGTTTGTATACCCTATTTCGTGAATATTATATAAAGATACTCCCTTCCAAGCTGCTTACAAAATGTAATTAGTAAAGGCCTTGTTTTTGGATTGCATTTTTTGATCTATTCATGCATTCGATTAGGTGTTTGTAAAAAATCCTGATCCCTATACCAATTCTTGGTCTCTGTAGAAAGACGATGAGCTGCAAAATATCGTTTGAAACAGAGACTATCTGTCCAGCTGCATTAATTGGAGCCTGGAATTTTTATTTCCGCAATTCTATAACATCCATTTCCCCCCAGGGTATGTGTTTGATGGAATTAGCAACATGTTTGTGTATAGAATGGGACTCATTGTTGCAATAGCGAAACTGCGGAAAATCGGGTTTTGCCTATATCAAGGATGCCCACTTAGCTTTATCCATAGATAAATGCATTTTCTACAAGATTGCTTCTTTTAATTACCTTACGTAATTTATTTTGACTAAAATACGGTTTTAAGCAAAACACACTGCCGCAACAGTGTGTATGGAATGCGGTTACTTCTTGTGTATGGAATGGGACTCATTGTTGTCAATCGGTAATGAAAATTGACGTTTCCTCGTTTTTCTTTTCTTCCGTTGAATATTACCAGCTATATAGAACATTTAGCCATGCCCAACAGTCATTCAATACGATTGGTGAATCTGTTTCCTGCTTTGGTTTGGCATAATTTAAATAACCGACTTGTTTTGATTTTGAACCAACAGCCAAAAAGGTCGAAAATCTTGCTCATTGAGACCACTGTTCTGAAAAAGAGAGTGCAAATTGTCGGTGTTGGTCGGAGTGGCAGCACCTCTCGTGCGATCTCGGTTCAATGAACGAAATGAAGCAGCAGAAACTCGTTGTGAGAGCGCCGAAGGGAGATAAGCTGAGGCCAGGGCGGGAATCGGCGGCCTTGAGGGTGGGCGCCTGATATGTATTTCTATAACATATTTATCAATATAGGAGATAAGCAAATATGAATCACATAAAACTATGTTCATTTATTGAACAAAATGGTGTATTTTAATTGTAAAGTTCTCATTTTCATACCGATAATTTTGTTATAAACGAATAGATATATGTACTAATAAATAATGTTTGTTGCAAACGAGTTTAGTGATGGAACACCTGGCTTCCCGCCATCTGAAGCATACGAATTTAGTTTCACAAAATGTTGCATAGCTTTAGGCAAATTTGTTCGATATCTAAAAGTCGACTTCAAAGTCTGTAAACCCGACAGGTAACAGATAGTACTGCTTTGCTTGCAAAGAAACTATAAACTCCGTTTGATAATTCCATTTTTGAAGGAGATTGTATTTGTGTGCGTAGACAGCATACAAAAGGAACAAAACTGTTATTGTATTGGTGCCGATCACTTTTATACCAATAGATCACTTTCCTATGAACATAAGAAATGGCCTGGCCGACAGCTGTCTTAGATTAATCATTAGAAGATTTCAATCGTCGGCATTAATTGGATTTTTGTATATCTCAGTTTCTTATTTTTGATGCCTTAAAGATTTAATTTAATTATTATTTCTATATTTGCCAATCTGTATTCATTGGAAGGCGTTGACTGTTGGGTGTTGACACCTTGTGATAATTTCTGATTATAAAATAATCCCAAATAGTGTATTGACTTTTGTGGCCATTTGAACATATTTTTGATCTAAAAATGAAATTTTATTGCCTTTGTTCAAATTCAAATTAGTGGCCTAAAATATTCAGTACAACACAGTCCCCAAATTCGAAAAGTCTCCTTGATTTTGCGTTTTTTTAGTTTTTATTAAATTAATTGCTATTAATTTTAAATTAATTACAATTCGTACGTTTAACGCATGTTCCAAAAGGGGCTGGCCCTCTGTTTCTTAACATTTTAGACTTTAAATTAATTTTGCCTGCTTCTGTTTATTTTACAAGTATTGAAACATTTCGCTAATACACATTCGTTCGCACCTGTGACAGACTAATGACTTATGTTAGGGAGTTGTTTTAAAATTAGGCAAAGGGAACGCTTAGTACTTCCTTTTAGTTTAGTATTTTACAGCGGCATCATCTCTATCGTTAGTAATTTGGAAAACTTGTGGGTTGAAGAATGATCTTTCAATCTTTTAGTTATATACATTTTGAGACGCATGATATAGGGAGGGGAAAGTCTTTTGCTCGATGGCCAGAACTAGTGATGACGATATCGTATTATGGTCGCGCTCTTATCGATTGGGTTGGGTTATCGGTTCAGATATTACTGGGCGGTCCCCGATGGGCTCGGTCTATCCGTGTAACGTGGAATGCCTAGAGCCGGGACGCGAGTGCACAATTGCATAATCGTTATCGGTTTGAGTATTGGCATTGACCTTTGAAGTACGTTGAATGGAAGAAGTTTTATTTAATACAATTCATACAATTCAACTGCATAGAGAAAATACGCGTTTTGTAGCTCAAGAGAAATCTTCAAGACGGATTAGTTAGCAATTCCCTTGAAACTGGCGGTTAGTTTTCGTATTGTTTTCGATCTTTTGTTCGGGGAAAATCGTGGCCCAGGAAACTTAGTTGGACTGTTTGTTCTGTGTTAGTTATTGACGGCAAACAAATGCAAGTTACTATCGGTTAATTACAGTTGACCAGTAGTACTAGGCCACGAAATGGTTTAACATTCTCTCTGCTCTGCCTGCTGTTTTCGATTTTTCGATTTGATTTTGTTGTGTGGCTGTTGTTGGACGGTTAATTGTAACTGTTGCTGTTAACAAGAACAAGAACAAGAGATACGAGTACGAGTACGATACATGGCCGACGCAGATACAAGATACTTTTGCTGTAGGCATGCTGTTTTTTGTGGCGTGTGTGTGCGTGTCTGTGTTTGTTTGTTTGGGGCGAGTGGGGCATCGACAGCTACCAGAAAATATATAATTTTTGACGATTTTCGCAAAAGCAGGTGTAGAATAGAGATGTACGTGTGTATCTTTTGTGTTGGTTTTTGATGGCGTTCGACAGGCAGCTTAATATCTATCAGACCTATTTGAGTGTATCGTCACCGAACCGCCGCTGGTATGCCCTTATGTGCGCATCCCGGCCATGCAGCGAATACCGGGTAGCCATACTGGCTGCCGTGCCAGCTGCGATACGGATCGTATTCCTCGATGATCGACGGCTCCTTCTCGATTATCTGCAAAGTGTTGGTTCCATTAGCCATGATTTATCTATGATTTTCCTAAAGCGCTGAAAAACTCACCTCTGTGTTGGCACAACTGCAGCTCATTTTCGTGCAAGGAAGATGTTCATGAGCAGCATGATTAGGAACAGGACACCCAACGTAATGGTCAGCCAGAGCAGCCAACTGGGTCGTATGCCATCCTCGCAGCTCGACGAGATTAAAATCCACATATAAATCAATGAATGTATAGAAATGCCAGCCATTTGAAGCGCGCTACTTACATCTAGCCTCTGCGGGATCCAGAACAAAGACTGTGGTGCCGGCCAGGCTTGATCCCTCCTCATTCGGGCCGAAATTCCTGGGTCCATTGCTGCCCTTGGTGAAGCCGGCCAGAGCCACGTCGTTGCAATCATCCGTTCTCCACACAGCGACCATAGCACTGGATCACATCGCACTGCATCGCACTGCAGATGCACCTCAGAGCCTGCCGGACAAAAGAGAGAGAAAGTTAGGATCGCGCTTTGAATCCTGTAACTGTTAATCCTACCCTCGGGAAACTTGAACATCGGCAGGTGAGAGTCGCCTCGGCAGCTCTTCCATCCGCAGTGGGCACAAAGCGGCTGATAATCGTGGCATCGTAGGGGCAGCTATGGGGCGAATTCGAATCATATATTAGCTGTTTTCAGAGCCCTCTGTCTGAGCGAAAACTTACCCGCTATCGTCGGTGAGCTTGAGGTGCGGTTCTTCTTGTCAAAGGCAAAGCAGTTGCCCACACGCAGGCCATAGGTGTCTGAAAATAGTGGGTAATGATGGTAATGGCATGGGAGATTTGCTGGCTGTGGTACCCACCATTCGGCAGGAGAACTCGGCGCGTATCTTGTACTCGTGCCCGTAGACTGTCTCACGCACTCGATGATCGTTCTCCAGAAACTTGAGCACCACATGGGCATTGTCGTCGCTGCAATATGGTTGGAGGAGGATTACACACACACACACATACTTATATGCGAGGGGGTGGGGGGAGCTAACGGTATGCCTGGGACTGCTCTATAATTACCGGCGTTCTATGAGCCACTGCAAAGTGGCTAATTAAAAGATTCAGCCAATAGACCCGAAAGGTCTGGGCCGTCGTTGCAGTTCAGTTGCAAATTCTGCAATGCTGCAATTATGCAACAATTGCCGGTCATTGCTTTGTGGGCCAGATATACGAGTAACTATAAACATCTATAACTATTTGTTGTGTTTTTCACGATTTTTGTTAACAATTTCTTTGTTTTTGATTTTCGTTGTTTACCACGGGTTCTTAACAGAGCGCAACGTTTTGGAAAACCGTTTCGGATGCCACTGTGCTCTGGTTTTGCTGAGAATTCAATGAACACTTCTCTGAGAGAACCAACAGCTTTGCGTAAGTCGGAGCTGGCTAGAGGCTTACTGCCAGAGAGTCATTGCCACCATGCAAATGAGGCAAGAGGCAAGAGCTCGCGAAGGTAAATTAAATTGTTTCTCATTCACCTCAAGATGATTATCGGGCCCGCAGCCAGTCGTTTACCGTTAATTGAACTGCTGCTAAGTAAACAATAAAAATTTGTTTATGTTTTTGTAATTTTCGGAATTTCTGCGCATTTGGCCCGAACGAGGTTCATTTATTGAAAGAATGGTGTATTTTGTGGCCAAGAACTTAATGGCCTTGAGTTCTAGTTCTACATATAGAGAGAGGGAGAAATTTCGAACAATGACTGAGAGCAACACCTACATACCTGTACATAGTGCCACATGCAACCCCGCACACTCCATCCATGATCTATGGCCGGTCAGCACAATTTGCTCTTTGATTCCACTTCATTTGTTGTGTGCCGACTGGCAGAACGAGTTGGCAAATCACTGGAGAACTTGGAGCACTTTGGGCTGACGGAAGCCTGACCAAAAAATTACAGCCACAGAGACTTAAGTGCAATTGTCTAGACAGGTTGGGCATTCAAAAAAACCGAGTGTAGCCCGATTTGCCACAGGTTATCAAATAAAACTTATCATCCGCCAATTCCTTGGTCTTGTGCATTATATTGCCAGCTGAATGGATCGCTTCTCGGTGCGCTGTAGAGAGAGGAGGGATTGAGGGAAAGGCCATTTAATTGCTGGTTATTAAAAGCTGATGCCCCTCAAGACTTTAATGCTGATTATTTATGAAAACGCAGAGTTAGGACCGAATTCGGCGTCCAGCCCCATAAAACAAAAAAAAGCAACATTGACAACATCTGGCCCATGGCTGCTCACGGCTGCTGCTACTCTAAAATTCTCATTTTAATGCCATTTGATGCAACAAGGTTGTACAACATGCCGCCAAGTCTTTTGTTGTTTTCCAATTGTTTGTTTTCTCTCTAGCATTTTTCCAGCTCCGAACTCTGAATGGTTTCTTGATGTACTTTTCACTTAACGACTGGGCCTATCATACATAAGGATATTTCCCTGTGACATTATTTTCTTTTCACTTATTTGTACTCGTTGGAACTGCTCAGCCCGCTGTGACTGCCGAAAATCTCCTTGCTCCTTCGGTCAAGATATCTGTATCTTCATCGGTAATTAGTTTTCCTGAATTTTGTAGGCCGATTTACTAAAGCCTGGCCTTGACCCGAAAAAATGTGCCTGGATTTGATGGAGTCCTTATCAAGTACCAAACATTTTCCCCAATCAAAAATATTTTTCTTTTGCAACTAAAAAAAAAAAAATACAAGTTTCTTTGTCACTTCTTTTGTTTACATATAGTTTTCCCGATACAGGATGCCTGCCAAACATGATTTTTCAATAGTTTTATAAATGTACAAGTTAATGGTTATTATTTAGTTTAATCGTTTGGATGTGGGTCGAAGGATGACGATGGCTTGTTAGGTTACTGTATTAAATGTTTGTCAGCTCATCTGTTGGGAATGGTTGTGCTGGCTTTGATTATGGTTTATTGGTTACCCCTCGCGTTGGTTAAAGCGGTCTGGCAAATAAACACAATATCGACTCGGTTATAAATAATGCAATGCAGCATTTGTAAGTCCTCTGGCAAGAAGCAATATTTAAAAATGGAGGAACCGAGGCTGATTCAATGATGTTTTGAATCTGTTGGCCATCCTGGCATCACGCAAAGTTGCATGCCACGGCGGATGAGCTCATTATCAAGTTATTATCAAAAACGAGAAAAATGGCAACATTGATTTTCCATATGCCAGACGAGAACGACTGGCTTGAGTACGCCATTAACCGGGCTAAATGTGCCTGTTGTGGTTGATCTCCATGACCAACATGGCTTTAATCTCTTCCCATCTCTTGGCCATATTCGCCAGCACAATTAACCTTTAAATGCGATTCATAATGGTGGCAGACAAAGAACCATAAGACGGTTAATCAAATAATTCTCCAACAATTTTTGCCTGTTGCCTGCCTGCCTGCCTGCCTGGCACCCCAATGGCACGAAAATTTTTCTTAAAATAATTGGCTATATCTCGACTGCGTTGGACCGATCTGGGCGTGGCATGTTTTTCGTGACGGCGAGTCCAGCCAATCGACAACCATCGGAAACAACAGGACATCCATCTTTTTTCACTCTATGTAAAAATTGTTTCTGCATCATTTTGCCAAAAATGGCCATTGTCGAAGCGCCAATTTCATGCTCTTCCACAGTCTGGATCTGCACGATCCTGGGAGGTAATCCCTCAACGATCTGGCCCTATTTGTCTGGGATAGCCTGGGAAGATTGGGAGGCAGGTAGGCAAAATACTGGATTTTGCTGTATGCTATATCTCCAAACGGCAGCCGATCTGGGGGCTGCAGGCATTTTCGTGACCGGGAATTAAAGGCAAACGAAAATATTTGGAAAAGGGAATCCAGAATCAAAATTTTCGCAGCAAACAATGATTCTTTTCATTAAAATTCCAAAAATCGGCAGCACTTTCGAACAACAACAACTGCCGTTCGAATGCTCTGGATCCTCACGGTCCTGGGAAGGTAGGTCCTTCGCCGATCTGGCTCTATTTGTGTGAGAAATAGCCTTCCGAATGTTGGGATTTGCATGTAATTAAAATACTGGTTTTTTCTGTATGCTATATCTCTGCTAAACGGCAGCCGATCTGGGCGCGGCATGTCTTTTCGTGACCGGGAGAGTCTTGCCAATCGACAGCCGTCGGAAAAAGGGACATCCATTTTCTCACGATTTTCGCAAAAAATCATGATGTAACCATCATTAAAATTGCCAAAAATCGGCCTCATTTTCGAAGTCGAGATTTTTCTGCCGTTCGACAGTCTGGATCCTCACGGTCCTGGGAAGGTAGGTCCTTCGCCGATCTGGCTCTATTTGTGTGAGAAATAGCCTTCCGAAGACTTGGATTTGCAATCAATAAAATACTGGTTTCTTCTGTATGCTATATCTCTGCTATACGGCAGCCGACCGGGGCGCTACATGTCTTTTCGTGATCGGGAGAGTCCTGCCAGTCGACTGCAGGTTGAGGCTTGTTGTACAACAATCAACAACAACAACTTTTGTAGTTTTCTCCGTTTTTTGTGGCCCGATCTAGGCGTGCGATGGCTTCCTGTGTTCGGAATAGCCTTCTTGATCAATGCATTTCTTATCAAGGACCAAGGATCAATCATATATTCTCCAGACATATATATCTTGTTTTCTCCCTTATTTGTGGCCTGATCGGGGGAGGGCCATGGCCCGCCGTGATCAGAAAAATATCCTTGATCCTTCGGCAAGGACTCCGTCATAGTGAAAGTCCTTATTGTCGATGGCCAGGTCGAAGGATGGCGATGGCTTGTTCTGTTCGAATCTTGCAAGTGGTGTGCTTCTGTCCAGCTGGGATACGATTCGGTCTGGCTGGGATAGGACCCGATCTATCTCGAATACGCCGCGGTAATGCTTGGATAGGACTTCGTCTGGCGGGGGAAATCGGATACGGCTTGTTGTTGCCGGCGTTCGCGGCACGCCATGCAAAGCGGCAAAACTGAACAGATTCCTGCATTAGCCCCGTCCAGGTAGGGTAGGGTAGGGTATGGTATGGCCGAAGGTAAGAAAACGAAAAACATATTCCCAAACACATAACTTCACAAATTAAATAACCACAAGAAGACACACGCACAAACACACTGAAACACACAAAACACTTGGACGGGCACGCGGTTACTTCTTGGGTTTTTATAGTTTTGCTTTTATGCTTCACTATTTTTTACGTTGTTTTTGACGTTTTCGTTTGTCGCTGCCGCCGAAGTTCTTTCCACACACACACAGACACAAATGCAGCCATGCCCAACAGTCATTCAAAAAAATCGCGTACTGTGCTCTGCTTTGGTCTGGCCTTCCGCGCTCCACGACCGACTGTTTTGAAATGAACCAACAGCCATGCGAAAATCTTGCTCGGAGACCACTGTACTGAAAAAGAGTGCAAATTGTCGGTGTTGGTCGGAGAGGCAGCACCCGAGAGCGAGCAATGAACGAAATGAAGCAGCAGAAACTCGTTGTGAGAGCGCCGAAGGGAGATAAGCTGAGGCCAGGGCGGGAATCGGCGGCCTTGAATCGGCGGTCACATGAGGGGCAAATTCGCCTGATATGTATTTCTATAACATATTTATCAATATAGGAGATAAGCAAATATGAATCACATAAAACTATGTTCATTTATTGAACAAAATGGTGTATTTTTAATTGTAAAGTTCTCATTTTTCATACCGACTTTTGTTATAAACAGTAGATATATGTATAATAAATAATGTTTGTTGCAAACGAGTACCTGATGGAACACCTGGCTGCCCGCCATCTGAAGCATACGAATTTAGTTTCACAAACTGTTGCATAGCTTTAGGCAAATTTGTTCGATATCTAAAAGTCGACTTCAAAGTCTGTAAACCCGACAGGTAACAGATAGTACTGCTTTGCTTGCAAAGAAACTATAAACTCCGTTTGATAATTCCATTTTTGAAGGAGATTGTATTTGTGTGCGTAGACAGCATACAAAAAGGAACAAAACTGTTATTGTATTGGTGCCGATCACTGTTATACCAGCAGATCACTTTCCTATGAACATAAGATATGGCCTGGCCGACAGCTGTCTTAGATTAATCATTAGAAGACTGCGATCGTCGGCTATTAATTGGATTTTAGTATATCTCAGTTTCTTTTTAGATGCCTTAAAGATTTAATTTAATGTGACTTCTATATTTGACAATCTGTATTCATTGGAAGGCGTTGACTGTTGGGTGTTGACAGGCATGTGATAACTTCCGATTATAAAATAATAAAAAAAATAGTGTATTGACTTATGTGACCTTGGAACATATTTTGGATCTAAAAATGAATCGTATTCAAAGTCTAATTAGTATTCAAATATTCAGTACAACACAGTCCCCAAATTAAAGAAAAGTCTCATGATTTTCGTTTCTTTTTTAGTTTTTATTAAATTAATTGCTTTAATTTTAAATTAATTACAATTCGTACGTTTAACGCATGTTCCAAAAGGGGCTGGGTCTCTATTTCTTAACATTTTAGACTTTAAATTAATTTTGCCTGCTTCTGTTTATTTTTACAAGTAGTTGAAACATTTCGCTAATACACATTCGTTCGCACTTACGACAGACTAATGACTTATGTTAGGTAGTTGTTTTAAAATTAGGCAAAGGGAACGCTTAGTACTTCCTTTTAGTTTAGTATTTTACAGCGGCATCATCTCTATCGTTAGGAATTTGGAAAAACTTGTGGGTTGAAGAATAATCTTATAATCTTTTAGTTATATACATTTTGAGACGCAAGATAGGGGGGAGGGGGAAAGTCTTAGGCTAGCTTACAGAACTAGTGCTTTCATTATCGTATTATGGTCGCGCTCTTATCGATTGGGTTGGGTTATCGGTTCAGATATTACTGGGCGGTCCCCGATGGGCGCGCTGTCCGTGTAACGTGGAATGCCTAGAGCCGGGACGCGAGTGCACAATTGCATAATCGTTATCGTTATCGATTGGCATTGACCTTCGAAGTACGTTGAATGGAGTAAGTTTTGGATTTAATACAATTCATACAATTCAACTGCATAGAGAAATACGAGTAGTAGCTCAAGAGAAATCTTCAAGACGGATTAGTTAGCAATTCCTTGAAACTGGCGGTTAGTTTTCGTATTGTTTTCGATCTTTTGTTCGGGGAAAAGTGGCAGCAGGAAACTTAGTTGGAGAGTTTGTTCTGTGTTAGTTATTGACGGCAAACAAATGCAAGTTACTATCGGTTAATTACAGTTGCAGTAGTACTAGGCACGAAATGGTTTAACATTCTCTCTCTCTTTCTGTTTTCGATTTTGATTTGATTTTGTTGTGTGGCTGTTGTTGGAGTAATTGTAACTGTTGCTGTTAACAAGAACAAGAACAAGAGATACGAGTACGAGTACGATACATAGAGACGCAGATACAAGATACTTTTGCTGTAGGCATGCTGTTGTTTTGTGGCGTGTGTGTGTGTGTCTGTGTTTGTTTGTTTGGGGCTCTTGGGGCTCCACAGCTACCAGAAAATATATAATTTGTGAGAGCAGAGCAGAGCAGGTGTAGAATAGAGATGTACGTGTGTGTATCTGTGTGTTGGTTTGTGTGGCTTGTGGAGGCAGCTTAATATCTATCAGACCTATTTGAGTGTATCGTCGAACCGCCGCTGGTATAGCCCTTGTGCGCATCCCGGCCATGCAGCGAATACCGGGAGCCATACTGGCTGCCGTGCCAGCTGCGATACGGATCGTATTCCTCGATGATCGACGGCTCCTTCTCGATTATCTGCAAAGTGTTGGTTCCATTAGCCATGATTTATCTATGTAAGCCTAAAGCGCTGAAAAACTCACCTCTGTGTTGGCACAACTGCAGCTCATGGCCGTGCAGAGGAAGATGTTCATGAGCAGCATGATTAGGAACAGGACACCCAACGTAATGGTCAGCCAGAGCAGCCAACTGGGTCGTATGCCATCCTCGCAGCTCGACGAGATTACTGTCCACATATAAATCAATGAATGTATAGAAATGCCAGCCATTTGAAGCAGCTACTTACATCTAGCCTCTGCGGGATCCAGAACAAAGACTGTGGTGCCGGCCAGGCTTGATCCCTCCTCATTCGGGCCGAACTTCCTGGGTCCATTGCTGCCCTTGGTGAAGCCAGCCAGAGCCACATCGTTGCAATCATCGATCTCCACACAGCGACCATAGCACTGGATCACATCGCACTGCAGATGCACCTCGGAGCCTGCCGGACAAAAGAGAGAGAAAGTTAGGATCGCGCTTGAATCCTGTAACTGTTAATCCTACCCTCGGGAAACTTGAACATCGAGGTGAGAGTCGCCTCGGCAGCTCTTCCATCCGCAGTGGGAACAAAGCGGCTGATAATTGTGGCATCGTAGGGGCAGCTATGGGGCGAATTCGAATCATATATTAGCTGTTTTCAGAGCTCTGTCTGAGCGAAAACTTACCCGCTATCGTCGGTGAGCTTGAGGGTGCGGTTCTTCTTGTCAAAGGCAAAGCAGTTGCCCACACGCAGGCCATAGGTGTCTGAAAATAGTGGGTAATGATGGTAATGGCATGGGAGATTTGCTGGCTGTGGTACCCACCATTCGGCTTGGAGAACTCGGCACGTATCTTGTACTCGTGCCCGTAGACCGTCTCACGCACTCGATGATCGTTCTCCAGAAACTTGAGCACCACATGGGCATTGTCGTCGCTGCAATATGGTTGGAGGAGGATTACACACACACACACATACTTATATGCGAGAGGGGGTGGGAGGGAGCTAACGGTATGCCTGGGACTGCTCTATAATTACACAGCTATGAGCCACTGCAGTGGCTAATTAAAAGCGCAGCCAATAGACCCGAAAGCTCTGGGCCGTCGTTGCAGTTCAGTTGCAAATTCTGCAATGCTGCAATTATGCAACAATTGCCGGTCATTGCTTTGTGGGCCAGATATACGAGTAACTATAACATCTATAACTATTTGTTGTGTTTGCACGATTTTTGTTAACAATTTCTTTGCTTTTGATTCCTCGTTGTTTACCACGGGCTTAACAGAGCGCAACGTTTTGGAAAAACCGTTTCGGATGCCACTGAGCGCTGGTTTTTGCTGAGAATTCAATGAACACTTCTCTGAGAGAGAGAAAGAGACTTGCGTAAGTCGGAGCTGGCTAGAGGCTTAGCCAGAGAGTCATTGCCACCATGCAAATGAGGCAAGAGGCAAGAGTCTCGCGAAGGTAAATTAAATTGTTTCTCATTCACCTCAAGATGATTATCGGGCCCGCAGCCAGTCGTTTACCGTTAATTGAACTGCTGCTAAGTAAACAATAAAAAATTTGTTTGTGTTTTTTGTAATTTTCGGAATTTCTGCGCATTTGGCCCGAACGAGGAGTGATTGAGTGAAAGAGCCCCCTATTGTGGCCAAGAGCTTAATGGCCTTGAGTTCCAGTTCTACATATATAGAGAGGGAGAAATTTCGAACAATGACTGAGAGCAACACCTACATACACTGTGCATAGTGCCACATGCAACCCCACACACTCCATCCATGATCTATGGCCGGTCAGCACAATTTGCTCTTTTGATTCCACTTCATTTGTTGTGTGCCGACTGGCAGAACGAGTTGGCAAATCACTGGAGAACTTGGAGCACTTTGGGCTGACGGAAGCCTGACCAAAAAAATTACAGCCACAGAGAGACTTAAGTGCAATTGTCTAGACAGGTTGGGCATTCAAAAACTTACCGAGTGTAGCCCGATTTGCCACAGGTAATCACATAAAACTTATCATCCGCCAATTCCAGAGTCTTGTGCACACGCACTGCCAGCTGAATGGATCGCTCCTCGGTGCGCTGTAGAGAGAGGAGGGATTGAGGAAAAGGCCATTTAATTGCTGGTTATTAAAAGCTGATGCCCCTCAAGACTTTAATGCTGATTGGTTGGAAAACGCAGAGCTAGGACCGAATTCGGCAGCCCCATAAAACAGAAGCAACATTGAAGCAACATCTGGCCCATGGCTGCTCACGGCTGCTCACGGCTGCTGCTACTTGCACTTGTGGCATGTTAATTGTCACATGATGCAACAAGGAAATGCAAGATGCCGCCAAGTGTGACGCGTTTTCCACTTGTTTGTTTTCTCTCTAGCATTTTTCCAGCTCCGAACTCTGTGGTTTCTTGCTGTACTTTTCACTTAATGACTGGGCCTATCATACATAGGTTTTGCAGTAATTATTTTCTATTCACTTTGAATACTCGTTGGAACTGCTCAGCGATATGTGACTGCCGAGAATCTCTGCGCTTGGGTGGTCAAGATATCTGTATCTTCATCGGTAATTGGTCCAACTTGAATTTTGTAATATTTACTAAGGCCTGGCCTTGACCCGCAACCGAAATCGGATCTCATGTACCCCAAAACAGCTTTCCATAAAAAGATATTTTCTGTTGCAAACAAAAAAAAAAAAGTACAAGTTTCTTTGTCACTTCTGTGGGGGTTTACATAAGTTTTTCCGCAGCACAGCTGCCTGCCAAACTGGTTTCCACTGCCCAGTAAATAAATGTACAAGTAAATGGTTATTATTTGTTTAATCGTTTGGTGGTGGTGGCCCACGCCTCTGGTGTTTACTGTATTAAATGTTTGTCAGCTCATCTGTTGAATGAGGAGCTGGCTTTGATTATGGTTTGTTGGTTATGGCGTTGGTTAAAGGCAGTTAGCAAATAAACACAACATATCGAATCAGTTATAAATACCTCAAAGCAGCAGCAGCATCGGCAGCTGCAATCCTCTTCAATGGAGGGGAACCGAGGCTGGCCAATGATGTCACAATCTGTTGGCCAACTCATGCATCACGCAGTTGCATGCCACGGCGGATGAGCTCATTATCAAGTTATTATCAAAAGCCGAGAAAATGGCAAAGTTGATTTTCCATATGCCAGACGAGAACGAGTGACTGACTCCCTCCCATTAACCGGGCTAAAAGTGCTTGTGAAATTGCTTGATGGCAAATTGCTTCAGTCTCTTCCCCTTCTCTGGCCATATTGCATTTGCAATTAACATTTAAATGTGTACATAATGGTGCCAGACAAAGAACCATAACAGCCATCATCAAATAATGGCTAACAATTTGTGCCTGTTGCCTGCCTGCCTGCCTGGCAGCCCACTCGCCACGAAAATAGCAGAAAATAATAGCAATAATAACGTTGCGTTGGTAATACTCGTAAGAAATAAGTTCAAGTACGGCCGGAGTCAGCCCACATCCAGCAACAGCAACAACAACAGCAACAACATCTTGAACTCTATGTAAAAATTGTTTCTGCGGCTTTGGCATCTTGGCCATTGTCAGCGCCAATTTCATGCTCTGCCAAGTATCTGCGGACCAGAGCAAAGGCCTGAACGAGTGAGAGAGTGGGAGAGTGGGAGGCAGGAGGCAGGAGGCAGGAGGAGTGGATAGCAGTCTGTGGCCAAGGTCAGACAAGGCTGAGGGCTGCAGGCATTTCGAGAGCAATTAAAGGCAAACGAAAATATTTGCCAAGAAATAGAATCAAAATTGCCGCAGCAGACAAAACATTCTTTTGACACAAATTCCACGCACAGGCAGCACCACAACAACAACAACAACAACAACAGCTTGGAATGCTGTCAAAGTCAAAGCGTGGAAAGCCGTGTCTGGGCATGTGAACTCACAGTCTGGGCCCCAGTCCCAGTCACAGCCACAGCCCCAGCCACAGCCCCGACCTGCAGCTACAACTAGACGCCGGCGCACGCTGCCACGGCACTCCCAGAGATACATACTCTACTCGTGTATACGGATACTTATGTACGTGAACATATAAAAATAAAATCCAAGCTGCGATAAGCGTGATTTAATTTTATGGGGGACCTCCCTTTTTTTTATTCAGACAAACGGAAGGTGGGCCCGGGCCCAGAGAAGAAGATCCTGAATCTTCCCCCAGCATCGAATGCGGGGCCCTAGTTCTAGAGAGAGAGAGAGAGAGAGAGAACAGAAATTGGGATCGGTCGGTGCGATTTGACATTGCAATTAATAATGTTGTATGTGCTTGTACTTATAAACATGATGCGGACTGCCCTGCCCTGCCCCTTGCCCGGCCCCCTGCCATCCGGGGCCCTGCGGATAATTTGCATTTCAGCGAAAAGCATAGGGTAGATGCAAGCGTATGTACATATGGCGCACAGCGTATCTATATGGGATGACTATGGCTAATGCGATTTGCCTTTGTCTGGCATTGTTCGAGTTTGAGTGCGTGTAGCAGACCCACACGGAATTGCAGTCCGTCGCCTGTCAACGCCAGTGATGCACGTAGGATTAAACTTGATTTTTATTGCCATCGTTACTATATAGACTGACGACCAGTGCACCAGTCCACCATCAGCCACGTCTTGGTAGTCTTGCGTTTGCTGATTTGCGTTGATTTGGGGCCAAGACTCCGTATAGGCGGTCTCAAATTTATGCGCATGCGTGCCCTTTTTGGCCATACAAGGTCTCTGCTGCTCTCAGGTTCTCTCTCATTCTCTCTCACTCTCGTTAAAGTTGAAAATTGTTGCTTGTTGCCGCTGCTTTTGGCGGTTTTCCAGCTGCCAGCGATTGCCTAACAATTCACAGTTGGTGATTTTTTCGGTTAGGGGGTTTTCCACAAGCTGTCTGCCTCGATTTTGGTGGTAATTTTTGCAAATTATACTCAATGGCTGGCCAAATTAACTTGCCATTTAGCAGGCGTGGGGCGACAAACGAAAGACTTAGGCAACGAACTTGCTGGCCGTATGATTACCAATGAGGAAATGCTATAGTGGAGATGGATGGAATGTACTTCAGTGATACAAAATCACAGTCAATTAACTGCTTAAACTTCTAAAAGGTATCTTTTCGTTGCCTTCCAGATCCCACCCATTCAGGAACACTTCGCGACTTGATCTTGATCGATTATGCCTCGTTTAGTGAGTGATTAATTTGGTATTTGGTTAGGGAAGCGGTGAACGGTTATGCTTACATTGCTTCCACTCACGTTGCTGACCAGAATGCCGCAGTAGTCGCTGGCCCCCTGCTTGGCCCACAGGTTGAGGCTGAAGGCAACCGCATCGCTGCCGTCGCCCATGGCCATGCAGGCCGGAGTGCGAAAGTCCCGGGCGTGCACGGCGCCCGTGTAGCCGGAGTTCACCTTCACCTTGATGTTCATCGTGCCCGCCTTGCAAGTGGCCGTCACATGTGGGGCAAATTCGCCGGGCGACGTCGCCGGTTCCTGTGTGGCAGCCTGTAATGGTAACAAAAAGCATAGATTTCGATGAGATTCTTTTGGTTAATAACTTTGACCTGATTTCTGGACCCTGGGAACTAACGCACATGGTCAGAAAATTAACGCCAACTCATGGGACAAGCAAAAACCACAAAAGAAGCAGCAGAAGCAGCAGAAACAGCAGGAAAATTCAAATTAATTTTAAAAGGTAAACCAAAGAGTCGGCCAGAGTCGCCATTAATTGCAAAAAGGTAAAGGCAAAAGGCAACAGAGCCCAGAGATTGCTTTAGAACTTTGGGCCAACAGAGCTGCCAATGTTCTGCACGTTTTGGGTCAGCTCCAGCTCCAGCTCCAGCCCCAATCGCTCCAGTCGTTCCACCGTCGCGCACTGTCAAAGGCATTTGGCTCTAAGATAATTTATTGGCATGCTCGACTTGGGCTGCTGTCGCTCTGTCGTGATAATTGAATTTGTGCTCCAGCTTTGGGGCCACAGAACGTTAGGGAACGGCGGTTGTAGCGACTGTGGATGGTGGACTGTAGGCGCTAGATAAGCAGCACAAAAGTTAAGTAAGTCATGTCATGACAATCGCAGAGACGCCGTGCCGCCTTTGTGGTCCAGCTTCAGCCACAGCCACAGCCACAGCCGGCCCTCGGGCCCTGGCCAAGTCAGAGCCGAATCTCTATTGAGCCTGTACCGGGCGAAAGGCCTTTGATTTATATTTACTTTCGAAATGCTGCAGCCAATCTGCCCTTCGGCTCGGCTTAGCTCTGAGCTCCTTCCGCAGCGGCTCGTAAAAATAAAATATGAAATTTTGTTCAGTCATTAAAGCAATTAATTTTCCAGTCAATCCTTCCTGGCTGCCTCACTGGCTCGTTGGCTACTGTGCGTCAAGTGAAATGCAGCCGGATGACCCAGTTCGATCCGTTGTCGCTGTCAGAGCCAGAGCCAGAGCCAGAGCCGGAGCCGTGGCCAGAGCCAAAAACATGTTGGCCAGTGTGCCACTTTCTATGGCAACTAGAACATCCACTTTGCATGCCATCAGCAATTTATTGTATCTCAATGCGCGGGCCACTTTGTGCCAAAGAAGAGACAATGAAAGGCCCGCGATGGCGGACAGACCCATATCCAGCTCCGATCAGGAGTTCAATGCGCCGAGCACACGTTCGAGGGTCACATGAGAGTCTGCTGGGTCTGGCCTGGGCCCAGGTCTGTGGCTGCAACTCCAGCTCCAACTCCAGCTCCAGTGCCGATCCAACTCCCATGACAATTTGTCGCTCGGCAAAATGCAATTGTTTTGCATGGATTTTTGCCAACTGCAACTGCGACTGTGACTGCAACTGCAGTCAATTAAAATAGTTTTTTGCATGCTCGTTTCACTATCGTTTCGGAGCGGCGGCGGCGGTGGCGACGGCGGCTTGTTAAAATAGCAAACAAAATTTTTAACAGCATTTGCCTTTTGTATTATGCAACACGCTCTGATTGTGTTTGGACTTTCCATGGTGGAAAAATACTGAAAAAACTGAAACCGAAACACAATTAGACACTTGCGCTGCCAGTCACGCCATGGCCAATGCGCCAATGAGCCAATGAGCCGAGCAGCGGCTCTGATTTTGATGGATTTCCTCAGAGCCGAAAAGCCCCGCAGGATACTCGCGCTAATGCTGGCTAATGTCTGCAAAGTATGGCCCAGTGATTTTTCAAAAATTCCTTTTCCAGCGCATGTAAATCGTATCTGAGAATCGAAACGTAGGCCCCCAGAGCCAGGCACAGCTGGAGCCAGAGCTGCAGATGGAGCTGCCCCTAAGCCAGAGCTGACTGACTGGCCAGGATCATTAACTGGGTCCAGAGCCAGCCGTTGCCTACCGCTGATTTATATGGCTGCAAGGGGTCAGGCCATAAACCAAAAGTGTTCGGGCCGGCCCGGCTTCGCCGCATTTAGCCATTTTAACTATTAAACCAAGTGACGTGAGCAATTAGTACAGGAGAGTCGGGTCCGGATCCACTCGCGCTGCTCTTTCGCAGAGGCAATTAGCCGCTTAAGAATGACAAAACTGCAGACTTGATGTGAGAAATGGGGCTCGCAGTGGGGCAAAGACCGACAGCAAAATGCTCTGCACTTGGCACAACAAAGCATCAGAGACATTAAGCGGATGCTGTTAGGCCATAAGACTTTATGGGTCTTTGGGGGGTTCGGTTCTTCTTTCCTTCTTTAATGGTGTATTTTTATTGAATTTATTCAACGATTTTTATTCCTTTTAAGTGGGTCATTAAAAGACTTCCCAACGTCATATTTGGTTGCAGTTGTGCTACAACTTTTCCAACAATTTATCGAGCTGAAGAATTTCGAAGGTTTTGCTAGACAAATCTTGTATTATTGTCATTTTTGTGGCTTAAACTCTAAGCCCGATCACCCTTTCGCAGGGCAATTAAATCACAAATGATTGTGATTTATGTGGACAACTAATTTAACTCAATTTAGGTGGCTCCCTTGGCTCCCTGGCTGAATGGCTGGCTGGGTGTGTTTCCTTTATGCCCATTTTGGCACAACTTAAACATTTCGCAAGAGTTGTGGCTTTTTTTATTGTCTTCTGTTTGGGTTTTTTGTTTGTTTGCCTGCGATTACAATCGCCAAAGTCTTAGTGCAGCTGCGCGCATTCACGTGGCTGGTCGAACAGATTGGCGAACATATTCCGATCGCATAGAGTCAACAAAAACATGTGCAACAAGCTCCGATTAGAAGCGAAAACAAAACTCGTGCATAGCAAAAGGGGCAGGGAGGGGGCTCTTAACATATTTCGCGTGCATTTGAATTTCCGCTATGTGGCGCTCGAGCAATAAAGCTCGACTCAAAGTAAATTATAACATAAGGCCGAGTCGAGCCAAAGCCAAAGCCGAGCCGAGCCAAGCCTCGGATCGCGACTAAGCCCCAGCTGGCCCCAGAGTCCAGCTCTCCGTCTCCGACTGCGGCTGATTGCAAATTGTCACGGTATTTTCGCTGGCAGCGCATAAATTGCCGTTTAACTCGCATTACAGTCCAGCCAGATAGTAGGAGCGGGAACCACCGAGACGTGGCCGGGGACATTGGGTATTTATGTTTAGTGCTGGCTTTTTTGGACAGAGCTTGAGCTTGAGATGGAGCTGCGGCTGGGGCTGGGACTGTGACTGGGGCTGGAACTGGCCAAAAGCTTAATGAAGCTGACAGAGGCGAAACTCGTTCCGAGCTTTGGCTGATTATATAATGCAGACAAGCGGCCAACTGACAGCTGAAAGGGTTTTCTTACGGTTTTATCTACCCATCGTTTTCGGGCTCGCCTAGGGTCCAACAATAACCAAAGGAGAAAAGTTGCTAGAGAAAGAAAAGCAGCCAGCAATTAATGTCGCCGTGGCTTCAATTAAATTTCAATTGCCGGCGCGCTTTTCCATTGATGTTCTGACGCGCTAATGCCATGGCACGTCCCGAACTTGGACTCCACCTGCGACTCCACCTCTGACTCTGTCAGTGGCTCTGCACGTTCTGGCGGGACCCCCTTTCAGCACTTGGGTCACCTCTGAGGCTTCTCATAATGAAACGCTGTCGTACCACTAATATAATAATAAGCACTTGTCTGTCTCTCTCTCTCTCTCTCTCCCAATCTGGCCTTTTGTTGGCCATCAATAGAAAAAGCTTGGTAACTTCTTCAAAACAAATTGTCGAACAACATTCCAACGGAGACCTTTGCCTGATTAAACGGCGTCCCTCGAAGTCCGACTTCAACACGGAACCAGCTCGAGACGCAGTAGCCATCAAAACCATGTACCATGTACCATGTTTCGTTTTAATGGATTTCTTCCATATGTTTTGCCAGGCAATTATGCTAAGTACTTTCTTTTCTTGGCCTAAGCTGAGGGCCAGCAAGGGCTGGCAATGTTTTGAGAGCTTTCTTTAAGTGAATTAGCCTTCTTTTTAGACCCAAAAATGGTAAGCCCTCAGATGCTGAAAGTTCTTGAATCCGTACACAATCTTTAACATTCGTTTCTCTTTGTAATGACCATTAATCAGAGGTTTAAATGGGAGAAGAGATGGAAATCGGCTGAGATTGAGGTGAAGGTTTGGGATGGCGCCGCAATTTTCAACTTTCATTGCCCCAAAATGTTAGGGGCTCGATTTACACCTGAGTCATCTTTCGGTTGATTGAAATAATAGCTTATCGTGATTTCGACCTGTCACACTTTCTTTGACCATCGCCTTAATTGCTGTCAAATGTTGGCTCTGCACGAAAAACCCATTCGCAGAGTTTTCCCAGAAACAGAAACAGAAACACAGCCCACAATCTGTCTGTAATTTTCATAAATGTGCACTTTCCATGCGCATCATTTTGCCAGGAGAGAATTCGAAAGGAAATACACAGAAAACATGGCCTAATGAAACTTTCTGGGCAATGACAGTCGGCACTCGGCAGTCGGCAGTCGACAGTCGGCGTGCACTGCCAGCAGCAGCAGCAGCAGAACAGGGAAATAGTTTTTCCCATTAGTTTCAAATAAAACCTACTTTTACCGGTGAGGCCGAAGCTGGAGCAGAGCCAAACAAAGGTTGGAAAAACAATTGCCAAAGTGTTTTTTGTGGCTGGGAGCGAGTCGGTGAGTGACAGACAGCAGGCTGAGAGCCAAGCAGAGCAAACCAGACCACATCGGTGTGGGATTGCAATGTGAACAACAATGCAAGTTAATCAAATAATGAAATGTGCTAACCGACCCAGAGGCAGAGGCAGAGGCAGTCCAAGTCAAACAAAAGAAAGAACTTTCTCCGTGCTGGCTGCTGCTGGCTGCTGGTGTCTACTGATGACCCAATATGCCAAACACTTTTGCATAAATTTTAATGGATTTCACGCTACACTTCATCCGCACAGGCATTCGAATTGGGCGAAATAATTTGCACTGCGAAACCAACGCGGCGTTAAATTGCGTCAGCCTCCGAGTGGCTGGAATTGTGTTTATTTCATATATATATAGACCAATTTTCGTGGTCAGTTGACATAAACACACAACTTTGTGGGCCATTTCCTTTCGGCGCTCCCCCAGAAGCGAGAGAATTATGACCAGAGGAGTGAAATCTAACTACGCGCCACACTCGATCTAATGGCCGCAGACTGCGACTTCGACTCCGACTCCGACTCAGACTCTATCTCAAGCCAGAAACGGCTTCCTGTCCAGCAGACACAGATACTACTAACCCACTGCTGAGGTTGCGTGCAGTGACCAAACTGGTTGCTCTTCTAATTGCCCCAGTCGTGGCTGCGTTCCGAGTATGACAACCAGCCCCATCGGGGACCAGGTCCATGTCCAGGTACTGCACTCCATTGCACCCGATATTTGTGGTCAATATGCATGCGGCATGGTTATATTTTCTGTTAATTAGAGCATAATGACTGAGAGCTTAAGCCGATATTCATTGGCATGCTGCGGTTATCGGCGGCAGACAAAAAATTTATCTGCTGATAGCTCTCCCAGAGATGGAGAGAAGCTCGGCCAACTGTATCTGCCACAAACCGTTAGCCCTACTCACACCCGTCGAGAAGGAAACAAAAACTAAATACGGCATAATAAAACAAGAACACAAACCAAAGAATTTCATTGAAATGGCCCCAGACAATCAGCCAGTTTGTTGTCTAAGTCTTTTGTCTAGCAGCTGCTTTTCTTTCAGCTTTGCTGCTGGTGCCTCATCTCGGGTTCTAAGAAAAACACATGCCACTACGGCATAGTAAGCAATGAATCATATTTTTGAGTACATTCATATGCGTATCAAGGGTTTTACTGCCTGCAGGCCACCGCAGTAGTGGATAATCAGAGAAGAGGCAAGACTGGTGTGTGGGGCACTTCAATTGGCTTTGGCAGCGGTTGTGAAGCACGTGCTTGTCAGTCAAGAATGGCTTTTGCGGTCTATTTTGATACACTATACAAGAGTGGGTAAGACAAGTGGTTGATAGCTCAAGTTGCTCCCTAAATTATGCATATTCCAAGCACCTATTTCGGTAGTGAATACTCAAAGAATTAATTACGTGAATCTTTTAACCTGCTTAAAAACTATTTCCCTGCCAGTCCAACCCATGTAGCCCTACAAACTCTTTCCCTAGCAGAGTATTGAGGGCTTCTGTGCTTGAAAAATTGTATCTTTTATCGAACTCCAACAGTTTAGGCCGCAGGCCAACACGGACTACCTGCGGTCACATTCAGCGCGTCATTTTCTGGCCAAATACGCAATATTCATTCTGTTCGGATTTTTTGTGCTTTATATAAAGAAAGACAGAAACGTAAATCGCTGTTTGGCTCTTGGTGGGTTGTTCTCGCTGCTGCTGATCGTGGTCTTATATGGCTGCTGGCAGTCCAAAGCCATGACGACATTGTTCATTATATACACCCCAACCCATACATACATATATTGCCATATATTCATATTGTATTGGATGGCATCGAGAGAATTAGCATATTTCAGCTCATTTCTTGTTTGTGTGCGTTGACATTGAAACCGATTTTAATGGCCCGTAACAACAACAACAACTACAAAAACAACAAAAACATGGCCATGACAGTAACAACAAGTACACGCACTCACTAATATGCAAGTCAATATTTAGGCGTCAATTAAAATGAGTTATACCTGGGCTAAGGCCAATTTTGGGCATCTCTATGCCAAGTCAAGTGTGTGTCGAGCATATTAATGGCCAAAGAAAAGCCAATTGGTTGGCTTCTTTTGGCTTCTTGGGGCAACCGAAAAAGGCGCAAGTTCATTTATTGTTTAATGAGTGTGAAAAGCGGACTGGCAGCGTAACAGCAGCTCCAAAAAGTACCGTAAGCCAGCCAAGTTTCAGTTTTAACAGATACTTAACACGCACCCATACAGAGAGATTTACTTTCGCATATACACACGCACACACACACACACATAGGTGGTGGTTATTTCAGTGCCTTTGGGCCACTGCATCATCATCATTATCATCGTGATTATCATCCCAGAAACATCATCTCCATCGCCAAGAGACTGCGTTTTGTTTGCCGTTGCTGTTATGCTTCAAGGTTTTGTGAGTTTTGCATTAACTGAAAAAGCCAACTGAAACTAAGATGGCTAAGTAGTTGTTGTTTCTGCTGTTTGAAGTCTGTCTGAGGCCGAGTGCCTGCCAAGCCCAAAGAGCGTATTTTGACGCCTACACCCCGGCCCCAGCCCCAGTCCCGGCCCCAGCCCCAGTACCGGCCCCAGCCTCGGTCTCCGCATTTTATGATGTCATTCGCTAGCGGCCGCTGACTTTAAGGAATAGTTCAACATACCCGTTATCATTTCGAGCGGGAAAGCGGAAAGATATGTACATATAAGAGGGCGTTTTATTGAAGTTTGAAAAGCAAAGTGTAAAGAAATCAATTAGGCGATCCATATCCATATAAATGATAGTCAAAGTTGCCTCTTGAAAGGTTTATGGAGCTATAAAAAAAGGTGGCTAACGTCGATTCTAAGGGTACCATTATAATTGAGTGCTCTGAACTAATTGAACAGCAGATATACGGGAGGGAATAACAGCACAGTCATAGGGAGAAGAGCTGTTAATGATGTTCTTTCAATATATTTAGAAATTACTGTCTTTATAGTATTTTTGTGTACATTTTCAGCACAGTTTAAATGCAAAAAGCATCTCCCTCTAAGGCTTTTCCAATATCCCAGTTAATAGTTCGCCAAAGAAACTTTCTTTTGCACTTCAGCTGGGGGCAAAATGATATATGATTTGTAATTCCCTCAACTGCGAGCTATACCTAACATTATAGTAAAGACCCCAATACCCAATACCCAATCTAGACTTGAACCAATTTCAATTGATGCCAAGCCCTGAAAGCCAGACAGGGCAGACTGCTCTCACTCTGATGGATTTGTGCCATTTCATAGGAAAACTGAAATCAAACCAAACCAAATCAAAACTGAAACCAAAACCGAAAAGCATTCCTGAAGCGCTCACGAACAATGGAAGAGGTAAGGGGTGGGGTGGGGGCACATAGTACAGAGTTGGGTAAAAGTTAAGATATCGGTCAGTGGCACATTCGGAGTGGCAGCAGAACCGAGGGCCAAGTGAACCACTAAGCCCGCCGCCTGCCTGCCAGCCAGCCTGCCCGCTGAGTTATAGTTATGGCGATGGCGATGGCGATGGCAATTGCTATTGCTATTGATAAACTGGCCCAGCTGCAGTCATTGTGGAGTTCATTAATTTGTCTGCCCTGGAAAATTGCCGTGGAAAACTCACAGAGCCGAACCAAGTCGCCATGAAAATGGGGAAGGCAGAGGAGAAGCAGAGATGGAGAAAGACAGATACAGAGGGCCCGCAGTTAACCTCGTTTTCATGGCTATAGCTGGGCCCCCAGAACATTATTGTATGCAAATGAAAAGTGAAATGTCCAGAAAGTGGTCTAATTATCTTTCACTCGGCTGTACTTGGTACTTACCTGTCCGGCCAGCAGTAGGATCAGGGGCAGGAGCAGCAGCGTTGAGGCAGTGAGCCCAGGCCCAACAGTTTTTGGCCTTTGTATCATCGTGAGGCGCGTTCGTTGCCCGAGTCTTTTGTTTGGACAGCAGCAGCAGGAGAAGGAGGCAGTGCTGGTTGAGGCGTCGCTATATCCTTTTGGGCAACTGGAAAAACCCACTCGTTTATCAACCAATTGAGCAATTGTGCAAATTGTTTGGCTTTGATTATGGCTAATTTCATGCAGCTCACGCAAATGTCAGTCCGTCAGTCAGTCGGCAGCTGCATTCCAGCAAAAGTTACTCTCAAATTACTCATCCAGCGATGGGCATGAGTCAACGTAACTATGTGGAGAACAATAATTAAGTTGAGCTGAACTAAAAACGTAGCTACCCCCAACATATAGTATTTCTCTGCGGCTGCGGTTTATCGCCTCGTTTTCATCTGCTCGACAGCTGCATTTTTAAGATGATTTCGAGATTTTTGTGGCTTTCGGGGCATGACTTTCTAGGAAACTTTAAGTACGGAAACGTGACACAAGTGCATCAGTTTTCTATTTCTAATCTTTTAATATGCTCTCTTCATCTGGGGAGTTTCCTCTACGAACGCATCTACCTCTCACGTACTCTGATTTCTTTATCGCGCCAAGACGACCCCGACCCTATTGATCGGTGTCTAATAAGCTCCGCGATGCCGCCCGTTTACTGGGAAAAAGGTTTCGCAAAATGCTTTCGAATGAAACAATGAGTCGGAATGCTGAAAACAAGTTTGTTCAAAATGTATATTTGTCCGGCAAGCAAAAAAAGCAAACTGACATTGCTGAGAGCAGAGCAGATTGGAGGCCCTCGCTTACGTCATGTGCTCGAAAATGACAATAAAGCAATGTCCAAAGGCTAGCAATTATAGAAGTGTGACATTTATGCGTGAAGTGGACTTGGATATCGGTTCGAAAATGTTTAAAATATATGTTTTACTTGGATTTCTGTGTTTTTTTAGTGGCCAAAGTTATTTATTGCCCAAACATGTGATTTATGACAACAAATTCGAGCGGAAATGGCCAACACACACCCACCCACACACACGAACACCTGGTGGCACTCACACACACATCTACCCTCTTTGCTATTCTCAAAATAGCTCACAAATTAAAACATTTTTTATGCAACCTCAGCCACAATGTGCAATACTCGCTCCAGGCAAAAGCTTTCAGCAAAAACTTAGTCATTTTTATTAAATAAAAGAAAAAACAACTAACTTAAGCTGGGGAGAGCCACAGCACTGGCAACTAAGAGAGCGATAACCAGCCGAAGAGAGCCGTGTCTTAAGAGAGACAGTTTCTCGCAGATTCGTGCAAATTCCCAGCGCTCTAAAACTATTCCATTTAAAGTTCAACTTTGGAAATATTCAGGAAACAAAACCGCTTGAAATTATCCATAATCAGCCACAATTTTATATGTTTAAACAATTATTATATTATTTATTTAGATATGTTTTTTTTGGGTTCACTTTGGAGGGTTCGCTCTCGATGGAAGCTTCAGTTTTTTGCTGCTCTTTTGAGAGACACGTGAAAACAAGTTTTATGCAACAGCTTATTGTTTACTTATTGTGGGGGTTTTTTGTTTGTTTGTTATTTGAATGGCTAAATGTTGGTTTAAGATCAGCTACCTCTACTGGCACTGTGGCTGCTGACTTGGTTAGAACTATGAAACGCGTAAACTGGAAAGAACTCTGAATGAAATGCACTGCTTTATGTTCCGCTTGACACGTTGGACTCGACTGAACGGATCGAGGGTTTGTTGGCAACTGACTCGTGGAGACGGAAACTGGCAACGTGCTGGCTCTGAGCCAAGCTTTGCTGCTCTTTAGCTTCATTTTCAGCTTCGCTGCTTGTTTTGTTTTCTTTTTTTTCCGTCGCTCTCTCTCTCATTCTTTTTGGTCACATCTTTCGTTTGTTTTTGCCGTTTCCTCTGTGTCTGTTCGTTCCCATTCCATGTTGGCATAGTGTTGCCAGATCGCTGGAAAACGGTATTCAAACTGCAGCCTTGGCGCCCAAAGCAACAGCTCGTCTGGCATGAGCCGAGCCCCTTTTCCACCACAGTTTTTATCACTTGCTGATAAAAAGAACGCCATGTGCGTGTGTATTTGTGCGTGTGTGTGGTGGTTGCTGGCATTTGTAGCGTAACGCAGACTTCAATGAATCGATACGCCCGTGGCTCTCTGCATGCGACTCATGCGCAGTGGCTCCAAAGGGGATGGCCATCAAGAGAGCAGCCAGTGTTGGTTAACTGCCCATAAATAACGGTGCTTTTCGAGGTTTTTATGGGATTTATTAATTAAAAGTTGATGTATTTGGGTTATATATTATTTAATTCCATTAGTTTTGCATTTTTAAACCAAAATTAAGTTGCATTTCCACAATGGCTATGGATTACCCTGACTCTCTCTCTCTATTGAATCCCTCTCCTGCTCTGCTCTCTCTCTCTCTCTCTGGATGGACTCACATGCCTTTACACTCATTTTCCGTTTGGTGGGAAATTCTTACCCAATTCGCTGCTCAGTGAAAATTTCATCACCGTCGTCGACAGTCCAGCCAACACCAATTTGCTCTCTAAATTCCAAAGCACAGACTTGTCTTTAAAATTTTGTCTAAAATATCATTTGCGTTCACTTTTGATCTTTCCCAAAAACAGCATTCAAGTTCATTCACAACTCCAGTGAGATTCTCGCGCATTGCAAACCGAATTCGTGGCCAGGAAAATTCTATTGGTAAAAAGTGCAACTCAAACTCCAAAGAACTGCCAAAAAAATCGAAACACGGCTAAAGAAAAATACTTGTATAAAATTTCTGTATCAGCCAGTCAGCGTTGTTTGTACGGACTATCTCTGTGTGTGTGCGTGAGTGTGTATTTTTGTGTGTATGTGCATGTGCATTGGTGTGTGTCTGTGTTTGTACGTGATAAGCGTAGACAGACGCCGTAACAACAAAACGGCGGAGCCCCAGCCCGGGGCCCAGAGGACAGAAGAGGCAACATAGCTTTATTGAATTACAAGTAAAACAAAGAGCGAACGGGCCAACGGCAACGTGACTTAGCCGACGATTAAAGCCTGCTGTGGAGTGCCTATGGGAGGATACGCAACCTGCTAACCCACAAACCCACTGCCAGCAGGGGTCCCGTGGGTGGTTTTAATACTGCTAATTGTTGGGGAAAAAATAATAATTAATATCCTAGATCCACACACAGCAAACGGGTGAAAACTATTTTAAACTGTCCGCTGAAAAGTATGCAACGGAAAATTGTTTGGGGTTTTGTGGGGGGACGGGACCAAGGCAGGCAGGGCACTATGTGGAGCGACAATTTTGTGGTAGGCTGCGCAAGTCTTTGACCCCAAAACGTCGAGGAAGAGTCAGGCAGAGCTAAACTTTAGACGAGTCTGAATCAAAACAATTTGCGTGTCGGCTAACAGTCACACCATCTATTCCCTGGACTCTCCGACTGCGACAGCCAGACTTGACGTAGAGTTGACATTTTTAATTACCATCGGAAAGACATTAAGCCCTGTTTTATGACGGGCCAACGCACATGCCTGGCGCACAACAAACCCGAAAGGAAATGCCGCACGAAAATGGGTTAAACATAGCTTCAGGGGGGGCTCCGACTCCGACTCCGGTTGCGGCTTCCTCCTTGGAGCTTTGCGAAAACGGAAAACGACGCTCTCACTGGCTTTCCTTTTCCCCATTGCAGTTTATATAACTACACAGTTGACAGTAATGCAGCGGCTTAAGCTGCAATCCAAAGGAGAACTTTAATTTCGCCCTGACGTTGATGGATTGCGGTGGCTGACTGAGTTGAACCCGACACCGAATAACCCCAGAGCCAAAACCTCGACCAGAGGTTAAGCCATTCCATAAAGTTTTTTTATCCAGCACAGATTTGTGCTGGCTACCAAAAAGTTGCGGGCCAACAGCCCAGAAGCACTTCAAGCCACACTCCACAAAACTGAAGGCGGGGCAAAGAGGGAACATAACTGAACTGAACAGGACCGAGAGCCGAAAACCGAGAACCGACAACCGAGAACCTCAACACGTTACTGTGATTATTAATTCAAAAAGTTTTCACACATACACACGGCCCTAGAGAGAGGGCCAGTGACTGGCAGACAGCCTGGCATCCGAAAAATATACCCCAAATCAGTTTCACTGGCAGGAAAAGCATTGCGATGGCTGGAATCATATGAATTATATAAGGGCTTACACTTGGGAGAGCCCAGATGCCCTTCAAAGCCAGACAGTTGATGGCTCTGTCCAACCTAATTTTCCACAGCCACAACTGGAGCATAATTTAATCAGGCTTCAAGTAGCTCGGTAAATAAAAGTTCAGTCTTTGGCGAAGACAAAGCCGAGCCGGATAGAAAGACAAACAAACAAACAAACAATTGGGGCCATCAATAATGAAATCGATTCGGGACTCTGTCACTGGCAATTGTTAGGTCTGCCAGCCTGCTCGTGAGCCTATTCATTTCCGCTGCCTGCTCACGGCACTGCCAGGCGCTGAACTTTGACATTTCATTGCACGACCAGCCAAATGCCAAATGTCAGACCAGAGCGGCACATGTGTTTGTGGCAAGTGCAGCCCTACTGCAGAGAGAGCAGAGCACCTCAGGGATTGTCCTCGGCGAGCGTGGGCGCCAAGAGCGGAGACAGTTTAACGCCACAGACTCTGTGGCGTCCTCGGCGTCCGCCCAGCCACAGGATTATTATAAGGAAGGCTTATGTCATGAATGGGATTAGGGCTCTCAAATTGGATATTTTTGCCTTTGTAATGACTTTCAAATTATGTACATCTCATCAGGCACGAACAGTCTCGAGCAGTCCCGTCTCTCCCTCAAGGAGAGCCGTTTTGACCCTCAATTGGTTGCACAACTCCTGCTTTGCCTTCGCTTGGCTGGCATACATATTTTAGAGATTTTAGAAGCAGGCATTTCTGATGTACCCTGGGACATATTAACGCAATTTTCGCACACTTCTGTAGCTGTGGTTGTTGGAGTATGATGATTTGTTTAGGGTGTTATTTACATACAACATTTTGTTGCAAAATGTTGGGCAGTCGGTTTCGTGCTGGGATCCTGCCACCCGTGCCGCTCTGTCGGTATGGGTGTTTGTATGCTTTGTCCTAGTTAGCGGCCAGTGTCAGTGCAATGAACCAAAAACAATCTTTGGCTTGCCATCCAGTTGCTGGCAGCAACAAAGGCGACAGCCAGTTGTCCCTAGAGATGGCAGCCAGTCAGCCAGTCAGTCAGTCAGTCACTCGTCCAGTTGGTTGGACAGCAGTCTGATAGCTGTTAGCTCTTTGTTATTCGGTCCGTTTGTTTTGTGATAGTTTTCAAGCTGAAACAGCACGACAATCGGGCTTCAAGTTTCACTGAAGTTTTCCACCCTTTTTTTTATGTATTCTGCCCCATTTTCATTTCAGATTTAAGCAGCAACCACAAAAGGTTCTTTAGGAAAGCGAAACCGAGCTTCAGCGAGCATCCGAGGCCCACTGTTCGACTCCATTGTCGACCACTGTCAATATTAGCGCCATTGCAACTGCTGGGTGTGGGCGAATCTGCGCCCCGCCACCGGTAAGACTGTTCTGTTCCATGCCTCTAGCCACATATCACTCTCTAACTATGTATAACTCTAACTCACCAACTCACCAAAAGCTTGGCTGTCACACGTATCCGTAACCGTAACATATCTTCACCTGCCCCTGCTTCGCCTTCGCTCGACTTTTAAGTTTTCCATTATGTTTTATATGTTTTTTAAAGCGGCCGCACGAAACTTCAATCAAATGGGAAGCACCACACGCATAATTCCAAATTGTGCCCACAGGCATGATTCTGTGTGGCGCGTGCCCCCGGTCCCCTGATGTCGGGCTGAAAAGTTTCAAGTGGCTGTAGAGGCCCCCAGGCCTCGACAATAAATCCACAAAATACACAATGACGTTGTGCGACATTCTGGTCTACAAGTGTCTGACACTGTTGACAGGGCACCTAAGGCCTCCCCCCCTAGCCCCATGCTTGGCTGAAATTGATTTTCGTTGCTTTGGGCCGCACAAAGGACTCTTGGCTGTTTTTTAGTGACTGCTGTTTGCCGTCGAAGCTTTGCATTTGCACTTGCCGGCCATTGTCCTCAAAGTGTCCTTGGCTGGTGCACCTGTTGCAAGAGTTTACTCCATCCCCAACTTCAACCTCCTCTCCTCCCATTTCCATTCCCATTCTCATGTGCAGTTTATTTTTATTTTCTGTTCGCAATGGTCGCATATTTTAATAAGCTTTCGGTTTAATCTTTTCTAAATGCAACTTTTAAAATGGATTTTTAGTTTTCACTCACCAACCACCTGTACCTCCGTCCGTTCTTTGACTCTGCCACTCATTCACAGCATTTTCCAATTAGCAAAAGCAACTTTTTGCAATTTCATGGTCTACTTAATCCATTGCTCCGGGCAGTTCTGTAAGTGAAACGAAGTTGAAGTCGACAGCATTAGAGAGTTCATTAAATACAAAAACATTATAAAAAATACTAATCGTTATCCTGACCAGCTGACATATGAAATTTGAAATGGGTTTGACTACCACTCCATTGCAGAGGGCAATCGTAATTGCCGTACTTTGTGATGATTTTTTACGATTTTTACCATCTTTCACTGTGAAAATTCACATTCGAAGTGGCCGCATCGCGCATACGCCGCGTGGACCACGCTGAAACTCAATTTGCAAGCCAAAAACTTCTCCCATCTCAGGTGGGAAACAAATAGTAACTAATCCTTTGTGAGAAACCGATAGACAGCTAGCTAGACAGATACTACATATGTGTGTTTAAGTGGCTTTATTTTTATGTTTAAATATGTGACGCTTTAAATTACTTTATGCCTCAAAGTATGATCAATGTCTATGCACTATAAATTCGGGAAATCGTTTAGTGAATGCCAAAATTGAAAGCACTCTAGCTAATTGTTAAGCGTTAAGTGAAACCGAAAACGAAATTGAAACAATAAAATCTACTTTGTATTTCCCCCCTTTTCGGCGTGCCGCAACTCGAAGGAAGCGAAAAGCAGCACCCTGAATTTCTCATCGTTCAAAACTAGCTTCACTTCCAATGTTAATTTCCTGAAGAGAAGGTAAAGACCTTAAAATGGAAGTGCCCCCAGTCCCAAGTGCCAGTTCCTGCTTGGGGCGGGCGGGGCTCCGATGAACGAAACTAATTTGAAATTTCATATGTTTGTCTATTCTTTCCCCATCTCTCTCTCTCTCTCTCTCTCTCTCTTTCTCCATATCGCTCTCTCTCTCTCTCTCTCTCTTGTGGAACTTTGTATGTTCTCGTTTACGTACTGTTTTGCCCACCCACTCAACTGCGCTGCACAATTTGACTTGTCCACTCGTCCGGCGATCAATCAATCAATCACCAACCAACCACCCACCCACCCAACCAACCAATAATACATTCCACCCCACACACGATGATGCGCAGATTCAGCTCGGGAGACTTGTCTTCCGAGGTCGACGATGTCGATCCCAATAGCTTGCCGCCAGCGGCTCGTCCCATCCAGGACCAGCCCACGAAGCCGACGGTGCCGGTCGGCGGTGGCCCACCCAATATGCCGCCTCCGCCGGCACCGGGCCAATCGGCGCCCGGCCAGCCGGCTGGAGCCGCTCCGGAGCTGTCGCTGAGCTTCGGGGCTGGCAAGGCGCCGACTACAGCGGCTCCGGCACCACCGCGTGGTGTCAGTGCCCCCACCAGTCCGGCCAAGTCGCGCGAGAGCCTGCTGCAGCGAGTGCAGAGCTTGACGGGTGCTGCCCGAGATCAGGGCGCCTCCATACTGGGTATGATCTGGCTAAATTCTGTAGATTGAAGTCCCTTGTCCATGTTCTGGCATATAATCTCTCCCCAACAGGAGCTGCTGTCCAGAGCGCCACACAACGGACACCGGCCTTCAACAAGGACAAGTACTTCACGCTCCTGGTGCTGGATGACCAGAACACGGACTGGTCCAAGTACTTCCGGGGCAGGCGGCTGCACGGCGATTTCGATATACGCGTGGAGCAGGCCGAGTTCAGGGTAAGCTGCTGCGCCTAAGGGACCACTTTGGTAATCGGCATAATCGCTGTTCGTGTTTGTGTGTGTCTGTGTGCTTCCGCAGGACATTACGGTGGTCTCCAGCGCCGATACCGGACCGGTAGTCACCATGGCCGCCTACCGCAGCGGCACTCGGGTAAGTTATCCTTGGCGCCTGGCCTGTTTGCGGTTAATTAGTGCAATGGCCAGTCGCTTTAGTCCTTAGTTATCCGTTTGTGCGTTTATTACCCGCCAGGCTGTCATCTGGCCTCTGTCGTCTGTATTTCCACCACGACTATATAAGCCGTGCGATTGTGTGGCTCAAGGACCAGCGGTGGCCAGGCAGCAGCGGGATTAATCCATCGCCCTACCACCACTTAAGCGTTGCCAGTCTATCAACGGCCATTGTCCCGCTGTTTGTCCAGCTCTGAGCTCTCGACACTCTGACGCTCTATTTTTCGCTATTTATTTTCGAGTCCTTCTTTTGTTGGCTCTACGATGCCATTGTACTGGCCCTGTCGTATCTCAATGGCACTAAAAAACACTTGTGGCACAACTGCGACGCACTTGGGGGTCGGTCGGGAAATTGTGATAAGCAGCATAGATATATGGAAACCTATTCAAATACAATAAATAATACGTATCTGACGAGTATACTAACTAAACATTTCAATAAGACAGCTATTTGCAGGTCCAACAAGGCCGTAGCTTATTTAAATGGACCCTTTTTATTACACCCTTAGAAGGGGTATATTAAAATTAGGCAAAAGTTGGAAACCCATAAAAATAAGCATCTCCAAACCCATAAAGTGCAGATATTCCTGACAGTCTGTTCCTCCGTTTGCATAGCCCAATAAAACGTTCAAGTTTATGCACCTACACGTTTGTTACAGAACTCAGAATGATCTGGCCTAAATCGGCCTAAATGGTTGGTGTGTTGCGTGGACTGTTTGTAAAATATACAAAGCTGTATTAGTCGTCTTACTTCAAAACAATATACAATTGAGTCTTAACTTAACGTTATCCTCAATTGGTCCCAAAACGTTATCCTCAATTTCTTCTTCTTTCTTTAACAGCGATCTCTTTTATACCCAAAACGGAAGCGATCGAGTCACACCACATTCAGATGGGGCAAGATCTATTGCAAATAACTCTTCTGACATGGTTCTCAGGAGGTTTTTGGTTGACCTATAATAGACACAAGCCAACCAAGACTTCCTTTATTTAAATAACGCTGAAATTTTGGTTTAAGTTCGATACTTTACGATAGTCGCCACTTGACATTACATTACATGGTCGGGAGACACCTGGAAATACAGATTCTACATGCTTTCTACATTTCTACGCAACGGCTTCTGGGGCGCCGCCACAGCTATCAGCGTTCATTTCTTGAACTTACTGCCGATCGATAGGACAATAATTTATCGAACATTCTATCAGAGTTTGAACTATTTTATTTGATCAACTGAAGAATTGTCAAGAAATCAAGTGTATAAATACCGTTTGTCCGGAATAGATCCCGAGTTATTTAGATATATCCATCAGTTTACTAGCAAATTAAAGTCCAAGAGGTTTTTTGCTAATCCAACAATATGTCTAAAAGAAATTCTTTTTATTCGTATATTTTTCAATTAAAAAATTACAAAAAAATGTGTATTTCGATCGTTCGAGCGTTCTAAAATCTAATTAAATTCCTTTTTGTTTATTTATTCATTTTGGAATATCACACCAACAAACAGGTTGCGCGTTCCTTCCGGCCGGACTTCGTGTTGATACGCCAGCCGCCGCGTGACGGTTCCAGCGACTTCCGTTCCACCATTCTCGGACTCAAGTACGGCGGAGTGCCCAGCATCAATTCGCTGCATTCGATCTACCAGTTTCAGGTGAGTCGTAGAGTCGATATAGATACTCGGAGTGATGGAAACTGATATTCTGTTCTGTTCTGTTCTGGTTGTAGGACAAACCCTGGGTGTTCTCGCATCTGCTGCAGCTGCAGCGGCGTCTGGGCCGCGACGGCTTCCCACTGATCGAGCAGACCTTCTTCCCGAATCCACGCGATTTGGTAAGTGTACACGGTATAAACGATAAACATTAAAAGCTAGACACTAATTAAGTAGCTGTTCGAAGCTCGGTTACATTTCAAAAGCATCAATTAATAAATAACACATTAGGCATAACGTACGTATTAAAGCTCTGGACAGAGAGAAACGGTAGCATAACAAGGATTAGGGGATTGGGGGATTAGGGGCACCCTATCCGCCTACGGATTGCTGAGGCACTTTCTGTAGAGTTGCGTGCGCCGCCAGCGGCACCGGGAGATGCTGCCGTTCACCGTGTGCGTCACATGGGGCATGCAGGCGCTGTAGTCGCGCTCGCACTTGCCGAACGGCGACCACTTGCAGCCATCGGAGTACTCTCGATGTCGCAGGCACTGCTGGCCAAAGCAGGGTGATACCTTTTGTGGGGGAAGGGAAACCAGTTAGCTCGAACAATAGATCCCCACGTGGGCAGATACTCACAGTGCAATTGCAGCTCTTGCCGTAGCCGCCGCTGAAGCCGTGGCGCTCGGTGATGGTCATCTTGGTGTACTCCTTGTAGTAGCTGCACACGTTCAGCGTGGGCATGCGTCCCGCGATGATGTAGACCTTGCCAAGGTCCAGCCTGATGCCACACATGGAGTCACTGTTGGGCGTGGCCAAACGGCCATCGCGCAGCATGCGACGTGCCTCGGGAGTGGCCTAGAGGAAGAGTATTGGGTTACGTTACGTTTTACCCGCCAGAGAAATGTCAATGCCACAGGACTTGCCTTGTAAGTGCGCTTGATGTGCACCTTGTAGGTGGTCTTGCCCGGATCGATGGTGTCCGATTTGCGCAGCACTCGCAGCTGCACAACTGTCAAAGAAATGCAGGCGTTCAGCTATCGAATTCCCCAAGGATTGGATGACTCACCATAGTCGGCCTTGCAGAAGTGCGTCTGTGGGTGCGAGGGCATGCAGGAGCAGGCGTCTACTGGGCGACCGTTGAGCGTCAGAACAGCCAGCAGGACGAGCGCCAATAAACCTAAATATTTTCTGAAATCCATGCCTTCGAAAGCTTTGCTCCTCCGCTACGTCTCCACTGCCAGGCAGCAGATAAAATGACTTTATGGCGTTCTCAGTGAGTCCCCCAAGCTGGGAAAAGAGTAAAATTGAGATTACTTTTTATGATGACGACAATGTTTTAATGGGAGAACGTAGGTACATATATAATGATTATCAGGCTGAAGGTCGCAGAAAGTTTAATTATGTCTGTCTTACTTATGCCATTCGGTTGTCTGGGTTATCGGCAAGATGGGGCTGAGAAGGAGGCCAGGCAAGAGCAAGCCGTCCATCAATCAAGCCATCAATGCAATGCTTAATTATGCATATAATATATAACACATACAGCACATACACCCACACCCTCTGTGTGACAGCAATTAATCGCGACTTCTGTCAGAGACACGCACGCTTCAGGGGCGGATCATCAAGAGCATTATGGCTAAAGCACTTGACTGTCTTTCAACCAATCCTCGCAGGCCCTCCCCTGCGCTCTCTTTGGCTTTCGGCTTTATTCGCTTTTCATCAATATTTTACTTGTGACTTACGCAAAGCCCATTCCGTCAGTCAATTTAGAATGCATAAATCCTACGAAAAGTAGTTCAATTGCCAGAGCATTTCAATTGAAAATTGTTTATGGGAAATTCATAGAAAAACTTGAGAACCACAAATCGAAATCCATTACAAAACGGCTGCCGATATGCCTTACCCGTACGTACATATATATTAACGCAAAAATATTGTATAATATCGAGAGTGGCAAAGGCAAAGGCAGAGGCAAAGGCAGAGGCAGAATAATCAGCTGCAGCTCCCGTTCCAGTCAGCGTCGCACTGATCGACAGAGATAGGCAGGTCGCATTGCATATACTCGTATGCATATAGTCATATGCAGGCCAGCCATATGCAGCAGTGTGCCCTTCCCCGTCCGCCCATGCCCCATCTCCAGTAGCGCGGCAGCTAGGCAGCTCGGCAATGTGGCAATTAAATTGAAATAAAATTGAATTAAAAGCATTTTGCGGAAAAGCCACTAGAAAACATACGCACACAGAGGAGTCGTCTACGTCTACTCGTAGCGTGGGGCATGGGGCATGGGGCACAAGCGAAGAAGTTGCATGCGTGAATCGATCAGAGAGAGGGGCTGATAGAGAGGGCTGCCGGGCCATTGATTGAATGCAGCGAGGCAGGCAGCCAGGCAGCCAGGCAGGCATAATGCATCAAACCATATTTATTAAGTGGCAGGCCAAACGGCGGCCGCCAGACAGGCAGACGCGCGCGCTGGCTAATGGGATAAACTGGAGCAGAGTAGCGAGGAGCGAGGAATGGAGGTCGTTGGAGGTGCCGGTGTCGGTGTCGCAATGCCATGGGAGAGTACCATATTTCGTAGAAGGAAAGTTTCGCCCCGTTTCGGCCCGTTTCGGCCCGGCTCTGCTCTGCTCTGACACTTTGCCTGGCAATTAACGGCGCGGATTTGTTTAACAAACAGCCCGACAAGGCAGCCAGCACTAATACCTACGACAACGACGAGAGTGACAACAAACAAACAAACAAGCGGGGCATTCATCGCAGCGGAGCAGCAACAAAAAGTGGCACAGCACACACATGGGAAACGTCATCGGCGTTTGGGCCGATAAATCACCGCCGAGAGCCAATTGGCTTGGCGGCAAGAAAAGCGTTTTAGAGGCGTTCGAAATTCGCACGATTTCCTTTTGAGCTCTTTTTTTCGAGTCCATGTCTATGTCTTTATTTATATATGCACTGATATCTGAATACACAATTAGCGTGGCCATATATCAGGCAGGCAAATGTAGTTTTAAGCCAGCAGCAGGCGACATGGGGCTGCCTGTCAGCAAACTTTTTGTCGGCTGTAGCTCCCGGTGTTTGTTGACAAGCTTTACACGTGTCAATTAAATGTTATATATTATGGCACACGGCATCCACATCCACATCCACATCCAGTCGCACGAAAATCTTATATCCCCTGCAGTTGTTGCCACCACTTTGACGTCACTTCGCGCCTCGTCTAATTGACACACTTGTTTTCACGGACTGCCACTGCCACTGCTGCTGCCACTGCCACTGCCCCTGCCACTGCCACTGCCCCTGTCCCTGGCTGTGTGTCGTCATCATCATCATCGATGTTGACTTTTGACACTCGGGTGATTGTCAGTCGGTTACAATATCCAGCGACTGCCATCCAATTATGCGGGCGAGCAGCACCAGAGAGCATCAGGCAACGATGAGCCACAGTCCGCCAACAATTTCGAAAGATATTAAGTCAAATATCAGCTCGAGTTCAATTAGCATTGATTTCCACTTTCAGAATGCCAGTTACAAGTAGGGAAATATTTCAATACGATAATGGAATACCCTTTTGGAAGAGGGTTTTCTCGGGGGATCAAGGCTTTATCCCTTGGAATAATTTAAGGGAAATAATCATGATTCCCAATTATGAGAAAAGGTTCACAGACGACAAATCCATTTAGCATTTCTTTAAATAAACATACCAACCCAATTCCGTGACAATATTTGCTGTGCATAATTTATGCCTTTGAATCGTGACTACTGTTTCGTGAAGCAAACACAAAAATATGCAAATTTAATGATTATTAACACTTGCCCAGACCCACAGGCAGAGAGAGGTGATTTTCCCAGGTGTATTCAAAAGGATTCACTAAGCTCAGACATGAAAAGGGCCACAGAAACGTAAATAAGAGGCAAAGTACAGAAAAAAGGTTATTTCTCCTGGGCTCAAAAACTAAAGCAGCTCAAGCGCCTTTCGGCCAGACTGTGGTTTCATGGTTGGGTGGGTGGCCGTGGCCGAGACCGAGACCCGAAACCCGGGCCAAAATGCGCCAAAAACGGCTCTCAAAGCAAAGCCACATAATTAATGCGATTCTGGTTTGCCTGCCGTTTGGGTGTTTTCCCAAAACTGAGCTAAAAGCGGAGCAGCGGAGGAGCACTGCAGCGCTGCGATGTTTGTTTTATGGGCACTTAATTGTGCCATAAATGGGGCCTAATGTCCGCCTAATGTGTGTGTGGACCCACAGAATTATTGACAGCTCCAGAACAATAGGGGGTGGGGGAAATGCACCGATATAAAAATGGTATTTATAGCATTCGGATCCTCCATTTTCATTGCACTTCAATTTACGATGCTCGATATTTTGCGCCTACCAAAGTAGAGGGAGGGCATAGCCATAGGCCTACAAAATATGCGTCTAATTAGCACTTCGGGTATCGGCTTTCTAAAGCTCAGTTTATAGTACCCTCTATATGAAGAGCACTCTATGGGCACACTTATGTGCATACGAGTATATGTACCATGATACTTGAACAGTACTGGCTATGTAGGAGGTTCTAGAACCTTTTGGTTCTTAAGCATTTGGACTCTGTTCGATTATATGCAACAATCCATCTATCCACCTACAAATTTTAATAAAACTAAGTTTAAGTTACAGCCAGACTAGCATCTCCCACGATAGAACCTGATCACTTCTGAGTAGTGAACACTTCAAGCTACTTATACGAGTATAAGAGGTTCTAGAACTGTTTGCATTTCGATTCTGTTCTATTATATGCAACAATCCATCTATCCACCAACAAATGTTAATAAATCTAAGTTTAAGATACAGTCAGACTAGCACCTTCCACGATAGAAGCTAATCCCTTCTGAGTATTGAACACTTCAAGCTACTTATACGAGTATAAGAGGTTCTAGAACCCTTTGGTTCTTTAGAATTTCGATTCCGTTCGATCCACCTACAAATGTTCATAAAACTAAACTAAAGACTAGCATCTCTCACCTTAAAACTCAATCACTTCTGAGTATTTTCTTTCTTATCTAAGAATTATCTCGGGAAAAACTGTTATTTGCAGGCCAACACCTCTCGAGATATTCGTTTAAGCCAAAGCAAACAGCATTTGTTTAGAGGGTGACAGAGCAGTCGAGTTTTACAACAATGTTCTGACTTTTAGCGGTCATTTACTTTTTGGTTTTGCGCTTTGCCACAATTCGCTTTTCGCTTTTTGTTTTGTTTGTTTGTCATTGCCGATTGACTTTCTAAACAGTCTGGAAGGGGGAATATGGTATGGGTAATGGGGAATGGCTTCGGTTCGTTATGGGATCACATTCCCATAAAGCAACTGCGCAGTATTGGAAATGCTTTGCTTTGGCATGCTCGTCCGATATTACAGCCCAAGATGATGTCACCTTGCACATCTTCCCCAATGACTGCGAGGGCTAGCAGGAGGAGTGTGTGGCTTATCAGATGAATTTAAGATAAGTATCTGGTAACTAGATCAAGTAAATGTTTGCCTTGCATCCGAGTTATAGCAGTTGCCACGGGATCCCAGGAGGTTGCATGTTCAACTTTAACTTTTCTGCTGCTGCTTTTGCACTTTTGCCAATTTCCATAACGTTGCTGGAAAACTTTCTTTGGCCGGCGGCAGCTTTATGGCTTTGTGGCGGTGGCAGCCGAAACGACCGACCCACCGACCGAACAATGAGAGAAAATTAAGAGGAAAAATATCAAAGTCACGATCGGGCAATGCCATAATCAGCCAGATCAATGGCGGCCCAAACAAAAGGAGTCAAGTATTTTGATTAATGCTTGACCCCCCCTCCTGACCCGCCGTGTCTGACCAGTCTCCAGTCTGCATCTTGATCTTTGACACGCAACGTTTTGTTTTTCCCCCCATTGCAAAATGTGCACTTCAACTGGAGATAGAGATACCCTCTAGTCGAACCATTAGCATTTACATGCACTCAGAGACAGAGATACAGACACCTGTGCTGGAATAATCATAAATAATTAAATGTACATACGAATCGGCATCCGAGCTGATAAGAGGCGCTCAAGTGAGTGGCTGTGTCTCCTATCAGCTGCTGCTAATTGAATTGCCAGCAGCTGCCACTAGAAATGCCACTGCAAATACCACTGCCACTGCCACTTGCCCCATGATGAGATGCATTCGCTCAGCGACTGACAGCTCCATTCAGGTGTGACGAAACCTGGTCTGTTTGGTAGGAGGTAGGAGGGAATGCTTGGAATGTTTATGGGCTTATGCATCATTAATACATGCACAAGTACATACATACATACAATATGTATGCCAGGGAGAGATGTGATGGCATCATTATGCCGAAAATAAGTCTTACGCAGCCCGGCCCCTCTTATTCGGGCACTCCGGTGCGGTGCAAGCGGTTCGAGGTGCCATTCCTTGTGAAAACAAATTTGCAAAATACCAAAAAACCAAAAAACCGAAACAGTTTCAACCCAAATTCGTCACGTTCCTGCAGGGTTTTCTCTTTACTTTACTTTACGCCCACGCCAAATCGCCAATTGAAGAGGGACGCTCTAAAAATTTCTCCTCGCAGGCCTTTGGTTTTTGGTCCCCAGGATGCGGTAACGATTCAATTAAAAATGCTAATGTGTCGCGCCTTTCGGTTCGAGTAAACAAAAACTCAATAACGGGGGGCGGGGTGCAGCAGAGGTCGGAAGCCCGGTTCAGGGACCATGACGCCGGCCGGTCGGCTCAGATTCGGACTCGGACCCGTCTCGCATTGCACTTGCCGGGCCGTAAAGACATACATTTTTAATGAGCAAGACCCAATGCCTTTGGCATTTCATATTTATATACAAAAAGACCCAGACTACAATGGAGTTCTGTGTGGTCTTCTGGCATTCCCTTATCAAATTGCAGAATTTGCATAAAAATCAATAAATATAAAAATGGAATTTTTCGGAAATTGTTCAGATTATGGAGAATACAATTTACATGGAAATTCGAATGCGTTTTCGTACCCTTGCAGATTCTGGAACCACTCTCAAAGATGATTTATTTACGAGCAGCACTATTGCTGAATCTCAGTAATATAAAACCTGACACAGCTGTTTACGAGCACAGTTTTGACTTAATGTTGTTGCTAAATTTTATTGTAAAAACTTAAAAAATAAAGCCTTGACATTATATCACTCGACCTTTCCATAGAGCAAAGGTCCAACCAGATAGCTCTAGAACTGAGAGATTTAACAGCCGAACAATATCTATATCCCTTACCCTTTTCATCCTGTTCTAGAACACTATATCTATAGTCTATACCCTGGCATATTCTTCATTCTATGCTAAAGAATCCTCCAACACCCCCTCCCTATAAGTACCCTCCTCAAAAGAGAAACAATTTGATTCCATGTCAGATATGAGAACATTTTGCACATCAAAATTGAATCATATTTCATCAAGCCGAGCCGAGTGGTGATTTATTTTCATTTTAATACCCAACATTCCATGCCCCGTCCCATTCAAATTTGTGCCTTGGGCGACAGATCTTGTTAAATTAAATTAAAAAAAAAAGAAACAAAACAACTGACAGACAATCAGACAAATTGACGGCCCATGGCCCACACACACACAGAAGGAGGGAGCCCTGTGACAGATCCAAGGAACGGAGACCAAAAAGAAATCATCGTCAATAAATTGCTGGCTGACTTGTGAAATTTACGCAAAAAACCGAACAACAAGAGCAGCCGGGAAAATACTTGTAAGAGGCAGAAGAAGCAGCCAGCCCGAAGATGATGATGAAAAGTTATTAATGGAAAGGAATACCACACCAAAGACTCTTTGTCGCCACGACGCTGTTGCCTGCTGCCTGTGGCTGTGGCTGTCGCTGTCTCCTGCATTTCTTTTTAATTGTACAATAATATTAAATTGCAAAAGTTGCACAAGCAAATTATTAATGGTCGCATGAGTCGCATGTTGAGGATAAGCCCAACCATCACCGTCTGTGGGTGTGTCGAGAGTCAGGCAAGTGTGAAGGAATAAACAATCGTGTTTGTATCTGTATCTGTATCTGAAGCCCTACTATATATGGGTATATGTCTGACTGACTCTTTTTTTTGGGGTCTTAAGTGCACCAGCGGCCAAATATGGGAGAAACGAATGATGTGCGAAGGAAAAGTATCCACAAACCGAAAGACAATTTCATTTGAAATGTGCCTTGGCTGCGGCCTGCGGGTTTTCCACGAAACGAAACGAAACGAAATCTTAGTAGAGCGTCCAGCCACCGCATTGATCGAGTTTGCATTCTGGGAATCGTTGAAATACTCGCACTACTCGCACCTGAGTAGCACCTAGCCCACTAACCGGGTTCCATGTTCATTCACAGGCACACAAACAGCTGTTGCGGTTACGGCTTTTGTGAGCAATAAAAGAGCAAACAAAACAGGGCAAAAAATGTAGCACAATACTCGTACGAAATTGTCACTATACTCGTATATGGGGAGGGAAGGCAGGAAGGCAGGAAGGCAGTGAAACGAAAAGAAAAGTCAATATTTCCAAGAAAATCGAGAAAAACAAAAGGCAATAAAAGGCAAAGTCAAATGAAGGAAAAATCGTGAATGCGAAACAGTGTGAGTGTCGAAGAAAAGAAAGGGGAAGACACTTGAAATGCATTTTCACGCACTCTCCACCGCAGACAAGATTCTGCGGTTAAGATTTATAGTATTTTTGAATTTTAAAATTCTAAAAAATTTTATGAGTTCTGGTATTTTTAGCCATTAAATAGCCAATGCCAAAACACACATGACGTATGCGTAATATGAAAATATCCCACGCAAACAGAGCCAGAGAGGTCTCGCCTTGACATCCAACAAATTCCATTTACAAGGGTTCTACGAGTACATATGTAATATAATACAGACACATCCGCACATCTCCCATAACCGGTCAAGTTTCATCGACACAATCATATTTTCATGAATTTTTCCACAAACAAATTTAAATTAACTGCAAAAGAACAGTGCCACGGTGGGTGTCCGGCTACGGGGAAGTTCCAGTCGGGGGGCTTTACGAACAGACGACATTGCACAACGAGCCGCATGTATATTTTTTAATGGCTGCAGTTTGTTTACAAATTGGCGACATTAAAAACTATTAAGAGGAATCGACAGGCAGGCCGGACGGCCGACTCCAAGAAGGAGGGAAAACTCTGACGAAGGCAAATAAAAACAAATTATAAATAAACGCAAATAAATAGAAAGATACGTGTGTGCGTGTGTCGGGGGCATGGAAAACTGTGTCGCTGTGTCAGTGATGCTGCGACGCGTCGCCACATTTCCCCGCGCTCGCGTTTTAAATAGCCAGCAAAACGCGCGTTTGTCGCGCCGCTGTCGCGCGTTTTGCATAGCTTCAATTTGTATCTTCTAAATGCCAAATGCTTCATGATAGAACCCAACAACAACAAAAAAAAGCCTAAAATTAAATTATTTTTACCTTTGAGCAGCAGCAACTTGTTTGTCTCGGAAAATTGCACGTACTGTAGCTTTTGGGGCTTTTGTCTTCAACTTTAACCCAATGGGAATTTATTTTCACTGGCACTCTCACGACTCGTCGTTTAATTGCCACTGCACTTGATCTTATATGGTGTATGGTGGATGGTGTATGGACTCGGACCCGCGCGGTTGTCCGGTGGAGCGTTCTACTTCGCTGCGCTGCTTTTTCAGTTGTGATTGCGTTTGGTATTGGAAAAAGTAAAGTCAAATACCAAACGCAATCACACTCAAGTCCGAGAGAGAACGAAGCAACGAAGCAACGAATCGTCAAGCCAACCGTTTCGTCTTGGCCGAAGTCCCGATCCCACTCAAGATCCCACTCGGGTGCCGAGAGCATGGAGCACGAGAGCAAGACGAGCGCGTTAGCGATCGCTTTTGAGCTTTTTTGCTCCGGTCCCCCGCATAAGCTGCTGTCGGGCGATCAAAAGCGTAATAAATTCATTGCAAATGAGTGAGACGCCGCGGCGGAGGAGCACCGAGTGAGAGTGAAAGAGAGCGGCAAGAAGCCGAGTCGATTGCATATTTCTGTGCATTATTTTACCTTGGCAGCTTTATTAATTGCGTGCAGCGGCCTGGTTTATGCTCTCGGGCATAGCATAGGAAATATGCTTGGCGCCACAGTGAGAGCGGCGGCAGCAGGAACCGCAGCAAAATAGCGCATCTGTCAGGCCACAAATCAACCAATAATTTAGTTATACTTGCACACCGATACGGCTTACTTCCACTTCCTCGAGAGGGTAGGGCAAGTCTGGCGCACACGTGCTCTGCTATGCTGTGGGCATGGTCATGCTTCATGGTGTACGCCTACAACACGTTGCCATAATCTGCATACACGACTAGCTAACGCCACCATATACTCATATGAGTACGAGACGCACAAGCATACTCGTACATGCATATATCGCTCACTCACCATAACCCACTCCCTCTCTCAACCCGAATCGGATGCGTCACAGTGCATATTTTAGGCCCGCTGATATAACTCGAGAGTAGACCTCTAGACAGCGACCACTCGAGCGGAATACGTAGCAGCTTCCAAGAATGCCTGCTATGTGGGGGTGTGACGTCTGGCCAAGATTGCCCCCTCCCCAGGCTCCTTCACTCTCTATCTCCATCTCGCTCTTATGCTGATATTCATTGAGTGATTTGCTCTCGCTGCCATCCCTCCTGTCAACGCGATTGTCTCTCATCGTTTGCGACAATTCTTCTTTCTTTCAGTTTCTGCGTCATGGTTTGTTATGGTTTTCCTCCCAGCTTTATTTTTTTGATTGCATTGCCATACCCGTTGCGCGTAGAGTAGAAGGGTATGTTAAGTTCTTGTGAATGTAAGAAACAGGCAGAGGAGTTCCATAAATTCCATAAATATTCTATACATATCTTGAGTCTGTTTGGATACTTGGATCTTGGAATAATAGGATCTGTAGGAAGCGAATTAACTTCTGCATCTGTTAAAATCATATAATAAAATCATAAAAAAGGGTTTTTGTGTATAGTTTGTGCCTATTCGCAACTAGATCGATCATTATATACTTGGAGAACAGTAAATAAATGTCTGCTAAGCGGGTATCTTATAGTCGGAATCTTGAAACTACTCTTTTTACTTGGTTTATCTTTTCTGATGTCATTAAATTTTATAAACACGTACAATATTGAAGCAGGGATTGTCCCTATGTTTATTTATGATTTATCAGCTGTTTAAATATGTCAGATGATTAACATGTGGACTTACATACACATTCGATACAGTATCTGTGTGGAAGTAAATTATCAATGGACAATTCCGTTGAATTATTAACATGTGAAATTATTCAATAAATGATGTTTGCAGGGCCTTGTTTGTAGTTTCTCTTTCGTATTTAATTGAGAATTCGATCATTAATAACTTGAAAGAATTTTCCTGAGTAATGTTAAAGGCATGAGAGGGTCGGTTCGTGGAAATTTGCGAGCAATGAAAGACCATTTCCATGGCCAGATTCAGAGTCGGAAATCGAGCAAAAACAAATACGAGAAAGACAAATGAATTTGGCATTTATCCAACAGATTAATAAGCAGCTTGGAACGTGCGCCCTCAGATTTCCGCAGCAAATAAAATCAAAAGAAATCGAATCGAATCGGGTACGGGTCTGGGTCTGGGTCCGAGTCCCATCGCATCGCATCGCATCGCATCGGCATATTGTAATTTATATAATGCCAATCACAATCACAATCATTGACAGAGCGAGACACAAATTGTGATTGCATTCGAACCCTTCCTCATTGCAGTTCCAATTCACCAAGTTCCCCAGCGTGCTGAAGGCCGGACATTGTCATGGCGGAGTGGCCACCGCTCGGCTGGAGAACCAGAGCGCCCTGCAAGACGCCGCCGGACTGGTGAGCGGTGCCGGCAACGAAACGCATTGTTATTGCACCATCGAGCCCTACATCGATGCCAAGTTCAGCGTGCACATCCAGAAGATTGGCAACAACTACAAGGCATTTATGTAAGTGATGACCACAAAACCGCAGACGGCGCACACAATGCTGAATGCTGAAAGCCTCAATGATGATGGGTTGCGGATCGAGATGGGTCGAGTGGTCTGCTATGGCCTGCTGTGGCCTGGACCGACAATTGACCTTGAGCGCAACGGCAACTGTCAGCAGACAAAAGCCGCCGCAATGCAAACGCCAATTATCCTACCAAGTGCAGCGGCAAAAGTTCATTGTTTGCCAACGAAAATGCGACGAGTTCAAAGATCTGTCTCCCTCCCTCCCCCAATTCCCCGATTCCAGCGGCAGTTCAGCTTTGTGTGGCATCGAATTATCTACGCTCTTTTGTGGCATGCTAATTTATTACGCTTGCTTGCTTTCGCTCTTTAACAGGCGCAAATCCATCTCCGGCAATTGGAAGACCAATCAAGGCTCCGCCATGCTGGAGCAAATCACTTTAACCGAGAAGTACAAATCCTGGGTGGATGAGGTAAGTCATCAAGCCAGATCTCTGGAGATACTAAATCATACAATACAATAAGTTGGGGCATACCTCACCGAATTGGGTGTACTCTAGAGCAGGGCTTACAAATACAAAGAACTAAATTATAGAACCCCCGGCTCACTCGCATCGGACGACGACGACGACATTTTTAATATATGTTAAAAGAGAGATTAGGACTGCCATTTCTGCTTCCCTAATAGAAGCTGTATGACAGATGGAGACCTGACATATTCTGCTCCTTTCATTAAAGTTACGATCATTAAAATGTACACAAATGAAGATCTACCGTATTGGGGGTAGTGTACCACTAGGAAGTATCTCAATGCTTAGATTAGAACATTGTTCTTCCCTTAAAAGATGTCTGCCCAAGAGAGAGGCACATAACACATGCCAAATAGAAATAAAGGGCATTCCAGTCTCCATATTCTCCATTTGGGCTCCTTCGCAGTGCCCCATAGGCCAGAACACATTACCGTTACAGCCTCCAATTCTGGGCCATGGCATGGAAATCAGTTCCAAAGCAGCAGCTCAGCCTTTGCACACATTTATCAAATTTTGCCAATCAATATGGCTGATGCTGGGGCAAATCGCTTTAAATTATTTGCGGCATTTTGGGTGCACAATTTGTAATTTCGGCTGTGGTCTGATTTGCCCAGCGGGGGGGCGGAAGGTGGGTGGGTGGCAAAGGAGAACGATTCGGGTCTACTTTGACTGACGTCAGTCGATGGCTGTTTATAGGTGCCCTCGAGTGTCGGCGCCGCTTTAATTAGAGCTCATGAATATGCAAATCGCAAGACAGTTGAAACGGATTTAGCCGCAAACACAGACTGTCTGTCTGTGTGTGTGTGTGTCTGTGTGCGTGTGGCTATGAGGTAACGGGAATTGAACAATCCGATTGCTTGATGAGGTATTTATGTATCTACTCGCACATGAAAATGCCATCAATTGAGGTATGCCATCAAACGCAACACCCATAGATGGCTCAGCGGCGCTTCCTTGGAGCGGAGGCTGATTCATTCGCTTTCCGGCACTGCATATGAGCATTAATTAATGCCATTTTGTTGCACAACCCAGCCCCGCACCGTTCTAGGCGGCATGCGGGAAGTGTTTAGGGTTATATGTGGGTGGGCCGGGCCGGTCCGGGCCGATGATGACGACGTCGCGTCGTCGATTTCAGTTTTCTAGGCAAGTCAGCACCAGTTTTAATCAAAACAAACTGTGTAATTAAAACCAACTGCGGAAGCCCACGCAGAACACAGAACAGCAGCGACAGCAGCCTCTGGACCCTGCCTCTGGGGCTGCTGGGGCTGGAGCTGACTGGGGCATGGGCATGAAATCGAAACCACATTTTGGGACCATGACTCAATCGCGATTGAGCGGCGACGGAGGCAGGAATTCTAATCAGTAATGCAATTGGATCACTTACAGATATCGGAGCTCTTTGGCGGCATGGAAGTGTGTGGTCTCTCCGTGGTCGTGGCCAAAGACGGACGCGAGTACATCATCAGTGCCTGCGACAGCACATTTGCGCTCATCGGCGACAGTCAGGAGGATGACCGCAGGCAGATAGCCGACCTGGTGTCGGGGCGTATGCAGGTGGGTGGGACACAGCCCTTTACCACTTCCAAAGAGCCTCTTTAGCCAACTAATTCTCTCCCGTAGAACGTTTGCCGCCCCAGCATGGCTCAGACAGGACCGGGCAGGCTGCCCTCCCGCTCGTCGGTGTCCTCGCGGGCCGAGAGCCCCACAGACGATGGCATGGCCCCAACACCGCCACTTCCAGCCGGACCCCGGCCAGCCCCCATGGGCGGACCTCCGCCCATACCCGAGCGCACCTCGCCCGCGGTCGGCTCCATTGGACGGCTGAGCAGCCGCAGCAGCATATCCGAGCTGCCAGAGGAGCCGTCCTCCTCGGGGCCGAGCACTGTGGGTGGAGTGCGACGCGACTCGCAGACATCGCAGGCGTCGAGCATCTCGTCGGTGTCCAGGGTGGGACAACGTCCTCCGCAGACCCAGAGCTCCGTGGTGGAGGATGCGGAGGACACGATGAAGAACCTGAGGAAGACGTTCGCGGGGATATTTGGCGACATGTAGGAAATCGCTAATAAGAAGCGCGGCAGAACGGCGAGCGAGACAAGCAGCGGCCTGGGCAGTGTGCCCACCAGTGCCGGGCCAGGGAGCAGTGGAGGCAGCGGCTTCAGCGGCTCCTTCCTGGGCAAGCAGTTCTCGTTCGCCTCGGGCGGCAAGTCTGGCAACGGCAACGGCAACGGCACGGATGTGATCTCCACACAGCCCAGCCGTCCGCTGGAGGAGCCATCAGCGGCCAGCTCAGCCGTCCAGCCCGGCAGCAGCGTTTCGGATAGCGTCAACATAACTACGGATACAAGTACGGATAAAGCAGCCGGCGGCTATAAGCCGGTGACCAACTTTGAGCCACAGGAACGGGTCAATCCCTTCGACAAGGAGCCGCACAAGTCATCGAGCGTGGCCAGCATCGCAGGCGCCGCCTCGAACCACACCACCTCATCCTCCTCGTCGATCTCATCGTCATCGATCTCATCGCGCATCAATCGCAATGGCAACGGCATCAAGTCACCGCCCCCACCTTCGGGCCCGCCACCGCCGCCACCCACCGTGGCCGCCACGGTCCACAGCAATGCCAACAGCTCCAGTGGGTATCGCAACAGCTTCAGCAGCACCCTGAGCAAGGACAAGACCAGCTACGGCAACTACGGCAGCTCCACCTCCATCGAGACCATCACGCGCATGGACACAAACACCACAAACACGGCGGCCACAGCCACGGGAGCGGGCGAGGCCAGCGGCATCACAGCCATCACCAGCATCAGCAATAGTGCTGTAATAGGGGCAGGAGCAGGAGCAATAGCTCCCTCCACTGCAGTGGGACCGATGACCACCTCGGCCACCACCAACGATTGGCGCTCGGCCATTGGCATCCGCTCGGCCAGCGTCTACAGTGCACCGGCGGCCGTGACCACCACAGCACTGCCGGGGAGATACGTCCGGCTACGACTCGAACTCGATTGCCTCGCAGGCCGAATACAACAATCCCAGCGATCTGCCCTCGTACACCAGACCCTCGTACACGCGCTCCGAGAGCAATGGTAATTATCTAGCCGTGGGCGTCCTTCTCGTCAGCCTAACGCTGCGCAAGACCTAGATCAAGACATTGGTCCTGCAAATAACTATACTCTCATATCTATATCTTACCTACATATACGCTCATGTCATTTAATCTCATTATCGTACTAATCAGCTACACCCCATATAGGTATAAACCCACATAATCGTGCGATATAGTACATTTAGAGACCAACTAACTGTAACTTACTTACATAAGTACTCTTAGCCATGTAGGCAGCCGGTGTCAAAGTGTGTGTTAGCCAAAAAGCGACGAAAACGAAAGCAGACAATTAGGTGTTTTTCCTTTTGGTTTTTTTTCGATTTGATTTGATTTGTATGTGTTGGTTGTTAGCCTAACTGTTTTGATTTTCCTAGTACGCCAACTCTCTCTCTCAGAGTGTAAGCCAAATATTACGTATACGACCTGCGAGCCGGCCCCAGTGTTTGTAAGTCTCTCTCTCGCCCAGTGCTGCTATCGCTTGCCTGCACGCACCTAAACACACTACATACACATCACGCACACGCATACAGAACAACAACAACTACCGACAGGTAACAGTACAGTACTCGTACAGCAACAACTCGCTAGAGTGCACCGCAATACTTGAGTTCATGTACGGCTTCTGGGCACGCATCGAAACCCAAACAAGAGAATACAACAAAACCCGAAAAACACAACAAATGTCAAAAGTTCTCGAAGCTTCTAGATCAACAAAATTTTTGGTAGTTAATGCAACCATTTTGAGTTTACTGTTCGAATGTGTGTATGTCCCTCGTGTGTGCGTGTGTTATCAAAAGATGTCTGCGAAAACCTAGAATCGAAATTATGTACCTTTGAGGGCAGTGTCATTCTCATACCCATTCGGTCACACATCTCTCATTCATAAGATTTGTTTTGGTAACACTCATTTGGCTCATTCTCCATTCACCCGAACCCAGTTCGTATCTAGAATTATGTAAAGCGATTGGCTCACGTAGTGCCTAGCGATAAGTGCTCAAGACTGCACCCACCGCCAAATTGATGTGCACTTTGAACCCCCAAGAAACCCAAAAACTGTTTCACTAATCTGCCCTATCGATTCTTGCAGCCTCCAAGTCGTCGGATCTGGACATTATATTCGGCGATCCCAAGGCCAGCAGCACCACCACCCCATCCTATGGCAATGGCAAGTTCACAAGGGCCTCTGGCTCCATCTCTGATGCGGACATGATTTTCGGGGGACCTCCTTCGAACTACAAGACCGATCGTTTCGGGGCGGCCAAGAGCATGAGCATGAGCTCCAGCGGAGTGGGTTCTGGCGCCGGATCGAGCGGCTATAAGATCTACGAGGGCATACAGAATGCGGCCTTCAGTGACTTCAGCGATACGGGCAGTGTGAGCAGCATGGGATCGGCCACCAGGCGCTGGAGTGCCGCCCGAGAAGATGATGATGAAATAGATTTGAAATAAATCTAAAGCGCACTCTAACAAAAAGCTATCACCAATCATTCACACAGACCCACTATATCTATACTATGGAAATCGATCTGTTTCTGCCTCTGAAGTTTCCTGGTTTCAAGCGAAACTAAACATACACATACACATACACCTACACCAGCATTAGCCATTGGGTTACTGTCCTTTCAACTATCTAACTATCAATGTGTGTCTTGTTACTGAATATTTACTGTAAACCCCTAGAATTCATTTGCCATAAAAGAAAGGAAGAGGAAAGTGGATGTTGAGGATGCAGCAGAAGCAGCTCTGTAGACACTGTAGTACACTACTAATCTATAATTATAACCACCAAATGCAACAACAATAATGCAAAGCCCATATATATATATATATATATATACTATATGTGTGTGCAAAGATGACTTGACTGGTTTTGCAGCATGATAAAAAAACTAAGTGGAAAATAAACATATTTAATTAAATCATACCTAAAACATTTTGAAAGATTTTCCAAAAGCATGAAAGTATATATAGTATATTAAATATATTATTGAGACAAATATTGAATTATATGGTATACCCCCCTTCCACCCCAACACATATTAAATCAAGCGTATATATTAAATGTTAATGGGAGAACTTTTAATCGAAATATTAATGAATTTGTTAAATATACCAACATGAGACAAACAAAAAAAAAAAAAACATAAAAGACAATATGCGCAAGAGTATGATGATAAACAGGCAAAAGTTTAATACTAATACTCTAAAAATACTATGCGTTATAATTATAATGGATAAATCGGTTATTGAACTATATGTATTCCGAAATTACTATGAGCAAATGTTACATACCAAACACACACACAGACAAACACACACACACACTCAAACTAAATGTTTATTATGGTAACCAACCAACCACAAATATGTATTACGATTATGATTATTATCATTATGATCTATTAGCAGTTAATGTTTACCAGACGATAGCCATTGAAGGCTACAGACGGAGAGACGATGTACCGGGAGGGACAAGCAATGTTAAGCTAGAAACAGCAACAATAACGAACCAAACATATTCGAATCTCTAAGGATGCCCTGGCAACCACAGGAACTACATTTATATAGGGCTTAGTCGGTACAGGGAGCAGGAGAATATCTAGATAATATACATAAATAAATATTTAAATAAATGAAGTCAACGAAGTCATTCAAGATACATATATTTAAAGGCAACAATAGCTTCGATTTGAGTTAGCTACAAATTGTTTTTAAGGATTGTTTGTTCTTTTGTTACGCACATGTTAAAGCATTATTTATGCCATAGACAATTATACAAAACGTGTTCTGTTAACCGATAAAACAATATCGAAACCATAATTCTAATTGGGTTGTAATCATCTCTCTAGATAAACATATATATAAAAGGAGTAAACTCGAGAAATATGTTACTTTTTAAAGAAAACTCTCTTCGATTTTAGTAGAACATTTTAAACTAAAAACAAATTTACAAGAATAACAACTATTGTTTTGGGTTAGTTAATTGGGGACTGATTTCCCCCCGCCCCACCCCCTTCTACACATATATATCATCCTATCATCTATAAATATATTATACAAAACATATATATATGTAATTATAAGCGAATCTTTGGCTACATGTACTTTTTCGTAACCGTATACATCATCAATAATATATGTAATCGAACTGGCACATATTCACAAAACAAATGTTTTATAAACATACATACTCAAATACGACAAATGTAGAACAGAAAGTACATAAATAAATACAGGCATCCATTCGACACATATATGTATCATGGCACACCCACCAACCCACAAACACACCCCATAACTACTCGTACATAATCGTCAATATATCACGCATCGAACGATAACACAACAAATGCCGAAAATGCTGAAAAATATATAAAAAATTGAAATTCAAACGAAATACTCAAGCATAAAGCGTCTAACTTACACGACTTCTAATCTGTTGCAAAATACTATACCAAATAAATACTCGAATTATTGTGAAAGTATAGCAAAGATATATATATATGTATATGTATTTATATGTTGTCTGTAATTGATGAAAACCATGATCAACATGCCCCATTCCAGGCCCCCAGTGGCATGGAATGGTTGCACTCACAAAATTTATTGCACACATACACATACAATAAATTATTCCAACAACAGCTAGGAAAAACAAAGCATAAAAGTAACAATAAATGAGTTGATGATTGATACAAAAGCAAAGACACAAATTGTTTTCCACTATTTCCACGATTTCCACGATTTCCACGCACCATTTTCGCGTGCGTTTACCTGTCAAATTGCGTTAGCATTGACATTTGCAAAGACGTTTTTCCTGGAAGCGATGCGACAATCAAGGTGAACTACTCCTTGGGCCGGAAAAACGTCTCTGGGTAATTTCAGGCTAATGACACTAGGAAAAACACTCTCGCCTGTGCGCCTCAATCGGTTTTTATGGTGCAGCGATGCCTGCCAAATGATTGCCTGCTCGGCACCTAAGCCCTACCCTCTCCCACCACCGCGGCTCAGCTCTGAGCCGATCTGCTGCCTGCCAAGGCGGAACAGCAGTTTGGCAGATGGGCGACGGATAAAAGCCAGGCGCTTGGCCAGGCCCAGACTAGTCACAAATCACAGCAGTCGGTAAACGCACGCGATCTTCGAAATGCAGCAACCAAGCTCGGATTACCGGATCACCGTCTTGCTGCTGGGCCTAGTCTGCTTCCTCGGTCTGGGCGAAGCAGCCAGCAGACAGCTGCAGATATACGACTTGGATATGGATAATGAAGTGTCGGGAAACACCACCGAAGGCCAGTACAATCCCAATTCTGGGCTGACGTTGGAGAGACCTCTGAACTGGCTGCGGCATGCCCAGGGCATGTTTGGCAGCCCCGCCGGTCATGTGGTCATCCAGATGGCCAAGGAGCTTCTTCACCGCTCCGCGGGCAACAGTCAAGTGGGTGATCAGGACGTCATCTTGTCAGCTTCTCTCGTCTAAACTCTCGGTTTGTTGTCTCCTAGGTTCTCAGCCTGAACCTCACCAATTTGCTGATCATCATACTGCTGAAGGTGCTCATCTTTTCTGCTGGGATCCTCGGAGCAGGACATTGGAGTGGCTATGGCCATGGCTATGGTCGCTCCACCGGACGCAGTGACAATGCCTATGGCATGGGCCTGGAATCGGGTGATGACTACATGATAATGGGCTTCCTGGCCGCCCAGGGGCCGGTCGCGACGAGTGTCTCTATGCGGCGGCCTGCGCCTGCCCCAGTGCCGCCTATGAGTATGCCAAGGCGGGACGCGCCCTTCTGGGGGCCATCGAAGTGTTCGAAGGGTAAGGTTATACACTATTTATCTTGTGAAAAGCATCCACTTATTGATTTATTCACAGGGCACCCTCAGGGAAGCCCCGCTACAACGATCTGATTGTGCTGATGGAACGCGCCGCCTACGATGGCTATCGAGGAGTGGCCTGCAACACCACCCAAACCTGTGATGGGCTTCTCTGAGATCCCATTCGATCCTAGCTATGTGTTTTGCTTATCTTTAAATGTATTTTATTGTGTTGCAGTACAAATGAAGTGCAGATTAGTGCAGTGCCTGGCCGTGACCGAATTTGGCTTGTGGCTTGGGGGGTACAGTCTCAATTGGTTCAGCTTGGAAATCAGAAATTAGTTGCTAAATATATATTTGACTAGTCTACAACTATTATTGTTTCTACTACGGATGATGCGATGCCCCTTCTCTCTAGCGCAACAGATTCCTTTCAATGCCCGGCTGCTCCTTGCCCCCGGATATGGCCTTCACGAATTCCGGGTAGTGCAGGAGCCCGTCGTTATTGTCGTCGGCAATCAGCAGAAACTTATCAATGGCCTCTGTGGTGGTTATAGAAACAACTGATTTATTGGCCATAATCTTGGATAGAGGGAGATTATTATTACCTATAAAGTGCTCTAGTTCGTCGGTGGCATTCTGCAAGTACTCGTCCCGCTCGGTGTTCTTGAAGTAGTCGTAGTTGTGATGCATGGCTGACTGTATCATCTCCAGGCCATCCAGAGCGTTATTATTGTCATTGTCGTGGGCCTGTAATGCCAGAAACATTTTAATGACTTTCGCATTAGTGAGGGGTTTTTCTTCACCTTGAACATATAGAATATCTTCTCTTCCTCGCTAAGGTCGTCCAGGTTGGCCTGCACGCCCATTTCCTTTAGATCATCGTCGATGCGACTGAAAAGGAAAAGCCAATAATGAATAGATAATCAACATTGCCGCAGTTGTGGCCGCACTCACTGCTCTTCGTGGGTGAGATGCTGATCCACGCGCCGGGTCTCGCCTCGCGGATGGTGGGGTCCCCTCTTCAGGGCCAGGGCTCCATCGAAGCTTTGGCTAAAGTTGGCTATGCAGATAATAAAGTTGAGCACATTCGATAGCTTGCACATCTTGTGGATTCAATTGGGAAGCTCTGACAACACTTTTTCGGGAAAGGGAAGTGTGTATATGGTGGTTGGCCCAGCCTCAACTGTCAGTCGGGGCTGTCAAAGCGGTGGGGGCCAGTGCGCAGCCGCTGACTGGCTGTCAGATTCAAACTTCAAACTTAGTTACCTCTGAGGCTGTTGTACGTTTGGTCAATAAAATCCATTACTATCGGACTTACTTACGTAGTCGACTTACATCAGTTTTCACAAAATAATTGTAAAATTTTCTCAGAATTTATCGGCAAAATGTGTGAACCTGCCTGCGACGATTTGGAGACCTTCAATCCCCAGGTGGAGTTCCAGAAGTTTCTCAAACGCAAGCCAGTCGTCCAGACAGCCAAACTCTATGAGAATCTACACAAGCGCGAGGACATCAAGTGTCCCTGTAAGTATCCTCCTCCTTTGCCACCAAAGAGTCTCCTTCAGAGACATTTCTTTTCTCCGCAGACCGCTTCAAGGGCTATGGCGTGGAGACGGACACCAACACCATGTACCGCACTTGCAACTCGGAGTACGGATACTATGCCCCCAATGCCTATACCATACCTAAGCGCTTCCATTCGCGCGGCCAGAAGTTCTCCAACGAGGTGGCGCGCTTCGGCATGTATCGCAATTTCTCGCTGAACACCCACATTGATCCCACATTCTACTAGACTTTGTTTGCTGTTCCTACTTGTCAGCAGTCAATGTAATCTTTACAATCCTTTTATGGTTTTCTAAAAATTTTTATATCCGTTTCTGATCAGCAAACACCAGTAAACACCAGTACATCTTTACCCCTTTTAGGCACCATTTAGACGGCACTTAACGACTATTTAAATCCCTGAAAATCGTATATGTATGTAACTAGGAAATAAAAATACCATGATCTGTGTTTCTTCATATCATATTTTGCGGTTTCTTGATCATTTTTAGCTTATACTGATTCCAATGTGTCATAAAACACAATTAGCAAGATGTCATCTGTTGGTTGTTTCGAAAAGGTATACTTATTGGGTCGTTGAAAGCGAATAAAAACAGGCCAAGTGACGAAAAGGTTTGTAATATTAAATTCAAATTATTTTTTACCTGCTCATCAATATATTCGTTTATAATCAGGTTATTTGAAAGTAACTAAATGAAATAGAATTCAACCAAAATGTTTAGTGTAACGTAACAGTCCAGACTTTTTTGGTTTTAAAAAATTTGTTGCTGACAAAAATAAAATTTACTTTCTTAAGTTTAATCCTAAAGCTACAAAATTATATAATGATAGTTCAAAATAGTCAACCAGAACAGAAGAGCAGACATTTTCAAAAGTGTCTCGCAACTTAAAAACCCACTTCCAAAATTGTGTAGCGTCACAGTCCATTTGAGACGTTCATAACTCTTAAATAACAACGCGTATAGAAAAATTTATTTAAACAGAATACCTCACTACAGATGTCAAGTTTTGAATGCAAATATAAAAAATATTAAAGTTACACAGTTTCATGAGTTTTTATGCGTACGGATGTAGCGTTACAGACCGCGATTTCGTCGTCCTAAAAACTAAATATAATTAATTTGCAGCCACCGAATTCTTTCGTGTTTCTCTTTGGAAAAACTATTCCAAAACTTCACCCTGATTAATAAATCGTGGTTTTGTATGTGTTCCTAGGAAGAATGGCTTAAAATCCGCATCAGATAGAAATATTGCTTGGATATAGGTTAGGTTATGTAGAGGCGGCTTCGACACTTAGGTCGGTTTCGGCCGCTCTGGTGCCGCTTGGGATCTTCCCTTTTCTGCGATTTGAGACCTGATGTCAGCAGTTGTCGCAACCAGATACTCTTATAAAATTTGCAATCTTCCTGGGACATAATGTAGACATCTCTGAGATGTCAATTAAGAAGGGCAAGCCCAAGTGTTGTAGCCTTCATCTGCTGAGAGCCGGACAGGAGCAGCAGGCAATCCTTGGCTCTGTGTCCAATATTCTCACAAGCATTCTTTTCCATGGTGTATTTTTGGCTTGAGGCAGTCAGCGGCCACTCGTTGGCTCTTACACTGCTTATTGTTGATCTGTTGTGTGCATCTGGAGCTCACTAAAAACATCACTACATGCAGCTCCAGCTCCTGCCCCATTCGGCAGGCTCGTATCTGGAATTTCCTTTATTATATATTCAATAAAACCATCTTCAGAACAGGCAGTGTAATTCACCAAATCTGGGTTTTCCCCAGAGGTAATGTATTGTCCATACGTTCACTAGGGAGTTCATCAGGTTCCGATTCGCAAGTAACCACTCCATTGATATGCCTTCGACTTTGATGTAGATCACAGCTCACATCGCGAGGGCTTATTGCGACCCTCCTTAAGCAACTCCATTGATATTTATTATTGGTGAAACTTGCCTGTACCTGCATGGCTTTCATCTTTTCCGGCTTATCCAATAAGGGTTTCAACACGTTGCATCATCCTGTGCATCTGCCTGCTGCTCTTTACTGTTGCAAGAGACTTCTTACATCTTCACAGATTCCATTCCTGCTTTAAGCTGCCATTGAATCGTGGGTACTTTGAAGTTTTTGCGCACTTGTTCCATTCTTACTCTGGCGCTGACATTGACGGTCACTGGCTTATTGTCGTATTCTGCAGAATTGACGCACTCTTGAATGACGTCGAAAAGTGACGCGTTGCTATCCGAATTTTCCATAGGATGTAATGAACAAATTTTCGTGGGCTTTATAAACCTTTTTAATTCGTACTCTAATAAAAAAATCGACATTTTTAATAGTATTTCGGGTTCTTATTTTCTTTGTGCGATCTTTCAACTGAGGACTTCCTCTTCTTTTTCCTACGAATCTATTAATATCTATGCCGCGTAAAAGCTAAAAGCTAAAATTTATCTTGCAGTTGGGGTTTTCCTACTCTACTTCCATAAACAACTTTCATGGAAAACTTAATTGCTTTGATTGTTATGTTAATTATTTTCGTGTGTATATTTCTGTGTGTATATTTTGTTAAAAAAAGAAAGCCAACGCTTAAATAAAAAAAAATAGAAAAACCAGTAAAGTTTCAAGTAAAGAAAACCAACTGCTGAGCCCTATCAGCAAGACAGCGAAATGAGGTGAGCCATGGCCATCATTAGCATAGTTCCAGCCCCGATAACCCCGATTCGAACAGTGAGACCAAGAAGCTACTCGACAAATTGCTATGCGACATTTACGGCCAGCAAGAGGAGCTGGCTCGACGCAGGTGCAGCTGCAGAGACAAGGATCCTCATTCAAGGGATCATCCTACCAGATCCTGCAAGAAGAAGAAGAAGAAGGGAAAAATGGCCCGCCTGGCCAGCGGCATGACGGGTGGTCGTACAGTCTTGAAAAACTGAATGTGCGCAAGCTCATCGATGTCGTTGCCATTCTCAAGGTGGAGATCCTGATGATGGGCTATGTGCTCAAGACAGTCCTCATAGCCAGGGATCGCCTGCACCGGCACCAGGAGGTGCTGTGCGAGTTCATCGTCACCGCCGTGGAGAGCCGTAAGTAATCCATTCAACTTTTTCTCTCAGTGCAGCAACTGTCAAAATATGTGTGGGGCGCACTGCGCAGGTCCCTCGGAATGACAGCTGGGGGCTTGGGATGCCTCTGCTGGCCGTTCCTGGCCCAGTCAAGTGCGGACCTCTCAGCTGTGTGCCTCGTTAGTGCGGAATAGGAAAAGTCAACAAAAATTCAAGCTGAACGCTGAAAAAATCCTCGCTAGCGTCACGCAACGTGCATGTATGTGTGTGTGTGTGTGTTGGTGTGTGTGCTTTATTGAATGAACTTTGTCTGTGTGCGTGCGTGTGTTGTGGGGCAGGTGAATCCTATGCGTGTGTGTGGGTGTGTGCCTCGGAGGGAGGCCGCGTTGATGACGACACAAGATGGAGCGATGTTGGGTTACTCGGAGACTGTCTGACGAGCCTCACACGCACACCCCCAAGCGCGCACACACACACAGAAGCATTCTCTGCCTGTGTGTGGGCACGCGGCTCGAAATAACACAACGTGAAGCGTCGCCGTCGGACTCTCGGCATGGCCTCCACAAGCATTTCGTGTCCGCTTTATCTATGTTTTCATATCTTTCTCGCTCTCTCTTGCCCCCTCTTGTTCCAAGTGTGCGTGTGTGTGTGGGTGTGTGGGGCTGCCGCACGTTACCCTTGACAAAAATACTCTCATGGTGTGGCAGGGGCGGCAACACCGAAACAAAACAGCCATAAAAACGAGCGCGTGCAAAAGTGCGAGTAGCAGCATTTCATCATAATCATTTATTTACTTATTTATATGACAATTTCACCTTCAACTGCATAGGCACTTTCTAATTACGTTTTTCTGCGGTGCGTAATTGAATAATATCATTTCTATCGATCGCCGCGACGAGACGGGGCCCAGGCCCAGGTCCAGGTGTAATTAAAAAACTGCAGAAAATCGAATCGTAATAGTGCACTCATGCCATGCGGAATTTCATTAAAACGCAACACGATTCGAGTCCCCCTTTCGAATGTGATGGCCGAGCGCGCCATTTTGTAGGTCCTTTTCCAGGTGAAACGTGAAATTCCCCTTTATGAAATGACTTTGTTTTGATGCCTGCCGCACATGTGTGTTCGTCCGATATTGCTGCTATTTTTGTTGCCATTGCGGGATGTGTGTATGACTCACGTCAGGCTGCCACTCACGAGCTCGGCTTTTGTGTGGCAGAAGAGAAAAAAATACGTTGATTGCGGATTGCATAACTACAAAGAATGTCCCACAAAACAGCAAAGTGAAGGCCGTGAGCGGCTCAACTGTGAACAGTGTTTAATCTGGGGCAAACTATTCAAATCCCCTATCCCTTATCCCCTTATCCCTTATGCAGCGCCTGAGTCGCGGTTGAGTCGTCAACTTTTGATTTATGACTCGGAGTGAAACTGAAACTATATGGAAATTCTGAGCGATTTAAAGAACTTAATCAATGAAAAGTCGAGCCATGTTCAAACAAACGTGCCGCTGCCAAGACCCAATTAATAGCCACTCGGCAAACATCAATAGAACAAGCTTCCCTGCGGCCACATTCTCTTGCTGTTTGCTCTCTCCCACATTCTGGGGGTCGTTTGCCATTTGTAGAAGATGGTCTTAAAGCTACAGCCTCAATTAAAAGCCACAATCAGGCCTAAATCATGTTTAAGCCTTGGGAGCTCCTGTTGGAGGATGTTTATTCAAAATTACATAAATTAGATTTAAATCCGCATTTCGGCTGAGAGATAATTACTTAGACTTGAGGCTAAAGGTTATTGGGAGGCGTAACGTGGGAGGGAAAGTGGGTCAAGTAGGCCAGGGAATCGATGCAACGGCCAAGTCGTACAATGGCACAATGGCACGGCTAAGACCCCTAGCCTGGCCGACCATTGAGAGCGGGGTCTGGTCTGCAGTTGCACGGCTGTCAAGGTTTTCCTTTTATTCATTTTACGAGTACGTGTCTGAATGGCTGTGACTGTGGCTGTGAGAGTTGAATGTGTTTTCTTAAGATAGCTTTCAATGACATCCGAGTCTATAAAGTTATATAACTTTAGCATGCCACAACCTTATAGTATATGTACAACTAGTTGTAATCCTATAGGATATGTATGTACTGTGTATATAGAAGCATGCTTATATGTATAAGTGAATCTTTGTACGTGTACTCGTATTTATGTAAATCTTGTGTAAATAATACAATAGGCCACAGCAAACAACAACAACTACAACATCAACAACAACAACAATCAGAACAACGTAAAAGCAAAAATGTAAAACAATAACTAGAGAATCCCCACAACAAGAAAAAACTACTTACAACAACAACAACAAAGAGTCTGTCGCTGAGGCAAGAGCCGTGGCAGAAACCATAGCATACCGACAGGCGCACGTTTACTTAACATGGGTAACTATGCCAAAACTGCACAACCACCCCCCAAACACACGCCCACTAACACCCATTCCCTCTATATATATGTACCTTCATTACCGCTAAGTATCTGGTGTGATTAATCCACGATCCATGTATGTTTTTTTAGCGCCTCTCCAAAGACAAAAAAAAAGTAACAGAGCCAGAAAATAACTCAAATACTTACATGCTTTGGCCACGTTCAATTGTTCCTAAACCTAACTCTTTTCTCCGTATATCTTTCTCTTTATCTTTATCTCTGTATCTGTATCTTTATCTTTGTACATTTAACAACGAAATACTTACAAAATATCTGCGAAAAGGTAATTTATGCAAAAGAAGTTGCTGCTGCATATTTCATACGATATTTGTCCAGCATCAAAATGGCAAAAGCCCACCCACGCACACATATACATACTCCCACTACCACTACCAGGCACACATACATACATACATATACTTATGTATATGTATACACCCCGTTCAGGCATATTACTCATGCTGAAACGCGCACAATTCTAATTTTGGCAGCCGCTTGTAATTAACATTTGCATTTTTTTTTTTTGGTGTGGAAAGAGTTCTTTCCGCTACCACACCTACCCCCTCGCCTGGCTGGCATAAATTTCCATTATTTCGTAGTTGAAAGGGGGCGTTGGAGCCCATTTAACCCATTCATCCAGCCTTGGCGGCATTTAATTCGAATTTTCCACTACCCTTTTTCCCTTTTTCCCTATTTTGCTGATTCTGTTTTCGTGCGATTTTCCCCATTTGCTAAGCATCGTTGACTGTATTTTTCCAATAAATGCCTAACCTAAATGCTCTCACACACACATATGCACAACTGTTGCATGTTGGCCAAGTTTTTTGCTGTTATTTTCCTACTCTTCACAAAACGCTTTGCCAGCCATCACTTCCGGTTTGTTGTACTTCCTGTTTTGGTCTTTGATTTTTGTTGTTGTTCTTTTTACCAACACAGCACCTTTGACATTTTTTCCATCGAATTGTAATTACGGCGTCGCTGTTTATTTTACACCCAGTGAACGCCCAAAGCGTGTCTGTGGCTATGAAAAGTGACAGGAGCCGACATGTGCGTGGGTGAAAGGACCCCGACACTTTAATGTTATGAGAAATCGCTCCCAAAGTTAAACAGATAGTAACCCAATCTATGTCCACCTGTACATCAGGTACATCAGGACCTTCTTAAGTTAGTTGAAATAAATTGGGTGCCATAAAAGGCACAATTTAATATCCTTGAAAACTTTTGGGCGCTACTGCTTGAGTAGCCCGACTGTCACGGACACAGATCCCTCATCAAATTCCATTCAAGCAAAAAAGAAAAGTACAAAATAAAAACTTGCATGTTTTTGGCAGGCAATTGTGAGAGCAGAGCTTATTGAAATTGACAGGCAGCTTCGTGGGCTGCCAGATGCAAATTGATTGCCTCTTCTGTTCTGGAAAGACCCCAACAGGACACGTGTCGTATGCGTAATGCTTCAGAGATTTAATCAAAATTACACAACGCAAAAACTGCATTAGCTCTTTTTGGAGGAGGCAGATTTCCTTTGCCTCGTTGCGACATAATCGCGTGTTGAAGTGTCTTTGTCTGGGGCCGCGAGATAAAAGCAATTTGCCATCGCTTAGCCGATAAGCATTGGGGTTAAGCATTGCAATAGTTTAATGAACCATTGAGGATTAACTTTACTGTACATATTACAAGGTCTCATCCCATCTCATCGTCTGAGTCTCTTCTGGTTGGCCTGCCGCCGGCCTGGGAATTCATTAGAAGATTCTCGCTCGAATTGACACTAATGGCACTGAACGTGCCTGCGCATCCAAGTGCAGCAGGGATTGGGTTCGTTTCCAAGACAGCCGCAGACAAACTGACGCTCATTGCCGCACAGCGTCCTCTCTCTCTCTGTTTCTCTGTCAGTGCTCCCGCTTTGGGGTCAGGCAATCCCCCGGGATAAATACGGTTTAAGTACACAGCTTCTGCTGCTCTTTGAGCTCTGCTTTCGCACAGTGGCTGAATGGCTGAATGGGGCAAATGGCCATTATATGAAGTGAAGTAAATCACTTTTGAACTGCTCTGAAGGTGTCAGAGGGAAGATAAATTAACTTTCAGCCATGTGTACAGCAATTTTTCCAGACCCTGAGACCCTGAGACCCTGAATCGTACAAAATGCTCTTGTTTATACGCTGCAGAGCATCTTATAGTTGGGCCCAGAACTTTTTAAGCGGTGGTTTCATCAGCAACAGATGCTTTTAAGCTGGTATGAATACTAGATTCTCAGTAAAGTCATCGAGTTAGCATTTTATCGACAGAATTTTGGCTTTGAGGGTAATGCAAAACTCCAATCCAATGCCAGCATTGGGGTTTCTAATATTTTGCCACAAATTTTGATCAGTATCGGTATATTTTACTTTCAAAAGCTTCGGAATTCAATGCTAGCCTATTTACTGGCCTAAAAGACCTAAAATGGTTTTAAAAAAGGCATCAAAATAATGGAAACGAGGGGGAACGTTGTGAGTTGCTGCTGCGACCGCAACTCTACATTTATACCCGATACATAGTCAGTATTGCTACATTAAACGACAAAGAGTGCGTGCGAGAGAGACAGAAAATCAGTCAGAACGTGTCGACGGGCGCTGCGTAGCCACTGCAAATTGATTTGTTACTTTTGGCTATAATAATAATCCGATCTTACTCGGATTCGGCAAGGTTCGGCAATCTGGTAGATATGGCCATTCTCTATGATTGTGCGTTTTTAATTTTCTCCTATCTTCAAAATTGTGGTTGCCACAGATTTTCGTTGTTTATGGCTGCGGAAGGGGGTGGGCCGAAATTTTGAAACACACTTGTAGCAGTGAGCTATCAACAGTGAGTTCTGCAGTGAAAAATTACAAATAGTTTTGTAGCAGTGAGAGCTCGACAGTCAGGTCTAATAGTCTCTGAGATCTGTGGATGCTCCAGATTTTCGTCCTTTGCGGGGCCGGAAGGGGGTGTGGCGAAATTTTGAAACAAACTCGTCAAGGTCCGATATTTCAGGAGTGTGGATACCAAATTTGGTTGCTCTAGCTCTTATAGTCTCTGAGATATAGGCGCTAATGTTTTGCGCTATGCAAAGCCGGCTATGATACGTGTGTGTTAGACAGAGACAGGGCGAGAAAAAATGAAATTGTTTTCTTCATCCTGGCTATAATAATGATACGATCCAATTCAGATTCTGCAGTCTGGAAGATAAATTTATTCTCTACGATTCTGCGTTTTTAATTTTCTCGTATCTTTAAAATTGTGGATGCCACAGATTTTCGTCCTTTGTGGGGGCGGAAGTGGGCGGGGCGAAGTTTTGAAATACAATTGTAGCAGTGACATATCACAGAAGTCTGGATACAAAATGACGTTGCTCTAGCTCTTATAGTCTTTGAGCACTAGGCGCTAATAGGGACGGACGGACGGACGGACGGACGGACGGACGGACGGACGGACGGACGGACAGACAGACATGGCTCAACCGACTCGGCTATTGATGCTGATCAAGAATATATATACTTTATGGGGTCGGAAACGCTTCCTTCTGGACGTTACACACATCCATTTTCACCACAAATCTAATATACCCCAATACTCATTTTGAGTATCGGGTATAAAAATATATCATTTTTTTAACCCCATTTTTCGTATAATTTTTGTCAGTGTATAAATACACCCAAAAGGCAATTTTCTTTCGGCTCATTAAACCAGCTGTCTTGCATTGCGTTTTCCTTTTTGTTATTTTGGGGCACACACAAGTGGCGCAAACACACACACACTCACACATGAGCCACACGCACGTGATGCCGCTTGTAGCTTTGGCCCGGCCTGGTCAAGGCCTGACTGAGCATTTGGCCAAATTGCTGGCTGCCTAACAATCACAGCCTTGACATGCACAGAAAAACACACACACATCCTGGCCACGTTCTTCTTGGGACGCATTTAAAATAATTACCGTCAAGAAAGTTTTTTTTTTGCATTGTCATTCGCACATAAATCTCTCATGTAAAATGCATTTCCAAGAGGAGCGAAAAAAAAAATATGAGATAGCTATAAAAAATATGAGCCCCCCGTGGCAGGACTCAGAGCCATCCGTCCATTCTCTGACCATAAACAAGGCTTTATGTCCGGCGCCTAATTGGTGCGATGTTAGGGGCCCCTATTATATAAGAGTTGGCGCAATTAGTATTTCATTAGCTTAGTCCGCTCTTGGCTCTTGGCTCTTGGGCTAGTCAGGCTTGTTGTTTGGCCTGGCAACCGCTTTTAGCATACGGATTTTCTTCAGTTTTTCTTGAGCACACAAGCCGATGTTTACTTGAATTTAACTTTCAGCAAAGTCCCGGCAATAGCTCCCATGATTGCCTCTTCATTATGCGAATGCCTGCCACCAACGCACTCAATTTGTTGGAATAAACTTCTTAGGTACAGCAAACACACGCACACACGCACAAAAACACACACATATCTGCTCAAGTATGTATGCAAATAAGCGAAGAAAATTTGGCCGAAAACATGCCAAAGAAATTGCCCATCTATGTTAACTGAATATGTACATATTCGAAATCGACAGAGGCCATTTTTTTTTCTTTTTTGTCAAACTTTTCTCTGCATTTTAATGGATGTCCCCGCATATTGATTGGGTAAAAATTTAAGTATTTACTGCTTAGAGTTCTTAAAAAATTAAAGCATTTTCTGCTTGGAACATGACCCCAATTTCCAGGGGAATTCTTTAAAATGGTCATTTTATTTTCCGACCAAAATTCTTCGTGTTTTTTTGGCATACGCTTTCCGATTTGAGCTTTGGCATTTCCCTCACGTTTCAGTCGGCAATATGCAGGTTGATAAGCTGGAAATGAAAAATAAAGCGGAAATCAAATTATCAGCCATAAAGTGGGGCTCCGGCGAAGCCATAAAAAAACCAAAATTATTATCGATTCTAAAAGCGAACTTGAACCGCAATCTGAATTTATGCTGCTCTCATAAACTCTCCTCCAGGCACAATATTATTTTTTTATTAACTTGACCTTTAGTGTAGAGTGTGTTATGTGGGGAGTAAACTGGTACATATGTACAGCCAATAAAGCTGTTGGGGTGAAGCCCCAGGCAGCAGATGCTTCCAGTGAAAAAGATAAAGTTGAGCCAAGAGGATATTGTTCTTGGTCTGGCAGCTTGACGAGGCAGATCTCACCAGCTAACTATGTTGTATAACATGCTGAAAGTTGAAAGCTGAAATGTCATAGATACACACATGTACATGGTACACCCACACTGCACCCCTACAGACCTACAGAATACCACTTGTCTGGCGTAATAAATGTCATGGTCAATTTCGCACAAAGATGTGTCAAAAGCCAGCAACAGCAGCACGGAGGATGGCTTGAACGGGGAGTGACTTGTTTCATTTTAGCTTTGAATGTTGGCTTTTTTCCATCACCCGATTCGCATGTCCTAGTTGTTTCGCACATCGACACATTTCGCTGTCATCTCCTGATACCATCCGGATCAAAATACTTGATTGATTATGTGTCTAACCTATATAAATATATCAATATATACATATATTCTTTGTATTCTTTCTTCTTCTCTCTTTTGCGCGCTCTACTAACTCTATGTCAAAACAAAAACAAAAACGAAACCAACTAATCTCTTTCTATGAATATATCTATAAAAACGTATCTTATAAACAAGTAAAGTTTGCATACTGCACGGATATTGTAAGTCATAGGGACACAGCCGAATCGAGTCCGATTTGAATAGAGAAATACTATATAGAAATACTATCGATCGCAGCCAGAGCGAGTACTATATAACTCTTAAAACTTAACTCTTTCAGACGATGCACAGCCTAAAATGCGTTTTAGCCTCTCACCACCGCCACAGAAAGCCATTAGCAGCGCCAGCCTAACCTCCCCCACCACCGCCAGCAACACCGCTCCAAGCAGCACAACACACAGCAAAAATAGAAGCACCACCACCCACAGCATGCTGACACGCAATGGCGGTGGAGGCCACGAAAGCAGCTCCAGCACCGCCACCGCCACCGCTGCAGTCGCCACCGATGAGGATGCTGCATCGGATTACAATCAATGGCTGCATGCCATGAAGCTGGTCGCCCGCCTGCCCGGCGGCACCCCACCCGAATTCCGGCGCAAGGTAAGGTATCCATTCAGCTGTCAGCTCTCAGCTCTCAGCTGTTAGCCGTCCGGTTAGACTGATTGCATTGGCCACCTCACCTCCCCTCACAGCTGTGGCTCTCGCTGGCGGACAAGTACCTCAAGTCGAAGAACGTGGACTGGGCCAAGCAGCGGGAGAAGTGCTTCTGCGAGGAGTGGCGCGAGGATGACGAGGAGCTGGGCATACAAATCGTTAAGGTGAGAATCTGGTGCACGATGCCCTGAGGCCGGGGCTATTTTTAAGCGGATTTCCCCTTTACTGAAACCAGGACCTGCATCGCACTGGCTCCAATTTGTGCACTGGCCCCGCGGGATCCATCAACCAGGCCAAGCTGAAGCGCATACTGCTCGGGTATGCCCGCTACAATCCCGAGGTGGGCTATTGCCAGGTGAGTGCTCCACGAAGGCTCTTTGTCTGCTTCCTCGACTCAAGAATACTCTCGTCCATCCCACCCAGGGTTTCAACATGCTGGGCGCTCTGATACTGCAGGTCATGGACAAGGAGGAGGAGGAGTCCATGAAGGTCATGATCTATCTGGTTGAGGGCGTACTGCCGACGGGCTACTTCTACGGCTCGATGGGCGGCCTCCAGGCGGACATGGGCGTATTCCGCGAACTGATGCAAACGCGTCTGCCGCGCCTCGCCAAGCACCTGCAGCGCCTTCAGGGGCCCGTGGAGAATGCCTACGAGCCGCCCTTGACCAATGTCTTCACCATGCAGTGGTTCCTCACCATGTTCTGCACCTGCCTGCCCATGTCCTGTGTGCTGCGCGTCTGGGACCTGGTGCTCATCGAGGGCAGCGATGTTATCCTCCGCACCGCTCTCGTTCTCTGGAGCCTCCTTGAAGAGTGAGTACAGCCTCTCTGTCTCTGCGGTGGCTGGGGGCTTTGCTTGGTTGGGTGCAAGTGCAACACCCCACCCCAATTGTTGGTGCTGCAGTGTGCGGCACGAATTTGTGTCAAGGCTGCTGTTAGAAATTTGGTAAAACTTTTTCTCGCTTGCCAAATGCAATTTAGCAGTTTCGGTTCGTTTTTTGGCCACCAGAAATTTTATGTTCTGTCATTCAGGAACTTTTTATGGTGTCTGTGGATAACAACAAGTATACCAGATATCAACAAGGTTAGGAAATGCATAAACCGACTAGACATGGGGCTGACATAGATGCAAACTAGTTTGGGGCTAAGGGCTTTCAATGTCAAAGGGTGGAGCTTGAAGAAAGATACGGGATAATTGAAGACAGTCATTCAGAAAGGCAGGAAATTGAATCCAAAGTAGCTCCTGAGGTAACAAATAGAATCTTACTCGGGGTAGGCACATCAGCACAATATTTGACGCATTTTGGAGACAGGGTATAAGTAAAGACAATATGAGTAACGCCCATACATTTTTTTGGCACGATATTTTGTCAGGGTGGCTCCAGGCTCTCTTAAATTGTTGTTGAAAAGCCGCAAGAGAGCGCTAAAAAGCCAGTCACTGAGATTTGACTGTAGTCTCACGCCTGCATAAGTTTTTCTACATCGCTGTTCAAATATACCCTTTACTTTAGAATTTTGTATAGTGCTGAGACAAGAAAACTTTCTGTTCTTAAAAATAATTCAGGATTCAGTGTATTAGGCCATCAACAGACTAGAAAAGACTTTGAAATGAAATTTCTACTATTATTGGAACACCTTTCAAGAGATGCCTTTCTTCTCGTTTCAGACGTGTTCTCAGTGTCCGTTCAGCCGATGAGTTCTATGGCAAAATGGGTTCCTATTCGAGTGAACTGCTTAACGGCCATTTGATCGATTCGAATGGACTGATCGAAAGAGTCGTCAAGCTAGGACCCATAGCGGATCTCCGGCAGCTGAGGGACAAGCATCTGTACAACATTGCCCCGCTCCGACACAAACAGGGAATGCAGTGAGTATATCAGAAAGAGAATTTCAAAGTCCCAGCAATCTGAGCATCCTCCCTTGCAGACTGTACTACGATGACGAGGACACGCATTCGGATGAGGAGCGCATGGCGGTGGCCACCGTCTGGGGTCTGAACTGGGGACGTCGCGGCTCCGTGGGACCAGCAGCGGGCAAGCAGCCTACGGAGCCGAAGGACCGCATGGCCCTGGACATTTCGCTGCTCAAGAAGCAGTACGATCGGTTGAGGGAGCGCCAGAAACAGGCGCATGTCATCCTGACCACTGCCTGCTCCACGGCAGCCCGTCAGGGACCACCGAATACTGCCCAGGCCTCGGTGGCAGTCAATCAGCTGCTCCTCGGCCGGCCGGCCATCATCACCAACAAGGGGAAGAGGGTGAGTGCCCCCCTGGGAGCCATTCCACCTGCCAGGAAGCCCTCCCTCCCAGCCGTTCTGCACACCAAACCTTCCACCGAGAAGCAGCTGCGACGCGGCGAGACTCTGCTGTGGCGGGACACGGACCCCACTCTCAGACGCCGCGACAGCCTGACCTGGAAGGAGATCAAAGCGGAACGGGCGGCCATAATGCGCGAGGGCGCTGATAAGACGGTGAAGACGCAGAAGCTCCGCTCGCGATTCGGCAAAAGCGACAGCTCATCGTACAGCGAGGACAGCGATGGCGAGCAGGAGCAGGTGGAACGCGGCGGGGGCAGCGCCGGCGGCGGTGGATCCAGCACGGACACCAGTCTGTGCGACGACGATGACCCCAAGTCCACGGAGAAAAGTCCCAAGCAAAAGGCGAGGCTGGCGCGCAAGCTAAAAGAGAAGCCGCAGCTGTTGACGGGGTCCCGAGAGGCGAGCTTGGAGCGCCAGAGACCAAAGTCCTGGGCTCCCAGTTCCCATGAAATACCCTTCATGCTGATGGGCACAGAGAGTGGGGATGAGAAGGAGCCGGCCGCCAAACAGGAGGCGGAAGCTGCAGAGGACAGTGCCACCGAAAGCGGCCGCTTCGGCTATGAACCCGAGCTGGCCAGCAAAATGGAGCCACTGCACCTGCTGGTGGACACAGCTATCCCTGGTATCACCAGCACCAGTCAGCTGTCACCGATGCCGGACATGGCCAGCTATCTGGGCGCGTCCTGCATCAGTCCGCTTCCGACGCCCAGGCCGGTGTCCATCGATCCCCTGGGCATTGAGGGAGCAGCAGGAGCGGCGAGTGCGGCAGAAGAGCAGGGCGTCGAGTCCACTCCACGTCGGTTCGATTTCAGTGATGATGGCGTTACCAATCAGTATTTCGAGAGAGTGAACAGTGTGGAGCGTCCCAACCGCCTGGAACTGTCCTACTCTCTCAACGAAGAGGGAACGGACGCTCGAGCGGTGTACATGGAACAGAGGGCTCAGGTGGAGGGACAGAGCGGCGAGCAGGAGGCGAAGGCAATGTCTCCGCCTCAGATAAGGGAAGAGCTGGTGGATGCGGATGGCAAAGTGCCGCAGATTCGCGACGACAACATTCCCGGCGAAAACAAAGACGACTACAAGGAGGTGCTGAGCATGACGATAGAGTCGCACCAGCCACCGCCTCCGACAGCCGCCATTTTGAGCAATGCCAGCCGGAAGCGTCACGATCCACGACGCAAGACGCTGACCAGATCCTCGACGATCGATATCGAGGAGCGTTTCCAGGCGCTGGAGCATCGCTTCAGCCAGGAGCAGTCATGTGATAAGCCCAAGTACATTCCCAGCACGGCCGCTTTGGAGGAGCGATTCGAGACCCTGGAGAAGCAGCTCAGTGCCGAGAAGCTGCGAAAGGAGCTGGAGGAAATGGATCCCGAATTGGCCGAAAAGTCCGAACGGATTCCCTCAACAGCAGATCTAGAGAGCCGTTTCGATGCCTTAACCAAGCAAATGAGTTCCAGTGAATCAAGTTCCAAGGCTCCCCCCGTGGACCTGGGGGATGCAGAGCAGTCCAGCGGAAGTGGCGCGAAAGAGCAGAAGGACAGCGAGAAGACCAGCAAACTCCACAGATCAGAGGACTCCCAATCAGAGACAAAGGACACTGCAACAACACCCCAAAGGGAAAACAGTAAAGGGACGGAAACTGATAAAAATAAAGAAGATAAAGAAGCAGACCAGCCACGCCTTAGGAAACTGCCCTCGACAGCCGAGCTGGAGGATCGTTTCAATGCCCTGGAACGCAAGATGAGTGTGCAGAAGAGTAGTCCAGCCAAGACAAAAAAGGAGCCACCCGATGAAGAGCCAGCCAAGGAAGAAACAAAGGCCCGAAAAGAGCCAGTCAAGGAGGAACCTAAGGCCCGAAAAGAGCCAGCCCAGGAGGAACCTAAGGTCCGAAAAGAGCCAGCCCAGGAGGAACCTAAGGCCCGAAAAGAGCCAGAAGATTCTGAAAATAGAGAGGAGAAACCCCAAGAAAGTCGGGCTTTAAAGGTTTCAAAGGATTCCGAAGAAAGCAATAAACCAATCGAAACGGTTAAGGATAAGGATAGGACACCAACGAAAACCCCTGACGAAAAAGATACGTCTAAAAAGAATCGAACCAAAGCCATCGGGAAAAGACAGCCCTGACAAGAAAGTGGAATCAGAAGACCTGAAAACCCAACAAACAAAAAAGAGGACAGAACCAGAAAAGGTGGAAAATCAAGAAGAACCTGTGAAGACTACACGTAAGTCCCCGCCTTCCACCGAGGAGCTGGAGAAGCGTTTCAATGCCCTGGAGAAGCAATTGAGCACAACCAACCTGGACTCATCCAAAGAAGCTGAGCTAACAAAATCCACAACAAAAGATCAGAGGTCTTTAGAAGCAAGGAACCAAAAGGAAGTTGAGACTGCGGAAAGGGCACAAAAGTCCGCGAAAACCTTTGATGAGAAGCTCAAAGAAGTGAATACTGTTCTGACAACCGATCAAAAGAAATCAGAGGTCGAAGTTCGAGCTGAGGAGAAGCGAAAAAGTTTCGAAGAGCGATGTAAGAGTGCCAGCAAGACGTTGGAGACCAAGGAAAGAGAGGTCACTGCATCGAAGAAAACGGACGAAATTCCAGCAAAGAAGGCTGAAGAAACCCAGGAAACTTCAGCAAATAATATTAAGGAATCTCCCGACACAAAAATGGAAAATACTCGAACAAAAAATACTGAGGAATGTCAGCAAACCGAACAGAAGGATCTCAGTAAGCGAAGAGCTTCGAACCGCCCTCAACAGAGGATCTAGAAAAGCGCTATGAGACCCTGAAGCGCCGCATGAGCAGCAAGAATCAGTTTTCCACTCAAAGCGAGACCGTGAACCAAGCTCTCGAACGGATCGAACAGGAGGTCATCTCGGAGTGCGGAGAGGACCGAGCTGGGGAGAAGAAACAGCCGCCGTCAACGGAGGACTTGGAGAGCCGCTTCGAGGCGCTGCATGGCAAGGACAAGGCGGAGGGCAAAACCAAGTCCCAGCCCAAGCTGGTGGATGTGGCCATTGAGGCGCATATACCTTCTCCGCCGCCAGCTCCTCCACTTCCACCCGCCGAGCTCAGGATCCTGGCGGCGCCCACACTTCACCAGCAGCAGGCACTCATCGAAGAGCTCCAAAGCAAAATGCAGGGACAAAGCCCGGGTGAGGAGAACCTCAAGCCCAGCCAGATCAATCCGCAGCGAAAGCAACAGCAACTGCAGCAGCAACAGCAGCAACGACAACGGCAGCTGCAACTGCAACAGCGACCCACAACGATGGGCGATGAGACCTCGGAAGCACCTGCAAACACGGCTTACTACAGATCGGGAAATTATGAACCCTGGCAGCAGCGAACGGTTCGTCGTTTCTCCGATTTGCCCTCAAGGGCCGATCTGGAAAACCGATTACAATTCCTGGAGAAGCAATTGTATAAGAAATTCTACAAGCAGCGCTGTGCAAGTGATTCCGAAGTTGCATCGAAGGCCAATGTCCGAGTGATCAGCGATGACGGGCCGAGCACCTCGCGCCAGGCTCTGGCCGAAGGCCAGCTGGAGCAGCGTGTCCTGGCCCTGGAGAAGCAGCTGAGCGAGAACAGTCTCAAGTTGCTGGAAGCCATGCGCGAGAAGTCAGCGGCGGCAGTGGCTGTGGCCCCCCAGAGCGATGACAGCGGCTCGCCGCGTCGGCTAAGCACGGACACCATCGATGCCACCACCGGCAAGGAGCTGGTGCGATACACGCAGAACTTTGGCGAGCTGGAGGAAGTGGACTCCCACAAGCCCATCAACATCAGCATCAACATCAAGATGATGGTCAACAAGGACTCTGAACGGAAGAGGAGCGAGTCCAAGCCCACTACAGAGGACCTTGCACGACGTCTCGAGCAGCTGGAGGCACAGTTGGTGGAAGAGAGAGCCAAGAACGGCACCGTCATCCCAGAGAATGAAGCCTTGGAAGAGCCACAGCCGGATAAACCCGATGAGAGTGAAGCCTCCAAAAAGCAGGAGAAGGATTGCCACAACCAGAATGTCAAAAGCGATGAGACGGTAAGATTGGAGGACCTTCCGCCAGAGAGCATTGAGCCCGAGACGGTGAAGGAGACAAAAACACTAGAAAATGAAGAGATAGCCCAAGCCCGGGCCAAAGAGGTAGATGTCGATAAAACAGCTAGAGAGGATCGACCACTAGATCCAAAATCCGAGGTACAAGAAGAGAATACCAAACAGGAAGATGTAATCAAACCCGAACATATTGAAGAACCCACTTCCAAGGAAATGGAACCACTTTCAGCTGAGAAAGACAAGCCCAAAATCGAAGAAACTAAAGCAAAGAAATGCTGTTCCGACGAGGGCACAGCCACGAAAGAATCCTCCAATCAGCAGCCAGAAAAGAACCAACCAACTACCAAGGATGCCTCCAAGGAAATGCCCGAGAAAATGGTCACCAATGGCACCGATACTGGACCTGTGGATGCCAGCAACAAGACTGTTGTGCTCCTTATGGACAATGAGCCCAAGGCTTCAAGACTCAGGCGCCTGACCAGAGCCAACACCGAAGAACTCGAAGATCTGTTTCAGGCCTTGGAAAAGCAGCTGAACGACCGGAATTTAATCAAGTCCGAAGATGGTCGTCTGATACGAGTTGAAAACAAGCCCTCTACCGAGCAAGTGGAGCAGGCTCAGGCCATTACCGATCTCACCAAACAGATCGAGGATTTTACCAGCGGAAACGCGGAAGAAGAGAAGCTGACAAAAGAGCCTAAAGAACCGAAAGAAGACAAGCCAGAGGCTGAAGAGCCAAACGACTATGACTGGGGACCCAACCCGGTCAAGCATCACCTGAAACGAAAAACTGTCTACTTACCGTCGACGAAAGAGCTGGAGGCCCGATTCCGTTCGCTCGAACGTCAGATCAAGCTGCTCGAGGATGTGGAAAAGATCGATGTGGAGCAGCGCTTGAAGGAAATCGAACGCAAGATCAAGTTGCAGTACTCGCTCTCCCACGAGAAGGACCTCAACAAGTATCTAGACTTGTGCGAGGGCAAGGGCCTAGACGATGACGATCTCGCAGTTGAGGAGACACCAACCAAGGAGGAACCGCCTCCACCAGCCAACCAACGTTCGCGTAGTCCTGCACGGAAGGTGGCCAGCAAGACGCCATACACTTCTCCATCGCGCAAGGCAGCCACCAAGTCGCCGTACACTTCTCCATCGCGCAAGGCAGCCAGCAAGTCCCCGTATTCATCACCGTACACCTCCCCGTATACATCACCATCACGTCAGCGTCAGAGGACGCCGGGCTCATCACCGACTCGAGCCTGCGAAAAGAAGGCGAAAAGAAGTCCCTACACCTCGCCAGTACGTCGCCAGCCGCATCCCAATGATCTGCCCATCTCCGATGACCTGGAGTTCAAGTATCGAGTGCTCGATCTGGTACGGTCCAAGTCGAAGGAGAATCTGGCCAGGCGTATGAACGATCCGAATCGAAAGCCAGCCATTCATCCACTCGAAATGCTGCTTGATCCGAGTCCCGATGGCAGCGAAATACCCACAACCGGGGAACTGGAGCATCGCATTCGCCTCCTGGACGAGAAGCTCAGGTCTCCTGTCCGCCCCTCCCGCCACAAGTCGCGCTCTCGCTCCCCCACCATCGAGGATATTAAGCGCAAGAAGATGCTGGAAGAGCAGCAGCCCCGGACACCGGTGCACAATCTCGAACGGCTGGTCAGCTCTCCGGGCAGGCCAGAGCCCCCAACGGCTGAGGAGCTGGACGTGCGCATGCGGGCTCTGGAGGAGGAGCATAGCTTCGACTTCAAGACACAAAAGGACTACAGGGCCTTTAACCAAAAGCTCAAGGACGTAATCTCGCCCTCAATCTCCTTCGAGGAGTTCAAATCGGCCAAGTCGCGCGAACAGAGTCCTCGCCGGGGAGGGGGTGCCACCACGCCAAAGTCTGCGATGCGACGCGATGACCCCGATGATTATCGACGCGAGGATGCACACTCGACGCACACCCACACGCACTATCGACCCACCAGTCCCAAGGTGATACGCTTCCGGGACGAGGACGAGGACTACTTCGAGGAGGCGGCAGCGCCGCGCCCAAAGTCACGCCAGTCCAGCGAACGAATGGTGGGCACCACAAATGAGGTTATGGAGTGTTTATCGGAGAATACTAAAATTCTTCAACGTATTCTTAAGAAGACTCTTGCAGATCAGCCATCAAGCATTCGCAGCTACAGCAGCAGCTCGGCAGAAGGTCTAGACGCCCTGGGCAGTCGCCTGATGAGGGTAAGTTGATAGCCGGAGGGGAGTCGTTGATCATAGTCCATGTTTAGATGGATCTCTCTGTTCTAATTTAAAATTGTAATTAACGGTCTTGGAAAGAAACTCTCGATAGTATTCACTCATGTTTATTTGAGCCATGATTTTCCACTGAAAAATGTATCCTTTGTAGGAAACGTCTCCCATCACCCGCACTGGGACGCACACGGGCGTGCCGCTGAGGACGACGGGTGAGAACATCAACGATCGCCTCAGCTCCATCAAGAACTCGATCAAGTCCATCGACACACTGTGTGAGGAGAAGCCCTACCAAAAGGAAAAGTGCCAGCGCTACATCGACTCGCTTTTCACCGACTCCCTGCACTTTGCCTGCAAGAAGAGTTCCGTGGAGGATCTCGCACACAGTCGCAGCGAGAGTCGGGGCCGGACCATGCAACGTAGCAGCGATTATACCCCATCTATAAGGATAACCTCGGAGCATCGTTCGCTGGGCTCGGCAGAGTCGCGGCGCTCTTTGAGTCCCCTCGGGAGGGACGTGAGTCCGCTGCACCATCGCTCGCACAGGGACATCAGCAGGGATCTGTCGCCGCGCAGGAGACGCGGAGAGCAGGAGGAGCGGGAGGAGCGCGAGAGCAGTAGGGTAAGACGTGATAATATGTTGCCAAATTATTTTGCTGATAATCGTAGCGAACTAAGTAGCGGGAGTAGTTTAACCAAGTTTCATAAAGTAGATAGACAACTAGAAGAGACGTGCGCCAAGTACGCGGACGACCGACGCTCGGCCTGCAGAACACCGTTGAGCTCCCCATACGAGACCCGATCCTCAGCCACACGGCACACCACCACCAACTACAACTACAACTCCACCACCACCACAACAACAACAACAGGTACCACAATAGCAGGAACAGCAACGGCAACCGATAGTTTCCCCCGGCCCGTGTCGCCCTACCGACAGCCCTACGATCCGTACAGGCGTCCGAATGCCCCTGCAGCCCCTCCTGCCTACCAGCCAGCCAAGCTGGAGATCCGGCACACCACGGTGACCTCGACCTTCTATGATCGCTTCCTTACGGAGAAACAAATCGAGAAACAGACCCTCTCCCGTCCGCCCAGCCGTTCGCCCGTGGTGTCGCCATCGGTCACCACCAAGAGCTATAGCGATCTCTACCAGTCGATCTCCACCACGAGCAGCACCTCCACCCCCATTACCACCACTGGCGTCACCTCATTCATGTCCAGCAGCTATGCTGGCCCTTCATTCTCCCTGCCCGGTGGCAGCAATTACTCATATCTGAGCACCCACACGGCCGGATCCGGCAAATCTCTATCGCCTATCGGCGGCAGCAGTTCCTCCGATCTGCGACTGCGTAGCACCGATAACTTGCTTGCCTCCAGCACAACATCCGCTTCAGCCATCACGACATCGACATCGACATCGAGCTCTTTTGTGCCCTACAACTTCTCCAGCTCCTTGGGGAGTCGTTTAACCGATCCCATTTCCAGCTGTAGTGCCGCTAGTGTGACCACTACGAGCTCTCTGACGTACTCCACTGGGGTGTATAATCCAATGATGTCATTCACATTGCGAGAGCCCTTGACCAGCAGCTCCCTGGGCGGGGTGGGTGTGGGTACTTCCTCCTTGCTCGGTCAATATCAGTTTAAGAGTAGCTTCGGCTCAGGCTATACCCCTAAGACCCCCACTGAACAGGACAAGCCATAGAGAGACGCATCGTTAACCAAAGGTTGTCATTAACATACTCTACCACTGACATACATATTCCACACCTAACCTCACTCCGCATAAAGATCGTTTACCGATCAAATCAAGCTCAAATTGATTACTTTACGAGTAAACATTTTAAACATCAGAAGAATCGTAAGATAATACAACAAGCAATATATACATAATACACAGAGTTAGGCAGAAACATCAGATTTACACATACATATATCTACATACAACACTATATATATACAACAACAACAACAACAACAAAAAGAAACCTATATAAAACCGATATTTACTCTTCCACAAAATGTTAAGGCGAAACTTTTGCACCAAACCATCTTTGGCTTCTTGCAACTTACCTCATCTACATTGACAGCACCAGAAACGCAACTGATCATAACTTAGCAAAGATTTTTATACAATCTACATACTATATATCTACATACGAGTATATATACAAAGATAATACCTATCGGAATTATAACCAAAATGTGAAGCGGTTACAGCATCTTTTTTCAGCGTTAAACAAGTTTAGCTAATTCCTTTAACCATTAACCTTTAACCTTTAACCAGAAATGTTTCCGAAACACTCAATTCGACTTAAACTTAAACTTAAACTTTTCTTAAATATTGTCTAACAAATACTACAGAATACACTAGCCAACCAAGATCACAACAAATTTATGCAACGGTGTAAAACTCTCAATGCATTTTTGGGCCGAGTTAGTCGTGGATAAAAAAATAAGCATTAATCAAAGAATGTTAACTGACTGACACGAGCCGTAATATTAGTTTACCAATATTTGTTATATATATATATATATGTATACCTATACCGATTCCGAATGATATATATTATATTAAATCATATATCGGTTGCAGTTGTTGAATTTCAGTAATGAAAAAAACTCCAAAACTCAAGTAAACCCGAATGCAAATGGCTATAGAAACAGTTATCTCACAAGGCAAAGGAACCGAAAGTTATTCAAAACGATTACGAAAATTTTATGAAAAGTATATATCGATTTGCGGGTTATGTGTTCCCTTCCCAACGACCTGGGGTATAAATATTATTATTAAATGCAATTGTTAAGTAGGCAAAAACAATTCAAGAACGGCTTCAGTTTATACGAATACGAATACGAAATACCCGAAAATTTAATATTAATGAAAGTTTATTTTTTTTCTAATTTTTAAAATTTTTTTTCTGCGAGTTCTTTTCTTGTTGTTGATGTTCGAAATTTAAATAGATAAAATGAAAATTGGACATAATGAAAATATTTTTGTTACAAATTGTTAAAGAGTTTTAAGTTTTCAAATAAAATATAAAAAAAAAAAGAAATCAAAATACGAACGCGTACATTTTTCTATCATTCTGTCTGGGCTTTGCTTGGAGAGAGGGGCTCCATCTCTCCCCTGATAAGGCGGATCCATTTAGTCGTTATCAGCAAAAATGGGAGAATCTCTCCAGCCTCGAGTCAGTCATCGATTGAAATCCGCCTGCCGTGGACGTGCCTTTGCCCCGAGTCTACATTCAGTCCAAACGATGCAACGACTTTTCGGAACGAGCAGTCGCAGCCTACTGCTAAGGTGCCAGCATCGCTACCTGGCCACCACGCCCGTGGAAGAGGTGCTCTTCCCCACAAAATCCGACTTTCCCAGTCGCCACATAGGTCCACGCAAGACGGATGTGGTGGCCATGCTAGACACTCTGGGTTATAAGGTGAGGGCAGACACAAGCCAAGGTCAATCCACGAGCCAATCCCTTCTCAATTCTCTTTAGTCCCTGGCCGAACTGACCGAGAAGGCCGTGCCTCAGAGCATCCAGCTGAAGAGGGACCTGAATCTGGACAAACCCCTAAGTGAGTAGTGGAAAACAGGTCCGAAAATAGCTGTCAAAGCCGGACCCCCTGGCGTGTTTCAGTGGCGCTGATAACAGCGATAAGCCAGGTTCAGAGGGGTCGGACTTATCGCTGCTGTTGCCCCGCTGTTGTCGATTTCTGCTGCCCTCCGTCTGGCTGACAACAATTTTCCACTCCACATTGCAGACGAGCACGAGCTGATCCGCCGCATACGCGACATTTCGCTGAAGAACCAGCTGTGGCGCTCCTACATCGGCATGGGCTACCACAACTGCCATGTCCCGCACACCATCCTCCGCAATATGTTCGAGAATCCCGGCTGGACCACCCAGTACACCCCCTACCAGCCGGAGATTGCCCAGGGCCGTCTCGAGTCCTTGCTCAACTATCAGACCCTTGTCTCGGACCTGACTGGCCTGGATGTGGCCAATGCCTCACTGCTGGACGAGGGCACGGCCGCTGCCGAGGCCATGTGCCTGTCCACGCGCCACAACAAGCGGAAGAAACTCTACCTCTCCAACCGCGTGCATCCGCAGACCTTGGCCGTCGTCCAGACTCGAGCTGAAGCTCTGGAGCTAGAGATTGAGGTGGGTCCCATTGAGCAGGCGGATCTGCCGAGTCGAGAGCTGGCTGGCATTCTTCTGCAGTATCCCGACACGTACGGCGATGTCAAGGACTTTGAGGATATAGCTTCGCTGGCAAAAAAGAACGGGGTAAGGCAATGCACACTTTTTGAATACCATAGTAGTGCATTCCCCATTCTAGACGCTCGTCGTGGTGGCCACAGATCTGCTCTCACTGACCCTGCTCCGACCACCGGCCGAATTTGGGGCTGACATAGCTATCGGCACCTCTCAGCGACTGGGCGTGCCCCTGGGCTATGGCGGTCCCCATGCTGGGTTCTTTGCCTGCAAGCAGAGCCTAGTGCGGCTGATGCCAGGTCGGATGATTGGTGTGACCCGCGACATGGACGGCAACGATGCCTACCGCTTGGCACTGCAGACGAGGGAACAGCACATCCGGCGGGACAAGGCCACCAGCAACATCTGCACAGCTCAGGCGCTGCTGGCCAATATGTCCGCCATGTACGCCATCTATCACGGGCCGGAGGGCCTCAAGGCCATGGCCAATCGCATCCATCACTTCACCCTGACCCTACAGACGGGTCTGCTGCAGGTCGGTCACGAGGTGATAAACAAGAACTTCTTCGACACGCTCCATGTGAAGCTCTCCGGGAATCTGTCGCTCGAGGATCTCAAAGAGCGCGCCGAACACAAGCGTATTAATCTCCGTTACCTGGCTGATGGAACGGTCGGTGTGGCCCTGGATGAGACAGTCAGTGTGGAGGATGTTGACGATCTCCTGTGGGTGTTCAAAGCAGAGACATCGGTGGAGCAGCTCCTGGCCCGCAAAGATGTCCTGAAGAACTCAATCGAGAGCTCAAAGTTCCTTCGTACTTCCCCCTACCTGCAGCATCCCATCTTCCACAGCTATCACAGGTAGGCGTAAGAATGATCGAGGAGATTCCTCCGATTGCATTGACTATTCGTTCATAACCTAGTGAATCACGAATGGTGCGCTACATGAAGAAGCTGGAGAACAAGGACATCTCGCTGGTCCATTCGATGATCCCACTGGGCTCGTGCACCATGAAACTGAACGCCACTACGGAGATGATGCCCTGCTCCTTCCGCCACTTCACCGACATTCATCCCTTTGCTCCGGTAGAACAGGCCCAAGGCTTCCACCAGATGTTCAACGAACTGGAACGGGATCTGTGCGAGATCACTGGCTACGACAGAATCTCCTTCCAGCCGAACTCCGGGGCACAGGGAGAGTACGCCGGCCTGCGAGCGATTCGCAGCTATCATGAGCACCGGAACGAGGGACACCGCAATATCTGTCTGATTCCTATCTCCGCTCATGGAACGAATCCTGCTTCAGCGCAGATGGCGGGCATGAAAGTGGAGCCCATACGCATCCTGTCCAACGGCTCCATTGATATGGCCCATTTGCGGGCCAAGGCCGAGGAGCACGCCCACGAGCTGTCCTGCCTGATGATCACATACCCGTCGACTATGGGAGTTTTCGAGGAGACAGTGGCGGAAATCTGCACCTTGATCCACAAGCACGGCGGACAGGTCTACCTAGATGGGGCGAACATGAATGCCCAGGTCGGTCTTTGCCGGCCCGGCGACTACGGCAGCGACGTTTCCCATTTAAATCTGCACAAGACCTTTTGCATTCCTCATGGTGGCGGCGGCCCTGGCATGGGTCCAATTGGCGTGAAGGCTCATCTGGCACCCTATCTGCCCGGCCATCCCGTAATCAGTCCGCTGAGCAGCGAGGAGCACAGCTTCGGGGTTGTCTCTGCTGCTCCGTTTGGCAGCTCCGCAATCCTGCCCATTTCCTGGTCCTACATCAAACTGATGGGCAGCCGGGGTCTGAAACGCGCAACCCAGGTGGCCATCCTCAATGCCAACTACATGTCCAAGCGCCTGGAGCAGCACTACAAGACGCTCTACAAGTCTCCGAGCTCGGAGCTGGTGGCCCACGAGTTCATCCTGGACATTCGCGACCTGAAAAAGGCGGCCAACATCGAGGCCGTGGACGTGGCCAAGCGTTTAATGGACTACGGCTTCCATGCTCCGACCATGTCCTGGCCCGTGGCCGGCACTCTGATGATTGAGCCAACCGAGTCCGAGGACAAGGAAGAGCTAGATCGTTTCTGTGATGCCATGATATCCATTCGCGAGGAGATTGCCGAGATCGAGGCTGGCCGCATGGACAGGGCGGTCAATCCCCTGAAGATGTCGCCCCACACCCAGTCCCAGGTCATCTCCGACAAATGGAATAGACCGTATACACGCGAACAGGCCGCCTTCCCAGCGGTAAGATCTTTTGAATTGCAGTTTAATTTCTTTCTTAAATCATATACAATTTGATTTTTTAGCTCTTCGTTAAGCCCGATGCAAAGATTTGGCCCACTGTAGGAAGAATCGATGATGCCTATGGCGACAAGCATTTGGTGTGCACTTGTCCGCCCATATTGCCTGATCTATAAGTTACACTTAACTTAAAACGAAATTTACACTTTTATACGAATTTTTAATAAAGCTGAACTAAAACTAACTAATACTAACTAATCTTATGATTTATATGTAATTATACATCAGCCCCGGAATTGGTATTTATTTGTTAACGCGGCGAGGGGGGATTTTGGTAGGCGATCTCTCTCCGTTTTTCGATCACTTATCATGAGAGATGGGAAGAACATAAAAAGAAAGAGAGGAAGTGTGTTAATTCGTGCACTCTGTTTATCCTCTTTCTATCTAATGACATATTAGATTAAAATATTTTATCCGTTTACATTTTTCCGCTACATCTGTCCCTCTCTCACGTTTCTCACAACAACACCAGCTGGGCTGCTATCTCGCTTAGCTCCGATAGGGGGCGCACACTGCACGAGGAAGAGTGTGTGACAGTGAGAAAAAAAGGAGTAAGCGCGTGTAAGGGGTTGCGAAGTCATTAAAAATTTGAATACACTTTCAAATAAAGAAATTATTTCAGAGCAAATCAGCAAAGAAAAGACGACTGCGAAGATGTTCAAATATTTTATGCGACTTTTCGCCAAAAAGGCAGAACCAGAATCTCAACCAGACGTTCTGGCCCCTTCCGAACTCCGCAATTTTTTTACCTATCTGTATCTTATTTTTGTTATATGGTTCAATTTGTTAACGGAGAGCGGCAAAATGGCCATACAACAGCCAGTGCGTGTGCTCGTGATCGATTTTTGTTTGCCCGTAAATTCTGGGCGTCGAGTCGCGACGGCGCGCCGTCGTCAACTTTGAGTGCTGATATCCACTGTTGCCATTTTAGCTTATTTTAAGCTAGATTTGGCTTATTTTAAAATCAAATAGCTTGAAGAATAATTGAAATGCTTATAGCTTGAAATCTAGCTTATTTCAAATTTCATTTAGCTTATTTTGGCTTAAACAAATTTAGTAAAAAATTTTTGATTGTATTGTAATATTTGTTAGTTTTTATCGAGAAATCAGACTAAAATCATATTGGTTGTTCGTATTTCGGTATATCATATCATGCACTTTCGTGTATAAATGTATGGTAATATAAAACAAAACTTTCGAGCAGCTGGCGTTATTTGCTTTGCATATTCTTCACTGCCATGGTCAAATGCTGCGGTTGAGAGAGTATTCAGTCAAATGAATATTGTCAAAACAAAACTGCGCAATCAAATGTGTCTTCAAAGTTTGAACCCAATATTAACCATAAGGTTTGTTTTTGAAATGTTAAATTATTTTATGCGATAAGAAGTGGTTAAAATCAGCATCGTTAAACTTTTTGTATGCATTAGTTCTTTTCTAATTTGGTAATTGATTGCGATGGGTCGTAAACGTGATGCTATTGTCCGCGAGTTTTTTGATTTCAAATTAGAGCAAAATGTATCGGCTTGTAAAATTTGTAAGCGTTCCTTTAAGGGGAACTACTATACAAATTTGAAAAGACATTTACAGGAGTGCCATGCCGATGACTACAATTCTGAGTTGCAGCAGGAAATAAGTGAGCCTGAGGAGAAAAAACAAAAAATTTCCATCACAATGTCGACCAGCGATGTCAAAAAAGCGTGCGTGCAAATGGTGACTGATGAAAAAGTGCCATTCTCGCATTTTGATTCTGAACCATTCAAAGCACTGACTGACCAATTAATATTTTCTATAAAAATTATAATCGTTACGGTCCCTGCTACAAAGTATTGATGGATGGAAAAGTTGTAGGCCGGAACATCCGGACCTCAAAGTGCTGGCGGTGTGCCAGTTCGAGCGTGTATTTAACGATCTGCAGCGCCGAGCTCGTGATTGATCTTTGTTCGCCCGAAAATTCTAGGCGTCGAGCCGCGATGATGGCTGAAGATGAAGGTGGTGGTGCAGCACCACCACCACCCCAGGAGCCATTTTTTTTATATATATATATTTCTTTTAATTAAATTTAAAGCTATAGATAAAGAGTTTTTTTTTGCAGTAGATAGATTAAAATATATTTTATTGTTATGTGAGGACAAATATTATTCGAGACTTCGGGAGAAAATTTAGGCGATTTAGAAGAGCGGGATGCTCTAATGGAGCACCGTCAGTTGAGCGACAATCACCTCAAAAGGATGCAGGTTGACGTGCTGAGACAGAGGCAAGATAAGAAAAATCTCAAACAGAAATGTGATCAGCTGATGGAGCGTGCGGCTCTGCACAGGAAACTTGCGCCCACGCGCCCCTCGCCATCTGCCGTCTCGCCACTGCAAATTTGTGCACCCGCCGCAAGTATGTGCACCCGCCGCAATTATGTGCACCCGCCGCACTACAAAGTATTTATGGATGGAAAATGAATGAATCAGTTGTAGACCGAGTCAGATGATTTGACGTGCTGGACGATCTAAAGGCAAATCTCAAAGAAAATGATCAGCTGCTCGTCTTGATTGATCTTTGTTCGCCCGTGCTGAAAATTCTCAGGCGTGGAGCGAGCCGCGATGATGCCGCTGAAATAGATGAAGGTGGTGGTGCAACACAAAACATCCATCCCAGGAATCGATGTTTCCAGCTTTTTTTATATACATATATTTCTTTTAATTAAATTTAAGTTTTTTTGCAGTAGATAGATTTACATATATTTAACATTTATTGTTATGTAAGGAGAAGGACCAATATTATTCGAGTTCGGGATTTAGGAGAAGGACCAATATTATTCTGAGACAGACTTCGGGAGAAAATTTAGGCGAGCCGACAATCGCCGCAACGTTGAGACAGCAAGACAAAGGAAAATCTCAAACAGAAATGTGATCAGCTGATGGAGCGTGCGGCTCTGCACAGGCAACATGCGCCCCTTGCCGCTGCAAATAGGTGCACCCGCCGCAATTATGTGCACCCGCCGCACCACAAAGCATTGATGCTCTCAAAACATCGAAAACATCGATGTCCGCAACCATCGATGTTTCTCCAGCTCTACTCTGTGGCCTTTCGTCGCTTGCTCATAGCTTGGACGAAGCCTATAATCTAAAGTTTTTTTTTTATATATATTTCTTTTGATTAAATTTAAAGCTATAGATAAAGAGTTTTTTTTTGCAGTAGATAGATTTACATATATTTAACATTTATTGTTATGTAAGGAGAAGGACCAATATTATTCGAGACTTCGGGAGAAAATTTAGGCGAGCACCGTCAGATGAGCGACAACCACCTCAAAAAGATGCAGGTTGACGTGCTGAGACAGAGGCAAGATAAGGCAAATCTCAAAGAGAAATGTGATCAGCTGATGGAGCGTGCGGCTCTTGTAACGTGCAACCACGATATAGGCGAGATGGTCCTCTCAGCTTGGAGCGGCACGCTGTCAATTTTCCGGCTACTGGCTCGTCGGCCACGAGTGTGGTGTTCTTGTATATTTGCTCCTAAGCTGAGGCCTACCCTTTGTTATGTAAGGAGAAGGACCAATATTATTCGAGACTTCGGGAGAACATTTAGGCGAGCACCGTCAGATGAGCGACAACCACCTCAAAAAGATGCAGGTTGACGTGCTGAGACAGAGGCAAGATAAGGAAAATCTCATCACAAATGTGATCTGATGGAGCGGCTATGCACAGCCAACTTGCGCCCACCGCAATTACGTGCACCCGGTGCAAGTATGTGCCGCAATTATGTGCACCCGCCGCACCACAAAGCATTGATGGTGGCTCGGAGTATGGTGGGGCGGAGTATGGTGGGGCGCTCGGCACGGCTCTGTCTATTGTTCTGCTGCGCTGCAGCTCACGTACAGTATAAAACAGCAGCAAGCCTTCGTTTGGTCTCGGCAATGCGACTTCGGCACTTGTTGTCTCGTTTTTTTCGCAGAGCGTGCACGAGCGTATCGTTAGTTGCTCAACTGTTTGATACCACACTGGGAGAAAAAATGTTTAACGAAAAATGGGAAGACAATTATTTTTTTCGTCGAAAATATGGATGGCGATGCGCAATGCATAATAATAATAATAATTATATTCCATGTAAATTTAGTTTATTTTTAATTGAACGGCATTATAATACAAGATTTATTTTATCTTATTTTTATCTAACACGAAAGTTTTAGAACGAAATAATTGCAAAGTACAAATCATTTTTCCCAGTGTAAAGTAATAAACCGGTTTCGCCAGCATGTTCGGGTTTTGCTACACATACAAGCGCACTGCACAACATCGAGTGCTAATTGCCGAGCACTGGATCATATACACCCCAAATTTGGTCGAATTAGCGATATTTTGCCCGCTTTTTTTACTTTTCGCATTTTGAAACCCTTTTGATGTGGCGATAAAATCCTGACAATATGCAATATTCATTTAAAGCTTAAACAAGCTGAATGTGTTTAAAGCAATTATTGATATACGTATTTAATCATTTTGAGGTAAAATTCACTTGAAAAAATGTAGGTTAGCTTGAAATAAGCTAAAATGGCATCACTGCAACTCCGGTCTTAACATGTGGTGCCATTTTTTGTTTGCTCTCTCTCTCTCTTTCTGTTTCTTACACTCAGATGTACTCTAGAGATGGGTAAAAGTGATAGGCATTGAAAATCGGCACGAAAAAACACGATGAGCAATTTACTTGCGCAAGAAACAGACGATACGAATTGAAAAAATATTTCATGCTTTTATAAAATATGTATTTAATTGAACAAAGCGACGCCGCTTTATATTCAATAACAAATAGGTTCCAGCTTATTTAAATGTAGCGTGCACACGTATTCTCACACATTTTAAAGACGGCAGCTGGGAACTGTCGCAGGCAATTCTGTTGGGACGTTTTATTTGTATCAGCTGGTCAATTATACGCTGACTTGAAATCGATGTATCGATAGTATTATCGAAAAACAAAGTGTGCTTCGCACCGGCAGCCAATTTTCGTTTTGACTTGTTTAATCAATATCACGCTTGACTTCACAATCGTACTGGTGAAAAATAACAACTAGCTGAGCAGCAATAAACAAAGCAAAATGAAAATCGAGGAAGTAAAGAGTACTGTGCGCACACAGCGCATTGCCGCCCACAGCCACGTGAAGGGCCTCGGTCTGGACGAAGCCGGCACGGCCTTGCAGAGCGCCGCTGGCCTGGTGGGCCAGAAGGCAGCCCGCGAGGCGGCTGGCATAGTCGTGGACCTGATCAAGTCGAAGAAGATGGCCGGACGTGCTCTCCTCCTGGCCGGGCCACCAGGCACCGGAAAGACCGCCATCGCCCTCGCCATAGCCCAGGAGCTGGGAAACAAGGTGCCCTTCTGTCCGATGGTGGGCTCCGAGGTGTTCAGCAATGAGATCAAGAAGACGGAGGTGCTCATGGAGAACTTCCGCCGCTCCATTGGATTGCGCATTCGCGAGACCAAGGAGGTCTACGAGGGCGAGGTGACGGAGCTGACTCCCGTGGAGACGGAGAACCCAATGGGAGGCTACGGCAAGACCATCAGCAACGTAGTGATTGGCCTCAAGACTGCCAAGGGCACCAAGCAGCTGAAGCTGGACCCCAGCATCTTCGATGCCCTGCAGAAGGAGAAGGTTGAGGTGGGCGATGTTATCTACATTGAGGCCAATAGCGGTGCAGTGAAGCGTCAGGGACGCAGTGACACTTTTGCCACAGAGTTCGACCTCGAGACCGAGGAATATGTGCCCCTGCCCAAGGGCGATGTCCACAAGAAGAAGGAGGTCATACAGGATGTAACCCTGCACGATTTGGATGTGGCCAATGCCCGTCCCCAGGGCGGCCAGGACGTGCTCTCGATGGTGGGGCAGCTGATGAAGCCCAAGAAGACGGAAATTACAGGTGAGTTGGTCAAGAGTCTTGGATGCGTATAATAGAAGTAATCCCTCGCTTTCTGTATGCAGATAAGTTGCGCATGGAGATCAACAAGGTAGTCAACAAATACATAGATCAGGGCATTGCGGAGCTGGTGCCTGGAGTTCTGTTTATCGATGAGATTCACATGCTGGATCTGGAGACGTTCACCTATCTACACAAGTCCCTGGAGTCACCGATTGCACCCATTGTGATCTTTGCCACCAATCGCGGTCGCTGCGTCATTCGGTGAGTGTTCACTCTGCTTCTCTATCGGTTATCCACTATAATAGCTTTCTTCCCTGCAGTGGCACCACCGACATTATCTCGCCCCATGGCATTCCCTTGGATTTACTCGATCGCTTACTGATCATCCGCACCCTTCTTTACTCCACCTCGGATATGGAGCAGATCATCAAATTGCGCGCCCAGACCGAGGGCCTGCAGCTGGAAGACCCGGCCTTTGCACGCCTCAGCGAGATTGGAACCAGCTCGACGCTGCGCTATGCCGTCCAGCTGCTAACGCCGGCCCATCAGATGTGCAAGGTTAATGGACGCACTCAGATCACCAAGGACGACATTGAGGACGTGCACTCGCTGTTCCTCGATGCCAAGCGCTCATCGAAGCATCTTTCCGAGAAGAATAATAAGTTTATGTTGTAGTTTTATCATATCCACAATAATTATATTTCCATTTCTACGGATTTAACAATAAAACTTAAATTTAAATGTTAATTGAGACTTTTGGCGGCTTATTTATGCCCCTGGTATGTATACCAGGGATGGGTACATACAAAAACTACAGCTGGATTTTATTTATATTTTGGTAACAATGATTTTTTATATTTTATTTTGAATTAGCGCCAAAATGCTGATTTAATTTTATGCAAGCACAAGACAACGCATTTGTTTTATTTATAGGGCCCTACCTAATGTAGTTATACCATGCGGTCAAATGCCATACAGTCAGCACAACATTTATTCGGACACCCGTCCATTTCAACTTTGTTTATAAATAACTTGACAAGTATTTAACTTTAACAAACAATTTTATTTCATTGTGAAGATCCATGTTACTAATACTAATTTTAAACAAAAAAAACGCTGTGTACGGTAGAATGCGCTTTGTATTCCGATTTCACGAACACTGCGATTTTCTAAATACAATTTTGAAATAGTTTTGCGCAAATATACTTGACAAATCCGAATAAATGTTGTGCTGACTGTACGTGAAACCACACCTAATGAAAAATTTTACCATGGAGCACAAAAGTGTCCCCATGTTGGGTCCCTCTCTGTAATTTTCCAATTTTCGACGTGGTTGGGTCGCTGGAGCGCATGCAAACATTTCGGTGGCGCAACCGATAAAAGCTCTGCTCGTCGCGTAGGTGTATGCTTGTATACATACATAGGTGCCTCGTGTCGACGCCGGTTGCATTAACGTTTTTGGTGCGTTGCGCCGCGTACTTCTGCTGACCGCCTGATTGTTTTGTCTGTGTGTTTATCCTCCTACACACACGGACACGGACCGGACGGACACACACAAGCGTAATGTGAAATCATAATAAAGTGTAACATACCGTTATAGTTATTACATATGTGCGTGTGCAATAATTAATATTTGTGTGGAACCGAAAAGCCGGATTGTGTTTTAGTGCCTGGAAAAGCCTGTGCGATGGCAGGATCTCTGTAAAATGGAAACATTTGCAGGCGGCCTTTGGATGAATGAACAGCAACAACACAGAATCGGCGGCAGCTAGAACGAAACACCCACAGACAGACAAAAACAGAGAGAGAGAGGGCGCGCTAGAGAGAGCCAAACAAACGTAGTAAGCAGCCAGCCAGCCAGCCACCAAAACAACAAAGAGAATATAAGGTAAGTGCGTGAGTAATTGTGGGTGTGCGTGGGTATACGAGTACATGTGTGTATGTGTGTGGAAGCCGCACCTCCCCAATCAGACGGCAAATTAGCGGTAGCAATGCCTGTGTGTGTGTGCGTGGGTGCTTGTTACACTTTTTTGGCATTAACTGATATTATTATTTAAGTATCAAGAAAGAGACGAGAGATTACATAATTTCGGTGTTTCTTTGGCGCCCCCTTTGTTGTTTTGGATCTAGCACGACTCTGCAAAAGAAAGCGAAAGTAAGAAGCGGCCGGGGCTTCTGGTCGATCGCTCTTCATTCTTATTGGAATTCCTAGATAATTGCGCTCTCTGCTTTGGCCCGCATTTTCTCTCCGTTCTGCTTTGTGCTTTTGTTTGTTTTACTTATGAATGAGATTATTGAAATTAATTTCTGATTTTGATTTTTGTGCGTAACCAGTTGCGCGACTCTCAGTCCCACTGATTAATGTCTCCATCCCGCTTCCCCACATGTGGCCATAAATCAAATCAAAATTTCCGCAAAACAAAAAAAAAGCGAGATGAAAGATGGCACGATGAACTCCCGCACTGCTTGCTCAGGCAGGGCAGGAACAGCAATAGCAGCTGCAGCTGCGCTTCTCCATCAACCATACAAAAGCGGTTTTTATGTGGAAATTTTTAAAGGCGAAAATTTGTTGGCCAAAAAACATAAAACAGACATTTTTATCGCCCACTCTCGTCTTAGCAGCTCGCTCGCGCTCCTCTCTCTCTCTCTCTCTCTCTCTCTGGAGATCTTATTTCTCGCTGTCTACGAACACTAAAACAATTTCAAGGTTCCGTTAACATTTTCTTCTCTTTTGAGACCGTAAGTGATTTATTAAGTGTGACCACATTTGATCTTTATTAATTACGATTCCCTTCCAATCTTTCAAATAAGTTTCGATCAGTAATCAGGTTTACAAATTAAATAATGCAAATAACCTCTCATCAGAAATTGCGATTATGATTATTGAAGAGTATTCGCATATCGTATGCACCCGCCTAAATTTTTCTCTTCTGCTTCCACTTCCACTTTTCGTTCATTTCATTTCATTATACCAAAAATATTTTGACCAAACCAAAACGGCCAATACATATACAAAGCCACATGCATACAAACGACTTGAGCGTGGCAGTGTTGACGTTAATGAACAACAATAACAACAATAATGTTATGTATGTACATTTTTGCACGGCAACAACAAAACGCAGGCTACAAAATTTCACCGCACACCTTATGCTGCTACTTCTGATATTATACCCTGGAATGGTAAAGTACCTTCCGACCTCTGAACTTCTACAAACTTATGAACTTATATCTCCGGCAATCGTATGAATGTTGTGTCAGCATTTTCGGTGTGCAATTCCAGATGCAGGGTATCTAAAGCTTCGGCTACCGCAACCCACCTTACACACTTTTGTTGTTGTTGTATTGCTGTGGATAGTTTTTTTTTTGGCACGACTTGTGCCAGCGCCGGGGTCTGGGTCTGGGCAATAAGACGAATTTATGCTTGTCCATTTGCCTGCAATTAGTTTCGAGAAGTCAACAGCGCGGTAATATTTAGTTGTGGTTGTTGCTGTTTCTTTCTGCCTTACACTAAGCTACTTAACGTCACAGCCGTCGCTCTCGTAGTTATTTATTGTCTGCCTTTGCTGCCTGCGCTGCGTCGGCAATTTGCATTTGCTGAAAAGCTTTTTCTAATATACCCTTGCAGAGAATGCTATGATTATGACTACGCACATAAGGAGGAACTTTGTACGCAGTAGCTATAATCTTTTGTGTTTCTTTATATCTAACCAAAATTTAATCGAATCAGATGAATATAATAGTATCTTATATATACACATACATATGTACATAACATATGTATGTATTAACGCCGTATAAACGATCAATTGAATAGGGTATCAAAATAGTCGGCACTCAAAGCTACATTTTTTCTTGTTGAATTTTTTCTGCTTTTTGCGATATGCTTTGGCGTAATTGTTTGCCCTTCGGAAGGTTGTTCCCTGAGCAGTGCGGGGTTTCTTTTCAATTGGAGCTGCAACGCCCACATGATGAGGCGGAGAGCGAGTAGTGAGCAATTCTAAAAAACATTTGTTGGCCCAAACAAAAGCAACAGCTGCGTTCTGCCGCTGCCTCTGTGGCGAACGTCCATTGTGAATGTGCAGCAGCAGCCAGCAGCCTTGTAAGCGCCACCCACACAAAGGCAGCGCTAGCAGTAGCGGAGACCACACAAAAATTTGTATAGTCAGAGCATTGCAAAGACATCCAAACACAAACACCAACACACAAAATTCTGTCTATGTGTGGATGTATGTATATGAAAGAGCTGTACCACCAACTATGACGTGAGCAGCAGAGAGTCTCAGAAGCACCAAAGCAGAGCAGCTGGCTGTCAAAGTCGCCTACGCTTCAAGTCGCGCTTTAAAAGCGTCATTTGCTCAGCTGAGCGCGTCTCACTCTTGCCAGCTCACTCTCTACTTCTTCTCACTCTTCTGCTCTGATGCTTTGTGACGTTCCTGGGCTTTGAGCACGTGTGCGCTCATCTCTGCTTGAGATTTCTTCTCTTTTGTTTATTAAGTACTGTCTAAACGTGGCAGCGCTATCCTTAGGCTGTACTTGAGCGTTTCGTCTATACATCGAATATCGTTGGTAATGGAAATTGATTCATTGATTAGATTTGGGTGTGATAACTTTGGGGTTTGAGTACACTTTTCTTCCCTTTTACTCATTCTGTTTGAATATCATTTAATTGGGCACTAAAACCTTGGACAATGCTTCCATAAAACTTAACACCTATCAATTGCTCTTCAACGGCAATGATACTGCTGTGTCGTTTGGCCAGTACTTATGTTTCAGTTGGCAGCTGTAAATGGGGAACTTTGTTATGCTCCGCACAGCGTGCAATTTCAATCTTTCGTATTCATTTCATTGCACTTTGGGCCACACCACAACAATGTAAGCCACAGACACAGAAACAGCAGCAGAAACAGCAACATTAGCAGCAGAGTGAGCGAAACAACAAAAATACTGCCGACAGCATAAACTTTGGCATTTCTGCTCTTGCTTCTGTGGCTGCTTCTTCCCGTCTTGGCTCTTCTTTTTTGCTAACCTTGTGCCAAAAAAGAGAAATTGAAAAACAACACAAGAAAAACTTGCAACAGAAAATGTTTCTAACACAATTTTCAACTTGCCTTCAGCGGAAAGAGTGTGGAATGGGTGGGGAGGGGCTGGTGTGGAGGTGAATGACAGATACAGACCAGACCAGCGAAAATTGAGTGTGTCCGAAAAGTACTTCACTTGTTGTTGATGTTGTTATTTTTTTTTGGCTAGACAAACGGTTACGCTTGAGCTGGGCCGCTAGATGGCGCCCAGCGGTTGGCCAAGCATGCAACACGTTCTTAATTAATTTCTCATTTCAGCCATTAGGCCATTAGCCAGAGAGAATCGTTCGATCGACACCTTTTCCTGTCCATGTTTGCTTGAGCGTATGGAGAGCTGTGTGTCTGTGTGTCTGTGGGCGAGACTTCTGCTGACTTGGGCAGCAATAAATGAGTGAGTGGGCCCGTTATAAGCGATGCGGTGAGTCAACTGCCGCCCTCTTACTCTCTTCCTCTCGTACTCTCTGCAAACAAATGCCTACACAGTGGTCATTGGCATATCAGTACAGAACAATTAGGTACAGAAGACATTAAGTAACTCAAACTTTGAACAAAATATGCCAACCGATGCCAAGTACTGAATTTAACAAATATGATAAGCTTGACTCTCCGAATGTTCAGAATTACAGCTAAAAACTCCAGTTTTTCATGCATAGGTAATGGCCAAAATCTTTGGAATAGAGGTTCTTTAACTTCTGAGGGACCACTGTAGCCGATCGATAAGCACCAAAACGGTGCTTGACTTTTTCTTGGATATTTGTATGTGTGTGTGTCTTAGAGTATGTGTGCATATCTCCTCATGCATATACTCGTACGAGTATACGTGCCGATAAGGTGCCTGTAAATATTTGCAAACAATTGAGTGCTTCACCTGAACTCTCACATATCTCTCTCTCGCTCGCACTCGTGTTTTTTTCTTGACTGTGTCACTCCACTCTCTGCAAGTCGAGTGGGGGGCCTTTGGCTGCCTTAAAGTCTGCGCTTATCAACGAATTTCCACTACGTCTCAATTTGCTCATTGCCGCACCTTTACCGCTAAAGCAGCAACAGCAACAACAACGAAGTGAAGAAGAAACAGAAGAAGAGCCGCCAGCAACAAACACGAAGAAGAGCAAGAAGTGCCCAAAAATTGCATGATTCATGTGCTTGGCATGTCGCAGCGCAGTCGACGCTGACGTTGACTTTGCTGCTTTTGCTTTGCTGCGGTTAGGTTGGGTACTATGGGGTGGGGTGTCACAGTGGGGTGGGTTAGGATGAGGTGCGATGTGGGGTCGTCTGTTTCTGCCGGCTGCTCTGCTTGTTAATTTTAATTGATTTTAATTTGATTTGCCTAAAGAAAATTGTGTTTACACCGACGTCAGCGTTTTTTTTAGTGTGATAGAAGCTTCTATCTCTTCTCTGGTTTCGCCTCTCTTTGGAGTCCTTCAAGTAAATTGCATTTTTGAGTGCATATCAAGGGAGGCGGAGGAGAGGACCAGGATAGATGACCTACTTACGTCTTAGACAAATGTTGCTCGGGAAAATATTTTACTTAAATATTACAGAAGCAAACCACTACATGCATTGGCCACCCACACAAATGCTACCGTAGAAACAAACACTCTTGAGAGCTGTCCCAGCTGTACCAATCTCTCTATCTTGGTCTCTCTCTACCTCTCTCTTGGTTTCGTTTGCCAACGCTCTCTTGAGGATCTTTCACCTGCACTTTGTTAGCTCGTTGAGGTGCCTGCTGGGAGACTTGAGTGGCTGCACCCGACTTAGCCGCAGCTTCGCCTCTCCCGTTGCTTGTGGGCTTAATGATGTCCGTACACACACACATGCACATGCACATGGATTTGCTGAAATGCTCAGAAACTGTTCCTTGCTCTATCATATACCCTTCCTGTTATAGGGTGTTATGACTTCGATCAGAAGCTGGTCTGCAGAGACGAACGAATTTGAGCCCTCATTAAGTGCAATACGTAATCTTGACTTTAAGTTTAATGTATTTTTTACGTTCTACAACTGCATTTGAAAGGGTATCTAGAGCCCCCAATCACCCCAGTTCCTCTCGTCGTCTTTAATGCATTTTTCCGCAGTCTGTTGTCAGTCAAGCAGCGAAGTAGAAGTCGCTGAGATGAGTTGTTGGTGTGCATCAGTGTGCATATGTGAGAGAGTTGAGAGGGATGTGCAGTCAGGCATCGACATGCTTTTGTTGCCTCTCATGTCTTTTGTTGCTTTTATCCTGGCCATAAAGTTCAAGGAGCTGCCTGGAATGGAATTTTGCCATCCGCCTCGCCCCAAACCCTTCTGTCCTTCTTGCTTGTATACATTTCTTAAGGCTTCTTCTTCTTAGCTTTAGCTGGACGTGAACCGCAGCAGGACACGGATAGGATGCCTGGAATGCATTTTTATGCGCATTATTAAGTCGGATGGGGGTTTTGGGTCAGGGACTAACACTGCCACTGCCACTGAGAGAGAAAGAAATCGCTTTGGCTCTTAAGTGAAGCGTTTAGAAGTATTTATTGTGAATTCTTCAAATGGTTTTTGCCCCCCGTCAAAGGAGAGGATAAGAGAAAATTTACGAGTTGGAAATTTGCAATGCAATGCAATTACGGGAAAGTGGTATTATTAAAAGGCAGTTCCTTTCTGGTGCTGAAAAGAATTTACTAATTGAAATCGATTTGGAGAAGACGAGTGCAGCTCCTTCTTAATTCACTCAACTAAAAATTAAGAAGAGCAAACAATGCAAGAGACAGAAAGTATAGCATAACAAAGAGAGCAAAGCTTACGTCTCCTCACTTTTAACCTCTCTTGAGGCAGATCTTGTGGTAAACCAAAAGCAAAAGATAAGCTCAAGTTCAAAGATAAAGGAAAAGGCTCAAGTATAAAGCTCTTTAATGAATATCCCAAAAGAGAACGAAAGAAAGAAAAGATCTACAAGGAAATAAACAAAAAAACAAGGCTTAAGGAAATGCACTCTTCCAACCAATTTGAGCGAAAATGTATGATTGAGCTTTTACATTTTTGCAAGTTCATTCATGTCATTCATTTTTCCTGCCGTACATTAAGTGTGACTTTGGTTAGTTTGCGTGCACTCATCCATCCATGCATTTCGTTTCGGGGTTCAGCGAATAACAGGAGGCCACCAATTTGCCGTAAATTTTCGCATACCCCAAATGCCTGATGGGCCTTGACAGGTGAAGGGGTAGGGAAGAGCTGGTGAAAGAACAGCGGCGCCGAAATGTGCAACGTCCAGTTCAGCAAAAAAATATGTGTCCACAGCCAGGGCTGCCACCCCAAGCCACACATCACGGGCGCCCCATCATATGCAATCATTTTAAATCTGGGCAAAAATGCAGCCACTTTGCCATGCAACCAACGCTCATCAAAAAAAGATGCGAATCGAAATACATACATATATACATATGTACATATGCATATGTGCCACATAAACAAAACTACACACACACGCACACCAATATATGTAAAAATATATAAAAAACAAATTTATATGTATTGCATATATGGGTTATGCGGTGGGGTTGCCATTGGGCGGTGCAAATGCAAATAAAATAAGTCACAGCAAAAAACCAGCCAGGAATGCCAACGAGGCCTTAAATACCCTTGCAAATAAAAAATTTAGATTTGTGGGTACATGGAAATTTCCTAATTTTGGAGAGAGAAAGGTCTTTTTATGAAGAGTGTTCGTATTTGGAGGCCATTTTGAGATACATCAGATCTAGATCGAGTTTTGACATGCTTTTGTCAGAAATGCTGAAAATAACAGTAGGTAGGGTAGGGTATAAAAAGAGCAAAACGTTTGAAGGATGGGAAAGTTCTCTCTCCTCCTTCTCCTCTGCTCTCTCTCTCTCTCTCACTCCATTCCCGTGCCTGACTGCTGATGAGTGTGGCAAATATGCAAAGCTCACAGACACACACACACACACACATGTGCACATGCAACTGCAGACTTTTGGCATTGCCTTGCGGTTCTTTGGAGAAAAGTGCAGAAGGGAGAGAGAGAGGGCCAGCAGGCAGTGCTCTGTGGAGGAGGCAGACGCGGAGGCAGCAGCAGGTCTTTCGCTTGGAATCCTAAAATGCTTAGCGTGGCAAAATCAATTTGATGCCATTTGTTAAAACGCTTTATGCGTCTCTGTGAGCGGCATCTGTATGTGTGCAAGCATTAAATATGTATGTATTTGAGCACTGAATTTCGAGAGAGGGATTTTTCGGTAAAGTGCAGGCAACGAGAACGAAATCTTGAGCGGTTTTTGTGATGGCCTGACGGAATAACGGAATAAAAGGAACAAGTTTAGCTCCGTTCCTTAAGCCACACATTACAACACTAATCCTTCGTTAGTATTGGCCTTCCTCCAGGGTATCACGGCTGTCGTTTCGGATTTTCCTCCCTTTTTATGCTTCTTTTTCGTGACTACTGCAGAGTCTTTGTGTTTGTGTTTAGCGCTCGAATATCGGTCAAGGCTGGGGCAATGCTGGCAGCCAGCGAGCGCACATTTAGGCGACGTTTAGCTGTCGCCCGCTGACTGATGCAGCCGCTGCCTGCCTCTGTCTCATTTCGAGCGAAATATGCCACTAAATCCACACGTTTGACGTTGCAGAAAGCTCGTCCACGCCCACGCCCACGCCCACGCTCATGCTCACGACTCGTCGCTCGCTGGTTCGCTCACCTGTGATATCACGCTGCTGGCGTTAATGACATTTCAGCAGTGCTCCTCCGCCACCTTGCCCCCTGTTCTGCCACACGGCCATACTTTCTGTGCATGACAAGGGGAAAAAGCCGAAGAATAATAAGGTCAAGGATAGTTCTGGCATCCATATGGCGCACGCCATGCCATTCCATGGGGCATGAGGCATGGGGGCCCTGCCCCAGACACAATTTCGGGGCTTTGGGGCGATTCCCGTTTCCCGTTTCTTCCGTGGGCGTGACAGTGTTTAGCCCTGATTAAGTGCCGCAAAATCCCTGCCCCAAATGTCCGATGGCAGTAGTAGTCGGTCGCGTGTTTGTTGTTGCACCGAAATTGCATTTGTTTTGTGCTGCGGCGGGCCGTCGCTTTTGAGCCGGAAGTTTGCGTGAGCTCTGGGGGAGGGGACGGAAAGAAACGGAAAGAAGGCAGTAACTGTGGGCGTGGCTGTAATGCTATTTCGTTGATAAATGGAGGGGCGACTTTTATTTTTAGCCAAAAACATAAACTATTATTGTGGAAATGTGAAAGGGAAAGAGCAGAAAGGATCAAGCGACCAATAAGATACCCAATAATTGGGTATAAGGGATATAATGTAAGATATTTATATGCAGGATATTGTATCCTAAATATATTGTCAATGTTCTCAATGATAATTGTTGCCGTCTCCTAGGAATCCTTGAACAAATAACTTTATAATATTAACAAAGAAACTTTAGCTAATTGAAACCATTGGGGCTTCTTTATAGCCGAGCTCCTTAAAACGACTTTGAACAACTTTAATGTCTCTCTCTCTCCACTGACTCTTGTCGTTCTCACTCACTTGATGCCTGGGATGGAAATTGAAACTGGAGATGGATGGGATGGGGATGGGGCTGACAACTTGGGCCAAGTGTATGCAAAACGTTGCCACTTAACATAAATATGACAGTTTATACTAGGTACTCGTAGTATGTTGTTTATGTTATTTATTTCACAGAGCACTCTGGTTAATGTAAACTGTTTGCCATAGCGACTGGATCGGACATGATTCATCAAGGTTGTATCATTTATCTATTACTAGATGCTATTTATTTAGGCACTTTATCCTCAACTAAATAAAAACGAAAGGGATTCTAAGAACAGTCGAACCCTAAAGAAGCCACTGTTCCACCAATCGTTCCACGTTCCACTGTTCCATCGTTAAATGACATTGATTCGTTGTACAAGTTTCCCATAAGCGAACGGATACATTCGTTTCAAAACATTCTCAATGATAGAATTGTGTATATGTACACGAAGGGTATTTATTTATGGGTATATAGGGTTCTCCCTATTATATCTCCGTAGCTTAGATAATAATTGTAGCTTTAAATTGAATTCCATCCTCTCATTAAATGGAGAAACTTTAAAAAAAGACGAGTGCACTCCACTACACCTCCTACCCCTTCGGGCTCTTTGACTTTGCTCTACGTTCTCCTGAGCTCGCGGCTGTTTTCATTGTGAACCTTATCAATTAGCAGAGCCCCGGAGAGGAGCTCAGAGGAGCTCTCAAATTAATGCTGCATGCATAATCCTGTGGAGCGTGATTACCGCGGTGGCAGCAAACGCTAACGCTAACGCTAGCCCGCAACCCACAGCAGCCACCGACAAGGCTATCAGCAGAAGGCTTTGATTAATTATATGATCCGTGTTTTGGTTGCGCACAGCCACCACACAGCCACACAACCACGCACCCCTCGCGCAGGACCCCTACCCCTCGGCTTGCGGCTGCTGTAAAATTAATTAACTCGAAATGAGACACAAAACCAGAGAGAGAGATGGTATGGAGGGGGAATGTCCTGTCCAGCTGTTGATAATATTACGCATTCTGAAGTGCCTCAAAGCAAACCTAATTGGACGCCCTCCCCCACCATTTGTGGCAAGCGCGAAAACTTATTGCAATGCAACAAACAAGAAACCAACAAACCAGCAAACAAATCGCGCAATCAGCTGCAAGAAGTTGCTCGACAAATTCAACTACCGAGTATCAATGCGCCCTATTGAAAAGTGCTCGATGTGCAGCCTGCCCCCCACTGCCCCGCCCTACCCTGTCCTGCCCTTCCCTGCCCCGCTGTAGCCGTAGCATGGAAACCACAAAATTTGATGTAATCCCATTTAAGCAAGCTGCTTTTCAGCAGTTGATTTGGTTTGCTTTGGCTTTGGCTTTGCCTTGGGGCGTGCTCAAAATCTGCTATCAACACTTGTTTATAGAGCAGATCTCTCGGTCTCTGCTGCAGTAATCCCCCCCCACCACCACCACCACTTCCTCTCCCTCTCTTGGAGGAGAGATATTCCATCTAAGAATTGTGTGCCCGAAAGGAAAAGCAATTCAAGGCTTACGCATTTGTCGTCTGAGTGTGGCCACTGCCACGGCTGCTGCATCTGAATCTGCTTCTGGTCTCCTTCTCTTTTTGGCACTTCTTTTGGTTCTGCTGCTGCTGCATCTAGTGGCGTCTCTTAATCCATTTGCTGCATTGCCAGTCACGCCCACCAGCGCATATACACGCCTTGGCAATAAAACTTTTACCCTAGCCCTAGCCCATTCTTTCGCCCAAGGCCCTAACTTTCTTCTTCGTGCAAGAGTGGCTGCAATTTTTCCTCAACGACCAAAAAGGCGCTGATGGCAACGACGAAAGCGACGACGAAGGCTCCCACAAGGAGGAGGACCACGCTTGAGGCTGTCGTCAATGAGCTTTACTCAGCGACGACAGTGGCTTCAGCTACCCTGTAAGTGTAGGCGTACATGCATTTAGGGTGTATTAGGGCAAAGGGATAATAAGGCAAACGGTTTTCGAAGAATTAAAAGCTTCATTCATAAAAAAGGAAATAATAATAATTAAATTTCAAAAAGTAAAAAAATACATTATAAATTACAATTAAAATTATAATAATTATAATAATGCAATGCAATGATTTCTATTGAATCCTCCTTCGATTAGAGTCTACATAGAATCTACCTAAAGTTTATTTGTGTAGTTCTCCAGGAAGTTATTTTCTATTCTTTCTAAAGTTTATAAAATACTAATTTTAGTCACTATAAAATATATATATTTTTTGTGATAATTTAATTTTTAATTAATGATTTAAATTCCTATTAGGAATTACTTTATTTTATTTTTATTATTTTATATTTTTTTTTATTTTATTCAAATTATAGTTCAACAAATACAAATTGTAATCTCTCCCGTATTAATACTTATTACGGTTATACTACGCGCTGCGCGTCGTGCGGCAGCGCCCCTCTGTTTAAATTCCAATCTCCCACCTTGTAGGGTATGTTTGCAGTCCATCATCTCACGTAACCCGTATCTTTTTCCTGTTTATTTCATACTATTTACTTGAATTCGTTTCTTCAATTTATTTTCGGACTGACCTACATTGATGGCTGGCTGCCTGGCGGGCGGCTTGGCTTTGGCCACACATCTTTGTGTGTGTCTCCGCATCCCACATCCCACATCCCATCTGCCGAATCTCAAGAACTCTTGGCTGAACGCTTTGGCCAAATAGAACTAGAACGTCATACGATTTTTGATTATAACGTCAATGAGGCGGCGACATGATGCTCACAGCTGCTCTTGGCTGCTGCTGCTGGCTGCTTGCTGCTGGCTGCTGTCGATGATGCTGCTGTCTGTCTGTCACCTCCTTTGTAGCGACATTTCTCGTTTTTTAAATATAACAAAAATAAAGTGAAAATAAGTATTCGAAATGGATGACAGCTGGAAAAACTGAGTAAAAAAGAATAAAAAATCAGAAGAAAAAGTTTGTAAATGATAGAAGATGCTTACACCCTTGGGAGAATGGAGGAACCCTTGAGAATGGAGGCTTAGACAAATTTTTAAACACATTTTTATGGTGCAAAAATCTGAATTTAAACGAATTTTACATTTTTGAATATAGAAGAGTTCTTTTAATTGACTTTTTGGTACTATGAACCGATTTAAACCTGTATCTTCGTCGAATGATGCGTTCCATCGCTGTACAAATGTCCCCTAGGTGAACAGACACACCCGTTTCAAACAGAGACCATTTGCCACAAGCGTTGCGGCATTTCTTACGATGAAATCACGATGAGGGGAATCAGAGAAAATAATCTGGAATCTGGATTTGCCTCAACAGTCGAACAGTCAACAGTCAACACAGTGGAAATCTGTAGCTGGACAAACAGATACTCGAGTGCTTTAGAGGATTTGCAATGTGCGCGCCTCCTTTTGATGCATCCCCACCAAAGCCCCCATCCCCCCCAAAGGGGTACACAAGGACATACAAAAGCTGTCGAATAATGTTGTCTGGCGACAAAAGTTTGCTCTTTGTTCTCTCTCTCTCTAAAACAGGGAAGGGAGTTCTCTCCCCCTAACTCTTTTTTTTTTTTACTCCCCCCTGGAAACCATTCCGCCTCTCTCTTCCGCCTCTGGGCAATGGCTTCTCATCTGTCTTTTGTTCTCTCTCTCCTCTCTATCTCTCTCTCTCTCTGTCTCTCTGCCTTTGTGGCTTACGGTAGCGCTTTCATTCTCTGTCTCTTGTTTCTATCTCTCTTTTCATTCGCCGTCTCTTTTGTGTCTCTTCTTTCCATCTCTCTTTGCACTCTGTTTGCCGTTTCCTGCGTTTCGTTGCGCCAAAAATATGAAAATTGCTTGCTGTTTGTGTGGTCTCTGGCTCCCCCTGCCACCGCCCCCGCCCCCCCCCGCCCCTCGTATTCCACCCAAAACAAACACAAACATACGCCCCTACCCTACCCCAATCCCTCCCCCTGCTGCAGGGGGGGTAACCCCATCGATTCAGCTTCTAGCTTCTGGCATGGCATGGCGCACATTCAGTTGTTGTTTTTATTATTATTATGGCTGTTGAAATAGTTTTATGATATTGTCTTTTCGCTTTGATTTGACACAGAATTCTGTGGGGGGGATGGGGGAAGGGAAAGAGTTTTTGCTTATAAGACAGATCCAATCTGGCCTTCGTTTGGTAATTAACATATTTTCATTTGGAAATATTTGGCCATTTATTTAGATACCCCACATCCTGTTTCTGCCGCCTTTCGCTCCTCTGGAAATGCGAATCCCCCCCCAAAAGAGTGCGAGAGGCGCTTTGTTTGTGGGGCGTAACTATTGTTCTGGTGGAATGGAATGTGCGCTGAAAAATTCAGGCCACCAATGGATGAATTCTGATTGCCGAAACGGTTGAAAAGAGTCGCCGTCGGCCCCTTCCACCCCCAGAAATAGGGGGGGATTGCCTCGGGGGAGTGACATTGACATGCAATATTTGCCCGCTTTGTCATTTCGAATTGATAGATCGAAAGATTTCAAAATTGGATGGTTTTTCCGCGAGGATTTACTGGTAGTTTGCGGACAAACAGAAACCGATTTTTGTTATTTCGCGCGTGAAGTGGCAATTTACTAGAGAATAAATTTCACAATACATATAATCTTCACTCGCACATCTATGGGGGTTCTGTACAAAAAGAAAAACTTTTCTTTATATTCTGATGACACAAAGCTAAAAGCTTAAAAATACTATATATTTAACTATAACTGACTCACGAAACGTATGAAAAATGAGTAAAAGAGAGTTACATTACAATTAGTGAGTTTTCTACACACAGAGAAAAACAGTGCTTAAATTCAAATACTTCCACTTAGATTTTCAAATTTAGACCAAAAGATCTTCTCCAAAACCGAAATTTTAAAACTGAATTTATTTTTTATCTAAATATTAATATATTTAAAAAAATATATTTTTTATATATTCAATTTTTCATCTTTTAATTAAATATATATAAATTAAAAATATATATTTTATATTTAAATTAATATTTTTGTATTTAGATTAAATTATTTTCTTATTTAGTTTTAAGTGTTTTATATATACATATATAAATATATTAAATATGGGCCGCCTTATTAAAAATATTTCTCTGAGTTTTTACATACAGTAACATGCAAAATGGATAATAATGGGTAATCAAAAGTTAAAATTACTAAAATTTCTAGAAATTTATTTAATACATTAATTTCACTATTTTTGTATTTAAAAATCCAAAAATATGTATATCATTTATATATGGTTATGTTTCTTTTTACTTTGCCATTTTTCTCTGTATGTAATGTGATATTTTCGTTGAAAAATGTAGTGGTTTCTGTTGTTAATTGAAACTTAATTTATGGAATAATATTAAATGGGTTTCTAAAAACAACTATTATAATATAAAACACAATATAGTAATTATAATTTATATTACTTTTGTGGTTCTAAATGAGAACATTCGTGTTTATATTCATTCATTTCATTTTAATTCAAAAAAGTTGTATCCTGTGGCTCTCTGCGTTGATGATTTATAGTCTTGTTTCCCTCGGGCATATTCGTGAAATGATGCGAATGACGTTGATTCGCAGTACGAATTTCCCATAGGTAAAAGGACACATCTGTTTCGAATCAGCGAAGGTAGAATGTAACATCCCAAAAGGAATTACCATGCAATGGAATGGAACTGTGGTGCTACTTTTACTTTAAGCACTTAAGAAACCAGAAATTTGTGTTGACATTGACGCACAATCGATACCTACCTGTCTGGTATCTGTAAATGCGTTCAATTTATTGTAAATGTCACGTCATTAACTCAAATCAATAATATTGTGTCTATTGGTGAGTTACAACTGAAACTTCCTGCTTCCTCTAGTTGTGAGACACGAAACACGCGAAGGGGATCATGCACCCAGGGCTCCAGGGTGGCACGTTTCATGGGCCTTAATGAGCATCCCACGTGAATGTACCTTGAAAAGCCTGCCTGAAAATGGTTCCTTACAATTTTTCCCCCATAAAAGAGAAACATATTCTCATTCATAATCCGCGCAGTAACGGAATTAATGGAAAATTAACTTGATTCATGGAAAAAACACACACCCTTTCAGCAGGCGCACTGCATAAATGGTAACAGCATGTGTGTGTCTTTAAAAAATGTATCTGAATACACTTATCTGTGTATCTGTGTGTAATATTAATTATAATTTACTGGACCAATGTCCACAGATGTTTGTTTTTTCGCCCCACCACGCCCCACTTTCGGGCGGTAGTCAATTAATACTTGGCCTGCATACTCGTATTCAAATTTATGCAAAAAGGCTTCGGTTAAGTGCATTAATAACTTTATCCAATAAGGCAGCGATGTAACCGCATCCATAACTCCAGAGCCATTAACCGAGTGGAGAATTTTGCGGTTTAAAGTGCATTTTACATGGTAGATAATGGGAGACCTATTTTTTGGGCCAGACTGTTCTCTGTCTCTCACTTTCACAGCGTAGCTTAGCAGTAGGATATAAATAATACAATGGTTCCGGGTATTATCGTGTGGAACCAACAATTCAGTTGCTCTTGTAACGAGATACCAATATGGAACTTGTATCTTTGAAGTTCTTTTACAAAATGCATCTAAATAAATAATTCAACCCTTTAATCGATTTACATAACTGCTGCAAAATCTACTATCGACTGAGAGCAGACCAAAGATCAAAGATTCAATGCTTCGCAACGGAATAAATAATGAATCATTATTAAATTGCCTAGAGTTATGTGTTTATAAAATTAAACACATTGCAAAAACAAAACAAACAAAAAAAAAACGCTTCCAGCAAACAGGGGAGCGGAAGCGTGTTTCATTTCACGGCCCATTGTTTGTCGTCCAATTTCGCAAATACAATTACAATGAATTTTAAATTAAAATAAATACAAAACAACTTTCTTTCAACGAGGATGGGCATCGAACCCACGCGTGCATAGCAAATTAATATGGGGAATAGCTTTTGGGCCCATGTAACGAGTACATGGAAGTCTTTTGCTGATGATATTGCAGCCATAATTTGAATTCAATCCAAAGTCCACAAAGAGTACGAATATGTTATGCCACTTTTTCTTAAGGGTTTATTCGGGCTGTAGAAATGTTCCATAAGTGAACGGATACGTGTGAATTTTGGCTGTAACATCCCAGTGGATTGGTTTCCTGGGGCATAAAGAATGTTTCTTTTTTTAGGCTACCCTTTATTCAGATCCAATTAGATATGTTTTAAATAATGTATTCCACAGATTTATTTCCCCTCAAAATTGATCCGTCCCGAAACTGATTTTTGGCCATTTCGATTTTCTGTGGTAAATGATAATACAAAAAGGATTTAACTAAATATTATTCCACCAATTGTTTGTGACTTTTCCCTCCGTCCAGCTGTCTGTCTGTCTTTCTGTCTGTGGCACTTTAAGCTGCGAACAACTCTGTTTGGCTGCTGTTCTACTCTCGTATAAATTCATTAGAAATACTGAAAACGAGAGGAAAAACTGTCGAAATGAAAACGAACAACCGACAAATGGTGGGTTTTGGTTTTCTGTGGTTCTCTGTGTGTGTGGTTTTTTGTGCAACTGTTTCGAGCGGTGTGTTGCAAGGTAAAGGGCAGGTTGTGGCAGGGGGGCAGCACAGCACAGGGGCAGCCCGCCCACACGCATTGCACTCGCCTGCGTGGGAAAATGCACTGCCAGTCATTTGTCTAATATATTTTTGCAAATCTTTCTGTTGTTTTTCTTTGCTGCTGCTTCACTCATTTATTTTCGCTTTTCGGTTTTTATTTTAGTTTTGATTTCTTGTGAATTTAATTAGTGCTCGTTTGTTTGCCGGCTTGTAATGCAAATGATTTAAACAGGAAATGAGATGATGTGCTGAGAATGCTTGAAAATGTATACAAAGAAAATGAATGAAAATGTGTTGGAATAGAATAGGGGGAATAGAGAATAGAAGAGGATCTAAGGCGCAAAATCAATAAATTTTTGGTATATTTAATGGCGGATTTTAGGTAGGTGCTCCCTGATGTAGTATCATTACGGATTCTCTCTCTCAGAGAAGCTTAGTAGTGGGTATACACAGTTCCATAATGTCTTACCATACATATTTTTTTTAATTTTTAAATTTTTTTCAAGATTCAAAATTGTCTATAAAATGTTAATAAAAGATGCAAAATATACCGCTGGGCAATATTGGGCCACTTTTCTGTCTTTTTCTGATATTTTGTGGAAGAACGTTTATCATGAATTATCTTTCTTATAGAAAATAATAATGAGACTATAAAAAAAAAACTATATAATAGGTTTTCAGATCAAATTCATAAAAATAATATGTCAATTGGTTAAATTAGTGAACTTTCAGTTATCTTAGATCTATAATATCGCGACAGAATTATATGGAAATTTTCTTTTATTTAATTTTTAATTTTTATGCAAAAATGAGTATCATTTCGACAGGCTTACATTCAAAGGACCTATTCGGCAACCCTTGACTGTTGCCATCTGCTATTACGATGCTATCATGATACATGAAATTTTCCATCACAGATCACAGAGGGATAGTTCCTAAAAAGTATTTAATCCTCTTACTATTAAAACAATTTTCCAAAATATTCCTCATTTTGGGCAAACGTTTCACAGTTACAAAAGTTACAATTTCATGGAAATAAATCAAATATGAAATGAAAATGCATCAACTTACGAGTATTTCAGGGCAAAGATACTTTGGGATTAAGTAGAAAATTCTCCCTCTCTCTTAAATTCGAATGTGTGTGGGGGGTGGGGGTGGGATTAGCTAAAGATGGCTGTCGTTTCCATGAAAAATAGCTGTGCTGCTCATGCACATAACATATTTTCCCGAGCACATGCATTATCCACTCTTCTCCTCTCCTCCCTTATATTCATCGAATGCCTCTAGCAGACCAAAGTTTCAACATTTCTGAGAATGTTTTCCATTTTATTTTATTTTATTATTATTATTTTTTTTTTTTTTTTTTTACATGTACAATGTATATGTTTTTTAAAAAGGCACGAAAACTAAACTAAATGGCAACAACAGTTGCGAAACAGTTCCCCCCTTCCTGCCACTTCTCTGTGCCCCTGTCCGTGGCACGAATCCTTCCCTGAGAGAGAGAGAGAGCTCTTGAGGCAGAGCCAGTGCAGTGCAAAATAAAAGTTGAAAATGCATTTTAATTACATGCGTCTCAGTGGCATGCACCACGCCTTGCTCTTCCCCCAGTCTGGTCTTTAAAAGTGCTTAAAGCAGCACAAAAAATAAGCAATTAAATTAATTTCTCGGTTTGTTTCGGCTTTCGGATGAGGCGTCACCGTCATCGTCAGCCTCAATGCGTCGCCCCACTGTGTGGTGGACAGCGGTCAGCGTTAAAAAACAGACGACAAAAAACCGAAAACAAAGTGTGCCAGCAGTTTCGCTGAAACGAAAAAAAGAGCAGCAAGAATGTCGGCGACCTTCGCTGTGCAGGAGATGGACCAAGGAGGAGGAATGGGGTGGTGAAATGTTGGGCGGTGGTGGGGTCTGGGGTGTGCCTCCTGCTGGGTGGCTTGGGATGGGGATAAGCAGACAGACGGTTTGTCATTTTTGCGTGCATTTATTTTAAATGTCGAAATTAATGAACAGCCCCGAAAGCGCAGAACAGAACAGCTCTACTCTCTATCTCTCTCTCTCATTCCACAAGCATCGTTTGTATCTGTATCTGTATCTGAGTGTGTACTGCGTGCCAATACGCATGCAAATTGCTCCACTAATTGGCTAAAAAGCAATTGGTGAAAAATGCATTTTCTTATTTCACTTTTCGCGACAGCTTCTCGCGGAAATTAATGACGGAATTTTATGCAACGATGCAGGCAAAATTCAGTTTCTAGCTCCAAAACTTTTCCAATTAACAAGAGTTCTCTCTTCCTCTCGCTCTCTCTCTCTCTCTCTCTCTCGCTCCCCCTTTTGGCAGTCTTTGCCCCAGTTCGGGGTGAAACTCTCTTTCTGGATAGTTCGGGGGAATAAGTAAAATATTGATATTTATTGCATCGTAAAAAGTAAACCAATATTTCGCTCCATGACTCTATAAAACTTTATAAAAAAAACAGCAGCAGCCGCGAAAAAGTCAACTTTTTCCATGGATTTTTTTCTCAAATACCCTGTGCTCTCCGTGGGGGGGGTCTGAGGGTATATTGTAGTTATATTAATGTATGTAAGTCCTTTAAAGGTAATTTTTGAGGTAAAATAACTGACTATATCTGAGGAATGTATGTACTGCCAAGCTTCTCTGTGAGAGGGAGAATGTGTTAGACAAAGTAGAATCTTTTCTAAAGGCTTTAGTCCATAATGATACTTTATTGGGATGTACCTACCAAAGTTCTGCCAATAAGCATACCAAACAATTCCTGATTAATCAAAATTTTGGATTGATTTGATGTCTTTTAAAATTCCATGAATTTTTACATATTTTCAACGGTTTTCGCCTATAAAGAAAATTCTGTGGTACCCAAAAATATACGCTTTTTTTAGTTAGACTTCTAAATAAAGATAAAAACTTACTCAAATAATCTCCTTAAAATATGTAGCCATAACCAGGAATGTTCTACAATATCCTTATTTCCAATGAACCCTGCTTTGGGAATTTTTGTACAACATTCATATTCGCGGATGATGTACTCAACATTCAAGCTTGAATAAAAGTTGTCAGAGAAGTAGAACAATATTCCTTTCAAAAATCATTTTAATCTACTAGTTGTATCCTATAATATAGGAACTATCTTGCTGTACTCGGTATATAAATATTGTATCCTATTAAATAGGAATTATCTTGCTGTATTCAGCTAAAACCCAAAAAATCGTCGTAAATTTCAACAAATTTTTTAAATATTTTGTCAATCTGCCCAACACTGTTTATCTTTTCCCCAAATTGCTCATAGCAAATGGTCCGTGTCCGTTCGCTTATGGGACGTTTGTACACCAAATCAACGTTATGCGTTTTCAATTCAGTTCACACAGAATCACGCCAAGTATCGGGTATTCCTTTGTCGCAATAACTGCTATAGAATTTTAAAAAGGTTTGTTGTATTTTGTGGTTATATTTTATTTGCAGAACAAACTTTTTATTAATGCTTGTCGCTCTCTGGCGCCCCATGCGTCTAGGAAGTGATTTTATTTTGTTGCCTGGCTGTTCTTTTCGCCTTCGAAATAAACACATTTGTATTTTATGGCAGAACATTTTGTTGCGGCTCTTTTGGGCATTTTATTGCGCCATGGTTGCCTCTAAATCAAATGCTTTTTACACTAACTTCAAAAAACTTGCCAAAAAAGCGTAGCCATGAATAAAATGCCTTCATAAATACAGCTGCAACAAAGAGGAGATGGCCAGTTGCAGCTGCAGCAGGAAGTGGCATTACATATAATACTGAAACAGTGCGTTTCAATGCTGGAAATACGCAATAGCATTACATTGTGTATCCAAATCAGCAAGAGTATGCAGTATTTACATTTCAATTGGAAGTTTTATTGAATTGACAATTTAATTCAACAAATCTTGATGCCATTAAACATGAAAAAGTGTTCAAAATATTTGTTGTTTTATTATGAAAGTTAACTAAATTTATGTAGCGAAATTCAAGGATGAAAAAGGCACAGAAAATATAAGCAATTCTTGCAAATTGCCACCTTAACATAGGAAGATATGCACATATGACGGGTTCTATTAACATTTTTCAGTTTCTCTACTATAAGCCTCATCCGTTGTTCTTTTTTCCTTACGCTGAGCCACTTTAAAAGTCGATTTTTTTCGGTTTAAGGTGTAAACTGACTTTAAAACTTTGTAACTAGCCTTTTTTCTGTGTCAATTGTTCTCTTTGGGCAGACATTTTCCTATCAGTCGCACTCAGCAACACCACAGACTACGTTCGAAGACTTCTATTATCGCCTCGCTCTTAAGATGCTCTCTGAGCGACTCTCTCAATACGAATTTTCTCACCAGCTCCAACGAGTACAGAATAGGCACATTACAAGAGTAACGGCCAAAAGAGTAACGGAAAAAAGGCGGAAAAAATTAGTATAAACAGCCAGAAGGAGATCATATACCAAGAATAATCTTGTAGTCAATTATGAATTATGTTTTTAGAGACTTTCATCGGTTAAACCTATGTAAAGATGTATAATCAACATCGGACCATATCCTATGTGAATGCGTTGAATTCCAAAGAAGAGATCTCACCCTTTGGAGGAACCCTCTCACAGAATTTGGGAAATGAGAACCAACAAAAGAGCTTTACCTCATAAAAAGTCAAAAGTGCAGGGAACTTTTTCTGCATAAACCCACTGATCGGTAGAAAAGGTCTATATACACTACTGGCCAAAAAAATAAGTACATCGGTGTCGTGCTAGTTTGTTATGGAATAGCTCGAATTTTTGTAAATGTATGGATGCCAATTGTTTATATTTGGAAAGGTTACAGTCTTGCCAAATATTTAAATCAAAAATTAAAGTGGGGAACCATCTTTATAAAATTCTATGCTTAAATGTTTGCTGGATGGGCATTTTTGGCCTGGCCAAAATAATAAGTACACTGGTGTTATTTATAAATTTTAAAGGATTTGATAAGGATTTGGTCAAATGCTTGTTGGTTTTTATTGAGTTCTGTCATATTTAAGTACATGAGAGTTAAAAACAATTCTTTAGATAGGCCGTACTGCTGAAAAAAAAAAAAAGTTTCCATAAATCTTCAAAATGAAAGGAAAATTCTTCGGGAAATTGAGCAAAGTCTTGGACGCTCGGTATTTTTGTTCACAATGCTTTAAAATCTAAAGTGCTTATTGAAAATAGAGGATGGAAAAAGAAACCTTTACAAACAACGGACACCCGCATCATCAGCCTTGCAAAAATGGATCTGTTCATGTCTTCCAAGGCTATATCCGCTCAAATTGGCAAAGAAAAATCAGCTCTGATGGTTCGTCGGAGATTTCAATATACAGACTTAACAGGACGTATAGTCCAAAAAGTTCCCTTAGGTTAGGTTAGGTTCAGGCGGTAGCCTGGGGGGTGATGAAACCCTCCCAAGCTCACTTGGACCTGTAGAAGGTCCGTTGTGATGCCGCGTGGGCGTGTGCCCCTTCCCAGTGCCTAAAAACCGTGGAGAAACAGGCTGTTGCAAATTAAGGGCAGTCCCATCCGGAGGCTTGGATGAATCTGGACAAGGTCCCCGGTTTGATTTCGGACAGGTCCGAAATGTCCGTGAGGAAAGCGGCCCCTAGAATACGAAGACGACGATTTCCAAGGGCCGGGCAGTGGCAGAAGAAGTGGGGGACCGATTCCTCCTCTTCCTCGTCGCGACAACTCCTGCAGAAGTCGTTATGAGGGATTGACAGTCTAGAGGCATGAGTGCCGATCTGCCAGTGTCCCGTAATGGCTCGAGTAACTGCAGAGCACTGTGCTCTGCTGAGCCTATACAGCTCGGCTGAGCGCTTCTTCGATCGATATGGCCATATCAATCTTGAGATTTTACAGGAAACGGTTTGCTGCCATCTCCTATTGGCATTTTGCTCGAACAATTCGTGCGTGAGGAGCCTGCACGTAGCCAGAGGCATCGCTACCTGCTTCCTCTCCATGAGGAGAGGAATTGTAGTACCCTGCCTTGCTAGCTCGTCGGCGGCTTCGTTCCCCTCGATGTCCCTGTGGCCTGGGACCCATATAAGGAAGAGGTCTAACTGCTCTGCGATCTCGTGCAGAGACCTGCGGCAGTCATTTACAGTCGCCGAGTTCGACGATATTGAGCCTAGAGCTTTAATAGCTGCTTGGCTGTCGAGAAAACGCACACTAAGTGCGTGTCTAGAAGCAGTTTGGAGACGATGGAAATGGCCTCCTTGATGGCTACAACCTCCGCTTGGAACACACTGCAGTGGTCCGGGAGCCTGAAGCAATGACTGATGTTCAGCTCGCTGCAGTAGACTCCGCCTCCCACGCGGCCGTCTAACTTTGAGCCATCAGTGTAGAAGTGAACCGCATTTGCGGGTCCTGGTTCGCCCATCTCCCAGTCCTCCCTAAGTGGGATTGATACCTGGAAAGGCGTCGAGAGGTGATCACTAGGGACACAGTAATCTGTTCTCTCCGGTAATTGCGGGAGTCTCGTCAGGATTCCCGAGTGCCCAACCGCGGACGCTTTCCACAGTCTGGCTTCTCTCATTCTGAGTGCGGAAAGTGTTGCCACTTTCTTTCCCATGAGATCTATGGGGAGGAGGTCCAGCACAGTATCCAGGGCTTCCCCTGGAGTAGTGCGTAGCCCGCCAGTTATGCATAGCTCTGCCATGCGTTGAACTCTGCTGAGTTTATTGAGGCATGTCCTTTTGTCTAAGGCTGGCCACCATACCACCACTCCATAGAGCATGATCGGTCGTATGATGGCGGTGTAAAGCCACCGAACTATATAGGGGGTCATTCCCCATCTTAGTCCGATGGCTTTCCTGCAAGTATAGAGGGCTACTGTGGCCTTCTTTACTCTATCCTCTATGCTCAATTTCCAATCGAGCTTTCTATCGAGGATTAGGCCAAGATACTTGGCGTTGTTGCTGAAGACTAGCGCTTCCCCACATAGTTCCCTTACTCCGAGTAAAAAATTTGAAGATGAGGCAAAAAGTCGTCGAAAATCATTTGGCATGGTCTGGGTCAGATGGGTCTTAAAAGAGGAATAATATATTATTGAGAGACGAAACAAAAATAAATCTTTTTGATAATGACTCTAGAAGATATATACAACGACCCAAAGGCAAAGAATTCGACTTCCGGTACACAAAGAAAATGGTTAAGAATGTAGGCCGGTGTATAGGTGTCTGAGGCTGTTTTTCTTGGCATGGCGTTGAGCTGATACATCGCATAACTGATCCTGTGACCCAATTCGGGTATAAAAACATATTGACAGACATTATGCAACCTTATGCTGTGGAAAACATGCCCTTGAGATGGGTCTTTCTACAGGAAAATGATCCAAAGCACACCTCAAAGCTGGTCAAGGCTTGGTTTACGGAAAAAAATGTAAACGTTATGACTTGGCTAAGTCAGTCTCCTGACTTAAACCCAATTGAAAACCTTTGGGGTGACTTAAATAGTCGAATTGCTTAAAATACTTTTCGAAAAGCCAAAGAATTGTGGAGAATTTGTGCAAAAAACGTGGTATGAGATTCCAGTCGAGACTTGCCACAAACTTATTGCTAGTATGCCAAGAAGAATCGCCAAAGTCATCCAAAATAAGTGTTTTTATACAGGATACTAGTTTGTAAAATATTGTTTGGCTTGTTTATGTTTTTATTTAATCGATCATAAAATTCTTATGATAAATATTTTTATAGTCTAATTAAAACCTAGACTGTATCCTCGAATAAGAAATGCTACTGTTTCCAAAGCAATTCCTTTTTCTTATCGATCCCCGAAAAAGTGTAAATTTACCAACTCCTGCATGGCTTTATCCCTGTCGCAATCTGTGTCACATTCTGGAGTGTACAATGCAGGAAATAACAAGAGGAAAACCAACAGAGAAAATCCTTCACCAAACATATTACGTATACGACCGGTAGCCCAGTGGTGGAAGACTGAAAACTGCAGCTGTGCTTGTGCTTGTACTGGTGCTTTAGTGCTTCTGTGGAATTGTTCTTGGCCAGGAGGCCTCTTGTCTTGGTCGAAAGGAGTACAAAATGTTGCTGATTAAGTGGTTGCCGCAAGCAATTTGCGTCAAGTGAAGCGCGTGACTTTCAACATGTGTCACACCGTACTACAGTGGGTAGACCGGCGCAAAAAGTGAGGCAAACAGAGCACAAAAACGAAACGAAACGAAAACAAAGCCACAGCAACGTGCGACAATTACAACCGTAAATTATGCCACAAGCCACAAGCAACAATAACAGCAGTCGACCACAACGCCACAACGAATGCCATGCCGCCCAGCGTCGTCACGCCCACCTTTATCGTGGACCAGCGCGACGGCGGTCGACTGGCAAACTTGGGTTGCCTGCCGCCAGTTGGCCACAAAAGAAAACCAGCCCAAAACGCAGCAAAAATGGAGCACCGCACAACGGCAGCAACGACAACGAACGGCAATGGCCAACGTCAACGACAACTCAATTAAGTAAATGAGGGAAAACCGAGATGTCGTTGCTGTTGCTGTGGCTCTTGGCAGAGAGTGCTTTAGTTGTGTAATTAAGTGAGCAAATCACAAAATAATTATGCTCTCCAGGGCAGAAACTTGTCGCCCAGTCAGCGCCCAAGAGATCCACTCAATCACACGAGCAATCACTCAATCACACTCAATGAACGAACACCCTGAAAGGGAATCTTTGCTGTCGCTGAGCAAACAGGATATCCAGGATATTCACGCCTCTGATGCTGTCATTGTGCGAGTAAATTGCCAGTCATTTAATTATGTTCCATTTTTGCCAGGCCAGGCCAGGCCAGGCCAGGCCCTTGCTCTGACAATTAGCCTCGAGGGCAAGACTAGGGCTCCGCTCCACTTCAATTTCATGCAAAGTCAATTACGCAGAGCGTGTAAATTGCCTCACACGACACATGGGCACACACACACACACACGTGACACGAAAAATGTCCAAAAACGGACATGAAATATGTGCGAAAGAGTGATGATAGAAAGAATGCTGTAAAAGCGGACAACAAAACGGTCTATTCCAGTCGAAACGTTTGGAGCACAAGTGTCGCGACACTATCATACCCGGTACTTAGTTCTCATAGAATGGAATTTATACAGTATAATCCTACTCAACCTGTGATATTTCCAACAAAATACAAATATTAGATTTCCTATTACCGCCCTTTCTTCCCACCAACGAAGTACCATCCGGCCTATGTGTCTCCCTCACTCCGCCAGGTGGCTCTCACACTGGACGTGCCAGACACAAACACGTCGGCATTCCCTGTGGCTTCGTCTAATCAATGTTTCACGGTCACACCTGCCTACGCCCTTAAATTCTCCATACGAGTATGTACCTGGTATACTCTGTAAAGGGGTAAACTAATTAAAATAAAGAAAAACGTAAAAAAAACACACACACATGGTAAATGCGTGAAGGCCATTATTTGCAGTTAAATTCTGCAGGGAGGCGCCCATCCATCCTCTGGCCATCGTCTGGCCATTCACATGCAAGCAAATTTGCCACGTGCAACGGAATGAATGAAGGCGTCGGATGAAATGGAAGTAGCAACAACAAAAAAGGAATGTATGAAGAGGCAAGTTTTGACTGCAGAACATTGGATACCCTCAGGGGGGTTTCTGTAACCAACAAATGTGGATTAATCGTCGAAGGAGTATAACCTGGGATATTTATAGTAATGTCATCCGATTTGGATAATGTTTGGATGTTGCCACACAAGAAACTACGGTTTTTATAGAAGGTTATTTGAGAGTCCTGTACTACTCGTATAATATGGCATAAGACTCATTGCCATGCCTTCTAGATCAAAGAAGAGTATCGTAATTTAGAGCAGCGGTGTTCACGCTTTTTGAAACCTTAACGGCAGGACTCGAGACGAGCATCAATGTCCGTAGTCATGCACACGACATGTATTTTGTTTTTGGATTCTCGGGCAGCTGGCGTCGCTTGTCGAAGAATAAATCTCTGAGCAAGGCAGTTCCCAACGCTGATTAAGAGAGATCGAATCCTTGACAGATATAAAGAGACACGAACAGATTTGTACTAGATCTGTTTGAATAGGAAAGAAGATTGCTGCTGTTCCAAATCGATTTGTCTGTTCACCGATCTTTTGTGCTTTACAAACAAATCATCAATGCTATCGAACCCCTTGGCCGGAACAGAGGGTGTACATTGTACACTGTGCACTCCATTCGTATTCGTATTCGTATTCCCAAAAGAGCAAAAGAGCAGTTGGCATAGTGGGTGGCCAAAATGGATAGGTGTGCTGCTGTTGCTGCTGTCTGGGTGGGGAAAAGTTTTCAACTTCCATTTGAGCTGAGCTTTTAATAACGACGGCTCTGTCCTCTTCCTCTGCCCCAGTCATGATACATTTATGGTAAACTATTTTAAGTATGCGTGCGCTGTCGACTCGAGCGAAAGTTGGCGATTCATGAGCATACCTTCCATACTGCGACTGCGACAGCGACTGTGCCCATGCATGGACGTGCGGGGGGAAACACTCTCGGTTACATTTCAGACCCGGACACGGACCCCGTCCCAGTCGCAGTCGCAGTCGCAGTCTTTTAGGCATTATTGAACCAATACAGAGAAAAAAGTTGAGCAGTCGGCAAAAATGGCATTTCCGGTTGGCGGCGGAGGAGTTGGCGCGCGGCACACAGCGAAAGCAAAATTCCAGCAATGTCGCACACGCACATGTCTGGGCCCTTCAACCTTCCCCTCCTTCCCACCCATCCACCCTGCCTCCCACACTTTGATTCTTACGTACTTGTTGTTGTTGTTGTTGTTCTGGCGACGCTTTTGGCATGCAACTTTTACACTTTCCTTTTTTTTTGTCCCCCTCTCAGTATTTTGTTTTTGTTTTCGTATTTTTATTTTTTGTTTTTTGAGTGACTTTTCGCCGTTGTGGCAGCGCCAAGTGCATTCATGAGGCGAAAACGAGGCAAAGGCGAGGTCTTAACTAGGTCGATCATTTGTTGCCGCACACCTACACACACACACACACACACACGCATACATTCGAGTTGCGTGAGTATCTGTGTGTGTGTGTGAAGACGGAATGGCGTGCGGAAATTATATAAGCTCACTTTGTGCCACTATTAAGGTTTGACTTACTGCCTGTCCTGTCCTGTGCTGTGCTGTCCTGGCTCTGGCTGTGGGTCCTGCTGCTGCTGTGGGTCCTAGTCCTGGCCTTCCAATTACATTACGCCGGCATGCCATGCTCGAGGCATGCTCCATTTCTTTGCCGCTTCCCCAACGGATAGGATATATGACGGAAATGGTCGCTCCTTCGCTCCCTTCCACAGCACAAATATTTGCCCAGCCATCGACTACAACTAAAAGGTGATAAACTCTGCCATAATGCAATATATAATGTTTGAAGAGGCATTTAAAAGGTTATCTAATGCAGTTATGCTGCTTTTGCTGATTTTCCACACTCAGCCTCCAGCATCAGCATCATCATCATTTCTGGGCGACGGCTGGTGTTTACTCAACGTTGATAAGCTGGGAAATATTTTGCATGCTTTTACCCGTATGCAAATGCCAGTTCCAGTAACCAGTCTCCCAGTCAGGGCCCCAGTGACAGGGGTCTCCCATTGTGCTGGGGTCTTGTTGTAGATGGATAGACCTATGGAGGAGCACACGAACAGACATAGTTTTCGCACTGTCCTACCGTCTGCCTTGGCCGTGTGGCAGTGTGTTTACATGCTTTTGACTCTGTTGATTAATGTTGTTGGCCACCCAGCTGTACATTGAGTAATACTCTCGTACCAAGGCAACCTGCCTGACTGCCTGCCCTGCTTGATGGATAGACAAGAACTCTAAGCCCTCCTCTGTCTCTGTATGGGAAGGAAAAACAATGTTACACTCGACTCAAAGTGTGTCGAGGGGCAAGGGGCAAGGGGCATGGCTTGGGTATTTTCAGCATTGACTGACTAAATATTCGAAGTGGAAAGAACACACTATCAATAGCTGCACTATGGAATGTTTTTGCACTTCGTTTTAGTAGTTGGGGCTAGGGAAGAGGAGGGATTTCTGTGGGATTTTTTTAGAATGTAGAAACTATGGAGGCAGTTCTTAATATTTATTTTGAGATCTATGGATTTTTAAGTATAAAGACGAAAAACCTCTTACGTTTTGAGCCCTAAAATGCAAGATTTTGAGATATTTGGTTCCAAACGGTTTGCCTCTAGACCGGTTTGTAGCCTTAAAAGCCAATAGCCAAAAATAACAAACATTGCAAGGCCCTGAGGAGGATAACAGTGGCCGAATGGTCTCTCAGGAATGCATTCTTTTGCAAGGGCATACAGACAGCGAGACTCAGGAGGCAGTGCAGCCGCTTGGCGAGCGATGTGCCTGCTTCTAGGTTTTTCAATAGATTGAAGCGTTAATCTTTGCTTCCGCGATATCAAGCAAAACCCGCCCAAGTGCGTCACGATCATAGTTGCCAACGGATCTCTAAACTGTTTTTTTTTCAACCTAAAAATTAACAAATTGTTTTAAAAATGGTTTTATCTTTTAATTTAATTCTCTTTAGACAACGAATTTAGAGGAAAAAATCAGGAACCGTAACTGTTATAAGTTTTAAAATAAAAATTGTAGTCTAACAATTATTTCCCAAAAGGGATATTCAATTAAACTTTTATTTTTGATTTTTAAAATTAAAGGCACGGAATAACTCTTATTTGTAACTTTGAAATTTGAAAATAAAAATAAAATATAATTCCTATTTTTTTTTTTTATCGAAAAAATAATACAAAATAAGTGTTATTTATCATTTTTTATTTAAAAAAATCAGAAAAAATTTAATTTCCAATAAAAATTGGGAAATATTAATTTTTTCCTGATATCGTTAAATATGATTAAAATATGAATTTTGGTGAATTCCATGTTGCCGCAACATATTTCCTTCCCATTGATTTATTTAGTTAAAATTTTTATTCAAAACTCTTATTTGCGGTCCCTGGAATAAATGTACATATATATTCTTAAGATTTTAATTGTCTTGATTTATAAATGAAAAATGCAGTCTTAATGATTCGAACAAGTCGTAGTCGAATACCCTTTGTGTTCCTTGTTACAGCCAATATCCCATGCTATTCTAGCCCCAATTTCACACTCTATCGTTGGGGGATGACCTTTGCAGATGTGCTCCATATAATATTGTGTACGATGGAAAACAAGGAAATTATATGTAAATAAATCAATGGCTCATTTGCCTCCCACACCCCCTCGGCAGCTGTTTACATAGGGGCTATATATACACGCACACGCACACGCACACGCTTATGGACACCCCAAATCGCAGCAGTATCTACATGTGTACATACATATGTATATGCAGTGATCGTGATTGCGATCGTTTCGGTCTGCCTGCCTGCCAGAGCCCCATCCATGGCACGCGCCTAGCTCCGAGACACGTGAGGAACTGCAAGAGAGAAAGAGCAGAGGTCCCCAGAGCAGAGAGAGAGAGAGAGAGAGAGCGGGGTCCCAGAGCAGAGAGAGAGAGAAAGAGCAGAGGGCGGCCCCAGAAAGACATTCAGAGAGAGAGAGAGCTGTGCGATCGGGAGATTGGGAAGAGAATAGTGCATTTATTTTTAGGATAACAATGGGCCCCCGAAAAGAGTACCGGCAAGGCACAGCGGCGATATTCAGCGGTTTCCTCTATACATATTTTCCTCGGGAAAAGTCGAGGAAAATTTTTCAGCGCTGTTTCAGTCGAGCGCATAGAGCAACGCGAGCAAGGCATCACATCTCGTCTCGAAGCCAGTGCGCGAAATATCTTTTAGTACATATATATATATATATAGAGAGAAGAGTATATACCTACCCATATATAACACACACACTCACATATATATATATATAGAATATATGTGCACGGATATATGCCCATGGTATAAAGATACATCTATATGTATATCAGAAATTACGATACTCTATAAGGCAGAAGAGTGCCGAAGACATTTTTTGACCAAAAGTCAAATGTGAAATGTGAAAATTTTTAATGTTCTTCTGTCTGCCTGTGTGTGTGCGTGTGTGTGTGTGTGTGCTGGTCGTGAAAATTGCAGCACACAAAAACGGCAATAAATGTGAGAAAAAATAAAGGAAAAGCAGAGACAGATTCGGAGATACCAAATACTATCTGCTCTGATCTGATCTGTGTGTGTGTATCTATAATACCGTCATTATCCCGAAAACGAAACGAAAAACTAAAGAAGAAATCTATAGAAGACGACGAATTGGATAGATGGTGTTGCTGCTGCGTTCTTCTAGAGATACGTTTCGGTGTTGCCGCTTCCTCGTTCCATCCCATATCCCATCCCATCCCTCCCTTCCTCGATCCCCATTCTCGTCGCATGCTCTTTAGTGTTTTTGGGGTATGTTTTTGTATCTACGGATGCTCAGATGCTGAGATGCTTTTATTCTCTGGTCTTTTGCTCAAATAAAAATTCCTCTTGCGTGTTAGCTAAAAGTTATTTTTAAAAATTTCTTTTAATTTTGTTTTCCTCATTTACGCGGAGATGCGAGATTTTTAAATACGACTACGAGGCAGGAATGTTCGTCTCTGCTTCTCTCTCTCTCTCTCTCTTCGAAATTTCCGCATCTCGTTAGATGCAGAGAAATTGGGAAATTTGGAAAATTGCAAAATACGTTTTCATTGCCTGCCAGATACAATTAATGTAACATCTATCACGAAGGTCCACCTCCATCCCTACCGAATCCCACGCTTTTCCGCTTTATCGGGAGTCCAGCAAATGTTTCGCCTTAATTGGCTTTAAATTCAGAAATAATCCAACTGCTAATTGCACTTTATAAGCATGTAAAAACATGTGCATTTATGTGCTAAAAAGTCATTATAATCATCAGATTAAAGTGCGTTCGGGTCCTCCTGCTCTGCTCTGCAAATTTGTGCTTTCGGGGGCAATCTGTTTCAGTTTCCCATCAAAGGAACTTTCAATTTGTTTCCCATCGGATACCAATCCACCCCCACCCATCAATAATCCATCAGGGCGCATGTATTCGACTTGACTGGGCTCATAATTAAGAGCCGGCTGTAAGTAAACTTGAATATGTACGAGACTCTGCCTCTACCTCATCGTCTCGTTCGTTGAGTGCACAAAACGTTGTACGGCAAATGGCAATTAGGCAAGGCATTTATATCACAGCAGTCCGTCCGTATGCAATATCCGTGAAGGGGACAGACAGACAGACAGGCGGACAGACACAGCAGCCATGCAAGAACGCAGTCAGTCAACAACAAGCCGCCGGTGGCAATGGCAACAATGTCACAACACTCAAGTGTCAAACAAAAGGCGACGACGGCAATGGCGAAAGCTCTATAGCCAGCCAGCCAGGAACTCAAGGAAAACCGGTGCCAGAGCAAACAGAAATATCAAAATTTACACAATTTGCTGATGATAGACCATAACCAGAGCCAGAACACACCAAAGATACGAGAGTATGCATTGGAATTTTGGTTGCATTTTGGCAAAAAGAACACAAAATTTACCATGACATTGGCAGAAGGAATAACAAGGTTTGAAGAACGAAAAGGAGGAGTGTAGTCAGCCTTCGAAAATATTTAAAACAGCTAAAAAGTAGCTTACAAATTGGGTAAAAGCATTTAAGACATGGCATTGTTCATGAAATGAAACAAATAAGAACCAGTTCTAACGTTGAGAGTGGCGGCACACGTGCCGCGACACTGTAATAATCTTATGATTCCTGTACTCCCTCTATTCTCTTTCTATCGAATACAAAATATGCCAGATATCGATAGGAAACGTTTCCCAATTTGAGATACAATTGTTTCAGTGTGATATCAGAGGAGCTACCAGTTGCCCTACCTCTTTGATCCTCTGAAACATAGGCGTTAACCAAGACGGACAGACAGACACTGTACCTTTTTGAGAAATAATACTCAAGTACTAGAATACTCGTAATTACAAGACATAGGGAAAGCTAAAGTTTAAGAAAGTGAAGCCAAAGGTGAAAGGTGGAAAGCCTTAAAATTTCAGTTTAAAACTTACTTTTGCCACTGTTGCAATCAGGAATAGTGTATCCTTGGGAATAAATAGGTAAATGAATAAATCTAAACAGCAGCTTACTGCCGATTCTTTCAACAAAATAATCAAGTTATCCGCAATGATGAAATTATTAAATTATTAATTGCATGGACAGCCGCTGCTTGATTCATTTGCGTTGCATCAAGTTTTAATTTAAAATTAATACGCTTAACTGATTGGCAGCTGTTTAATCCCACGCACTAAATGCATCATAATTGATGATGTATTATTTCGCAACTGAAATTGTCTAGAGAACCGGAAAACTTTAGTTTTTTAGTTCGATGCCCAACATTTGCTCAAGGCTTACTTCTAGTCGGTTAAATACAATCCCCCCCACAAGAAATGAAAGACCTTTTGAAAGTTATGGAAAGCAAAGTGAGAAATTTATTTCTCGGAAAATCTTTAAAATCAATCAGATTGAATTTAATTTGGAAAAAGTCTAGAACTAGCACAATTTGCAACAATAAAAGATATAAGATATAATAATAAAAGAGATGAAAATGGAATATATTTTTGTACTACAAATTTTAGTCCATTTTTCGTTTAAAAAATTGTACAAAATAATGCAATCAAGTGACGCTTTTAAAAATTAAGCCAATCTTATAGAAAATTGATGAATTATTCGGATATTCTTTTGTAAATCGCGATGGAAATGCTCTTAAAACAGCCAACACTTAGTACCGGCCCTGTATGGGTATATTTAGTGATAATTCATGACGATTTTAGAACCATTTTCATGTCTCTGGGATTGTGGATAGATCTATTCTCTTCTTGTGGTGTGATTGGTTATGTAATATCTGACTAAAAGACAAACCCCTAACTAATAGAGTTTTAAAACAACATAACTTGCTCTCTCTACTCTACTTTCTCTTTCTCACAGAGTAGCTTAGCAATAAAGGGTATCCATATTATATATGAAGAAAGAGAGGAAATAGAAACTGGAAATAAATACATCTGTATTTAATGATGATTGCTGCATTAATAAACCCCATTCATGACTATTTTTGATCATATTTTTTGGTGTATCTGGAAATGTGCTTCAAGACCTAGCTGGATATATTATAACCTTCTAGTGTTGTTTATCTAATATGCAATTCCCTCACTAATAGACCTCTGAAACTCCATGTAGTTACAGGCAAAATGTATCCCTTTTGCCATTTGAAAACTTTTAAACGTATGCGTTTCTAATTTGCAGACGTGTTCGGTTGTATCCGCGAGATAGTTTCAGAGCTGAACTCATAATATGATTGCCGCAGATGCTTTTCGTCTGATCCGAGGCCTTTGATAGCCATTTCCCCCGTGTGTGCGAGTGTAAATGAAAACTTTTGGCCCGTGGCTGTTTTTCCACCGGCATAAAGGGCGAAGCGTTAAATTTGCGTTTCCCCCAACACACACACACACACGGACGTTGTTGTTCTGTTTTGTTGTCGGTTGGAAAATTCAACGCTAGAAAAACTTTTTTCAGCATATGCTAAAGCAGCGACAGCGAAGGCGGCCGTTCATTGCACGGCGGTTCCTTGTGGCTGCTTTACTTTCTCTCTCTCTCTCTCTCTCTTTTCTCTTTCTCTGTGTGTGTGTGTGTGTGTGTGTGTGTGTGCTGGTGCCCCAACTTTTGTGCAAGCCAAGGAAATGCTTGACATGTCTTGTTCCTTTCGCCGGCTTGCTTATTTTATTTAATATTTTCTTTTTTCGTTTTGGACGTACTTGTTTTTTTGTGCTTAGCCACAGGCGCATTAACAGAACGAAACACACACAAAAGCAGAATGCTATAATGCTAGATCTCCTTGTGTCGTATTCCGACTGTAAAATACCCTGTAAGATATGTTTTTATAGACTTAAAATAATAATTATTAAAAATAAACAAGATGTGTAACGAGGAGGCACAAAATAGAACGTGAGCTCTCGCTGGGAGAAAATTTAGTGCAAAAAATATAGTACGCTCGTGTGCTCGTGGGCCGAAGAGAGCCTTTATGCTTATCGCTCTCTCTTGGCTTTAAAACTCTCTCTCTAGACAGGCATGGAATACGAAGAGCTAAATACTAGCCAAAAAGCCACACCATGATGGAACTATACAAGGATGTCTGCTAACTCTCTTTCGGGTCTTATTTTACGCTCCGCACTACTGAGAGCGCTTTGACGACATGTTTGATGCGAGAGAGAGAGAAGAACAAAATAAGATCCGTTGCGGGAGCGGACCACCTTGTATACGTAATCATGAGCCACACTAGAAATTCAGGTTCATATTATTGAAATCTCTTTGGTAATACTACCTGTTAAGTGTTCATTTAGAGTGAAATATTTATTTAATTATTTAGCAATTATCTGCTAAGGATGGACTAAAAATATTAAAACAAAAGGCACTATAGGAGAGGAGCAAAGAAAAGAGTAATTACAAAATTTGATGATTGAAGATATTGGTAAATATTAGAAGCAATTTATTTAAGGGATATTTCCAAGGATAGGGATGACAAAAAAATAACATAATTATGACATATTCGGGACTCTTAAAGTCAGAAAGGTAAACGGAAAGGCTGGAATGTGCCGTTACCTTTTGAGGGGAAACAAAAAAAATTAATTAATCTTCTCCAGATTTCGCAGCACAAATGGGACGTTTCAAAGCTCAAAATATAGTCCAAATTCTTGAGGATCAATAAACCATATTCCAGTCATAAAAATCTTTATTTGCTGAAACCACTCAAACGGTTTTAATGGATCGGAAACGCTTCCTTTTCTGCCGGTTGCAAACTCAACAACACGCATAAACCCACGAAAAGAGTACCCCGGAATAAGGAAAACAAAAAGGAATGCTGTTCTGTGCGTTTAACTTTTTCTTTTCCTTTGGCAGAATTTTAATTATTTGTTGTTTGATCGTTTTTATTTATTTTTTCCGTTTTGCCTTGGCTTGGGCTCGGTCTTTTATTTGGCTAGATGATTACCCAACACAAGAGGGGCAAAACGAAACCTTTTGAACTTTGAACTTGTAAAGCTCTAGGACACAGCGCCTCCTTTCCGTTTTTTGGGCTCTTTGCCCTGCTCGCATTTTGATAAATTGCCTAAATATTTTCATAGAAAGAAGGAAAAGAAAACAATAAATTGTCTGATTTTTTTAACGCAATTAATGCCGATGTTGATGTTGATTTGGGTTGGCTTTTGGTCTGTCTCTGTCTCTGGATCGGAGTCTGGGACTGGGACTGTGTTTCCCGTACATTGAACGCAGATGGGAGCCAAAGATGACTTCTCTGACTTATTGACACTTGAAATTGCTCGTCGTTTGGCGTTAATTGCCACAGGAGACATCCAAAGACATACAAAATACACAGATATATGTATATATATATTTATGTATATTTTTGTTTATTATTTATTCTACAAGTGGACGTCTGAAATTCCTTCTCTTATGCATTATATTTTCGGCTTTGCTTGAATTATTCAATTTGAACAGATAGAAATTGTTTTGACACTGAATTTATATTTATTCTAATATAATAAATTATTGTAATTTGTGTGAAATATGAAGTGGTCAAGAGACTAAATAGGATGATATATATATTTCGGTATGATGTGATGATATTTCAAGGTATTGTGCAGTCTATGATGTGTGTTCATAGGAGGATATCTAGTAGAAAACATGATTGATGGGGTAAATAAATAGCATAAGGAGCTTAAAGGAGCCCAATTTGTTATACATTTCCCTTTGTAATTGCATTTAGTTTAGTATTTGGTTTCACTGGGTTGTTGCATCCCGAAAATCCCATACAGAACATTCCGAATCGCTCCCGAAATTATCTCTGTTCGTCTTAATCAACAGAAATGTGTCCGTTCACTTATGGGAAATTTTTGAAGATGGGAATTCAAATTTAAACCAAGCGACCGTTTGCTTATGGGAAATTTTTACAGCGAACCAAATTCATTCGACAAACGTATCCTAGTGGAAGATGGGGATTAAAATTAAAGCCAAGCGACAATCAGAACAGATGCTCCGAAGGTGCCTTCCCTCAGGAGCTTCCGCCAATCAATGTCGCAGAAGCCTTGAAACACGCCAAAAATTCTTTAACTTTGCCAAGTAAGGATGTTAATATCCTGCCGTAGAGTCAACATAGAAATTTATGTATTTTATGTATGTTTTTTCGGAAAATCGTTGCCCAGAATGTTGACAGTTTCCTCAATAAAGATTGTACACAAAATCGTACTGGAAGACAAATTTCTTAGGCGTTAATTAGAACAGTTCAAGTTCAAATATACCATAAGAAGAAAGAGCTTCAATAAAAAGAGAACCGTCGCCCAATAATACTTATTAACTATGGAAAGTGTTCATTAATCATGCCCAATGCTGAGACCCTGAAGGCTTTCCCTTCTCCTTGCGGCTACGCAAATGTCATTAAATGTACTTAATTGAAGACCAAACAGAAAATATTAATACATCAACACAGGGAAAATCATTGAATTTCACAAACAATTACATTGAAATTGGATTACTCGCATTTGAATATCCATTTTGTATGCGGTATTCCCTTAAAATACAAATAATTTAACATTTTGCATGGGAATCCATTCCTTCTGGGTTCTGCCCTTCTGTCATCATTCGACCTCCCATGGCTCCGCCGCACACATACACAAAATCAAGTGACAGTCCACCCAATCCTCCAACCGCCTCCTTCTCTATCGACAGCAGTGGAGCACGATTCAAGCTGAAATTCAATTATGGCATTGAATTGATTCCATTTTCGATGAACAGCAGATTCATCCGTCAGTTTTATGGCCATTGATTAATTCATGCCATTATTCTCGATTATATGGCACATTTCTCGCCTGGATTGATGTCTGCTGCTCACTGGGCCATAGGCTGGACTCACATTTAATCATATAAAATATGTGTACCAAAAATCATATGTGTACGAGTATTCCAGAGACAGAGAGACAGAGAGAGATCTTGTCAGAAATATTTCTTGGCCAAAATGTCCCGCTTGACTTGACCCAGAAAAACATTCTCATTTGCATATTTACATTGCCTATCTGGATGGAATTTATTGTTGCTGTTCCTTATCCCGTCTTAAGGCAAAAAAAATGAGCTAAAATGATATAAACACGGGGAAGACCGCACCTTGAGATACCCTTACAAATCGGGAGACATTTTCAATGCGGTGTAGAATTTAATTAGATAAAAGATTTGAAGAAATCTCTCCCTCTCACAGAGTAGCTGATGCTGTCTCTCTCTCCCTCTCACAGAGGAGCTGATGCTGTCTCGCTCTCCCTCTCACAGAGTAGCTGATGCCCTCTCACAGAGTAGCTGATGCTGTCTCTCTCTCCCTCTCACAGAGTAGCTGTTGCTGTCTGCTGAGTAGCTGATGCTGTCTCTCTCTCTCCCTTTCACAGAGTAGCTGATGCTGTCTCTCTCTCCCTCTCACAGAGTAGCTGATGCTGTCTCTCTCTCCCTCTCACAGAGTAGCTGATGCTGTCTCTCTCTCCCTCTCACAAAGTAGCTGATGCTGTCTCTCTCTCCCTGTCTTTCTCACAGAGTAGCTGAGTAGCTTGCCTTTGGCTCTTTCCTAGTGAGACTTTTTCTCGTTGTTTTTGGCATTGCCAACATGCATTCAAAGTGTGGATACCCTCTCTCACCCCCGTGTAGGGTATAGGTAAGAAAATATTTTCCCTTTACGTAAACGACAACGATGCAAGAAAATTCCAAACTGACGGAAAAGCAAGCGCAGATATTTCAACAACTTTTACTCGAGACTCGAGAGGCAGAAGACGACGGGCCAGGGGCAGCTGCTGCTGCTTCTGATTCTTGCTTCTGGTGTTTATCTGCTGCTGCTGCCGTGCCACATCTCGCAGCACATCCACATCCAAATAGTTAGTTGTTTCCCTAGCTGCTGCTCAATGACATGTGCTGTCTGAGTGCCAAAAAAGAAAGAGAAGAGAAAGGGAAGAAATGGGGGGAAAAACCCCCGTCTAAATAGAAGGAAAGCGAGGCTGGACGCCGCACAATGTTATTGTATCTTGCAGATGCGAATTGGATTGGCGAGCAGCGAAATTGAACGGGCATCGGCAGTGCCGGTCGTCGGGTTCAGCGCACTTTAAAGACTGTTCGTTGCCCTGATTTTGATTTTGGATGTGGATTTGGCTATCCCCCAGTCCCAAGATATACGGGTATCTATCTTTGTATCTATATATCAAGCAAAGAGGGAGAACGATATACGTACGAGTATACATATGTATAATTGCGTGTAAAGATTCACTTATTTATGTGTGTGACAGCGGTGGAAGGGAAGCAGAGGCAGCACGCGTGCTGCGCTCGTTTGTGTAATCGTATCTTAAAGATACAATTGCAGCCCCAGCATTGTTATTGTTGCGGTGGCGGCAACGGCGGCGACGGCTCGTGCCAAGCACTGCACATGGCTCTCGCCAGGTTCCTCTTCGTGTGGCGGCACACACTCGAAGCAGAGCAGGGGATCGACGGTTGGGGGCTCGGTTCGGTTCTGTTGTGGTTACACTTTAATTTACTATCCATCAAGTGCACATTTATAATTGGAACAGTGCCAGTGCCAGTGGCAGAGGCAGTGGCAACGCGAGGGAGACTTTGACTCTCGCCTCGAGTGGCTTTCAACTATCTCTTGTGTTGTGTGTCTGCATCTGTATCTGTATCTGTTGGGGTCTTTATTCCTTTTAGAGTCCTTCCTCTATTCCCTATTCCTATTCCCTATTCCTATTCCTGGCTTGTAGGTCATAACTGTCAGAGACAAAACGCGCTTAAGCCATGGCTCTGGGGAGTGCTAGCGAGTGGATGCGAATGCGGATGCGGATGCATCCACAAGGCTGATAGATTAGTCCTCTAATAGTGTCGCATTCTGGATTCAGACAATACAATGGGAAGGGGAAAGGCAGGATGGATGGGAGGGAGCGCTGCACAAGTGACCACTTTAAGCCCCAGACACTCGGGGGACCCTTCAACCAGAGGAGCGTGGAGCAAGAGAGCTAGCCGTGACGTTCCAAATTGCATAAATGTCCCCAGCTACCAGGCCCCCCCACACACATATACATACATATATAATCCTCGGTTCGTAATAAACCAGCGAATAGTTAGTGTTCTTTCGTTCACAGAAAGCTGTCAAAAATCGTTGATAAATATCACTAAAGAATTTTCGAATTCCTGTCCTCCAAGGGGGACATTTCTGTCGCCGTTGACAGCTTTTGGCATCTTATCAAGAGTGTGGAACCCTGAAAGATCTGTTCGATTATATTCAGAATACAATATTTGCATAACTGAAACATTCCTAATGGGCCCCAAACAAACAACGCAATTACTGCAACATTTTAGCGTACAAGTAAGAGTTCGAAGATTATGTAGAACCTTTAACCTCCACATAGGTGGAGTGGATGCAGGCGGAGACAGTCTTGGAACGAAGCTGTAGGCAAGACCAGGGTTTTACAATGGTATATTTAATTTTTGTAAATTTTTGTAACAGCCAGAGGTATATATCTCGCTATCACAGAGTAGCTTAGCAGTAAAGGGCTGTAAAGAAAACAATTTCCGCGCGACTGACTCCCCTGCCCCACGCATTCCCTCTCTCTATCTTTCTCTCTCTCACAGAATAGCTTAGCATTCTCTCTCTATCTGGCTCTCACAGCGTAGCTGAACATTCTCTCTCTATATCTCTCTAACGGAGTAGCTTAGCAATCTCTTTCAAGTGGAAAAAACTTTCCAGTGACTGACGGGATTTCAAGTGACTAACAATTTCCCTGACTGACTCCCTGCCCCACGCATTCTCTACTTTCTCTTTTAGCATTCTCTCTCTCTATCTTCCTTACGGAGTAGCTTAGCAGTAAAGGGCGTGATTTCAAGTGTGAGGAAAACAATTTCCCGCGTCTGACTCCCCTGTCCCACGCATTCCCTCTCTTTTTCTCTCTCTCTCTATCTTCTTCTCTTTTTCTTTGAAAAATATTACTGCCCCTGCTAAGCTACTCTGTAAGAGAGTGCGTGAGGCAGTAGAGACACACGTGTGCCTCGATTCGAACGATTTGGACTCGTAAACGAGTAGTGCATTGCTTCTTTATAGCCTGTAACTCAGTCCCCCAACAAAAATATGTAAGAAACTAGAAATAAAATCAAACTATCTGGCAACTAGCAGGCCATCCGTCGATACTCATGTTTTCCCACGACTCTCCGTCCAAACGGGCAATTAACTGTTGTTGGTGCTGGCCCCGGATACGGATCGCCTTGCCTGGGCATAATTAAAATCTAGGTCGAGTGCAGATTTTTCGTCAGCTCCTCCTCCTTTTTGGCGGCACCGAGGGTAAAAGCGCAACCACACAGCCCGAGAGCCGGAGAACCGGATAGCCGGAGTGGCAGCAACAGAAGCAGCAGCATATCCCCAGTCATCCCCTCCCCCCTCGTGTGTGTGTGCGTCGCGCTTCGTGGATAATTAATTGATTGCCCATTTGATTGAACGTTTGATGGACGAGTGCCGTGCTACTGTGTAGACCCCGCCGAGCGCCCCCGGAGTCCCTCGAGTTGACATTTGTGCTAACGGAATACCCTGCCCTGTCTCTCTCTTTCAGTAATTTGCATCGGCTGTTAGTGGAGCAGCCTCGACAGAAGACCCAGCCCTAGTCCCCAGTTGCAGTTCCAGCTCCAGTTTCTACCACACACACACACACACACACACACACACAGTCATGGTGATAAGCAAACCCGAAACGAAGTCGGCGGCATCCAATGGAGCGGGAACTGGATCTACTGCGGCGGCGGTGGCTGCGACTGCCGCTGAAATGGATGCCGGGGGCAATAGCCTGGCACATCCCTCGGGAATACCACAGGATCAAATAGACAATATATTGAGCGGCATTGAAAACACGGGCAATGTCCGGATGAACAATCACCGCAAGAAGCTGCGACAAAGGTGAGTTCTGTCCTCCACTCATCCACGATTAGAATTGATATTAATGATCCATTGATTCCCTTACAGATTTGATATTATTAAGAAACTAGGTCAGGGCACATACGGCAAGGTGCAGTTAGGTATTAATAAGGAAACCGGCCAGGAGGTGGCCATCAAAACCATCAAGAAATGCAAAATCGAGGCAGAGGCCGATCTGGTACGCATCAGGCGCGAGGTTCAGATCATGAGTTCGGTGCATCATCCCAACATTATACACATCTATGAAGGTATAACCCACCTATAACCCACTAAAGCCTACCCTCTGATTATCCTATGTCCTTGTTTAGTATTTGAGAATCGAGAGAAAATGGTGCTGGTCATGGAGTTTGCCGCTGGCGGCGAGCTCTACGACTACCTGTCCGAGAGGAAGGTCCTCAACGAGGAGGAGGCGCGACGCATCTTCCGGCAGGTGGCCACCGCCGTCTACTACTGTCACAAGCACAAGATCTGCCATCGGGATCTGAAGCTGGAGAACATACTGCTGGACGAGAAGGGGAATGCCAAGGTGAGAGAGGCTCACCTCTTACGAGAGAATAATGAAATGTAAACCACTCTCCAATTCCTTTGCAGATTGCCGACTTTGGTCTGTCGAATGTGTTCGATGCTGGCCGACTGTTGGGCACCTTCTGCGGCTCCCCGCTGTACGCATCGCCCGAAATCGTCGAGGGCACACCCTACCAGGGACCGGAGGTGGACTGCTGGTCGCTGGGGGTGCTGCTCTACACTCTAGTCTACGGCTCCATGCCCTTCGATGGCTCCAACTTCAAAAGACTCGTCAAGCAGATCAGCCAGGGCGACTACTATGAGCCGCGGAAGCCGTCGCGCGCCTCCACCCTCATCCGGGACATGCTGACGGTGTGCCCCCGGAAACGGGCCACCATCGAGCAGATCTGCGCCCATTGGTGGGTCAACGAGAACGACAATGTCTCGTGCCTGGACCTGGCCGAGGATCTAGCCAATCAGACGCCCGTGCGTCTGGATGTGCTGCTCTCCCTGACGCCGGCGGCCATCACGGCGGACCAACTGGTGGTGCCATCCGCCGAGGGGCGGCCGCAGCAGCCAAGGCGGCGGCCAACGAGCGTGTGCCCCGCTCCCATTCGGTGGGCTCCATACGCGACATGGGACCACCCAGCACGGAGGCAGAGCGTCGCATCCTGGACATGGTTGCTGGTGAGTTGACGTCATCAATCGCCTGTCAATCGCAGATGCTCCGCTTGAATGCTCCCCCGTCAGAGAACCCCCGAAGAGAAAACCCACGCTGAGATTCTTCTTCTTGTGTATATATAAATGGAGACTAACTTGCCTCACACACAACCGCCCCACCACCGACCCAACCACACACTAACTGGTGCCCCGTGCCCCACCCGCCACATCTCCACTCCCAAAACCATAACCAACCATACACGACCCATACACGACTCTCGACTCTCGAGTGTACTAAAAACCACTTGAAACTAAAGTCATTTAACCACAAAACTCATTAAACCACACCACCCTTCTCTCTCTCTCTCTCTCTCCTCTCTCTCTCTGTCTGTCTGTCTCTGTTTTCCCAGCCGGCGGAGAGGCCGCCCTGATGCCATCGCCCACACGGACCATCACGCCCGCCCAGAGTCCCGTGCAGACCAAACGGAAGCTGCAGCCCACCGTCTCCACCGAGAATGCGGCAGGAACCACGGCCAAGAAGAAGGAGAAGCCGGCCAACAATTCGTTTGTGATCAGCGCAGGAGCAGCACCACCATTACAACCACTTGCACCACCACCGACTGAGCCCATGAGACCAGCACCCGCGCCACCGACGCTTATGGAGGCGGAGACTGTGCCCGAGGGGAAGCCGATGGAGCCGAGCTTCTCGCAGAAGGACATGCAGATGGTGGGCGACCTGTGCGAGCAGCTGATGGGGGGAGATGCCTCTGGCACGCCCACACCCACACCGACGCCCACACCCACGCCAGCACCTGCTGCCACCGCAGCTGCACCAGTGCCTGTGGCCCGGCAGCCAACGCGCGGCAAACTGGACGCCGTGGCCGAGACGCCCGAGGAGAAGGATGCCACCAAGGTGATCAAAAAGTTTGTGAACAAGCACAAGACCGCCGACCTGGTCAATGCCATCAACGAGAGTGCCAACACGGCAAGTGGCAAGGTGGCGCCAACAGCAGCGGGAGCTGCCGCGACTGCACCCCCGTTCGTGCGCAAGTGCAGCCTGCAGGATGAGTCGACGCTGAACAAGTTCAACGCGGAGCGTCGCAAGTCGCGCATCCTGGAGACGGCGGAGAAGTTCCAGCCACCGCCACCCATCACGACAGGACCAGGAAGCCAGGCGGCGCCCGAGAAGCCCAAGAAGCTCAGCATACCCGGCGTCAGTGTGGGCAGCTTCAAGAAGGAGTACGAGCGCAAGGCCACCAATCCGCCAGCCATCGCAGGACCCACGCCCGGTGAGCTGCGCGCCCAGGAGCAGGTGGCCGCTGCGGCGGCTGCTGCCCAGGAGGCCGAGTCCCAGCCCCTGGCCACACCGCCAGCCTCGCCCGTGGTGGCCCAGTCGCAGTCCCTGGAGGCCAGCGACTCGAAGAACTCGGTGACCTCGATCTCGCTGGACGAGGCCCGACGTTCGATGGAGAACTCGATAGCCCTGCTGCTGCAGGCCCAGAACGAGTCCAACAAGGAGGTCGACCAGCTGTGCGCCCAAACGGAGACAATCGGCGTCAGCGAGCCCACGCCCACCAGGGAGGAGCGCGAGCGTAAGTTGAAGAACGCGCGCGCCATCATCGGGAACGCCATCCAGCCGGGTGAGTGGCCAAGACTTTGCATGTGCCTCCTGCCAGAGATTCTGATCTCGATTATGACAGTCGTACTTTAGTTAAGCTAAACCCTGCAGCGCTTTAAAGTTGACTACTAGCACCACCTTAGCATTACTACATTCAACATTTCTTAGCATTAAGTGTGAATCTGGTGTTGAGTCCCGAGCACAAGTCGAAGCGAAGTCCATCAGTGGAGAGATATATTTTATTCTCAGTTTTCGTTGCCGATTTTGATATTTTTTAAAGAGTTTGATGGTTGGATTATCCATTATCTATGGATAGGCTTCTTGTTGCCTTTTTGTACTTTGTGAAATTAGTAATTAAATTCAATCGTTAGAATTAATGAATGGAAACATTACTCCGATATTTATTCTTCGATAACCGAGGCAGACGCACCAGCGAAAAGTGCAAAAGAGAAAGCTCTAGAATCCCACAACAAAATACATGTAGTGTGAATGTTTTTTTTTCTTTTTTGTATAGCAAAGGGAGGATATGTATCTTAAAGAGTGCCCACCCGTTGATTTGAAATAAGTTTAGGATACTTTTTTACTGATTACCATATAGTATATTATGCCTATCGATATCTAGCCACCATCCACGACTTGTGCGCTCGACTCCAACCTCCAGTCCTTCGTCTTGTTTTCTGACATCTACTTAATTTCTTTCGATTTTCAATGTGTATGTAAACGTTTTGCAAGCGGAGTGCTGCATGGATTATATCTGGCTTTTGGAATATAATCTTCTGCTCTCACTCACTCTCTCTCTCTCTCTGTCTGTCTCTCCATCAAAGCGAATCCCAGCCAACTAAGAGAAAATCCAAAGCAAATACCCCTTTACCCTGTCAATTATCATTTTCGCTTGGCCAAAAAAAAAAAGAAAAAAAATAAGAATAAATCCGCTCATTATCGTACTCATGGAGTCTCACCTGTGTCTGTCCAGCTACCCAACCACCCACATACATGCCTCCTCATATTCATTGACTCATCATCTTAATTTTAGTGATACGCAGGCCGGCACCGTTCTGTGGCATCGGCAACGGCAATGGCAATGGCTTGGGCGGTGGCAGTGGCAGTGGCAATCGCGTAGGCGTGAGTGGTCCTAGCAGTGCACCGATACGCGGAGAAAGTGGCAGCAATTTTATGGGCTATCTGACGCCCTCGCCGCCGATATGTGTCCCACATACAGCGCCGCCAGTGCTGATCTCACCCAATGCTTTGGCGGCGGCCAAGCAGACCATACAGCAGCGCCTCTTTGGTGGTGGCCTGCCCGGCAAATCATCGACACCGACATCAAAGCGGCCAGCCACATGGCAGCCCCAGGCGTCCTACAGCTCGGCGAGCATCTTCCAGCCTGCGGCCAGCAGTCCGTTCAAGATGCTGCAGCAAAAGTACCAGCAGGAACAGCAGCGAGGATCGGCTGCCATGTACACGCCGCAGCCATTGCCACAATATGCCCAGCAGGCCAACAGCAGCAGCGTCAACAGAAGCGGCAACAACAGCAACAGCAGCAACAACAATTGCAACACGATGCCTAATGTCAATTACAATGTCAGTTCGCGCACGAGACCATTTCATAATCAAGCTCAAGACACACTCAATACCAATGCCAGTAGTACATCTGCCATGCCCGCGGCCATGTGGCTGAAATGTAAGTCTCGGCGGCGGTCTCCAAAAAACCAACGAACATCCCCACCAAACCAGACCGATGGAGAAGCCAGACCCCTCCCTGCTATGCGTGTGTGTGTGTGTGTGTGTGCGCCTGCCCAGCAATCCACTCAATCCGTTTCCGTTTCCTGTTTCCGTTCCCGTTACCGTTCCCGCTCTTTGTTCCTGTTCCTGTTCCTGTTGCGTTCCTCGAATCTTTGTTTGTTTGTTTTCCCTTCTCGCTGTATGGACACACTGGTTGGGCTGATGGATTTCCCACGGCTAGGATCTGTCCATTTGTGGCATGGAAATCCCTGTCTAATCAGTGTGATAACAATCCCGGCTTGGTAGTCCCTCTTCTCACTCACTCTGTAGTCCTGGCTCTGCTTTCCACTACCTCTTTTTTTGTGGCCGAACCCAATCCCGAAACCTTGTGGCTCTTTTTTTAGACGTTGTTTGTTCTGGTTGTCGTTCTCGTTGTTGTTGTTGTTGTTGCTGCTGCTGTTGTTGTTCGTGCTCGTTGTGTTCTATCTTTCAATTTCCAACCAATGATTGTAGGACTGTATCTGTAGCCGCTGTGCCTCTGCCTCCTGACTATGCCTCTGCCTCCTGACTATGCCTCTGCCTCCTGACTGCCTCTGTGCCTGTGCCTCTGCCGCTGTTAATTAACCCTCAACAATGTAGTACATGAGCGCTCTTTAACCCAACTGATTGTTTGTTTCTATTTCTGTTACTGTTAACTTATGCTTCATTGCTTACTCGTTCCTGTTGCACCACACCCCACACCCCGCCACTCACTCTTTCATTCGCCTGTGGAGCCCACAACTAATCTGAGATTCTCTCTAATCTGCAGCTTCACCCGGAGCCGATGGACAGCCGGGCACAGCCGGTGCCGTCAAGACCTCCACAGCCTCAATTACCCTCAAGTCGGCCACTCTGCCGCGCCGCAAGATCAATGCCAAATCGGAGGTGCAGCTGGAGATCAAGCCGCGCATACCAGAGCAGGCACCGCAGCCGGCCATGCGCTTCAGCACCGAGATGCAGCATCCGGTGGCCGATTTGCGCAGTGCCCCGCCGCGCGAAGGACCCATACCGTACAGCCCCATCAAGACGACGCTGCAGGCGCGAGCGACCAGTCTGGAGCCCAAAGAGCATGTCATCACCATCCAGCGACCACCCACGCAGCATGCCTACGGACGCACCAGCTCCAACACAACAACGCGGTAAGCAGGAGGAAGCAGTTGCCATGAATATTCGAAAGATGCTATAAAAGTATTTGCATGTCTTACAACCTCTTGCAGTTCCGGCTCACTGTCACGCCAGTCGACGGTTGAATCCGAATCGGAAGCGACCACCACTACGGCCACAAATATGTCACAGGCAACCGTAACAGGACTGGGCACCTCCCAGCCCATCAAGAAGAGTCCACGTGAATTTATCATACCGATTGCCGTCGAGGGCGGTGGCTTCATCACGCCCCGGGAGCGCAGCATCGAGCCATCCGAATCGAGTCATACCACCGCCTCCAGTCGGTCCACCTTTAGCCGACTGCGTCCGTCGCGTCGCATTGGGTAAAAGTTTTGCCATCAAACCTTGGGTGCAACTTGCGCTTGAATGAATTCAATTTTGCACACAGCTCCCTGCTCAGCGAGGCCGGCTTCGATGAGGGTTCGCCATTCCAGAAGATGCGCACCACCTCGACAACACGTGACGGCACCGGGGCCGGGGCCGATGAGGAGGCACGCTTCACCCCACACCGACTCAGGTTTGCCAGCATCCTTTTCGCTTAGTCTAAACCAAAGGTTGTGCCCCAATCGCCCAATCCCCCCACGGCATGAATACGTAACTGGATTGCCGGATTGAATCAGTCAGCCTTCCCTCCTCTCCACCTCCACTCCTCTTTGCACTACCCTCTGCTCCCTGACTGCTTTTTGATTCAGTTATTTTCATCATCTTACCATCTCTCTTTGTGACACACCCGCAGAAGCTCAAGACCTGTCAAGAAAATTAGTCAGGACAATGACTCGCAAAGCTCTAACGAAGAGGATGATGACGACGATGATGGCTTTGAGATACTCACGGCGGAGAATCTGTTCTCGACACTGCTGCAGCGGGTAAGACTAAGACATGGCTTTAATATACATTACTTTACGTCTCTAGACGCTGGACTACATACATTCTCGGAATATTGCAGGTGCGAAACTTAACGAATCGCCTCAACGTCAACAGCGACCTGACAGTCGGTTTCCCCAGCCATTCTAGTCGACTGCTCACGGACATCTCGCGGCAGGCACAGAGCCACAGTCCATTCTGGAGCCAGGGAGTCTCACCCTTTGCCAGGTGAGTGCCGTCCGGTTGAGAGGGTGGTGTGCTGCACAAGTGGAGTGGCATCCAAAGTTGATTGCCACCCATCCAGCCAGCCAGACATTCAGACATTCGGACAGACAGTCCGTCTGTCAATCAGTGTGTCAGTCAGACGTGCAGCTTATGCAAACGTGTCCCAGCGTGGCTGCAGTTAATAATTTCATTACATTACCTTCCGTTGGAGTAGTCACAGTCGAAAGAGATTTGATTAAGAGTCCACTCCTGCGGCAGTACTCCAGCGGACACCACGACCATGACCCATGGAAAGGATGGGATCCTGTTCAGCTTGCTCTACCCATTTGGATTAGTGCTTTTACACCACTCAAACATTGCTAATTTTGTTATCCATTTCTTACATGCTGCCTTGCCACTTGCCTCCCATCTAACAATAACAAATCCAACATCCACCAATCAATGCTTTAACCAATCATTCGCGAAGCGTGCATAGATCTCAAGTTAGTTATACGAGTAGCTATAGCGAAACGGTCGAGAAGAAGCAAGTGTAAGTACCACCAGAACACGAACCCTATGCTGGCAGCTACTACAGTGCGTTATAGAACCCAAAATACGGGTTAAAGTGTAAGTACACTCAGAGAAAAAGACACACCCATAAATATTTAAAAAAGGTATTCAGTTTTTGAATACGCTAAATGGAATAAACATGCAATATGAATAAAAAACACTTTCAAATAAATATAATATAGTATATTCCATTTGAAGAAAATATTATGCATATATTTAATTTAAATATGAAATATATTTATTTTAAATATGAAATATATCTATTCTAAATATAAAAATATTTAATTTAAATATGAAATATATTTATCGTCGCCCGATATTTTGTTCAAAGCATACAGTGTCGGACTTAAGTGTTTTAAGAGCTTTTCCATCACATTTTTCAAAAGAAAAATAATTTTATCCGATAAATTGATCAATTTTCTATAAGATTGGCTAATTTTTATAAGCGTGACACTATTGCATTATTTTGTACAATTTTTTAAACGAAAAATGGCCTAAAATTTATCCTAGAAAAGTGTTGTATGTGGGCGAAAATCAAATGTCTGACCGCCAAAAAGTTGCTATGCGTAAATTCTAGATAAATCGCATTCCATCGGAGGTATTTTGTGAGCAAACGAGACGAGGGTCCGAAGGTATATTCGTATTAGAAATCGAATTGTAAATATTAAAACTCCAGTGTTTTTTTCTCTGGGTGTAATTGCTGGTAATTCTGATGTCTATGGATCGTGTTATTATTATTATTGTGAAACGCACTGTAGGATGCCGCCCAAATGCCATCTCCTGCTCTACACCATTAATCCGCAATCCATACAAAATAATATTTGGCTGTTGTCACACCTGCTCCTGCTTTCAGGTGCGGGGAGCGCTGGCTGGGGGCCTTGAACATTACGGCGGGACGGCTACGCCGGTGGCTGGTCTCGTGGCCGGGCGGCCACAAATGCTGCCTGTAAGTTGGTCCATCCCATGTAATGTGCAAGTCCCTCGGCTGTACGTTCGTCTCGACTGTGTCGTCCTCTAGGTGGGAAGAAGGGGGTCTTAGTGCACCTGTTTGACATTCGTTTTCTCTCTTCCCCAACAGCCGGCTGAACAGTGGCAGCAACAGCGGAGGATTGGGTGCCCCCTGGCGGCACAGCATGTCCCGGGACCTGGGCAGCGACATGGAATCGATGTTCTCGCGCACCGGCGCCACGTTGCCAAGAGGTGAATATCACAGATTAAAGAGTAAATACCTAGATCAGTAGTGGAGACAGTCGCAACAGGAAAAGTAAACCGAAAAACAGAAAAAAGAAAAATAAAAAATAAAATCAGAATTCTGATTCAGAAACTGGCTGTCCAGACATCAGACAAAATCTATAGAAAATGTTCTGCTACGTAAATAAGAGTTTATTTCAATTTCAATCTACCTATGCCTACATCTACAATATATCTATATCTACATTTACATATTCGTATATTAAACATATATTTCTAGTAGTTTTTTGATGTTTGCTAAACGAAAAAAATTGAATACAGATCAAGTGAAAATTACCTTATCTCTATATAGTCTAAACCGTAAATCGTAAAACAGTACCATATATTGTGCAGCCTGAAATCCCCTCAAAACCAGTTAAAAAAAAAAAAAAAAAAAAACAACAGCAACAGCAATGAAACACACACAAAACCAGCAACAAACAAACAACACAATAATTATTAATTAAGTGTCTACTGTAATTATCAAGTGAAAATGCCAATTAATACTTAAACAATGACAAAACTTTAATTCTGTTGAAAATGATATGAATATATACACCACATATATATTTATTATTTTTTTTTTTAGTTTCTGTTTTGTGTGCGCGCACAGTTTTTAATAGCATAATTCTACTATATTCACTCTACTATATATCTATCTATCTATCAATCTATCGCTCTATCCAGTGAAATCTATCTTTATCTATATCTCTATCTGCTGTCTGTCCTAGAGCACAAGTCTTTTTTTGTTATTAACCCCTAATGCCGCTGATGCTTTTCGAACGATTGGTTTCTGTGTAGCCCACAATTACATACCCGTACTCGTATTTATTGCTCAACAAGAACCGAACCAAAACCCCCCCAAGACGTGCCCCTAATCGTTCTCTTCTCCTAACTTTTGCACCACTTATGATTTGCCCTACCCGCCCGCCCCCACCGTTTATGATTTGCCTTTCAACGATTATTATTATTATTATGTACCGCTCTCTCATGCAATGATGATGAAAATGAAGCTACAAACAAACTACAAACTATTCAAAGAAAAGAAACAAATTTGTTAAGTCAATAATGTGAAATGAAATCGTATTCAAAGTTCTGTATACCTGTTAGATACATACAAACATAGAATATATTGATACGCTCAAGGATGTACGTATACCCGATATCCTCTGTAGAGAAATGTACGAAGTGTCCCCCTCCATCAGACCCAAATGTTATTCGAAGGGAAGGAAATTGTTAATGGATGGATGGATGATGATGATGATGATTCGAGGAAATTGTACTTAATCTTAACGACCATCAAATAAACTAAAGCAAATGAAACAACAAAACACCTAATAAATTTACTACATTTTGCAGTGAGAACCATCTAGATGACAATAAAGATTGCAACAACAAAAAAACCAAAACAAAAATCTTATAAAACAAAACAAAATGATTGTTGTTTTTTTTTTTTTTTTTCGTTGTTATTATTGGATTTGTATGTGTGGTGTGGACCACAGAGATTTTGTTTTCGCAACCAAAAGAATTTTGATACTCTCGTATATTTCCTTTGGAAAATTGATTGTTGTACAGTTTTTTTCTTATGCAAATGGCCCCGCTACCTTAAATTTGTTTTAGTTTTACCAGTTATATATATACTCGTACTCCTACTCCTATCATACACCCCTCAAAAAAAAAAAACAACAAGCAAACTAGAAACTAGAAACTTTTCTAATGCGCTAACCCCACAAAAAACACACAAAAAAAAAAAAAAATAATAAAATCGAAAACCAAAAACCAAAAACCAAAAACGAAAATCCAAGTTTCAAGTTGAGTTTCCCAAAGTTTTCTTCTTCGTTTTTAATGTGTTTTTTTATTAGTTACAAACAAGATTAAAACCAAAAATTAAGAAACCGAAATTAAACCAAAAACAATTTGTGTTGTACAAGAAAATTAATTTGTTTAACATCACTAAGCTCACACGCACACACACACATACACACCCGCCCATACTACAACCACATGCGCACCAAAAGCCAAAAACCACTCAAAAAGCTTCTCAATGTAGTCAACACTGTCCACCTGTCCACGCTGTTAAAAACCGCCAACAAGCCAACAAGCCAACAAGCTGCTAGACCAAAAACCAACCACTAACTTGGCTCTAAAACAAAAAAAGAAACCAAAAACAAATTTCTGAGTTCTGGGCTTTTTTTTCCAATATGTAAATAATAATCGATGTGAAACAGAGCGCCATGAAAAACGATCTTGAAAATACAAATAAAATATAAAAAAAAAAAAATAACAATCGTTGTAATCAACAAATGTCGAAGAAAAAATGTCCAAAACTTTGAATACGATAATACTGTACAGAATTGAAAATGATCTCAGCTACTAATCGAACTTGTTTCGTTCATCATCATTCCGTAGAACCAATCCTAGCCCTAACCCACCAACCCACCCAATTCATGATCATCCAACCAGCCTTAGCCCTTAGGCGATGCAGATCGTAACCGTAGAACTGTACCGCTGTACTGCTGTATCTCTTAGAGCGCCGCATAAAACAACCTAATTATTTTGAGTGATAATTTTATTATTGGCCGTTTACACACAATTTCGTACTTACTTTCGTTTGCAGTTGGTTTAACTACTTTAACTACTACCACGCCCACAAAGCATGTTATAACCATTAACCAGAGTCCGTTCAGTACCGTCACCACCGCCACTGCCACTGCCACAGCCACTGCCACCAAAACGCATCCCGCCATAATTGCCACAACGGTTGCCGTTGCCGTGGCCGGGGGGCCGGGCCCAGTACTCCGTCGAAGCTAACCATAACCACCACCACCTCCAGCAACAACTGCGGCGGCAGCAACCGGCAGCAGCAAATCAGACAAGCAGCCACCACCATCCAGGCCACCATCCAAGCAACAGCCACTGCAACACCCCAGCGGGCCAAAGCCATCAGCAGCAGCAGCACCAGCAGCACCACTAGCACCATCATCCGCAGTCCCATTACCACCAACGCCAACGCCACCGCCACAGCAACCACAAGAAGCCCCAAGAAGCCATAAAGCTATGGCAACAGCACAGCACAGCCCTGCTCTGCTCTGCCAATTGCCGGCGCTGTGGGTGGACACAGTGGGTGGGTGGCTGTGGGTGGGTGGATGGGTGTTTGTGGGTGCAGCTGTAGAGAGCTTTGCAGTGGGCCTGACCTGACCTGGCAAAAATTGTTCAAACTCTTTTATGTTTCCCAATTCGATTTACACATTTGTTTATTGTTTAACAAAATTGTTTGTATTTCATTTTGGAGAGCCAACGGCATAGGGAAAACTTTTAATTAAAGTGCCGAATGGCAGCAATCGATTGTGAATTGTATTATATTTTTGGATCAAATTTGAACAATTTGATTTTGTCACCTATCGACTCATTCCAGTTTCATAATGTAGACACGCGACACTTTGTGATTTATTTTCTTTAACTAATGTATAATTTTAAATTTTAGACAATCATTTGAGGCACTGCTCCAGAGAGCAGGGCCCACATTCCAGTCATTTACTCGACCTAACTGAATCCAACTCAAGAAAAGCATTCCAGAGCTTCAAGCCTACCAATTAAGCCATTATACTAAAAAAAAACTAAACACCTAAACACTTACACACCCAGAAACATTCCAAACAACATATGAAACTATTTTTATACACACCGAAATAAAACATGAAATTCAAATTGTTGAGCATTTGTTGTTATTGCCCAGCTTCTGTTCCGTATGTGTCCTGCACGTGTCCTAATCCTTGTTGTAATTCGTTGATATCCGTTAACTCTCCTCCTGCAAGTTTGTTTGTTCTTTGTTCGAATCTAGTCCGCCGATAAAGAGTTCTTTTGGTTGCCAAAACAAGACACAAAACGTTTACAGATCACTGGGCTTCCGAACCGCTGGAGCAGTCAGTCGATGTAAGTCGATGGATGCACTGTAAGTAGTCCCCTAACACTCGATATCCATCACCCGGCAAGTAAGTGAAGCACTAATCGAAGCCACTAAATCGTTCTCTCAGTCTGCCGCCGGACAAGTGCCATCGATGTTCATCTATGTCCCTTCCACTCTTTCAATCTCCCCACAGGTCACCACCAGGGCAAGGGCAGCTCCAGCAAGCCCAGCTCGGCGCCAGTCCCATGTGGAGAAGACCGCCCCAACAGCAGCGACAACCGCAGCGGCAGCCGGCACCTCTGAGGAGCCTCTGGACCTGGCCGACCTGGATCTCTCGCGTCTGCGGCTCAGCAAGAAGGATCTCGAAACGCTGTCCAGCATCACGCCGGGACTGCCCAAGTGCTTTCAGGAGCAGCTGCTGGCCAAGCTGCCGCCCACCCAGGCCCGCAAACTGTCCCGCACCCTGAGCGTGCAGACCAGTGCCCCCAGCAGCGCCAACACCCCGAAGCCCTACAAGCGCAGTCAGAGCGGCGGCCGCGGCTACTTGCCGGATCAGCCGGAGGAGGAGTACAAGCCCAAGCCCCTCACAGATGCACCCAAGACAACGGCGGCCAGTACGGCCATCTATCGACGCAGTCTGAGCCGCAGCCAGGCTCTGACCCAGACCCAGACACAGCCCAATCAGGAGGGGACAACTGTAGTACAGCCTGCAACGACGACGACTACGACCAGCAAGAGTCGCAGCAGCAGCGTATGTCGGGATGACTACGGCAAGTCCTCGCTCTGCAGCAGCACCTACACCAGCGACATCAGTGACAAATACAAGTACTACTCCCCCTACTTGAGCAAGTCCAGCAATGGAGCGACAACGACGACGACGACGAAGGAGGTGCCGGAAAAGCGTTATAGCGCTGGCCTGGGGCGTCCGCCAAGCGGCTGCCTGTCGCCACCGCCGAACGGTGCATTGCCGCCGAGCGTGCCACCGGGCGAGGGCAGTAGTTCCCTGCGCGGACGCTCCTCGCAGCGCCGAATCTCACGTTTTCTGCGGCCCGACTTCTTCGACGATCCGCGCGACCGCGATCGCGACACGCAGAACATGCTGCGGGACATACGCGAGAAATCCAGCGATCGAATGGAGCAGGCGGATCTGCGTCGACGCAAGCACAGTCTGCCCAACGTGGAGCAAGCCGATGAGGTTCCCACACTGGAGCCAGGACCAGTCAGGTCATCGATGCGGCACACGCGCAACAAGAGCATGGAACTTTTCCCAGATGCACCCGAAGCCATCCAACAGACAGGGCAGACAGCACAGGATTCTTCAGGCAAGCGCTCGGGACTCCGACAACGAAGTGTGTCCAGGCCACGCGAGCTGGAAACCGATCTGGACAAGCATGAGCTGGCGGACAAGATTCTGCAAGAGCTGCAGCTTCTTTCCGCCGTGCGCACCCAGCACGAGCAAGGGCAGATTCCCGATGGAGAGACTGACAAGACAGAGGAGACCTCAACCATCCGCAAGGTGAAGAAGGTGAAGCCCAAGGATGTCGCCTCTAGTGAGGCGGAGGCCACCAAGCTCTCAACGACGACAACAACAACAACCACCACGCTGGTACGCAAAGTCAAGAAGGTGTCCAGGAAGGCAGACGAACCGAAGACGCCCAGTGCGGAGACAGCTCCCACAGAGATGCCAGTGCCTGCCTCTACGCCCAAGGAGACCCGGCTGAAGCGCCCCAAGTCCTACCCCATGAAAGACCTCGGTCTGAGCCTCAAGTCTGGAACGGAGCTGCCCGAACCCTCGGCCTCTGCCTCGGCCCTGCCCAGTAAGCTTCCGAGCAAGCTGCCATCAGCCGTGGGCAACGACTCTCAGGCTGGGGAGAATGCGCCACGGGAGAGCCGCCTGATGCGTCCCAAGAGCTATCCGGCCACCAAGCTGGCCACGCCCAAAGAATTGCGTAAAGTCACACGGAGTGGGGTGGCCATTCCCACCATTGCGGAGTCGACTCCAATTGCCTCGGCAGATCTCTCTGCCACTGGCACTCCCGTCAGCTCCAAGTCCACGTCGGAAGAGAAATCTCTTTCGGCCACGCCCACCGGCACCATGAGTAACGTGACCGATACCAAGGACACGGCCTCTTCCTCAAGCGACTCGCGTCCGACTACTATCAAGAAGATCATCAAAGTGTCCAAGAAATCCAAGCTGGTGCCACCAACGCCAGTGACGCCTACCACGTCGCCCTCAGCCACAACAACCACAAACACCACGGCCACAACAACACCTGCAGACAGCTCCAAGGAGTCGAGTCCCGTGATCAAATCGAAGGAGAAGTCGCCGGAGAAGAAGCCCAGCAAGGGCCTGCTCTACGCCCTGGGCCAGAAGTTCGAGAAGCTGCGTGACTCGGCCATGAGCAAGGACAGGAAGACGGCCACATCCGGAGGGACGACAGCCTTGGCCTGCACCCAGAAGCAGGGCTCGCCCGAGGAGCGCAGCTCCCCCGAAAAGGCCACGATACTGCGCAAGAAGAAGTCTCTGGAGGCAGAGAAATCCATCGAGCTGCCAGCCGAAGACAAGCGAGTGGACAAAAGGTCCCGCTTCGACAGCATGCTGCGCTCGCTGAGGGAGCGTTCTGTGCCTCGCTCCCAATCCAGCTCAAGGGCGAGTCCCAAGCGAGCCGCCAGCGTGGAAGAGCTGCATGCAGGAGGCGGCACAGACGTGGCCACCGGGAAGCAGAGTGGAGCCGTTAACAAGATGTTCGGTGGACTGCTGCGACGCTTCGATCGGGAGAGCAGCGAACAGAGGCGTGTGCGGAGCACTCGATCCACCAGCAACATTGAGCGACAGGTGCGCGAGGAGCAGGATCCTTTGCTGCCGACATCGCCCATCTACCAGAACGTGGTGAAGGCCAAGCCAATTGCCCCGGCCGCCACCGAAGAGAACTGCAACTGCGAGACGGCCTGTCCGGACTGCAGACAGAACCAGGGACAGACCATGAAGCCGACCAGCGGCAACAGCAGCACCACCCCGAGCATCAAGGAGAAACGCAAAGGTCTGATGTTGGATTTGGCCAGTGCCCAGGCGGCCAGTGGTGCGAGTGGTGCGGCCAGCGCCGTGACTACAGCCACCACAACCACAAGTGGCAGCAGCTACCGCGGATCCAAGACCAATCCGGCGCTGATCAATGGCAACGGCGGGATGGGACTGTACTCGAACCTGCCGCCGTATCCGGGGGCCGTGAAGAGCGCCTCCTCGAACAACAGCTCCAGCCAGCAGTCCGTGGAGAATGCCACCAACAACAACTCCACGAACACGAACAACAACTGCAGCTCGCAGACGTCGGGGTATCGCACCTCGTCGGCGCATGAGATCAACCGGAACAATCCGCTGCTGACGCCCTCCTTCGAGAACATTGCCAACTACTCCTCTGACTCGCGCAGCTACCAGGATGACTGCGCCTCCACCTCGACGTTCCTGTCGCCCACCGAGGAGCCGGAGTTGTATTTTGACAACTGGTCGATCTGCTCCGAGGACAACTACATGCTGCACGCGACGCCCTCGCCCACAGTGTCGCGCCTGTCGCGGGCCTCGCTTTCGTCGCCCACGCGCTGCTCGGAGAGCTCCGATCCCAACGAGAGCGTCATCGATCGCATCAAGCGGCGTAGCTTCTACAGCCGCTTCAACGAGCAGAAGAAGCCGCGTCGCACCAGCAGCATCGTGGGTCCCTCGGCGGTGCGCGACTACTACAGGGAACAGCAGGCGGCGGTCAAGGCTCGCTCCAGCCACAAGTTGCATGTGGCGGAGGTGGAGCCACGTGCCCACTCCCCGGACATTGCCCAGCAGTTCTTCAGGCCCCTGAAGCTGAGCCCAGTGGGCACGGAGCTAAAGCCTCCCATGTACCGCTCGCCGTTGGACTACTCCACCTCGTCGTCGGGTGGGGCCACGAGCAAGCCGCGCAAGAGCCTCAACGACATACGCAACACCTCGCCCTCGTTCCTCAGCAAGCGGTACGAGGTACACGACTACAGCTCCGTGCCCATGCGATACAAGAGCTCCTCCAGCTCGAGTCCCAGCAACGGAGCCATCGCCAGTGGCTACTACAATACGTACAATCCCAAGCGGCGCTCCTCCTACACCCTGAACGGCAGCCTGCCCACGGCCAGCAACAGCAGTGCGGCCGGCAGCAGCCACCTGGATGGATATGCCACACTAGGGCGACGCTCCATCCGGCCCTACGATCATCGGACGATGTCGCTGCTGGAGCCACCAACAACCAGCAGCAGCAGTGCTGCCGGTAGCAGCGCCTACCAGAGAAGGGAAGCACGCACACCGGTGCGGGACTACACCTCCAGCATTTCACGGTGAGTCGAACTCTACATCCATTTCCAACTGTTCCTCGTTGACGCTTAGACTATTGTAGGTCCGGATCGCGTTACCGCACTTCTTCGGCTACGCGCAGTCCGACAAACATTTGATGTACCACACCGCAGAATGGCTTCTGCATCTTCTGCTATTACTCCAAACGGAAAAAGGCCAGCCCCGGCCAACAGGGGAACGGGCACGGACATGGCCAGGCCATGAGCACGCCGGCCAACACAACTGCCTCCTCGTCGGTATCGGCCTCATCCTCGCGCGCCAGCAGTGGCGGCAACAAGAAACAACAACAGCTCCAGCTACAGCCTGCCCAGAGCCAGACCCAGTCTGCCCATCATCACCACCATAATCCCCATAATGAGCACAACAAGTTCTAGACTCTGGACTCCCAGTTCCCAGCATCCATTTAATTGTAGAGAATTTTTGATAATTTTTTGATATAGCCAAAGTTATAATCTAGAGTGCAGTGCCACCTTTGGACGCTGCTATTAGTCGTAGGTTTGTTGTAGTTCGGATATAGCGGAGTTTCAGCAATAGATCGTGTATGCGATTATATACGATTTTCAAATGATTGTGCCTTGGTTCCTCGACGGTTTTAGATTTAGCCATAGCCGTATAACGTTGATTTTAACTGTAAGTGTGAATGAGAGACAAAGATACAGAGATACTCGTACTCGTACTCGTACAGAGAGGAAGAGAAGGATGGAGGATATGTTTCACAAATATATATTGTACATGTATTTTCTATGCTATTTTTGTGGAGGATCTGAGTGTAAGCCTCGCGCCGAAAATGCGTTAAAATTTCTACAAAATAATTTTAACACCAATTTTTTGCATTATACAGAACGAACTGATTATGGATGGTTTTCGAGATTTGAATAGAGTTTAATTGGTGGATAGAAGCTTTCGTTTGCTAGGTCTATTGATGTTATTGCGAAATAATAGAAAATATGCAAACTGTGAGCGAAAGCGGAAGCGGAAACGGAAACGGAGAGCGTACAGTAAAAAGTAGTTACAAATCAAACAATAAGCGAATTTAAAACAGAAAAACATAAAATCTTTAGCTCGTTTTGGGTAGGAATCCGAATTCGAATGCGAATTGGAAGTGTTCAAATTGTAATTAGATTAGGGCGTGAGAGAACGAACAGAACATCGTTTTCTAAAAATAAATAATAAAAACTGAATTACAAATAGAATTGCATTCATTATTATTCTCCGGCGTTCCCATCTGTGGGGATAATCAGCTCTGCTTCTGCAGCTTGTAGGTGGGCATAAAGGGTATGTAGTAGGTCCACTTCCAGCTGCGAATGGCATCCATGCCATAGGGAAAGTCGTAGTCCGTGGCCGTGCCGTCGTTGATGTTGTCATCGCCGAGCGGCATTTCGTTGGCCCACTCGATGAGGCCGCGCTCGGTGGGCGTGCCAGGTATCACGTTGTCCAGCAGGCAGCCCAGGACACCGCCCACCAATATGGTCGTGCCGAGCAGCACTGATAGTGTGGAGTCGACCGTCTCGTTGCCCGTGTCAATGGCGCCGGGATGATCCTGCATCCAGCGACAGAGAACCATCGGAAAGAATATGGACAGGCCAAGGATGTACAGGTTCCTCGACGATCGCAGATCCACATACTGCAGCGTGGATAGGCCGAAGGCAATGATCATGCCGAACATCACGCAGAATATTCCGCCCACCACCGAATCGGGAATGAGAATGAAGATGGCCCCAAACTTGCCAATCACCCCTTGGAGGACCATTATCAGAGCCGCCCACTGGATGACGCGACGCGAACCAATCTGAAAAGCAGATGAATCCATCAGTGGAGAAGTCAACCATCAAAAAGCATCGCTGTACCAACCTTAGTGACTCCGATGGCGCCGACATTCTCTCCGAACGTGTTCGTTCCATTGCCAGCACCCCAGAGTCCGGCGAGGACAGTGCCTAGTCCCTCAGTGCCGATGCCTCGATTGATGGCATGGAGCGGAGGCGAGTGGGCGCCCGACATCTGCGATACAGTCGGGTAATAGCTCAGCGATTCCACCGTACAGGCCAGCACGCCGGCCAGCATCCCCAGAACCCCTGACAGCGTGACCGATGGCCAGCCGAACTGACCCGGATACGGCACGTAGAACCACTTGGCGCTGATCAGGACATTCAGACGGACATCTGTGCGTGAGGGATGCGACGGTGGGAAGACATCGGTGGCTGTCAGGATGCCGCACAGGCCCCACATGATCATGATGGTCAGCAGCACTGGGAACAGGCGAAACAGCTGGAACTGGCGCACCTCGAAGCCGTGACCCTTGCGGTAGGCCACCACCGGCACGGACACATTGGACATTATCTGCGAGAAGAGCGTCAGCATGGCCGTGGTGCTGCATAGATTATGGATAGGTGAGTGGGAGAAAGGCAAACATCTCGGAATACTCACCCCACGGCTATGCCCCAGTGCTTGGAAGCCGTGTCCGCCGCATGCTCGAACAGCGTCAGTCCCACCAGCGACACAGTGGGCACAATTGTCAGCGGCGTGACGTACTTGAGGATCTTGCCCACCAGCCCCGTGTAGCCCAGGATGACTTGAACCATGGCGGACACAGCGATGGCGCCTGATAGCTCCCGCATACGCACTTGCCACAGCTCCTGCCGCTCGTCATCGGCCATGGCATCCATCTCGGCCTGGGGAGGACACTTCCACTGGGGCAGGGCGAGAATGGCGAGCGTCGGCACCAGAAACGAGATGGTTCCGCCCTGAACAATGGGCAGACGGACGCCCCACGTGGCCTGGAAGTAGGTCACAATGCCGGTGACGAATATCATGGTGGATATGATGATGCCCCGATTGGCATCCTCGTCGGACATGCACAGCGCCGGCGTCAGTATGAACGGGATGGAGACAATGGCCCCGATCATGGTCAGATAGTGCTGGAATGCGAGGAATATGCTCAGATACCAGGGCGGGTTGTCGTTGATGGCATACAGCAGCTGGGGCTTTTGCCTCTCGGCATGTGTGGGTGTGGGTGTGGATGTGGCTGTGGCTGTAGCTCCCACCGGAGGCGCACGATTGTGCGGCGATCGATTGTGCGCATCCCCCTGCAAATGAATGTAATCACATACTATAATTATATTTTATTAATGCAAATATATATTTACTTATGTTAATTAGTCATTTCTGCTAGGGAGTACCAGCATCTACCAGGCAATTTCGATTTTATACTCTCGTATACTCGCCGGGTAATCGCAGAGTGTGGAAGTTTTACTGTTTTATTTATGAGAATTACAATTAAATTCTTGCATTCATTTACATAACTTTATGGCTCAAAAGAGTCCCCCCAGTGGCGGTGGGGAGCCACCCCTTTCATCGTAGCCCGTGTTTGATTGACAGCTCCGCTCGCCAATCGTGATTAATTGAGCGTGAGTATCAGTCTACGGTCCATGGGATGCTGAATGCCTAATGCTGAATGCTGGTTTGTTCTACCATCTACCCAGATTGTTTTAATCAGGCCATAAATTAATGGCTGATTAGTTGGAATAGTTGATAAATCAGCACACTGTCAATTTCCTACATTGTTTACCGAGAGACCTGCTCAAAAATATGACAAATTACAATGGAATATTACTTGAACCCTACTTTCGTACTGCAACCATTAACAAATAGTTTTGAATGATCTGTTAATTGCTTGGTGTTATATTCTCGTGCAGTGCCCCTCGATTTGGTGGGCAATGCCAATGGCAATCAGGCAACAATTGACTGAGCACAAAACAAAAACCGATAAATATCAGAGCAAAAGCTTCAGCAATTGAGAGCAAATATGCAGAGTCCACGGGACGGACGGCTAATCGCATTTTCTTATGTAAACCCACGCACACGTCAAATTGTTCTTGGTCGGTGCCGAAAACTCACAAAATTATTACTTACGGAGGCGCTATCCTCGACGGTAACATTGTTCAACTCCATAATCAGGCGATTTCACACCTTACGCCAGCCATAAACTATCAAGAAGAACGCACGGGGTAGCAGTAGGAACCTCTCTTAAGTGGTATCCCGCCTCGAAAATCGACAACTGCTCGCGACAGAGACCCGCGTCTTAATGCCTTGGCGGAATGGCGAAGATCTATCAGCAAGCTGTCGAATTTCTCTATCGAGTGCACAGTTGGATCGGAGAGTACAGCGAGCGCATTGCCGCCGATTGAACGCCTATAGAAAGCATCTGAGAGCAGCTGATTGCAGTGCATTCTCTCATCGGAGCTAAATTCTAAGAAAAATAAAAGGGAAATTCAGAAAAATCAGCTAGAGATTTTGTGGTCAAATTAATGAACTGAACTAAGAACTCAAACTCATCTATTCTACTTTCCGGAATTGAAAGATCAGATCAAGATTGTGGAGAACGACTCAGATAAGAAGCGGAAGAATGCCACGACGAAAAGACAAGCAGAGACAGCAAATGCTACCCTATAAAACATCCAAACCATGTCCTATAAAGATATCAACCCAAAAATTATCCAAGCTTGATAAAAATAAATTATCTTTCGTTTTCATTTTCAACTCGTTGGCCATGGCTGTAGCTTAAGACCAAAGTCAATGTTGCCCCTATGTAGTGCAAATTGTATAATTTTTAATTCTATTTTTTTATTTTAGAGTTGGCTTAGTTTTTTCCGAATCCATCCGAAAACAATTAGTAAATTGAGTAATGGGAAAGCTTCCAGTTGGAAGGAAGCTAACTTTTGAGCGGTATAGTATCCCCTTGACTTTGTACGTCAGTCTGATTTATTAGTGGTTTAATTTTACGTAAAATAGTGGTTTAATTTTGAAAAAATCCTCGTGTAATAGAAGTACACAAATGTACATTTTTGGTACAAAGATAAAGTTTTTCCCCATCTTGTTTTTGACCAATCGTTCCTATGGCAACTATATTATATCGTGGTCAGATACCACTGATTCCAACCAATAATCTTTTTATTTATAAAACAGGGCTATGTGCACAATTTTCTTGAGATAGGTGCACAACGGAGAGACTAGTTTGCATAGAATTATTCCTGATCAAGAAGATATATACTTTATGGCGTCGCATATGATTCCTTTGGTTCAGGACAAACATCTAACCAATTTATGAATACCTTCTTCAAGGGTATACAAATGTTCGCTTCAAAAATGCATGGCATACTTTTGGACTTAACAATGAAATTTGTTTCATTGTCAAACGACCTGGCCTGGTGCTACTTCGCTCGGTTCAGTATTAACCGATATGGAATTATGATTTTCTGGAAAAGGATCGATTTTTTTACTTCGATGCTAATACAAAAACAAAACACGTTTTTCTTTTTTTTTATATTTTTTGGGGGAAACAAAATTGATTTTGCGTTTTATTTCAATCGGAAAAGTAACGTTTACATTCTTCATCTGTAAATATTTAACTAAATCACTACGCACAGACATAGTTTAATACACATTAATTTACTTTTGGTGGTTTTTCTTGTGTGTGTTTGTGTGCTCTGTCAGGGTGCTGATATTTCCAATGCAAGTCACACGGTCCTCCTACTGTTCTTCTATGTTCTAACACACACGTGAATATTCTTCTAGAATCTGATGGATTGGATCTGTTTTGTATATAGTAGCATATAGTAAGCATTTATAAAAAAAGAGTACAGTGTATTCGGTACAGTATTCTCACATACATGCAGAGTAGGATATTTTTTGAATTGAAAGTCTCTCGTAATGCCCGGGAGAGTGCGTATGCATGTATGCACGAGTGTGACGATGTGTGGATGCAAATGTACCAGCTTATTCTTGAAGATCATTATCATAGGTTTTTTTTAACATTAATCGTTACGGTTCCTTTAAGTAAAGCACACCAAGTTCTGTTGCAGTCTCTCTCTTACAAATAAAACAACTAATGGCGTAAAACAAAAATTGTAGTGTCTGAGCAGTGGCAGGGCAAAAAGGTGGGAGGTGGGTGGCGGGAGGTGGGAGGTGGGATGGACACAGCTGCAGGGGAAATGCCATAACCTAGGGCATCACTATCATTTCCATTGGACAGCTAATCTTACTCCTCCTCGCCTTCAACGTCGCCATCGCCATCGCCGTCGACGTCGCCTTCCTCTTCCTCCTCCTCCTCCTCTTCCTTCTCCTGCCACACACTGCTCTCGTTCTCTGTATCACTCAGAATTTCAACCACTTCCTCCACGCCTTTGAGGACGCCCGACACTGGATCCAAGATGCAAGGGCCATTGTCGCTATCGTCTCCATCATCCGTCATTAGGTTCAGTTCCGGAACAATAGGACCATCCGTTCCCACCTGGACATTTGCTGTGGTTGTGGCTGCTGGCGCCGTGGAGACATCCATTGGGGGCAGCGTGGCAACAGGATTGAAAGGTGCATCCAGATCCTCCAGTCCGCGGGGCGGCTTCAATTTGGCCAGCTCCTCGCGCAAATGACGATAGTGTCGACGCAGAACCATAGAGTTAAACGATATGGTGCGGCTAGCCCGCTCTGTATACTGCGGCTTACTAAGCTCCTCAATCCAGCCCTCGATCTGTGTGCAGACCTCCTCGCGCTTCATCCAGAAATGTTTATGTATGACCTGCGAAAAGAGTTTAGGTACGGAAATTAGTTGAAAGTTGAAAGCTGAACAGAGATTTCCGCATTGCAGAGCCTTACGTCTTTGAAGCAGGGACTCGGATTGCGTATCTGTTCGAGCATGGCCCAGCGAACGCAAGCCTGATAGATGTTGCTATTGTACTCCCGCGACGAGTTGGTGCCACTAGGCGTGCCACGACTGCGCTCAAACCCGGGCTCATTGAAGTACGGCTCTGGGACTAGGATCAGCGATTGGATGGAGACGAGCACCTGCAGGAAACTGGAGGTCTGCGCATTCCACTTCTCCTCGGGCCGACCATGCCAGGTGTTCAGCACCGACAGACACACTTTGCCATCGTTGTAGAGATTGGGATTGAAACGCACCGAATGGCGGCCCGTGGTCTCCAAATTGATGAGCATGGGCAAATTGGGATAGTCTGGCGGAAAGAAGACATCGAACTCGAAGCATCCATTGGCATACGGTGTGTCCGATGGCCCAGTAATGAGCACCTACAAGGATCCATCATAATGAGTATTTTCTGATTGATTTCCGGAGGGGAATACACTCACCTTCATGACATCCAATCTGTCCGTATCACAGCGCACAAATACAGAGCTGCTATAGCTCAGAGGCAGGCTGGTGGACAGAGTGACCGCTTCTTGAGCCAGCCGCTTAACCCGCGACGGATGATAGCGATCGCCGGCCAGTCGCACCATTTTCTCAAAATGATGTGACACCACAAACCGAAAGCTATTGTTCTCCGACTCCACAATCATGTCGAACGTGTCGAACTGCCGCTTCTTCATCAGCTCCAAATAGCGCTGTTCGATCGACTTGCTCAGGGGACGTTCCAGCTGGCCGCTGCCATCCTCGCTGCTGCTCTGCATGTTGATCAGGGCATCGGCATCGGTGGTCTTCTGCACCAGCACGCTCGTCTCCTGTATGTCAGGTATGAGCAGTGCCAGTCCCTCGTCATCGCCATCGTCAATGTTGAATGTCAATTGCTGAGTCTGGCCCTTGATGTTCGACTTCTTGTTGACTCTGAAATGCGCGACGTTTAAGTATGGAATCGATTGGGGATTGATATACCACTCGTATTTTACTCACTTTAGACGCTTGGCATACGTGTCCACGCAGGTCTTCATGTTCGTCAGCAGCTCTGCGATGGGTGGTGTCCCCTCTCCGCAGGCGCTGGGCGCCGGCTGGAGCAGCGAGACGAGAGACTTGGACAGCGAGAGGGCGCGAAGCAGCTTCAGTATGGCACGATACAGCGGAATGTGTCGAGTTATGTCCAGAACGGAATCGTTGCGCAGATACGAGCTCAGGGCGGGAATCAAACAGGACTGCTGCAGCAGGGTCTGGAACAGAGCGGGCAGCTCCCCGGTCACATCGCGCACATCGTGATAGGCGAGTATGTCCTCGCCGCACATGTCGCTGGGTATACAGTCGCCCGGATTGATGTAACTGGCTAGCACTAACAGAAGCACGGTGACATGCTCCTCCTCACTCTTCTGGCGCAGCAGTGCCTGCTCCACGTTCCACGACTGTGTAGTGGAGCCAGTGCCGAAGCCCGTTCCCTTGGCCCAATACATGTGGCTCTTGTCATCCGAGGTGCCACTGGGCGTGGGCTCGTCCGCTCCACTGCTCTTGGCCCCAGCGGCGGTTCCATTTGTGGTTGTGCTTCCGTTTCCACCTCCGCTGGCACTGCCACTCGGCGAGGGCTGGCTGATCGGTGCTCCAATCCTGTTGTTGTGCGACTGATGCGAAAAGATGCCCAGACAATTGAGGACAAGGTGCATGGCCCCCACCTCAATGACCACGCGGCGGAGCAGCATTCCATCATCGGTGGACAACGGCACAGTGTCCAGCAACTGGCGGAAGACCTCAAAGGGCAGCGTGGGCAGCGAGGGTGCCAACGAGAGGCTATAGATGTCATCTAGGAGACGGAATGCGATTAGCATCCGGGATATTTCTCTGATTGAAAATATACTTACTGCCCTCGCCGTCGCCTGTAACGCCCAGAACCAAACGCAACAGGCACTGGGCCCGCAGCTTGTCCCTCAGCAGGACATCGGAGTAGGCAGGCAAACGAAGGAACAGTCCAAAGGCGGCCAGCGAATGCTGCGGCACTGAGCTGACGGGCGTCTGCTTGGCCACTGGCTCGCAAATGGTGTCCTCCAAATCCTCGTATATCTCATCGTTTGGCTCCAGCTTCACCCAGTCCGCCAGTGGGGGACTCTTCTCCTTTTCGGTGACCACCATTACGGTCTTGCGGCCTGAATGCTCCGGATACACAGTGGGCAGATAGTGGGCCAGCAGCGAGAGGCCACCATTGCTGGAGAAGCGTTGCAGTGGCGATGGCAGCGGCTCTGTGCAGGCTGCCTTTGCCTTCTTGTCATCGATGGCCTCGTCTCCATGCTGGAGGGGCACCAGATCCAGGGTCAGACACGGTATGGCCAGCGACTGGCCTGCCGCCTCTAGTGTGGCCAGCACCTGGGAGATTGTGGCATCACCAGAGAGCACTACGTTGGGATAGTCCGCAACGACCAGCTGATTTTTTTTTGACCAATTCGATTGAAGCAGAAACTCCTCGACATTGAAGACATCTACAGACGAAAATAGACCATTAAAAACACGTTCAAAAGGTGACCAGAATTGGAGACTTACTCGAAGTCGTGCTGGTTGTCTGCGTCTCCTTGTCCTTGTTAACGGCCAGCAGGTTTTTGGCATCCTTGATGCGTTTGTCCTTGGCCGCCACAGCGGCACCCACGCTCAGGAACTCCAGGCTGCTGAGATCCACATTGCTCAGGTTGATATAGCAATTCTTGTCCCAGTTCTTGTCCTGTTTGGGATTGATGAATTTGGAACTTGCAGCGGCTCCTGCGGCACCCGTGCCACCACTACCACTTCCATTGACACTGCCTGAGGGCTCGCTAGCGCGCGGATCTGTTGATGGATTGTAAACTAAGTTACTATAAGCTAGAGGGGGGCAGGGCAGGGCATACAATAATAAATAAAAACATAATTAATCAAATAACATCAAAGCAAAAGAGATTCTGTTTCAGGGCCAGGACCTACCGCTAACGCAATTCATGAGAATCTCCTGGCACGTCGTGCTCGTGGTCACATTGAAGAGCATATAGTGGGCACTGCTGCGCTTGGCCGGATGATTGTTGACTGCCGCCACCGGCAGGCTGGTGCTGCTGACGCAGTTCGAGGCCGCAGAGCCAGACCCAGACCCACCGCCACCCATAATGGCGGACAGCGTGTCCCGGCGCTGCAGTGGATGCTGACTGCGAACGGCGACGGTGATGTGCTCGTTCTCCAGCAGCAGCTGCAGCACCAGTTGCCGCGTGAATCCCGAGATGGTGGGGCGAGTGCCCTGGACAGATCGCAGCGGCTTGCAGATGATGGCGCCGATGAGGAGGGAGGTGAGCACTTCCTGGTTCTCTGGATGGCAGGCACTCACGCGCGTCAGAAAATTGATGGTGGAGCGCTCCAGGCGAATGAAGGACTGCTGCATGGGCAGCGTCTTGCTGAACTGCGACGAGTGTGTGTGGCACAAGAGCTGCAGCAGCGGCTTCCAGAACACAGAGCCCTGCATCGTACCCAGCCAGTTCCGCATGGGTCCCTCCGCGCAGCACTCGGCGAAAAAGTCCAGCACTTTGGGCACAACCGAGCTGCTCAGCAGCGGAGTGTTAAGATGGGAGGGGCTGGCACTTGTGGGCGCCTCCGCCTTGTCAAAGTCCGTGAGGGACGACGAGCCCTGCTGGCCATCAGTTGGGACCGCTGCCTGAGCTGGAGCTGGAGCTGAAGCTGCAGCTAGGGAAGGAGCTTCTTGCTCCAAGCCCGCCAGCAGGTGAGTGCAGTACTCGTAGACGGCGTGGGCCAGCAGCTTGGGCAGGCCTGAGTCCAGCATTTGGTAGACAGCCGCCGGGGACTGGCAGGCGAGGGCCAGCGTCTTCAGGAATGTGGGACGTTCCAGGAGAACCGTGAGATTCTCACTGCCCTCGCGGCGGAACCAGGCACTGCCGCTCTGCACCTTGCTGTCGTCGGTCTGGCCACGAGCCGGCGGCTCCAGCTTTACGCCCAGCTTGACCAGCAGCTGATTGAACAGATCCGGCTTGATGAAGCACAGGGCACAGAGTAACGAATCGAAACTGCTCTTGAGTGGCTCATCCTGCTCCAGGACAGACACCCATTCGAAGCAGGTCTCAAACAGGGCCGAGGTAATCAGCTGCGGCAGCTCTGGCAGCTGATACTGGACGTGCACCCGCCACAGGATCGAGGCAATGACCTTGACGAAGCCACTCTGAGGATTATTGCAGCGCGCCTGCTTGCTGTAGTTGTCGTGCAGCTGCATAATCCAGTCGATGAGCACGCGCAGCTTGTCCAGCAGATGCTCCGAGGAGCCAGTGACCACCTCGTGGATGAGATCGCACACAGCATCGCTGGAGAGCTTGAAGACTGAAAAACAACCAGACGAACGAATAAGAAATGTATTCTTCAGAGACAGAGACAGAGACTCACCCTGGGGCGTGGTGTGCCACAGCAGCGTTCGCAGGAGCTGCAGACTGAGCTCGTGATTGTAGGCGCCCAGCTTGAGCAGTATGGTCTCCAGATGCTGCTGTGCGAGGCTCGGAATCATTGGCATAATATTCAGCAGCGAGCAGCAGGCCTCCAGGAAGCCAGGATAGGCTGCCGGATAGGCGGCAATCAGATCGGCCAGCTTCGTGTCGGGCTGCAGGGCAGCCATATGGAAGCAACGCGACAGGATGCGCACCCAGCCAATGCTGGTCTTGGCAAATGCATCATCCTCCGGCATGGCATCGGCGTCTATGGTGGACATGGCAGCCGTTTGCAGCGGCGACGAGCACGACGTCAGCGAGTCCATAAACGGACCCTGGGAGCGCAGCCCTTGCATGCGATTACCGAATATTGTCTGGCCGAGCACGGCAATCTGCACCAGACCCACGTTCCCGCAATCCTTGGGCCTGTAAAGCAAGAAAGCAAGAAAGCAATCCATAATAATCCAGTCTGTTCTATGTTCCATCCATTCTCTACTCACTTGTACAGCCTGATCACAATGCTGGTGGCCACCTCCGCCTTGGACAACTTGAGGCGGATGCAGGTGAGTCCCGTGGTGGCCATGGGCGCACCTATTGGAATGGAGCCCACGCCGTAGTCTCGCGACAGTTCGAGGGCCACTGCCGAGGGGCAGGAGGCCAGATTAGAGGTGTGCGGCACCAGTTGCACTTCCTTCAGCAGAATGGCCGTGGGCAGCGTGATGGTCAGATCGACATGCGTTTCATTCGGGTAGAACATGTAGCTCCAGGCCGGGGAGCGCGGACGCCTATGCGTTGCATTGGGATTCGATATTAGCACCTCGGCGCTTTGGGCCGCATCATTCTCGGACACGATGTGCGAGAAGGGGGCGAAATTAATGAGCCCGTCGTACTGGGCCCCGCTCCGCGGTGGATGCTGGGTAGCAGGCGCCGATGTGGCGCCCGTACTGGTGGTGGTCTTCTTGCAGGCACTGTTGGCGGCTATGTGAGTGTTCAGCTTGAGGCGAGTATTCCGCGTCATGTGCTGCATAATCAGCGAGATCTATTTAGCATATGGAAAGGGGCATTTAGTAAAATAAACAAAAGCTAAACGGAGGCTAATTACCAATCCTGGCTGCATGTTGATGATCGTCTTATTGAGCCGCACCAAATTGTGGCAGATAATGCGTATGCCGCCCAGCTGGGTGAAGGTCTGTACGGCTGCCGTCACCTCTAGCACCTTGGAGATGTACCACAGGAAGGGCTCCGATAGCGGCAAACGCGGCAGCGTTGCATTCCGCTGAATGGTAGCTGTATATCGATGGGAATCATTAGATGTCTAACTTGGTAGCAGAGGAAAAAACACAGGCTTACTCTCTTCGAGGTACTGGCAGATGGGCGCCACTACCAGTCGTGGATTGGAGGCCTTGTCGCTGAGTGTTATCATCAGACTGAAGACGGCGTCGGCAATCGTCTGGGGGTCATCGAGAACGGTGTTCGACTTGAGCAACAGAAAGCCACCAGAGGACATCATCGTGAACGTATTTGTGGAGCACTGGGAGAGCGTGCCAAAGAGACGTTTCATCGTGGGGAACTGGCGTAGGACTAAAATCGAATGGTATTCTCGATTAAAAAGGAAAATTGACACGTGAAAAGTGGGAAAATCCTACCCCAATCGGCTATGCAGGGCACTTTGCTGCGATGCCCTTCCGTATTCAGTTGCTCTGCCTTGGTCTCATCCGTCTGGCTTTCAGTGGAGAGCTCCTCCTCCTCGGGAATGGTTACCTCCTGCAGATACCATTTGGAAATGAATCAAATCAGAGTTCTAGAGGGGCAATTCAGAGGACACTTACGCTTGGTTGCCTGGGCATCTCGGTGAGCACCATGTGAGAGGATAATCGAAGCAGATTTATGATCAGCGAATTGTCGCATATCGTGGCATTCTGCTTGATAGGATTCTCCGATCCTAGGACATTCGCAAACAGATTGCTAAAGTTGTTGCCCGGATTGTTGCTCTCATTGCCACGCTGGCACTGCAGTTTCTCGCCATTGGAAATGTTGTTGAAGACCAGGAAAGCTACAATCAGACGAGCAGTATATAAAACACAAGTCCAAGGAAAGGAGCGTTTCTTAGAGACACTCACAAACACTTTCGGTGATCTTGAGGGCTATGTTTAGATCTCCCTTGTCGGTGGGCATCATGAGCAGGTCGCGCACCAACTGATTTTGGGCATCTATGGGGCCCTGCTGGTTGCTAATGGCTCCTCCGGGCTGCACCAGCTGTAGCACAACATGCAGCAGGATGTCTTTAAGCTGGCGTTTGCAGGGAATGCCACTGCTCTCGGTCTTGCCATGCAGCCAGAGCAGTAGATCATGCAGGTGCTTGCAAATGGTGGGTCCAGCCTAACAGGAGGATGCACCAGAGATTAAATAAATGTCCATGCTCAAGGATTTACAGATAAGATAATACATACACAGCGATTCGTGATTATGGATGAGCTCATGCCGTAGCCGGAAAAGAAACGCAACAGCATCTTCTCAAAGTTCTCCTCATTCACAATCACCTCATTGATTCGCGTGCAGTCGGCATCGTCCCCAATCGGCTGGGAGTTGCAGGCGAGCAGCAGGCACTGGAAGCCCAGGCACCAGGTGCGCAGCTTGATGTCGTTGTGCCAGGCCAGGGCCAGCAGCAGTCCTTGGACTGCATTCGCGCCGAACGGTATCCTGGGCACGTCCGTCTGGGAGATGCCCGTCGTGTAGGGCTTCTCGGCCAGCTCGCAGTTGAGCGTCAGCCACATCTGCAGCACCTGCTCCAGATGCACCCACGTGTCCTCGTAGTGCAGATCGGCCAGTATCGAGTCGAAGACGTTCTTGAACATCACATACGTATTCCGACCATTGTACTCCGATCCGGACCACAGCTGGGTCAAGTACTCTGGCCAGGGGGTCGCCTCGGGCGGTGGCGAAACAAACTCGTTTGTCAGCACCTGCGGCAGGGAGGCGTACAGGTCAAGGGAGGTGCGATTAGTAAGGCGTCTCAGCTGCGTCTCCACATGCAGCTCCAAGCCCACATCCAGGCGCGAGTCCATAGCCACCGAAATGGACTTGCAGAAGAAGTTAAAGGTGTTCTTGCAGAGAGCATTGCTCTCCTTCTTGGTCACCGGCTTTGTGCGCTCGATCATGTCAATATCGTTGAGCATGTCGTCAAACTCCGCATCATCGCATTCGATCAAAGAGGGCAAGTAGTTGTATTTAACGGCTGTAGAAGACACAACTGTTAGATCATGCGCATAGATCCATGGTTCAAAGGATAGCAAACAAAAGTTATAAACTCAAATAGTACGGGGGAGGAAACAATAAACAAATCTACAGGTTGGTTTAGATCAGAGACTATAAAATGTCAAGATATTGCTTTAGGAACAAATTCCTTTTCAATTTTCATTCGTACCGGTATTTCAATTCTCTTTCGGGCTATCCCTTCTGTATATTTCGTTGTTGGATATTTCGGACCGAAAATTAAGTCTTTTGTTCGCCTCGCCAGAGACTGTGTATGTTTTGTTATTGGATTCTTGGGACCGACTCAATGCCCAAGGTATTCACGAACACACGACGCCGAGTAGGCTGCGGGACCGCGGTCAGAGACGAAGCATAGAGAGAGAGAATTGAACCCCGCGCACGCCCTCTGTCTACAGGGCATCACAACAAAACCGGCAACATCTTGGCAATTGTATAGTCTTTAGAGGGATGAAGTTGGGATTCGGGGTTTGTTCTATAAATCCAACCACCTGGCAGGGCAGGGCATCCCCCTGAATATCCATAGATATATGTACATTTAGTAGGTGACATTCCATGCCAGGTGGTTGGGTGGTTGGTTGGTGTAAGAAATGAAATGTCTTTGTTTTTTACCCTCCTGATAAAACTCTCGAGCTGTCGGCATTAGCATCTCGAACTGTGCCTCTGAGCATGAGGAAGACGATGCTAAAAAGATGAAAAATATGTTGATTCTTGCATCTGCGCTTTCAATTTACAAATGGAATATATGTATTCCGTGAGAAATCTATCTACTGGGGGACTAGGGGACTGGGGGGATAACACATGCAAAATTCGGAGAACAATGGGACACAGTGTAACGAGGAGCTGCCATAAATATTTATCAGTTCAATACGAGAATACTTACATGTAAAATCACTAAAAAGATCGCGAGCTTCCTGCACCTCTGGCTCCATGGGCCGTGGGGGTGCATCGTTGGTGGGCGTCACATCGCTGTCCCTGTACTGCTTGTCCGCATCGAGGAGATCCTGCAGCAGACATGTAATGGCATGCACAGCCCAGGGCTGCTGCTGATCGTTCCACACGGCCAGGCGTACGAGCTGCTCCAGCTGCGCAGTGGTCACAATCTTGCACAGCTGCACTGAAGGACGGCAGGCGGCCACCAGGCGAGCAATCACCTTGCAAGTGAGCAGAAACTGATCCATATTGCAGTCAAAGTCCATCTCCAGCAGCAGGGCAAACAGCCCACGGATCACGACCTTTATATTGGCCATTCGCAGCGTCTTGAGGCCCTTGTCAAAGTTACTGTCCCGCTCAGTCTCGCTGCCAGAGGAGCCTCCTCCGCCATCCGCATGCTTGGGCGAAGATGTCGAAGACGTGGAAGTGGCCGTAGTCTTTGTAGCACTGCTGCCACTTGGCAGGCCGCCACTACCCATAAACATGTTTGCCGCAGCCATATTGATCTTGCTGGCTGTTGTTTGGGTTTTGGTTGCGCCACTCTTGGCTTTGGTGGACAGCTCCATAAATATGCCAGGATGCTGCAGAAATGATTCGTCGTTAATATGGTTATTCCCAATAGAGTCTCCCTCGTTAAACCTGCTGGCAGCTTACATTTGTCATTACCTCGTTTTGAATCATGTATATCTTCTTGCCCCAGTCCGTGTAGGGCTGAACGGAGTACTTGCTCTGTTGGATGATGCGCTTCTTGAAGCAGCGCAACTGTTTGCTGTTTGGCACATTGTTGGGCCTTGTCTTGGTGAAGTCACTCTCGCAGCTCATGAAATCCCATCGTGCGGCAGCTGGAAAATGAAACGTTTGATCGATCGGTTTTCTGGTTGGTTTTTGGTTTGAGGAACTCACATTTATCCTTGCGCTCGTTGTCGTCCAGACACACAGAGAGGAAGAGGAGCAGCCAGGTGATCAGCTGCAGATCAGATGTGCTGCCCATGGTGGCGGTACGCTCTGAGGCACTGGCCGAGGTGCTCGGCTGCTCCGACTGGAATTTGTAGTGTGGCGAAATGGGGGCCAGCAGCTTCAGGAGTGTCTTGAGCACGGCATCAATCACAATCGAGCGACAGGCACCCATTCCAATGCTGCGGCGTCCCAGATACGTCAGCAGAAAGAATATGCTGCAGAACAGGAGAAGAGTTAAATCTAAAGGAATGCGAGTGGGAGTGGCAGCGTAGCAATACGAACCGATCCTGTGGAAAGGCCTTGCAGTTCTGTGCGGAAAACAGGCTACAAAAGGTCTCGGCCAGGAAGTCTCCCCACCACGGCTGGAAGCAGCACATAACCACCAGCAGAGAGCAGGTGGCCAGCTGCAGCTGGGCATCGCCATAGACCACTAGGGAGTTGAACAGAGCCTTGGCTGTGGCCGCATTGAAGCGCTGATATACGGGCAGGATGTTCTTGATGCCATACTCGATGGAGAAGTGCAGCAGCACCTCCACCAATGTGAGGCTGAGGACACGCAGCTTGTCCCGCGAGGCAGTACGCAGCGTTTCCTCTGTGAGCGGACCCGAGTTGGGAGGGGGCGTGCACACCAAATGGGGATTGACGGCTCGCTCCAGGCGCAGCACCACATTCCGGATGACATTGATTTGGTACTGGAGCAGCATGCACTCGTCGTATAGGGACACCACCTTGTTGCTGTTGTCCAGATTGCCGAGCTCCTCGTCGCGCTGCTTGTTGATGAACGCCTGCAGATGGGCCACATTCGAGAGCTCGCTGTGGCGCATGGGCGCCAGGACATCCATCAGCTTGGAGCTGGCCAAACTGTAGCGACAGTGGACATCCTCGTACAGGGCATTCAGCGACTTGAGCTGTGCCTGCAGGTTCTGTGTGGGCTGCTTGATGAAGCGCATCAACTGATCCCCATAGCCGTCATGCTCGAGCACAACGGGATGGCCAAAGAACCGGCCCAGCGGAACCTTGCACTTGGTGGACGACATCCCAATGCGCCCGATGATGGTCACCTTCAGGAAGCGACAGATCGGAGGCGGCTGTATGTCGCTCAACACCAGCGTCTTGGTCTGGATATCCGCCATCTGGACGAGACGCGTGCAGTCCGTCTCCTCGTCAAAGCACCAGATGTCGATGTTCAGGGACGTGAGCTCGTCGCAGGGGGGTATCACCACGTCTGTGAGAAGGATGTGCTGGCCGAAGTCTAGCACCACAAACCGCCTCGCACCAGAGTGCATGCGATCGATGATAATCATTTGTTTGGGCGGTGGCGTGATCAGCTTGTGCCAGGCAATCGGTTGACACGGATTAGCGCTGAGATTTTCCATAATCTTTTCGCATTCGGCGGCATCATCGAGAACGACAGTGCTGTCGCCAGTCCCACCTGAACCGCCTGTTCCGACTCCTGCCTGCTGTGGCGGTGTTGGCGCTGGGGCTGGTGCTGGGTCTGCTACACTAGCTGCTGCTGCTGCCTGTCCCTGTATTGGAAACATCCCAGCAAATGGCTTCAAGGTATCCAGTGCCGACTGAGCCGGTGTCACTTCCCAGTTGTCCAGCTTGCTCGAAGCAACCATGGCATACTGTTGCTTCTTGAGAAGATAGCTATCGAGCAGGGACAGGTCGGGCAGGAACTGTGACAGCTTCAGCTTGTCCAAAATGGCAGCCTTCTTGTTCTTAACCTCCTCCTTGAGGGCATGCTCCAGGTCGGTGAGTGAGGAAACAGACTTATCCTTGATGATGCCGAACGAATCGAAGTCGATCTTTCCCTCCTTCTCCGTGATTTCCTCCACCATGGACTCCACATCGTTGACCAGATCGTTCAACTGCTGAGCAATAAAGGCATTAAATATACAAAATATTGTTTAAATGTGTCCATCTTCTTACCACATCATCGTTCTTTTCTTTGGCCACCACCAGCTTGGGTATCATCACATCGTCAATCACTAGGCTGGCGGCCGCTGTGCCACCCATACTGTCAATGTTGTCGATGCGAGTGGCCTCCGACGTTTGCACACAGCTGAAATGCAGTTGGACCACCTCCAGCAGGCCGCGCAGCTGATTGCTGATGCTCTTCCCTCGTATAAGATAGGGAAACGTGCGAAAGTCGACGCCATCTGCAAAGGGATTTCAGATGTGAACAGGGGAATCAACTCCAAGGCCCAGTATCGCACAACCTACCAATCGAACTCAGACGCTTAATGTCCAGTGCCGTCACTTTCAGAATCGCCGAATTGCTGCGTATCACATTCGTCAGGGCCACAGGGGAGCTGATGCCATGTCGATTGAGGTTGGGGAAATCAAAGTCAAAGATCTCCGGCTCGAAGGGGAACCCGTAGAGGCCAAAGCGTGTGCTTAACAGGGCGCAGCAGGGATCCCAGCGCTTGTCTATCTCCCCGGCTATTTCCTTCAGCAAATTGATGGCCTGCTCTGATATGCTGTTGTTCGACTCCGCGGTGGATGTGGCACACGTGAGCATGGTATACCAGCGCACAACACTGCCGGTCTGGGCACGTGGCAGCTCGTGGAAGGTATGCATGATGGCCTCCTTAATGGTGTAGTCCAGCGTGGTAAAGAGCTGCAGCTCCGTGGGTAGATTGGTCACGCCCCTACAGATGCAGATGCAGATACAGATTCAGATTCAGGATGATGCTCTGATCAGATGAATACTCACTCTGTAAGCATTATTATCAGCTTGGAGCACTTGTGGGCCGTGCTACGTTCGCTGTAGATGATGCAGTTCCTCATGAGCTGCTCAATATGCTTCTCGGCCAGGGAAATGCACTCGAACTGCTGGGCCAGCAGGTCGGGAATATTGGCTGCCGTCTGCTTGTTGATCTGATCCTTTAGCCGCTCGGATTTGGGCGAACGGAAGCGGTTCAGGCGAATGAAACATATCCAGTTGAGGATGTCGAGGGCCAGGTTCTTGGTCAGCGGCGTGGATCCCGAATCGCTGGCAATGCGTAGCAGCTGCTCCATTAGGCCATTGCTCTCCAGCATGGCTATGCGCTGCATTCTCGCATTGCTGATGCGACTGTGCGACTTGACGGCCCTCACACTGATGGAGATCTCGTGCAGCCAGTCGCAGCCTGTCGAAAGAGAGAGGGAGAGAGAGATGAGAGAACGGAGTGGATGAGAACGGAACCCGCCAGACGAGATAAATGATAGGCAAATGATTGCAAATGAAAAAGTACAAATACCTTCCCTAATCAGTTCCCCAGAAAACAGAGAATCGGGCGGTGGCTCTGGTGAAGTTTGTTTTGAAAGCTTTTCGCTTGGAACTTGAGGAGGAGCACTAGCTCCCTCACCAATGATTAATTTAATCACCTTTAACTTGTGCAAATATTTGATATTAAAGCCAGCTTTTTGGATTTTCTTAAGTGTGACTTGCTGTTGGCTTTGGTTTTCGACTTGCGGGGATGGTGTCTTGAATATGTCACACGCCGCACTCATAGGGATAGGATTCGAATGCCTATTTGTTTTATGGCGACTAACCAATGTCTCTATTTGATGGGGTCGCCGCTTGTTCCGTTTCGGGCATGCTGTAAAATTGGATCAAAATCAAAACTTAACGAAAAAGGAAAACCACAAAAACTACTACAACTGTTACAGCATTCAAAATCCATTCTATCCCGTGTCAAAACAATATATCCAGCAAACCAACGAAAGAAAGTGTCGGCTGTGAGCTTGGGTACATTTTTGTATCGTAAAGCGCATTATTTCTTGCGTCTATCGTAGACGAATCTTTCACTGCCACAAACTGAATGACATGGATCATATTTCTATCTTTTTTGATTCGATTGCGTGAGTCTTGTCGGGCCATTTGGTTTGCTGGACTGTTTCTCATCTACAAATCGTACAGTGGTACCTACCCCTCGTCTTGGTCTGTCCCTCTTTGGATGGATCCGCCACTGTCTTGATGTGCAGCAAAAAATTACGGGTACGTGTCTTGAATAGCTTCGGCGAAGTCAGCGTTGCCGTGCCCCCCTGATCGCAGACATCAATGCAGGACGAGAGCTCGATGGGACCGGCCAGAACCTCTGCATTGTGTGCCAGTAGATATTCCTCGCTGAGTACGGGATTTTCATTGGCAACTGCAAATCACAAAAAAAAGAAGGGAGTTTTAGTTATCCCAGGGCCGGGGGGGCTTTTTCACATACTGTAGGAGAGATCAATGTTGTCGTCAATGACATTCGGCTTGTAGCTGGCATGCGGTCCCTTCATGCGATAGCCAAAGCCATTCGTATTCTGCTTGAGCAGGGTGACCTGGATTGCTGCCGGATTGGAGCATTGCTGGTACACCGTGAACTTCAGATCAATGTGACCCAGAGACACGGGCTGTGCCAAATTGAGCTCAATGATGTGCTCATCCCAAGTGGTACTGAAGGGCAAACAGAACACAGAAACGATATTGTAGCAGTGTTTAGAAGAGTGTATTCTTTAGAGACTTACGCATCGTTGTGCAATCGCCAGGTGCGCGTGTAGTCACGCTCATCGCCGCCATGTCGCATGTTCTGGGACTGCTTGCGCTGCTTCTGCACCTGCCCCAGATCGTTCCAGCAGCTGGGCACTTCCGCAGAGTAGAGGGTCAGCTTGTCATCGAACTGCGTGAGGGCATGGAACACTCGAAGATCATCGAGCGTCAAATCACTGGTTTTGTAGGCCAGAAAGTTGGCATTGTTCGAACCCATCGACTGGGCCGAGGGCGAGGTCTGGACGTGGACACTTTGGTGTGTGGCGGCTGCTCCCGATGTGGATGCCCCCGTCTCGGTGCCCACATCCACACTTATGCTATCATTCACGGTCAACAGCTTGCCGTCCTGCTCGGGACCGATCGCCATAGTGCGACCAGTGCCATCTGTGACACTCAGTTCTCCTGCCTGCGCCTGCGTTAGGGTTGTGCTGCACTCGTCCTCCAGCTCGAGCAGTTCGTCCCCGGAATCGTTGTCGCCCTCGTTCAGCGAGTAGAAGAGCAAACCGCCCTGGCGCGAGCAACAGCAGAGCCTGTCCATGTTGCGGCAGTAGACAACAGACTCAAAGTGTTCCCCCTCCTGCTCGATCACGGTGGTGGTCTGGAAGTCTGCCAGCGAGTAAATTTCCACGCTGCCATCGGCACACACCACACAAATGGCACCCATATCCTTGTGGTCCGGGGCGGAGTTAAAGTTGGGCAGGACGCACAGCTGCTTGGGACACTTGGCCCGGCTGAAGGTCATGGCCAGGGTGTAGTCGTGGGATATCTGCTGATCCTCGTAGTCGAACAGTAAAAGCTGAGCGGCCACACTGCACTCGGCATTGTTGTCTATAAAAGGGAACCGAAATTTAACATTAAAATGGAATTACTTGTGAAAAGTGAAAGAAAAAATGTACCCGTATCCATGCGGTCATCTGCCTCCTGTTCCTCCTCCTCATCCTCTTTGGCCACCGTGGCCATAATGATCTTACTGCCCTCCGTTTCTGGGGCCTTTGTGCGCAACAGCTTCACCAGCAGCTGGTTGCATTTCGGTGTAGAGGGCATTATCTCGGCTATCTCAACGATCTCTTGGGCCGCACTGGGAACGTCACCGTTCTCGCCACTTCCCGCCCCCCCATCCAAGGCATTCATGCGCTTCACGCTGGTCCAGCTCTCGACGACACAGTCGATCTCCTCGCTGGCCGTCAGTTTGTCGCTGCTGCTGTTGCTTCCATTTAGCATTATGTTGTTGTTATTATTGTTGTTATTTGTGCTGCCGCCCAAAGAGTTGCCATCGTTGTTGTTGTTGTTATTATTATTGTTGTTGTTGTTGATATTCTGATGTGTCATCTCGGCATCGTCGACGAGCTTGTCCATGTCATTGCCCATGGCAGGAAGATTGCCCACATTGACGGTGTTTGAGGTGACCATCAGACCGCCAAGAGGATCCTCAAGATTATGATCGAGTATCTGCGATAGAGTGCACAGATCAAAGTCGTACAGGACGGACGCATCGTCCATAGGCTGGCTGGCACCATTGTTCTTGTTGTAGGTCATCAAAGCGGACACAAAGCCATTGCTATCGAAGCCATCGGCAAATTTCTCGTACGGTGTCATGGCCTTGTTGTCATCGTCCTTGGACTCAAGATTCACTTGGGTGACGATTCCCCCGCCCCCGCCATTGGCATCACTCGAGGAGGCTGGAAAATGGAAATTGTTTTAAATATCCTTTCAATCTCCTTACTGGCATAATACTTACTGGTTCCGGTACCGATATGTGAAGAGGTCTTCTTGAGATTTCCCCCAACGCTGGAGACGCTGCCACTGTCGTTGCTCACGCTGGCCGAGGTCTCGCTCTGGCGATCCACCTCCACAATATTCAGCACCACCATGCGCAGGGCCACCTCGCCGCTGCTCTGGCGCACACTGACACCCAGCACAATCTTGGACCCCACCACGCCCGCGCGCAGCGTGGATGTGGAGGTTATATGCTGGGCATTGACGCTGCCAAATTTGCCACTGGTCTGATTGGAGCCAGCATGCGAGCCGCCGCCGCCACTGCCGCTGCTAGAGCCACCATAGTTGGCGGCGGAATAGACGTAGTTGACCTTGGTGCGGGCTCGGGCATTGGGCAGAACACAGATGGCCGTCACGCGGGCCCACTCGAAGCTCTCCTCGAACACATCCTTGAGCAGAGTCGGCACGTGGAAGCTGTACATCAGCCGCAGATGACGCTCAATGCTCCAGACGCTCAGTTCGCCCGTCTGAGAGCAGCTGGTGCACAGCACATTCGCATAGTCGCTGTTTGAGATGATGTCGAAGCCGAGGCCAGGCGCCGACAGGGCCGGACTGGTGGCATACGTGATGGACAGGGGCACATTCTGCGTGTACTCGCCCTTGACAAACGGACAGATGGGCGAATGTCGCTCGTGCTCGCTCCAGGGCTCGTCGGTCTTCTCCCAGCAAACCAGACACACGTTGCACGTGAAGCACATGGCACGATCCTCGCCAGAGGACGACGGCTGATGGTAGAAGCCAGCCTGTGCCATTTGATCCGGCAGCGCCCACTTGTAGTCCATGTGGGGCCACTTCTCGAATGTCTGGCGGCGCACGGCCTCCGAGTGCATGAGCACGCGCTTAAAGTTGCTGAAATTCCAGCCGAAATCGGGCACCCGCGAGCCCATCATCATGTCTGTGAGGCGCTCATTGATGGCGGATGCTATGGCAAGCACTGGAATGTGACGCTCCAGACGCTTCAGCAGGATGACCACGTTGTTGGCCACCAGCTTCATGCTGGAATAGGGCACCTCCAGACATATTGTATTCCACTGCAACGTGAAAGGTGTGTGAGAATGTGAGTGGCCAGGACCAGGAGCAGGATGTGGGATCAAACTTACCCGCTGGGCCTTGATGCCCTTCTTGGCATTCAGCTGGGCCTTGTTTATCTTCTGGGTTAGCTCGTTGCTAATGTCGCAGGGACACTCGAGACCCTCGCTCTCCAGGTCGTTGATGCAGTGCTGGAAGATGATCGCCTCGGACAATATGATCTCCAGCTTAATGTAGTCGTCGTTCTGCCCAATTGGCGCCTGCAATATGGTATCCAGCAGCAGGACGCCATTGTAGTCGCCGCGCAAACCCACATTGTGGCCATCCCAGAACAAGATTTTATCTTGCAAGGGCATGTAACGACCGTGAACGACGCTCTCGCCTGTCGAAAGGAAAGGAAACAGAAATCGAATTCAACATTAGAATCAACCTGCTGCACTTGCCACACAAACCCACAACCCCAACCCACCCCCGCAGTCCGACCCACTATTACTGCACCATGCGCAGTCAGCATCTTCGATTTCGCCATTGAGGGGAAATTGCAAATGACTAATAAAGCATAGAGTAGCAGCGGCGGCGTTTTAGTCGCTGCCACCGGCCGGGGGAACTACGGAAGCGGGGGTCGGGGGTCGGATGGGTGTTGTGTGTGTGTGTGTGTGCTGCGCAGTAACTGCGTAATAGAAGCTAAACAAAAACAAAGCCCATGCTTGCTGCTGCCGGACTCAAATGGCAACAATAAACATATTGCGATAGTGGAAGAGGCGGCTCGAATTATGAAAAAATCCCGACACTAGTCTGTGCGGAAGGCGTGGCAGATATCAGCCCTGATTAGGAATTGATCGAATCTTAAGGGATTAATGGTTTGAAAAATTAGAATTGAGGGATCTCTCGTCCAACTTCATAAAAAATGTATGCCACACGCATACACACAAAAGTCTACACGCACAGACAGGCGAAGGCAAGTGCAAAGCAATTACAAAATGCACTACAGTGGTCGCTCGTTAGTAAAAACAAACAACCACAATATAAATGACAACATTCGCAAGATTTGTATGTTGTATGTTTGTATGTTTCAAGTTTTAATTGAAAGAATACAAATATTTCGTGCAAAATTACCGCCCATGTGAGTGTGTGTGTGTGTCCGTGTGCGTGTTAGTTCTGATTTGCAAGTGTGCACTGTAGTGACATTTGCATTTTTGCGTGTTTGTCGTGTGTGTGTTTGATGGTATGTGTAGCACTATTTTATTTTCTTGCTGCCGCTTACCATTTGTACTCAATTTATACGTCTGCAAAACAACTCCAGAATTGACATCCAGAACCTTCACAACATTATTGCAACCGAACAACAGCAGCACATTCAATTGCGGATGATAGACGATGTTGCGCATCTCGAACGGACGAGCGGGTGCTCCGCTATTGTCGCCCACATCCAAGTACCCGTCTTGTTTAAGAATACGCTGCTCTGTGGCCATGCTGTCGCTGTAACTGTTGGCACGCGAGCAAGCGCTAGCCTTGCCACGCACTTTGGGTTTTTTTCTTTTCCACTCGTCTCTCAAGCACGGTAAAAGAATTTCGAATTTTTCACAATTTTTGCTCTTGGGACAAATCTGGTGCCCCCTTCTACTTCTGACAGATGTGTTGCCATTCGCCGCGGACTTGCAAATTGTCAAAAAAAATAGCAATTCAATTGGGAACGCGGTCGCGAGAATACAAAATACTAAATATTTTTTTGGTTTGTCAGCGAATTTTTGTGTGCCTAAATATATAAACTATTAACTATGAGTATAGCAGCGGCGCTACTAATACATGTGTATTTTATTTAGTTTGAATTTCAGTAATTATACAACCCTGGGCCTGCTATTCTAGACATCGATGTTTTCGATGTTTTGAGAGCAAATCCTGCAGAATTCCAGGGACCAAGCAAGGAGAAAATTGATAACCAGCAACCAAATTTAGCAAAATATACCGTCGATTTTAAAAAATATACCGTAAATATACTAAAAAATTCAAGTTCTATTGTACATGTTCCTCGAATATTACTAGACTTCCATACCTGAACACATAATTTTTGTCCGATTGATAGATAAATGTTGTACAAGATATGCTAGGGACTCTTTGCTTTTGGATTGTGTTTAAAGGAAGGTTTAAGTAAAAAAGTTTAGCAAAATGTACAAGAAAATGAACGGTAACAGAGCGGTAAATTAACTTTATTTTGAAATTGAGCAGATTTTGTGATTGTTGTTTTGAAATAACAATCACACAGCGCGAGAGCAACGCTCTCGCGCGTTGAGTGTGATTGTTATTTCAAAATGACAATCACACCCGTATTTTTAGTTTAAAAAAAGATTAAAATCATATAATACATATGTGCGTAGACTGTTTCGGAAGACACCACTCTTCCTCATCAGCGATCTTTTCTTTTTCAATAATGAAAAAGATGGTAAATCGGACAGCCTACATTTCTGCAGCCATTGGCATATTTTTATAAATTAAAGGGCGATGCGTGCTTTTCAGCATGTTGTAAATATTTTCTATTCACAAAAGCCATCTTTTATTATTCCCTTTATTTTTTTGGCATAAGGGCTATTCTTTTCAGAATATAACTTCCCTTCGTGCATCCACTTCCTTTTATTTTTTTCGTTTATTTCTAAACGCTTTTTGTCTGCTATTATACATTTATTGGTATTCAATTTATCATTGAACCATTTATAGTTCGTAGACACAAACACTTTTATCAAGTGCTCTACGATTTCGCGTCTATGAGAAGCGCATGGACTAGAAACCGTAAACCACTCCAAATCATGCTTAACGCATTTTTCAACAATATTTCTTGCAATATTTCTATCGCATGGAGTGGTTTTGAAACATTCAGTAAATATTTGAATATGATTTAAAGAATGTTCAAAAAGAGCTTGTGTTGGATTTTTAATTCCACGAAGGCTCTTTCCATCAGGAATTACTATTCTTTGACAGATAGTACATTCAATGTTCAGTTTACACAGAACAATTCCTAATGTGTTTCTTACAGCAGCGAATTCCGCAATTTTAGCAATTGGGCGATTCAAACTTTCCGTTTGATATATAATTAGTCCATGCTGTTTAATTGAATTTTGATTAGCGTCATCCTCCAAATTTACCTTTTCAGGTATTTCTAGAGGCAGGTGCTGAACCAACTGAGCTGCTGTTGGGCTATCATATTGCCACCCAATTTCTCGCTTTAAACTATTAAAATATTCTTCCAGGGAATCTTGGTTGAAACCCCTGGTATTTATTTTTTGAATATCTTTTATTTCTAAAAGATCTTTTGTAATATGATTGATTCTTTTGCAAGTTTCAATCAGCCTTTTCAGGCAACTGGCTTGGGAATCTGATTCGGTTATTTTATGGGGGCCGAATTTAATCTTTCCCAAATAACTTACGAATTCATCCAAGCGATTGGTGAATGTTTTATTGGCACGGAAATATGTATTGTTCAATACATCGAAACCATCGTTCATACTTTTTAAAAACATGGATGTAGCAATGGTATATCCTATTTCGTTAATATTATAAGAAACTGTTTTCCCAGCCGTTTTAAAACGTAATTAATAAAGAAATTATCTCAGATTGCTATGTTGCATATGCATATGATTAGGGTCTTGTAAAGATATCTCGACCCCGATACCCATTCTTGGTTTCTGTAAGAAGACCAACCTTCAAAATCTCGCTGAAATAGCTTTAAAACAGAGACTGACTAGTTTTGGCCTTTACTGGTGCATTAGATGACAAACATTCTCTCAGTTCTATAATAGGGTATGCAAAATGTGGCTCAATCAGGAACAATGCTGTAGGAGAAGGGGTTGTTTGGTTCAGAGGGGGGTGGGGTGGGGACGCGGTTTCGTGGCATCGCAACAGAAGTTAACTGTAAATGCGAATAAGGTGGGAAGCACAGAATAACCGTGGAAGCGTCTTAGCCCACTAAAGCCCCCTTTATTTAAACAGTTCAACGACTTGAGGTAAATGGCGGATAATATTACTGATTGTTGATTCTTCTTGTAGATCCAGGCCATCTTTCCTCTGAACTAAAAAAAAACAGTGCTAACTCTTACCTGAACTGCGCTAAAATTATTCAATTTTCATTATTTTCGGTGGAAAATTGAAATACCCCTTGGCTTATAATAGGTTAATCGTTCTCCGTCAAGGATTGGAAACCATATTCCTCGATTTTGATATTCTGCAGCATTATGTTTTGCAAAATGTTTTTGTCGATTTCATTGGCCGGTTTTAACCGGTTCGTAGTTTGGCGGTATATTTAAACCCAACACATGAAAAACTAAATTATATGAAAATATATGGAATGGGACTCATTGTTGTCAATCGGACCATTACCGATTCAAAAAAAAATACGACGAATTCCTCGATTTTGATATTCCGCTGAATATTACTGGCTATATAGAACATTTAGCCATGACCACATAATTTTATACGATTCATGAATTAATTCTCTACTTGACTGGCCTATTCTAAATACTTGCTTTATAGATTTTTCATAGATTTCTGTGAAATTTACCAAAAAATTGGGACAAATCTTGCTTTTGGGACAATTTGGGATAAATCTGACAGATGTATTGCCATTCGCCGTGGACTTAAAATAGTAATTCAATTGGAAACGCGGTCGTAATTTAAATTTCAGTAATTAGACAGCCCTGGGCCTGCTGATGTTTTCGATGTTTTGGGAGCAAAACAACGATGTTTCCCCATCTCTATGCCATTCACAGCGAGGTGTTGTTGTTTACATATAGGCATTAAATATTCCAAATGAATATTTTACCAAAGAAACGGTAAGCTAATTAACAATTGTAACTGTTGACAAACTAAGTGCAATGCTGTTCCTAGCTGGCATGTGCGTACCAAAGACAATATTGCCCGCGTGCGCCGGGATGAAGCCGCCGCTGAAGCAGAGGACCGCAAGCGCCAGGAAAAATTGGAGTTGGCTGTAAGTCGTCGATTATATGACCTTGTCAATATGAATTCAATCATTCGATCATTTAGGAAAGCGAGGCCCGCATCAATTTCCTGCGCCGCCAATCGGGTCTCCCGGAGAAAGCCACAGTTCCCGTCCGGGCCGATGATGCAGCCGCCCCCACCCCTGGCGAATCGAGAGGTGTGGATCTGTTTGCGGACTACAAGACACACGTGAAGACCACAAACAAGGATCTGGAAAAGGAGCAAAAGGAGGAGCAGGAAAAGTATGAGAAGCAGATTGGATACCTCACGTATCTGGGCCAAGACACCAACGAGGCACTGAAAACTCGCAGTTGGTACGAGGTGGCTCCCAAGCGGCCAGAGCGCGGAGACCACAATGCCACTGAAGCTCACCTCAAGCAGAAGCTATCCCACGACCCGCTTACACTGATAAATGCCCTGATTCCACCGGAGAAGAAAGCGCCGAAACGCGCTCCCAAAAGAAAAGCAGAACGAACACCGTCGCCGACCCCGAATTCTCTGGCGAAACGCTCTCCCACACACTCAGCCCACAAATCGAAAAAGCGCAAGAAGGATAAAAAAGGCTGCAAGGAGAGCAAAAAACATAAGAACAAGAAACAGAAAAGCCACAAAAGTGTAAAGGAGTCGAAAGAATTGGCCCTGGCTGCGGAGCGGCACAAGCGGGAGAAGCTGGAGAGGCTGCGCAAGGAACGACTGCGTCGGGAAGCTTCTGAGCGCCAACGATCCGAGGCCTTGTTTGCACCACCAAAAGCTGCGGTGCCCGCCAGTGCAGCGAGCACGCCGGCGCCAACGCCAAGAATAGTTCAGAAGTACAATAGTCAGTTTAATCCAGACTTGGCCAAGCAAAATATGTTTTAACTGTTAAGTCAGAAGTATTTTTAAAACAGTCTTATTTAAAAGTTCGGGAAGTACGGAATACAAAATAAACCCGATAAAGTTGTTTGAAAATAACTGTCCTAGTGGATATGAATTAGTGTTAAAAACGTGAAAAGCACAGATTACGATAAATTTGGTAATATTAAATTGTTATTACCGCAAGTGGATATACATATATAATAAGATAGGCGAAGTAGTTGATCAGGAAGCAGGTGAGCGACCGTCGCTCAAGGTGTTCACTTAATTAAATAAAGGCGGTTCAAGTGGGCTACGTTCGTTTTCTTATCGGTATATTTTGAAAATGAGACGGTATATTTCAGTATATTTCTGAGGGTCTGAGAGTGCACATGTTAATTTTGGCACCTAAAAACGAAAACGAAACGTTTTGGCTGAAAACGTAATCCACAAAAGTATTTGAAAACCGCAGCCTGCCTGAATAAGAAGGAAGCTGGCTAGCGACAGTTGCTCAGTCTCTTAAGGCCTTTGTCGCTTGTCACCTTCATGATAAACGTTTTAACATTTAAATCTCTTTTCAAATTTAACGCCGCAGAAATCCTGCTATCGAAATGCGCGTAGTGTGGCCAAATTCCTGCAGTCGGCACATGTAAATTTCGGCAAGCGTCCGCGCGTCATCGTTTTTGTTAGATTTTGTTAGTAATTGCAATTAAAGCAAGCCTTTTTAAGTTTATTATCCCAACTAAGCGTCGCAGCACAATGGAAGAGAATATGGAGAACAAAGAGGGAGTGCGAGGTAAGTGGTAACATGCGGTACAATTGACAATTCTGAGTTCTAATCAGACAGCGGATCTTTTGTGTGAGGAAATGCCGATACCGTTTGATATAGTTTAAAGCAACGGGACAGGCAGCCATTTTCGGCAACATTGCAGGCCCACATGTGGCTCACCTTCAGCAGATAAACTCGTTCCTTGGCAGGTTCTCCCAATTATAATACTTTGAAATCCTACTTCCCTCTAGTGACCCGTGCGCGCACACGCCGCTTGTCTGCTCTGGACACTGACAGTCGCCCCGGAACACCGCTGCTGGACACGGCATCCGATCGTGGTAAGTGCGAGAATTGACGAGCATTTTCCGTAGCTCAGACATCCTGTTCGCACCTTTCAGGCACGGCCTCGCCTCGCCCCACACGCAGAACACGATTGAATTCTGCCACAGAAGTGCTGCGTACACCCACCCGAACCACGCGCGCATCGCTGGTACGCGGTGAAACTCCGGAGCCGACCACTCCGTTGTCTGTTAAGAGAACGGCTCGCACCCCAGCCAAGGCGACTCGATCTGTGCGCCAGCAGTTGCCCTTAAAAGAGGAACTTGAGCCAGAAGATGAAAAACAGACTCGATCCAAAAACTCGAGCCCCGCGCTGGCGCAGTCTTCGCCAACAGGCGAGAAACGCGTCACGCGATCCATGTCGCAGACCCCTCCAGCTGCCTACCGTTCAGCCAATAACACACCACAGCCGGTTTTGGATGAGAAACTGCAATCCGATCCGAGCCTTTCCGTCGAAGAACAGCCAAGTGGGGCGAAAGCAGTTGTTGATTTCCAAAATGCGTCGCCAATAGACAACAAAAATAAACATTTGAGCCGCGGCCGATCGAAGTTGCCAGTTAGGGTCGAAAATCTTTCGACGGCGGCTGTAGCTGCCGCTGAAAAAGATAAGGATGTATCATGGGTGTCGGAAACTCTCACGAAATCGCTAGAGTCGGTGCCTACAGAAAGCGTTTCGGAGGATGTGAAGCAGGGGGCCAGCGGCTCTCCCCAGAAAATGGAAGCACAGGTTGAGTCACTTGCAGTAGAAATGTCCAAGGCAGAAGTCAAGCAAGCGGCCGAGAAAGTGGAAGCGAAGAGACGTGCAACAATAGAATTATTGGAGGAAGTGGAGAGAGACATAGACACATTCGAAATCCCAGATGAGCAGCAGAAGAGCGGAGGGGCAGACGAAGAGCCAAAGGCTGAGGTCAAGACTGAGGCGGCTTCCAAATCAATTACTTCAGACGAAGTTTTTGAATCTCCAGCCTCACCAGATCCAGAACCAGAAAATAGCACCACGTTGGCCATGGAATCTCCAGCCTCACCAGATCCAGAACCAGAAATTAGTACCACGTTGGCCATGGAATCTCCAGCCTCACCAGATCCAGAACCACAAAATAGCAGCACCTCAGCCCTTAAGAAGTTGGCAATGGAGGATGAGCCACGAGATGAAATGCAGCCTCCCGATTTGGAGCCAATTGAAAATAACAACAATTCGACTTTCAAGGACATGGCCATGGAAGTGGACGAAGAGCTTGAAATTCCAGATAAAGATAAAGATTTGCCACATAAATCTCTGGGCTCCTCCGAAGTGATGGATGAGGACCAAGAGGAGCAGCCGCAGTTGAATCGTCTAAGCATCGGAATGAGGATCATCGACAACGTTCAGCTGCCAGATCTGACCCCTGGCATCAAGACACGCCTAGTGACATCGGGCAGCGTGGATTCCAAAAAGTCTGTAGCCTTCGAAAGCGACACGGCAGACGCTGAAGACGAAAAGGTTAAGTTCCCCAAGACTCCGTCCCGTAACAAGAACCCATCTGCTTTCTTGTTGGAGAAATCGTTAATGAAGACCCATACTCTTCTGAAGACAGATACTCCTCTGAAGACGGAGACCTCTCTGAAGACAGGTACTCCTCTAAAGACGGATACCCCTTTGAAGAAAGATACTCCTCTGAAGACGGATACACCTTTGAAGAAAGGTACTCCTCTGAAGACGGATACACCTTTGAAGACAGGTACTCCTCTGAAGACGGAGACCCCTCTAAAGTTGGCCTCTTTAAAGGCACGCAACAGCTCCACACCCTTACAGAACGACGACCAAGAGGCTTCCATTAGCCTGTTGAAGCCGGCTCCGGCTCGAATTGATTGCCTTAAACCTTGGGCCCAGGTGGAAGCCGAAAACAGAGAGAAAGATTTAAAGGAGGCGGCCAAGGCCAAGCCCCAGCCCCAGCCCACGCCCCCCAAGAAGGTTTCAAGCGGACCCCGCCTGAACAGCGACGATGAGGATGAGGATGATGAGGAAGAGGAAGGATTCTTGTGCGAATACGTTGACAACGATGTGGAGGTAGCGTCTGCTGATTACAAGTCGGGTGACTCGATGGATAGCTCGGAGCAACGTGAGATCGAGGAAAATGAGATTGTCGAAGAAGGCGAATCCGTGGGCAGCCAAGACACCGATGGGTCCTTCGAGGACGAGTCCATTGGCAATGATTCCTTTATTGTGTCGGATACTTCTGATGTTGGAGAGCTACGTTACTCCTCCAATGAGCTGGAGGCTGAGTCTCTCGAAGAGAGGTCACCGAAGGGCAAGAAACCCCGTGCCCGCATCATAGTTATGGATTCCAGCGATGAAGAGGAGCAGGAAGAGAAAAAGCAGGAGGAAGAAAAGGAGGACGGGGAAAATGAGCAGCACAAGGAAAACGAAGAGGAGAAGCACTCAGAGAGGCCAACAAATCAGAGCAACTGCTCTTCCAATGCCAGCAAACTGAGCGAAGCCGCCCAGATCTTAATTGGCAGCCAGGAGCATTATTCGACCTCTGAAACAGAGCTCGAAAACTCGCGCAAACTCTTCCTTAACGAGATCAACAAGTCGGAGTGCTTGAACAAGACCGCTCCACGCCTGGACGCGACTCTCATGGAAGTGGACTCTGAATCTGACCACGAGGATGATCCAAAAGCAGCGGCAACCAACAAGAGCATCTATGAAGTATTAGACTCCGACGAAGACGTTGGAGAAGACGTTGAGGAAGAGCAAGACGATAACGATGCCGAGAACGAGGACGAGGACGAAGAACCCTCTTCAAGCAACAAATCCTCATCCATTGTACTCCAGAAGCAAAAGGTCAACGACGAAGAAGCCCTCTTGTCCGAACTAGCCACCATCGACCTGACGCATCTCAAAACTATGTTCAATCCGCTCCAGAAGTCGCGCCGCCAATCGCTGTACATGCCCAGCCCCGAGATGGCCGCCAAGGAGCCCAAGCTGCAGCGTCGCAGTGAGCGAGGCAAAGTCAGCAACTTCTCTCCCTCTCAGTCCTTTGTCGAAATGGTGGCCGAGCGCAAGGTGCATCAGGCAAAGCGCAAGCGTCTGTCCAAGAGTTTCTCAGGCGCGGCCGAGGAACTGGAGGTGATGGAAGTTTGTCAAGAGCACAAACGGGCCAAAAACGAGCACGATGAGTCATCGGGATCAATGGAAGAGGACATGCGGCCCACAGAGTCTCCTGACATACCCAAAGAGGAGTCCCCTAAGAAGCAGGAAGAACAGTCGGAGGGGCTGCAACAGCCCAAAGATCAAGAGATGGATGAGGAGCTGCCATCGACAGAGGACCCACCAAAAGAGGACCCAGAACCGGATCCATCGAAGAAGGAAGCAGAGAAGGCTCAGCATTTTGGAAAGTGGTCGAAGAATACTGACCACTACTTGGACGTTTGCGCCTCCATCCTGCAGAGAGCCAACGAAGCCAAGCTGGAACAAAAGAAACTGGTACGGCTGCATTTTCTTTCATTTCCACTGAGACTTACTCCTTCTTTTCCACATTCTGAACAGCTAACTGCAGCGGGCAGGAAACTTCACAAACCAAAACCAGTTGCGAAGGCTGTTTTAAAATCGGTCGACTTGACTCGGACAAACACTGCCCCAGACATTCGTGAGGCCACCAAACCGCTGCCGCTCAAGAAAGAATTGAAGCGTCTGCAGGCAGCACGCAACGCTGTCTGTCACGCCGTTAACTTGTTGGCGCCGCAGCCAACTACCAGCAAAGAGGTGAGAATCAAGTCATGAACCTCCTCCTGGCCTCCAGATATTAATGAGCTTCGACCATTCCTCCACAGCCGCGTTCGTTGCCCCGCAAATTGTCACCGCAGCCGCCGATGGAAGCTATAAAAAAGGCAAAGGGGACTAAGAAGCAGAAGAAGCCACAGCTGGTGTCGCCAGTAAAAAGCTCCGATGAGGAGAACCACAACAAGTCGGTCGTCGTCAACCGCATCAAAACCAATGCTGGCTACGTGACTGTTACCATGGACGATGCTCCAAAGCCGCTCATTGAGCTGGTTAAGACACGCTCGGGCATTATGCGCGTGGAGCCCGCCACTCCCAAGCAGAAGTATTTCCGCGAGGAGCCAGACTCGCCGCCAAAACGAAAATTCCGCGTGCAGCGCGTCCCAGCCGGCTCTCAGAAGAAGTCCAAGCATCAGCAGCAGCCGCCGAAAGAAGGCGGAAAGGTCGCCACGCACAATCCCGCCATGCTGTCGGCGTTGCGCTTCAAGGAGCAGGTGTTTGCTCGCAAATAGACGGATCCTCCTTCATCATTCACATTAGCTATAAGCATAGACTCTAGTATTATTAGTGGAAGGCAGCAGGGTAAATTTTTTGTTTTCTTTACTATTTTTTTTCGTTCTATTTTGAATTGTTTAATGATTTAATGCAATTGGATTGGTTATTATCTGTGCTTTGTTTAATTGATGGAGTCAATTTTTGTTTTTGCATTTTTCTTGCGGATGTACGCACCTCTGCCCACTTGCACATTGCCATTCAAAAAATTGTATTAATTTTTTCCATCTACCACATACTATTGAAATATACGCCTGTTACACAATACAATTATGCAAAAAACGTTTAATATTTTCAACAACAGTAATTTTCAAAGAAACTTGAAACTTGAACCGGAGGGAACGCATCACATTTAAAAATTTCGTTTTTTTTTTTTCATTCTCAAAATTAATTGAATGTAACTGTTGTAGATTATATATCAGTGAATGATTAATTTTGCTTTTTGAATCCTCTTTCAAATTTAACGGTGTCCATGTTGCGCCTTACATGCCCTGTCACCTCCGGCAGCGCTAACTAACAAAAATTGGTGCTGACCATAGCAAAACTGTAGAGGGGTATGGACAACTATGTTTTAAAAATTATATTGGGAATCGTTGGGAATTATCAATCATATTAAATCTTTTTTATTAAAATTCCTGTTGTATTTCAACTTAGACTTTAGAAAAATAGAACAATTATAAAATCGAATAGCTAGGAGAGTTATTTATTTATTTAGTTAACAATACACCTAATTCTGTTTTTACACGGTCTTTTTTTACACGATTTTGAAATAACACGGTTTGAAATAGAGTAAAGCAAGAGTTTAAAATCAACCAGCCAAGTGGAAAATAGATTCATTAATTGTAAAAAATTATGTGGGCATAGCTGGGCGTTCTTTCTAGCTAATAATATTCGACAGAATATCAAAATTGAGCAATATGAACGACTATCCTCTTCGTTTTTTTTTTTTGCCTATTTTCGGTAAAACTTTTTTTTGTTGGACCTATAACCTTTTTTTACGCAAAATCCAATACAAGTAAGTATTTAAATGAAGCCAGTAAAGTAGAAAATAGTTTTATTAATTGGATAAAATTATGTGGGCATGGCTAAATGTTCTATCTAACTAATAATATTCGACGGAATACCAAAATTGAGGAATATGTATAATTGAACTTGAGTTCGTCAGTATATTTACGGTATATTTTGGTATATCTCTGAGGGTCGGACGGTATATTTTAGCGATAAGTCCGCGGTCACACTGATCTCTACTTTGACCGTTGCTTTTTGCTTTGCCAATTCGTAAAATTTTTCCTATTTTCTGTGCAAAACAACACTATTATCTTCAAAGAATATTGCGAATAACAGTTTTAAAAGTTGCGTAAGTATACTGGGGAAAGTTTATGAAATAAGAACATGTCTAGCTCGTGCTTTGAGCCAATTCTCTTGCGGCTTCGCAAATATGGCGTCTGTGCCGCAATCTCAGCGTGCACTAATACATTTGTACATACGCAGGTCTGCAATTTTTCACAGCGCCGCTTTGATCACAACTTTTTTCAGGAAAATGCCGAATAAAAACAATTTTAATGGAAGAAATCAAGGCCCCGAGCAAGGTTTCCTCAAGCAATCCACTACTTGTTTTGATGACGATTCTGACGATGCGAATACCCCACAACCCTCCCGTTTGCTCCAGTCCTTCCTGAAAGGACATAGTAAAGCAGTTGAAAACATAAAACGTAATAACATGGAGATTGCAAAGAAAATGCATAAGAAAACGAAAGCTTATATGGAAACGAAAGCTGAAAATGATCATCTAAAAGTACAGTATGTGCCTGCGCGCACACTCCCAATGTATTTGTTTAAAGCCAAGTTTCTTTTTTAGATTGAATAACGCGGAACAGGAGCAGAAGGAGCTAACGAAAGCGCTAGAAGGGCTGAAAGGGAATTACAAGCAACTCAATGAAAAATACATAACTGTACTTCAAAAGTACACTCACTGCGAGACACACTATGACGAAGAGCAAACCAAGATCAAAGCTACAATCAATCAGCTAAAAGCAGAAATTACTGTAAAGCAGTCTCGAAATGATGAATTGGAGTCCGAGGTAGAGGAACACAAATATATAGTCCAATAGTCTCGTCTAAACATCGATCCTCTATCGATCTGTTTTCAGGTCAAGACCGTGCAGGAGAACAACCTCAAAATTAGTGCCCAAGTCGATGCAATGACCCAAACTAATGAGCAGTTAACGGCCGAATTGCTAGAGATGCAGTCACAGCTTTTAGAGCACGTTAAGGAAAAGACGGAGTCTCATAACGCTTTGCAGAATATGGAGGAGCAGTTGGCTGCCCAAAAGCAGCTCAACGAGGTACATTTATTTGTGTCTGACAGTGTGGGTGTCTTTCTTATTGATTCTCTCTTACAGATTAGGATTTCAGAGCTGGAAACAGAGATCCAAAACCAGACTCTAGCACAGGCCGATATGTTCAATCGCAGCGAGTTGCAGGTAAAAGAGTGCAATCTGAATATATCGCACATTCAGGGCCAGCTGATTGAAAAGGAACAGCTCTGTCGCGAGCTTCAGCTGTGCATTGACAGACTCAAAAATGAACTCGAGCTTCAACGAAACCAAATCGCAGCTGCTAAAGCAGAGAACGAGGAAAAGCACCGAACCCTTACCACTTTGAAAGACTACCTAAAGCAAGTGGAGACTGCAAGGGACCAATTAAATGTTTCCAATAACGATTTAATACAGCAAAACGACCAAGCCGCAGTAGAGTTTGCCATGGAAAAGACTAAACTTGTTAAGGAATCAAAGCAACAAAAGGATGAACTCGAGGTAAGAAAAATTCAAATTTGGACTTTCCTTTATTCCCTTTTATTCTACATTCTGATTTTTCAGGCCACTGTTTCACGACTAAAATATGAACTGGAGCAGCAGAATCTGGCCTGCGGCGAGCTATCCAAGCGGAACGAACAAGAATTAAATGACATACACGTCAAGCTCTCCGATCTCCAAGGCAGGCTTAATGAGAGCGAGGTGCTTTGTCAGAAGCAGGAACTCGGCAATAAACAACTGGCCAGCGAACATCAAAAGAAAACTCAGAGTTTGCAAGACGAACTAAACGATGCAGTGGCAAAGTTAAACGAACTAGCTAAACAAAATCAGGCCTTGGCATCGCAGCTCCGGGATGATGAGCAGAACTACAAAGATAACATCAATACACTTCAAGCTAAACTGGAGCAACTTCAGGGTCAAATTGATGGGCTTCAGCAGCATATCACCAGTTTGGTGGCTGAGAGAGACGCACTGAGTAATAACGTACATCAGCTACTCGGCGAACATGAAGAAATGGCCAATGAATTGGCGACAGCAAAGTCCAACTTTGAACAGGAACTAGAGTTGCAAATGGACACCCTAAAGGTATAAAATAAAAGTCCCAGTGGCTTGCATTGTGCAACAAATCTCAAAATGTATACTCTTTGCAGAGAAAGCTGGCCAGTCTGCAAATGGAGCTAAACAGCAAGGAAAACGAAAACACCGAATTGGAACGCAAAAAGGATGTAAGCTAGAGTTCTCAATCATGTACGAGTATATGTGACATAAGTGATAGTCACTATTCTGTTCGCAGGCCATCATAGCTGAGCTGAAATTCAAGATGAATCGAATTGGCAGTGTGTTTGAGCAGTCTGTCAGCAGTGTGAGAGTTGTAAGACCGGAACCAAACCCATCCAGGACTGAACCGCAGCTGGCTATTGAAAGTCCACCTGCTCCTTCAAGAAAACGTTTTGCACTAAACCGACGTATTGAAGCCATATCCGATTCCTCGGACTTTCTCAGCGATAGCGAGCTACCCCCTCCAAAGGTGGTATGTATTCTTCAATTGGTATATTTTTGCTCAGCAATTATTGAAACGAGCTCAGCGCTTTTTTATTTTCACAGAAACCACAAAAGAAAGGAATCTCTGGAGTCAAACGCGCTCGTTTACATAAAAATGAGAAGGATAACGATGCTGCTTTCGAAAAGTTAAAGACTCAAGATTAAATTTCTTAAACCCTTTTGTAAATCGTAAAAATTAATTTTAGTTTCTCGAATACTAAGTTTAAAACATAAAATGTTAAATTTGAAAAGTATGAGACATTAGCATTGGTCAAACCATATCGTCTTAGCCGTAAGACCTTATATATAGCGTTTCCCAATCTAAACAGTGCAAATATTGACAACCAGCATTTCTCTGACGACCTGCCCTGGTCAGGCAAATTGTATTCAAGAGAAAACCCAGATATTTGTCATATACTCATACTGTACACTATACTATATATTTGATACTCATTGAACAGATGGATAAATTATTTAAGTTTCTTGAGGACTCAGTCCATTTAACTTTTGGAATTGAATTGAAACATGGATAATTCATTTAAGTTTCTTAAATATGGAGTTGAAAACTGTTAAGTAGTTAAATACTGAGCTAAAAACTGTAAACTTTATGCTTTTCTATAATTTGTATTTAATTAGCGTTTCTCAATCACTAAAATATGGATAAATAATTATTTTTCTTGAATACCTGAGGATCTGCTCTGGGAAAGTCTTATTTTCTCTATTTTCTCTTAAAAAGGATTTTCTCAGAGCAGGTCATCAAGGAAATGTACAAATTTTAGCAATAAATTTTTATATTTTTAACTCGGTATTCAAGAAATTATTTATTGAACCCTATTTTCGGCATTGAGAAACGCTATGTATTTTTCACAGTAATATGATTAATTTTGTAACAAATTTTGTACGCAGTTAATTGCGAAATATCAAATAAACTTCTCTACATTTTTGAATACAATACGTACATACATATGTATTTATATGGCTGTTGCAAGTAATGGATGATAAAAGAGTAAACTTGGATATACCCAATATACCTATACAAGCAAAGAGCAAAAAAACTACGCCCAGAAAAACTAAAACTGTAGCCAGCATTGCATTTTGGTTGCTATAAAAATTTCGAAAAACCGGCTGCTACGTTCAAAGCTGGCTAGTATGAAACTATTGAAGCTTTGTTATGAAATGATCGAATTTGCTACAGTTGCTACGACTATGACACTATTAAAAATGACTGCTATGGTTTCATACATCTGGCTGCTGTGCTACTCAAGTTAATTCCATGCTTCATGCATTAAAGCCCGGAGCAAAAGCTGCGTTTGCGACATATTTGATATATGTATGTATGAACTAACAAATCTAGTAATATTAAAATTTGAAAATCGACAAATATGATTTCCGATCATGGACAGAGCGTTCTCTGTCCCATTGTCGACCAGTGGGTATTCAAATATACTCCATAATATATATATTATGGATCTTGATAAATTTTAGCGCAGTTCTGGTAAAAAGTGTCGTTTTTTTTAAGTAAATACTAAGGATAGGATGGATATACAAGGAAAATTTACAAAAAAGTACTTTATTTCGCGGTTTAGCTCAAGGATTTCAACTGTTTAAAGAAAGTGTTTCAAAATTCGCGGGCTTTCCGGTATTTGAATAATTCGTCGTTATATTTTGAAAATGAGACCGTATATTGCGGTATTTATTTGAATCGGTAATAACCATCTGTTTTAAAGCTATTTCAGCTTATTGTCTTCTTACAGAGACCAAGAATAGGTATCAGGATCGAGATATATATGTATATACAAGATACTAATAAAAATGTTTGTCATACATGAATATGTCTAAAACATATCAATTTGAGAAAAGGTGTTTATTAATTACGTTTTATCTTTATATCATCTTCATATTAAATTAACGAAATAGGGTATACAAAGGCCTATACTACGGCTTCCACGCAGCATGTCTTGAAATACCAGCAATTCTGCCACTGTTTTTTTTTAACTTTTTTGTTTAAGCCTTGTTTTAGTCAAAAAACAATAAAAGCAAGGACCAAAAACTAGTCAATCTTGTAGAAAATTTATTCATCAATGGCCTAAAATTATGTGGGCATGGCTTAATGTTCTATCTAGCTAATAATATTCGACGGAACATCGAAATTGAGCAATATGGTTTCCAATCATTGACGGAGAACGATTAACCTATTATAAGCCAAGGGGGTTCCACCGAAAATAATGAAAATTTAATAATTTTAGCGTAGTTCAGGTGAAAGATATTGTGGGGTTTTTTGTAAGTTAAATGGAAGGATAGGATGGATCTACAAGAAAAATGTACAACCAGTACTATTTGTCGCCGTTTCCCTCAAGGTGTTCACCTAAATAAATAAAGAGGGTTTAAGTGGGCTAACGGTCGACAAACGATATTTGCGGTCATCGACGTTTTCGATGTTTTTCAAATCTTCCATACATTTACAAATTATAATATATATATAAGTAAAAAAAAACTTTCAAACTAACATCTAAAATTTATGAATTATAAATCTCCTTTTTTTCGCTATGTTAAGCTATTGAGTTTTGGGCAAAACTCTGTTTTTTTGTACAAATGATAATTACAGGGGCCTAGTGGTGGCAAAAAGTTTAGTTATGGTTGCGTTTTAGTTGCAATTTTCGATTTTCCGAATATTTTATCTTGTTCTGCCTATCAACACTTATTGAGGGCAAGGGAACAGAAATAAATCCTGTAAGCAAATACTTTAAACTAATTTTATCTCTAGATCAAATATATTAATAACACACCTAATTCTTTTTTTACACGGTAGATTGGTTCCTGAAAAAACCGTGTAAAAAAAGACATTGATCGTATACGCAAAATAGCGAAAGAGAAACAAATATGTACATATTCTCTTTATGCTCTTTCTTGTTTTCGTTTGATTTGATTTTCAAACCGTGTTATTTCAAAACCGTGTTAAAAAAGACCGTGTAAAAAAAGAATTAGGTGTACTGTAAATAACCTAATTAACACTGATGACCATCCACCATCCATTTCGGGGATGGTCCGTAAGGTTTTGCCGTTCCGTTAATTTCCCAGTTAGTCCACCCATCCATTTTGTATTGTGTCTGTTGTATTTTTTTCTTTTTTTTAGTCTTCAACGATTTAAAATTCGAATCAAGATTTAAAATATGTCTAGGCGCGAACTATTTTTTATTGGCATTCATTGCTTTTTAGGGTTGCATTTGAAAACCATCGGCTAACTATCGCATAGAAACGTGCGGCTTAGGACAATCCCCGAAATGGATGGTGGATGGTGGATGGTCGTCAGTGTGAATAGCCTATTACGGACCATCCCCGAAATGGATGGTGGATGGTCATCAGTGTGAATAGTCTATATAAGTAGCCTATTCTAGTGTAATTTTCAAAACATCGATATTTGAGAAAAAACATCGATGTCTGCTATTACCCAAACATCGATGTTAACATCGAAGTTTGTCCAGCTCTATTCTACACTGTTGATGAATTTTTTGTCATCACAAATTTTTTCGCCCGGCCCCGTGAACAACGCACCCTCTCGTCGAATTTTCTTCTGAATTCCGAAATTTCCGTTGATATTTGCCACAAAAATATCCGTATCAAGAATCGACATCAACATTCTGCGCGGTTCGTCGGTTGGTTGCTTTTCGCTGTGTATTGCTTGAAAGTGATTATTGACTAAATAATAAATAAACCGTGCGCGATTGATAACTCAAAATGATAATAAATAAAAGTCAAATAGAATCTTAGAGCAATTGCATTTGGCTTGGCCAATATTGAGATTCGGTGGAGAGCGGCGGGATAAAACCAACGGTTATTATTTCCCCCCTTACACTCGATCCGTGAAACGGTTAATCCCACGACGAAAGAAGAGAGAAACAACGGGGAACGGAACGTGAAGAGGAGGAACTGATCAAAACAAAGCGTATGCGGCAGTAATTCGGCAATTGGTAGAATCTCCCACACACCACACAAAAAACCCGCAGAACAAAAAATGTTCGAGATAGAGGACTATTCGAGCGGCATACACGATGGGTTCTTCAACAAATACGCGGTAAGTGTCGAGGGGGGTGGCTGCGGCAACAGCTTAATAACGTTTTTGCACATTTTGCCGGCCGGGTACTCTCTCACCGTCAGCCGCCGCACCGCAAACACACCAACACACGCGCACGAGGCCTCACACATTCGCACACCGACTCGGGCCTTTATCGCTTATTTTCAAATTTAACGTTCGTTTCGTCGTCGACAAAGCAGCTCGCTCCCAGTGCGAGCTCTGTGCAGTTTTTTTTTCCTAGTATTTCCGCCACTTGACACTTCCCCCTCCTGGAAACCCACCACTCGTGCTCTCTCTCTCTCTCTTTTTATATCGCCCCAAGAACAGTTTGCTGGGTTCCACACATCTCGCTCACTCTCACTCTCTTGCTCTTTGCTCGTGCTTTAATTCGCCCGCTCTCATCTGCCAAGCTTTGTTGTTGATTTCACATTCGCCTTCGCCGCATTTAACGTATAATTTTGAATTTGAATTCGCTCGCAGTAGTTGTTATGTGTGAGTGCGTATATGTGTTTACTTTTGATCGTTAAGCTTTCAAACTGCCGCTGAAGGCGCTGAACTGATGATTAATGATCGGGCTACGGTCCGCGGGGGGCCCACACCGGAACAGCACAGCAAAATGATGGAATTCTATTCAAGTGAACTTCTACTTCCTCTTCAGATTTGCAATGGTGGAGTGGGGGAGGGGGGTTTCATGTGACTATAAACTGTTCTGTGTTGGCTCTTATTTTTGCATCTGGGTGTTGGTGAGGGACTTGGCTAGGTGGAGACTCTTGTTAACAGTGGGAGCTCTGTTAGCTTGGCCACTGCTAGCGCCTGCTGCTGCTGCTGTTGTTGCCCCTGTTACTGTTGTTTGTACTAAAATAAAACGACATCGCACAACAAAAGTGGGAATCGGACGGAGGGGGTGCGGTGCCGGTGTCCCCTCAACTGTTGCCAGTATTCCCAGATTAATTCCGCTGTCTTCTGCGGATCCCAGCAGCAGCAGCAACAGCAGAACATCCATTTGTTATACATAAGTCATGCGCAATTATTTAAGTTTATTTATTTATTGCCATACACACACACATAAGCAGCCATGGGTTCATAGGAGTGTACTTATGTATTTGTTGAGCTGCTGGCTCGTTGGGTTTCTTCTGTTTTTCTGTCTTTTGGGGTCTCTTCTGCTTTTGCGTTTTCAACTTTTTGAAGGCCAAGCATTCAACCTCGAACCGAGTTTTGTTTTAGCCAAGCGGCAGCGAGTGCGGTAATAAGAGACACAGATGGAGCTTCGGTTGGGGATTCGGACTGGCCTGCACAGCCCAGGCCTGACCTCCTGCAAAGTGGGGCCCTGTTGGAAGTGCAGGAGCGGCGCCTGGTTGCCCGAGCATGGGCGCCTGTTCAATGCAGCATGCAAAACTCCACACATGCAAAGGGAAACACACACTCAGGGGGCGACATAGCCACAAGTGTGCGAATATCTCTGTCTTTGTCTCCGTAGGGGAACAAAGAAAAGCAAACGAAATGAAACCCAACGAACGTTTTTATCTGATTTTCGACTGTGTACGTGTGCGTGTGTGTGGGAGCAAGACTGGGAACGAAAGCAACAGTCAACATTCGCAAATCAAAAGCTCACTCGCTCTCTCCCTCTCTCTTTCTCTCTCTGGCTCCCAGAGAATTAGCATGTTCCTGCAACCTTTGTTGCCGCAACATGGCTCAAAGAAAGAGAAAAAACATCAAAGCGCTGACAAAGCAAAACCAAAAGCGGCGGCAGCAGAACTTCAAAGTTCAACGTGCTTTTCATGTGCGCCGACTTCGCCGAGACAGTGTGGGTGGGGGCTGCGACACGCCCTCTAACACCTACCCCAAAATGCAGAGCAGAGCAGAACAGAACAGAACAGCCTATATGCAGGCAGGCCGGCCTGTCGTTGGGCTGCCGAATATGAGCGCCCAGCTGTATGCCGCATAGATTTTCTCACGGCCCCCCACATACACACACACAGGCACACACACTCGCAAAGATACAGATGTGGAAACTGCAAGTTATTGTTGAGAAAAGTTTGGCATAGAAAACAAATGGAGAACAAATCGCTTCAATTATGAACAGAAATAACAATTTCGGGCGAAAACTGTGGCAGTTCTTTTAGCCGTGATGCCCTTGGCTTGGGGCTTTTAAAGAAAAACGATACCTAAAGTCGAAGTTGAGAACAAAATAAAACGATTAAAGACAAAATAGATTCTTTAGGGAGTAATTCCATCTCTCTATCTTCCTAAATTAAATTTCTTGTAGAATACACTCTTGTAATGGCGCAAAGACACAAAAATATCTTGAACGTCTATAAGTGGAATTTTCTAAACATCGTTTAGGAACGTTTTCTTTGGATAATAGTGGTTCGACTTATGGATGTTCAACTGTACAAACATAATTAGCTTGGTTTAGCGTATTTGTTGTCATTTGAGAGCATTTCAAACCATTTTACTTGCTTCAAACAACAAGGCCAACAAACTAAATGCTAAAACTTCCCCGAAATAAATTTCAACTTTTTCGGGGAATGTTAATTGCTTGAACCAGATCCAGATGAGGATAAGATATCTCCCAATGGCTGGACTTAATGAATGAAAATAACCCAAGGAAGCTGCAACATTTCGCACTAAGGGACAGATTTAAAGACGATTTGTGCGACATGTGATGTTTGCCTAAGGACATATTCGGGTAAATGTCGTTGCCGTTACAGGCTACAGGGGACAGATGACAGGCCCTGGCCCTGGATTGCGGAGAGCGACTTTTATTGCACCATAAAGTAATTTACAAACGGGCGCTCATAAGCCCAAGGAAGATGTCCGCCTACCTGGGTCTCTTCTTGCCTTCTTTGGTTTCCCTCTTGTTTCCTTCTTTGTGTGTCATTCCCGTCATTACGGGAGATTTTAAGGTGAAAGCGGGAAAGAAATGCCAAACGGAGCAACAATAAAAAGGATAGGATGATGGCAGATGGAACTACAACCAGAGGCATGCAGCAGCAGAAAGAAAGGAAAGCAAAGAAAAACATTGGAAAATAATTCATGTACAAGGGGAAAATATCGAATCCTGGCGAACCGAAAATTCCCCCCCCCATCTACGGCCGTGTGTTCTCTGTGCGAGCGTGGACATGCTCCGACATGTCCGAAATTGCCTCTTGCTGCCGCTCCTTGGCACTGCTGCTGCCTTGCTTCGTTGCACAGCATAAAAAGGTCAACGGGCGGGCAGCTGCTGCTTCCAAAAAAAAAGGAGCAATAACTGCAGCAAGAGACCGACACAGGAGGAGGAAGCCGTAGGGAGTAGGCCAATCAACAGGCCTCCAGTCCTCTCTTTGCTCCAAGAAGTTGCCTCCTCCATTTCCATGGCCAATAACGTTTTTCCTTATCCTTTCTGTGCACTTTTGCACGCCTGTTCGATGCATTTTTATTTCGGAACATTTTTTCAAGTTTTTACCAAAAAAGGAAAAAATTATTAAAGAAGGGTGGTGAAGGAGGAGGAGTAGGAAGGGGAAGAGAATGTTATTTGGTTATTGGCTTTTGATATATGGTATAGTCTGCCACTGCTGAGCGCCTCATCTGCTGACTGGTGATTTATTGGACTCTGAAGCTATTAAAAATTGTGTAGCATCCTGCCCCGCATTCATTCCCGCCCTCTGTGTGTGGGGGAGGTGTGAAAAGTGGCAGCAGCAGAAGCAGCAGCAGCGGAAGAACAGTAAACTAATTAGAGAGCCAGGAAGTGTTCGCTTTCCGTTTGCCAAAGTGCAGGCGGCAGTACACTCGCAATTCCCGTCGCAATTCCCGTCGCAACTTGCAACAGAAAAACAGCAAGGGGGGAGGGAGTGGAGTAAAAAGAGTACAAGCAACAGACAGAGTCCGGAGACCGGAGACCAGAGACCAGAGAGAGAGAGCAACCCCTGAGCTGCTGAGAGCTGAGTTGTTGCAGCTGCCTGTGCCACTCGGAACGTACAGCAGAGGGCACACCAAAAGGTTATCACACACAGATACAAGCAGCGAACACACACATGTAGAAATATACTCAGCGGCTGGGAAGGCAAGGGACGGGTAGAGGAACAGAGAGTACAGAGTACGAGGGGGAAAACTGACGGAAAGAGAGCGAACCGCCTTAATCGAAACCCTTAATCATTTCATCATTGGGGTCCTGGCCCAGACCTACATACATCCGAATACTTTTCGGATGATGATCATCTGTCGTCCTATCTGTGGGACGTAGTGCTCAATTAGTGGTGGAATAGGGTAGGGGAAGGGCAAAGGGTTAGAGAAATATTGCCAAATAGATATCAATAAAGGAGGATTTAGGCAGGAAATGTGAAGGAGAGGGTGGAGGAGTCGAAGGTGGAATTCAAATTGACAAAAAGAAATGGGAAAAATGAAAAATACAATGCAAATGCCATTGTCAATGGATAAGGTTGCAGGGAAAATATTTATGTGAATCCATCCTTTCGTGCTTTAAACGTTTATGGAGATGCAATAGGGGGAATAAGGATGCATTGAATTCAGTATTTCCGGCTATCTTTTGAGGAATATCTCATAGCGTATTCCGATTGAAAATGTGTATGAGGGGAGGGCGTCCTTTTTTAAAATAACAGAAAAGGTTCATTCTCTCAAGCGGGGAAATATAATATGCACGAAAGTCTTTGAACGACTTTAAGAATTCTCCCTGGCATGCAGATAAACATGGGAATTGGCTATGTACTAGTTTTTGCTTTCAGGATAAATATATGTATTTCTATTACATTCATAGATCGATCTTTGTTTTTCTTTTACCTTTTTGGTGTGCACATTCCCAAGAAATCAATTAGTGTCCCCTTCTATTGACTTGACCGAGAGATAGAGAGAGAGAGAGAGAGCCTATAATCAATTGTTGAATGAAGAAATGGCTCAAACAGAGATGTGGCAGCTGCCTTTGCTTCTGCTGCACTTCTGTTCGCCTGCCTCTGGGAGATTACCAGCTGTCTTCTCTCTCACTTGGGGTCCGGTTGCGTCTTTTGCGTGTTGCCTGTTTCTTTGCTGCATTCGTAACGCAACAACAATTACACAAAAGCCTTGGTCCTCTGACGTTGATCCTGCTGCTTATCAGGAGGCAGCACCTGCTGCCGACAGGATGCGTCATCTGGTCCAAGAGAGTGCGTCATATGCAATTGCGTCAAATGACTGATAAATAAAGGGAAAAGCTAAAAATATGAAATGGGAGAGGATGCACTTGAATGGCACTTAGATTTCCAACTCACAGTCCCCACCCCACCCCCGTTTACTGCCAACCATTTCTGTCTACATATAAAAGGCCGTCAGACAGGCACCGGCCAACAGCAGAGGGTAAGGGGTGTGTTATGGGGGGTTTGAGGGAAAGCCAGACAGTGGGTGGTGTGGGGGCGTAACGGAGCATTGGATAAATGCGCGCTCGTCTTCCCCTTTTTTCGGACGAAATCCATAACCCTCAACTCTTACTCTGATGATAAAGGCTGCCGAAGTGCGGCCTCCGCCAGTTTATGATATCCTGTTGAATTATGCAACTTATCACTCTCGTCTCATGGCGGGGCTCTCCAGAGAGTCCCTCTCCAAAGAGAGAGACAGAGAGAGAGGGAGAGATAGATGGAGACAGAGATGTGTCTCCCCCGAAATCTGCTTTGTGCTGTGTATGCTCTTTCTCTATTGATTTTTCGGAGTCGCCGCATAATAAACACACAGGAGTTTCCCCTTGGGGGGCGAAATAGGGGCTGGTTGTGGGGACAGGGTTCAGGGGTCAGGTCAGTTCTGCTGCGGCTGCTGCTGCGGCTCAAGGACACCTTGACATTGGGACACACCGCCTCCTCCTCCCCCCCAGAGGGCGCGCGCGCCTTTTTTAACAGCTGCCTGAAAACCGGTAACTGTTAAGTTTGCTGCTGGCTGTTAGGCGCCTACTACTAATTTTTCTGCTGCCTACTACGCTTTTTCTTCCAAAAGCAGCGCCCGAATAAAGTCCACAAAACAGCAACAGCACACAACAGCAGCGGCAGGGGCAGGCAACAGAAAAAGTAAAACGCAAAAGTACTCGATTTCTGCCTGTACTGGCTCTGCTGCTGCTGCTGCTGCTGTCTGTCTCTGTTTTCATTTTTCTGTTCTCAGACTCGCCGCATGGCCATGTTTTGTCGCCTACTGTACACGCTCTCTGGCCCAACTTCGCCTCTGTTATGTGCGGCGTTCTATGTTTCTGTATAACTCTGCTCTCTCACTCGCTCTCTCAGCAACTTCGGTCTGCTTCTCTTTTTCGCTGCTGGCGCTCTGCTGAATGTTTCGCCGCAGCGCAGTCGTCGCAGGCCAGGCAGAACAGAGAATTTCCCCTTTTTTCACCCTCTCTCTCTCTCTCCTTCAGTTGTTGTTGTTTTTGTACGGCTTTAGTTCCCTTTTTTTAGTAAATTTTTTCTGTCTGATGCATACATACACACACATTCAACATACGTAGAAATATGCATGGGAACAGAGAGTCTTCTTGTGTGCCTGCAACATGCTGCTGGCAACATGTTCTACCCTGAAAGTAAATCTAATTCTGAGTCACTCCGGGGCGCCACCTCCAACTCCAGGCCCCAATTTATAATGCTGGTCAGACATTGCATAAAACTTTCAATTTTTTCTGATATCCGGTTTGGCGCTGGCTGGAATGGCCTTCTGGATCGCCTCCTTATATGTACGATTACATACGAGTATGTATGCATGCATGTGTTTGTGTGTGTGGGGGCATGTAATGTCTGTTTATGTGTGCGTATACAGTGGAAACTCCAGACCATGGATGACACTCGAAATCGTTTATTTGTTGTGACCAAAAATTGATCGAAAAAGGATCAAGAATTCACGAAGGAAAGGTTAATTTTGGGTTCGATTTTTGGAACGCTTAAACTATTACCAGAAACTATTTACATCTAGGACGAAAATCAGTAAGCCCGGATGTCGGAGATCTGTCCCCGCAGATCAAGTTATTTTGTTATGTGGCATCCACAATTTTCCAGATATTAAGCTCTGCTTTAGTTGGGGGTATCTATCGATCCACTAAAAATCATGGCCATCGGATATGGTGCCTCTTTTAGGGCACTTTTCGATTCACACTATATGCCTGCCACCTTCCTTGGTGTACGCCGCCGCAGCCTGTTGAAATTGTTTACATTTTGCCGACTCCCTTCGCTGCTGCTGCTGCTCTTGTTGTTGTTGTTTTGTCTGGTTCTGGTGTTGCAACATGAGTTATTTTTGTTGGTGGTCTGCTGTCCCTGTCCCTGCCCCTCGCTGTTGCACATCCATCGCACCACATCTTTCATCGGCTGTTGTTGATGTTGTTTTGTGCTATATGGACCCTCTTCTTCTTCTTCTTCGTCGTTCTCTCCCGCTCCTTCCTGTCCATCCCTGACTGCCTGTTTGCTCCGTTGCCTTTTTTTTTTTTTTGGTGCCTTGCTGCCTGCCTGCTTGGCGCGCAAAACCGGTTTTCGGGTACTCTGCTCCTGACATATAGAAAATGAAAACTTATCCGATGCATACATACAAACACACATACATATGGATACATAATTACATACAAATGTACATACATATAAGCACAGGCATATCAGATTTAGACACAGATTCAGATTCAGATTCAAGCGACTTATGTTACACATTTCATGATTATAATGTATACTGTACATACATATGTGTGTGTGAGCTAAAGAGCCTGTCTGTGTGTGTGTGTAATGGAATGTTCGAGAGATAAGTGATACGATACTTTCCCGTGGTGGGGAAAGGGGGGTGGGGGGATACCAAGGAAACCAAAGGGCGGGAAAATGACAATTCCTTGTAAATGTTGTGTGTAGAAGAAAAACCGAAAAGCAAACATTCGGGGCAGCCGATAGCAAAGAGCCTTGAAAAAGTTGCGGCAGGTTGTGGCACGAGGCAGAAAACATAAAACAGAAAGTAAGCGAAAAGCAGATACCCGCCCGAACCACTGTCATGAACAAATGTAAATCTATTGCTGCTGTGGCCGTACGACACTAGACGTTGATAATTCCTGTACTGCCCTACACTTGAAGTTAAGTCAGATATAAAAAACCTTATGGGGAAAAAGCGTGCAGTGGGAGAAAGAGAAATACGATATGATATGCTCTAGTTTCGATTTGCAGTTTCAAAATATGAGTTTATGTAATATAATAATATATAAATTACAAGGGAGCCACCCCTGTATATCATACCATCTCTCTCTTGCTGACTAGATTTGTCTTGAAATGTCGTGAGATACGACCCGAACCCATTCCGCTCTGTTTCTATGTGCCCCCACCTTCTGTTTAATAAACCTTGCTATGGCCCCATCAGCTGTTGCAAGTGCAATTGCAGACGTTGCCCAACATTGGTCGCGCTAAAATTACCGCGCAGCATTTCGCTGAAAGCCCTGTTTTCGTTTGATTCGCAAAATAGATTCGTGATTGATTGATTCGTGACTAAAATGTACATCATCTCTCCCTTGCAGGATGCGGCTGGCCCTTCGCTGGACTTTTACGTGTCCGACTCGATGCAGGACATGCTGGACGTGGACATCCGGGCGGAGATAGCCAGCACATTGGCCACCTCTAGCGACCTGACCTCGCTGGACCACGCCCTGGAAACCATTTCGGCCATCAACAACAACACGAGCAGCGGCAGCAACCTGCCGGTGGCATACAACGCCAACGCCAATTTCCTGGCCAGCAGCACGCTGCACGCCTCGCCCACGGCCAAGTGGATGGGCTCCTCGGCCAACTTCTGGTCGAACACCGACTACTACGCTGATCTGGGGGCCTGCGTGAACCCCATTTCGGTGATGCCGCTGATCAACTCTGCTGCATGCTCTGCCTCCTCCATGCTGGGGTCGCCGCGCAGGGGCAAAGCAGCCACGGCCACACAGTCGCGGGCCGTACCGGCATCGCCATGCGGGGACCGGGACCAGCACAAGTCACATCTGACCTTCTCGCCGGCCCAGATGAAGGTCAGCGCCGGATCGCTGCGCCGAGAGCAAGTGAGCGCACACATACCCAAACAGATTTCGGTAGTAACCGGCACCGGGAGCACGGCACCGGCCACCATGGCCACCAACTCGGTGCTGCAGCGACGAAACTCCTCGGCAGTGGATGCGGTGCGCAAGGATCTGGGCACGGAGCTGCGCAGGGCCCAGTCGCAGTCCAGTCCGTCGGAGGAGGGCGGCAACAAGTCAAAGACCTCCTCCACCCTGCTCACCACCGGAGGCGTCTCCACCAACACGATCAAGCTGGCACCCGGCATTGGGGGCCTGACCTTCGCCAACAGCGCCGCCTACCAAAAGCTGAAGCACCAGTCGGCCAAGTCCCCCAACGGTTCGTCCCCGAGTTCGGGCAACGGCATGGTCCTGAAGCGGGAGGAGGCATCCAAGCGCGGCCTGCTGCAGCAGGGGAGCACCACACCAAAGAGCATTGCCTCGGCGGCCCATTCGCCGCACCACCAGATGCAGAGCATGGGCTCGCCATCGTCCGTCTCGTCGATGGCCTCCTCCTCGCCGCTCAGCAATGGCAGCAACCTGGTCAACATCGCCAACAACAGCAGCGGCAGTGCTGGTCTCGTCAAGCCGCTGCAGCAGAAGGTCAAGCTGCCTGTCGTGGGCAGCGCCTTCCCCAAGCCGGCCTACTCATACTCCTGCCTCATCGCGCTGGCCCTGAAGAACTCACGGGCCGGCTCGCTGCCCGTCTCGGAGATCTACAGTTTCCTGTGCCAGCACTTTCCGTACTTCGAGAACGCACCCAGTGGCTGGAAGAACAGCGTGCGGCACAATCTGTCGCTGAACAAGTGCTTCGAGAAGATCGAGCGCCCGGCCACGAACGGCAATCAGCGCAAGGGCTGCCGCTGGGCCATGAACCCGGAGCGCATCACCAAGATGGACGAGGAGGTACAGAAGTGGTCGCGCAAGGATCCACAAGCCATACGCGGCGCCATGGTCTATCCGGAGCACCTGGAGTCGTTGGAGCGTGGCGAGATGAAGCACGGATCGGCCGACTCCGATGTGGAGCTCGATTCGACGTCGGAGATCGAAGAGTCCTCCGATCTGGAGGAGCAGGACTTCGACGACACCCTTGTGGATGCGATGCTCGTTGAGGAGGACGAAGATGTGGTGGATGAGGATGAGGACGACGATTTGTTGGGCGAGTTCGAGGCCGACGATGAGCTACTCGCCAGCCACCCCGCTGCCAGCCAGTCGAACCATCACCTGCCCCTTGACCGCGTTCTGCTCGGCCAGAAGAGCAGCGACTTTGACATTGAGGTGAGTTTGGAAAGGCACCTGGTCGAGAAGTCTTCGTTGCTATACGAGAAGGTATCTAGCCTTGTTTTCCCACTCTGAACAACCCTTTGCTTACGCTGTCATTCCCAATCTTTCAGGTCGATGAACAACTGTACGATGCCATCGACATCGAGGACGATAAGGAGGCAGTGCGCCGCGCCATAGCCAGCGGCCATGGCACACATATCATCGAGCTGAATCCGGCCGACCTGAATGCCAACCACAATGGCTACCACCAACAGCAGCAGCAGGCGAAGCGTGCGCGTCTGGACATCAACTATGCCATCGGTCCCGCCGGCGAGCTAGAGCAGCAGTATGGCCAGAAGGTGAAGGTGCAGCAGCTGGTGCAGACACAGTCGCAGCCACAGCCGACCACATACAACCGCCGCAAGATGCCGCTGGTCAACCGCATCATATAAAGGGGCAAAGCCCAAGCCACCCCCTCTCTTTGATTTGCACAAACCACATACCATGCAGCACAGTAGTAGCTGTGGATGTGGCACACACACACACGCGCATAAATTAAACAGCATACACTTAGTGCTAGGCCCACGCTACATAGTATAGGAAAGAAGCCCCCTTGCTACGCTTAAACGTATCCCTAAGAACATTTTCGGTAATCATTTGTCAGTTGTACCCGTGCCCAATACCCATCTCAACTGATTGAAAATCAGAATTTATACATTTTATTTCTTTGGAGATCTCTCCTCTCCACTTAAGCTTACTTTGAATCTTTTTGTAGTCCTTATTAATCTGTGGTCGATTTTCGAATAAATCTATGCCAATAATTGTAAAGGATTGCTCGAAAGTTTTGCCCCAATCCCAACTCTTGACGACGCCTGGCCTTGGTCCATGGCCCCCCTGACGCTTGAGCAGTAGAAAGAAACTCTCAACCAAGTGAAAGTCTCAGTAGTTAGTCCTGACCCCCCCGACGATGCATAAAGCTATCTGTAATGTTAATTCTTTTCCAATCTTGAATTTTAATTTCTAATTTGATCTCCCTCGCCCCCCTTGACCACAAAACCCCCTGACAAACGTGAAGATTTCATACTCCATTAAACTTAACGAAACTTGACGCAGTTATTATATAGAATATAGATTATTGACAATGTGCAACACAACAACACAAAAACAAAAACAACAACGATTTTTGGACAACGAAATGGGAACACTATGTTCGCTTTTCCACCTTTTGTTAATCTTTTGTATCCGAAATGTGACAATTTGCAGCATTTGCAAGCATTTTCAGCCGATTCCGAATCCGAATTCCAACTTTAAGTTAGGTAATGTTGTAAAAAAAAAACTAAACACACCACAAACACACACATAAACAACTTGCCGGTCCAGTATTCGCATGCGGATTTTTTATAGAACTTTTGTATGTATTTGTACTATATATAAAACGAGAATAGAATCTACATTATTGCTGGAAAGAACAGTCAATTATTTTTACGACTATACATAGGAGGATTGTAGTGGATTGTAAATAGTTTTCACACAATTTAAGAATAAGCATAAGATGAAAAAAAAAACTATTGTATACTATATGTAGTATATGCTAGCTATAGCTAATCGTAAGTGAAACAACCCGTATTCCAAATGAAACGACACAGGATCCGCAAACCAATAAGACTTGAAGCGAACATGATCAAGCCTCAGAATTAAAATAGTACAAAGAGCCGACTAGTGTGTACGGGCAAGACAGGGAAACCGGCAAACGATTTACAAGGCCTGTTGCTCATGACTGGCATTTTGCTCACTTGAATATAAAGCATTTTTGTCTTTTTTTTTGTTTTCTTAACTTTTGCATTCAACTATTCCACAAGCGAAATCAACACAACAACATTCATACACTTTTTTCGTTGTAATACTAGCACCTAAGTAGCATTTAACAAATTATACCGATACCGATACCACTACCTATATCCATACCCGATACCCATATCCATACCCGATACAGATAGAAACCTATGTAAATGCCTAAGCTAAGAGTGAAACATTTTTGTATAGAGTTGATACTGAAAAATTGAAACCAAAAAATTCAATAAAAATAAAAAAATCACTAAAAATTAAAAAAAAAAAAACGGGTAAAACCTTATTTGAAGGTAATATTAGTACATTTTTCCGAATATGAATCGATCTGTGAATTTTCCAAGGGGCATTTCGCTTATGAGTGTTATAAAAAAGTTCCAGTAAGGGGAAAAATATTTATTTTTTAATCAAAATACAAGAACTGGAAGCCAAATTTATTTGATATACCCTTGAAGGCATATACCCTTCCGAGCAAGACATTTCCCTTGCCTTTGTCAGCTTGGTATTTAGTCGATCGGCTAAATACTACATTTCGTTCACAACTGAGGGTAAACATTTATTTAGTCAATGTGCATACCTGTACGAATATTTTCCATCTACACAATTCAATTTCACTTAAAAGGAACAGTCGCAATACACGTGTAAATTGATATCAATATTCACTGCTAGTTTTTAATATAGGTCATTGCAGTCTACCTCTAAAGAATAGTCAGTGGAAATTTATGGAAAATATGGACAATAGAACTTAGTTCTCAAAATTGTTCAATGTTCAATATGAAACTAATTTCTCTATATAATTATGTATTTTTTAACTTATACCATTCTACAAACCTATGTATTATGTAGGGTATGATTGCTATAAGTTAATCCTTTTCAATTCTTTAATTTTCTCTTTCTAAAAGTCTGTTGATATCTATATTTAGATGACATTATTTATACCAAAAAACAAATAATCTACGTTCAGTGTTTCCATTAAACGAATCGTACTTTTGGTGAAAAGACAGCCGTGCGAAATATTTAAACCCAGGTTGCTTGGACGATGTTTCAAACACACGTTTTCAATTTTAATTCCCGAAACTCATCTACGAGGTTCCTGTCAAATTGTTAGCTTCCTTTACTGAAAACATTTTCATTTTGGAGTTGTTCCGAACGTAAACGTTCCTAAAAAAAAACTTACAAAAGATTTGAAAGATTTGCATTATGTCTGACAACTTTAAGAAAATCGTCGACCAGGCCGGCCCGGTGGCGAAAGATGACGACATCAATATGGACGTGCCAGACTCCTCGAACCTGGTCATTGGTTTGCCACCGGTCCGCAAGATTCAGGAGTCGCCGGAGTCGCAGGAAGATGACGATCCAAAGTGCAAGGTGTGCAACGAGTCGCTCAAGGAGAGTGCTCAAGTTATGAAGACACTGCCCGGCATGTGGGGAAACAAGGTAGACGTAAAAAACCCGTCTATTTATAACACCACTTATTCGATTCACCTGCAGGTCGGCAGCGCTTGTGCCTTCTGCCTATTCGGGCTGAAGTCCGGTTAATTCCGAAACAGCTCCACGCAGCCCATTTCTGGTTAGATGAAGTTGGGTGCTGCGCTACATTTACACATACAAGAAATTGAGAGATGAAGAGGGAAACTCTGGGCTTGAGTAGAAATAACAAACATTATTACAGAAATAAACAAACAAACTAACAGATAAACAGCACGAGTACATCTTAGTTCTAATTGGTTCTAATTGGACGGGAAATATTCTCGAGCAGATTTGATAAGAGTTCATTAAAGTAGGCCTCAAAAGTAAGAAAATTTGATTATAATGCCTGAGAATTGAGCGGATCGGTTTTCGGCGGACCCTCTTCCAGAATCTAAAGCGTCCAGGGTGTCAATAAGGTATGAAACTATTGAAGCTGGATGCTATGAAGCTATGAGCTTGCTGCTCCGAATTTATAATAATTTTCGGATGAAAAGATCATCGATACACTTCTCCCAATTCCATCAAGGGTAGACACTTTGCGGTCGTACAGATCGAAGCTATCCACATAAGTATGAAGTGTCTGATCAGTCGATCAGTTAAGGAACGAATCGTGCTTATCCCCTCCAATAAGTATTGAACACAGGTGAAGGGTCTATTTCGGTTTCGGTTATTTTTTGAGGACAATTTTTATTTCACATATATAAATAGTTTTGACATTTCAAAAGTTATTTGTTTTCCTTTTCGGTTTATTCAACAACCAATAAAACTTAGGTATTAGCTAAGCAATTTGCATTTTGAGCAGATCATAATTGAGCTTCGCTGCCTGGGCAGAGTGGCAGGCGTGGACAGGGCAGGACAATAGTGCGAGAGGAACTCTGTGTTGATATCATGCTTTTGCACATGTACTGTTCCCGTCCCCGTCCATTCACCTGCCAGACCGGACAGATTCGTCAAGAGCCGAATATGTACATATGTGGTTTATTTGGTTCGTTCTTTTGTGCCAGGCAGAGATAATGTCAGATGTGTGCTTTAGGACTAGACAGTTGGATGGAGCACGAAGGCATCCGCTTAGTTACTCGATGTGCAAAGCAAATCGTATTTTGGTTCGTTTGCATCTTGTACTCGTACACATAAAATGGCATCAAATACTTTGAAAAGCGCCTCTGTTAAAATATATTGTATGCTGCTCCCCTAGAGCATTTTGTAATAAAATGATCCACTTGTAGTTAAAATATACATATTACATTCATGTCTCTTAATCTATACATTGTATACTATATATATAGATATAGATATAGATATACATATACATATACATATAGAGTATAAGGTATAAGGTATATGGTAAATTGTATTGTTTCAAAATTGAGTGTTGATCTTTGCACATTTAAGGCCTGTTGTTCACTTAGCTTAGGTTTGAGCTGGATATACCGATACTTCGTTAATTCGTTGAGCAAGCTGTTTCGCTAAAATCTATAAAATCGAACTCTAGCTTTCGCTTTCGCTTTCGCTTTCAGTGTGCGTGAGTGCTCCATGTGTATGTGGTTGTGTGTGATCTGTGTATCTATGTGTGCGAGTGTGCGCCGTGCGCTGTGCGCTGTGACATACAAGATACAAGATAGTTCGTAGAAATTGAAACCAGACAAAACTGATGCATTCTCCGCTCTCTCTTAAACAAACAAAGGGAATTAACAATATCGTAGACGTAGACAGTAGACGACAGTAGACAATTAGACGTAAATTACAGATATTAATGCACATGTACTTAAACTAAAATGTATCTTACGAATACACGGATCGATCAGAGATCAGATCGGATCAGTTGATCGGGCAGGCAAGGCCAGACGTTGCTTGCGGCTTGCGCCTTGCTGCCGCCTGCTGCTGCCTCCTGCCTGCTGGACGGCTCTTCACTTCAATGTGGGGGCAATGCTCACTCATACAAACACACTCATCAGCCAGCGCTAGCGCTGCCTCTGTATGAGCTATGAGTCCTCTGAGTCTGCCTAAAATGTTACTACTAAAACTGATCGACTGACTACGCTTAGAGTCTGAGAACTTAGGACTACAAACTAACACACGGATACGTACAACACACGATTTGACTATTAAATGCAGAGCTGAATATGGGTGACAGGGCGACATGGGGACAGGTGCACACTGATCGGGATAACAATTACGGATTACATAAACTCGGTTACTATGAATACTAGTTTCACTGCTTCCGCTTCCGCTACCGCATCCATAGCAACTCATTCCTGCTTCAGTCGCTTCGCCTCGTTGCCAACATCCCCGCCGCTGACCGAGCTGGGGGTATTCTGCTGCTCCGTTTCGCTGGTGATGTACGCGAACTGGCACTCGAATTCAAAGTCCATCTCTTTCTTCTAGGGAACATTGGGATTGTTAGTGAATCAAGAGGGCTATAGGTACAATTCCAAGGAATCTTACCATGCGTTCGCATATGACCGCTATGGCCGTCTTCTGCTGCGCCTCGGCTATCTTGTGCTCCACCAGATAGAACATGTACTCGTCAAACAGAAGTCTTATCAGGTGGAAGCTGCCGAAGCTCGAGGCCGAGCGCAGCGTCAAGTCCCGAATGATCATCGAGCTGTAGAAGCTCCACTTGAGCAGGAACTGGCGGGCGGCCCGCGCATATGTCGGCTTGCCCGTGTACTCCTCCATTGCCGATTCGACCACGAGCTGCAGCCAGCTGGCCCACTGCTCCAGCGAGCTCTGCTGCTGCAGGGCGGCCTTGAAATCGCTCTCCAATCTCTGAACCACAGCCGGGGCACACTGACTCACCCAGGCGGCCTGTTCCTGCAAGGGCACAAAGAGCGCTGTTCAGTCTCCAATAACTTCGTTGTATTTCGTTGCCCGACTCACCTGCACATTGTGGAAATCCACGCGGTTCAGATCACTCAACATTTGGGAGATTTGGGCTCCGTTCTGGAGCACAGCTCGTGCGGCCTGCGCCAGATGATTGAGCGAGGTGTAGCGACGCAGCGTCTGGCAAAAGGCGGATACGGCGCTGGTCTTGATCTGGGCCAACTGCTCCGGCACACCCATCATGCTCTCGCACAGCCACAGCTCCAGATTCTTGGCGAAATTGCGTATGGCCTGGGTCAGGGCATTCGGTATGGAGCGCAACACATCGGGAATGATGACATCCACTGTGTTCTGGTAGAACTGATAGTCCACCTGTTCAAAGAATACATGAAATACAAATATTATTCAAAGCCATGGCCTTTCTTAGAGTTCGAAGCGCTTTTGTCCGTTCATTGCACCCACCTCGCGTACGAATTTTTGCACTTCTGCGCAGTGGCACAACAGATACAGCTTTGTCTTGCTCAAGTACTTCTCCTCCTCGCACTCGTCCAGGTTGTTGTTGTCGCTGGACCGCCAGAAGTCGCGCAGCAGAAACTCCACGGTGCCAAATTCCAGATTCAGCACGGCATCCAGAAAGGACTCGCAATGCTCGCGGTACAGTGCCCGAAACGTGTCCACATCCTCCAGCGTGAGCTCGCTGCTGAAGCTGTGGCTCAGCTCGATGGGCGGAAACGAGGGCAGGGCGCTGCTTCCGTCGCCAATGTACTGAGGAATGGAGTGGATTAGGGCGTTTAATTGATTTTTGGGGCTGAGTTGCTTACTTGGATGCATGCCTCGTAGGTCTCTGGCTTGAAGCTGTGCTTCTTGGACGTGCCGTTCCGCTGGCTGTTGGATCCGGCCATGCCCACGCTGCCATTGGAGCCCGCCATCTGACCGGACGTGCTGCTGCTGACGCTAGCCAGGGCCCCGTTGGCCCCGGAGGATGGCCCGTAGCCGTGCATCGACTTGGAGTCCTCCATGGAGTGATGGTTCAGCAGCGAGCCGGGCTTGATGCGGATGCCATAGTAGTGGTACTTGGAGTTGCCGCGCGTGCCCAGGCGACGTGTGCGCAGGCCGGAGAACACGGAGCGTATCAGCTTGCCGAAGCTGGCTGCATTCACGGGCTCCAGCTTCTGCTCGTTGCAGTGCTGCATGTAGTGGTTGTACAGGGTGGACCTGGGCAGGCTGACACCGTCGGCCGTCTCGTAGTTGCGTGACAACCATTTGATCTGCCGGCGACAGAGAGGGATGTCAGTATTTCTGATGCTGCTACTGCTGCTGGAGGGCGGAGCGTAACCAGGGGGTCCCCATTCGCACACCCATCCCCATCTCCATCCTACTTACCGTTGCCGAGGCAATCTTGTTGCTGTTGCCGAGCGCGCTCTGGTCCGAATCGGGGGAGGCGCCACCGCCGCCCGTTCCGAGGCTGCCGCCGCTGGCCGAGTTGGTGGTCGTCGTCGAGGTGGGCGTCTGGGGCGTGCTCTGCGCCTCCTGGATGTAGGCAACCTCGTGCTGCAGCCCAAGGGTGGCCCAAGGGTTAGTCAATGTAGTCACAGTTGGCTCAGGTGGCTCCCACTCCCGTCCCCGCTCCCTACTCACCGTCAGGCTGTGCGGCGAGTCGCGGCTGTGCGACTGCGAGGAGCCGTTCAGCAGCAGGCCCTCCTCCACGGGCACCAGGTAGGGCAGCGTCGTGGAGTGGGCCGCATTGCCCGCCGTATTGCCCCCAGCCGACTGCGTCGTCGCCGCATACTGGCCCGTCGACGCGGTCGAGTAGTATGTCTGACCATTGCCCTGGTAGTCGGCCACCGGGCAGAACGGATATGTCCTGTGGAACGGGATGGAACGGAGGCGAAAACGGAAAGGTCAAGCGTTGTCATGTGCTGTGTGGGTCAACTGTGTTTCGATTTCATCTCTCATCTTGTACGAGTACAAGTACGAGCAGTATTTCCCCTTGTTCTGTGGGGTTTTTGGTGTTTCTAATGGTTTCAATTGCTTACATTTGCGTCTGGCTGGAGTTGCTGTGGTAGAGCTCCGAGTCCACATACTGCACCTGGTAGTTCTGCTCCTGGCCGGAAACTGGAAAGTTAACAGAGAAACGAGAGGATTAGCATGGATATAGTCTATGCGGATTATGACTAAAGATTGGTCGATGTAGATAGCCGTCGGCATTTTGCAATCTGGCCCAAAACGGAGAGACATTAAAGATTTATGTATTTATGAATGGGAGCAATAGGAAAACACAGAATCTTCCAGCATATTTTGCAGGAAATACTATAATTTATCTGCATACATAATCCCACACGATGAAATTAATATAGTGTCGTGTTTATCTTAAAGGATATTCCAACAAGTTGGTTCAATATCAGAGCTGGAAACTGTTTGTGGCTGAAATGTTGACTCTAAAACTGTTCCGAGAATTATTCTTCGGCAACCAGCGACGGTATAAAAGGTCTGCGTGACCGAGACTCGGTCCCAAGAATGTAAAAACAAAATACGCGCAATGTGTGATTGCTGCTAGACTCGCAACCCAACCATGCTCTAAAATATTAGAAAAAGCACATTTCCTGCCTGTTTCTCAAAGATTATGGGTATATGATGTAGAAGAACAGCCAGAAGAAAGTGAAGTTTCAATCGCAGCAAAGACTTGTAGAATCCATAATGCGAAGTCTATACTTCGAAGGATTTTGACGTGCATTGTGCAACATCTAGATATATATATAGTCTCTGATAGCAAGGGGTGCTTTATCATGTTCTATATACCCTTAAAACCATTTAATCCAACAAAATCTATATATCACTTATGCTCTAGTTTTATTCCAAGATCCAAAAGACATATGTCTTAAGAGCATTACTTCCTCAAAGAACAAGTACTTTGATATGAAAGATATTCCTATAAATCACAAGGGGAACCAACACTTTGTTGAGTAAGAAAATATATATTCTAGCACTTAAAAGAAGTGTGGAAAAGCGCGTATAATACCCTAGAGTTTACTTAAACTTGAACCCGAAACTTGGAACCAGAAGGATGGGAGAAACTATCCTTTTGAAACTATCCTTTTGACTCAATCAACGTAGGAAATGTTCGTATTGGCTTGAAGAAAACTCTCAAGATACCGAACATTTGCCTTACCACTTTGTTAATTTGGCCACAGTCGAGCGGGCACTTGACACTGGCTCTTGCCACCTGTGCAACCTGCCGCAGACACGGATGCAGCACCAAAGGGGTATGGTATCGATTGGGGACGGGGAGGAGGGAAAATATACGAGTATCTCTGGATATTTACCACCGCAATAGGACAAATTGTTGTGACGTCTGTGGTGGTGGTGGTACATGGTTGTGGTTGTAGCGGAGACACTCGCCACCGAGCCCGCGCCTGTGCCCGCGCCTGTGCTGGTGCCCAGACCCGCCGATACCGAGTTGGAGGCGGCCGCACAGGAGCCTGCGGCTGTGGAGAATGAGGCTGCGGATGCTGGGGAGCCAGCAGCAGGTTCAATGGCCGAGGAGCTGCTGTAGCTGGCGGCGGCACTGGCCGTGGCCACGAATGTCTGATGATGATGGTGGTGATGATGATGGTGCAGTTGCAGCTGGAGCTGGGCGGGTGGCAGTGGCGGCGGCTGGGTGGCGCTGACTGGCAGCGACTGCTTGCAGCGGCACTTCTCGAGGAGATTCGTGTAGTTCAGCGGCGACGACTCGAGCTGGTGATGATGGTGCAGGTGCTGCTGCTGCTGCTGCTGTTGGTGGTGACGCGTCTGATAGTCAAAGCCGTACCGCGAATGCATTCGTTTGGCTGGAAAAGCTAAAGGAGCTGGCGAAATGGTTCCACTCCGATCCCAAAACCGATTCTCAGATGTGATCCGCGCGGCCCGGAGCTGATCCCGGCTGGACCGCTTGGCGGGTAACTGCAACGCTTGACACTCGGGCACTTGACACAAACAGCCACCACATGACCGGATGTGGCATAGAAGGATTCGTATGCAGATGAGAGCGAGGACAAGAATGCGGCAACGACAAGGACAAGGATGCTGTAAGCCGAGACGCGACCTGGTTGCTTTGGGCAACTGCCCAACTGCCCAACAGCCCGACAGGAGCTGCTGCCGAAAGTGAGAGCGAAAGTTAAATCTGTGACTGGCGTTGCCAACGTTGCGTTGCCTCTCGTGGGTGGGCTCGAACCGAAACAGGGATCAGGGAACCGTGGAACCGGGGAACAGGTAACAGTAACAGGACTGGGATGGAAAGCGGATGCTGGTTGCTGGATGGCGGCTTGTGGCGTCGTGGAAACGGAGCAGCCAGTACGTACGAACGGTAGAATTACAACTGAATCCAAAATCAAATGTTATCCTAGCAATATGCCTTCGAAAATAATGATGAGGACAACGACGATGGCGACGGCGATGGTGACGACGACGACGGCGGCGCAGCAACGAATTAAATTACAACGGCGACGGTGACGGCAACGGCAACGGTTGGTGGCGGATGCTGCGGCAGTGGTTGGGTGTTGGGTGGTTGCCGGGGTGCTGTTCGCACGCTGGGGGGGTGGTTGCCTGGTTGCCTGGCTGCTGTAGCAAGTAATCCAACCCCCAGAAGCCCCCGCGAACAGGTATTATTTTTCAAGCGGTGCCGGCTAATTCCGGGCTCAAAGTCGTCTTTCTGGGATCTGCACAAGTGGTGGTCTGGTCGCGCAGGAGGATGCTGTTCCGAGCGGGACAGGGATGGCAACAGGGCGTCCGGTGTCAAGGCAACGCCGCTCAGCCAATCCCAGGCGGCTGGCCCCCCGACTCCTTGGTGGTTGCTAGGATGCCTGCTCTCTCGCTCTGATGCCTCCAGCTCTCTCTGGCTCACCCTCTCTGTCGCTCTCGCTCTCTCTCTCAGCAACCCCTGAGCCAGGGCCTGGACAGGATGCTGCGGATGTGGATGTCTCCTGGCCAACCAAATCGCTTGCTGCCTGCACGCATCATCCCTTCCCCTCATTCTTGGGGTCTGGCGCCGTCTGGGGCATGGGGCATGCTACAAGAGGGTTGGTTTCTGGTGGAGGCTGGCAAGGAGCGATGGACGATGTTCCGTGTGTGTGCGTGGGCAAGTGCATGGAATTTTTCCATATTTGGTTCTCGTGGTCAGGGCACATTTTTCGGCCACTTGTCCTGTTCCTGGCCGGTTCACTTCCACCTCCACCTTCACCTCCTCGGTGTCAGCGGTTCAAGTGTGACTGTTGGACATATGACATATTTCAGATATTAATTTTGGCCCTTCAAAGTTTGCGGCCTCTCCGCCCCCCGCTGGCAGGGAGCCTTTGCCACAGCCACACTCAACAGTAAATATTAACGGCAGCCCCTCGGGCACTCTCTCTCTCTCTCTCTCTGTCAGTGAGACAGGTGCAGCATTGCAGGTGTGGGAGGATGGGAGATGGGAGGACTGGACCTATTCACATTCTCCTTTTACGCAGCAGGCCCAAGCCGTGGCGCCCCCAGTCGAGCCGACATCTTTTGCGGTTTTTTCAATTGGACCGCACTCTAACCAAAACATTTTGGTTTTCAATGACTTTCGGGTTGAGTGGAATGGAAATGGAAATGGTAAGAAGTGCCTGGAAGCTTGCTTTGATAATTGACTTTTCACATGAAGTCGATTGGCACACAAGCAGATTCCGAATAAGCTTTAATCAGAGCCAAGAGCCAAGAACCAAGAACCAAGAGAGATGGTATATTCTGAGATAAAATTATTGAACATTTTTCTGTTATAATTTCACTTAAGAATGGTTTTAATTGGAGCTTTCATGATAAAACTAACATAAAATAAGGAACAGTGCATAAATCAGGAATATTCGTCATAAAATATCAGATTTTAACCCTGACCGTCAATTTATTAAATCAAAACTCAAACCATCCCCACTCAATCTGATCTGGAATCGAAAGATCTTCATATGATCTTAAAAAAGTTAACGAATAGTCATTCCTATAAGTTAAGTCATTGCTCCCAATGCGCGTGATTTGGAAAAACAATATGCAGTGCGTGTGCATGACTGCAATTTCGCTGATAGGGGGTTTTTTTCTGTTGCTGTTGCATCAGATATAAACCTTGACTTTCAATCAAACTATCAGAACAATATGCAGTGCGTGTGCATGACTGCAATTTTGGTAAGGGGTAGGGGTTTTTTGTGTTTGTTCTGCTGTTGTTGGAATCAGATATAAACCTCGACTTTCAATCAAACTATCACAACAATATGCAGTGCGTGTGCATGACTGCAATTTTGGTTAGGGGGTAGGGGTTTTTTTGTTGCTGTTGCTGTTGTTGAACTGCCTCCGATTTACAAAAACAATCAGATATAAACCTGGACTTTCAATCAAACTTTTTCCATATGCCATAACATAAACAAGAAAAAGATAAGGTCTACCCTTTGAATGTCCCTGCTCTTCAATATTGTCCAATATTGTCCCTTCGAACGGTTTATTACATTATCAACTTATCAATTTTGGAGCCATCTTTGCCACTTGTCGATTTTCCCAGCACAGACAGAGGACAGAGGCAGCCAGCATTCGAGTGGCAGGCAGGCAGGCAGTGGGAGATAGCAAGAGCATCCACAACAACAAGTAGGAATGTTGAACACAAATTGCCAGGATAACGAGGATAGACAAGTGCCGGTGTGCATAGACACGACGGCAGAGGGAGAGAGGGCAGGGGACGACTGCAGCTTATCCTGCAACATCTACGACAACATCAACAAACAATTAACCTTTCTGTCGGAGTCGGAGTCGGAAGGGATGAGCCGCAGCATTGGACGGGGTTGGGCATGAGCCATGACGAGGTTTCCTTTGTAGAGCTTCCCTTGCTTTGGCTTTGATGCCCTTAGCGAGATAGCCCTTTGCTCCATGAAAATTATGAACTGCGACTCGCTTTTATTAAATGAATTTCCGTTTATCTTGATTTTCGCCACACAACTTCTTTCCGTTTTGGCACAATTAAAAGAAGACCGGCATATGCTGATTTTCCCTGACTAAAGCTAAGAACTTGGTAACCCCCCCACTGCCCACCCACCCAACAGGCCAACCACCTTTCTACCCATTCCATTCTAGCTCTTTCAACTGATATGGATTCCTGTTTTGTATTCGTATTTTCTCTATTTTTAGTTGCTGTCGTTATTACATTTTAAGCTCAGCGTCGTCTTCCGCCTCGTCGATTCGATGAGGACCTAGCAAATCCGTATCAATTGAAAAATACAATACAATACAATATATTGTATCAAAAGGTGGACTGCTGCCCACTCACTCAAGCAGAGGCAACACGAAGCAGGCATACTCTTTCCCCGGAATCCCGTATACCATATCCCGTATTTCAGATGAATGAAAAAGTTGCCATGCCCCCCCGATGGTCTGAGCAAAGTATTAGCTGACAGCGGGCGGTTATTAGTGAGTCGTCGACTCATCCACGTGAGGAGCGCACATCGTATCACCCTCCTCGATGCTCATCGGTGAAGCCCTCTCAATTTGTTGTGATTACTCGGATGTTTGTCCTGTCGGGGTGGTGGTAATTTGTCCGCTAATAAAATCAAGTACCAGGGCAAACATTCGACCCTTTTCGGGGCTCTGGCTCTGGCTCCGGCTGTGATCCCGGCCGGAGATAGTTCCTCACCAAAAGTGTAATCTCGATTAATTCATTGTGCTGCACTCGAGTGGAATATAATAATTATGTGTGCCGCAGCAGCAGCAGCGGCAGATATCACTCGCAGCTAAGTCCATCCCAGCTGCACTTTGCCACAAATGTGTGCCTCTCTCTGCGCTTTGTTACTTTGTTTTGCACGTGCCACGGACACAGGTAGCACGGTCGGCCCATCATCCGCCACGGGGTGTATGCCCAGCCATCCAACCACCCATTCATCGTATCCTCTGCCTGTCCTCTGCCTGTCCTATGCTGTCCTATCTGTGTGAAGGTCCCTGTCCGCCCTCGTCTCTGCTCGTTTCAGTTTTCAAATTAAGTCGCTTTAATTGTGATATCAAGCAAGCGTTTAAAAAGCGCCGGATTTTAAGCTGGTCCCTTATTTTCATCTCACATTTTCATTCCCCCCCCCCTCTCAGGGGATAGGACATGCTGATCCTGTCATTACGTTTGTTTCCAAAGCCGCGACTTTTGCTGTTTGTTGTTGGCTGTTGGTTGTTTCCTGTTGGTTTCCGCTTTGATGCCAGTGCAGCCATGAGTCCTATCCTGTCCTTCATTCGGTTTCGGATTCGGATTCTGTTTCCGTTTTGATTTTGGTTTCTGTTGTGGGATTCCCCCGATTTTTTCTGCTCTGTTCGCTGCTGTAACCCCGAATAAATCGGAATAAAGCGAATTGCAAGTGTTTTTTTCGGCCCAAAAAAATGTCTGGCCATGTTTTTTCCATTCCATCATTGTTTTTTGCAGACATTTCATTTGCGGTGAGCATCAGTAAATACTTTTCAGCTTTATAACGAATGAAACCGTTTGGATTGTCAATCACAATCCGTGCAAAATACGTGCAAAATCTAGGGGTAATAGGTATTTTTATCACAGGTGACAGATCAAAGAGGGTGGAGGGGTATTTCGAATTCGTAAAAGCAGAAATAAAATAAAAATATCTTGTAGAATAGTGAACATTTCCATTTCCAAAAACCATTTAATGCGGGTTACTCATTGCGTTGCATTCACTCGCTCTCTCGCAGTGTGGCTTAGCAGCAAAGGGCACCTGTCTCTTTCACTCTCTTTACCGCTAGCTTATTCCTAGTGAGACTCCTACTAGAAAATACTTGTCAAGACTTTAGAAGATCTCTCTTTTCTAATACAACACGGACTGCCAAGGATATAGCTTTCAATCGGCTTAGACATAGATGATAAGTAAGTAATAGCTTAATAAAATGTGTAATCTAACAGGAATATATCTATCCATTGCTTGGAACATCCACTACGATACGCTTATAAGATCATTTCTTTCATTTCTTAGAAATAAAATCAACCTAAAGCTAGTACGCACCCGTAACGGTGATGAATGGCGTGCCGTCATCATCCTCGGTGGCCTGCACCACGGTCACCTGGCCGTTGGCCACCTGCTGGGCCAGATCGACGCCATTCTTGATGGCGCTCAGGTCGGCCATGCTGTGTATGGGTATGGAGTGGGTGATGGTGCTGCCATTGGGCTCCGTGGTGGTGATGGTGCCCCCGATGTCGCTGCTGCTGTTGACCACATGCCCGTGGATGGGCATGTGGGCCTCGTTGCTCGAGTCGCTGGCATCCATGGGCAGTACGACGCGTATCACCTCCAGCTGCTCGGCTCCGGTTGCGGTGCCCGTCACAGAGTCGTCGCCTTCGCTTAGTTTCTTCTGCAGGAGCTGGCAGTTCTGACAGGAACACAGAGTTAGCTTCGGCAGAGATGCAGCAAGGCAGGGACTTACCTGGGTCATGACATCCTCCAGGGTGCCGGAGACAACAACACCATCCTCCGTGCAGAACTCGAACTGCTCGGCATGCGTGGGCGATGTCGTTACGGAGGTCGCAGCGGCGTTGTTGTTGTTGTTGGTGTTCTCCACCTCGACGGTCAGCACATCCTCCGGCAGCTGCTGCTGCTGCTGCAGCTCCTCCACTGGCTCCGTCTGGATGGCATCCACAACGACGCCGCTGGCGCTGGCACTGGCCACGGCAGAGCGCGTCGAGATGATGAACTGGCGCTGGGGTGCCAGGCGCGTGGTCATTTGCTTACAGTTCTATTTATTCTACTTTGTTTAGCTGTCACTAAGACGTCTTCTACTTTCCTCTCGTTGCACTTTCGGTGTGAAATTCCCTGACTTTTAAGCTCTCTCTCTCTCTCTCTCTCTCTCGTTCTGTCTCTTTCTTCCCTCTGTTTGCTGTCTCTTTCGGACGTAAGGCAATGGCGGTGCTTAGGTGTAGTTATTCTCCTGATTCTTTGGGTTTCCTCTACTCTCCACTCGTCTCCTCTCGTGGCTGCTGCAATGAAAGTGAAATTCATCAATTTGTGTGGATAATATGCTGGCCTCAAGGAGCAGGTCCTTAATAAAGCAAGCATCAACCCATCATCCGCCTCTCCGCCCTCCCCACCCCAGGAATCTTTTGTTGCCTGCCCCACCACCCCCGCCCCCCCTGCCGAGTGCTGGTGGTGGTGGGTGCTGCTTCCGCTGGGGCGTTGCTATGAAATTAAACTTTTCTCAGGTATTTTCTTCCTGCTTTGATTTCCTGGGCGGCTTTGTTCTCTGCGCAGCAGCAGCAGCAACATAAAAAATGGTGTATAAATATATCTGTACAGAGTACAGTGGGACCCCAGTTGGGCGACAGCTTCCATGAGGGTCTCTGGCAGGAGGCCTCATTCTAAGGGTTCACTGTATGCAGTGTACAGTGTACATATATCCTTCAAACAATGGTATTTTTGGCCGCCATTTTGATTTGCCTGCAATTCTTGCGGCATCTTTTGTCAGCACTTTGTGTAGCATACATTTGGGGGCAGCAATTGGGGGATTCCACCAAAACAGTAGCGTAGTCAAAAGCAGAAAGAAAAGGCACAAATGGAGGGGGTTCATCAGGAAGAAGAAAGAAGGTTCTGCGGGTAGGAAAGTTCTTTACAAATCTCTCGTTCAAGCATCAAGAAAATGAAAATGGAATATCCCCAGCTTTTCAGGGGATAATCAGGGGACGAACTCTGCGGGGGGGTGGAGCACTTACATAATCCCACACACCTTTGGAGACTCGAAGGCTACGACGCCTCTGGCCAATTAAAAAAACGAAAATGGCCAATTGTTCAGGACAGAATCAATCATGGATTCAAGCGTGTAATACCCATTTCACTCTGTTATGAATCGAACCAATTCGATATCATCATTAATTACGGGCATTCATGTCTGCTTTGCTCTGCTCTGCTTATTATTTTCATTCGCATTAACTACGTACAATATTTTCTCAGTTTAGATTTCTCAGATGTCTCACTTTTCTCTCACTTTTCATGTGATTTAATTATGTTTTCCCAATGACAGAGATCACTTTTAATTGCATTTTCCTCTGCATGATGTCTGACGTGTTGGTTCACATTTTCACACTTCTTGCAGCGCTTTTCCTTGGGGGCACTTGCTCCCATGCACTTGTTCTCAGGGCAACCGGCTCAAAGTAAATAAGTCTGGTAGAGAATGCCGCTGGCAACGTCAACGTAAACGTAAACGTCAAGCCGTCCGTCCATCCCAATGGGGTATTCCCATAAGCTAGACGGGAACGATGGGGTCTGGCAGGTGGTGGGTGTGGGTGGGAGCACGGACAGGACAAACGACCCGGCATACGTCACGTCGAGCTGGAGTCGAGCTCAAAAAGTTGTTGTTTATAAACAATAAACGAAGTCCAGGAACCGTCGGGAGTTCTTTTTCGGGGCAAGGGGCGGCAGGGGGTCGGCAGGGGAGCCAGTCTAATGCGTTGTCCCGCCCTGGGTCGGAAATGCAAAGTGCCGGGGCTTTCAGTGCACAAATCAAGGGACGCGCGGGCCGAAGCTCATAAATTTTGACGCGTGAAAAGTGCAGCTTTTGAGGGAAGTTTTCCAGTCACGACACCCCCACAGAGTCACACACACACACACACATACACAATCTCCCACAACTGTTTACACCTGTGCACACACACAGATACACTTTGCACACACAAACACACACACACAGCTGTAAAATAAATCACTAAGGACGCGCAAATGGCAAATTATTGATCAAATAACTTGTGTTTTTTCTGGCAGATTTTTTCTATTTTGTAGCGAGCCTTCTTTGGGGATTTCCATGTGGATGTTGTATACCTTCGAATGGAGTTCCGTTTGAGAGTTCCGCTTGGGTTTAAACGTTTCTATATACACAATATTCTATTGTTTTTCTAGTGCGACTGCAGGCGGCTGCGGTTCAACCCGATTGCTGCGCTTTGTTTGAGCGTGTAAATGCAACTACAACGTGGGGAAAAGTTTTTCCCTGAACTGGCCAAGAGCGAGGGCCAACAGCAGCAGCCAGCACTAGTGTCAGAGCCAGAGCCATTGGCAATGACAATGCCATAGGGGGTTGATAGTTTTGGTAATAGGGAATCGGTCAAAACGCTGCCTGTGTTGGTGCCTGCTGCAGCCAGAGCGAGAGGGAAATTCATTTGAATTCGGTGATGGAATAATGGACCCTGAAATGAGGCGGTTTACGAACACAATCCACACAAGCAGCACATGGCTGGTCGGCTCCAGAAGGAGAGCAAAAGAGCGAAAGATACGAGTGCTTGAAACGTGAAATAAAAGGACACAGGAAGGGGTTTGTGTGTGTGTGTGTGTGTGTGTGTGTGTGCGTGTGGCTAGGAGTGGGTGCATAGTTGCATTGTGCATTCTGGCCCATGGCATTGACCCCTTTTCGGAGTGTCCACCTACCCCTGAGCCCCGTACTCCGTACAGGATCTCGGAGGAGGCAGCTCCGATGGCAGCTGCGTTGGCATAGGAACAGGGAGACTGAAGCTCAGAGAGCGTGACGCTTTCTTTGCATGTTTCGTATTCAGGCAGGGACTGCAAGTACGACTGCGACTGCAGCAGCCCCAGGTGGGTGGAATCCTTTGTCAGGCCGTGACACATGTGTCTGGTGAATGCAAGCCCGTGGCATATGCGTGCCAGGCAGGTGATTGATATTTTATGTGTAATTTATGCTAATTCAAATACCAGTATTTCCCTTCCAGTCTTCTTTCCAGGTCAAACGCCTTAAAGCGATTGCCGGATTGAAGATAGATTTGTATCTTTCAAGGTTTATCTCCAACGGGTTTCAATTGGTTACGAAACTGTGGCATTATTGCAATCACATGCGTGGTGGATTGTGGTTCTACTGGGATCTTACATCAGAAGTGCCCTGGAAATTTTCCGAACTTCTGTTTTCAAGTAGAAATACAAAAATATTCCAGCCAAAAATGATATTATGTACTGTTATTTTTACTGTTTTCCTATAATACTGAAATATTTCAGAGCTAAATTCATCTAAAGCCCAAACATTTGCGGAATTTTGAAAGATTTTTTAAATTTTGTTGATCGATAACTTATCGATATCATGGAAAGTGGTCTCTGGTCATTCGTAACGAATGTGTCCCTTCGCTTATGAGATACTTGTGCAACGAATCAAGAATTTTTGCGGCTTGGAAATATTCTGTATCTATCAGAAGAGCCGATGAAATTTGAAGATTAATGTTTCTTCCTTGTAAACCGACTAAAACTTATAACTGGTTTTTTCAATAAGAAAACAGATTTATAATACTTGTGATTACTGCCAATACACAGAAAGAGTATAGGGGTATATTGGTATATTCGATTTGTGGTGATAGTGGATGTGTGTAACACCCAAAAGGAAGCAAGGACGTGTATATTTTCTTGATCAGCCGAGTCGATAGAGCCATATCTGTCTGTACGTCTATCCGTCCGACTTGTTTGACGCCTAGTTCTATAAGAGCTATAAGCTATAGCTATAAGAGCTGGAGCAACCCAATTTTGTATCCAGACTCCTGTGATATCACACTGTTTCAAGTGTATTTTAAAAATTTCGCCCCGCTCCCAAAGAACGAAAATCTGTGGCACACACAATTTTAAAGATACGAGAAAATTAATAATGCAGAATTATAGAGAATTACCATATCTTTCAGATTCCAGATACGAATTCGTTAAGAATAGAATAAGAATTCGATAGTTAAAGCTATTGATTGTAATTAAGGATTTAAAATAAATTAATGTAAATAAATATACCACCCGTAAGAATGATGGATCCATTTGTAGTCCCCTCGAAAGATAGCATTTTTTGGCAGAATTTTTATAGGATCGATTGAAGCCACAAGGATTGATGTTTAAGCTGCATTCTATAATTTTAGTGAGGAATTTCCTTTAAGTTCTATAACCTGCAAAAGCAACCCACGTTCCGGCAACATTTCATTCTCTTCTAAAACTGAAACTTTTCCGTTTGTGTAATTTCCGTAACATCGGATGGACAAATTGACATTGACATTTATGAGAATGGACGTCCGTCCGTCCGTCCACTCATCAAATGAAGATGATGACGACGCTGACATGGGAATGTAATAAGGCGTGCGTTCGCTTGGCGTGCGTTCGCTCTTGCCCCCTGCCCCTTGGCTGCTCTCTTGGTTTTCTTCTTTTGGTGCTGGAGGAAGGGGGAGCGGGATCGGGTCAGAGTCAGTCAAGCAGGACGCGGCAATGCGAGGCAGCAAAGCGGAAATGCGCACTGAGATGCCAGGCTTACACCTGGCGGCCGAACGCGGTGTAATGTGCAACCGGCCATGGCCATGGCTGTGGCTGTGCCAGTGTCTGTGTCTGTGGCAGTGGCGCACACGCCACATGGATAAGGACACGGATGCGAGGGCGGGTGCGCGGTGGCACATGTGCGTACCGTACCGTCCCGCCCCTGGCAGGGTGGGTTGCTGGCTGCTCGACCACGACCAGGACTCGACTTAATTGTCTCTAAATGGCTGAGAGTCTGCGACCTGAGTGTAGCTTGGGAAAGCGTGTAAAAAAAATGCGGAAAAACCGCTGGCTTGCTGGCTGGCTGGCTGACTGGCTAATTTTCTCATTTTCTCCATCAGTGGAAATTCGTTGAATTCCCCCGCCGTGCGTTCAAAAAGCTACGAAATGAGAAAAGTTGTCCTCGCTTTTGATCTTTCATTTGTGGCACTCGAAAGTTTTTCTTCATAATTACGGAGGGGGCATGCGGCATGGGGCATGGGGCAGGTAGCAGGTAGCACGGACACACGGACTCCTTCTAGAACTCACCATTGCGTCGTGGTAAGTATCCAAAGAGTATCCTCCCGGAGCTGTGCTCCAGTTTCCAGGTACATCCAATGTTCCTCCGAATAGGAATACTCCTCTTACGACTCCTGGGATTCCTTAAAGAAATTTCTTTGGTTTTTGTTTGGGGGAATAGATTGGAAACTGGTTCCTCGGGGTTCCGTGCAGTTGGAGAACGTGGCAAACTGTATTACGGCGCAAAAATGGGACCGGAAGGAAGTGGCTCGAACAGCGACGTAACCGTAACTTGTTGTGTTTGCGTTTTTCGTTGCTTGGCAACAGGCGACACGAACAACAACAGCAACAACAACAACAGACAATGCTTGGCCGCAGCCGCTGACATGATTCTGGCCCCCAAAAAGGCCGAATCACACTCCCGCTGGGGTGGTCAATCGTTGGCCAGGTCAGTCACCGATGGGGGTGGATATTCTAAAACTAGATATTGCACGAGTTCTTATTAGCTAATTAATAAATTAAACATTTTGCACGAGTTTTTTTGGAAAAACAAAAATAAGTCAAAACAAAATCATATGGCGCATGTGACCGTAAGCTGAGAGCGCAAAAATACCACACAAATTCATTATTTTCAAATAAAAATACTTTAAAAAATACCGGGAAAAGAAATATTTTCAATATGACCGTAAACGTTGCAACATGTACGAAAACTCAAATTTCGCAACACTATCTTCTGCAACATTCAAGTAACAAATTTCTATGGAAATTCCAAATTCGCAACACTTAGTGCTGGTAAACGGTGCACAGGCCATTTTTACGTTTGGCGGTTGTTTTGACTATGAATTTGAAAGTGCATCTGCTTAACTGCCACCTTTCACTTCTCTTTATGCTTCCGATTACTTTGAAGATTATTTAAAAGTTAATATGCACCTGCCATTAGCGCTGCTGGTCATTGTCAATCATTTGTTGGCTTGACAGGCATTTCTGTGCCTTTTTCCACCGCCAACAAAACGTGATCAACTTTTTGTGCATTGTTTGCTAATTAATTTGTTGCAAATCAGCAGGAAAAACAACATCGACCAGTGCAAAAAATGAAGCAATAAAAACTTATTGTATGCTTGTTGTTCGCTGCTTCTGTTGCTACAGCATTTCCTGGGGAAATTTTTCGTGAATTCATCTGCATTAAGATCTGTGCCCGAGGGATATCAAAGAAACAAAAAACAAAAACTAGTAACACAAAAACATCGACCCAGCCTTGAATTTTCCAGATTTGAAAGGTTTATCCCATGGAGATATATATTTCCTAACCCAGCACAGTCCTACACTCAAACACAAAAGAGTTCCCAGAGCGTTTCCTACCTTTTTTTGTTCCAAAATTTAATTTGTAGCTAAGCTAATTTTTCAGAAATTTTCATTTTGTTTCTTCGATAAATTTGAAGAGTGATTTTTGTTCGCAAATGGCGTCGTTGGGATCCGTTCAATTGATGGCACTGGGCACGGCCGGTGCCCTCTTTCTTGGCTTCTGTGTCTACTTTGACCGGAAACGCACTAGGGCGCCGGGCTATAAGAAGAGGGTCCACGAGCGTCGCGTGCGCCAGTCTATAAGTCACCTGGGGGCGGCACTGGACTGGCCGGAGCAGCCGGCGACAACGAGGACGACGACCCAGACCTGGTGATGCAGATGCACTTCGTGGAGGAGGTGCAAAGGGCGAGCGCCACATCAAAGAGGGTCGCGTGGACGAGGGACTCACTCACCTGTGCAACGCCATAATGCTGTGCACTCACCCGGGCTCCCTCCTGGAGATGCTCCGGGCCAATCTCCCGGAGGCGCTGTTCCGTCCGCTGATGATGCGACTGGACGAGCTGAACCAGCGCGGCGGCGGCAGCAGCAGCAGCGAGGATTCCAGCGACGACACCACCAGGACCAGCATCAGCATGAGCAGTGGCACGTCCTCCTCGCAGCCCGGAGCAGTGGCAGCAGCAGTTACGGCGGCAGCCCAGCAGACAGGGCTCTAGGGCTCCTTTCCTAGAGTCGACTGTGGCAGTGGAGGGCAAGGCCCCCTGTGCCTAATTACCCCACCAGCCAAAGGGGGGGCTCTCGTTAAAGTGATTGAGTGCCAGTCTCTGCGGAGACACGTGTGTACATTAGCGGTCGTCAGTTGCAACCTGGAATTTACCGGTATGCCTTGGATCTGATGGAATATGCAAAACTTTTCTGCCCCTCGTCAGCTCTCGACCTGTTGGAGTGGCGGGTTGGCGGGTGGCAGAATCGGAATCGCAGTTGGAGAAGGTGAGTGGGTTTGTGTAATTGTCAATAGTCGGGTATAATCCGATCCGATCCGCACCAATCACAATCCAATGCATTTGTTGTCATCATCGAAACTGGCTGTCAGCGGCAGGCAGGCAGGCGGGCCCCACAATTCACGGACACGCGCGTTTCCCACAATGTTTTGAAAATGTGACTGCTGCCCCACCGCATGCACCCAGAGGCACCCGGCAAAAGCACGTTTGTCGTTGTTTCTGTTACGTGGTTTCCTCGGGCGATGGGCTGCAGCTTGTCATGGCATTGGGTCTCGGCACCCACGCATAGAAGTCGGGATATAATATAATATAATATATAGCATAACCATGACACACAGACGATGCAGAGGCATACAGCTACAGGCACATATTTATGTACATCTTGTGGCAGCTGTTGCAACGTGCTTGTGTCTCTCCTTCTTCGACAAAGCGTTGTTGGTTTCTCTCGACTTATCGGCCAGAAAAACTGCCGCCATGTCTTATGCGTTACGTGCTAAGACACCTGGCTTACGTCAACTCAAAGGAAATGTAGAAAGCAAAGAAAAACTAGAAAGCAAATGCTAGAGGGTAGCCGAGGAAAAACACAAAAACACAGACTGTTTTGGCGAGACTTAAGCGTTATTCCCATTTCTCGTCCAGGAATCCGTTCCCGACCCATCCCTTTTCGATATCCCGGAGCATTACACCCGTATACGTGCCCGTATCACATGCAAATTCAATTAATGCAAATAAAAATGTCATTACAGTGTGTGTGTGTGTGCATACAATTAACTCGACTTCCTCCCCGAGCAGCGGGCTCGCTCTTCCCATGCAAATCCCAATAAAACAAATTAGAAGCAAAGTCCAGAGAGTTACAGCCAAGGGGGCGGCGTCACCTTGTCGTTGCTTCGTTGCTGGAACCTCAAGCCGATTTTGCTTGATTTATCAACAGCAGCGGCAACGGAAAAGGCAACGGCCACATTTGAATACAAAACGTGTAACAATTTGTAGGTTTTACATAACCCAACCCCGGCCAGAAGTAGAACTCGTAGCCAGACTCGATCGAAATCATCAATGGATAGCAAATGAGGCAAGTAAATAGGAAGAGAGACAATTAGACAGAGGCCTTAGCCATTTATTAAACAATTTTTACTGAAATGAGCTAGCTCCTATAGGAATGGAATGAAATGTAGTAGATTAGGGTCCGTTTCAACGGAACACGGATATTTTATAGGCTTTCTTACGAATTACGTCTTGTTTAAATGTATAAACCGTGAGATATAGACTTTGAAAATTGTGTGAACAAAAGATGGGAATTTCATCAGTTTTTTTAGAGGTAGTTACTCTTTGGTATTCTTTAAATTTCATTCATTATTATTCCATTATGTAAATATTAAAACGCGTTTAAGTATTTTAAAACATATGTCACATTGGAATAAGCCTGAAAATATGTACATATATTAATGACACTCTTTTTTTAAGGAATAAACATTCAAAAGTGCAAATAATTATTGCGGCTTTGAGATCTTTAGCACCTTATTAAAGCCTCATTACGAACAATTCAAATTAGCCCAACCCAACCCAACTGTTTATCTTTGTATCTGTTGGGGATTTCTGTTTTGAATGGGGTTCTGTTCCATCCAGAATTCGTCGCTGCGTCCTTGAGCTGAGCTTCTCACCTCCCACTTGACATTCAGCGATCCCTGATATAGCTCAAATGTACATACATATTTCTATCTGCGACTAATAATATTCCCTGGCATGGATCGTACATACATCCATACATATAAAAAAAATACCTGTATATACTGGCCTGTGTGTGTAAAAGTATATATTATTTGTCCAGCTGCGGGTGCACGTGTCGTTGCCCCTGTCCCTGTCTGTTGTGTTGGGGGCTCTCGCTTGGGGCTTTTTATAAACATTTCTCGAGATTTCTAATCTACATAACAACAACAACATCAAGAATCAAATAGAAATATCAGCAAAGAGTAGCAGCAGCAGCAGCCACAATCGCAATTTCTGTTCAAATACTCGTATACGGTTGTACATACATATGTACATATGTATGTATTATATGTAGTCTCAGACCCGTTCCACTTGAATTTTTGTGGGTTCGTTTCAACTTGTTATTATTTTACCATTTCTTTTCTTTTTTTGTAGGCTTTTATTGTGATAGTACTAGTTCTTATCAGCTGATGTTTTGAGCGGTTTTTATGTTTTTTTTTAGATTTCACCTCGACTTTGAAATTGAAATTTCGCAAGATGATAAGAAAATGTTCTGTCATTTCACGCGATCTCATGTTGTTTGTTGTTGATTCTGTTGAGGCGATGAGCCCGAGAATGTTTTTAGCCCACTTGAGACGTTCCAATTAAGATATAACACGATTAGAGCCCTCATTTTCTGCACCACTTCACTGCCTGGTGCCTGGGCTTAGGGCCCTTTCTTGGTCTGGTGATTTCGTCAATGTCAGTCCTAATTACAGGTGTGAATGGCACCTGTGTGTGAAGGCACAAAAATGAAGTTTGCCTCACGTTTATTTGTGGTTATCATAAGCGTTTGATGTGTAGCACACAGGTACAGTGGTCTCCCACTGGCTTTTCTTAGAATACCATTTTGATACATCTATAGGTTGATATATGAATGCATATTGGATAACGTATATTGTTGGATAATTGATGTTACTTAACTAAAGTCTGTAGAGTATATTATCTAAGTGCGGAATATGGAAATCATTCCGCTTTACCAACTAGTAATTATAGTTGTTAAAGTTATTCAATGGATTAGTTCATCTAAAGACCAAGGCTATACTCGATGTGTAGAGAACAAGTTTGCCATAACAATCTTTTTCCAGTTACCTATTTTGGAATGGATACCATTTCTCTTGCACTCTTGCCCCACTGTGAATTCTCCAGGCCATCGTATGTACCAAATAGTTTCTCCAGGCCTGACCATTGCTTGGTAGTACTTTCGTTGGGGTTTTCCTGCAGAGCAGTTTTCACCGTTCGTGATTAAACTTTAACCAGACAAATGGGAGGGTAAACAAACGAGCCCGATAAGCTCCCATTCCCTGTGTGTGTTTACGGGCCCCTCCGCTCCAGAGGCAAACATGAGAGGGCAATCTACAAGTGTTTGCCTTTGTGTTATGCTGTTTCGTTTTCGTTTTTTTCGTCTCTGTTTATATGAAAAGCAAACCTTTCGTCACACTGCAAATGTCGCTGGCTCTCCTCCTCCTCTTTTGCACTTCATGGGATGATTGCATTTCATGCTCGGGGAAATTCCGCGAGCCGAAAGGCGAGCCACGTAGCGCACCTACGATTAGCAACACGTGAGCATAGAGCCGAGCCGAGCACAGCCGAGTCAAGCAGAGCCGAGCCGAGCTGAGCCGTACAGTAAATAAATATGCTACTGCCACGATAACGTGGGTGGGTGGGTGCTCGCTCCCTGTGTGGGGGAATGTGGCCACACCACATGAGTAACTTGAGCCACTTTCAGCAGTTCTTATGTCTTTGCACGTGCCTCACATGGGGCGGGCATGTGTGTAATTTCCGCTGCGACCTCGGGCCGCATACATAACGAAATGCCATACGAGTGCACGTGCCACTTATAATTAGCTCTGAGATCAGCAAACAGCGAAAACAAAACAAAAGCACGACTGAAAGGCCTGGCCTGCCTTGGCGTCCCCGAAACTTGGGATACCCTGGCAGATCTTAAGAGTTATATGATGTAAGTGAAAGTGAAACTCAAAGAAGTGATTCATAAAAAAACTTCTGGTGCGGATTTTGATTAAATTTGATTGCTCAAGTCTTTAGCTGATTTCATTTGAAAAATATCACTTGTTGTTCGAATCATCATGTCATATGATAAGGGAATCCGAGGAATACAGAGAGATTAGTTTTCACAGGAATAGGCATGGTCGAAAACTAATAATTCTTTGCACCCCAACGCCTTCTTCTACACCCTCTCCCTGACAGGGTATACCGCTTACCAGACCATGGATCGGATGGTTATACCAAAGCTAAAGTTACGCAAGCCCAGTGGATAATTGGACACGTTTATGTCATTTATCACCGCGGATCGCGGCTCTTGCTACTGTATTTGTGTTTGTTTGCGTGACCTTTGGGGCCAGAGCCGGCTCTAAAAATAGCTGGAGCTGCCATTTAAATATAATCAACACGCTGGAAAATCCAACACAATGGAAATTGAATAATCAAATCCGAATCCGAATCCGAGTCCGAAACCGACTCCGAGTCGGCGTTAATATAAACAAAGTGCGCTTTCTGGAGGCAAAAACATTTCAAAGACACGTGACCAACAACAAACTTGAGGTCTTACATTATTTTGTGTGTGGGTGTGTGTGTGTAAGTCTCTTTCTGCCTGTGTGTGTGCGTGTTTGTGTGGAATGGCTGACATGCTCGGCTCGCGTGAGAAATTACGTCATGCGCCACGAATTTTGTGTTTTTTTTTGTGTATTTGCCACTTTCAACGTGTCTCGATTAAAAACGTTAAGCTTCTGGCCGTCAATAGAGTGAGAGAGATGGGAAAGAGGGAGAGAGAGAGAGACATCGATGACGGGACAACGCAGCGTATGATTATTATTTCGATTATTAAAACAAAAAACGAAACGAAAAAAAAAACAGCAACAAAACAACGGACTGTTGCGCGCTGTAATAAAAACAAAATGTCGGCCGACATGTTCGAGTGCATGTGTGTGTCCGTGTGCATGCGGGTGTGTAAGTGTTCATGTGTTCACATTCGTGCCGATTGTTGTTGCCAAGCGAGTGTTTATCAGCTCTCAAGCTGGCCGCTCTCTCTCTCTCTCTTTCTCTGTCTCTTTTTGCCTGCCGCTCTCAGCCGCCGCCCTGTTGGATTTCGCTTTGGAATTTGTCACGTTCACGTGTTTTATTGTATGCCGCTGTCGTGGCCGTTGCTCGGCTGCTGCCTGTCTGAGCGCCGCTGGCTCTGGTGCTGCCTTGGGCTTTTGCGTCGTTGATTTTCGCTTTATTATTATTATATATTTTGAATATTTTGTATTTAGTTTTTTTTGAGTGGTCCCCGCTGCCCAAGGTACATTAAATTAGGGCCAGGCCGACTTCTTTGACCGCCCGTTACATACATAATGTTGATCAATCGAGTGGCACTGTAATCGTTATTGTAATTGTAATGGCTCAATCTCAATGTTCCCAAGACCGGGTGTGGGGGTGCCCCTCTTCGATCAGATATTTGTACTTGAAAAACATATGGCTAGCTTATTTATAACAATCAGTCACAGAGAGTAAATGCTTATTAATATAATTTACACGCAACATATTTATGCCTATCCCAAATCAAAAACAACAAAAACAACACCCAGCTTTAGTTGTGTAAGTGCGCCGACAGCGACGGCGACCGTAAAATGAAGTCTAGTCATCCGGCAGCGGCAGAGCACAGTGCTCGCGGATTCGGATTCACATGCTTTGGGCACACTGATTCGAAATACAATAAATTAATGTGGATTTTCTTTTTCTTTGTTAATCTCCGGGAGAAAAAAATGCTTGTGCCAGACATCTGCAAACATCATGGCAAACATTTCTTTGCGAGTGCTACATTTTTTCTTTCTTTTTAAGGCCAATGTTAGGTAAGAGACGAAAAGGAGATTTAGCTGTCAGTGCGAAATCTACTCCGGGATGATACTCCGCTTGATTGATATTTTAATTTAATTAGTTTTAATTATATTTTTAGAATACCATAATAAGATAGTAAACCTCTTTTTACCTTTTCGGTAACTTTAATTTCGAAATATTATATACATGTTGCAAAATCAGTAATTGTCAATGGCAGGGCTTGTCTACGAAAGTAGACTATAAAATTATTCTTTATACTACGGGTTCCCATGTGATATTTTTGCCACAAATCAAGGTGTCTGGCCCCACTGTGGCAATCACGTTCGCCGCGCACGAAATGCGATAACATCGGCGACACACACACACACACACATGTATTTGGGGCCGAACACGACTTGAGGAACGTGGAGCCCGGAGACCCATCTATCTCACTGCGCTCTTCTGTGCTCACATGTTGCCTACAATGCTCTCCGACTATCTCCGCCGCGCTCGGGGAATCTCGAACGTCATCAATTCGCGGTGCTGGCCGTCGTTTTCGGGGTCTCGTGCCGTTCGGCGGGTACCATTCATTCATTTTATTTCTGGCACCGAACGGACGCGGACGAGAGCGTTTACGTACAGTGGAAGTGACTGTGCAAAATAACAAACAAACGGAGGAAAAAACTGCTTAGTTCAACCAAAACGAAAAACAAAAAGAAAAAAACAACAGCGCAGCGGCCAAATTAGCTGGAGGCAGCAACAAATTTATTATATGTACAAAAGTGCCACAATAGTGAAACACACGCACACGCATACCAAATCGCTCATATGCTCTCACCTACAGATGTGTGTGTGTGTGTATATATATATGTATGTATAAATGTATGTAGGCGGCGCTGTTGCTGGTAAAATTCCACTGTGAAAGGAAGTTATTGTTGCTGTTGCTGCTGCTGCTGTGCGTATGAGTATTAATAAAACAAATAAAAGTTTATACAAAATTTTATAAAAGCTGAAAACGTGTAAACGGTCTCCCGAATCGAGTGCGCCGAGCTGCAGTAATCACGTTTTTCGACATTTATTCATTGTTGCCTTTTTGTTTTGCGTGAAAAGAGTTCACATCGTCGCGAGTGAGAGACAGAGAGAAAGAGAGAGCGAGAGGCCGCAGTGGATGCTCCAACAAGTGCACTTTTAATTGCTGCCCCCCAAAAATAGATGTAGAGCTGCTGCCAAGTACAACAAGGAGAAAATAACTTTATCGCCGCTTCGTTATCGCCAGGCCAGCGTATACGCATACGCACACAGAAAGACACGAGCAAACAAAAGGCTAACCTAACTGCTGATAAGACCCTGACAGCCACAGTCCAATACGTACCGCATCCACCCGCCCGCTGGCCAGACTTATCGGTATAATTCCATTCGTTCCAACATAAATAAATACATAGTTCGGGAATGTTATGCTATATCTAAGACAGAAACAACGCAGCGTGTTCGGCAAGTGCAACGAGTATTGGATATTATTCATCGAGAGACGTGCAACAAAAGTGTGATACCAAATTGTACCTAAATAACAGTAACAACAGTAACAACCTAACCCGCAACGGCCATCCTTGTGTAACAGCCCACCCGAAGGAGCGACAGAGATACAGAGAGAGAGAGAGAGAGAGCTTTGCTTCGCCGTAGATCTAAATTTGCCGTCGCTGTTCGTGTTCGTCTTCGCCGCCACCCGTCGACAACCTGTTTGCTCAGCCATAATTCGCCCTCCCCCGGCATTTATCTTGGAATTCGTACAATTATTTCTGCATTGACGTAAGGAGCGCACCCCACCTTCCACCATTCCACCGCAACTGCAAGCCACGTTGACGCAGCAGCAGTCGCAGCAGCAGTCCAGGACAGCAGAGCAAGCAGACACAGCCGGAGCAGAGGGCGCAACAGTAGGAGGGACCAGGAGTCGCCACAGCAGCATGGAACCCTTTTGGAGCGAATCGAACGGACATGCCGCACATCCGGTTAAGTATGAGAGGTAGGTATAAACAGGGATCCCGCCGAAGCAGAGCTCCAAAAAAAAAAAAAAAAAACACTCACTTTCACCTGCGCGCTTAAGTCTATGCATTAATTAATGGTTTAGTGTAGATTTTAGTCTCCAATTTAGTTGTTAGCTTAAGTCGTCTTCTTCTTTTTCGTCGTCGTCGTCGACACCGTCGCCGTCGTCTGGCTTTGTAACGGCCTTCGCAGTGCTGGTGTGTGTGTGTTTGTGTGTATGCGAGTTGCGTGTTGTGGATTGGGTGTGGATCGTGTGGGCTCTATTTACAGTCAAGGAAAAAAGTCAACATACAGCACCGATTTTTCAATATTTCGGGTTTTCGCAATGAAAATTAAAAAAGTTGGTATGCCATTATTTAGGACACTTAAAGTTATTATTATTTCAGAAAAAAAAATTAAACAAAAATTATGTATACTAAAGTTACAACGAAAAAACATAAAATGTGCACGGAAAAAGTGTACATACAGCGTGGAAATTCCTTTAATAATTCAAGAAATAGAAGGTAAAAAAGGGAAGTCCCCGACTATTTTGACGCCTTGCTTCATTGCGTATCAAGTGTGTTGTTTACTGGCTGGAAAAAGTATTATTGCTACTCTTTTTTTGTGAAAAAATGGAAAAAAGGAAGGAAATACAGTCTTCTGTTCGCAATTTAATTATTAGCCTTCGTAATGATAATAAATCATATGGCGAAATCGCGGATATAGTTGAATTAAGTCGATCCACCGTCCAGACCATCATTCGCAACAACAACAACAACAATTCCACGGAAAATAAGATGAGATCTGGAAGGCCAAAAAGCTATCGAGTCGCGACGAGAGAAGCATCCTCAAGGAAGTCAATAAAAATCCAAAATAAGTGCTCCAAAATTGGCGGATCACATCGAAAAGTGTTCAGGAGTCATTGTGCACCCAAAACAATTGCCAATTTTTGCACAAGGATGGATTCAAGAGCCGAGTTCCACGAAAAAACCATTGATTTCAGAAAAGAATCGGATTTTGCGCCTGAATTCGCCAAAGCGCACTTAAATAAGGATTCAAACTTTTGGAAAAGCGTTTTATTTACAGATGAAAGTAAATACAACATTTTCGGAAGTGATGGCCGTTCCAAAGTTTGGAGAAAGGCAAACACCGCTCTTGACCCTATAAACATGATACCCACCGTCAAGCATGGAGGCGGTAGTGTAATGGTTTGGGGCGCTATGGCGTCGCCTGGAGTAGGTAATTTGGTGTTTGTGGAAGGAATATGGATCGCTTCCAGTATAAGAAGAGTATAATAAGTATTAATATTAAGATGACTTTGAGACTATAATACAAAACATTTGCAAAACACTCGTGAAATGCGAAAATCGGGCGAGAAAACATGCTAAAAACGTGGGCAGACTCTGTCGTCGATCTATTCTTGTCCGGATTTGTGCTTTAGTTTAATTTCATTTCATCTTTTTTTCGGGTTTTTGCAAACAGAAACACAGAAGCACACAAAAAGCAACGCACGACCCGCCAAACGTGACGTTCCCCCAAACCAATCTCCCCGCTCCCTCCCCTGCCTCTGCCCCTTCCCCCATCTGTGTTTTTGTGTACGAGTATTTCTGAACTTGAATTTCATTAAACGTGTCCGAGTGGAACCCAATTCGGATTGGGATTCGGATTCGGATTCGGGGTGTCTGTCCGCTAGTGTGGCCAGAGACCTGTTCAATAATTTAGTCGCGGCCCCCGAGTGGTCGCGAGCTTTATTCCCGGCTAAATGTCAACGGCCAAAACGTGGCTATAAATATCAATAGCACCCCCCCGTTCCATTGATTGGACATCGAATGGGGGTGTGGGGTTCTATGGGAAGGGGACTGGTACACACGTGTTTGTGTGTCTGCCTAGGGGGGTGTCTTCGTCTTCGCCTCCGTATCCGTCTCTATCCCGATATCTGTGTGCTGTGTCCCGTGGGCGTAGGCGTAGGCGTAGACGTAGGCATGGGTGCGGGTCGTGGTGCCAGTCGGTGTCCTTTTGAAGGTCAACAAGTTTTGTCTTTCTCCCATGTTCCTCCTTGTTGTTGTCGTATTTATTTGATTGAGTATTATATTTAGTCTATTTTGGTATTCAGTGGCCACTCCTGGGAATGCTCTCAACCCTAAAAATATCCTACAAAGGCCAGCCCCAATGAGTTTTTCATCAAATATGCAGCTTGATTTGATTTGTTTTCCAATTTCAATGGGGTAGTGGCTGTCCCCCCTTTAATAGATAAAACATGCCTGGTGGCTTGGGGGAAAGTGTTTCCATAATTGTATACGATATGGTTTGATTACGCATACCACACGTGTGGCTAACAATAACATGCGTCTAGCCGTGATAATTATGTGAAAATTATCACTGCTAACGATACAAACAGTTTATAAACATTTTCAATAATTATTTCGACGATCGGTGCGGTGCGGTTCGATTCGATACCTTTGAACGCGTGATCAAACGATTGTGTGTTTGTGTTTGAGTGTGTGTGTTTCCTTATCAACTGCCCCTCGAAGTAAACACACTTTTGTCGCGTCTTCGTCTCCGTTTTTGTCGTCGTTCAAGTGTTTTTAATTTGCATTACGCGCCCTCTGTTTTTAATCAACACCCAAAGAGATGAAAAACAACTGAAAAAGAGAGAGAAGAAACAACAGAAACAACAGAAAATGAAGGAAAAGGATAAAGTAAAAAGAAACACAAATAAAAGAGATAAGCAAACACGCGATAAACAGCAAAACGGGCGTGACGCACAGCCACCCCACCGCCATATAATATGGAGTACTATTGCATACATATGTATATGTATCTGTGTATGCGAGAGAGTGTACGAGTATATCTAATCTATAGAGTTTTCCATGCGTCAGTGAGATCTCGGGTTTGTTGCACGACGAGACAGTTGCTCCAGACCCACCTCTTTCCCAGCAGACGCCATTATGATGTTGTTGTTGATGGCGATGATGATGAGGAGGAGAGAAGGAGGAGGAGGGCTTATCCACTTGCAAACGCAGCTGTCTCTCGTTGTTTTCGATTTCGGGATCTTGTCAACGACGCCATATACCATTGGAACTACTACGAATAAATATATATTTGTGATCCCCTAGTGATCGCCCTAGTGATCCCCCAGTGACCATGACCAAGTGAAAAGTGTGTGTGTGTGTCTTCCCAAAGAACTCTGATAAAGTGTGTTTGTTTGCTGGCTACGTTTGTGTTACATGATGCCCATTCTGGATTCCAAGTGTATCTATGCATCTCTCTATACATCCAAAAGGGCCCATCATGTAGGCTAATCAACTCACAAATGTTCAGCAAGACAACACGTCAAAGCAAACAACAAGAAAATGTATCTAATAAACTGCCAGTATAGTATATCTTTCTCCAAATAAACAACAAACGCATGCTGCAGGAAGGCTATAAATACCAGAAAGAAGTGTTATAAATTATAAAAATATTTTTAGCGGATGGCTGTTGACGATCTTACAATTTCTCCGATTCCGATTCCAAATCCCGTTGCGATCTCGATTCGCATCGATCCATTTCGTTCCGCCGACGCGTCAGTCTTATCGTCATCGTTCCGTTGGTGGCCTCTCGGGTCTGTGTTCGTCGCGGCGTCCATTAGCATTTCGATGGCGGGCACGTAGACACGTTCTCCAATGCAGCCACACACACATATCCACATACCACACTCCTCTGGATGATGACCCTCCTCCGCCAGGTCACCACCTCACGGGGCAGAAACGTGCCGCCGCCGTATATACTCTTATATTCGTACGAGTATGTATGGTAGAATTCACACAGAAATTCTCATAAATACATAAATTCTCATACGGGAGGGACACGGTAGACGGAAGACGGGACACTCTGGTTTCCATGGTGGTTTCCAATGATTAATGCATTCAACGTCGACGTTTTTCGAGGTCCGCGTCCGCGTGAGTCATGGGGGATGCGTGGTTCTGTGGCTCTGCACATTGCATTTGATTGCCACTAAACGATTTGAATAGTTGCGATGTGAATGTATTTTGACCCACTTATTAGATGTTGGGTCATTTGTGGCTGTCTATTAGTTGGGGAATGCGGATGGGCCTGGTATGGACACTGATGTGTGTGGGGTTGTGGAGATCGTTGGCATTCGATTAGCATTTGGAATTGGAAGCGTACGTGTGGAAAATGCTCAAATACCTAATCATCTGTAGAGGAAAGTTTTCCAAGTGGAAATGCATTCCCAATGCTGAAAGAGTAACGGGTCTAAGGACACGATTTGTGGATCTATCCACACAGAACATTCTCTGATTTTCACTGTTGCTCGAAAATCAACTTCGTTGATGATTCATTGCCTTGGAATTCCCTTCGAACAAAGCCTGTAGCTACTTTGTGTCGCCTCTCTATTCGTCGGAGGTTTCCATTCATTTCCATTTTTCTGGTGTATCTCGAAACTTCCTTTGCCTCTGGCTGATGGCTGCTGCGTGTGCGTAAAAGCCAAACGACAGACCGCCTTCAATTGGCCTTTGTTGTGTGTCCAATTTGTTTGTTGTTTCTCTCGCTGTGTCGCCCCGCATTCCGTATCTCAATCTGTATCTGTATATCTGCGCGTATCTGTGTGTCTGCGCCAGTATCTGCTTATATTGAATTGTTTTTCGCTTAGACCAGCACGCCAGAGGGCAATTTACAGCGGGGGCTGGGGGCCCCTTGTATTGTTGCCCTCGTTGCGGCTCTGTTGCCAGGTGATCCATCCGGCACGTGCACACGTTTTGGGGCTGGCAAAAATTGGTTTTTCGCTGGAACAGCACTCTACGAATAGCTGACCGAACTTTTTAGGGTCTCTCTCTCTCTGGTCGCGGGGTCTGTGGGGCTTGGTTCTGGGCATTGCCCAATCTCATCATTATATCACGTGCCCGCTCAGCCATTCAGTTTCCACCCGAATCTATGTGAATATTCATGAGTGTGTGGCATCATTAAAGTTTCCATTAAAGTGTTCGCTTGTTCGCTTTTCGCTTTTTCGTTGTTCGGCTCTCACGTGATCGCAGATGCTCGACACTGCACTTCGCTCGTATAATTTCGTGCTAATTTGTGGGCTTGTATGGGTTGTTGTACCGGTTGTTGTGTTATCTTATCATCAGAGATACATATATATGTATGTATGTACCCCTCCTCGACTCAAGGTCAGTTGATCAGACCCCAAGAACCCCGCCCACTTTTCAGGGAATTCTTATTATTGATTTATCAACTAAAAACGTCACTGCTTGTTGTCGAGTTGTTTTTTTCCGTTTGAAGTACACATTTCTGATTTCAGATTTCAGAATTCAGATTTCACAATTTCCATTGCCTAATGTCAATATGGAAATATCTGACACAGATCTCTTGTGGCATTGAATGCCGTTCCGTTCGGTTCCGTTTGTTTGTTCGTTTTTGTTGTGTAAGCAAGTGGTGGACCCAAATCTATAGGAAAACTATGGGATTCATGAATCACTCACTTAATGTGAGTCACTTGAAAATACCATACTTTGTTACAGCTCCCTGTATCCGTCGCTCTGTAAACTCAGGTCTGACGTCTTTCGGTGGGCCCATAAATGAATAATCTTAATTCCGTAAATCTATGGGTAAATTCCCCAACGCCTTTTAGCCAAGATTAAACCGAGCACAACTGCCAAGAACCAGTTGTTTTTGGCTTACTATATCAGTATTTATGGCCATAATAATAGAAGAAAAAAACATCGTCACGTGTACAGCTGCGTAATCTTATCTACCAGTTTTGGGGTTTAGTTACCTTACAACCGTACCGATAAGCCCAGGTAACAAGTTCATTTGAGTGGCATATCGATGGCAGAGCGAGAGAGCGTGTGCAAACTATGGGTATGGGTAATTATCATTATCAGAAAACCCCCACCCCTACACGCATGAGAGATAAACGTGAATCGAAGTCGGAAAACGGGAAATGGGTGAACGGGCAAACGGGTGAACGGAAAATGGCTGTGGGAATGTGCTATGCTGTGCTGTTCATGCCTTTGGCAAGCAATGGGCGACTGATCAGCGGAGACTGTCGTCACAGAGACTACCTGTAGATGATGATGATGGCTGTGTCCCCGCGAAGCGTTCTACAGATACATACATTTGTGTATGTACGTGCCTCATTCCTATATTTACGGGGGCCAATTACTTAATAGTGCGACAACAAAGAGAAAACGTAAACAAACGGTAGGAACTGCAATCCAAGGGGGCACGTTGCCAACTTGTTGGGGTGCCATCGCATGAATCAAGCGAGTGATTGGTGACTCTCGCTGACGCCTGCCCAACAGAACTGCTCTTTGGCCACTGATGTAAACCGATGAGGCGTACACGCCCTGTTCACGTTGTCCCCCAAAAAAACAAACAGAGACACCAATCGGTCGGGCAGAGTGCAATCAACTCGATAGTCGCCACCAAGGCGAACCATTGGATTGGACTGAAATCTGTTCTGCATTACTCATACGCAGTGTGAGCCGCAGTTCGAAATTCTGAAACACTGATAATTGGCTATGGCTTACAGATCAAATAATGCAAATTGTGCTAAACGCCAAGACCAGATGAAAACAAGTTAGTAGAGGGAGGGGCTTTTGGCTAGCTGTTGCTGCCACTAGATGGTAGATGGCAGGGGAGGCTGCCGCTGTCAGATAAACAAGTTCTAGGCGCCATGGACTGGTGCGTGCTAGTATATCTTTTTAAAATGATATGTACAAATAGATATAACATACATATATGTATATATACTATATTTGCTTAATGTTTGTTGTCTGTTGTCGCTTATCGCCCCCAGAGGCCCCAGAGCCATGACACTTATTCTTTCTATCGTCTGCTGTGCGGCTCTGGTCGTTCATTTATTTTGGTTTCTAGCGTTTTCGACTTGATTCTTCTTGGCCCACGCCACGCCGCCGTTCATTATGATTGCCCGTATCCGTACCTCAAGCGATTTTTGTTTGTTTTGGTTCGGGAATTGGCATTTAGTGAATTTTTCTCTCTAACATTTCCTCTGTGGCGGCGGCGGCGGCGATGGCGGCGCTTGGCAACAGTTTTTCCTGTTGTGTTTTCAGTTCTTTTCGAGTTCTGGCTCTCTCTTTCTCTCTGTTTTACTATATTTTTGGCACATGGCAATAAAAACGTGTAGATGCTAAAATTAGCCGCTCTAATATATGGAGTGCATATGAAAACGTGAAAACGTGTGGCGATTGGCTCGTTTCAATTGGTTTTTCCCCATACCACACGGCGAGATAGATTTTTCCAATGAAAAACATTTTTTTTTTGAATGCCTGAAGAGAAATGGCGGTACTATTTATTGGGTTCCACATGGACAAGTCTTAGTGTGTCTGCGAGTGATATAGTTATGCTGAATGATCCTGGATCCTGGAAGAACAACAAACAATTACGTATCGTATGCTAATCGTATTTTAAGGCATATTTTTACCATCTTTACACAACCAATCGCTCGTTTGATTTTAGCCAAGCGACACTGCCCCCTCCCCAGTGCCAGACCGAATGTTTTGGGTGAATGTTGGCTCAAGATCCTTCCATCTCGATGCCACTTGGTGCTTTAATCCACGTTTAATGTTTATTATGTTCTCTCTGTTCCGTTGCAGCCATGTTGCAGATTGTATTTTGTAGCTTCTGAAATAAACGAAACGAAATAAACATATTAATCCTTAGCCCTAATTAGCCCTAGTTACTACTCCTAAGTCAGGCTAAGTTATGCGCCTAATAAATGCATTACTAAAACCGAAAAACAATCGAAATGAGAAATTAAAAAAAAAAAAAAAAAACTAAAACAAACAAGAAAAAAAACAATACATTTTTTGAACAAAATTTGGACTTATTTGTGTTTCTTTATCTTTATCCTTCCCACTTCTTTTGCATATCGAAAAACGAAAATATAGCGAAGCAGCTGTCTCCAGTTTTCCTTATTGCACAGAATCTAGTTTAAATTTTTCCACCTCTGCGACGGCATACAGCGAGGACGATGCTGAATATGCCACAGGAAGACGTAATAAAACATCGAGGGTAAATATTACAATTTTAGAGATCGCGAGAACACTCTCACTCCAGAAACTGATCATGAGCGATCACTCATTGATCATTTCGATTGTGAACACATGAATTTGAATACATTTGAGTTTGGACGAATAAAAACACGAATACAATCGAATAAAAGCGAATACCACACGATTAAAGACGGACGACCGACGACAAGATCAAAGGATCAAAAGAGAGAGGCTTTAGTGCAGCGCCAGGACGTCTCGTCTTTGCCACGATGTCGATGTATCTATGTATCTGTCACACTCTCACACCCCCCACACACACACGCACACAAATTCACGCACCCACGCCCGCGAGAGGCCGATGCCTGCGCCCCCCACGCACACCGACGCCGCCCACCGCCGCTTTTGACCCATTTTTTTATTGTACGCCCAAAAAAGTTGAACAAAAAGTTACAATTAAAAGAAAGAACGAATAAAATAAAGAAAAGAAAACCGAAATTAAAGTGAAAATAAAAATGAAATTACAAATCAGAAGAAAAACCACCGCCGCCGACCAATCATTACTAGGATAATGCCTATCTCCCCACGGGCGGGGCCTGCCGTTGGCCCCTAAGCAAGCCGCATCTAATCGAAGCTCTCTTTATCCTCGTGTCCCCACAGCAAGACCCCCTATCGCACCGGATCATCGAGAAGAGGCGCCGGGATCGCATGAACTCCTGCCTGGCGGATCTCTCACGCCTCATCCCGCCCCAGTACCAGCGCAAGGGCCGTGGCCGCATCGAGAAGACGGAGATCATCGAGATGGCCATCAGACACCTGAAGCACCTGCAGAGCGAGTGCCTGCAGAAGGAGAGCGACTACCGCAGCGGGTACATGGACTGCATGAAGGAGGCGGCCAAGTTCCTCTACGACGTCCACATGCAGGACTTTTGCCACCGCCTATTGGGCCGTCTGCAGGAGCACATCGATGACATGTTCAAAAGTGAGTGGATTCGATCTTTTTCCCACTGAAACTCATATTCTAATCCCTCTCTTTGTCTGCCCTCCAGCCGAGTGCTACAAGTCCTCGCGGACCTGCCACATGCCGGACAATGTGAGCGCCTCCAGCGGCAGCCCTCACCAGGCCTACCATCCGCCCCTGTGCCACCTGCGGGACATGCTTGGGGCCTCGGACGTGGAGCACAGCCAGGACCACAACGATGTCAAGGATCTGAGCTTCCGGAATCATCTCAACCAGCTGCAGCGGAACCAGCAGGCAGTCGCCGCTGCTGCCGCTGTGGCTGCCAATGGCAGCGGAAGCTCCTCAAGCTCCACCAACCTCGAGGCCGCCAACAAGCTGCCCCTGACTAATGGGAGTGGCAACGCCAATGGCGACAATGTTCCCACCAATTCCACGGGCACTCTGCCCGCTGCAGGCAGCAGCAATGCGGCCAGCTCCACCACCTGCCCCAGCACGGTCACCTGCCCAACGATCACATCCGCGTCGGTGGCTCAGAAGGTGGCGCCGCCCATGGCTGCCCACCAGCAGCAGCAGCAGCTGCCACACCAGGCGGCAGTGATCACGTCGACGGCCCCGCACCACCACACGGATAGCAGCCACCACGACTTTGACTCGTCGCGGGAGCCCATCCTCCACACGGACACCTCCAACATGCACTCGCCGCCGCCGCGGGACATGCTGCTGCAGCAGCATCCGCATCACACCCACCACACCCAGGACAGCCTGATGTCGGTGCGCATGCGCAACTACTCGGAGTCGTCGCACGAGGTGGAGCACAACAACAACTACAAGTACAAGAACCACATCAAGGAGCGCTTCGTCCACGAACTGCACGACGAGGAGACGAGCAGCGAGCACTGCGCGGTGGCGTCCCACCTCCAGAGCGACCACTCGCACATGCAGGCCCACTCCGACCACTCCAAAGACGGCACCGAGCCGGAGATAGCCCCCATCATGGCCAAGAAGCGCAAAATGGCCGAGGCAGCAGCGGCGGCGGCGTCAGTGGCCAATGGGGAGCACCCTCTGGATGTGCACTGCGAGGCCAGCAACCCGAATCCGCCCCGCCAGCTGCTGATGCTGCGCGAGGACAGCAAGTCCTCGCCCTCGTTCAACTTCAGCGACATCAAGGACATCAAGTCGGAGCTGCACAACAGCAACTCCAACTCCAGTCCGCTGCTGGCCAAGCTCAACGCGGCCGCTGCCGCCGGAGCCCAGCTGAGTACTCCCAGCAGCACCACCACCTCGCTGGCTCCCCGGCACTCCTTCACCGTGCCCATCTTCGCCCTGCACGGCCAGGGCAACTACTACGTGCCCCTCAATGTCGACTACAACGCCCTGGTGCCGTTCCTCAATGGCATGGACCTGCTGGAGAAGAGCTACTCGAGCATGCCGGTGGTGCATCCCATCAACATCAATGTCAACTTTATGCCCAGCTCCCCGTCGGCCTCCCTGCTGGCCGCCGCTGCAGCCGCAGCCGCCGTTGCCGCTGGCAAGCAACAGCAGGCCGTGGTGGCCGCAGCAGCCGCCTCCGCATCCGCCGGTGGTCCCCTGTCCTCCGTGGTGGGGGCCAATTCGGCGGCTGCCCAGGTGGCAGCTGTGGCCGCCGCGGCCGTGGCCAAGGCCAAGCTGGAGCAGGCCATGAACAGCAGCTGGTAAGGAGGCAGTAGATGGAGCAGCAGATGGAACAACTACCTCAGAACTTCTGTGAATAATCATCAAATGATTAATCTCAAAACAAAAACCAAGCGACATCTGCGTCGTGGAGAGGAGATGTGAGGAGAGGAGAGAATACTAGAGGATAGAAGATAATGCGAATTCAGATTTATTATAATATTGAATTAGATCGGAACAGCCTCAAAGGCTGGGTGGTCGGTAGCCTAGACAAGATCGGCAAGTAGATGTACAGAGGGAGAAATTAGAGGAAAATAGTTTTGCTAGCCAACTATTTTGAACAAAGCTAACAAGCAACAAAACAGAAAATTCACCATAAATCAATGTCTATTATAAAGCATAGAAATGTAAAATAAATATGCAAAATGTACACCGTACCGTGCTAAATATGATGCCAAGAGTCAGTCCCACGTAAAAGATCTAATGGATTTTAAAAAACAAAAACAAAAGGAAAAAACAACAAAAAAACAACTAATTGTGAACTAAATGTATTTTTTTTAGGAGTTTAACGTTTTTGCAGTGTTAATTACATAAGTGTTGTGGTTTCAAATCAGGTAGTCTATAGCCAAGTGGGGGAGGGTCCTGCACCGGGAGTCCCCCTCCCAATCAAACGTACATATTAAAATATATATTATATATGTATACATACGCGTACTATATAGTAAACCCCTAGTCAAAGAGGATATGTGTAGAGCGTAAACGTAAACGGAAGTGAAAGTGGAAAAATGGATAAAAACAAATCAAAATGAAATATTACCTATTATATAGTATGTATAGATTCGATGTGTAAATATTGTTAGCAAAGCAAATTGTCATTCGTTTAAGTTTGTATTTTAGCGACAAATTATCTTAAGTTCGTTGGTTATCACACACACACATCCCATGGAGGAGCTAAAACAAAACAAAAAAAAAACAAACAAAAAACAATTAAAACAAAAAACCCAAAAACTTTTCTATTACCGAAAGAAAGAAAGCCCAAGTTTCATTCTCGAAATGCGGTCCTAGTACTATAGTTAGTTCGTACTACTATCCCCCTAAGTTGATTTAATTCTTTGTGTTTTATTTTGTTATCCGGCAGCGGAATAAAGGAAAATATTCAACCTGTTTCGACTGTCACCTGTTTCTTCCCATCCACGCGAGCACTGGTGAAACGATTCAATTGGCTAAACCGAATGTTTACGCGTACAGCACAAACGATTATTGATCTTTTGAATTAATGTGTAACGACTGTATGATTACGTTTACTCTACGGTACTGTTAATATACAACTACGTTACTGTTTAATATATTTTATATGTGTATACAGATGTAATAAAAACAACTAGAAAATTAAGTCCCCACTTTGTATTCCTTCCAGAGTGGTACGCGTTGTGTGTGCGTGGCACTCTTTTTATACATATATCCAATGACGCAGACTGAGTGACGTTGAGGGACCCATATGCATTACGGCTGCTTTGTGGTCAGGAAGGCGTGGCTTGACCGCAGCAGATATGTAGAAATGTATGACTCGGAGTTTCAGTGAAATCATTGGACAGAGAGCCGAGTGGGGCCCTGGACCAGTTTATTCAGCATCAAGTGGTGCAACGGATAAGTCGTCAGTCAGGATGCATGTGGCACCGTTTTGGAGCATCTTTTTGAGCGTACTCGCTGGCAGCATCGCTGCTAACATTCCCGACTGCAACTTTTTCGATACTGTCAATTTAACGAGCAGCTTGAAGTTCCCGAATGGATCCTACAGTTACGGAGGTCTCATCATTCCCCCGTCTCTAACGGGGGAGTACGACTACGAGATCCAGTTCGACGGGGACAGCAGATCGGTGCCCAGCCACACAAGAGGATGTGTGTGCAAGGTGAAGCCCTGCATTCGATTCTGTTGTCCACGGAGTAACAGGTGCTCGCTACAAAGCCAGAACGAGCTCTCCTACAACATGCCCTGGATATAACCCAAGACAATGGAACAGTAACAAGTGAGCACGTTTTGAAGGACTTTGTTGTGCAGGAGGAACTTCCACTGCCTTGCCTCAACAGACATAAATATACCACAGATCTGTGGACACTATACGAGGTTTGACAGCGTAAAATGCTTCCATTTATAATCGAATTAATGGAATGCATTCCTCCAGAACGGAACGTTCTTGCGACAATACGAGAGGAGATACCTCTCCAAGCAGGACTACTGTCTGCAGCCGCGGAGGTCAAGGGAAGAGAAAGGCTACAACTACACCATCGTTCCTTACAACTGCTCCATTGATCCGGACAGGACAATGGCCTATGGTAGGGATTGAAATAAAATAGATCATTTACTATGGATTTATCTAAATGCTATTTCTAGTCAGGGCGTTATCTGTGTTATTTATGGCCATTACCATTTCCGTCTACCTTTGGCTGCCCCAGTTTCAGTCCCTCCATGGAAAGTGCTGCAATTTGTACTTTATCTGCCTGACAGCCACCTTCCTGCTGTATGTCCTTAGCATTTTCAACGTATTCGACAGCACAGTGGCATGCTCTATTAATGGTAACATCATTCAATCATCTCACCTGATACATGTTCGATAAACAAACACATTTTCTAACCCAGGTTATGCTGGGTATTTCGCAGTGATGGCCACGTTTCTCTGGCTCTCCGTCATAAGCTTCGATGTGTGGAGCCGAATCGTTAAGCGTCGGTTGCAAGGGCTCCAAGAGGCCAGAAGCAAGACTTTTCTCAACTATAACCTCATCGTCTGGAGCATTGCTGGAGCACTGACTCTGGGCGTATTCTTGGTCGACAGACTTGTACCATTTTCCAGTAAACCAGACAAAACTTTACCCATGGTACCTGCTGTGGGCGTGTTCTCATGCTGGATCTTAAGTATATGTCTTTTAAGATTTGATCTCTGTCTCTGAATTACGGATAATCTCTTATTTCTGTCAGCTCAAGGTTGGTCGGGAATGCTTTATTTTAATTCTCCGCTGGCGATATTGATACTCTTCAACATAACAATGTTCTCTATGACAACCCGTCACATTTACGTGGTGGACAAGATCAGGCCAAAAGTGTTAAACGGAATCGAACAGAAACAAATGTCAAAGAACCGAGCTAAGTATGTGCATCCTAAATTTGTCTGTTATAAGGTAGTGTACCCATAAGGTATGATTGATTTATAGATTCAAATCCATAAATGAAGATCAGTAGTTGTAAATTTCAGCTAAACAAAAAAAATAATGAGATCTAATGAGGCTCCTCAACATTTAATATAAATCGTTAAAGTTTCTTTCAGTCATGTATCTTATATTCATATATTTAACCAATATTCATTATTTTATATACTTTGTTCAGTTACGGCGTTTATCTGCATTTGTTCATCATAATGGGCGGCACTTGGTTTCTGGAAATCGTGGCATTTATTTGTGAAGCTCAGAAGGTCTGCAAGCCCTTGATTGTAGCAACTGATATTATTAACTGCAGTCAGGGCATCATAATATTCCTTGTCACATTCTGCAACAGGGACATGATCAGGGCCATGATCAGGGCCATCCGTGAGCGGTGAGTGCTTTATCTGTTTCACTAATGTATCTTTTAAAGAAACTAAACTACATCTTTCAGACCCCACGAGAGAAGGTTAAGTGGAGTTGAGTATGGAACATGCAGTCTGACACAGGACTGCCAGCTCATGCAGGATATGAAATAAATTCCCCATTGTTATTGGACCGTTGAATAAAGTTTTAAATTTTTGAAAATAAATTTAATAATTACATTGCTACATTTATTACATTCCAAGAGGTAGTTGTTTTAGAAGTGAGATCTTCGGCCAAAATACTTTGGAGCTCATAGATATCCCGATTTTCAGGAAGAATCGATGGTTCTGTCTCAGAACGACGAGATTTCCCATAGCAGTTTTGAGCCGTTCTTCGATAAGCGATTAAATTCCATGATATTCTTGTAAATTAAAGCCTGATATCAAATATTTCTGTATACCATATGCCCAAGCACACATACATGTGCACTTCCATTTGCTGATAAACGTAACTTCTTGACTCCAGGGAATAATTTCGAAAAATTCCCTTCTATATATAAAATGTGTGATACTCGTATAGTTAAGCGGAGCCAAGTCGGATGGTTATTACGGATTGAGTCGTTGGACCGACTAGTCGATACTTGCATCACAAGTGCCACTCGGAATGAATAACCGTATATGTGGATGCACCCTGCTCCTGCTGAGCACCCTCATGACCATTGGTGTGCAGACTAACGATATTCCCGATTGCGACTTCTTCGATACGGTTAATATAACGGGCAGCTTCAGGCGAACAATGGACATTATAGATACCAGAACATCACAGTTCCAGTGAGCCTCACTGGGGAGTACGACTATGTGATCCAGTACGACGGGGATAGGATATCCGTGCCCAAGCACATCCGAGGATGTGTGTGCAAGTTGAGGCCCTGCATTCGATTCTGTTGTCCGATGAAAAAGCGGATGAAAAGTTTCCAGTGTTCCAAGAAAGAGAACTCCCTATCCTACGACATGACGCTGGATATAATGCGAGACGATGGATCGATAGCGGTGAAACATATTTTGAAAGTGATGTTTGTGCAGGAAGACTTACCTCTGCCATGTAAGATTCATTATGCACTTGACAGAGACTACAACTCTCAAGATCAGTGGACCCTGTTCGAGGTGGGTAGGGTATATCTCTTCCATTTCTATAAAAATTAAACTAATACATTGTCTAGAATGGAACACTTTTGCGGCAATACGACAAGAAGTACCTCTCCAAGCAGGAGTATTGCCTGCAGCCGCGAAAGGCGAACATTAGAACATACTACAATTATACCATCGCTCCCTACAACTGCGTTGTGGAGCCTTCCATGGTCATGGGTTACGGTAAGTCCTCAAAATGGGCTGCATGAGAGAGTGTTCATCAAGAGATCTGGCCGATTCCTTTTTCCAGTCAAGTTGTCTTCTGTAATATGCATGGCCATTACCATTGCCGTGTACCTTTGGCTGCCCAGATTCCATTCGTTGCATGGAAAGTGCTGCAATCTGTACTTTATCTGCTTGGCAGCCGTCTTCCTGCTGAATGTCTTCAGTATGTTTAATGTATTTCGCCCTCGTACATTTTTGTGTCGGATTAATGGTAAGACCTAGAATACAATTCTGATGACTGGCACTACACGGAACTGGATTACATTTCTAGGATACGCTGGGTATTTCGCAGTGATAGCCACGTTTCTCTGGCTGTCGGTGATAAGCTTCGACTTGTGGAGACGATTCGCCCTGCATCGGTTTCACGAGCTTTATAGGAACAGCCGGAGTAGCTTCCTCAACTATAACTACATCGTTTGGAGCACGGCTTCTGTGCTGACTGTGGGGATATTAATGATTGATCTTTTCACCAAGTTCAATTCGGCGAATCCCCGCACACCCGGTGTGGGAGAGCATACATGCTGGATCTATAGTATGTAAATCTAAAGTATCTGTTTTTAGAACCCAGCGCTGATGCTTTTTTTCTTTATAGCGGATGGATGGTCGGCCATGTACTATTTTTATTCGCCGCTCATAATTTTGATACTTCTCAATGGGACGATGTTTGCATTGACAACCAGGTACATTTATGTGGAGAACAAGAGTAATCAGCAGGTGCTTAACCAAAACGAACTTCAACGAAAGTCCAGGAACACAGCCAAGTGAGTGGGCGACCAATCGGTGCCATTACCAATCGCTTCATTGGTTGCAATATTCAATATCTTCAGCTACCGCGTGTATCTGCGTTTGTTCATCATAATGGGCGGCAGTTGGTGTCTGGAGATCATTGCATTTTGTTTGTTATATGGAGAGGGTTTTTAAGGAATTCACTACAGCCGCTGACGTGATCAACTGCAGTCAGGGAATGATCATATTCCTGGCCACATTCTGCAACTGCGACATACTCCGGTCAATCCACAACCGGTAAGATCTATAAGAGAGAGCAAGAGTATTTGCATTACAAATTGTATGAATTCTTTCAGCATTCAAAACAGGCACAGCACAGCCACGGACTCTACTAACAGCAGTCGGAATCAGGATTCAGACAAGTCTGGTAATGGCGAAAGGAATTAATTGGCCGTCCCTTCCATTGATTGGGGATTGTATTACATTTCAAGAAATTGTATTTTTTTGAAATATATTTTGATATTTTGATTAAGGTTGTATATTTTTTATGCACACCCTCCGGAGCAGAAGGGCGGCCACTAACTAAATTAGTACTGGCATCGTTAGTACCGTAGTTCGTAGAGTTACTAACTAATATTAAAGTAATAGTTGAATTGCAATTTCAAATATCAAAAGTATACAATTATTGTAAGTATATATGTGTGATGAGCTGAGCCTGAGCCAGAGCCCTTGGCCCAAGCCCTCATTCCCTTACGAAATTCCACTAGAACCTAGATCGTAGATTACTTAAATGACTTCAGTCGAAATTAGGACCGTTTGCAAAAGCGTTTCGTTGCACTAAGTAAGATATACATATATGTAGGTATGTAGGTAACTAAAGACTAAATACAGCACACGTTTTTTGTTGTGTTTAGAACTGAACTAGATGCACGCAACCGTTGCGAGTTGTACAAAAAAAAATCTTGGCAGAGAACAAGTGAATCCGCAGATTCTCAGAGCTGCTCAGAGCGTTCCTTGGGGTGTGCGTTTCAGGTGAAACTCCACCATGTTGTCGAGATCGCAGATATACGACTTTGACTTCTTAATATCCGAGTTGAGCACACGTAGATTGGAGGCATAGTCGGGGAGCTTGTTCAAGCTCTCCGTCATCTCCTTGGCCATCTTCTTGGCCATTTGGGCGAAGGTCAGGCGCGCCTTGCACAGACGCTTCAGTGGATTGAAGAGCTCGTGCATTTCCCGAAGCTCGCCATAGTCCAGGACCTGCCACTGGCCGCTCTCCATATTCCAGGTGAACAGTATGCGACACTCGTACTGGCGATTGTGGAACATACAGTCTATGCGGCCCGTGCAGTGCAGGCAGTTCGTCAACGGAGCGTAGGGCTGATCTCGTGCCGAGAACTGAGCCATGAGCAGGCAGCTGACCGTCTGGCTCAGGGGGCAGACGCTAATCACCTCGTAGGCCCAGTCGTAGAACACATTGTAGATCTTGTGGTGCTTCTGGCACAGCAAACTAATCACATAGTACGTGAAGGTCTCCAGATCGAACGAGTGTTGGGTGATTACCACACTGCTGCAGCGCAGCCGCTGATAGGAGGCATTCGAAATCATTTGCATTTCCGAATAGCACGAGCCGTGTACTTCCATGGGCAGCGATGTGTGATATCCCGGCGATATGCAGTCATCTAAACGATACCAAGACAATGTTTTTCTTATCTTTTAAATTCAGTATTCCTTCTTACCCTCCTCGCTGGTGATAACCGAAGTGGCATCGTCCTCTTCCACATAGCGGCGTCTCAGTTTCTTGGTGCATACCGGCTTCTCTGGCATTACCCCGCCCTGCACAGGCATCTCCACAATGCGGGGTTCATCGCGTCTGGGCGATAGAAAGGACAGCCCCGCATTGGGCGACATAGAGCCACCAATCTCGAAACGCTTGGCCATGGACACCTGTAGCGGAGAGAGCGCCCCCAAGGGTCCCACAGGCTTGTAGCTGAGCATCTGCTGTGTGGCCTGCGAGAGCGGCGGCGACTTCTGGTTGTAGATTTGAGCTGCGACAGCAGCCACAGCCGAATTAGCTGCGCGGCTGGGCGAGCGCATTAGGTTCGAGCTGGATGGCGGCGATCGAAAGCCTAGATGCGGTGGTGTTTGTGACGGATGTGGAGAAGAGGACGGCGAGGCGCATGGCGAGTTATGAAAGAAGTGCGCCGTGGGCGAGAAGCGATGAAAACTGCGGGCCGTAGAGCTGCCGGCGGAGGAACTAAAATTTGGGGCCGAGGCGCGACCAGCCGAGCGCACTTTGGTGAATGGTATGATATTCTCCACGTTGTCCTCGGAAAACTCGTACTTCTTGTCGGCTAGTCGACGCTTACGAAATGTGGAAATCTTCTCGTATTTCTCATTGTCCTCGGAAAACTCATAGGCGTTCGATTTGTCCGTCATGGAAGTGGAACTGGGAGTACTCTAAATGGAGGAGAGCCACAAAACTGTCAGAATAAATACATTCGAATATGTGCAAAGCAATTACCTGCACGTCTATGGTGGTGATGCCGTTGCGATAGGACTTGGTCACTATCCGCTGATTACGTTTGCGCGATTGCCCCGCCTCTCCGTTGACTGGGCTCTGCTTGGCTACGGGCAACGTGGTCTCCGGCAGGGTCATGCTGGAGCCTACCGCGGCGCTACAGTTGGGTGTGAAAACGTGCTTCTCATAGGATCGTGGCGAGCAGCAAATACTGTTGGCCAGCACCTCATTCTTGTTATTATTATTAGTATTATGATTACTGTACTGGCCCGTGCGCTGAGTCTGCTCCGTTTCGATATCACTAAAGTCAGCTATGATGCGTGCCACAACACTCTGCTCATTGCCCGACTCAGCCTCCGAGCCGGAGCCTGTAAAGACTACGGAGGCGCGATCGTCTTCGCTGGGCCCCAAAGTGCGTGGCAGGAGGAAGCACTGTGACTGTGACTGCTGGGGATAGGGCAGGACGAGGCTTTGCTGAGTTAAGTAGCTGCTAGTGGACACGGCCGGCGTGTCAACATCGATGCGGAGCATGTGCATAAATCCATTGGAAATTATCAGAATGCGCTCGGGGCAAAGCAGATTGATTTTTGGCTGGAATCCGGGATCCGTTTCAGTCGACGAATACTTGGTATGCACAGTCAAATGGCAATTCAGGCAGTGCGCGTTGTAGAAGGAATCTGTAGTTGAAGAAGTGTACAAATTAGGGTGGCACTCTATTCTGTATTGAAGTGATGATTGATTGATTGATTGCACATACATGGACCGTCATCGTTAAGTTTTTTGCACTCCAAACAACCAAGCTTAGGAACTTTAACATATGTGATATAGCTATCTTCGCTCTCCTCCGTGGCAGCGCCATGCACAACCAAGATTTGCTTCCCAGCATTCTTCCACTGAGTCATGCTGACAGTCTTAATGTTGTCCACCACATGATCATCAAAGAGGCGTCGCGTAAAGAAGTAACGCAGCTTTTTGTACGGCTGGAAGATCCAGAAGTAAAGACTGCAAAACAGAGAGGTTTTTATTTCAGCAATCTATGGGATGCGTCGTTGAACAGCCGGGAGGCGACACTCACGTGTACTTGTAGCCCATGTTGAAGGAGTAGTGATTAAGTCCTTCGTTACAGGCGACCCGATGGCTGAGCATGTACTGGCCGCAGGCAGTCAATCCCATGAATATGTGTCTGGAAGTATTGGGCTTCATAAGGGACGAAGCGACATGTAATGATGTGGACTGCTTACCCCTCCATGACACTGCTGGCTATTACGTCCTTGAGATACAATTTTAATCTATTTGGCACCCGGTCGTATGGAAGTTGCTGCTTTTGGCCAGCACGTGATGTGCCCGAGAAGAATCCAGAGCGCTGCAGATATGGATGTAAAGTGTGTTTAGCGACAAATCAGTGGGTTTTCGGTGGTGTGTCCAATGTGCACTCACCTCCCTGTCGTACAGCATTTTCGCCAGGTTTCGTGTTCGCGTGTTGAGCGCTGGCGAGGGGGTCGGCTCCTCTGAAGTCTCGTCGGAGCTGTCCACTGTGGACATATCATCGTCATCTGAAGATACACCGGACAATGACTCGACATAATTTTGGTAATCAGTCTCCATTGCCTCCCCAAACTCTAAAAATCAGACTTAATTTATTCTTCCTTCCGTCTAGAAAAACCGACGGAAAACGGCACCGTTTTAAGGCCCGTGTCGCGAAAACTTTCAGTCCTCCAGGCCCTAACGCCTCACAAAACAAAGAAAGTCACGACTCTGGCACATATCATCTCATTCGATGCGCTCGTTCCGCAGCCTTTTTGTTATAAATTAATTAAAATAAAAAATTTCTGATAACCGCGGAATAGAGTTGTGATACCGAGCAAATATATGGTCCGACCTCAGAAATATACCAAAATATACCGTCTCATTTTAAAAATATACCGTAAATATACTGACGAATTCAAGTGTTATTATACATATTCCTCGTTTTTGATATTCCGTCGAAAATTACTAGCTATATAAAACATTTAGCCATGCCCACATAATTATATCCGATTAATTAACCTATTTTACACTTGACTGGCTTATCTTAAACAATTGCTTTTATTGCATTTTGCGTAAAAAGAGGTTTTAGCGAAAAAGGTCAAACAAATAAAACGTAATAAAACGTAAGAGATATATCGTTCCTATTGCTAAATTAAGATATTCCGTTGAATAATGCTGACTAACTAAAACCCTTAGCTCTGCCCACATAATTTTAGGCCATTGATGAATAAATGTTCTACACGATTAGCTACTTTTCAGTACTCGTTTTTATTGCATTGTGTCTAAAACAAGGTTTAAACAAAAAGGTCAACAAAAAAACAGTGGCAACGTAAGTGAGTATGGAATGCGCCGTAAGTGAGTATGAAATGTCTCGTCAACCGGAGTTTGGGCACAGGTATACCCTATTTCGTAAATATATATGAAGAAACTGTTTTTCCAAGCTGTTTTAAAACGTAATTAATATAGAAATTATCTCAGATTGTTATGTTTTAGACATATTAATGCATATGATTAGGGTCTTGTATATATATCTCGATCCCGATACCTATTCTTTGTCTCTGTAAGAAGACAATTAGCTGAAAAATATCGTTCAGATAGCTTCAAAACAGAAACTGACTTGTTTCTGCATTAATTAGAGCCTGGGATGACAAACATTTTCTCAATTCTATAGTATCCATTTCCCCAGGGTATGCAAAATGTTGCTCAGTCCGCGCCATGTTGAGGAACAATGCTGCTCGATTTCACGGCACATGAGTCTGGCCCATACAAATTAATGTTGCCAGCAACATAAAACGTAAGAAAACGTAAGTGAGTATGGAATGCGCCGTAAGTGAGAGTGGAATGTAAGGGACATTGTTGAGCTGAAAAGGACATTGTGGCGGGGAAAAAAAGTCCCAAGAAAGTCCCACCAAACCCTCAGAAATATACCAAAATATACCGGCTCATTTAAAAAATATACCGTAAATATACTGACGAACTAAAGTTCTATTATACATATTCCGATTTTGATCTTCCGTCGAATGTTACTAGCTATATAGAACTCTAAGCTTTGCCCACATAATTTTATATGATTTATGAATCAATTTTCTACTTGACTGGCTTGTTTTAAATACTCGCTTTTATTGTATCCTTTTTTAGCCTTTGTATGGAATGGTTCATGTGAACTGGTTCCGATTGCTTTCGACCGGCTTCATGCAAAAATTGAGCGGCAAAATTTAAATTTGAATTCCAAAAACAATGCGTGATACAAATTCGGAATAATTTTTTTTAAGTTAGAGAATTTTTTATTACATTTATTTTAGTTGACTTGTACCGACATTCCAGGGCTCTTTTCTCATTCCACTTATTCCTTCAAAAAGTTTTGTTTTTTAGAATCCAATATTTCGCGTACATCCCTTAGAAACCCCCAGAACTGACCCAAAATTGAAATGATCTAGAAGCTGGCAACGTGACTGAATGTTCATTGACCCCATCGCGAATGGGGGTCAACATGTTTGCGGAAGCCGCTCGTGGTGCAGAACCCGGCTTGGGTTCAGTGCGCCGTCCAAAAACTGGACAAAGTGCAGCACAAACAGATAGAAAACTTCATAAATTCATATAAATTCGGCATAAAAATGTCGAGCACGCCAGAAAACGAATTGCAGCGCTCAGCGGATTTTGGCAATAACCAAAACTGATCGGCATCGGCCGGCACAGGAAACCTGATGCGGTGGCAGCGGCCATTGAACGGCACGGTGCTTATAAGAGCTGGATGACCACTTCTCAGGTTTTAGTTCTAAGCCATACGTTCTTTGATTTGAGGCGGTGATGTGGTGACGGTGTGTTCCTTGGTAGCGAAAGATCGCACTAAACTGAACTTCCCCAAGGAAGTGTTTTGTTTCGTTTCGGAAGTAATGCAATTGTCGCGTTGTCCTGAATTTATATCGAGTTATCTAAGGAAATAGTAGCCGTGATTTAACATACAAATCCTTTACATATCACAGTTGCTGTTTCTTTTAGATAGCTCTTTTGTAAGCAGCCTAGATCGAGGGCGAGTCGAGTGCGTTAATGTGAATCCCTTTTCGGTTCTGTGATGGTTCGTGCGAAACGTGTGCCTCTGTTGGTTTCAATTTATGGGATGCACCAAGTTCAGTTTTGTCACATTTCGAGCATCACTGGGCTTTGTTTATCTCATAAGAGCGAAATTTATTCAACTCGAATCCATAGCCGTAATATGATCTCCATCTCCGTACGATGCTGATGAATGGCAGGGGACTCAATGGAAGCTGCTGAAACGTTCTTCATAGGTATGCAACGTTATCCGATATACTAATAGTATATCTTTTCTTTTTAGATCATACAAGAACGTTTTTAGGTACTCTTCAGAATGTGCACACAAGATACTGCACCGCCAGAGCTTAATTGGATACCAAATGTAGGCTTAATTTATTATTTTCTGATTAGTTTGACCAAGCAGGGACCACCACAAATTATAGACTTAGGGGACTACTACAGATTAAAGCGTAAAAATGCAATTGGAATATAAAAAAATAAACACAAATGAAGAGGGGACGCTTAGGAGAGCATCTTGCGGATCATGTAGTTGAGGATGCCGCCGTTCCTATAATATGTGATGTCAACCTCGGTGTCGAAGCGCAGAATGGTCTCAAACACAGTGCCGTCAGCCTTAGAGAAGGGATATTAACGTTAATATATAACAATAGAAAAGGTACGTCCCACAGGTCGTGACTTACCTCCACTTGGACCTTTTGCCCAGGCTTCAAGCCACTCTCGGGCAGAGCAATGTTGTACAGCTCGCGACCATTCAAGTTCAGAGTTTCGGCGTTTTGGCCAGGCAAGAACTGCAGGGGAATAATGCCCATTCCCACCAAATTGGAGCGATGGATGCGCTCGTACGACTCCGCAATGACGGCCTTAACGCCCAGCAGGAACGGACCCTTGGCGGCCCAGTCGCGAGAGCTGCCACTGCCATAGTCCTTGCCCACGACCAGCACCAAAGGAGTGCCCTCCTCGCGATAACGCTCTGCGGCATCGAAGATGTCCAGCTCCTCCTGGCTGGGGATATGCACGGTGCGTGGCCCGGTCTTGGTCACCAGCTTGTTGACCAGACGAATGTTGGCGAAGGTTCCGCGGGACATGATGGCATCGTTGCCACGCCGCGAGCCATACGAGTTGAAGTCACGGGGTGTGATGCTGCGATCGGAGAGGAATCGAGCGGCCGGCGAATTCCTGGCAATAGAGCCAGCAGGCGAGATGTGATCCGTGGTCACAGAGTCGCCCAAGAAGAGCAGACAGCGCGCCTTCTGGATGCTCTGCTGCTTGGGCAAGTCGCGGGTCATGCCCTCAAAGAAGGGTGGACGCTTGATGTAGGTGGATTCTTCGCTCCATGAGAACAGTTTGCCGTCGGACACTTGCAGGGTCTGCCAGTCCTGAGATCCCAGCTCAATCTTGCCTGGAGATTAAAAAGGTTTTATATTGAATAATGAGTAAATAATTATTGAATATTAATAATATGTACTTACTGTAGACCTCCTGGAACATGGCCGGGATGACGTGCTTGGTTTCGACCTCCTGGATTTCAGTGCGCGTCGGCCAGATGTCACGCAGGAACACGTTCTTGCCATTGGCATCCACGCCCAGCGGCTCCTTCTCGAAGTCAATGTCCACACGGCCAGCAATGGCGTAGGCGATCACGAGCAGGGGACTGGCCAGGTAGTTGGCCCTGGTGTTGGGATGGATGCGACCCTCGAAGTTGCGGTTGCCCGATAGGACACCAGCGCAGACGAGGCCGTTCTTCTCGATGGTGTTCATCACATTCTCGTCCAGGGGTCCCGAGTTGCCAATGCAGGTCATGCAGCCATAGCCGACAATGTCGAAGCCGAGCTTCTCCAGATACGGAATGACACCCGACTCCTTCAGGTAATAGGTAACCACGCCAGATCCCGGCGAGAGAGATGTCTTGACGTAGGGCAAGATGGTGAGGCCCTTCTCCACGGCGTTCTTGGCCAACAGACCAGCTCCCAGCATCACCGAGGGGTTCGAGGTGTTTGTGCACGATGTTATGGCTGCAATGACCACGGATCCGTGCTGGAGCTTGTAGGTCTTGCCATCATCCCACTGGAACTCGCCAAAGGCAGCCTGAGCCTCTGGTGCGATGGCAAAGCCCTTGAATCCAACCTAAGGAAATAAAATTCATTAATAAACTGATTTAACCTGGGAAATAATCACACTTACTGGGCTGGACAGGCACGACTTGAAGTCCTCCGGCATGTCGGAGACAGAAACGCGATCATGCGGGCGCTTGGGGCCCGACACTGATGTAACCACAGTAGAAAGATCCAAGGTGATGCTCTGAAAAGTAAATTAAAAAGTACATTAATTGATAAAGTATTGATATTTCTGTAGTTTCTACTAACCTGAGTGAACTTGGGATCTTGGGACTCGTCAGAGTAGTTGCGCAGCTGCTGGGTAGCCTTCAGATACTCCCGAATGATGTCGATCTTCTTCTCCGATCGATCTGTAATTTAAAGGGAAACATAAGCCAAAATGGAATCCATATAGGAATCCTCTTTACGTACTTGTTTGCTTCATGTAGCCCAAGGTATTTTCATCGATGGGGAAGTAGCCAACGGTGGCTCCATACTCAGGGCACATGTTGCTGATGGTGGCGCGATCGGCAATGCTCAGCTCGGCAACGCCGGGGCCGTAGAACTCTACGAACTTGCCCACTACACCCAGCTGACGCAGATGCTTGGTGATGGTCAGCACCAAGTCCGTAGAGGTGACCAGGGGGCTCAGTTTGCCGACCAGCTTGTAGCCAATGACCTCCGGCAGCAGCATGGAGATCGACTGTCCCAACATCACGGCCTCCGCCTCAATGCCGCCCACACCCCAGCCGAGCACGCCCAGGCCATTGATCATGGTCGTGTGGGAGTCGGTGCCGACCACGCTGTCGGGATAGAGGATCTTTGAGCCATCGGCAGCATCGTTCTCAAAGACGACGCGGGCCAAGTACTCTAAGTTCACTTGATGGACAATGCCAGAGCCGGGCGGCACAATCAGCATGTTGTTGAATGCCTTGGCACCCCACTTCAGGAAGGTAAAGCGCTCCTTGTTGCGCTCAAACTCCAGGGTCTGGTTCTTGGCGAGGGCGTCGGGAACACGAGCAAAGTCCACTTGAACGGAATGGTCGATAACCAAGTCGGCAGGACAGATGGGATTGATTTTCTCGGGATTTCCGCCCAGGTCCAGGACAGCGTCGCGCATGGCAGCAAAGTCCACCACAGCGGGGACACCGGTGAAGTCCTAGACAAATTTGACTATTATTAATAAATATTCTTGGCAGGATTATGGAAGAGCTCACCTGGAGAATCACGCGAGCTGGCTTGAAGGACACTTCCACATCATTGGAGCCCTGCTTGAGAGCCGGGGACCAGCCCAGGATGCTTTGGACATCCTTCTCGAGGATGTGGAAGTTGTCGCAGTTGCGCACCGCCGACTCCAGCAACACACGTATGGAGTAGGGCAGATTATCTGTAATCGGAAACCGAAACGCAGAGGGTCAATCACTACTGTACACACAGAACTACACTGTCATCACACCTCCAATAAAAGGTGCGGTCTGGAGATAGCGTATCGGTGCTATCAGAGGCCACAGTGGTCTTCAAACGATTGCTTTTGCATCGCACTGGAACTGATGGAACTGATAGGAGCAAAACATTCCAGAGATGTCTGTCTCAGCAAAAACATGCCACTGCTTTGAAAATGTCTCCTTAGCTTCGGACCACGACCTCGGAGTCACCTCACGGCATCAGATTGGCTGGATTTCCTTCCCCTTGGCTGATAATACAAAAGCTCGAGTGGCACACGATTCGTTATCGCCGCTTGCCGGTAACATAGGAAACGGCAGCCGTGGGTTTGTCTGCTTTTGAATAGTCGAGCCCCATTAGACGCAAATCACCGTTGATAAACTTTCGCTTTTAGTTCGCCCCTCCTCGCCTCAAAAGCTGACATAATGCCTTCGCAATGGCTACCGGAGCACCTCCAAATTGACTCTACTTCGACTTGCAAATTAATGTGGTGCGCTTGGATGGTGCGTGTCTGTGTGTGTGAGACTGTGTGAGGGGTCAAACTTCAAATTCAACAGGTGTCCGAAGTAGGACACAGACAGACAAATGAATGTAGTCTCCACTGTTCCCCCACCATAGATCTAGCTCTGGCTACTTTTTAAGCTCGAGAGAACCGCTCTCCATCGCGTAAACAGCCGCGCCCATGCCCACTTCAGCCTTGATTGGATCAAAGTCAAACTACTTACCATATTTACTGTCGATGGAGACCAAATCGAAGTACTTGTAGGTGGTGCCGGCTTGGGAGAACGTCTTCTCAAACTGAGCGAAGGGATTGGCGCCTGCTGCAGATGAGGAGTTATATAAGCATCAGAACCAGGACGACCTCCTTGAGGACTCCTTGCGGGTAGCAACACTTACCAGACATTTTAGTGGAGATACTTTCACCGACGTTTACTTTCTGATTGGACAAAATCTGGTTGGGACTGGTGTTGGGGCTAGTTGGGGCTTCAACTATCGGCAGTTGACAATCGAATTAGCTATCGATGTTCTACGGAACGAATAATTGGGCTAACCAGATATCCTATCAAGCCAAATGACAGCATGCATATATATATTCTTCATGCTTTTTACATACGGTTTTATATATTCTGGGCTGCCTTAACTTAACCTGAAACGTAGTGGAATACTACCTTTAGTGGGCTAATTCATGGCGCCAACTATCAATATCACCGATACTATCATATTCATTCGATATTAACATCGATGTTTCTCCATCCCAGTGAGGTGAACGTTAGCCAACACTTGTTCAAATTCTCTTCGCACGCGCACGTTGTTTTAAAAAATAAAACAAATAAAAATGAATTTACCCGACAAACCAGAGCAAGTGGCCAAGGATAAGCTGCGTGAAATGCAGTGCAAGTTCAATCCCCTCTCGCGCTGCGACGGTTCCGTCATGTATTGTCAGGGTTTGTGCAGCGTGTGCTTAGTGTGCGAGAAGCCGGCTAAAAACATTCTATGTATTTCCTTAATTTAGGAGCAACTGTTGTTATATCCGCGGTGCTGGGTCCCATCGAGGTGAAGACACAGAATCTGAGCATAGACGGAAGCTATCTGGAGTGCAACTATCGGCCGAAGGCAGGTCTGCCGCAGGTCAAGGAGCGCATACGAGAAGCCGCCGTACGGGACGTGCTGGAGCTGGCCCTGCTGTCCGAGGCCTATCCGCGCTCAAAGATGTCTCTGCAGATACAGGAGCTGGAGGATAGAGGAAGTGTAAGGCGCTAAATGCTTGCTTGGTTATACAGCCCGAAGTTAAAGAATTTATTCCTTTGCAGATCGATGCCTGTGCCCTGAACTCCGCCTGCCTGGCGATGCTCATTGGTGGCCTGCCCCTGAAATGCAGTTTTGCGGCAGTCCACTGCATTATCAATGATCAGGGAGAGTATATTTTAGACCCGGACCAAAGAGAAACGGAGCATCAGCGAGCCAGTTTCACCTTCGCCTTCGACTCGCTGGAGGGAAATCTGCTGCTGGTGCAGACAAAAGGATCCTTTAAAATAGCCGAATTCAATGACGTGGAGAGTCTCTGCCGATCGGCCAGTGCGGAAATCTTTCAGTTCTATCGCAGCAGCATTTCAAATTATCATTGCAGAAGGTCCGATACAAAGACTAGCGAAGAGGATATGGAAACGTAATTCTAGGCGATTAAAAATTAGGTTCAATTAAAGCTCGTTTTTATTTTACGTAAGCCCTAAACTCGTTCTGCTGTTAAAGCTGCCAATGCTGCTGATTTGCAAGGGAGTTCCCTTCAGGACCTGGGAGTTGGACTCGTCTATTTGTGCCACCACAAAGTCGCCAACTGCTATGGACCTTCTTCGTGCAGTGTCTCTCGTATCTGTGGGCAGGTCCATGGCAGGAACAATCACCTTGATGTTGGCATCGTTGCGTCCAAACCAATGGGCGTCTGAGCGTTTGCTCTTACCCTCGATCAGAATAAGCTGCTGCTTGCCCTCAAAGTTTTTGTGGAGTTGCGTTGCACCCTCTCGGAAGGCCTGGACCATGCGCTGCAGCCGGGCCGTCTTCACAGCCACAGGAACATCATCCACATAGCGCCGATGCGCCGTGGTCTTCTCCCGCATGCTGTAGGCAAACAGATAGGCCACGTTGTATTGCACTCTGTTGATGAGCGAGATGGTGTCCTCGAATTCCGCCTCCGTTTCGCCGCAGAAGCCACAGATAAAGTCACTGGACAGGCCCACAGTTGGCAGTATCTCTCGTATGTGCTCCACCAACTCCAAGTACGCCTCTCGCGTGTAGCCACGCCGCATCCTGGCCAAAACCTCCGTGTTGCCCGACTGTGCTGGCAAATGGAGCTGCTTGCAGACGTTCGGATAGTCCCGAATGACACGCAGCACCTCGTCGGAGAAGTCCTTGGGATGGGGGGAGGTGAATCGTATACGCATTTCGGGCACAGCCTCGGCCACGCTCTGCAGAAGCTCGGAGAAGGGAATGCCTCCCGTTTTGGGCTTATAAACGGTTTTGAAACCCGGCACCAGGCTCGTATCGGACGTCTGCCCAGCTCCTTTGTCTCTATACGAGTTGACGTTCTGACCCAAAAGAGTCACCTCCTTGACGCCCTGCTCCTGCAAGGCTCGCACCTCATTGACAATGGACGCCAGTGGTCGCGAGCGCTCCCGGCCACGGGTGAAGGGCACAATGCAGTAGGTGCACATGTTGTCGCAGCCGCGCATAATGGAGACAAAGGCCGTGGGAGAGTCGGAATTCAGTCGGACTGGCATCACATCCGCGTAGGTTTCGTCCAGCGAAAGGAGTACATTGATGGCGGAATTGCCGTAATGCCGCGAAACGGCCAGCAGCCTGGGCAGATCCTTGTAGCTGTCCGGCCCCGCAATGACATCCACGCACTGCTCCTGGTCCAGTAGTCGCTCCTTCAATCGCTCCGCCATGCATCCCAAGAGCGTCAGTTGCAGAGGCTGCCGCTTGGCGCCTCGCTTCTGCTTCATGGCTCGCAGATGTCGCAGGCGATTCCAGATCTTCTGCTCTGCTCCCTCACGCACGGCACAGGTGACCAGCATGACAAGATCGGCATCTTCCAGCTCCTGGCAGCGCTGATAGCCATGCTGCTTCAGTATGCTCCACACCACCTCGGTGTCGTTGGTGTTCATCTGGCAGCCATAGACCTCGAAGTGAACTTTCCGCCCATGACCCTGGAAATCGATGGCATTCAAATACGGGACGCTGGTTTCCACTTCATCCAGTTCCGCCTCTTCGCTCAGTTTCAGCTTGGACGCAGGTTTGACTGTGAAAAAGTCTTGCAGACCGGGCCCGCGTTGAATTTTCTCCAAAAACGTTACACGTGCTGTCGCCGGTTCCAACTTGGTTTCTGCGGCTACTTTCGCTCCAGTGGCAGGTGCAGGATTGGCTGCGGCGCTGGCTGAGACAGAGGCATGTCGCACATGGCGGTATATCGCCTGGCAGCGCAATCTCATCGTGAAATTAAAAAAATTATTTTTTGTTTTGAAAATTATGCAAGCGGAGGTTAGAGATGGGCGAAAAACAAGTCGACTTTTCGATAAGTCAGCTGTTTGAAGTGATACCATATTTATGCGCTAGGTGGCTGACTGGTGGTTCCAAGTTAAGCCGCTGGTCGCAAAACGACCGTTAAATTTGAAACGGAGTAAAATCTTCAGAATATTTACTGAAGTGAGACTTTAAGAATTATTGCCAAGACACACACGCAGAGAAGGCCTCTTCCATCTTCCATGTTCCTCCGTAGATAAACAGCCACACATTTGAGGGCAGCCCCAAACTCCACTGAGCAATAAGAAATTAGCAATAAGCCCCTCATTATGAGCTTAGCGTGGTCAAGTTAATAATGCACAGGTGAAGACAATGCAATTGCACAAACCGGCAAACAGACAACCCAATGCCTCCGAAGTGCTTCGGGAAGTGTGCGTTGCGTGTCTGTGCCTCAGCCGACATTTTGTGGTTTTGTGGGTCAATAACTGAATAATTGCATCAACTCCAAGGCACACCTCACACTCACACTCACCCAGGATGGGTTTACTTATATGCCACATGTATCCATCCGTGTATCTGCAGAAAGTGTGGGCGTATGGGCATGGCCAGGATGTGTGCCTAGCCCTAGCCAAAAGCACACATATTTTGTAAACACTTACAAGCAGAAATATTTTAATGAAAATGAAATGAAAATTCCACTTTCGGCCAAAAGAATTTCGTAATTACAGCGAAAAAATTCGGTAATTAAATTCATGAAGTTTCTGGCTCGAAGGCAGAGCCACTTCTAGGGCCCCAGACCCAGACCCAGACCCAGACCCACTATTCGGGTGGCAAGGATCCACTAAGTGTGTTCTGGTCTCTGTCCTGTGCCTTCTGCTTGCCGCGCTGGTTCTGTTGGTTAAGCATTTTCTTGTATTTTGTCGGCACTTTTCCGCTAAAGTTATTTTCCCATGAGTTTTCCCTCCTCCAGTCCGCTGCTATAAATCTTAGAGCTGGGTCACGCTGGAGCCGGGGCCCAGGATGGAGATGGCGATGGAGATGGTGTTGTGTGTGTGAGAGAGAAGGAGAATTTTCCCGGCTTGTGCATACGCCGTGGAGCTTAAGCTGAGACCAAGTTGGGCAGGACTTTCCGCTGGCTTACGTCTCTCAAGGAACTGTCAATAAAAAATAAATAATTCAATTGTACAAATGCGTACAATATTTAGTTGTGGCAATTAATCCGACAATTCTGCGCTGAAACACGCTCTTGGCAGTTGACAATTTGTGGGCAAGCGGAAGAAGCCTTCGGATAGGATAAAGTCGCCGAATTGGATTGCTCTCAGTATATAGTATCTTTACTTGCAGTCTTTATACATGAAAAGTTCCCATTTTCCTCTGTATCCGAATCAGTATCCCCCTGAGCCACACATCCACCTTCAGGAGCCAATTCCACCGCCAACGACACTTTGAGGCCCCATAACGCGGGCACACGCATAATGATCCTTTGAATGGCTCAATGCGTGGCCGTGGCCGTGGCCTCCACCAAGACGAAACTTTGCTTACAGATTTCCATTTTTCGGAAAGCCATTTCCCTCCCCAAATGCCACCCTGCTCCCTGCCAGCCCTCGGGGGCGCATTCGGTGTTGCAGGGCGGTGGAGCGGTAGGTTGGTGGGTCGGTGTTAACGGCACATCTGAGAGTAATTCTCGGCAAAGAAACAAAGAAAAAAAATACCGAAGGGAAAGCCAACGCTAATAGAAAATGGCTGGCTGTCGTCGTCTCCATCTCCGTCTCCGTCTCCATTGTCGTTAAATTGAAATTGTCGCGGAAATAAAAATTTGCATATATTAGCATTGATTTTGTGGCGCCTCCTCCCAGCGCTGTCTGCCCCCCCACGCTGGCAGTATCCCTTCGGGATACATGTCGTATGCGCAACGTTCGAATGCAGTCAATAAATTTTAGACAAGTACACAAAAATTGCGCAAATTAATTACGGGCGAGTGCATAAAACAAACGAAAGCCCAATGACCGGGCACTAAACCATGCACAGTCCCCAGCCCCAGTCCACAGCCACCAGTGCCCAGCCCTCAGCCCCCAGCCCCCAGTGAAGGCGGGGAGTCTTGTGTTTCTCATTACTGACTGCCAGCTCCAGTTGCTGTCTCTAGTAAATCCTGACGCTGTCACAATAAAATCCACTCAAGCTAAACATACGTCAGCAGTGACGAGCCGAAGGAGAGCCCCCCACTCCCCCTTGGAAGCCAAGTCGCACAAATTTATGCGCTGGCCAGGACCACGACCATGACCAGGACCAGGACGAGGACAAGGAGGCACTGGACCAAAAAAAAAAACAGCATCTCCTCCTGTTTTGCCTGCTGCCTGCCGCCTTGTTCTGGCAGTGACTCGAAGTCGCAGGATATAATACAAAACTGCTCATTGATTTATTTACGAGCTCTACTGATGGCTTGGGAATGGGCGTGGCAGGCGACAAGTTGCAGCCACTGCAGCCAGGGATGCAAAGCCATAGGAATCGCAGAGAGGAAAAGCAATTTGGAGCAGAAGTTGTACCAATGACAGTCGGGAAATCCTTGAAAAGTGGGAAAAGTGTGTGTGCATCCCTGCCACACAAAGCTGCAGCTAAAATTGTGAACTCTTCTCAGTTTGCATTGGACATGGGCCCGCTTCCATCTCCTGTGCCATCACCCCTCCATTCATCCATCCCCCCAAGCCGTGTCCTTTGCCTGGTTGCTTCTCGTTCTTCTTGCTCCTCTTGTCTTTGCTCTGTGACTGTGACTTACATAAAGTGGACTCGACTTGGGTCGAGTCGGGTCATTTAGGCGCAGGCCGTAGATCTTTAGAGCAATGGCTTTTGACACTCAATATGGGGCCCCTCTCGGCTGCTCTCGGGGATGCTGATGCCGCTTAAATATTTGATGCTGGCCGACCAGGGCCTGGCTTTAAAGGATACGAAACGAATACGTAGTCGTATGGCTGCCTGCGGTGTTTGCTGGTAATTTCCATTGTCACGTGGCGGTAATTACCGGTGTTGCAGACACAAACGCAGACACAGACACAGACGCACAAACCCGCTTCTGGATTCTGGCTCCCGGCCATGGCTTTGAACTGCACGACCGGCTCGGCCCGGCCCGGCCCGGCACTCGATTTCTGTCTCGCTTTATATGTATGCTTTTACGTTTGTTTGTTTGTTTGTTTGTGTGGGTGTCTGCGTGTGTGTTGGTTTTGGCCGTGCTCGTATCCTGTCGCGTCGCAACGCGCTTTACAATTTCAATTCATTGAATTTTAACAGCGCCTGCAACAGCAGCAGCACCACCGCCAGAGGCGTCCTTGCCCCGCGAGCCCAGTTAACCGAAAGTTTGTAAAACGTTATGTGCAACATTTGCTGGCGGGGATGTGGGGCAGCTGTCTGTACTGCACTGCCCTGTCCTGGTCGTGGTCCTGGTCCTGTCAATGGGCTTCGTGTAGGTCGTCGGCCGCCACCAGTCTGAGGGCCCAGATATTAAAACGTGTTTTATCACGCGCCGCCATTTCGCGGCCGGGTATTCAGTCCAATTGCGGCCAGATTGCACTTTTCAAGTGCGTGTTAATGCACTGCGTGTGTGTGTGGTGGGTGGCCAGGGGGGGGGTGGGGCTTAGACGGGAACTTAAAGCTGATGCTGACGAAGGCTGTTTGGCTTGCGGCTGGCTCTTCCTCTCGCTGGCTCAGTGGCCATTCAAATTAGAGAAACGAGCTGGCAAATGTCACTGCAGAAGAAGCAACAAAAAACGAAAGGGTTGATGCCTGAAGGTACCCGCAGAAGCGAGGGATGGGGCTTGTGGGGCATGTCCTAGCAGCAGCTGTTGTTTGTCCTTTGCCGCCATTTTGTGCGTGTGTGCATACCCTTGTGCTGCCGCCCCCCACCCCTTGGGTGCTCGACGAGTGTTTGTTACATTTTCGTTTTGCAATTTCATTAAATTCCAACATCCGCCATAAATCTTCCACTCTTCAGCACGGCTTCTGTGCTTTGAAGCGATAAAGGTATGTCTGCGTGTTAGTGTCTGTCCTCCAACTGTGTGTGTGTGTGATGGGATCTCTGGGTCTGCACACACACACTAAGGCAGAGAACGAGCGTAACGTAACCCAAAATGGCCGTTGAAGTGGTTGAAAGCGATTACGCTGACTGCCAAAGGTTGACATGCCTCCTTTGTGTGTGTGTCCGTGTGTGTGTGCGTCTAAATGTGGTATGAATGAGCTTTTTGGGGACACTTCTCGCTTGGACCTGGGACCTTGGAGAGTATATGTGTCGAGGGCGAGGGCACTCAAAGTTATGTGGGGTTCGGTTCGGTTCGGTTCGCTGCTGGGCTTTAAGTTGCCCCGTTTTTTGGGGCACAACATAAACATGCCTCACTTACACACCCCAGATGCTCTATTAATGTTCCCCAAGAACTTTGCTCCTGACATTGACAAGTCATTGAGCGTCCCAGGCTGCTGGGAGCTTGTTGAAAGTTATCCCATAAGGAAAACATAACTTAACAACAGATTAAAAGCGAATAAAGGGAATACACCCCTCGTATTTGCCCACTCCCCCCTGCATTCTCTCACGGATCTCGCTAAATCTCTGGTGCCAGCTCATCGACATTCATCGACATTCCATTCCATTCCATTCCTCAGTGAAATATGCTAAATATTATGACAGCATCAAATCATTGCACAACCAGCGAAGCCACCACCACCAGATAGAGGCCAGGACAGGGGACAAAGGATAGAGGACAGAGGACGGAGGAACCCCAGCTGTTTTGGCCCGTCTGGCGCTTATTAAACTGAAATCCCCGCCTCAAGTGCCTGCCATTGTTTCTGCAGTTAACAATTTTTGCAAACCGCCGAGCAAATTATTATTATTTTTCCTTCTCAACCGGCTCTGGAAAAGCTTAGAGTTTCAGTGGCAGAGTTTTGGGGCCACCAGCGACTGTCGAATGCTCTGAAAAATGGGGTGGAATATATATTTGTTCTTAGCCATATAACAATGAGTGAAATGGGGGGTTTTATAGGGAATAAATATAGGAAACCAATTGAAAATGAGGAAAATATTCATTTGGATGGAGATTCTTTACGGAGCAGCATGAGTGCCTTTATAGCTCATAGCTTTTCTGTGTGCAAGAAACCCTTTTCCCATCTTTTCTTTTCAGTTCCTCTCCTGTTTTAAATGCTAAAAATTATTAGATGTACATACGGATTGTAAACTTCTATCTCAGGGTATATAAGGCCCGGCTTTATCTCGACTTTCTGTCGTTTTAGTATCACTTCTTTTATACAAATATAATATATTTTTTTTTTTGGTACTACTGCTAGCGCAGTTGGTTGACAATTTCATAAGCCAACGAAACGCGGACTCTTTGTCTCCCAGTGGCTGCCTTTCTTCTTTCTCCGACTCTGTCCTGTGCCTCGCCTACGCCTCTCTCTCTCTGCGCTCGGCTCCGGTTCCATCCCGAGCTGTGGGGCCGCGCGTGGCTATATAATTGAATGTCTCAGGTGTTTTGTCAGACATTGCTTAAGCCTTTGCCGGGGATTTTCTGCCATGTCCCTGGCCAAGCCCGGTCCGGAACCCAATTCCGGATTGCCTTTTTAAAGGTCCCTTAAAGTGTTGCATGACTGCTATTTGGGTGGTTCGGGGGCTTGGGGTTCGGGGGCCGCGTGTGACATTCAAATCCGCGTGGCTCATTCGCCCCTGCCCCTACAGGGCCCTGCTGGAGGGGTGGCCTGTAGCCTAATTAAAACATTCATCTTCATTTTCACCTTTTGCCTAATTAATTCACACAAAAATCAACTAAATTAATATGAAAACCAAGCCAAAGAAGCTGACAAGCTGCTGACCAGGCTGCCACTTTCTCCTACCCCTCCCAGCCGCCTCTGCTCTTCATGTTATTGCTTTTGCCACTCCGCAGTTGTTGTTGCTGTTGTTGTTGCGGTTGCTGCTGCTTTTTCGGACGCTAACGAGAATTAATGGTTTGCAGTGTGGCACACAATTACGACAGAGGGAAAATCTTAGGTAAGCAGCAGCAAAATTGTCACCAGGCCCACGACAGAGAGAGCAGCCCAAAACAAAAAAAACGGGTGGAAAGGGGAGGGCAGGAAGAAGGAAACACAGCTCCACATAATTGGCTTTGGGGCACGAATGGAGCGGGAGCGGGGGGGATTCTCTAGGTGGGCCGTGTCAAAAACTGCTCAATTTACGCGTCGTGAAATTAATTTATGCCCAATGCAATAACCCCGGCAACGTCAATAAAATACATTAAGGCCAGGACTACTTGGCCAGGGATTGAGTCGTGAATGGAGTGAGTGGCCGGAGTGGGTAGCCAAGAGGGGAGAGGGGAGACGGCAGGGAAGGGGACTGACTAGGGCCAGGATGCTGCCTAATTGCGCTTTGTCAATTTGAAATTAAAATTGCGCCCCATACACAACGGAACAAAAATATATATACCCAAAGGTGCAGGCACTGAAAGAAAATTTAAGATTGTTAATCAAAATAAAATAAAATAAATAAATAAACTATAAAATATTAATCAATATTTGAATTCTATATCCCATCACATTTTTAGCATTACTTGGGCACTAAATGGAATTTAAAAAGGGTGAGTACGACAATGATCTTGATATTCATACTCGATTTTCTGAAAAAAGTATTGCATTCATACGAAAAATATTACTTAGACATATCGATTATATCCAAAAGAAGAGGGAAGGGCTAGCTTTCTGGATAGAGGCCGTAGATAATCTTCTATATATGACACCCATTTCCATATCAACTTGATGATATTGTGGTTCGATTATAGACAAACAAATCACTGACATTTAGCTGTTTAGAACGATATTTAACTAGAAAGTGTGGAGTTTGGATAGGATCCTCTTAAAAAATCTTATATTTATAGCCATAGAATCGAAAATCCACTGAAAGCTCATACAATTTTCTGTTGAAATCATCAATTTCTTTGGATATAGGCGCTGCAAATGCCGATTTTGAATTTTCAAAAAAGATTTTAGAGGTTTATGGCAAATTCTAGGTTTGAGGATATGATCTACTCATCTAGCCCTACAATCTAAGGGAGGGACTGAGGGACTATAGGCTTACGGATGTTAGTAATACTTAAACGGACTCCACTGTTGATGCTGATGTTGTGTGTGATATGTATAGGGTGGAAACTGCTTTTGTCTCTAGACTATATTCCTCTAAATTGTTTCCAGTGCATTCATCTATACAGCCACATTGACTTTCACGTAGCGTAAGAAATGCGCCTTGCAAAAAATTTCCATAATTTAACGATCTAAATGCAAGTGGCGCAATTGAAGCGTAATTAGACTCTGCCACTCACTCACCCTCGCATGCACACACACACACACACACACACACCTCCACCCAGTTACATACACACCCACACGCTAGTGAAAGGTCCTGGAACTGCCGCTAATTGGTTTCTGGTCAGCAGCGGCGGCGGCGAGATGCTGCGGGGCCAGGGCTGCCAGCTTTCAGCAAGCGCCAATTAAAAACGTGCTCACATTATGCTTTATTGACTTCTCCCACTCTGGCAGCATCCTGGTAGCCGTGTATCCCCCGTTTGCCATGCCCGTTGCAGCATTCTTTTTGTATCTTCAATGCCCAAAGGACGCGCTACCTGAGGGTTAGGGTGGCGGAATGGTAGCGGTCTATGTGGGCGTGCCTTTTAGCAATAATAACGTCCTCGGTTGGCCATAAAACAAATCATACAAGTTTATGGTCACCTTACCTACATTGTCCACTGCGAAACTTTATCTTTTTATATGCAGCATTATTGCCACAGATTAGACACGGGATTTAGTACAATGTCCACACAGATACGCACACACACACGCCCACACGCACACAGGTAGAGGGAGATACACGCATCCACACTCGCATGCGTATCCCAATGGAGGGAGGGCTAAGGTTTTTTCGATTGCCAGCAGAACGAATTAAATATGACCATTTGTATAATAGGTCGAAAGACTCGAAAGGGCACTGGAACTGGCTTGGGGATATCCTAATACAATTGTGGACAGTCGAGGGCTAAGCGAGTAAGGGGGTGTGGCAGATATGTACAACCATGTTGTTCCTCGACAAATTCGAATGCAAAATGCATGACATTTTCTGTTTAATTTTCAGTTGGCTAAGTGCTCGGACTTAACTCCGGCTCTGCACGACAGCAGCAGCAGCAGCAGAAACAAGAACCAGCAACGATGGTCGGGCCCTGATGGTCGGTCCACTGCTGCTCTGCCGGGGGATTTGAATGGTTTTGGCCCAGGGATTGGCTGGGCCTACACTGAAGATTGCCTGGCATCAGATCTACAGCCACTGGGCCTCAGATTACAGACGGCTGTCTGTTGTTTTTTACTTTTTATTTTCAGCGAATAAAGAGCTGCTGTTGGCTGAATTCTGTGCAGGTTTTTCCCTTTAAAAAGGTATCCGATCCGTGGGTTATGGAATGGTTATAGTGGATGTATAGTCTAAAGATTTATTCATCGATATCAGTACTGTATTTAATGAGAATTTCCATACTGATAGAAGTGCCATGATGGAACATTTCAGTGCAGATATTGAAGAATATATCTAGGTCCTCTTTTTAGGGAGTACTTCTCAGAAGCCCAAGCGTTGAATATTCCCAATTCTTTCAGGAACTGACAACTGTCCTCACGGATTCTCATTTGATGAAGTTATTACTGGACCAAAGGCCATAAATAACCATTTTTTAAGGCATGAAAATGGCGACAGAAGTGGCAAAAGCCACAGAGAAAGAAAGAATGAAGGCAGGCGGAGAAGCAAATGTAAATTAGAAGCCAACTGTGACTGTCTAGATAAGAATGTACTTATATACGAGTAGGAGTATATATGTATGTATCTTTCAGCGAGAGAGGGGGAGAGTGAGGTGAAAAAGGAAGTGCTGCTCGTCGCTGATTGCTCAGATGCTGTGGCACCCCCCGTATACGGTTCGTGCTCCACGGCGGGCACCAGTGTGCGGCATTTTATTTCGCATTAAGAGATTAAGATCAAAATTAAAATTTAAATTACCACGCGACACGCTGCGTGCTGTCTAAGTATCTGTCCGTGTGTCTGTGTGTGTGTGTGTGTGTACGAGTATCCGTGTAATGTCAACATTTTCTTTGTTTTTTCCCCCAATTTATTCCCCATTTGATTACCTTAAATTGCAGCCACAGTGCGGGGATTCCTTGGATTTGGAGAGAGTATTCTTTGCGTTTGAAAACATGGTAAATGTAATTAATTTGGCCCTGAGTACGAGTACTTCCTCCAGCAATGGGCGAGACTGCCTGATTGACTGACAACTTAATTGGCTTTCTCGGAAATCTTCTGGCAAAACTTGCAATACGGCAACTCGATTTTCCTGCACGGCAAAATCTTTATGAAAGCTAGGAGCTGCAACTGCTGCCGCCGCTAATGGTTGCTCCTGATTGAGCTGTAACCGAAACTTGCCACAATGTCAGTATCAGTGTCAGTATCAGTCTCGAGTCTCAGTTCCACCTGGGTCCCTCTCCCCCTCCCATACCGGGGCTGCACAAAAAGGTGCCTGCCTGCCACTGACGCAATGCTAAATCCTTCCAAGAATCCTTTGCAGAGCCATAGAAAAATTTATGAGCACTCAAGTTGATTCAATTTAAAATTTTTCCATCTCCCTTACAACTTTATGCCCCCCTTCTCTCGGCTGCCTTCAGCGGCAGCCACAAAATGTGACGCTGACGTCTCATTTTTTTAATTAGGCTAAGCCCATGCCTAAAGCCAAGTTGCCAACTGTGCCGGGTTCTGGCCGGGTTCTGGTCTGCCCTGGTCTGGTCTGCTTCGACTTGGACTGGTCCTCCCAATGGCTAATTGTGTGGAAGGGTTGTGCTGGCAAACTGGAGACGTGGCTCGGTTTCCGTTGCTCTGGAACAATGCAAAACTTTTGGCTCTTGTTGTTTTGGACATTTCCACAAAAAATAACAAGCAAAAAATGAAGGCAAAACTAGCAGAAGAAGAAGAGCAGTCGGTGAAAAGTTTGGCGCATTTTGAGTGGCATCAATTTTGACATTTACCTGCAGCAGCAAGGTGGCAAGCAGGAGCTCTGAGAGAGTGAGACTCGGGGCACCTTTTGGTGTAAGCCGATTTCAAGCAATTTCCACTTTGGTGTTTTTCGGACAAAACTTTTCCTGATATGCCCAATCAGGGCCGGGTGGAAAATTATGAAAAGCCAGAGAAAAACCTGTAACTAAAGTCGTGGCGAGGAATGTGTCAGGATGTGTGTGTGTGTGTGTGTGTCTGTAAAAATTCCAGCAGCAGGGCTTTTGTTTTCCTCACTGATGTTGTTTTTCGGTTGGTTTTCTTGTTGTTGGAAAAGTTTTTGGCGCAACGGGCACGGAAGTTGCAGCATTTCAGAGGGGGCGGGGTGTGGGGGGCTTGAGCGGAAGTGGCGCATGCAAAGTGCAAAAGCTCGTTGAATATAGCCTGGCATTAAAGATGCCATAACCGTGTGTGTGTGAGCGTATGTGTGACTGTGTGTGTGTATGTGTGGGGGTAGGATGTCAAAAGTTTTGTTAAGTAAAACCTCATGTGCATCTAATTAAAAATATAAAAAACTTTAGTTTAAAGCCGCCAAAGAAAACTTTGTCTCCTGCGGAAATGAGTCTGTGCCCCAATGTACGTGTGTGTGTGTGTTGGCCGTAAAGCGAAGGGATTGTTGCCTCCTGCTGCTGCTACTGTTGTATTTAAAACTTCCTTGGCATGTTTATCAGCCCTGAATGTGCTATGGGATTTTTCGCAAATGAGCTGCCAAATTGGCGTAACTTTTGCCTGCGTGGAAGGTGACAGCCGCACCGCAAAGCCCAGAAACAGAAACAGAAATGCAAATGCAAAATACTTTGAAAAATTCGCATGCTTAATTAGTTTCTCAGCTGCAATTGTCAGCTGCCTGGGAAAGTAGATACTAGAGCGGGGATAAAGCTCATATCACATGATTCCAGATACAAAACTGATCCGAGTTTAAAGCTCTCGAAGGGATGGCCTGGGTCTCATTAACCACCAGGATGGTGGCCCCAGCGGCAGAGTTCAGACACGCCCACTCATCGAAGACAGAAAGAGTTGGAAACGAGAAGCAAGACCTCGCCGAATCCTTAGACACCCTTTAAAATGTCATTTTTTATTCCATTGAGCGAGTATCCTTCTGAAACTTTTCTTTCCTTCTTTTCAGCAAGAAAAAACATTCGTTGAACCTTCATTTTCATGGGTATTGAAGTACCTCTTAATAGAGCTTTAGATCTCTGGATCTCTGATTCAAAACACCCATTTGTTTCTACAAACCTTTGTCCAAATTCAATACATCCTTTCCACAGGGCATTCCAAAGGGGCAGCGTAGCCTCTGGCGACAAGTCAAGAGCTTAATGGTTTGCCTTTGACTACGAAATGATCGCTAACAGCAGCAACACCAGCGGCAGGGAAACTAAATAGCGAAAAAAAGGAGGAGGATGGGAGCACTCATGACTCGAACAGAAACAGAAACAGACCAGACCAGACCAGACCAACCCGGACGGAGCCAGTGACAGCCGCAGCCACAGACCGTTTGAGTGACTGACTCTGCCTTCGACTTGCACATGTTGCCCCCAAATATCCTGCAGCACCAGCTCCTGCCACTACTTCTACTTTTCCCCTCTTCTATGTCTGTGGCTGCATTTACTTCTCCTTCTCCTCATGCTCCTGCTCCTCCTCGTCGATGTCATTAATGCAACTGGAAGCTTGACCCTTTTGGACAGACCAGAATCCTTTTGCTGCTCTCACTCCTGCTGGAACGCTTTCCTTCTGAAACCCATTCCTCACTCTCTCGACGCTCGGCGCTGGCAAAAAATAACAAACGAGCACAACATGAGCTGAAAATAAGATTTTTGAGTCGTTTCGTTTTGTTGCGTTTATGTTTGTTTGCCATGTGTGTGTTTCAGAGCCTGTATCTGTATCTGTGTGTGTGCATGTGCATGTGAGTGCTCGTCCTAGTCTTGGTGGTGCTGTCGTCGTCGACATCGTCTGGCTGACTCTGCGCCTCACTGGCTGATGTATTCATGAAATCGTGTGATTAATGGCTCGCACAACATTTGCACACACTGCCCGGATAGCAGCCACGAGAGCCGCTCCTTCTCCTCCTCATGCTCCTCATGCTCCTTGTGTTCCTGCTCATCCCCGTCCTGGGCGACAGGCGGCGTATCTGTCTGCGTGCAGATAAACATGCCCGAGCACGAGCACGGGCACGGGCACGGGCACAGGTCCAGCCGTTCCCCCCACAATCTCCTCCAGCAACTGCTGTGCATGCAAAACGAGCGAAAGGATGTGTGTGGCAGAAGATGGGGGATAGGGAGAGCGAGGACCAACGACGACGACGACGACAACGACGACATTGGTCACAAAAATTTTCCGGCTCTGCGCGTTTGTCTGCCATTTTATCTGAGCCAGGCCGAGGCCGAGGCGAGCCATTCCGATCCGAGCAGCACGAGGCGTTGAAATTAACAAACATCCTGGCTTCCTGGCATCCTGGCATCCTGGCATCGTGGCATCCCGGACGAAAAACAAAAATGCGTCGTAATTAAACCGAATTTAATTGCTTTCGCCAGCCAGCCCCAAAATGGATCCGCTACAGCCACGGGCCACGGGCCTGCCCTTATAACTATGCTATAATCTTTGACACTTTTATTGCGGCTCTAAAAGTTATTAACTTGATTTAATAAGCGCCTTGGACAGCCAGCAACAACAGCAGCAGCAGAAGCATCCGCATCCGCATCAGCCGAAAGGAATTTGAATGTTTAGCATTTTAGAGTTTTATCTGTGGGGGGGAAAAGTTTGCCAAATGAATTTGATCGCCTTGGCATTCAGAACGTGGCTTTAATTAACTCATTTTTCATTGGGACTGCCAGCGGGGAGGGCTCTTCGAAGAAGCGGTGGATGAGAGCCCGGGCCGGGGGTTAGGTAATCTTATCTGTTAGGTAGCGTATAAAATACCAAAAGCCTGCTCGCGGGCGTCGAGGCGGCCATCACTCATCCAGGGCCCAAGCCCAAGCCCAAGCCTTTTGTCTCCAGTTCTGCTCCTCCTCCTGCTCCTCCCCTGCTCCAGCTCATCTTTTGCCCGATAAGCTGAAGGCGTTGCTCTCGAAGGAGTTCTCCCAACCACACCGCTTTTCCGGCCTTATCAGCGTGAGCAAATTTGAATTTGGAATTTTCCGAAGCCAAATTATGCGGAGCAGCGTAGCCAAAAGGGTTTCCTCAGCTTAGCTGCCTCTGCATTGATTAGCCCTAGCCGTGGACTAATCAAGTAGTTCCACTTCTTTAAAGTCATCTTTCTACTGAAAAATATTGGGCATCTTTTGATGAAATCCCCCATAAAACGTTCCTGGACAAAGTGACGCTGCTGCTGCTTCCAAAGACTTCACAAAGTTGTTTCAATTTTTAATCAAGAGCTGCAGTTGAAGCAGAAGTTTTTGCATGACTGCCATTTAGGTGGGTCAAAGGTAAGACCTCGGTCCAGACAGCCAAGCCAACACGCCAGCAACCCAGACACTAACACAGACACAGACACAGTTGCAGACACTTTTTATGGCCCACACAAAAACCTCAAAATTGCAGATTTAATTTTATTTTATTGCACTTTTCCCAGAGAAGCCAAGGAAAATTGTTTCTTTATACCAAAGTGACTGCTGAGTGTTGGGGCAGCTTCATTGTCCTGGCCATCGAAGGAGATTGCAGGCGGGGCAGTGGGCAAAATTTAATCAAGCAAATATTCGGGAGACACTTGAAGGAAAGTCAAGAACATTGGCTAGCTCTGGAACTGCAGTCTGATCTGGGGTTTATTCTTTTAAACTCTGGTTCTTCCATGGCCTGCACTGAACGATGGCTCATTAATAAACATAAGCTACAAATGGCTCGACAAAATCAAAAACCAAAACCATTTACAACTTCAGTGAGCAGCACTACAAAAAAAACAGAAACCAAACCAAAACCGAGAAAAAAATGAAATAAAATGGGGGCCATTCTCTGGTATAATATTTGTAATCAAACGCAGTCGGAGTCATAATAATCAAGTCGTAAAAAACGAATCCATTTTCGCGCTTGAATAAACAGCGCCAAGGAATCGCAAGGACCCACGACCAAGACCCAGACCCAGACCCACGACTGAGATACAGACAGCTCGGAACAGTAAGAATGGTAGTAAAAACAATAACAGTAATGGCAAGAACATTTTTACACCTTCAAGCAATGGCCAGAAAAGGGATCAAGGCTAAGGATGGCGACCACATTTTGTTATCCAACAGCTTGGGCTATAAAAAAGAAGCAGCACAAATAGCTCAATGCTTTTTGGCCAAATTTTACGACTGCCGTCCAGGAGTCAGGGGTCAGAGCTGAAGTGGGAAGATGGCAGATTCCCTTCTTGACAACCTGTAAATTTTGCGCTTTATTTAACAAGCCAAATGACAAATCTGTGCATCGCCATTTAATGATCGTAAAAATCCGGCCATCAAATGCTGTAAATTATAATGTAATAGAAAAATAATAAGCGACTGGATGCATCGAAGATGTTATCATCGTAAATCGCAGCAGAGTCGTAAAACGAGTCCTTTGGTGCGCGCACAGGAAGCTGCGAATGAAAAGCCTGGCGTTAGTTTTCACACCCGCAGTCGTAGTGGCAGTCCCAAAACTAGAAGGGAAAGGCGGATGCAAAGCTCTGGCATCATTACACTTGAGTGTTTTACAACTTCCGCTAAGTTCGTCATGGCCATAAAGTGTAATCTTCATGTTTTTATTACAACAATGATGGGTGTGCGGTGTGGGTGGCACAATCCGCCTTGTCAATGGCACATTGAGGACATCAAATTGACAGCTCCTTGGAGTCGTAAAACTCAGACAGCCAGGCAGTCTGCCACTGTCTGCCAGAGTACATATGTTGAGGGGTAATGATTGTCACCGGCTAAACAATTAAATTGAGGTTAGGAATGAAGCATAAAAAGCGCATAAAAGCGGCCATAAACCCATACGGACAGACAGCCACAGCCAGACCCTGACGATGTCGTCAACGCATCGTAAACATTTTAAGCCACAGTTTATTTTCATTTGGCAAGGATAACAGCGAGAGTAGAACATGACCCCTATGCGATCTGTGGCCTCGTAAAACTTTGCTGATAAGACACTCGCCGCTGGTAATGATAATAAAATTATAATTTACCCTTCACACATATGCTGGCTCTTCCGGGGCAGTATCCACTTGGGCATTTGGTTTCGGGTTTTCTGCGGGTCTCTGGAGCACTTGACTTTTAAGGGGCGTTCTCCGCCTCCATTTTGGGGCGCTCTAAACTGCGCTAATCAGCATTTAAAATTAACTAAATGCCCGACTCTTAGCGCCGAGTTTGATGATGAGTTTGGCCTTTCCCTCTTCTGGTGGCTGTAAAACGTGGCATGTTTGTTGTTGGGCACTTTATGTTGATGGGAGATGCGTTTTCCATGTCGCTGAGAGGCATGTGGCAGTACTGCGGATCCTTGAGTGTGTGTGGCAAGTGTCATTTGATGGTTATAGGTCTGTCCGTCAGCGGAAGTGTTAAGTAGTGGGAGATCATAAAGATTTCTTCGAATAATTGACACGTTAAGGGAACTATTGCTTCTGGCTTTAGTGTATTAAAGGATTATAGAGCGAACAGTATGTCCTGGATTTAGCGGATACTATCACAAAGAATAAATGACTTCATTTCGCTTTAAGTTGCATTATCATATGGTGCTTTTGGGTTTTAATTGATGCCCAAATAAGAGACATACACCCCCTTATAAAGGGGCGATTACTTCCGCCATTTTCTATGATGAATTGCTACTTTGCCTCCCACTCAACCGCAGAGAGAGAAGATGCGCAGACAACGGGAACACGGAAGAAGGATGCCCCAGGAGCAGAGGCAGAGCCATGCATAGATACACATTTATCCAGCTGTCGGCGGCGTTGACAGCCCCCATGCTAGAGTGCAGAGGATAAAAAGGACACGGCCGGCACTGAGTCGGCTAAGGCAGGTGAACGTGAACCCGAGTCGGGCTGGGCTGCGCAAGCTCTGCTGCTGCTGCTCGTGGCAGCAATTGGTGGCAAAGCAGTGAAAGGACACAGGAAGTGCACTTTGGCAGTGCCCACAGGACACCCTCGCCGACGTAGTCGTCGTCGTCGTCGTCATTGTCCTCATCGTCATTGGGGTGCTTTTGCCGCTTATTTATGCCTGGCAATCATAAAGCGCGCTCCACTCACAGAAAGAGAAGAAGAGAGCTAGAGCAGCAAGAGGGACAGAGAAGGAGAGAGAGAGACAGAGAGAGAGAGAGAGCTGCCGTGGGAGAGAGTGCAGGTTATGGGTTTCTATAACTCAGAACTCGAAACACGGAACTCGGAACAGGACTCGGTGCCACCGCGTGCGTCGTGTGTCGTGCCGCCTCTTTCTGGCCCATGTCTGTGTCTGCGTCTGGGACCACGACCACTTTCGGTGGCTGTTTCGTTGGCTGCTCCTGATGTATTCCATACAAATTGCAAGTTTTAGTGCTTTTATTTTGCCACACACACGAGTGACGGGGCTGGGGGTGGGCCAGGGGGCAGGCGAATCATCCATCAATGGCGTTTTGCGGCAAGGACAGAGCCAAAGTCCTCCTTTGAGTGCTTCTGACGTTTTTGTGTCGCAGACGAGCAGCCACACAGCGTCAGGAACGAGGCAGGACGAGGACTTGAATTAGGACCAGTATCAGGATCAGAACGGGAAATTCCCAGCGAAATTTGTACAAAAATTCGCTTGAAAAATAAATGACTATCCCTTTCTTTTGGCTATACCTCTCTTTCTCTTTCTCTATGTGTGTCTCTGTCTCTCTTTCCAACGTCTATCGCAGTCAGCTGTTTGTAAAATAATAACATAAAATATGGCTGTCCTTGAACAATTTACTTTTATTTTATTTTTATTGCCGCAGCCTCCGTTCAGCCTCAACATGTGGCACGACTCTCCCAATGGCTGCGTGTGTGTGTGTGTGTGTGTGTGGGGGTTGTCTGCATTGTTGTTGCGCCTCGCTTTTAGCTTCATTAAATTTATGTTGCAACCCCGCGGCAGCCCACTCAATGTCCTGGGCCTAGTTGCACGTGCCGCGTCGCCGTAAAACAGATCGTAAAAGTTTATTACTTGCGGCTTTTGTTTGTTACTGTGTGTGTGTGTCTCTCTTTCACTCTCTCTTTCTATTGCTCTCCTTCTTTTTCGTCGTCTCTGTCAGCTGTCAAATTGAATTTGTTTATATTGCCAACAGCCAACAGCGATGGCAGCTCCCAGTTCCCTGGGCTCTGGGGCTCCGGCTCTCAGCTCCCGATTCCAACAGGTTTCATTTTCACTGAGGCCGGAAATCATTGCGTCATGCTGATATTTTGTATTTAAACGCCTACTCCCCACTACACCCCCCTTTGGCGGGGACTCGACGACTCGACTCTCCCTTTCCGGGCTGTCATGCTCAGGCCTGGCTGGCTGGTGTTTAGGCGGCAAAAGTCGATTTTTGTTGGTTTAGGTCAGTTTTAGTTAGCTGCCTTTGACAGCTCAAAGTCGAGGTCAACTTTTGTATGCCCATCATCAGCTGTCGGCCTCTGTCTCTGCCTCTGCCTCTGCCCCTGTCTGTGTGTGCGAGTGCGAGTGTGTTTGTGTGCCTATATTTATGGGCCCCGCTGGTCGGGACGCGACCCCGATGCGACGCGTCCTTGTCAGTTGCCAAAACATAAAAAATCGATTTTATTATAGCCCCGTCAGTCTGGGCCGTCTATATAGATTTTCTGTCACGGCAGATATTGCCTTTTGTCTGCCACCCTGTGCGACTATGTGTCCTGTTTGTGACAGGCTTGAATTTTTTCTGTCTGCTCTCTTGGTTTAGTTAAGGGCACGGATTTTTAAAGCCAGTGGGTTTTATACAAAGAAAAGTTCAAAGATTTTCAATTTCGCAATCCGATCTGGATTTCATTCATGCATTTTTGAACCCTGTTTCCATAAGAAAAATACCTACATATGGGCATATCGGTCGCTTTCGATGTACAAAAAAGATAGAAAACAAATATTTTCTCCTCGTTTTTAGTCAATTTAATAGAATTTTGTTAGTTCTATGTTTAATAAAAAAGATGGGGCTCATCCAATTTGAAGTTTTCATAATGATCGCGAACGTACGCAAAATAGAAGTCGACTTTGGCTTAATCTAGTAAAATCGAAAAATCTGAGAATTTTTATTTGTATAATGTATTTTAAAAGAGGATTAATGTAGGTCTCTATCGAGTATTTACACAATAAATTATACCTATTGGTGTTTTTTAAATTGAATTAAGTACCAGTCGCGAACGCACGATTTTTCCATGTGTTTTTTAATTTATCACCTCACATTCTCCCATAAATCACTTCATATTTCCTTAACAAACAACTTTGTTGGCTTTTAAGAGAGACTTTGAGGAAAAACCTTTATCAAGAATCATCTTTCTTATAGAAGAAAATTGTAATGGAAAACATGACTATAAAATACCGAAAAGTACCGAAAAAGCGATCTTTTGCTTATATTAATAGCTTTTCAGGTCAAAGTTTATAAAATTATATGCCATTTGGTTAAATTAGCTGAGTTTCAATCAATTTAGAAAATAATATCGGGACAGAAGTATATGAAAATGTATTTGTTTCGTTTGTTTTCTGTTTCCATAATTTAGTTTTTTTCAATAAATAAATAAGCTTTTTAGACCATGCCCAAGGTCAAGCTAATCAATTTTGTGTTCATCGCATGCGAATAAAGCCACCAAAAGAGAGCAGAGATAACCATAACAAAGTAGAAAGTGCATACAAAAAAAAAAACATAAACAAAATTAATCAAATTATCTCATGCTGAGAGCGGCCCAAGAGCTTTGCAAAGCTCTCGCTCTCTCTCTCTCTCTCTTGCATTGAATTTATTAGAGCTCTGAAGCGAACAGTATACAAAATGTTGTCGCAGCAGTTGAACGCGAAAAGACAGGCCTCGAGGCAGATCTATCAGATATATAGAAATGTGGCCAGAAAAGTAAGTTAATGTCATTTGGGGAATACTCAAATTGTATACATTGTCTTTCTTTGCAGACATCTCCTGCCTTGGAAACGATAAGCTTGGAGCAGGCCAAACCCTACGCGGAGGTGCCGGGTCCGAGTAAATTCCAGATGATACGAGCTTTTATGCCGGGCGGTAAGCATTGAGCGAAAGCTCGTCAAAAGCTGCCTCAGACAGTGCTTTAACGCTGATCGTCCGTCTCCATTATTCCTCTGTAGGCCGCTATAAAAATGTACCCGCCCATGAAATGTTTCTGGATCTGAGCCGACAGTTTGGTAGCCTCTTCCGGATGCCCAGTATTGCGGGTAACGACATGGTCTTGACCATGAATCCCCAAGATTATGCGACGGTCTTTCGCAATGAGGGCCAGTGGCCATATAGACGGAACTTCACGACTGTTGAGTATTTCAGGAGAGTCCGCAGACCGGAGGTGTTCGGCGAGTACGATGGCTTGGTCTCTGGGTGAGCACCTCTAAGACACCTCTCCTTTGGCTTTTCTTGAGATTTATCATTGAATTAGGAATGGTCCCGCATGGGGCAAGATGCGAACAGCAGTAAACCCGATCCTCCTGCAGCCCCGCAATGCCAAACTCTACTTGAAGAACCTGGTGCAGGTTAGCGATGAGTTTCTGGAGCGGTGAGTGGCGTGGGCGGAAGATTCTCCTTACTAAACCTTATTTTTTTCCAGCATTCGCCTTATACGTGATCCGGTAAGCCAGGAAATGCCAGATGACTTCTCCGAGGACATTCGTAACATGGTGATCGAATCTATAGGTTCGGTGGCTCTCAATACCCATCTGGGTCTGCTGGGGGAGAACCGAGACAGCGACGAGGCCAAGCAGCTAAAAGCTGCCCTGCAAGACGTCGTCGAGCTGGGCTTCCAGCTGGACATGATGCCTGCCATCTGGAAGTATCTGCCAGTGCCAAAGTTCAATCGGCTGATGCGTTCCCTGGACACCATCACGGACTTCTGCTGCACCCACATTGAGCAGGCACTGAAGAGGATCGAGGAAGACGTCAAAGCAGGCAAAATGAGCCCCGAAATGGGAATGGAGGCTAGCCTGCTGGAGAAATTGGCCCGCTTCGATCGTCAAACGGCTGTGATCATCGCCATGGACTTCCTCTTTGCTGGAGCAGATCCAGTATGTGCAACCACCCACCGATAGTAACCAGCTGTAATCCGTTTTCCTTGCAGACCCTTGTGAGCCTGGGTGGCATTCTGCTCAGCCTGGCCAAGAACCCCGACAAGCAGGCTCGTCTGCTCGAGGAGCTCTGCCCGATACTGCCGGCCAAGGACTCGCCCCTGACCATTGAGAACATGAGTAATTTGCCCTACCTGCGCGCCTGCATCAAGGAGGGCATTCGCCTCTACCCCATTGGCCCCGGCACCGTACGCCGCATGCCCCACGACGTCGTGCTTAGTGGCTATCGTATCGTTGCCGGCACCGATGTGGCCATAGCGGCCAACTATCAGATGGCCAACATGGAGGAGTTCGTACCCAGGGTGCGGGAGTTCCTGCCGGAGCGCTGGCTGCGTGACGAGTCCAGCTCCAAGCTGGTGGGAGACACGGCCACGCCTTTCATGTATCTGCCCTTCGGGTTCGGGCCGCGTTCCTGCGCCGGCAAGCGGATCGTGGACATGATGCTGGAGATAACAGTCGCCCGGCTTGTGAGGAACTTCGAGATTGGCTTCGACTATCCCATCGAGAATGCCTTCAAGGCCCAGTTCTTTGTCCAGCCCAATATTCCCTTCAAGTTTAAGTTTGTGGAGCGTAGAGGGGAGTGAGGATACGGATAAGTATGAGATGACCAAATAAATGCACTTCACAGCCAGCTAAAGACTTTCGAGTGGTCTTGGCCGCATACACATGTCCTGGCTGAAGGGTCCTTTTCAGCGCATTACACCAACATCCACATCCACATCCACTCGAGGCTGCGTATTTTTATAGCTGTCCCAAAATTACGATGCCATTTGCCGGACCATCTGAAGTGGACACTTGGCCTGCTGGAAGTCACCAGAAGAACATCTCTTGAAGTGGTCTGAAGTGGCATGAGGGAGTGAAAATATTCCAAATCAGGAACATGCAGGGAAAACACATGTGTTGGATGGGATATGTTTACCCAGAGGGATGTCAAGAACGGTGCAAATGGGCTACAGATCTTATATTTTAGGTATATTGGGACGTCTCCTGAAAAGGATTATCTATTTCGTATTTGCTTATTATATTCTTGAAGAAGAAATAGAATTGTGTGGCAAAAGTGGTCACCTCTTTTCAGAATATCAGCATAAAAGTTGGAAGTTTTGGTTTCAATTCAAACTAGGGTTTTGCATCGGGCCTGCCCGACTTTTCTGCTATGAATCTGGCTCAAATAACCCTGGTACCTGATAGGTGTTGATATATATAACTCCATGTTCCATTTACCAATTTGGCAATTTAGGAAAAAGAAGAGGGCGGACTTTTTCATGTCAAAAACAAAAGTCAATGGCCGTAAGGCAGGAAAAATTAAAATTAGTTAAAAGCCTAGAGCTCGAGTGAACACTTCTATATTTTTTTTTGTTTTTTTTAATTTTTGTTGAGTTTTATTGAATTGTTTCGCGTGTATATTAAGATAAACAACATGTGCGATAATTTCTGGAAATGCTGCTGGATAACGGAAGTAAGGAGCACCGCTCCCAGCACCCAGGGTTTTGCGGGACAAGAAGCGGCTAAAGAAAAGACCGACACCAAGACGGAGTCCTCTGCAAGGCCGTCGTAATAATCCAAGATCACAAATCCCATTGGAAGAAAGAAGTAAGCGGCCAAGCGGCTTGGGAAAAGTTCTACACCGACAAATTTAGTTTTATGATTGTTTTAAGGCTATATATAAAATCGGAAACGCAACCGCTGCTCGGAAAATCGTGATTTAAGTACTTTGTATGAATATTTCCTTTCAGCAATGACAGGGTGTTGAAAGAGGTTCAATACCATTGGACAACCCAATGGCCTGAAGAGAGAATCGAGTCTGGAGTCACAATCATAAGGATACTCCATGATATTAAATGGAGAAAAGGTTGGCTTTGGTGTTATTATTTATTTGATATTGGCTTGTACAAATCTATTGATATTTAAATTTGAATTCTTAGTACATTCAAATGGCAGAAGACTTGTTAATTACTGCACTCCATGGCCCACTATTCAAATTCCCGTGACGATTTGGACAAACTGTAGCCCGAGTCCGAGGAATCAGTGGCGTCATTACTAATGGGATCTGTAATATTGGGTTTTTCGACGGCCTGGCAGCATACTTCTTCTTGGTGTCGGACCTTTCTTTGGCCAATTCACGCTTCTTGGCCCGCTCAACCCAGGGTGTTGGTGGGGGTGCTCCGTACTCCCGTTATGCTGAAAGCATTTCCAGTGTGAAATTATCGCCCAAGTTGTTTATTTTACTTCTCACGCAAAACAAAAACTCAATAAAACTCAACTAAAAATTTAAAAACAGAAGAAAATCGAACTCCAGGCTTTTGACTAATTTTTCTGCTTTAAGCTCCATGACTTGACTTTTGTTTTTTGTTAGAAAAAAGAAGCTGGCCGATCACTCTGGTATGGACTTTGCCATGATGACCGGTGGCGATATTAAGTCGTTCCGAATGGAAAGGGCCGCAGCAATTAATCAGCTTTTCGATTGAACGTACACGTCGCCTAGGTGCGTTCTACTGTTTGTGGATGACGCCGACGTCTTCCTGATCAGAGGACAAGCGTTCAGCATTGCACACATTTCTGCATATAGCCTCTACTCAGAACACAGAATTTATACTCGTTCTGGTGGTCACAAATAGCCCAGAACTGGTCAACCATCGCCTAATCGATCTCTTGGATGTGTAGATTGAGGGACTGGAGCGTCTTCTCTGCCTCTACTTCGAATATTACGTGCTGGGTAATCTATATATGCGCATCAATCTGGAGGAATTCGACCATGACCGGACATATCCGGTCATGTATCAGACCATATCCGGTCATGAAAGCTGCATGGCAGGCGGCAGGGCATAACTTTTATTGATCGAGGAGATGGTGGTGGATATACATATGTATGGCGGGCTGGCCCAAAAAGCATCAGAAGTAGATGGCTTGGTTATCGGTGCAGGAGCACTAACCGCTATTTAAAATATATAAAAAATATAAATATAGTTAATAAATTTAATATACTAGCTGGCAAGCCCGCCCCAGCCTACTCGATATGTGTATAATATCGCGACCACGACGATCCAAACCGTTTTTATATAATATAGAGAAATATGCCCTGTTTGGAGTCAGTCACCTCTTTCCGCCTTGGAATCCTACTCGCCGGATCTTAAAGAATTACCAGATGAAAGATTTTGTATTAAATTGGATCATTATTTTTAATAAACAAACCTCCATTTTTACATGAATTCTACACGCTGCAGAATTTGGATTCTCGGCCTAGAAGTATGCAACAAATACCGATCCGTAAAGATATTTTCTACATTTGTCCGATGGCTCCATCCACAGACTGGGGGCGTTCCACTTCAAGCCTTAAATGTGGAGCGGAATTCGTTAGATACATTCAATGGGTAGCCCCCCTCTCAAACATTCGTTCCTATCCGGCTGCCTTGCCCCTGCAGCCTTCGTTATCGGTTGTAGTTGAACAAACAAATGCGCCGACATAAATAATGCAAAAGTATTCATTTTGACATCGAATAGACAAAGTTGCATTGAATTTTCATGTTTGTTCTTCCGTCCGCCATCGCTGTGCTGTGCTCTGCTGTGCTCTGCTCGGTTCCCTGCCATTTCTTTCTTTTACTTGGCCAGGACTTGGACAGTCCCGTCCCGGGGTCTTATCTGGCTGGCCTCCTGGCCCTCCGCCCTGCCACTGAATCGTTCTCGTCCTCGTATGTCCTGGATTTTACGCTGCAGACTTTAGTTGGACTCGTTTGTGCCGTCGTCTTGTGCATTATTAAAACTATTCTGATGGCGCTTCCGTGAGCCGCCGCTGGATGGGGTCTACTTGAAATGTCAATGCTGGGTCCGGTCCAACGGTCCTCTGGTCCTCTGCTTCTCTGGTTCTTTGGTTCTCTGTTTTCCTCCGTTGTGGCTCCTTCTGGAGAGTGCATAAAGTTTTATCGTGCCTGAATGGGGAGGTATGGTCCTGCTCCGTCACGTTTCCTTGGCTGGAGCTCGCAACTTTGGCCGAGGACGAAATGCATTTGCAATTGCATAAATGAACAGTGTCGGGCAGTCGGCAGTCGGCTGTCGGTTGTCGGCTGTGGGGCGGAGGGCAGACAAAACGAATGGAATTCATTATTGGCCAGGAGATGCCCAGCAAGAGAGGAGAGTGCTGGATTTTTGTGGCGGGGGGATGTGAGGTGTTGTCCTTTAAATTGAAAATGCATGTCAAGTATCGGGCCAGAACACAAATCACAGTTTCAGCGGCAAATTCGCAATTTTCGATGCCCTGCCTCCAGGCGGGGCAAGCATTTGCACTTTATGACATGCACCCAGCCCCACCTCCTACCCGCCTCCCTTCTCCCCCCTCGGTGCGCCCATAAACTGTGCAATTAGACAATGTCCCAGCTCTCGGCTCCACCTCTCGCATGCATCTTGGCAATTGGAATTTTGGCTTTTCGCATTGAACTTTGACTTGCCATCAAACACGGGAGGAGAGGGTACATGCACCGTGCCACTCCCACTCCCACATCCACTGCCCATCTTCTTGTCACTTGACATGATGGCCGTCCATTGCCGAGCTGCCAATTTGCAACAGCAACAGCACGGGCGTGGCAAACGGACCACGTCTAATGATGGCATACATAACCTGCCTGCCCGCCCGCCTGCCTGCCTTGGCACACGCCCACGCTCCAGCTCCAGCTCCAGCCCCAGACCAGATCCTTCCTGGGTATACTGGCCCTAGTCCTGGTCCTGCTCCTGGTCCTGGTCCTGGTCCTTTGCAAGTGTCATGTCACACAACGCACTCGGCTTGCTTGTCAATTTCGCAGCTGGGCGTGGTCCGGACAGGGGCACGAGCTTGTGCCTCCGACTACGAGCATGAGCATGACTTGAGCCCCAGTGCCAGGCATTAGCATGTAAAAGGCAAAGTTTAGAGTAAAAAAAACAACCAGCATTGCAGTGCAGGACAATCAGCAGACAGCCAGCCGGGCAGGGCACACACACACACACACACACCACTCCTGTGTGCTTTCTCTCTCCCCCTCCTTTTGCTCTGAACCAGTGAACCCGCCCTGACAGGCGTCCATGATTAATGGTTGTCAATGGCGTTCTGTTGCCACTGCCTCTGCGGCTGCTTCTCGCTCGGCTCGGCTTGGTTTCGGCTTGGCTTGGCCTGACTTGGGCTGCATATAAAAAGTAATTTTGTTATTTTAAGAAAAGCCCTCGCAGGCTCTAAGGATCTGCTCAGTTCTGTTCTGTTTGGAGGAAATTGATTCGGCGGCGTCGCATGCCGCGCGCGTTTTCTCCTGTGCTTCGTCCTTCCTGTGTGCTATTTCGGTTTTTCCGTTTTCGGTTTCGCTTTCTGTTTCTTTTTCCAGGTCGTTGCCACAGGAATTCCCCAAACAAGACTCGTCTCGCAATTTTGCAACCTTTTGCACCCCGCGAGGCGGCGGATGGAACCCCAGGCCTATGGCCTAGATGGTGTTAATGGCATTGGCAATGGCTGGAGTGGGAGGGGAGTGGAACAAAATTTAATTTATTATTTCGAAAAGCAAAGCATTTCTAATCGAATTGTATTCGAAATAAGCGTTGCATGCCGCGGAAAGCGGGGGGAAATTGAAAAATTGTCCCCCCAATTGGGTGGATATCCTTCTGCGCGGCAAGATAATGCTTCAGTGAATGAAAATTTGAATTGTTCGACTCGTGGGTGAATTATGTTCATCAGATTGTGTGGCATTAATGATGTGTTTCTGGCGGGTATCGAGCACTCAGCGAAAATGAAGTAATTGAAGCTCTGACTGGAGGTTAAGTGGGCGGGCGGGCTCTTAAAGCTGTGACACTTAAAGCACCCGCAGGATCAGATCAAAACGGAACTGAGTGCCACCCACCGCTGGCTTCTGTTGTGTATATATTTTTATTAATTTTCCAAATGAATTCCTGACAACGACAAAAAGACAATGACAATGACAACGGCAACGGCAACGGCAGCGGCAGAGGCGGCGGGCACGATGACAACAGCAGCCAGACAGCGAGTTATCCTGGCCCCCGTTTCGGCCAGCAGAGCAGAAGGATAACCAGAAAAAAGAGAAAAACGAAAATGGGGGCAGCCATTGTCGCTGCCATCGTCCAGTGGCAGGCAGGCAGGCGGCCCTCTTCTCCGCCTTTGATTCTCTCATTTTTTTGTTTTTTTGGCAACTGTTGGCGACATTATTACGTTACTTACTTTACGCCATAAATGTTGTTACGTCACTAGCCCCACACCCCCTTCTATGGGGGCTAAAAAAGGGCAAAACAATGAGGGCTGCCATGAGAGGAGAAGAAGCAGCAGCAGCAGCAGTAGGAGGAGCAGCAGGAGGAGACGGCTGCCATCATTGTTATGTGAATGTGACGACTTTTTGACTTCCGTTACGCTGATGTGTTTCCGTTTCCTGTTTTATGCACAACTTTTGTCCGCTGTCTTCTGTTCCGTTTCGTTCCTTTCGCTGCTGTGCCGTGGCATGCCTCATTCCTTTGTGTGTTGTTGTCCTTTTTTAAAATGTTTGCCACTGATGAAATGTAAGCAAGGATAACAACAGAACACAACACAAGAGCCATTCCCATGCTGCCTGACGATTTTCCGCCGCGTTGATTTGCACTCCTATCTCCTCACCCCCCCGCGCAGCAGAAGCCTCCCTCCCCCTTCAGCCATACGAGTATGCATCCTCAATTTCCTTTTTATGTTATTTTAATTTTATGTTATTGTTATGACACAATGAAAATAAAATTGAATTGACACTGATGTCCTTACTTCCTTCAGCCCTTAGACCTCAGCGCTCAGCCCTCAGCCCTCAGCCTCCTTCTGTGCCCCTGCTCTGGCCCTGATAACAAAGGGCTCCCCGCCCAAAAAAAGGAAAAAACTGTCTGTGTGACAGTTGCCCCTGACGTTTTTATTGCCCGGACACCCACGCACAGCTGTAGGCTGTAAGCTGTAAGCTGTAAGTGTGGCACAGTCCCAAGTCCAATCCAAGTGGCAGTCAGACAGGATCACAGGATATTCAAATGGGCCATAAGTGCGGTTAAAGCGTTTCGCTCGCTCGACTAAATCTCAATCCGAAATGCGAGAGCAAAACTTTCAATTTTTGACGCTGCCAGCTGCCGACATGACCTCTGTCCTCGCCCCCGTCCCCTGGCCAATTTCCAGCATCCAATCCAACCTTCCCCCCCGAATCGCTGACAATATTATTTGTCGCGCAGGTTCAAAACAATATCATAAAGTAATTTATATGCCTGGCAGTCAGGCAGGCAGGGAGGCAGGCAGGCAGGCGCAGGAGAGCAAGGATATCGGGCAGCAGGACGTGGGCGTGAGCGTGGGATGCCTCCGATGATATATGGGCGAAATGGCTTTTTAATGACAACGACGACAACAGCAGCTTGTACAAATTACAAGCCCACACATACGACGTATAGGGAGGAGGTACGGAAGCACGGGACCGAGATTGTGATTGACCAGGCCCAGACCCCGTCGCCTTTGTAGTCGTGCGTTAATTTTGATTGTCTTTGGGCTGCTGCCTGATAAATGGGTCACACGTACTGGTACGAGAGTCCCTTATAGATGGCTGTTGTGACTGCAACTTCATCAAAACTTGTCCCACTAATGATCTACAGATTCTTGGATGTGCATTGATTGTGTGTGTTTGGCCAGAGAGGCCAAAACATTGGACTCTTTGAAGGAAAAGCGGGAGAAAACTGCATATGAAAACTTCTTTTGCTTTGACCAATTGCTTTTGTTGGCAGTAAACTGATTAGAGGGCATAGAAAGCGTATAGAAAGAGCATCCATTATGGTGCATGGCAGCCTGGAAGGAATAAATGATACCAAAGGGTATCCGTATGGTCTCCTCTTTGGCAGCCTTCATTCTTTTTACTTTTAAATATTCATTTAGCCAGGAGCTGAAACCCGAAAAAATCCGCTCCAGGACCAGCTCCTGGCTGGCTTCGCGTTGGTTTCCCGGCTCTGGTCTGGCCTGGCTTCTGGCCTCGGTCTGGCCATGGCTCTGGCTCTGGCTCTCCGGCTCTGGTCTGGCGTGGCTGTTGTGTTGGCTTTGCGCAGATAAGAGAATTGTCCTGTCAACTGGAATGATATATGCGCCAGCGCATTCAAATTGGGCTAACAGACGAACCAACAGCCCCGGCACTGCCACTGCCACTGCCACTGGCCATGCGATTGAGGATTGTGGGCTGCCTTCTGCCAGCCGGCCTCCGCCCTCCGCCTCAGATTCAGCCCCAGACCCAGTTCCAGCTCCAGCCCGTCGTCCCATTCCATCCTGCTGCCATCTCCATCTACATGGCCATTTCCATCTGCAGCTCCAGTCGGGCGGATGTGTTTTTCTCGCACATCAGCGTGCGTTTCCTATGGAACGCTGATGATAGTCCCTCTCTCCCTTGACAACCCCTTGCCCCCCCCACCCCACCCCCTTGACATTTTCTTCTCATATGCAGAGATGGGGTTCCTTTTTTCCTGCTGCTGTTTCTCTTTTATTTCTGCGTTTCTTTTTCTTTATTTTCTTTTATTATTTTTTTTTTGAGCGGGTTTGTCGAGTTGAAAAATTGGTGTGAAAATTCAAAAGGAGCTTGCGAGTGTGTGAGTTATGTGAGTGCCTGAATGTGTCTGTGTTCGTATCTGTGTCCCGCCGTGTCCCCTGTCTTTGTCTGTGTGTGTGTGTGTGTGTGTGTGTTGCAAAATTACTTCGTGTGTAAAATTATGCGAATTGCGTATGGAAAAAAGTGCGAAAAAAGGAGCAGAAAAAGGTGAGCGAATATTCATGCACGTACACGGGGAGTGAAACAGGACCTGGTAAGGTTAGGGGCTGGGGATGGGGATGGGGATGGGTATGGGTATGGGTATGGGGAGGCGTACCCAGTGAGGGGCTGATGCGGGTTGGCATCTCACTTTTATTGCATTTCAACACTTGAGTATGCGCGCATGCAGAATTTCTCATAATAAATGTAATAAATAAAAATGTAACTTGAAATGTGACAGTTTCGCCTGAAACGAGGCAGAGGAGGAGCAGCAGTAGATTGGAAGCGGGATATGAATCCGTGACACCCAAAAGAAAACAGGTGATCCCAAGCACCTCTATCCACCACATAAGTTATTAACGGGTTCAGGGTGCTCGGTGTTCGGTGCTCGGTGTGTACCTTAAATATTGCACAAGATATTCCACGGGAGCTGGCTCAAAATTAACCGGATAACTGACAGCCGGAGTGGATACTCCTGTCCGGAAGCGAGAGTGGATTCTCTTGTCCGAGCGAGCGGTGCTCGGTCTGAATGATGACAGTTTTGCCTCTCAAAATCATTCACTTTAAGCATTCCCCCCACCTTCCCCACCTTCCCCACAACCCCTGAGTGATGTCAGCCCTTGGCTACACATTTCCTTAAATTTGCTCAATTATCCTCTCCTGCTCCTGCTCCTGCTGGGGACCTGGTTCTGGTTCTTTCTCTTGGTCCATTCGCTATTAACTTGCCTCTGATTTCAAATTTGTCAATCTACGCAGTAAATACAACAACAACAGCCACATTTACTCATACCAATCAATGGAACAACCACTGATATCGGGGGGCATGTGAAACAACAACGAATCGCTGATGTCCTTACTTCGTTGAAGAAATATGAGGAATGTTACTCGATCCTCTATCATCTCGTATGTATCGTATGTTCCGCCAAGAAAAGCTTTCATTTAATAGTTCTGGAAATTTGTATTTCTCTTTATTATATAAAAAAGTTTGAGAGTGAAACGAATTTATTGCTTGGAACTACTTTTCTTTTATGCGCCATTTAGAAGGATCGGGCGTCGATCTTCATCCTTCTCTCAGTGGCCGTATATTCGGTACTATTCTAGTGTGGCCGTACATTTATGGGTTATTAATATAGACTAGAGACTAGACTGCCGTATTGGCTGATATCGGTTAGGGGTTGTCCTACCACAAAAGTTCAGGTCGGAATTGAAGCGGAGCGAGTGAGCCGGGGTTGGCGGATATTATCAGATCTATTAAGTCAACGGATTGTACATAGTTTGTGTAGCTTCTTTTCTTAGGAAAGATAACCCTCTGGCAGGGCGGTAACGACAACCATGATCCTTTTTGCTGTCAAATAGCGTTGTTCACGATTACAGTCGGTATCAGGAACTAATATTATAATCAAGTCTACTACTCTTACTGAATAGTTGACTTCTATAACTGGACACAGTCTTAGCGCATTCAATTATTATTCCATGTTCTCATAGGTCAAATTTTCCCGACCATCTTTTGTAGTGTATTTAAAGTCCGTGACATCCAAATCGTTTCATGCTAAATCAGCACAAAATTTTCAACGCCGCAAAGAGCAGCGTCATCAGTTACGAGTTCGAGTCAACAGCAAAACAGCAGCAAGAGCAGAAAGAGCAGCGAGAATGAGTATGAGAGCCACGAACAACGAGAGCGATGGGGGACAATGAAATAATTGACGCCATTGATGGCATTGCCAAAACCCAAACCTAAAACCAGAAAGGCCTGAAATCTGAAACAAGGGAAGCGGAGAGAAGGAGTGGGAGAGGCACATAGCGCCTGGGAGTGGGTGTGGGTGTGGGGCCAGGCATACAACATTCTTTGGGAATTGAGCTCATTATGGCATCAGGCAACAGCAGCATCACGAATGCCGTGCCCGGCCATGCCACGCCTCCATTAGTGTAAAAAGCCATGCCCATGGCTGGCTAGGCCTACGCCCACTTGCACGCCCACTTATACGCCCCCAGCTAAAAGTCTGTGTGGTCAGAGGCGGACGTCTAATGGAGGCGTACGTCGAGGAGGAGGAGGAGAATAGGATGCCTTTGCCTAACGATTTCAAATTGCGTCAAAGATGAGATACTTTAGAAGAGCACAATGCGTGTGTGTGTGAGTGTGTGTAGAATTCCGTTTGGACTGGCAAATGTTGCTTAAGCGGGAGATTGATGCCCGGCCAGCAAGTGCCATGATGACTGCCAAGGCTGCTACCATGGCTTAGGTGCCTCCTGGCTTTGGGCCTTGGCTTTGGCTATCCTGCCATATCGAGCGTTTCGGGAATAACCCATTTCCAACTCCATCCACTCCCAGTCAGACCACCCACCCACCCCTTTTGGCTCTTGCCTCCCCTCTTGGCTCTTTCCAGACGGGGGAGGGGGAAAGTGGCCTGCTCTTTGGGGCGTTCAGGCTGAATAAATGGGTGTAAAGGGCAAACAAAATGATTAATTGCCCTGAGCTTTGATCGCCTGCATGCACAGCAGCAGCAGCAGCGCTGGAACAACGAGGAGTAGTGGAAGGATATGCCCAACAAAGGGTGCAAAGGATGTTGATGTACATAGTTGTGTACTAGGCAGGGTTGGGCTGCTGCTGCTGCTGCTTCTGCTGCTACTCTCTGGCGTTATAACAGAACGACTTTGCTTCCGTTTGAATAAACAAACACGGAAATGTAACCCTTGCTCGAACAGCAGGAGGAGCAGGAGCAGGAGCAGCAGCATGAGCAGGAGCCGGCCCAAGAGCTGGGTCAGGAACCAAACTAATGCTGACCAAATGGCCAACGGCTAGTCGAGGCAGGCCCCCTCTTGAAATGGGTGTAGGATTGGTTGGGAGCTAGGCAAAGTATCACTCAACAACAAAGCGGCGAGCAGCGCGTTTTATCCTTCGAAATCCTCTAATGAGAAGGGTTGAAAATTGCTGTGGTCGCTGCTGCGGCTGCTGCTGTTGCTGCTGCTCGTCCTGATAACGTGGCCAGCAGCGTTGGTCAGCAGTGGCCGGATAAAAGGATAATGCGGGTCTCCTCTGCCACATCCCACCACTCGCCCACTCGCCCACTCGCCCACTCTCCGGCTGTGTGTGTGTGTAATGTAGCATGGCAGGACTCTCGCAGTCGGTCGGAGTATTTGTTTTAAAATTACATAAAAATTGCGGCGCAAAAAAAAGGCGAGTGCCGGAATACGACTTGGCCGTGGCAATATGAAAAGCACATTTTAGTGCCATAATTTCACGGGACATCGTAAACTACTTAGAGCTAGGCCTAGACCCCGAAGGTTGCCAAAGAAATTTAATGAAAAACGTTTCCCAAGACCATAAACATTAAGAAATTTTAGCCGGGAACCCGGGCCGAAAGTGGGGGGAGGTAGAGCTAAGACCCAGGCCACGCCCCACGCTCCACGCTCCATGTCCTGGCCCTGGCCCTGGCCCGACCCGACGATAAGCAGACAAATCGCTGAGAAAAATACGCAATTTAAATGCATAACACACACAGGACATGCCTAATGCCAATAATAGAAAAGGAAATCCCGTCACAAATCCTTCGAGCGTTCCCAGGGCATGCGAAAAAAATTATGTTGCCTACGTTATGGAACACACACACACAGACACACAGGGAGATACATACACACATACACGTACATATGTGGAAAAGACGTTGGAAAATATAGAAAGTAATCCTGCACAGAGGCAGAGGCAGAGGCAGGCCGAGAGGACGTGTCCCTGCCTTGGGTCCTGGGTTCTGCGTTCTGCCAACCACCTTTGGCGACATTTTGTTGCAGATTAAGTTCTATTCGCACATGGCTGACTTGAAATACGATACACGCACACACACACACATATGAATGAATGTGTGCGCGTGTGTGTGTGCCTGCCTCAAAGTAATTGGGACATCCTGCGAGCATATAAAGTGGATATAAAGAATCGTGTAGCAGGGGCAGGATCAGACCGCCTTGAGGCACAAACATCGCACTGGCTCTGGCATTTTTATGTGTTCGAATGTCTGCCCCATCTAGGGACTCCCCCGCCCCTTTCCCCCCATCTTGTCGGTTTGCCGGGAATTATAACAATTTTCATGCTACTTTTCTGTTATTCTTTTTTATTTGTTGTCGCGCCGAGCTTATGATTTCTGAAATATGACACATGAAACGGGGATTGGATTGGAAGGCAAATGGAACGGAAAGTTCAAGCTGCAGCTTTTCCCCCCCCGTCCCAGAAATATATTAATAAATTTTCATGTACCATATTGGGAATGTCCTTAAACTTTTCGTATAATTCTTAGACGTCTCTGCCTGGTCAATAAAGCAGGCGAGAGAACTCCCTGGAGAACCCTTGAAGTTCATTTAATTTCCAGAGCCAAACTACAGCCATTTGAAACTCCTGGGCATCCACACTCTGTCCACTCATCCATCCATATCGCTGGGGCTTAGTGTCAGCCATTGTTGTGGCATCAACATTGCGGCCAGCAATCCACAATCGCCATCAACAATCGGTCCAATCGTCCAATCGTTTCAGTGCAGTTTCGCTCCAGATGCAAGGTAAATATAATACAATAGATGGAATTTTTATCAAATATAAAACAACAACAAGAGCAACCATAGCGGAATGCAACCGTCGCCGCCGCCGCCGCCAATGCCAAAATCGAATCCCAGATCGGAGTCCTGCCACGACAGAAGCCATTTGTCAAATGCGAGGCGGCGGCGGCGACGCTGAGCCGCAGATAAAACCGTTCGGAAGGCACAAAACAAACATCAAACGGGACAAACAGCGGAAACAACGGGAACAAGCGAAACAAAACATGAACGAGCATGAATATAAAATGCGACACAAACACACACACACACACACACACACACACACATAGAGGGACGACAAAAGGATGCGTGGCCATATTTTTCACGCATCGCTCACACCAACACACACACACACAGAGAGAGAGAGACGAAGGAAGGAAGGGCAGGAGAGAGAGAGAGAGGACTTGGCGGGGCATATCCTTGCGCCATAATGGGATTATGGCCGATTAATGCATTGACATGTAACGATTTTCGATTGAATTTATCGTTTTTCGGCGGCTCGAGCCATTTTATTCATTTACGCCCACACGTTTGCAATGATATTTGCACGCACGTACACAAACACAAACACACTCACACCCCCACCCACACACAACACCCTCTCCGATCCATAACCCTCACATGAGCATGTGTGTGTGAGTATGTCGCTGCGGGTGTTAGAAAACAAAAGCGACTCTGAAACAAGCAAGGGACAACACACGGGCCACGGGACACGGGACACGGGACAATATGCAAAACAAAACCATCATCAAATGTTGGCTCTAGTTTTTCCTTTTTTCCCCATCAATGTATGCGGTGGCAACTCTTTTTCGAATTCTAAGAGTGGAGCATCTTGGCTTTGGGATAGATTTTGGCAGTGGAATTTAATTTGGGGAAATACCAGTTTGGTCTTCATCTCAAATACCATATCTTAAAAGGTTCTATAGGGGTTGGGAATAGTTTATAGATATAGATATAATCTGAATCGTACATTCCATTTGGCCCATTAAGAGCCAATGGGTATTTGAATAACCATACAAATGATTAAGCCTGAAGAATTTTGGCGCCGAACTGGTGAAAGTTATCGCAATAGTTATTTCTGTTACGTGAAAAGAAAAGATGGATCTACAAAAAGAATTTTCAAACAGCATAATTTTTTTTGTCTTTACCTGAAAAATATCATCTGTGAAAAGAAAGAAAGAAAGAAAAGTATAAGAATATCTTAAAGATGCTTCGAGGGCCTCCCAAATATCTTCTTATCGAGTCTACGAGTACGGCCTGGCGTACTGATTGTATATCCTATCAGAAGAGCGCACAGACATGATCCATTGAGCTAATTGCAACTGCCACAAAAGCAGCAAATGGCAGAGATTCCGTATCTGCGGCTACTTTAGTACCAAGTCAAGATCATCTAGATCCAATTTGACCCCAACCTCTGCAGAGTATGCCCCGCCTATAATGCCACACGTCCTGGGATTGCTGTTACTGCTATTGCTACTGCTACAGATCCTGGTGCTGCTGCCACCTCGCTGATGTGGCTGCCACACTAGTGGGCTGCCAAGTGCATTGTTGTTCGCGCTTTTTAGACAATTAAAACTAACAATGGAGACCAGACCGCTGGCCAGGAGACAAAAGAGTCGGCCAAGAGCAATGCCGACTGTGATTAACACATGTAAAGCGTCGCAATGGGCGAGTGCCGGCGGGGGATGCGGATGCACTGGTAATGGTATGGGGATCCAGGCAGACCTGAACCCGAACCCGAACCAGAACCAGAAACAGGGAGAGCGAGAAGGATATGGCAGCACATGTGACTGTGTCCGGGTCTGACTTTATCAATTGAGCATCATAAGCCTGGTCCCGGGGTGGAAGTCGAATGTGGTACGTCTCGGCGGCAGTGGTGGTGGTTCTCCCGTTTCATTTTCGCTGCAACTGTCGCCAGTGGCGTCGATTAAGTCGTAATTAGATTTAAGGATATGGCACCAGCGGCCCGGCAAGATGATGAATTTCTCTACTGATGCTGCCCGGCATGGTGCAACCCCAAGGGGCCCTGGGCCGGTCAAATGAGCAGTCGCTAGTTGGCAATCGGCAGTCAAGCAGCTTATGGCATGTTGTGCGACGTTATCAGCAGGAACAGGAGCCGTAGCTGGGGAGGAATAGGAACAGGAGCGGGAGCCACCCCTGCGCGTGTGTTAATCAGCGTAATGGTGCCTCAGTCCCAGTCCCAGTTCCCAGTTCCAGCTCACATGCGGAGTCCCCGTCCGTCCGTTCGTACGCTCGTCCGTGTCAGCATCTGGGGCTGCTGGTGGTCTCTAAGCTGCCTGCCCACGATTCCTTCAACTTTGGCTCTTCTTGCGTATTATTAGCAGCGGCAGAAAGTATCCTTTGTCCTGGCTGGTGGCACTATTAGTGTGTGTCGTCTCTCTCTCTGTGTCTGTCTGTCACTGGATTTATTGCAATCATTAATCTTCTTTGCCGCCCAACCCCCAAGACTACTGCACTTGCCTCACCCTCTCTCGCATCCTCATCCTCACCCTCGTTGCGAGTAAGATTTTATTAAATTTTTGTTGCTTCTGCTTTGATTTTATTAATTTGGCCTTTGGTGCGTGGACTGGCCAAAAGCGGAGTCCTGGCCCGGTTCCAGCCTGATTGACGTCTGCCAGAGACGACTGCAAATGTTGCACAGTCTTTGGCTTATAATTGCTCAGCACTTGAGTGAGCGGGCGGGGGCGGACGGGGGCAGTGCTGGTCATTAATCATGGCGGTGTTGCAACAACAGAAACCTCTTTCGGGGGTCCGCTTCTAATGCAAGCTGCAACGCGCATTCCCAGACGGGGAGGACTTTAATTGCTTCAAGGGATTTCCCCTCAGACCGCTACTCCTTACCCAGGGGGAAAGAAACGGCTCTGAGCCTGGCCACAGCCATTTTTTCTCATTTTTCCCTAACATTTTAAATGCATTTTTTGTGTTTGTTTTTTCTTTTGTTTTTTAATGAAAAGAGAGCTTTTCTCTCTGTCTCTTTTTGGGGAAAGCAATACCGTGTTGTACTCTTACAGAGACTTTCATGATTTTGACCAGATGTTGGCCATGGAGAGATGAACCTCAATCACAAGAGGCCCGAGATGAAGGAAATCCACAAACACAATTCGAATGGAGAAAACTGAGAAAATGGCAGAAAACGCCAACAAGTCCATCGAGCACTTACATGCGTTTCGTTTCTTCATCTCGCGTTCGAGTAGGAGCCAAAAATGTAATATTCCGCTCATCCGAAAGTGATGATTGGTGCTATGCCCCATTGTCATGCGCTCAAGCTCAAACCTGAGTCAGATGGTATGTGTTGGGCATCAGGAGAAGTTGCTCTTGCATCAATCTTGCATCAAACCTGTTCCTGAAGTCCATTCGCACATTCAATTCAGGACTCAAAAAAAACCGAAAAATAGAAATATCAACAGAAATAGTTCACAGTACTACGGGTATTGTATTTTTTAAAACAATTTTTAAGAGTTTTTAAGCAGACAACATAACTCTTCCTAACGATAATTCATCCAATTGTTGGGGATGGCATTTTTATAAGAAGATTTTTAGAAGAGACACTTTTTCATCGTGAAATAGTTAAACTGCGAGGTGGTGATGTTATTTTTCCTTAATTTCTAATAATTCTGAATTTATTTAATAGAAAAAGAACACTTAAGAAGACAAAAGAGTCCGCTTTTGTTATGAAAATTGGTGGCCAAGGCATCTTCACGAGGAAAAATCAAAAACTTTAGTCCTTCTGGAGGGCGAAAATCGAGTAAATTCCGTATTCTGATTTCGAGGGGAATTTAACCAGGTTTAACCCTATGTGTGTTTGCGTGTGTGTGTGTGTGTGCAGCAACCACAGTTACGAGTACTTATTTATTTGCATCTGCGTGAATGTAAACGGTTTTTATGCGGATGCCAAACGTATTTCCAATTGGTTTGTGATTACAAAAGCGTATCGGGAGAGTCATGATGTGTGCAAACATTAAATGGCGTCGCTTCCCGTGCCTCCCCACCCCTCCTGCCTTGTGTTGGGGGGCATGCCATACGCACACGGATATATGATGCGTATCTGCGAGATACATTCCAATATAAATACAAACAATGAGCACAGAATGCGGCCCCATACACATTTAACAAACATTACACGCATCGTCTGTCTCTGTCGCCGCTCTGCCTGTCTCTCTCCCTCTCTCTCCCCCTCTCTCTGTAGCTGTAGTATCTGTGTGCGTGCGAGTATCTGTGTGTGTGGCAAATGTGCGTGTAATTGCAAATTCAATGAATTGTTTACATTTCTTTGCGCTTGTTGGCATCAGGTCCGACCCCGCCCCCTTTTTGTTGGCCATGTTGTTCACTTGAATTTTGCTCCCCCATCCCCATGCTTTTTCCTGCACCGTGCAAAAAATAAAATATTTTCTGATGATTCATTGGATGATCAAACAAAAATTGAACTTTAAAATATCACTAAAAGATAGAAAACGATAAATCCATTGGATAATAAAAATTTCCAATTACATTTGACATCCATTCGATATTATACTACTCGTATTTATTTTTAAAATCCATCAGATACGATAACATTATACACTGTAACTGTTAATAGCTACTTCTATATAGGATTACAAATAAATCAACCGTCCAGGGTCTTAGTCTCGGCGATTCTCCGTCAGGTTCTCATGGGGTTGGATCCATCTCAGATCCTCCTGTTGGGCAGGTCCGCTGGGTCTTGGCCAGTCTACGCCGGTGTCTGGAACAAGCTACTGGGTGGCTACTGAGCTTTGAAGCTTTGCTCTCGGCTCCCAACGAGAGGCACGCAGAGGTCTCTGGCGATGTCACGGTTTCGAAGAGATCTCAGTTTTCCAGAATCCCTTGGAAATGATTGCTATTTTTTTCTGAGTGTATCCACGTTTCTGTATTATTTCTGTTTCGCTGCTGATTTCATTTATAATTCGTGTGCAAAATTAAATTAAAGCCAACTGACAGCCTCTCCCCCCTCACACCCCCACCCCTCTCCCCCCTTTACATTGCGTTTTAGCTGGCAATCATTTCCATTAGCCACGGCAGCCGGCGAAAATTTCACATAATTCACAACTGGAAAATTGCTGTCAGCCGGTGGTGCCAGCCAAAGAAGCAGAATTTCTGAGCTTCGAGCCTGGCATGGAATGGCATGGTTCCCATAACTTCTGTGTCTATCCTCAGCCAGCACCCCCTCACCCCCCACCGCTCACCATTCCACCATTCCACCATCACGCATGCATCAAAGTTGCAACAAAAACAGCAACAGAGCAATCAAGACGGCGGCCAACAAAAGGCTAATTGCAATTTGACTGCGTTTACAAAAGTTTTTAGAACCCGCTTATGCAACTTCCCCTGGCCATGCCCCTGCCCCTTTGCATGCCCCAGTTCCATCTCGTCCTGCAGTTGCAGTTGCGCTTTCAAAATTGCTTTTTTGCCATGAATAATTTAACTTTTTTGACTTTCGATTTAGAGAAAACACGAAAACCGAGAAAAAAAACAAAAACGAAACACAACAGCCAGCTACTGAAATTCTTTTGACATTGACAGGAGGAAACGCAGTGCCGTGCCCCCACTCTTCCTCCCCTCGATGGAGTGAAATTCCAGCAATTGAAAACCGTTTTCAGCCCCCCCCTCTGCATTGTTATGGCTGGTAGAAAAGCATTTTTCCTGCGTTCTTAATAAGTAAATTGGCGCAATTTGCCACACGCGCCAAACGAAAAGGGCAGCCTGGGAAATGGCACAGCTGCAGCGGAGAGCCAGAGCCAGAGTCAGAGTCAGAGTCGGCAAGGAGCAGTGAGTGTCCTCCAGGACAGCTCCCAGGGGTCACCAGGGCCAGCGAACCCTTCGCCGATTCATTCATCATTCATCATATTAAGTGTTTTATTACAGTGTCTCCCGCTACCCCACTCTGCCTCTCTGTAGCCCTCTGTCTCTTCGCTTTTGTTGGATCAAATCCCATTACGGTAATTAAATCTCATCCATGTGAAAATTACATAATTACAACTCACACAGGCACACACACACACACACGGAGGAATCTGTATTTAATAACTCATACTTCCATATGTCCATAAACGTATTAAAAATAATTTACTTAATGTCAAACCCCGCCAAAGGAAATTTTGAAGCGCCCGAAAATGTAATTCAACACTTTGTCAATTAGTGCGTTCCCCCTTGCCCCCCCCTCGTAGTCCTTGGCTTCCCCTCCGAAATTCTGGTGAAACTTCTCGAGTGGCAAACACTCAAAGGGTGACTGCACGGACTCTGACTCTGGTCCTTCCTGGTCGAACCCCTCGAAAACTTGACGCATATTTGCACACATTCGAGATTTGCGCTTGGCCCGAACCTCCCCAAAGGATTTGGACCACATTAACATGGGTAATTAGGAAAGGGGGGAATCCGGGCCAAGTTTGTTTTCGTTTCTGTTGGGTGCCACATTACCAGGGAAAGGCATTTATCAAATCAAACTTGGTGGAGATTGGATGGCAAGGAAAGGGGAAATGGGATATGGAAGAACCATGTTCATCGGAACAACCCCATCAGAGTTTCGATCGATCAGTGCTAGCCCCCAGCTGGTGGTAGCCTTTCCTCAATCGAACGTCCAGTCGTTGGCCACAGGGTAATCGTTGGGGTAGCTGCAGCTCCTCCTCCCTCCCACAACAGATATATTGAGTATCGATTAGGGGCCATCCACTGCGGCTGGCCACAACCAAATCAATGCTAATTTCAGCCAAGTTATGGCACCACAGCCAAACAAAACCGAACGGAGGGAAACATGCCACACTCTGCAGACAGGTGCACAGACAATTGCACAATTGTAGCAGCAAAGGGGATGGGACTGCAATGGGGACTCAGGTGAAGTGGAGCAAACGACGACGACAATTTGCAAAATGAATGCATTTCAAAATCTAATCATTTGTGGACCCTGCCAGGCATATCCATAAACCAAACCAAACCAAAATCGTGAGCAATGATAACTCAGAGTGCATATTAGAACCTGCCAATATCAGGTTTGTTTTGCCATGGCCTAGGCCTTACCTTTTCCTGCTGCCACTCCCAATCCCAATCCCAATCCGAATCCAAATCCAAACCAGAGCCGCAAGCTGTGCTTCGACAAACGTTTTGGGAGGGATGTCGTGCCGAGTATCTTTCGGATACATTGGCCAAATGACAAAATCATAATTGCTTTTCCACAAATTCTGTGGTCACACACAAAGCTCTGGCTCTGGTCTCCCCTCCAAAAAGAGAGCCCAACCTGACAATGGTTTAAATGTATTGATAATGCATATTATGCGAGTGTAAAATTAACAGCCAAATGGAAGTCGGACAACCAGACAACCAGACACTCGGACATTCGGACAGGCAGAAGGGGGGACTGGGGGACTGGGGGACTGGTGACTGGTTGGCAAATTATACAAAGTGTCCGGCTCCTGTTCGGGATGCGGTTTCGGCTTGGCACCGAGGACCGAGGACCGAGGCCCGCTGGGGGGCAGAACCACTGGAGTCTGCAGGAGACTAGGAGGATGGGCCGGCGATGAGGCGTTTTATAATTAAACCACAGTCAATTACAGACAAAAGCGTCACTCCGTCGACGATGGCAGGGGCAGTCGTGATAATTGGGTTTTCATATTGAAATTGGCCAGCAATGATAGCCTCTGGGCCAACAGAAACAGAGGGGCAGAGCCCTGTCCCTTCTTTTGGCCAACTCTCATGGCTTTCATACCCATTGTTGCGGTGTCGAATGCGATTTGTAATTGCATTTCACGATTTAGCGACAGCCAAGTCCCTCAGATGAACCGCCACAACAGAAAACAGAGACCAGAGAAGGCTGCAGCCCCAGAGCTCTCATCACTTTTTGCCAGCCCCGACAGTTGACAATAATGCCGCGAATAATATGACGAAATGTAGAACATAACCGCCAACAATGGCCTCTCCACCAGAGTCCCCAGTCGCTGCCAAAGCCAAAGCCAAAGCCCGTACCCGAAACCGAGACCCTAAACAGCAGCTCGAGACGCGGAACGTCAACGGATCGCAGCGGAGCGGACCGGACCGGACCGGACCGTCAAACATAAAAATTTACGACAAAAATTGCCAGGAAAACACATGCTCCACATATTTGCCGGACATTTATTGAAGTTAAGTTCGCTGTGCGGGGCATAAATAAAACATAATCCTTTTGCAGCAATGCCGCAGAGATCGGTGCACAAAAAAATGAAGAGGCCAACAAGAGCGGCTTCAGCAAGTGGAAACAATGCCATGACTGCAGCAGGGTCTTGGGCCTGAAGCTGGGGCAGAGTCACAGAGTCACAGAGGCCACGGCTATGGCTGTGTCTGTGTCTGAGGGAGAAGAAACGCGCCAAGAACCTGTGCGCATGTGCAATTGATCGAACAAGACTGATGGAGCAACTGGGATTACGTATGCTCCTCTGCTGCTCCAAGTCAGAGTCCCTCCTCTCTAGCCCACTCGGCTGCCAGTCGCCAGTTGCCAGTTCCCAGGTTCCAATTGAGTTTGCAACTTTTTGCGGCAGCAGCGGATTGAGGCTGCCGTTGGTGTGTCCAGATTAAGCTGGTTGGTCGGGGAATTGGCTCTGGGCCTGGGTCTGGGCTTGGGATGCCTGGCAGAATTTATTTAATCTGCTGCGGCGTCGGTGGCGGCTGCTCAAAGCCAGGCGAAATCAACGCATAATAATTTTTCACATGCAGCAGATCGCGAGACAGCAGCGACGACGACGAGGATGAGGACAACTGGCTACTGACTTACATACCCGAAACGCGCATTTATCAAAGCCTTAAAGGAGGCCTCGGCACCAAGGAAAGGAGGCACCACTCATGAATGAAATTCTGATGCGGGACGGAAGTCTCCTCTGTCCTCCCGTGCCCCGTGCAGAGTGCACTTTGGGGACAGATTGAGAGGTCATTAGGTAAGTGAGGAGCCCTGAAAATGGTCATGATCTATGACAGAAGACAACTGTGGACAGTGCCATAGGAAATGCCCCGAAAGATAGGCGTATATCTGACCCACATCTACCTTTCGCTGGACCCCAAAAGAACAATGATAAATTGGGCGAAAGTAAAGGAAATTAAAAGCCATAAGGCTTCCCTTTTTCCCCCTCCCAACTAGATAACCAAATCGGGGGAGAAGAAGGGGAAACGTCACAGGAAACCCAGAAAAAAAAAAAAGATATTCGCGACAGCGGAAATGTCAAAAAGACAAGGAAAAACGAAAAGGATAAAAGTAATTAAAGGCCGCAGTAACCAAAGAAAATAGAAAGAAAGAGGCGGAAAAACAGAGGCCTGACAATGGCCCAAAAAGTATGTCAGAGCCAAGTCCCAAAGTCCTGGCTTTCCCGGGAAACTCTAAGGCAACTCTAAGGACACTAAGTAACCGAATTCTACGGGCCGCATTTTTAATTATAAATTATTCAAATTCACAGACATAAATCATTGGCTGCGTGCGGGGTCCGTCCGCTTCTGTATTGTTTTCTCTTCCTGTTTTTGGGTTTTTGTTTTTTTTCTGGGCTTGCCAAGATCTTCACGGGGCTGGGGTGGGAAAAGCGGGCAGGACTCTGCCGAGTGCTGCCTGCGGCTGGGCCTATACTCGTATCACACGCATCGCACCACATTCGCAATAATCCTGATTTATTGCCGTTTTGTAGTGATTGCACGAAGATTACGCGACAACAAATAGATCCTTCATTCCCGTTCGGCCCACAGTCAGTCACGAAATGCTAAATTGTAATCAAACAATGGCAGGGCCCGAACAGGATGAGCCGCAGGAGCAGCAGCAGCAGATACGGCAAAAAAGTTAACTCGCTTAATTTACAAAACAACAGTGGCCGGAGCACGAGCAGGAGCAGGAGGAGGAGGTGTGGCAGGGTGGTGTGGCACGGGCATGGATTGGATGGAATGGCAGCAAATGAGATTTGAATTTAAAGATTAGGCGCTTCGGCATTCGGGCTGGCGCATGTCCTGCCGCGCCTGGTCCTGGTCAAATGTGGCTGCAACGTTTTTGCCGTTTTACCTTTTTTGTGCTTCGCTGGCTATACTGGAGAGACAGAGATGGATACAGAGAGACAGAGAGAGACACACGCAGAGCAAAAAGATAATGCCAGACAATGGCAAAAGTTGTTTGCCCCACACCCACACCCACACCCACACCCTCTCACCCTCATCCCCTCCCATCCTGCCACCAGATAAGCGCACAGAAATCATTAATTATCCTTGTTTCTTGTTTTGTTGCCTGCCCTGACTTTTGATTCGCTCTATCTCGCTCATTTCCTCTCCTCCCCCGCCACTCCATTTCTCTGTTGTCTCTGCTTGGAGGGAATAAAAAAAAATATTGATTTGTCTCTAATTTTAATGAAAAATTTGTGCCTTTTTTCGGTGGGTCTCGTCTCCGCTTTTGCCTTAATTTAACTTTTTTGATGAGCACTCCGCGATAGTCCTTCATTTTCTTGCCGCCTTTTTCTTGGTTTTCCATTCTTTTTCTCTGCTTTCCCTGCCCTTTTCCGCTTGTTGTTTTTCCTGTCGGTTATCGCAGTCTTGTGCTTGGCTGCAGCGCCGCTGCTGCCCTCGAAAGTGTCACGCAAAACCATTTTCCAAAACTAATGATGGAAGGTATTTTAATTATATTCCCAGCCAGAACCCATCCCCATCCTCGTCTCCGTCCCCCCTGTCTCTGTGTTGGCTTTCCATTATTTTCTTTTTGCTGTTTTTTGTTTTCTGTGCATTGCTGCAGAAATTTTCTTATCATTTTCATTACTTGCTGTCTTGGCTTTTGCTTGACTGATTCTGGATTCTGTTTTTGTTCCTGGGGTTTCTTTTTTTTTTCCTTTTTTCCTGTTTTTTTCCTTCTGTGTCCTGGGGGTCTCTCAATGCAATTTGCTGGCCAGCATCATTAGTAAGATTAATGAGCGAACGGCAACATTTTAAAGATATATCCAAGTGGGGGAAGGGGACTGGTTGGTTGGGCAAAAGGTTGGATGGGAATGCGTTGGCAGGAGATGGGTAAAAAGTGTCCTTGCCCCCCACACGTTGATTACAGTCGCACCACGTGCGAATTTATATGCAATAAGAATTTGAAAATATATGTGCGACACACTCCCCGTCCGTGTCCCTTTCTCCATGTGTATTTGAGAACATTTTGAGCATTCGCCTCGCCGCACAACAAATTTGGCGTCGCGTACATTTCATGCATACCAAAGAGCTTACGGAGCAGCCGCCTCCAATGATAGAACCAGGAGCTGCAAGGAGCTGGAGATGCTAGCTGTAGTCGGAGCTGGAGCTGGAGCAGGAGCTGGAGCAGGTGCCTCGAAGGATAACACGCGCGTGCCGCTGGTAGTGCCGCCGCCGCGGGTTGCAACTTAGGTCAGGTCTGGCCTTTCGGATCGGGTTCTCCTGGCTGTCGCTTGTTTATCTATTTTACTTGCTTTCTTTTCCCAGGAAATCCACAAGATTAAAGCAGAAATCCTGTGCAGCACGAAGAAGCAAAGGGTGTAAGCAAAGGAGCTCAGCTGAAATATTTCGTTCCGCACAAATTGAAATCCAAAGTGCTTTCAGCCTGGCCCCATTCCCATTCCCCCATCCCCATCCCTCTGCCCAGAACCGTACTCTGACAGAAATATTAGCATTTGCGGTTCTGTTTTTTCTTGTATGCTGCCTGGGAATGTGGCAGGTGTTGCAGCCATAAGGTACATTGAGATAGCTATGGAACGTACGACATGCGGGTGCGAAGCCACAAATGGAGCATCTAAAATCTATGGACAGAGATGGGGGAAAGGATGTTCAAGGAAATTCCATTAAAGAATGACAAAGATCGCAAAAAGATGCCAGGAAAGTGATCGTATCCCAAATTCCAAGCAGCATAGATATTTGACAATGAAATACAAGGTTTTATTTAAGAGATTCCTTGCTCTAACTCTCCCAGAAGCTGCCTCTACCACCTTATCCTTTCTCCCCGCCTCAGTCTAGTCGCTGCCTGGCACGTTGCTGGAATTTATGCGCATTTTGCCTAATGCTCGCAAATTCCAGCGGTGTTTGCCACAGAGATATGGCCCCAAAATACCTGCCAGGCAGCCGCAGTAGACTAAATAAACTAAGTCCTAGGACCAGACACTGGCAGTGGCAGTGGGTCTGTGAGTGCCACACGCGCCCCTTGCAAGGGGGACTCTTCATCTGAAGATGGGACTTGGAATCGGGGTTTCGGGTGGGGATCTCCTTTGATGTTGTCACTTCAGCGCGCCTGTCATAATTACCAAAGTGAAAATTATTAATTTGGACGTTTAAAACAAAATGTGCATAATTGCCAGGGGAGACGGCGACGCGACCAGGGACTACGACCACGACTATGAGTGTCCAAAGAGATTTATGCAAGCTCTGCAGAAAAATTGTCTAAAACGCGTCGGCCTCCACCGAATTACGCGGAAACCAGCCAGCAGCCAAACAGCCAAACAGCCAGCCAGGCAGCATTTGCCACACTAATTGCGTATGCGATAAATCTTGTCAATTAAATTATAATGTTTGCATGCGGCTGCCGATTCAATGCGATGCCAGGCCCAAGCCCAAGCCCATGCCAGGGGGATGTGCAAAAGCGCTGAAGATGCAGCGGCAGCAAAACGATCTCAGCGATTATCGAGTGTTTTATCACCTCGGCAGCAGGCAGCAGGCCCCATCCTGCTGGCTGCCTGTATAATTAAAATGTTCACAAGTGCCACAACGCATTGGCCAACGGCAGCGAAAGGAGATGCTGACAGCAGTGAGGTTCGTGCATCCACAGGAACAGCAACAGCCACAGCAGCAGCAGCAGCAGCAGCGGCGGCGGATGGAATTTTGAGCCGCATTAGTTGCGCTGCATTTGCTGCTCATAAGAGCCTGCAACTGCTGGCTGCAACAGTTGCAACTGCAACGGGCCCAAATTGTATTGGCAGCGGCGCCGCTCGACTGCCGAATGCTGAATGTTGAATGCAGCATTCGGCTGCCTCCGCGACAGCGACTGCCTGCTGCCATATCAGGTTGGAAACGAACCAGTTCGGACCCCATAAATTTCCAGCTTGTCAGCTTTTGATATATTTTCATAAATTGCTAGAGTGCATTAATTAATTAAGCGAATGAGGGCTGCATTTCGGGTGCCTTCTGCCTTCTGGCTTCCTCTTCTCTCCCAGGAAAGGCCTTTATTTCGCCGTCGCCCTGAAAGTAGGCAACGCTTTTTTCGACACTTTTTACTTTTGGTGGCATGCACAAAAGAGAGAGGCTTGGCTCAAGGGAGCAGGAGGGGAAGCTGAAGAAATCAAAAACTAATTACTCTTCGCCATATAATTAGCCATTTTATATAACAATTTAAATAATTTGCCTGCTGACTTTTACACAAAAGAGTGGCAGAGCAGGGGTTGGAAGGGGGAGGGTAGAGCGGACTGTCTGTTGATTGTTGAGATACTCCGTACAGTTGAGAAAACAAAAAACAATTTACTGCACGCCATGGTCAGAACGGGCCAACGGTGCAACGGGGCAGCTCAGAAAAATTCCTTTAAAGTCGTCAGCTGACATTTGAGTGTAATTTTCGAAACTGATTTTACATCGAGACCAGTTAAATTGTCAGAAAAATCAACTGTCAGCATGTCAAAAAAGTCGTTGGCTATGCAAATGCACAGCATTGGTTGGAAAAATGAATGGAATGGAAATCCAGAGGAAAATGCGTTCCAGGCCACACACACAAAAAACGGTTCTGTGCGTGTGTCTTTCTATCGGATTGGATTCCTAATAGGGACAGATAAAATTGGATTTCTCGTTGCAGTCAGGCCGTATGGTAGACCACAGATAGAATCACCTGATCCACCTGCCCTACGTGGCCAACCTCAAGCGTTGGTGCGTTGATGTCAGGGCTCTCTAATTGGCTACCACTGCCACGCTGGCTGGCCACTCAAATTACCTAATTATGAAACGAAATATGGAATTCTCCCAATCCCAATCAATTGGCAGACCTTTGTTCGGCCGCAACAATGATTTCCAGACCGCAAGGCACAATGGCCAACACAAAAGAGGAACGGAACGGCTCCGCACGGCACGGCACGGCACGGCACGGAACGGAACTTCATCCAACTGTCAAGACAATGGGACGTTCGTTGAAATGTTGGGCAGCTATAGATATTCGTAATCGTATAGCCCAAGCCTGTGATCCAACCCGAAACAAAACCCCAAGCCAGAGCCTCAAACAGACATGGACATGGACATTGCATTCAAATTGTTCAAATTGTGTGTGAGTGCGAGCTGTCAACAGTGTTTAATTTTCGGGGCTCGGGGAATGCCCCTCTCTCTCTGTCGTGCCGTGCCACATGCAACAGACCAGAAGAGATCCCAGTCCCAGTCCCAATCCAACTCTGACTCTGACTGTGACTCTGAGACGGAATCGAAGTCGAGCGACCTGGCCCAAAACCGCAATGCACTTTGACTAGGAAGGGCAACAACGAAGCCTCGCATTATTACTATCCTGCGGTGAGGTTCAGACCTTCTTCCTTCCTCCTGCCTCCCCTGCTCCCCCCGCTTCTGGCCTGGTTAGCAACTCAACAAGCTAACAAATTAACATGCTGTCCTTCTATGCACGTATGCATGTGTGTCTCTGGCTGTTTTGGCTTTTTGGTCAGTCGCTGGAATGTCACGCAAATGCCAAGTAACGGTGGGGCGTCCCTGTTTCCTGTCCTGTACGGTCCGGGCTCCTGCTCCTGCTCCTGCCAGTGGTGTCCTCTCCAGTGGTGTCCTTTTGCATGCAAATGCAACACAATTCGATTGCAGTCGTACAGCCGTGCCTGCGGCTGTTTAATAGCCACACCTGTTCAATTAGTCAATGTAACCACAAATTCTGGTTAAATTATCGCATTAAAATGTTCGTGCCTAACCCCAAAGTGTGCGTGCGTGTTCGGTCAAGCCTCCGCCTCGTCGTACCCCCACTTCTGCTAGAGTACTGTACTGTTGTCCCTGCCATTACTTTGAACTGCCGACAGTTAATCAGCGCCTTGGCCCCTAACCTCAATGGCAGGTCCAGGCACAACTTTGGGTCCAGGTACAGGTACAAGGACTGGTACAGGTACTGGTACAGTTGTGTCCTGGCCAGGGTTTAATCGCTAATTATCAGCACCAACTGACACTTACACTGGGAACGACTTACGCATGCGTGTCCATGTCCTGCACAGGCTGGATCGGATCGGATCGGATCGGTTTGGGCCTGGCTTATGAGCAGCCAGTGCATGTCGTCATCATTAAAGACGAGCAAATAAATAAGTAAAACCCTAGTGATGTTATTTTTTAACTATAAAGAACACTTGATACCCTTCACGGAAGATATTTCAATACAATATTGAATACATTTCGTCCAGAAGGCAGGGAAAGTTTTGATAACTTGGAGACTATAGTGATTGAAGATAAAGATATAAGAATAAGTCCCCCGGCTACTGGTGTTGTCACGAGTTGAGACCTTTCTTTAATACTTTTTCCATACTTTGCTTCAATACAAATAAAATCAAGGACTTCCCTTTGGAATCATCTGTTTTTTTTGCATTTTTGGGTCGGTCTAGTATAGAACTCTTATAGTCCCTTAATTTGCCCTGCTTCTCGCAACCCATTTCACAAAAAAAACAGTACCTTGCTTTCAAATAGGAAAAACCATTCACATCGGTAACTCATTATTTCTGGACCACACTCTAAAGTAAAAATTATATCATCCAAATCGCTATGTTGGTTAAAAAGATATAGAGGTTTTACTTTTGAAAATTGTTGAACCTATTCAGTGGAGTGGTAAAAGAATTCCTTCATTAAACATTGAAAGAAGATGGAGACCGAATCTAAAAGTTTTCCCCACAAATCCAGACAATTCTTCAATGTGGAAGATCCCACTCTCATTCTCTCTTCTCTGAGGCTCGCCAATCCCATCGGAAAGCTAAGCGAACCTCTGGTCAAGCCATCAAATATTGAAACAAGTTTAGGCTTCGTCCCGTGTGCGTTCCTGGCCCGGGGCAGGGGGGACGCTCTGTGGCTTTGACAAATTATCAACTGTCACTGCTTAATTTTTGGCGCACTCGGCGGAGTATTTTTTGCTGCTCTTTATATATATTTTTGACTCAGGTAGCTCACAGGCACCGAGGCTCTCTCGGTGGGTCCTGTTTTCGCTTTCGTTTTTGTGTTCCTGCCACGGTTGTTCGCTTGGACTTCGAGTTCGACTTCGAGTTCGAGTTTGGGTTTGAGGCTGTTGTTTTTGCATTTTGTTGTTGTTGTTTATCTGAGAAACTGGCGACTCACATGATACTGATATCGTGGGGGCTTCATTAATTGAGAATTGTTGTTCAGCCGGAGCCTGTTTTCCGGTTCGCGTTTTTCCATTTACATAATTTATGATAAGCAGGCGCGCGGCTGGGCAAACAATAATTTTGAAGAAATACATTAATGCAATCAATGGGGATGTTGTCTGGAATGCGACTTGGAGCTGGACTTGGACTTGGACTTGGACGTGGAGTCAGGCGGCTGCCATTGATGATGATGATGATGATTGGTTCTCTCTCTGCCTCTCTCCCTGTCTCCCTGTCTCTGGCATAATTAAGTTGTGCCCGCCAGTGGCAGTGGGGGCACAGGTGGGTTTAAAGGGGATTGGATTGGGATAGGGACTGGCTCTGACACAAACAGTTGATGAACTCTCCGTGTGAATGTAAATTATTTTGCACGCAGCGGGCGAGCGACACTTGCCAAAGGCTCAGCCTACACTCCATTCCGATCCACATCCAACTCCGACTCCATCTCCACCTCCACCTCCAGCTCCATCTGCACTGCACCTCCATGCTCCCAGCCAGGTGCTGGTCCGCTCCGCTCTCTCCTTGTTTGGTGTGTTCGGTGCGATTGAGTGCTTTTAAGTCATTTGTGTCACGACATGCTAATTTCACATGAAATCTCTCGCCGACGGCTCGACCGTTGGCCTGGGCCATGTCTGGTGGTTTTTCGGCTTCAAGCCTTGACAAACACACACACACACACACACACGAGGTGAGGCATAGATGCCGTTCCCCTGCCGTTACCAGCCTAGACCAGCACCAGAACCAGGACCAGGCCAGGCCAGGCCAGGCCAAGCCAGGCTGTGTGTGCGCCTAGACATCAACAACGTCGTGCATGTCCCGGCCACGTTCGCATCCACATTATGAGGAGAAGAAGAAGCCTGCTGCTGGGGCAAAGGCAAAACCCCCAAGAGCTGGTGGAGGAGTAGATGGTGGTGGTAGCGTGGCTGGAGGCAGGAGGCAGGAGGCAGACCAACAACGGCACCTGGAGTGCAGCACTCAAGTGTACTTGCGGTTTTTGCGTCCATTGCTGCCAATGACATTTTGGCCAGCTAAAGTGCAAAATTTACCGGTGCAAGGCAAACCAGAGGGCGGGGTGGGGGGGGGGGTGTGGGGGGAGATGAATGGATGCCGGGTTTCTCTTTCGGCCAGCCGCAGAGTCAACGCCTTGCTCTGGAGAACAATGCCTGCTGTCCGAGCTCTGGAGCTCTAGTTGGAGCCTGCTGCAAGTGGCTTTGCTTTGGGCATTTCATACGCCAGCTCCTGCTCCCTGTTCCCTGCACCCTGCCCCCACAGCTTGCACCCAGGCCAGGCCAGGCCTGGCCTGGCATTGGGTGCTCCTACCATGATTAGATGCCGTCGTCGTCTGTGCCTGGCCGGTGCAGTTATTAGGTTGTTAGTGGCATAGTCCATGCCATTTTCATCGATTTATGCACTTCACAGCATCTCGTAATGTGGGTTTTTTCGAACGTACTCGTACGAGTGCTTCACTCCGGCCCCTCCATGAGGTCCTGTGCCCGGCCGGAGGGACCTCTTTGGCAGTGTCGTTTGCTTAATGGCCCAAACCTGCTCAGGCCTCCACTTGTCTGTGCCGTGCCCCCCCTGACCATGGACAGCAGCTACTGCAGCGGCAGCTACTGGTAGCCACTCGTCTTTTGGTGGCTTTGTCTCCGCCACTTCATAAACAGGCAGATTTCTGGTTGATGGACAGACTGCTGGACAGAGTGCAATTTGAGGGATCTGAATAAGGAATCTTAACAGGGCAGATTTATGCACTCTCCAAGCAGTTCCAAAAAATATTTTTTGAAATGGCCATCAACCTAGCACTCAAGGAACAGAGAAAGGATATAAAAGGCTTATAAAGAAATCGGAAATCTAAAATCTGAATATTTTTCTTCAGTTTTCAGTGAATTAGGTCCTAGGCTCAACTAGAAATCTTTTACTATCACGAGATTTTAATCATCAACGAAGAATATCATCTCTCTAGTATCTCCTCTTCCTCGTCGAGCGAAGCGAGTGAGTCGGGGGTTGGCGCGCAAGCGAGGGCTCATATGGGATCATATGACATCCATATATAGATGAATGAGAGATTCAACGTCACTTTTATATATCTGGACTGTGATATGCAATGACTTCATCTATCAAGTGGCGTTGCAATCACTGCAACATCAAGTGGTCCGTGTGACACCAGCTCAAGGCTGTTACGCGCGGATCCCAGGGGAAAACGCAGCCCAACCGACCGAGGGGCGCTGCCGCATGACGAGCGGCACGAACGGCACGAACGGCAACCGAACGCGAAGACTAATATTCGAGGAAAATTAGAACTAAACTTACTAAAAGAACTAAGCCTACATTACAATTACTAATTACGTGAAAGGTACGTGAATATTAGAAATTTGATAAGTGGAAGGGATCTAGTGTTGGATATAATATGGTAGAGGGTATTATAATCCGAACATAAGATTCTAAACGGTTCTTGCAAGGAATAATCGATCCACAAAGTGGAAGGGACAACGGTATATAGTTTCTAGTGAATCTAATAGGAATCGTGAAGCTTATTCGGCTCAACAAAACAGGGCTATCTACTTCACCCTTGATCAAGTTGTGCATACAAATCACACCATGGATGGAAGGCTTAAAGACCAAAATATTGTTGAGTTTCGACTGGAAAATCTTCCGCTGATTAGGAATATACGATAAATGGTATAGTTGGTGGATCGAAACTCTGGGTGCAACTTTTAGTTGGCAGGGATGGAAATACTATCGGTGGAGACAAGTAATCTGATGACCATCAACTGATTGATTCAGTCAATGACTAAACCACATAAATCTCAAAAAGGGCCATTAAAAATCGATATATCATAAAAGTTATGATCTTTGACATTTACTCCCCAAATATTTATTTTCGAATTTAATGATGGAAAAACCAAACTGCACCTGTAGGAGTTTTTTTTGTTATTGTTGTTGTTGTGGCTGCAGTTGCATCTTCGAGTGGCGGCCAGGTCTGTTCCCAGAGCTCTCACAGGCTGCCAGAGCAGGCAGAGCAGCAGAGCAGTCGTGCCTCATAGCCAGGACCGCGGCCGTATACCATAAACAATCTGAGTTCGGTGGAGACCGAGTCGAGCCGTCTATGCCGGCGGCACTGTCGCTTTGAAGTACGCCAACTATCAAGATCTAAACGCAGTCATTAAGAACAAACAAAACGACTTTATGGACAGCAAAAGTACGAAAACAGAACGAACCCAAACGTACGAAGAGAAGGTGAGGTGAAGCTTCCTCTGGCAATCGATGGCAGCGATGGCAGCAGAAAGGCGAAAGCGAGCGCGATTGTGAGCGTCTGGGCGATCTTTATCGAACTGCAGACAACTAATGATCTAATAAAACCGAAACCAAGCCAAACCAAACCAAACCAAACGAAACGAAACCAAACCGAGCGAACCAGAGAGCGAGCGAGCCAAAAAGTACAACCAGTTGGCGTGGATTACCGGCCAGGACAGGACAGGAGCACAGCTCCCGATTGCGATTGCAGCAAAAAGTATCTCTACCGAGCAGCGACATGAAAGAACAAACGCTGAGCCCCCAACAAGCCGACAAGTGGAGGGGGGAGTGGAGTGCAGTGCAGTGCAGTGGAGTGGAGTGGAGTGGAGATGGTACAGAATCTGAAGCGTTTATCTATGATCTTATATCATGTACTTTCGACATTACAATTGCGGTAAATGCTTCTAGTTTTTAGTTACAGCGCGTACATGAGGCAGCCGCTTCTTTATCAATGGCCAGCAATCATCGGTCAGACTCGGCTCCATCTCTGGGGCTCCTCTACTTCTTCTTCTCCTGCTGCTGCTGCTGCTGCTGCTGCTTCCTGCTCTTGGCGGGAGCCGCACAGCGTCGTCGCTGGGTCTGGGTCTGAGGCAACAGCAGTGGCAGATCCACAGCCACAGCCATAGCCAGAGTCTGACTCCTGTTTGGTTGGCTCTGCATGCAAATGCAGCTCCCGACCGACCGGGGCTGCCGATCTGCATACCAAGCAATAGCGCTCCTCTCGTTCGTCTCCAGATCGTTGGCGGCGATTGTTTGTAGCTGTTTCTCTGGACACAATCACATCCCCGTTCCCATCTCCGACTTGGGTTTTGCGACCGACTGCAGTGTGGGGCTGGGGCTGGGACTGGGCCTCGGATTGGGTCTCGGATTGGGGTACGGTACGCAAATGTGGCCGATCATTTTGATATAGTTCGATAACAATGCGACTGGCAGACTGTAACCGAAGCTGAGAGCTGAGACGATCCCGGGACTAGCGGTTGCTGTCGTCCACATCCACATCCACATCCATTCCACTAACAAGCAGCAGCAGCATCTCTGGGCATCGTCACCGGAACCGTTCAACCTTCAGCGGTTTTCGATACGTCTCCCGACTCGGCTCTCGATTCAATTCGATTCGATTCGTTTGGTTTGCCGCCGCCAATGGTAGGATCCGCCAGCCAGATCCCCTCTCCCCTCCCCACCCCACCCCTCTTGGCCGGGCCAAGTCGAGTGGCTGCACTTGGCTCTCGGTCTTGGCTGGGACCGTTTTTATGGCTGGGAGCGAGCGAGCATATTATCATAAATATGTATCAAATTGACGTTGCATCTTCTTGAATTTTCATCTTATGGCTACTTGTCATTGTCTTTGATTTTCCCTCAACTCTGCTGCTGCTGCACTCATTGTCCGTGGCCATTGAACTGGACAGGCGGACAGTGGACACTGGACACTGGACACTGGACAGCGGACCCTGGCCACTGGACAGCGGAGACGGAATTGTCTTTGATAAGCCGACATTTTGTCCTGTGCAAGTTCCATTTCATTTGTTCTCTTCACTCTTCACTCTTCACTCTTTTCCTTTTTCTTTTCTTTTGTTGTTGTTTTTGTTTTTGTCAATTGTCTGGTGGTGCCTTATAGGAACGGGAAACATTGTTTTATTTCTTAGTTGGGAGGCAGCAGCATTCTGGGAATCATCGTTTAAGATGTGTAGGAATTCGCATTACGGCGATCTCGGGTTAGTAGAAATTGGTATCTCATAAGTTGTTGAAACTTGGATACCCCTTGATTGGGTTGCTCCCCCACTTTCAGTGCTGCATGTGATGCAAGTGAGTTTTGGAACAACTTTTACCACTTAATTCGCGGCACCATCTACCTAGGATCTAGGCTCATTTATACTGTCTCCCCTCTTCCGTTGCAACAGCTGTTTTCGAGCTGGATAGACAGCTCTGGGGCAACCTCTGGGATGGACATTGTGGCTGGCTGCTTCTGTTCCCTGTCGCTTTTCCAAGAAAATTAACTAGCCCAACAAGCGCCCCACCATTCCATCCCATGCCATCCCATTTCCATTCCCAATCCTCCATTCACTTCCTCGATACAGCTGCAGCGGAGGAACCCAATCCAACCAGCCAACAGCCAACAGCCAACAACCAGCCAGCCAGGCAGTCAGCCAACTAGCGATGATAAATGTTCACTTAATCAGCATTTAGCGTAATTTCAGCTTTTACAATTTCTGGAGTGGACTTGGACTGGCTCCGACTTGGGCCAGGTCTTCGTTCTTTCTCTGCAATTCTCCATTTGGTCCAAAACCAACTTGAGTCGCAGCTCCAACCGCGAGTTAGCGACCAATTATTTATGACATGAAATTACAAATTCATTTTGTTTAATTTTTCACCAATGCTCTCCCTCTCCCTCCCCTCTCTCTCTCTCTCTCTCTCTCTCAGGTCTGTTCTGGTCTTGGCCCTGGCACCTGTTGAGTAACCCTAAGCCAAGTGAGAGTGTCCGTCCGTCATTTCTATGGCTATGGATCGAGTCCTGGCCTGGCCCCTGGTATGGTATGGTATGGTGTGGTCCTGGGGCCATGGATCGGCAAATATGCACCCCAGCGTAATTAACTCGGCCTGGAATCGTAAGTTAGTCACCATTAAACAATTTAAAATTCTTAACGGCTAGCGGACAGAGCGGTAGATGGGTGTACTCCTCCCCGATCAGGGCTGGGCAGGGCAGGGCAGGGAGTCGAGGTAAAGGTAAATTGCAATTAGGCTTCTGGCTTCTGCAAATGCAAGACCAACACAGGAACAGGAACACCACTCGTCGTGAGAGGAGCTGAGGAACGGAGGAACCATCGTAGGCCCATTCGGTTCATGTATTTTATGGCCTGCGGGGCCATAGGACTGGTCAATGTCTTCTGGTCTGGGAGGGTCTGGTCTGGCCTGGTCTGGTCTGGTCTGGGGGTACCAGCCGTAGACGATGACGATAATTTCATAATAGCATAGCCCTCTCTCTTCCCGCTCATACAATGTACGAGTGGAGACGTGCGAGTGAGTGAGATGGGGCAAACACTATGCCACAGGGGCGTGGCACATGCAAAAGAGCGAGTCAGCAACTGAGACTGCCACTTGGAGTTGGAACTGGACTCGAACTCGGACTCGGACTTGGCCTGGCTCTGGGTCTTGGGGCCCATCAGCTTTTGTACAACTGCATTAGAGAGGCACGTCATGGACTCCGACACGGCAAGGGAGTGGGAGGGGGCGACCATCAATTAAAACCCGCCTCACGGCATTCGAAAAATGTTAATAACAATAATAAACGCTGCAGCAACCAATGTGGCCGCTGCTGCTGCCTCTGTTCTGCCTCTGCCCCTTGCCCCTTGCCATTGCCGTTGAAGGTTGTTCTCTGCTCGTGCTGTTAATTATTAAATTGCGTTTCTGCTGCAACATTTCATTTGACGTAAACTTTATTGAGTTGTGGGGCAGGCCTTAGAAGTCTCAGAGTCGAGAGCCGGACACGGGACCGGACACGGGACCGCAAGCCGAGAGAATGTTTGTCATTAAAGTGTCGTCCTCGGCAATTTGTATGAAATGCTGGCCACTTGTCACTCTATTCCAGGTGCTCAGCTTTATCTCGGGCACTTTGGGCACCAAACGAGCGGCAGTTCCTGGCCAGAAGCGAGATGGAGAGATGGCCCAGAGGCAGTGCAACTTTTATGGGCATTACGGCGACTTATGTTGTTTGCAGAGGAGGAGCAGAGAAGCGGAATGGAACACACTATTTCCACTCAGGAGAAACAGAAACTGAAGCAGAAGCAGTCACCGGAGTGGAGGTCCTTCAGGCGAGGTGTTCATGCGTGCGACACGCCGAGCAGGTCCTCAGGTGGCGCATGCGAGTGTGGGTGTGGGTGGGGGTGGGGTGCAGTGACCCTGTCTGTCTGTCACTGCACCACATTTGAATTTCAAAGTCGAGCACACCAACAGTCACACGCAGAAATTTCGTATGAAAATCCACTTTTTCAGTTTATGAATTTCTCAAAAAGCTCAAAATGACAGTTGCTCCCCGTTGCTGTGGTTTCCCCTGCCTCTGGCTCTGGCTCTGCCTCTCGGGCTGGCTCTGGTCTGAGACATGGTCTCTTACTGGATCTGAATTCTGAGCTGCCCCAGCCAGTGCCCCTGCCCCATCCCTTGTGGCATATGCAAATGTGTAACGCATTTCGTTAGAACTTGTGCCAAGTGGCACTTTGTTCAACATATCAAAGGATTGCCAGGCAGGGATCTGCCTTCTTTTATTCTGTTCCGTTCCCTTTTCGGTTTTGCAGGGGTGCCCGTTGCCCGTTGCCGTTGCCCCAAAGTGTGGCAGATTACAGGAGTAAACCTCAAGTTTGGACGTGTTATGGGATGGTTTTGATTTGGATGTTGATGCGAGTACTTTGCGTAATTCAATAACCTATAAGACCACTTTGCTGACTAATAATAGATTCAGGCAGTTTATAATATATTCCGTCTCTACCATAAACCCCATTCCCGTTTGTGCAATCGAAAAGGCAGTGCCAGGAATATCAGAACAGAACCCAAACAACAAGAATGCGAAACTGGAAATTAAGACTGAATTCTTCCTGAAAGTCGATCATTTTATGCGCTAGTCGATAGTTCTGTTCTACTAAAAAGTTGGGATTAAAAACCCAGAGGGAAAAGCCCTCAGAATCGAAGAGTTTTACTTCGATTTCAATATTTATGCACCGAGAGTGAAAATATTAAAAATATTACCCGATATTCAGAAAGAGTATAGAGGTATATTAGATTTGTGGGGAAAGTAAATGTGTGTAACACCCAAAAGGAAGCCATTCCGACCCCATAAATTACATATATTCTTGATCAGCATCAATAGCCGAGTGGATTGAGCCATGTCTGTCTGTCCGTCTGACTAATTAATACATAAATATTTAAATCAAAGTGAATTCTATTTAATTTCTTTATGATTGTATGTAAAAATCGAATATTTAATCCAGTGTTTCCTTTTACTATGCCATTTTTCCACTCAGAAAAGAGTGACAATCCATGGAACTTAGGATTTTCCCTTTATGGTTCTATAAAACTCAGATATGATTAAATTTACATGTGTACATGATTCAGTAGATCTGCAGTATATATCCTCCAAGCTGATGTTTCTTTGCTGACGGCATCCGAAAAGGGAAAAATGCCGCAAATGCCCGCGCCTCCTCGTGCAGTTTGAATGACTAAAAGTCAAATTTTTGCGACAGATACGACTATATATTTTGTGCTGTGGGCAGCGACTGACGCCTGATGAGTGTCGCAGACCGAGGTCGGGGCCTTGGGGCAGCAGGCAGCATCAGCACCAGCACCAGCGGCAGTGGCAGTGGTAGCTCTGAGCGAACGCTTATGAGCATTTTGTGTGCTAAGTGGTGGGAGCTGGAAGGATGAAGAGGAGATGAGAGAGAGAGTGAGAAGGGGAGAGAATGAGTCGCCACATGCTGTGTGTCCCTCTGTGTGTGTGTGTGTTGGAGTGTATGATTGTGTTGGTGTGCATAATGCGGGAGAGCCATAAATTACATTTGTAGGCGTTGGCAGGTGTCGCCAGGGCTGTCTGGAATCGCGATAAATCTTCATGTGAAATAAATTTCATAGAAATTGCTTCACTGAATTTTGTTGGTTGCCTCTTGCCCAACTTCATGTTGCCGCTGCCGCTGCTGCTGTTGCTGCTGCTGCTGCTGCTGCTGTCAGCGGATGTAAAGCGGACAGACAGACTCCTGCAGGACTCCCTAATAAACTGGCCAACTGGATGCCTTACGAGTGCATATCTGCTGGCTAAACAGTCAGGACTCGCCACAGTTTTCCACACTGCACAAGCTGTTGCACTTTTTCGGTTTCATTCTGGGCTTTGCTTTTGTTTTTTTTGGGCAAAAGCCGCCGTCGGCCAGGCCAGAAAAGTCAAGTCTGAAATTCCGCCGGAAGTGCGCATGGAAATCTCTTCTGCCTGCTGCAAGTCTGCTGTGTGGCAGTTGCAACTGAAGCTGAAGCTGAGCTGTGGCTGGAGCAGAGGCAGTTACACCAACGACAAACAGCAGGCACATAAATCATACGCACTGTCAAACAGAAGTGCTCCAATTGTGGCCTAAAACATTTGTACAACTCATGAGTGGCCCCCTAGACATGACAAGCTCCATTTGAGTTTCAAACGTGGCCGCTCCCCACTCCACTCCACTCCACTCCACTCCACTCTTGGACTCTCCGGACTACGGACTCTTGGTCTCTCGGTCTCTCTGTTTCTCGGTATCCAGCCATGGCTGCGACTACAACTTGTACTTACATTCTGGGCTCACATGTAGCTCATTTTTTATGATCGATCAGTCCATTAAATAATGAGCCCAGCCCGGCCAGGCTTCAGTCCCAGTCCCAGCCTCAGCAACAGTCCCAGTCCCAGTCTCTACCTTGCCGGTCTCTTGAGCCACAGTCTGCCATTTATCGCTCCCTGGGCTGTGCTTTGGACTTGGGCCTGGACTTCGACACGGTTCAGTTTGAATTCCATCGTGATTTGTAACGACATTTATTTGCTTCAGCGAAATTAGAGACAACAACGTTGGTCTCCGTCTCCGTCTCCGTCTACGTCTGCTTCTCTCTGTCTGTGCTGCTGGATTTGCTGGCTCATCCTGTCTGTGTGACCCTGCCTCTTCGTATGAGGACTATGACTATGACAGAGGCAGTGCCTTGGATGCCTGGGATGTAGCTCCATCTTCATCGCAGCTGCAGCCTACGCATTTCTTCGTTGTGCGCCATGTTGATGGCTATCTCTGGATGATGAGGAGATGCCAGAGGACGCAGAGGCAGAGGCAGATGCAGAGGCAGGGGCCAGGCAATCATAGCCATTCACTCATTCCCCGTTTATATATAGATAGACTGACTGCCTCGGCTGCCTGGGCTGCCTGGGCTGCCTGATTAGCCGGTTAATTCAGTTAGGCATTGGCATTGCCTGGGTGTGGCTCTCGGCCTTATTGTTAGCCGATCTCCAGTCAAGTTGTGGGCCCTTAACTGATGGCATTCCATAGAACAATTTTAGAAGGGATCGTGTGCACTTTTCTGCTCAGATTTCAACAGAGATATTTGCCATGATCCCCTGCCCTGGCCCTGGCCCTGGCCCCTGGGCAATGTCAAATCATTTCCTGCACATTTCTCACAGCCAGAAACAATCGACATCGACCCGGTGCACTTGTTGTCATCATCATGCCTCCATCCACCATCCACCGTCCAGCCAGAAGCCATCCTCCAGCCAGCCAGTCCAGGCAGAAGGAGGCAAACGACTCAATAAGATGAAATATATGGCGAGCAATAAAAATCGGTTATAATGCTTTGGGAAAACTGTTGCCACGGCTCTGGTTGCTCCTCGGCTTGTGCTACTGCGACAATAATATTGGAAGGCGATTGGAAGGCCAATGCAGATGCCGACAAAGCGCCACAAAGCGGCACAAAGCAGGCGCCGCTGCCAGAGATCCCAACGATCCCAGCGATGCCAGCGATCCCCGCCAGAAGAGACCAGTATCCAGTACACAGTACGTTTACCAAGATGGTAACCTGACCATCATTAAGAATGCCATTTGTACCAATAAATTCGAATGGCTTCGCATTGAGGCCGAGCTTCCCTTTGTGGTTGCAGCGCGGAGCGATCGATCTGGCTATTAAATTTAACAATTAGAATTTATCAATGAGCCCTGGCCGGGGCCAGAGATCTCGAAGATTTAATTATGTCAGTTTCCCCCAGTCGGCACTGGGGCACATTGGCAAGCGGGAAGTCATAACTCCATCTGCCCCCAGCCCCAGTGCATTGCCATTCGCTGTTGCAGCCGGCGACAAATTAGGCGCAACACGGCTACATCGAGCAGCATTCCAAATGGGAAACTGAACCGAAACCAAAACCAAATCCAAAACCGAAGCCAACATGGCAATTTCCAAAATTACATCGTGATCTTAAACTGCGAAATTTCCAAAGTGCAGCAAAGTTCAGAGCAATTTTGCTCTGCGGCAAGCCGGCAACAGACAACAACAAAACGGCAACAAGCGCCCGCCAACAACCGACGGACAGACGGACGGACACGGACACCAGCAACAGCAACAGCAACGGCAACAACTATAGGGAACAACAACCACTATGGGCTACAACATGAAGGAATTCCTTTGGAGATCTTGGTGCGCCTGCGCTGCGAATTCAAATTGCTTCGTGTGCAAGAAAATTAGTCTTGCCTGCCTCAGTGCCTCAGTGGCAGGGATCGCTGGCTGGCTGGCTGGCTGGCTGCGATCCCCTTGGCCAAGAGGCAAAGCCATCACCACAGCCACAACTACCAATAACAACCAGCAGATACGTGGAGGAGGAGTAGGCAGAGGGGCAGGGGCAAACAGCCTGTATATATATGTAGATATATACTTAATAATAAGAGCAACTTGGCGGCATCCAGCGCAAAACTAATCAAGGGCTAAAGCTAAATCCAATCCGATTGTGGCTAAAAACAGCAGGCGCTCTGGCTCTGGTCTCTGGCTTGGTCTTCGGCTCTGGTCCCTGGCTTGGGCTGTGGATCTGGCTCAGAGAAAAAAACAGGCTCAGACTGGAGAGCAGAGCCCGCGGTGGCTGCAGATAAGGAAGGAGCAACAGCAGCAGCAGCAGCCATGACTGTCTCTGTCTGCCTCCCAGCCATTGGTATCAATGAGTTTTGGCCCTCTCCATCGAAGAGGGAGAGCAACCTCTCCCTCTGCTGCTGGATGGTCAGTTTTTGGCATTGGAGTTGGTTTTCTGTGGCAGGGCAACTGTTGATGTTTTTAGGCGGTCGCACGTCGTCAGCGACAGCGGCAGCAGCAACTTCGACTGCAGCAGCAACAGCAACAGCAGCAGCAGCGCTCACTACTTGCGATTCGTGAAGTAATTACTATAATTACCTTCAAGGTAGATTTTCCAAAACGATGCGCGGGGCATGGTACGGCATGGTGTGGTATGGTATGGTACGGAACGAGGCCCAATGGTCTGATCCCAAAAGTTGTTTGGCCGGCCTGCCCCCTTCTGTCTTTTGTAATAATTTTGTTGCTGCTGTTGCTGCTGCTGCTGCTGCTGCTGCTGGTTCGCCTGTTTCAGGGCTTGTTGTTCCTTCGTATTATTATTATATGATACACCATTGCAATGGCCGTTTCTGCTGTCTGGTGTCCATCCTGCCCCCTCTGCATTTCGCTTGTTTGCTGCCAATTTCTTATGTTGCTACAGTTTGTTCTGCTCGTTGGCTGTTGGTTGCCGTAGTTGTGCCGGTGTGCCGGTGTGCCGGTGTGCCCCCACTTGGCCACTTTTTCCCCCGAGCTTAATCGGAAATTAAAGCTAAAGGGGCTGCCTGCCACGACTTTAATTTTCGTTGCAGTTTGAGACTTCGTTTTGGCTTCCTCTGCCATTTCCATTCCCATTCCCATTCCCTCTGGAGTTTCCTTTCCTACTTGTCGTTTGTCTAATACCTGGGAACATCTTGGGAGCGTAATTGTTTGGCTCATAAATCATACAAATTTCTTTTCTTTTTTTACATTTCACTGTAATTTTCATGCTGAAATAGGAATAGGTGGGGGAATGGGGGAAAACAGGCCGCAAATTAGTTCGGAGAACTGACAGCGCGGACTCTATCAAGAGATATGATAGGAACATTCCATTTTCCTTCCTTAAAGTTAGTTCCTCTCTTCATTGGGAAAACTTTCAGCAATCCACTTCACTTGAATCGATCTCGGAAAACAACCACCGCCCATTAAAACTGCCACAGAAACTTTTACATCATTTTAGATCTTTGTTTTCGGAAAGAGTGGCCCGCACTTTGGGGTTCGAGTGCAGCTCGAATCTCCCCCTTTTAGAGCCACAGAGTTTGCCGAATTCGAACTAACTACACTTTAATGTAATTCATACAATTTCCATTTGTCTAACCGTCCATTAATCATTCGCACGCCGCTGAGCACGGCCAAAAGGAGAGGAGTTATAGCCAGTCCATCGAAGGGGAGGATTGGGTCGGGGCAGATTGACTTCCCGGACACAGACCTGGCCAAATTTGAAGCTTTGTTTACGTGTGACAATCAGGCGACAAGTTGGAAATCAAAAGCATCTCTCCTCCATCTCCCTCCTCCTCCCCGAAAAAAGTTGAACTAAAATTTATTCATTTGGCCTGACAAACTCTGCCGAGAAACGAGTCCCAAGGATTCTTTCCATTGCGGTGGGCAAAGTTATTAGGCGCAGTGAAGCATGCCCTGCAAATTGGTACACCTTGACGCTTCACTGGCTCCCGGCCAAGACAAAAGGCGGCCAAAAGGCGGCACACACACGCACTCGGGCGTTTGGGCACGGGATGGGACGGGACGGGATGGAGACAAAAGACGAAAAGTTTCCGTGTCCCGATCTGGGCAGATACTTAGCGGCGATAAAGACAACGCTTGATTATGAGAAACCAGCCCAACGGCTGTGGAATTTATTTGTGTTGTATATTTATTTATGAGCTTGTCTCCCCGGCTGAGCAGAAACAAAAGAAGCCCAGAGCCAGAACCAGCGACAGAGTCAGGCCAAATCCCAGGCAGAATCACTCAAGTGCAAACGGAAACGGGCGCCCAGAACTTGGTCCTGAAACGGGGCAGGAAATCAGCGATTAAGCATCCAACAAGCCAGTGAACAGAGAGGCAGTAACCCAGGAGCAATCCAGCAGCAACCAGTAGGCGGCCGTTGTAGGCAGACTTCCCGGTGACCGGCAGCAGGCCCTTCAAATCCAAGGGCCCCCAGGCCCAGGCCGCCGTCCGCCATCCGCCATCCGCCATCCGTGGAAGTGTGTAATTTTTGGTATTAATTGCTCGGTCTCCGCAAAACTTTCCAGCTTCCAGTAATCACAATGCCCGAAGGATCTATCTGCTAAGAGAGGAGGGGCTGTGGGCTTAGGAAATAATTGTGGTATCGTCTTGGACCCGCCCCAACGACATTGGCAATTGGCAGGGCGGCTATTTCAATCTCTTGGACTTGATGCGATTGCAAGATATATATTTACTTCCATTCGGCATACTCTTTTTAAGGAAAAGAGCTGCAAGATGCTAGATAGAACTGCAGGGTCTTAAGATGTGTGACTTATCAGAGAGAAGCGATGCAGGATCGGGATATCTATTTGTCTCAAATATCTTCAGAGAGAGGTTCAAGGTTTTGGGTGCCTTTTCAGAAAGAGGTGAAAGAGTTTAAGGATCTGTATACCCTTTCAAAATGGTTTGTCCAACATATTGCCTGTGACCTTTAGTTATTGTTCTGATTCTTGTTTGTTGCGGCGCGGCGGCAGTCCCAAATTTATGCTCACATGGCGCCTCCGATAAGATCTGGCCCCGAACTCCTTGCTGGCTGGTAAATCCCCGCCTTCCACCCGCTTAGACGTGCTGAAAGAGCAAGGAACAAGGAGCAAGGACAAGAACGAGGACATGTCGCTGAAAGCATTATCAAATATTATGCATATTTTGTAAGCTCTAATATACATTTTTTGGCCCACTCTCTCCCCTCTCCGCGCGTGGAAATGGAAGTTGGTATTGCTATTTCGAGCTCTGCTTTAGAATGTCTACAAAGTTTGCTTTATCTCATGCATAAATCAGTTGCTAAAATAAACAAAAATTGTATATGAAAGTTGACAGGCCGTGGAGTGAGCAGCAGAGTGGTGGCACTCTGGAGGGGCATATTGTGTGTGTGTGTGTGGGTGGGGTTTATGAAATGATTGCCTGGCAGATAGAGAAATTGAATATGTTGCGAGTACGAAAAGAAAGCGAGAGGGAAGTGTGTGTGGAAGAAAGGTCAAACGAGGGAATACAAATCTATTCCTAAAAGAATTCTTCAATTCGTTGAATCATCCTTTGGCCTTGAGGGCTCTTTGGTCTTATCTGTCATCCAATCCTGTATGCTGTATGGATGTCGCCTCATTCTTCACTCACAGCACAGGCCCTTTCATGTCTGATTCTTTTGATAGTGATTAGGGGGGAACTGTCTCCAACGATGCATCCCACACAAATTAAGCTAATGCGATGGCCACCAGCTACAGCTGCTCCTGCACTCAAAAATCTGCACTTGTGCCCGTGTCAGATTTCCAGATGGAGAGACAGAACGAGGCCTAGGAGAAATGAGGCGAAGCCGAAATCCAGCAATCATAGTGAGCGGCGGAGAGCCCATGCCAAGGCTCGGGCTCACTCTAGGGCTGAGACTGGGGCTTCTAATATGTCTGTGCTGTCGGGACTGGATAGGATGGGGGGTCTGGCCAGAGCCAGAACTAGAGCCAGGCCTGGCTGCTAACGCGTCGTTCATTTCGTGCTGTTTGGTTCTTGTCGTTGTCGTTGTCGTTTGTGCCTTCATTTTGACACGATAACGCGCACGGTTGCCCCTGCCACTGCCCCTGCCACTGCCCCTGCCACTGCCCCTGCCACAGCCCCCATTACTGCCACAGTCCTTTGCCACCATTGCCTCACGGCTGGCCGAAAACTGGGCCCCAACCATCTTTGCCAATGCGCTGGCGCTCGACATCTCATAAAGTACATGACAGGACATTAGAAAACACAAGAGCACCAACGACGCGACGCTGACGCCGACGCCGACTCCAACGCCTCCACATGTGCAAGGGGGTGGAGGGGAGGCGTAAGAGTGGAGCAGGAAGGCGTGTCCCATGCAAATTTTGCAGTGTCGCCGCCACGAGCACCACCACCATCGTCATCATCATCTGCATTGGGCAACAGCGAGGAGCGTTTGTCGTAAACATGAAATGGGTTTATATCGTTGCTAAAATTATTTGACATTTCTTGGACTTTGTGCATTTTTACGAGCACCAGTTGACATTGTTGACTTGGGGCAGCCAGCCCCCAGCCCCCAGCTCCCATCCGCAGCCGCTTCTCAGGCCATCAGTCTAGATGTTGGCCTCGTGTTTCGTGAAGGAACAGAAGTCGTCATCCAGATGTGTGATACCCTCTATTAAAGGGGTACCAAATGGAGTTGCCTTTTGGTGACTCAACAGGATTTGCCGAGGTCTTTGATGCTATACAAATTCGCAAGGATCCTCCTAAAATCTTTTTTAAAAATTCAAAAACCGCGATTTGGTGGCTTTCATAATTTTCAGTCGGCATCTGCAGCGCGTACATCCACAAAAATTTATGAATTGATAAAAGAATTGTGTGACCTTTCACAGGATTTTTGATTCGTGTCCATAGAATGGATATAACTGAAGATACAGCAACCCATTCGAGTAAATGTCGACAGCATTTGTTTTTTTGAAAAAATAATTTTAAAAGAGTTCTCTATGGACTCCTCCAGGAGAAGTGGAGTAGAAGATACTCCAATAATGTTGTTTAAAAGATCACTCCTTTCTAGGGATTCTAAGCATCTATCTTCTATCTATCGAAATTTCATGGCGTCTTCAAAGAGTATCAAAAGATTCGCACTGGCCTGCTCAGCTGCTTTGGCTCTCGGTTGTTTGTTCATTTGACTTATTGTTGGATGCTTGGCGTTTGCTGCGACAGGGATTTGGACATGGGGCATAGACTATGGAGCATGGAGCACAGAGCAGAGCCTGAGCTCGTGGGCGTGACATTCTCCGGCTGCTCGAGCAGCCCTGGCCCTGGCAGACGTTGACAAGAAAACGCCATTTTCTGATTGAATGTCACACAAAAGGCAGTACAGAAACGGCAACAGCAACACACTGCTGGCTAGGCGGCGGGGGAGTCCGAGACTGGGCAGTGTCGTCGTCTTTCCGGAGGGGGGGTTGGCGGCGGTACCCGGGAGAACTTTTCCCTGGCATTTGGCTTATCAACATGCACACGAAAATGGCCAAAAGGGCAGGCCAAGGCAGCCAATCGCAGGGCGCAGCAGCTGCATCAGGGCCCAAGCACCGAAACGCCAACGCCGCCGACAATGTTGAGGATGAGGATGATGTCGGAGAATGAGGGTGACGGCGTCGTCGTCGTTGTAGCCAACAGCAACAACGAAACAACAACAACAACAGCAACAGCGACGACGCCACTTTGGACATGCGCGCGCGCCCAATCTTGCATGCAAATGCGAGGTGCCCCCATCTCATGGCTGCCTCGTCTCCCCTGCCTCCCCTGCGGCGGCGGCGGCGGCGGCGGCGGCAGAGTGGGGAGGTGGCGCAGAATGTTTGCGTGGCACGCAACATGCAAACATTTTTGAGTTAAGTTTGGCTCCTTCTCCTGTTCCTCCAGGGCCTACGGCCTGCTCTGCTCTGGTCTGCTCTGTTCGGGTCTGGTTTGGGGTCTGGTCTGGTCTGGGGTCCGCATCGGAATGGGGACGCTCCTAAGTGCAGCATACTACGCACTTTTGACTCTTGATAGTGTTAAATGCCACACACACTGCCACAGCAACAACAACGGCAACAACAACAACAACAACAGCAATAATGCAGCGCATGTCAAGCGGCAATGCCAAAACAAGGGAAATTTCTTTTTAGGCACGTCGCGTCGCGTCGCTGGAGCTGCGACTGGAACCATCGTGCCCCAAGGAGGGGGCACGATATGAGTGCAGAGTTATTACTGGGAGAGTGTGTGTGTGTGGGTGGGTGGCAGGGAAGTGCATGTCTCGCTGGTGGATGGATGGTGGCGCCTGGCTGTGGGCGGGGGACCAGGCAAAAGGCAGGGAAATAGTCCAAGATCTGAACAGAAGGAATGACCAAATGGATGCCTCTTCCAGTAGGGACAGATTGATACCCTTCTTTGCCTTTATTCCCAATTAGAGGCTAACAAAGAGCCGCCTTTTACGCCCTTTAATTTGTCATTTTGCTGTCGCTTGGCTGCCTTCAAATTGGGGGCAAGGCGGAGCTTCATTTGCGAACAGAACGGAACACAAAGAATTAATAATTTAACAAATGTCGCATGTTGCACAAAATAATTGACAAATTTTCATATTTAATTGAAGAGCGGAGCGCAGCTGTGGCCGTGCCGTTGCCGCTGCCGCTGCCATTTTGTCTGTCACCAGGGGCCTGGCCTGCCAGGACTGAAATTCATAAACAATGATATGTCAATGTGTGTGTGTGCCCCACATGCCCCACATGCAACTCATATATTCACGCACACAGCTGTATGTGAAATGACAGACAGACAAAGAGAAGGAGCAGCAGCAGCAGCAGCATCGGGGGGAGAGGGAGGAGGAGGAGCCACAGCAGCAGCAGCATCAAGGAGGAGGATGGACACCACTGGACACCGCACTGCACCGCAGTGGGAAGCGCTTTTTGTGGATAAAAATTGCGAAATTAAGCAGAAAAAAATGTTAAAATGCTGACGTCTGATTTGTGCCCCAGCAACAGTCCGCAAGAGCGCAAGAGCGCAAGAGCAGGGGCGCGGAAACCGAATCCGTATCCGAATCAGAGAGAAATGCAACATTATTATGCATTATTATTATTTGGCATGCCCCGATAATGCAGCTGCAAATGAAATGCACACACACACACACACACAGAGGAGAGAGAGGAGAGGCATTGCATATAAATAAAAATTGAAAAATTATGTACATTATATTAAAAAGCCAAATAAACGACAAGCGGAAGCGCAGCCATTTAAGTGGAAGTTAACATCCGTCCGACAATGCCAGCGAATGGCAAACATGCAGCCCAGCCCGTCCACCCCCCCTGCTCCACCACAACACCCACCCATATTGCCACAGCCACGTTGCGGCTCATCCTTTGTTTAAAATAAAATAAAATTGCATATTATTTGCGTATCGGACATTTCAGTTGTCATTTCATTGTCGTGTTTGTTGCTGTTAATGCAAAAATAAAAGGCCACCACCACCGCCACCACCGCCACCACCACCGCATTCGTGCCACATTCCACCACTGTGCTGGATCGTTGTCCTGTGTCAATTTCATGCCACATTGCCGCCTGTGCCCCTAATGCGACCAGCCAGATAATGCCAGCCATCGAACGAGCCTCCTCGTCGGACAACTAACATTTTAATAGTGCTCATGATTTCCGAAAATTGAAAATAAATTAGTTGTATATCATTTCTGGTCAGTACTGAATCTTTTCCACCCCCCAGCCCCCACTCCCTGCTCTCCCCTCTGATTGTTTGCATAATTAAACTTTGGCGTATATCCTGTCCCTAAATTGACATTTCGAGAACTCCAAAACGAGAACCAGAACCAGAACGAGTGCAAATCTGATGAGGTCACAGGAAAAATACTCTTTCTTTTGGGAAGTACACAAATATCTGAATATCTCTTAAAATGTACCTGCTAATGGAAGGTCAGTTCACTTAACGAATGTCACACTCCAACGATATCTTTTTATAGATGCATGGCTACCCCTGCCTGCAAAGGACAAAGGACAAGGCCTAGCTGGACGGCCCCACACATGTGGCCGAACAGTAAGCGGGCTTGTCGGCTGCCTAATTAGCAGCGAATATTTAAATAATTTCCAATCCAATAAGCAGACATTTTTAACTTGAGCTGTCAGTTAGCGTTAAAACGCCATTTTGTTTGCCTGCCACTCCAGTTGCCCCTGCTGCTGCTCATTCCGACTCTCGTTCTTTCATCACGGCCAGATAAATGCCGAGAAGTGCTAAATTATTGCCAATTCAGTTTTTAATTTGTGCAGTTCGTTGGAATTTTCCCAAAAATAAATGCAAAAGTCACAGAGTGTGCCCCGTGCCCCCGAATTTAATTGACTGTTGCAGCAGATCCCTCTCCCGTCTCGCTGGGCTCATCAAATTGTCAATTAAGTTTTATTTAATGCCATTTGCCATTTGCCAGCGCCGCTTTTGAGGTTATGTACGGCTGGCGTCCTGGCCGGGCTCCCGAAAGTATGCAACGCTAATTGTAATGCCATTCGCTGGCGGCCATTTTGAAATGTGGCTAAGGCAGAGATGGGCGTCTGTGCTTTGAAAATTGTGTGCAATTTTCGCTAATTAAAAATTAGCCTAGTGGCAGGCAAAGAAATCTGCCATTGCCACTGCCCCTGCCCCCCTGCCCCTGCCCCTGCCACTGCCCCTGCCACTGCCCCTGCCACTGGCTTGGCCACCTGGCCAAGTGAGATGCCGCCTGCAAAGATCCTGAACTTATGCTCAATTTTAATTAAACTTGGAACTGGCTAATTAGAAATTGTGTGTAGGCCAAACTTTCGGCTCAACCAGATGCCCAGCCACCACTGTGTAGGCCCCCACTCGAAGCTCGTAGAAGATCCCCGAAAAGCCCAATAAACAAATTCCCTGACATGTTTAACACTTTCCGCTAGGAAAGCCTTTCCAGCCAGGATACACAAAAATTAAGGGCCATCTCTGGTCTTTGTCTGGGAAGGAGGTGGGGAAGGAGTGCCTGTGGCTGTGGCTGTGGTGGTGGTGGTGCCTGGAGAAAGGGGAGAAAACTTTTGTGTTTAAATTTCATTTCGTTTGGCGATTAGTGTCGCTTCTCGGGGCGGGTTCCATTGTTGGAATTGTTATGCGACCATTAAGACATTTTATAATTCTTTATGGGCTCTCGGGCAAAGTGAAATTTAACTAATGGAAAAACGAAAGGGCTCTCCGCGGGTGGTCCCTTGGCAAGAGGATGCTCGAAATTAGCATTGAGTGAGCCACCTCCAGGACAGCACAGCACAGAACAGGACTTCCCCTCCATTGTCCTGCTTATCGGCAATACATAAAGCGATAATTCGCAGCTTCCTGAGCCGCATATCAATATCTGCAGACCTCCTCGTGCGAGTCCTGTGAAACACATTCACAACTCAATTATCGCACACACTCGCAGACACACACACAGGCAACCCCTTTCTTTCTTTCTTTCTTTCCAACGAGAGAGCCAGGCAGGGGTTGCAGGCGGGTGGCTGCGGGTGAGGTTGATTTACGACACCCAGGCGGCGTCACCTGAGATTAAAAAAGTAAAAAGCTTGTCGAAAGTCGAAAAAAAGGAGCCGGCAAAGAATGAAGGAAGTCGCAATCGAATCCCGTGGCAAAAAGGAAAAGGAATGGGGCGAAACTTGGTGGCAAGAGAAATAAAGGCATTAAAATCACTGACAGCCAAAAGGATTGTGCCGCAATCACACACACACGCACACACAAGTGCCTCCTGCCTCCTGCCTCCTCGGTGCGACCTTTGTTGCTGCCTCGCCGTCAAAAAGGGCAGCATCATTGGCACCATATGTTGCGTAATTTGTGTTATTGCCACACCAAGTCGCATCTGCATATGTGTGTGTGTGTTTTCTTTGTAACCCTTTCAGCCACATCTCTCTCTCTCCTTCTCTCTCTCGTTCGCTCTTGCGGTTGCCCTTTCTGCAATCGATATTTAGTTTTTAATTTTAATTCCAATTTCTGCATAAAATATGGCACTGCACTTCATTTTAATTGAATTCACACACACTCAAACAGACATTCTATATGCGATATGTGCGATATATATTTTTATATCTGTGTTCGCGCATTGTCACGCCCACTCCCCGTTTCGCAGTGTATGTATAAATTACCTCATCGACGATAATTGCAGGCCATCAATCTTGGCCACATCACGCAGGAAAATTGTCAACGCGCGCAAAAAGTCATCAGACATGAGCGCTTTTCCAGCTTAATGGCCAAAGGAGTAGTGTCTGCAGAGGCGGAGGTGTCGAGGAGCCTGTGCCCATATAGGTGGGCTTCATTAGGGCGCCACATACCTGTGCCTCATCGTCGCGCTGTACGTTGGGTGGCAATTGGTGGCACACACTCTCGGGTAATATTGTAATAGAGTGGCATAAAAGGCAGGCAGGCAGGCAGTCACCAGAGCCGTCCTTGACTGCACCACTTGGGGCACTCATACAGCCCCCCCCATTCTCCGCCCCGACTTCATTAGTTGCTGCTGGTTCCACCTCCCTCCCGCTCCGCCAGCAGACTGGGCTGACAGCCGCTATGTCTTGGCCCGCAGCTGTCTTGCACTAGGCAATTACTCTTGGCTTGAAATCTTATCACGCATCCCACTTCTTGAACTCCCACTCCCCCATCGCACTCCCACGCACGCACATCATTAACAAGGCCGCTCAGTTCCATTCGCAGCACAAATTACTCATTAGAAAATGTTGTGTGTGGCAGGAGCGCCGCAGCAGCATCTGGGTGGGTGGGCAAGTCCTCGATGAAGAGTAGGAGGAGGCCACCAGCCACGACGTCTAGCGTCCAACAGTAAATACAGGCGATACAACACCATGCCACCCATGCAGCCATACGGGGGCAAGTTGACGACTGGGGGACTCTGGGACTTTGTCGGCGGCACAGACTGCGCCAAAAGTCAAATTTTGTAGATTGCAATAAATCAAATAGCAATTACACGAAATTAGGCATGTTTTCTCAATTTTGCACACAAACACAAGCACACCGCGTACTCACAGGGGGGGTTGGAGATATGTGGCACAATCCTCAATCCGCAGCCCACATGGAGCATTAATTGCAGCAGCTGGGCATCCCTGGGCTCGGGCTCGGTCTCGGGCTCGGCTCGGCAATTGGTAAAAGGGTTCAAAGCGGCAACTTGAACTTGTCTGGCGGTGTCTGCGGCGGTGGTTGCTGCCTCTCCTCTCCCCTTTCTCCTCTCTGGTCGCTGGTGTGGGCGGCAGCATATGTGGCAGCTTTCTAATTATGTAAACTTCTTCCTGCCACCAATGTTGCTATAGCTATGGCTGCTCTTGTTGTTGTTGGCTAGTTGCAATTTCCCCAGCCGTAGCCGTAGCCGCAGCCGCAGCAGCTGCAACAAGCCAAACGCCGCCGGGGCCCTGACCATGGCCATGACGGGGACGACGACAACGAGGACAACGGCGACGACAGGCAGACAACGTACCCGTACATACGATATAACATGCACCAGAGCCAGAACCAGAGCCAGAGCCAGAGCCAGAACCAATCCTGGACCCTGGAACCTGGAACCTGGACCCAGACCAGATCTGTTTGGAGTGCGTGCTTCAAGCATATTTATCTTATTTCTGCAACGTTTTGGATTTTTATTACAAATCAATTGAAGCATCATTAGCATAATTTATACAAAGCGTTCGCTTAATGAACCTCCGCTGGGGTGCGGTTCGATTCGTTAGAGTTTGAGCCTGGGATCTGGTACAGGCCATTCCAGAGATCTCAGCCAACTCCCAGGCCTAATCACGATCATCAGTCAAATGGTAAATCCGCCGCTCCAAACGGCGCCCTGACACTTTGACTTGTCTTGTCTCGGGCCTGACTTGAACGGGGGGACAGGGACAGGGACAGGGACAGGGCAAGCTCCAGCCCCAAGCCCAAAATAGTCGACTGGGATCGCCTGGGACTGCGCCTGCGCGTATCGCGAACGGCGATCGGTCACGTAGCGGCGTCGGTTGCAGCTCCGTGGCCAAATGTAGCGCCAATTGCTACGCATTTGCGAGCACCAAGGCGCCTATAACAAATGCCAATCGTGTCGTGGACGACGCCAGCGATATTTAATTGTTTCTGCGGCGACAACTTATCGGGGAATTCCGATCGGAATTTTTAATTTTTCTGCAAGGTCTCGGCGTCCTCCTCCTGCTCTGCTCTGATGAGTGTCACTGTTGCAGAATGCACAAAAGGCGGCACTTGCTGGAGTTGCCTCTGCTGCCTCTGTTGCTGCCTCTGTTGCTGCTGCTGCCTCTGATGTTTCTGGTTCTGATGTTGCAGCTTTATGCAAATATGAGAGACGAGACACAAAGAGCGAGGCCAGCAGCAGCAGTATTGGGCAGCAGCATCTGAAAAGTTGGCCAACTGTAATTACCGGCCCCGCCTTCAGCCCCAGCTGACAACTTTTTCACACCTGTTCAAACAAGTTAATTAACAGCTCGCACAACTACTTATTAAAACTGAAAAAAGCACATAAAAGAAAGAAAAGAAAAGGCAGGGAAAAAACTGAAACAACAGACGGGAAGAGCGGGAAGAGCGAGAGCGAATGCTGGCCCCCGAGCCTATGGGAAAGTTTCTAATTAAATGATTGTCATCTCTCTTGTGCGCCACTCGCTGGACAAATGAATGCTGCTGACCACCGACGAGCAGCTGGAGCTGTAGCTGTAGCTGGCACTGAAGCTGGATAGAGGGATAGCCGGAGAGCTGGATAGCTGGATAGCTGGGACACGGACTGGGGCGAGATTGGCGCAAACTTTTGTCATTATGCAGGCCGAATGCGCAAAACAAAGCCAACAAAAAGCACCAACAAAACTGAAATTATTAGCAACGATGGAGGGGCCAGAGACAGAGACAGAGCAAGAGACACTCCTGTGTCCAGTGTCCAGTGTCCAGTCCAGGTTTGCATAATCCCCCCCATTCTCCATTCTCCATTCCCCATCTGTGCTGATGGCAATGAGGTCATCAGCGCCATCATCCCATACATCATCCGCAATGAAGTGATTCCCCCTAGAAAAAAAACACATACTCGTATTAAAAGTTGCCTTACCTGGGGGTTGCGCCACCGATTTGGGTGCCACACAGGCAAAGGCGACAAAAAATTAACGGAGTTTCAGCTTGGCGCTGCCGTGTGTTTGCCATTCAATTAATATAACTAATGGAAAAGCAGCCAACTTTGGAGCTGCATCTCAATTAAGCGAGAAATCTGAAAAGCTAAATCTCGAATCTGCCACGTAATGAAGTTGCTCCGATGGTGGTGCGGCGCGGTGGCACGTCGGTGGGTGCCAGTCGCTGTCGATGTTGCTCTTTAAGGATTGGCAATTTATGACGAGCCAACAAGCAGCGGACACAGAGAAAATGTCAATCTTTTAGATGAAGATTAGCCAGCATCGGCAGTGGAGAGCCTTGACCGCTTGATTGGAGCCGGCTGGCTGCAAATGCTGGCTGGCCAAATGTCAGCAGATTGCCAGAAGCCCAAGCCTTGAACTTCCATAGAATCAGAATCAGAACCAGACCTCCCAATGACCTCTTTCTTTGCTCCTTTGCTCAGTTGTCAGTCCCTCCTTGCTGGTGTCCTGCTCCTGGGCTTATGCAAATGTCCACTTTCTTTTCATTAGACTAAAAGCGGCTCGAGTCCGGGGTGGCCTTCAGAAAATCAATGCATTTCGAATGGACTTGGAGGAGACTTCATTAAGCGCCATCGGAGTGCAGTTTGCGGCACGCAAAAGTGAAACTTTCCAATGTGGCATGGAGTGTGGGTGGTTCGATTTCAATGGTTACGGGGGCAGACATAGACACGAAACAAGAAACAAGAAAAAACAAGCGGCTGCGGCGGCCAGAAAGGCAGAAAGGAAAGCGTACCATCGAAAAAAAGGGTTAAAAAAGCAATAAATAAAACAAGTGGCAGCCACGGCGACAGCAACGATATTTGGAGAGTTAGGAGCGGGCAGTGGGGAAGGGAAGGAGATGGCTGTGACAGGCAAATCGCCAAACGAATACCGTGGGGGATGCTGCCTTCAGCCTGTGGCCCCCCGCCCCCTCGTGATACCTCGTGTATGTGGCATTTTCATTTTGTAAATTTGTTTTGCTTGTTCCGTTTGGCTTCATTTCCGTTTCCTCCCTGTCTCCCTGTCTCTCTCTATCGCTGTCTCTCTCTCAGTAGATTTTAATGCGAAGCCAGAACAAGTTTTTTCGTTTTCCATTTGCCAGAAAGCGAATGTCCACCCATGCCACACCCACTTCCATTCCCACTCCCACTCCCAGTCCCAATCATTCCCTGTCGATAAGAAAGTGCGTGTGAAAAGGGTTCCTTGGCTGCATAAATTTGAATTATAATATTGCAATCCGGCGTACAGTTAACAGGCGGACGAGGCGGACTCCATCGCAGACGAATGGCTATGGACTGGTCAGGGCACGGGCTCTGGCTCTGGCTCTGCCTCTGACTCTGACTTTGGCTGCAATTTGTGTGCGGAATATGTTCCGGCATATATTATGGAGATTTCTTTCTTTCCGGCTGCTGCTGCTGGGGTGCCACTGCCATCCGATCCGATCCGATGACTTCTGCCAATGCATGATATAGTGTGGTGGTGGGGATGGGGGTATCCAAGTGGGGATTTGCCTAAATCAAAAGTGCGTGCTCTTGAATTGATCAAGGTGGATGGACCAGCAGCAGCCAAGTCAGTCAATCCCCCAGTCCTCCCCAGCCACCCAATCTTGGCTCCGACCCTTCGGTGTTGTTGCTGCTTGCCCGGCTGTGGTTCTGGTTTCCGGATTCGGGGACCACGGATTTGTTTGCCAGCTTGTTTGTTTGGCAAGCGCCGTGATTTATGGCTCAAAGTTTTTGGCGTTTGTTGTTGGCTCCGTAGAAGAGCGCGTGCCAAGTCTTGGATTAGGCAATGGCCACAAAGGAACGGGGTGGCAGGGGTGGTGGATCGGGTCACTGCGGTGGAATGGCCATTAGAAGGGATTCATGCGCTGGCTGTGGGACAATCTCTTGGCCCGAAAATCCATGATGCGTGGCCAGCTTAGACGCAGCCCCAGACCAGACCAGACCCCAACGAAAGTGCAGAACATGACACTTGGCGTTTATGTTAATCACCTGCCTGAAAGCCCCCGAGCAGCTGCAGCCACAAGGAGTCGCCACCGCCACTCCTCCACTCCTCCTGCACTGCCGTCTTCTTCGCCTTCGCCTTGTTCTACACCAATGTTGACAATGACAAATACGCACACGAGTCCACGAGATGCAGCCCCAGACGAGCCGAGCCGAGCGGAGCCCCTCCCCGATCCTAATGTATGCGCAACAGTCGGTGGGGCAGGAACATGCAGATGGAGACACATTTGCACTTTTTGGCTAGCAAGGAAAAGTACAGCTAATGAGTCGAATTGAACATCGCTTGAGAACTCATTAAACGCACCCAGCAGCCAGCACCAGCCAGCACCGGGCCAAAGGAATGGCCATCGCCATCGCGGCTATCCGAGTCGGAGGAGATAATGATGAATTTCCATAAGTCGCAGCAACAGAACGCGACTCGCCCATTAATCTTGCCCAGACACGGCATGGCGATGGTGTCTGTGGGGCACCTCTTGGTCCCCCGCTCCCCCCACCGCCTGTTCTTGGGGAGCTGTGGTGCGGTGTGCTGCTGGCCCGCTGTTGTGTTGACATGCGTATGCGTTGTTAATTGCGAAAAAAAAGGATTACCAGCAGACATCCACTCGAATGGGCCGCTGTCGGGGGATTTCATGTCAGCGTTTAGAAAGTTTAATTTCGCCCATAGCTCTTGAGATTAGCATAAGCGATGGGAAAATGCATCGTAGAAAAACCAATAAAAGATCTTTTGCAGATGGACAGACATTTTTCTTCAAGAAAGTCTCAACTTTGGGGAAGAAAATCAAGAAAATCTCACAAATCGAGGCCAATAGCTGATAAACCAATGCGGAAACCAAAACAAATATCGAAAGTTTCCATAAATCTCCATAGAAGATCCAAGGAATCATGGGTATACTGGATAATCCCACAGATGATAGACCTGCACCCTCACATAGGACTATTCGAAATTAGTTTTTCCCTTTAATTGGCTGCAATATGAATGGGATTATTCGCTGTTCCCAGCCACCCACCCCCGTGGCCCGTAAACTGCTCTTGCAACCCACATAATCCGTCTCATATTGGCCACATCGAATGTAATCAAGTTTCGGTAGCTGTAACTCTAGCCAAAATCCATCGATAACACTTCAATGGCTGGCCTCTCCGCCCCCAACGAAACGTTTTAAATTTCCTTCCTTCCGAAAAACCTTTTGGGCCGCAGACAATCCGACAGCCTGACAGCCGGACAGCCGGACAGCCTGACACTCGAGGGCACAATGCACGCCTCTCGATAATTAGTAGACATGCCCATTTAGAGGTTGCCCTTTCGCCAGAGAGAGAGAGAAAGGAAAGAAGGGGAAACGAGGAGGGCAGACCGGAATGCGATGACCATTTCGGTCACGACATAAATCGTCGTGAGTCGGAGCGTCGTTTGCAATTAGCAGCGTTACGTTGTCGAACTCTTAATCAAAAGTATTGGTACCCCGAAAACTCTGGTCCTTTTATGGCACCAACCCACGCACACACACACAGGAGCACACTCACACTCACACACACACACACACACGGGCAGTGAGAACAAAACAACAGCAACAGCAAACATGCGGATGTCCTCTGACACTTCCTGTTTTTCTTATTCACTGATTTTTATTCGCTGTTTGAGGATACGCAAATGACCCATTTGGGGGATGTTATTACAACGGGCCAACCAACCCACACACCGACGACGACGTTGCTCCTTATACCCCCTCCCCCTCTTAGCCGGGGCACCCCCCTGGCTCATACCCTGCTGACTTGGCCCGGCTTTGGGTTTGGCATAACGGCACATGCCAAATGGTCCCATAAAAAGGATAAAGAAATTATTTTCACATTGAATACAGAAAGACAGAGACCGAGAGAGAGAGAGAGAGAGAGAGAGCTGCCATGAGATAAGAAAGGGACAGCGAGAGGCTGTTAGAAGAAGAGAGACAGAGAGAGAGATCTGAACTAAATCCATTGATGTAATTTTTACAGCGTTTTGCGTCTTACTTCTTGAGATTCTGTGGCGCCACTCCACACAACACTTCCTTCGACTCGACTCCTTGGATCCATTCCATCCTCCCCCGAAACGAGCGCGCGGGGAGCTGTTTTGTGTGATGTTATGACAGGGGGGGCTTTGAGATTCTTTAATAGTTTGTTGTTACTGTTATTTCCGTGTGGCATTGTTGCGGTCAGAGGTTGCGCATACGCCACGTGGCAAGGCGTCTCAGGTTCGCTCCTGCTGCTCCTGCTGGAACGAGAACGAGCCAAAGTCAATGCGAAAAATTGCAACGCGTGCCAATAATTAAGTCGTCCGCCTGAGACCCGCTCCCCGCTACACGCTCCACGCTCCCCGCTGCCTGCTACCAGTCTTCTTCTCAGTTTCCGACTCCAGCAGGGCCCTCAGGGCGATCAACAACCCTTTCCTTTTGAGGCACTGCCTTTGTGTGGCAGGGCATCAAATTGCAGGCCCCTTGCTGCAGTTGGTGTTGGTGTTGTTGGTGTCCCTTTTGTTAGACGAGACCGAGAACGACCTCACCAGGTTACTCCTCGCCGAGTGTCCTTCTGGCCATTGTGACGATGCGGCCATTGTTGTGGGTGATGTTGCTGTTGTTTGCGTTAACATTTTTGGTATACGCCCTTTGTTGTTGCCTGCGCTTTTGTCTGGAAATTCTAAAAATTAAATGCACAAAAGGCGGATTTTATTTCATCAACAAAACGGGAAACAGCAGCTTCTGTTCTGTTGTTTGTTAAAGCATCGCCCACGCAACAGCCACATCCCCAGCAGCGGCAGAAGGAGACATTTTTTTATGCTCTATCCACAGTTCCCTGTGCCCTCCTTCCTCCTGGCTTCCTACTAGTCTTCCTGCCATCCTCCACAGAGCCAGAGCCAGAGCCAGATCCCGAGCCAGAGCCAGGCACAACAACAGTTCTAGAAACAGACGTTCCACTCAACGCAGCTGAGCTCTCCTGGTGCACTCCATGCCATACCATCCCATGCCATCCTTTACCATCCCATACCATTTCCCTTTCCGAGTTCGAGCGGACCTGGACACAAAGGTAGGGCACACAGAACGCCGTAAACTGAAAACTGCAAAACTGAAAACTGAAAACTGCTGCGCTTTGCATTGTTTTCATTTCGGAGTCCAGTTTCGAGGGGATTTTCCAGTAGGTTTATTTATTTTTTCCTCCTCTTCCTTTTCCATTTCCATTTTGCTGTTCCCGAGTGCAATCTCCTTTGAAAGGCAAGGGTCCTGCAGGAATGACAGGCGGGGGAATTTGAATTTGTTCTGAAAACATACGCTAAACGTGGGGGGCCCGGTGCCATGTGATAAATCGTTGCTTATGCAATCGAGTGTTGGCATATTTGCTCTCATGTGGCATGCTACATGGTCAAAGCATTCCAGATCTGGATTGCACCTGGTACAATCGCTTTCTTGGGGGTCAATTCCTCTTAGTAGTCCAGCCATATCCCTATATCCCTCCCTCTCTTCAGGGGGTCAGTCGTAACTGTTTCGGTTCCCATCTGAAAGTTTCTGCTGCCGGGAGCACTTAAGTAATTGTAACTACTTGGCCTGACTGATATTGCCTATTTCACAAATTATTATGAGGCCCATTTGGAGGCACATTCCCCCTGCCAGTCGCCGCAGCCCACGCTCCTCGCGGCAGTCCCCGGAGCTCTTGTGTTACGCCTGTTGTTTAACGGCTTGATGCCAAAAAACGACGCCAACGATGGCTCTGGCGATGGCGATGGCTCTGGGATGGCTCTGGGATGGCTATGAGCCTCATCGCATTCAATTATTTGGGCATTGTGTTCTCCTTGTGCCATCTCTCCGTCTTCCCCTCGCCCTATCTATCTGTCTGTCTGGCTGTCTGTCTGTTTCTCTGTCTGCCTTTCAGTCCAACTGTTACCCGGGAAAAAAGCAAACGTTGCCCGCAGCCTGATAGTGGGTGGCAAGTGGCACGGAGGTTGGAGTGAAGGTTGAATTGGTGTCGGAACTGTTTCGGTGCGTACGCCCGGAGTTTAATCTTATCGCCGTGCTAAGATCGCCTCGTCGTACACATTCGGGGGTCCAGAACTACTTCATTTGACTCCAGCTTCCTGTGCCCCAGTGCTCCCCCTCCGCTCTGGCGATTGCGGGAGCGTATTGCATAATTTCACAATTTTCCATTTGATGCTCGTTTTGTGCCCTGCCGCCATCGCCACCGCCACCGCCGTCGAGATGTTTGTCTAATCAACTGTCATTTGTTTGACGTTTCCCTCAGGGAAGACACCAACGACAACTCTGGATGGCACTGGGACCGGGACAGGGACTGGGAATGAGGCTGGTTTGAGCCGCTTAGGTGGTGGTGGGGGGAGTACGCACCAGGACGCAATGCACAGCAACGTGAGCATCGTGCCACTCTTGTTGATTGCTGCGGGGTGTGCCTCGTGCTGTGAGGGGTACCCAGAGCCACACTGGCTACAAAAAAGTTAAAAGCCAAATGTGTGGTGCCCGCCCCTCAGGTCTCTCTCGAGTGACAATGATAGCGAAACGTAAACGCAAAGCCAAATGTTGTTTTCAGTGAATTTGATGACTTTTATGTGCGCTCCGACAAGAGATCAGGCGTTTAAGATGGCCATGGTGGCCCATTGTCATCCAGAGATTGTTGGTTTTACGGTTTTACGGTTACTGTTGCTTGTCGGCGGCTTAGATGCTTGTACGCTTTGTTTGCCGGCCACGGCAATTGGCCCAAGGCGCTTCAAATGGTTTCTAATTAGCCAAAACATAGACAAAGGCTCACCTGGGAGTGGAATTCGCTGACCCGGGCTAATCGATTATGGGCTTCTCAATCCTTCCTGCTCAATCGATATGGGTTTATCTTTTTCTGTTTCTATTTCTATTTCTATTTCGACTTTGGGCTGTAGATCACATTTACATGACGCACATTTGTCGCGGTTTGTCTCATTAGCCGAACGTGATGAGATTTGCGCTTGGCCCTCGAATTGTGCCACATAAATTCCAATTATGTCAAATGTAATATTTTAATAAACACTTTCGCAAAGGCCGCCGTCGAGCGAAGAGGAGGAAAGTGGTAGAGAGAGCAATAAATCTTGCGGCTCTTGGCCGTGTCAGAACGGGCAAGCGGGGCAATTAATTAACGCCTCATTAAAACCCGAACCCGAAACCGACTCCGGACCCGTACACGTACACGTACACGTAGCGGGCCACACTCTCAACGAAAAAAAAAAACAAACCGAACTTTTCTCAACGAATGTGGGAAAATGCCAGGCAGGCCAGGGCCATGGCCATGAGCTTTGTTTGGCCAGGTAATGGACCAGGAGAGATCACTCCAGGTACAGCTCCCGGTCCAGCCTTGCTCCAGCTCCTGCCTCAGCCCTTTTCGGCCACATAACGGCGCAACTTATCGATGGCTCAATCGCTGACTGGCTGGCTGACTGGCTCACATAATGGCTTGATAAAGAGTTGCCAGACAAGCCACCCGGAGGAAGGAGGTGGGTGGTGGCAGGGCGTCCAACTCCCAGTTGTAACATTGAAAATCAGCTCAAATTGCCATTAAGATTTCTGGCTTAGCATAGGTAGATAGGCAGGTCTCTGGATGGAAGGATTGCATCGCTTTTGTACCAAAATGAAGTTGCTTTGCCGGCCAGGATTGGTGCGGTGGCTGTTCAAAGGGTTGCTGCCCCCTCCATCCTGCATTCCCTGGGGCGACATTTTGCGTTTTGGTTTATGCGTCAGATGGGCCACAGCAAACGAAGCCTTTGGCCGTCATTGTCTTGACTTGGTATCGCCATTTTCCGCCTTTTTCCGCTCCTTTGGCTGCGAGAGGGTTTTCTTTTTCTTACCCTTTATTTCATGCGATTTTTATATATAAAAAATTGCATTTTTAATTATCAGCTACGCGCCCGCAGGTTAGAAAACTAATTCCACAGCAACCCCCAAGATGCTGGGGACGACGAGGCTGTCTTTCGGTTTGAATTACGAGTATGCGGCAGACAGGATACCACAGGGGTGTGGGAGGGAAGGGAAGGGAGGGGGGAGGAAGGAAAGGTCTGTGCTCGGTTTTGGGGATCCTTTAATGGCGGAGGACTGTCTGTCCGTCCTACCTGACGGCATTGATTTGCCTTGTAGAACATCGGCAATTATTGAACTTTCAACGGGAAAATTTGCATAGAAAGGTGCTCTAATTGAATCCACCCCATCCAGGGATACCCGAAGGGAAATGCTGGAAAATTAAAAAAAGAAACGAGGGAAATAGAAAAGCTGCTTCCCCGCACCCACTCTGCCACTTCCTCCTGCTCTCCTGCTCTTCGCCAGGGGTCCGGGTCTGGGACTGGGCCTGGGACTGGCTCTGGGTCTGGGGCATACTCCGTAATAAGAAATTCAAATAAACCGCGCGCTGTCATCTTAAGCTTTGCCACGCCCTCTACCAACGCACGCCCCAAAGTGGCACAGCCGCCTCTCCACCCCCGCCCGGATTGTGGGTTTGGCTAAACTCAAGCTTAGCTGCTTTGGCAGTGCCAGGACGGCACTACAGCCCGCATTGGTCCCGGTCCTTCTGCTCTTGCCGTTCTCCAGCCACTCTCGTCCTGGCCCCTCGACGTGGCCTGCGCTCAGCGTCCTTGCGTACTTTCCAGTCGACAGGATTTCTCAAAGATAAGGGAATTGCTCTGTCAAGTAAAGTGATATATGGTCCGAAAGGACTTCAATTTATACAATTTCTCTTATTTTTTCGCTACTTTTTGCGTTTGCTTTTTTCACCATCACCATCTCCTTCTGCGTTCCCCCCCCTCTCCCCGCCCGTTTGCCTTTTCCCCCAACCTTCTGTTTGTTGGTTGGTGTTGATATTGGGTTCAGCTCCGAGAATGGAATCCGTTCCATTGGATGCTGGGATGCTGGGATGCTGGAGTCCTTCCTTGGGGTTCAGGATCTGGGATCTGGTGGCTGGGGTCTCGGCTCTCGGGTCTGGGGTCTGCTGCGTGCTCGACAAAAATGCGAATTTGCGAGTTTAGTTTATTTTTCTGCTTTTAGACAATTTTCATTTATTTGTTGTTGCTTTCGGGGTTCGGGGTTCCGGGGTCGGGGTTCTGGGGCTGGAGAAAAGGCAATACGTAAAATGGGAAAATAGGAATTCATGACCTTCGGTGTGTGCTATAATTTAATACACTACATCCAGCCAAAGGATATGCCAGCCTGGTCGCAAGGAGTCATGCAAGAGCTTGATCCTGTAGATTAACCGAGTGGCAAGTGGAAACAGAATGATTTAGAGCAGGGGAAAAGTCATTAGGTAGAAAGAACAGAAAGAGTTACTGAACAGAAGAGCCTGTACTCGTAATTGCTGTACAGAATATACACACACTCGAAGATACATATACTATATGTAGATGAATGTTTGTTTAATTTTATCCAGGCTATCTTCTGTTATTGTTCAAATTTGTATTCTTTGTTGAACTGTGGTTCGAAACTGAGCAGCCTCCTCGGACTCTCATCCCCTACAGGGCCGCGCTAAGTGCTTAAGCACCTCCAAGTTTCCTAATGGATATTTACAAAAAATCCACAAGGCAGTTAAGAGGAAGGAAACATTTTAAATGACAAACAAATAAGGCCAACATCTGCTTAAGCCTGAGCTGCACTGAGAAAAAGCGTTCCAGATTTAAGGAATCATTTATCCCAGAATTAATAACCATCCTCCAAAGCGCCTTTCAACTCACTTTAGGTGGATTTATAACCTATTTACAGATCGAACGATTCCGATTCCACAGGAAGAGCGAAAAATTCGATCATCAGAAATTATAATCTCTACTTTTTAAAGACAATTTTCTAGACGATTTCCTACTAGAATTTTATGAAATTTTTAAGATATAATAGAAGCCCGTTTGGATTAAACGATTTGGGATGGTTTGAGCACTTCTTTATTTGTAATTACTATTCCGCTCGTTTATTCTTTACTCATCGCCAATTCTACAAAAAGTGACAAGTGTCTTCTCCTTCTCCGTCTTCTTCCTTATCGATAGTTCTTTATTCGAAATCAGCTCTAGGTATCTCACAAGGACAACATCGATATTGCACGCTACACACTATTTGAATATTATATCTCTATTTTCGGTGCCCCGAAAATAGCTAACAAAAATCCCCGATCTCGTATTGGCAGATCACCGATTAAAGGTGAGCGAGATAGCTGATACAGTAGGCATCTCAAAAGACCGCATGGGTCATATCCTGCATGAAATTTGGGGCATGAGAGCATCAGAGGAGTGTTTGACGCAATCCGAAGGAGTTTCTGCGTCGTTTCGTGACCGTCGACGAAACAAGGATTCACTGGTACACACCAGAGACCAAGAAACAGTCGAAACAGTGGACTCTACCCGGCGAACGTGCTCCGAAGAAGACGAAGACTGTCTTATCGGCCGGAAAGGTGACGGCCACCGTTTTCTGGGATTCACAAGGTGTGATCTACATCGACTACCTGTAGAAGGGCAAAACAATAACAGGGCTCTACTACTACTACTCGTAGTAAAAAGTTGTGGGTCGTCATATCGGCGCTAGCGAGTGATGCGAGTGAGCGTCCTGGCTGGAAGAAAGGGCAAATCGAGTGGGCAGGGAGCTGGACCCCTAGTATATTTATATATATCTGCACTGAAAATTAGTTGAAACATTTTAGAAGGTGGGGTCTTATTTAGGAGTAGAAATCACCAATCCATTCGACTGGATTTCACAGATTTCATTAGAGATTTTGACTCAGAAATTGGTTTGAAGTCTGATTTTCGCTCAGTGCAGCGGCTCAACTCAATAGAAAGAAAAGAGATTGCCAAACCAAACAGAACAGAAATATGTATTTTAATTTTAATAAATAAGCAAAATGGCGACTCGCAGATTTATGCGCCTGAGCCCCAGCCCCAGCCCCAGCCCCCAGTCCCAGTCGCCGATGCCGCCAGTAAATGGAGTAGACGACAATAACGACAATATCCAAGAAGGATGGGTGCTGGTATATGGGCATGGGATATGGAACCAATTTACGAAACGAAGGACACAAAAAAACAACAAGAAAAAGTCGCGACTCTGCTGGAAGATGAACTTCAAATCTAGCCCAAAAATGAAAATGAATAACTTGAATGGTGAATGGCATCTCTGGACTCTGCCCTGAACTGGTTTGAACTGCTGCGGTTTGGTCGGGCTTGGTCTGGGTCCTGGGTCCTGCGTCCTGCGACTGATGCTGATGCCGAGTCTCTCCTAGAGCAGTAGCAGTCGAAAGGAGCTGTCAGCGGCAGGCCGGCGAGATGTGCGTCTGCAATTGACGGACGCATTGTGCGGCGGCTGTTTTAGGACTGAGCCAACAAAGGAGCTTACACTCGCGCAACAGGGGCCGCACCGCCTGCCCTCCCTCCCCACCCCACTGCCCCGTAAGGTGGTGGTGGCACGACAAGGGGGTGGCTTCTGCAAAAATTTCGGCCTTCGATTGCTTTAAAAGCAAAAATAAAGCAGTCACCCATAAGGACATACACCCACCCATCCACCCACACATACTTATGTGTATATATATATATAGAATATATATATTCTGCGCAGGACATTGTCGATGGCACAGACAACGAATTTGCGTTAAATTATAATTAGAATTTCTTTTTTATAGGCAATCATCTCTCCCGCTCGTGTGGGTGTTGTCTGCCCCCGTTGGTTGTTGTTGTTGCTGCTATTGTTGTTGTTGTTGTGTTGTTGTAATGTGTCCTTGGGGCGTCGTTTAATTGCTTTTACCAATTTGATTTTCAAGTGCCATTAAGCCAGGCACGCCCCACATGCCACAGTAGCAGCACCCCCCATCCCCATCCCCCTACCCATCGCCCGCCCGCATGTGGTAGGAAAAGCGAAAAGCGAAAGCGAACCCGTAGCCGAAGCCGAAGAGCCCTGCCCTGGAAAATGGAGGGAAGTGAAAGTAAGGCGCGTGCTTCAATTAATTGGAAAATGAATGAAGCCTTTGTCTATTTTCGGGGCAGCTCGAACTCCGCTCAATGGAAATGGGGATACTCCGTGCCACTAGTGACTGTTGCAGCGGCAGTGGCAGTGGCAGTTGCATCTCCGAGCGGAAAATTCCTCGAGCCGCCATAATTAATTGCGTGTGTTCGGGGCGCTGGGCGGGAAAAATTATTAATTGCCACAACTGGCAACTGTCGCCATGTTTGTTGCTGTTGCAAGCAGCAAGCAACCTGACGCTGTCGTCGCGTTGTATTTTCAACAGAATTCTGACAGAAGTCTGTGCCTCGTTTACCCAGTCCCCGATGCCCAATCCGAATCCCAATCCCAATCCCAGTCCCCAAACCATTGCCATTCCCATGCCCATTGCCATGTCATAAGTCGTATGCAACACAGCGGCTAATTGTTAGCAGCTTCCTTTGGTCACACATGCCCCATGCCCCTCCGCCTGCCTGCCTGTTGGCTTATTAATAGAAAATTAAAGCAATTATCAGCGCGAGTACAACAAAAAGCAGAGGAAAGGAAAGGAAAGCAGAAAATATGGCAAAGAGATCGACTGGCTCTGCCGTGCATGAGTAATTCAGAGCCACATGGGTATATGCGAATGACAAAAACACACAGGCACACATGCCGCAGCAGCAACAACAGCAGCAACAGTGGCAATGGCAACAGCAGCAGCCTGGGGCAGGCAGGCAGGCAGGCAGGGAAGACTTCTGTGCCGCTTCGTTGCATTCCGCATGAAATTAATTACTTTTGGCACTTTTCATTGAGCAAACACATTCTCTTTTTGCTGCTCCTTCGACTGCGGCTCGGGCTGCTGCTGCTGTTGTTTCATTCAGGGCCCCAAAATGAAAAATTGTTGTAAAAATTAATTACGCGCCAAACGCAGCCACAGCCACAGCCTCAGAGGCAGAAACAGCAACAGCAACAGAAACAAGAACAACTGCAATCGGAAGATATCCCTAGAAGGAAACCAGCAAAACAAATCATCATTGGCTCGCTTCAAACACTCGCCAGCGAACAAGCCACTCAGGCATTCATTCATTCTTTCGTTTGTCCATCCATCCATCCATCGATGGCACATCCGTCCAGCACCAGCACCAGCTCCGTCTCCAGCTTCAGCTCCAGCCAGCTGTCGAATGGCCATCTCTGGCCATTCCATCTATCCATCTCAACGCTCTGGTCGGCACTTTCAATGCAACCTCGAGCGCAGGCTAATTAAAGTGGTGTCCACCCACCGAATGGCGAGGCCATTCCAGCGTCCAACACCACCACGGCCGAAGCCCAACAACTTGGTCAAGAGTCCAACGGACCAACGGACCAACTGTCCATCTGTCTGTCAGCGCCCTGACACTGTCCCTGTATCTGTCTCTGTCTCTGTCTCTGGCCCTAGCCTTGGCAATGGCACTGCTCTGATGCTCAGATGCTCAGATGCTCTGACGGAGCGGCACTTTTGTTGCAACTTTCGTTGCGACTGCTTTCAATTTGCGATTTTTATGCGATTTTTGTTACTCTTCGGACATAACATTTCCAATAGGTTGCCCTGGCCGACTGCCTGGCTGCGCTACAAAAAGCTGCGGCATAAGAGCATCAAATGAAAGCCAGAATCATATCGTTACCTTTGGAAATATATTCTCTAATCATTCGAATTGAATCCCATCTGCTTTAGAAACATTTCTTGGAGGAACAAATGTTATTCTTGGATATATTTTGATAGAATACCTATACCATTTATTGAGTCCTTTCAGTAAATTCTTCTCTATATCTGAAATGATCAATTTCCGAAGCAGTAGCGCACTCGCAGTGCCTCGCTGGCCTGATCATCGGGTATCCCCGCTGCACTATCCTTCATATAGCTATCCCATTTTACGACTGAGCGGCTGACGGTTCACATATATTTATTAAGACTTAAGGCCCGCACTTGCAGACTTTCTTCCCCCTCCCCGAACAGGGAGGCCCCTCCCCCTCCCGCAGCGAGAGAGTGCAAAACCCTCGTCATAATTATATTTTTGTTTTATGGCCTGCAAAAGTGACCAGCCCACCAAAAACGTCTTGAGCCCCCTGTGCCGTAAAACAGAAACTGTTGCATAAATGACACCTAGACAGGACGAGATGGAATGGGGCATGGGGCAGGGGCAGGGCCAGGGCAGAGGAGGCTGCTCAGGGGTGCCAGCCAGCAGGAGTTTATTAAAAGCGTTTTCCGTTTTTGCCGACAGTTTGGCGGGGAGAAGTCGTCGGAGGCAGGGTGGCATATTGGGGCTTGGGCTCGGAAATAATTCAAATAAATTGACAGCCGCACATTACGCAATGGCCTCGTTGCAGCAGAATGCAGCAGAAGGAGCAGCCAGAATGCAACGTTGCACTTTCCGAATGACCACAAAAACACGAACCCCAACACCAACAGCAACACCAGCGCCAATGCAACAGCAACAGCAACAACAATGAGAGCAAGAGCTACGTTCACGTAGAATGCAGAGACAAATCTAATTGCCGAATGCAGTCGATGCGAAAGTGCAAAATCATGTCAACAGCAATTTTCCATTGTTAACTGTGTTGGCGACACCGAGAACCATAGAACCAGGGAACCAGAGATAGAGAGAGAGCTGTAGAGACACACAGAGACATGAGAGAATGAGAATGAGAATAGAAGTGAGAGCTGGATGGCATGGCACTTGGGGTTGGGACTGCGGGAGGCTAAGTGCAATGTACGTATACTTGATTATGGTTTTATTATTATCGAGGAGAACGAGAGACGGAGAGACGGAGAGAAGGAGAGCTCCGTCTCCTTCTTGGCCGTTTCTTTGGCTAATTTCGTAGAAAATCCCAGGCACTTAAATTTGAAAACTAAACCCCCAATCCCCAATCCCCCAGGCACTCATCCTTGCCGCTTGCAGGAGCAGCAGAAGCTGAGCACAGATTGCCACGTACAACTTAATGCGGTCTAAGTGCAATAATATTACTTTACTTCATTTATTTTGCGCAAAAATATAACAAAGATGTGACAGCCAGGAAGAAGAAGGAGCAGCAGCAGCAGCAACATCCCATTCCATCCAAGACCACGACAACGAAGACAACGACAACGACGACGATGGTAAGCAAGGAAGCCAGAGCTGATGCTGGAACAGAATCTGGATGCTGGATGCTGGATGCTGGAGCACGCAATAATGATGATGTCATTGTCAATGGTAGCGACAGCAACAACGATGTCACTCCACAGAGAAGCAGCAGCAGCAGCAGCGACGATGCCAGGGCTGAGAAGAGCCCAAGCAGAGCAGCTGTAACTGAATTAAGCATTAAGTGCGGATATATAAACAACCCCACCGAAAAATCTCTCCATGTGTGTCCCGTATCTGTGTGTATCTCTCTGTATCCGTGTGTGTGTGTGTGTGTGTGTGTGTGGGTTGCTGCAAAGTTCGTCTTGAGCAAACGGAAGGAAGCATAAAATAAAATGCAAGCCAGCCACAAAAGCATCATCCTCATCATCCAGTATGTTCTTCAGCTGCAGCAGAATCATCCTCATCCTCAGCCTCATCCACAGCCACTCTGCCTCTGCCTCTGCTTCTGCTCTTGTCCAGACAGCCAAAAATATGCAAAGATTTTAAGAAATTATTATTGTGACTTTTATAATATGGCCCACACAGTACAGAGCACACACAAGCCTTATAGCAGTGGGAAATTTGTTGACATGCGCAGAGTCCCGGCCACAGACATTTGCAATTGTTGTAAAGTGTCTTGTTCTTGTTCTTGTTCTTATTCGACTGCAACATTTTCCATAGTTTTCGATATAAATTCTATTGTATCCTGTAGCTACATCTGCAATACGAAATGCAGATAGATGTAAAACTTTCTTGTGTTGTATTTTTCAATACCTCCGCCTCTGCCGCCACCTCCAGCCTTCTCCTTTTCCCCCCATTCAAATGTACGAGCATTTGCCATTTTTCCCCTTTGGCAGCCAGAACAGACAGTGGGCGTGGCAGAAGCTGGCCTGGCCTGCATTGACAGCATTTATATAAATTCTGTTGAAAGGTTTTTGTGTCAGGGTTTGTATGGCCACATCAAATGCCATGAAACGAAGACGAAAAACAACCATCTTTGATTGCAGTTAAATGCATTATATCTGATTGGTTGCACATAAAAGTTAGTTAGTAGTAGATGGTCCGTCTTAATGACTAATTCAAAAATTAAATTGCTTTTAGTTTTGCGGCATTCGAGTTTATTCGAACTTAAAATAATTAAATTCCCTAAGCAGCTCCTGGCTCCTGGCAGGAAACTGAAAGATGAGTTTAAATTAATAATGGAAAATAATTGAAAATCATTTCTAATGGTTCTGGTTCTGGTTCTTGGTGCTGGTTGCCTCCAGCAAGTAGTGGGCCCGCAGGCCCACTTCAGTCACTCAAACGGAGAAGATCTCTTCAAAATCCGAAGTGCACCATAATCTGATCATTTAATCTGCATTGGAAATCATTAAACGCATTAAAGTCAAGCAGGCAGCAGCGCATCCAAAAGTAACAGACAACCGCAACGACGAGGGCCCGCAGAACGCCGAACGCAGAACGAGGCTGGAGCTGCCACGGAGGCAACCGCCAGAGGCAGCCACAGAAGCAACCACACCACACCACACCACACCACAGTCGCATACTACAGCGTATATGGACTATAATTTATGCCCGCCGATTGTTTCGAGCACATTCGCACACTTCACAATCTGTTCGAGTTACATTTTTATTGACAAATTGCGTTGATTTTTGCGCTCGCTGCGGATGAGGGCTCTGTTTCAGCCTCTCTCTGAATCTGATTCGGTTTCTGTTTCTGTTTGTGGCTCGGGATCTGTGTCTGTGTCTGTCTCTGGCCCAGCATCAGCAGCAGCATCGATGGCACTTCAAACTGCAAACGACCGGAACTAGCAATTGTCAATTTGATGATGCCTCCCGCACGGAGCCGAGCCATCGACAGCTCGACAATCAAGCAAACAAATTCAATTATGTAAATGTAGACATCAGCACAGACACGGAAACAGATACAGATACAGCGACAGTGACAGCACAGCAACACAGCAACAGATACAGATACCGGCAGAGATATGGATACAGATGTGAGATGAGATACAGGGAAATTATGCCAGGCCAGGCCAGGCCAGGCCAGACCAGGCCAGGAATGTGGGACAAGTACGAGTAAGAGCACACGCGACATGCCGCAATGAAAGTGTAAAGCTAATCGAGACAAAAGTCGGCCTCATGACATATTGAAGCTGTCCGACGTCTGCCCACGCGGCCGCAGACGACACTGGACACTGGACACTGGACAGGGGACAGCAGCATCCAGCGGGCAATGTCCAGTGCACTAAATATTTCATTGAATCAATTGTCAAAACAAAGTTTGGGATTGTCGCCACATCGCATCGGTCCGCGTGGAGAGCGAGCCACAGCCGACTGTGGCACCGCGTCCGTCCATGGTGTTACTTTCAATTGAGCTTAATTAAATTTGTAAGTGAATCTAGTGCGGGCACATCCCTTTCCCTGTACCCATGCCCAGATACCGAACCATTCGCCAGATGCATTTCAAGAGAACATCGCGGGCTGCCTTGCCTTGCCATTGTCTGGGGCGACAATTTACATAATTTAAGTCATTTAAATTATCCGAAAACATTTCAATTCAGGCTCTCTCTCTCCACACCCACATCGCACATCCACACCCACACCCACATTGCATCTCGTCCAGCCGCGGCCTTTGTCTGCCGCCTGACGCGGGCATTGTCGTCATCGTCTGAATGATTTTGCGATTATGCAAAGTGCATTAATGAGCCTCGGACTCGGACTCGCACTCGATCTCCTAGCCCCGGGCCATTGTAGAAACGGATGAATGAATGGAGTCGCAGCCTACAGAGTGAGTGAATGAGTGAGTGGATGAATGGATAGATTGTCGAAACACGCAGCTCGAATGAATGGCTGCATATCACATTACAAGCCAAAGACAATGGCTAATGCTGCTAAATAGATTTGGCTCGAAGCAGGAGAACTATACCCCAATGAATGCCAAAATTAGCTAGGGAACAAAAGAAATCCATATCCATTGTAGGCTATCCATTTGGAGACTTAAAGCTGGAAGGAATCCCCAAGAACAGAAATAGATTCTGGCTAACTTTGGGGGAAGACCTTTGACCCTTTAAGCAGTATTTCCCAACCAACCCCAACACCAAGCCATTCCCATTTCGCTGCGCATCGAAGCCAAGGAGCACTCTCCCCTTTTGGCAGATATTGCTCATAATATGCTCGCACCTGCTTTGATCTGGCCGAGCATTTAACCCAATGCCTGGCTGATCCCACTTAAGACCCTGGCTGAACCCGCTGAACCCCTCGGAGTATCCCAGGATACCCCTGGATACCCGGGACCGAGTCACACTTGCCTAGACGATGATGTTCGGCCCTGATGATGATGCCATAAAGGAGATAAACCCGTCGCATAAAATGGTGTCACATATGCGCAACATTAATCTGTTTTGAAATTATAAAAGTGGAGAGTGCGCAACAAAGTCGGGCAAAAAAATTCGAAATTAAAATAGCAACCACCACGAAAGGGCACAGCAGAGCATGGCACCAGGGGATGAGCACGAGGATGTGGCAGGGGCAGGGGGACAGGGGGCAGGAGGCACAGGGCACAAGGCAGGAGGCAACAGTGACGGCTGCGGCTTTTGTAAGCGCAGTTTACAATGTTTTCTCTCTCACTCTCAAATCATATTCATATGCAAAGCGAGAGGCAGCACAATGGCAAAAGTAATGATGCCAACACCAACCGTGACATTATATGGCAGGAACAACAGGGAACAACAGGGAACAACAGGGAATAGGGTACAGGGTACAGGGCACAGGGTACACGGCACAGGAGGCAACAATAACGAGGGAATTACGAGCATCAAAATGCGCAATGAAAATAAATTAAAGTTTTAAAAACAACAGCCAGAGAGGCCAAGTGCGGCACGGGATCGGGTGGATGCCCGGATGCCCATGTCCTCTCCAATTGTGCAGACAATTTAAGGAACTTTGTGTAGGTGGACACACGAAATGGGAAAAAATTACAAAAGTTTTTCTGTTTTTGGGGGAAATAAGAAATTTGCATAAATTGACAGCAGAAATTTTTATATGCCACCACATAATGACCACTCGGAGCAGCTGTAAACAGCTCGTAAAAGTAATTACAGTTGCCGACAGACAAAATGGGCAAATGCGGAGGGATGCGGAATGGAAAGGGAAAGGGACTGCCCCCAGGGCGGGGGTGTCGCAAACGAGCGGGTGTCCATGGGTGTTTGCTCCGACTGGCCACTAATTATAGGCAACTTAAACGCAACTAATTTTCACACTTGGAAAATGATTAAAACTCCATTTGTCCGTGTGTGCGTGTGCGTGTGTGTCTGTGGCTGTCTCTATGAGGAGCAACAGCGTGAGATCCAGCGGGAGAACGAGCCACCAGCTTGGCCGACACCTTGGCTAATTAATATTAATTGAATTTCTTGGTCAAGCATGCGTCTCGTCCGTTCGGGCCAGGCCGAGTGCGTGGAAATCTACGCAGCTGCTGCTGGGTGCCACTCGATTGGCAAAACCCCCATAGAGGCGAAGTGCACCACTCACTTCACACCGGCTAATGCCCGGCGTAAACGATCACGAAACCGAAACCGAAGCCGAAAAACCCGAGCGGAAGTCCAGCAGATGAAGCGTGCTCAGCACGAACATTTCGAGGCAATTATAGTTCAATTATATTGGTCGAGAGAGCAACGGAGCAACGGAGCAGCGGAGATATATGGCCACGCAATGGACGCAACGGTCAGCAGCGGGTCGGGTCGGGCCAGGTCAAGCAGGAGTTGACCGGCTGACAGCTGGCAAATTGCGAGGCCGGACCCACATCAGTTGTCAGTGGGTGCAGGACGCTTGAGACAGGGTTTCCCACGCTGAAATTTTGCCCAGTGGTCCATCGATGATATTAAAAGAGTGCGTATTTGGTTTTCATAATCTTTTATTTCATAATTTATTACAATTGAAAATTATGTTCAATATTTTCTTGTATTTTGTTTCGTTCTTGTTGCTCCTCTCCTCTCCACCCACCCCTCCATGGTTCCGCTAGAGAGAGATCCCTAGCAGCCCTCTACCATCCATCGATCTCATACAACAAGTTCAGGAATTCGTTAATTGGTTTTTTATTTCTTTACATAGAAGCTTCAATTAGTTAATTAATTTAATGATACTTTCCTTTCAATATATTTATAATTATATTTATAATTTACTTTAATTCATTCTGGCTTTAAGTCTAGCAATTTAGTTAAAGTTAATTTTTACACGCACAAACATTTATTTAATTCAATTCAATTCTCCACAGAAATATATTTATAATTTTTACTCCAATGCATTCTCGGATTTTATTTCGTAGGTTTTCTTTTTGGTTTTTCCATAGATTTTCTGCAACCAGAGAGCTAGCTCTCCCTTTCTAACTCTCAAGTGCTTCAGGCGCACGCTCTCGCTCGCTCTCTCGCTCGATCGCTTGCTCTCTCGCTCATGTGTCTATATCTATATCTATCTCTTTCATTCTTGTTGGTTTACTGATGCTGTCGCGTGGGTAAGTTGTATAAATAGTTGTCTCTTTCGTTCTTTCGTTCTTTCGTCTATGTTCTGTTTCTTGTGCATTTTTTAGTCTATGCTCAGGGTTGCTTCTGCATTCGGCCATTTACGATCTAGCACTAGACTTAGGTTAAGATTAGCATTACAGTTAGTTTATAATGTACTTAAGTGGGAGGGGGGGAGGGTGATCTATGCAAATGTTGCGCAGTATTTACAAAATTGTCAAAAATGTACAATATTTATTACATACATTACACTCGTCGTAAATGTAGGGATTACGTTAGTAATAATAATAATAATGTTGCTGTAGCACTTAATAATCATAATATTCATAATATTTACGGCGTATACATTAAAGTTTCGAGAAAAATCACATTTTAATTTAAATTCTGACACAAAAATTAGTTCAAACATAAAAAGCCTTCAAGATTCGTTTCGTATTCCTACCGATCCGCCAAGGATCGGCATGACATTCACACACACACACGTACATATTGCATTCGCCCCAAATGAATCGCTCTATCCAGCCATCTACAAGTGATTCAATTTACAAGCTTCCGTCGGACCAGACCAGCGATGTGCCGACCCCTCAAGATCTGGAGAGGAAGTAGATCAACCCGAACATCGAATGTAGAAAAATGCCATTGAGTCCTATACCAAAAAGCTCATACAAAATACTTGGAAGTGCTCAGGGGCTCTCTACTGCGTGCACCTCCTCTCCAAACCCTAGAGTCCTAGATGGCACCCACCGCTGTCTGGTCGGACCACATTTGGTTCGTTTTCTTATGCGTTAGTGCGTATGATATATGTATAGATATATACTAATCGAGATTTATTAAAATTTAGTTACTGTATAGCTATGTATCTAGGGTTTATGTTCTCTATATAGACTCGTATACATCATTCATTCATTCAATGCTTCCACTTTGGGTTTATTCTCATTTAAGGCGTTCTGTACAGTTTGCGTTTTGCGTTTAAACGTTCTGAAGTCAATTGTATCGATTATTTAACTACTCTTTATATATATATATATATATATATATATAGTCTAATAAATTACTAGCGATGCGTACTCGTACTCGTATATCGTATCGTATCGTATAGATTTCTGTTGTATATTTGGGGAAAAATGTTCGATTTGCGGCTTAGCAAATTTTGTAAATAAATTTATCGCTTCACGTGATAGGGTGCAAAAAATTCGCATAAAGATTTTCATTCTTGGGTTGGGGGATTCTTAGAGAAGTTCGTATACATTTGAGTGATTGTTTCGAGTGTGATGACTAGTTAGAGATGTGTGCTAAACAAATGATGGGTTCCCATGCAAAAGAAGCTCGAGCAGGCCAAACAATCTGTCGCTTTTGTACTCGCTTTTCCACACCTTCAATCGGTTCGTTTCGTTTCGTTTCCAAATAAATTACTTAAATTTCGATTTGTTGCCCTCTGCGTTTACGTATATTCGTTACCATTTAAGATTAATCAGATTCACAAGCAATGTAAATTCAATTCAGTTCCTTAGCATGTGTGTACACTACACCAAAAGAAACAAATCATAGGGTGAGAGGATGCCATTCTCTTGGAGAATCATTCCTCAGTGTGTTGCAACAAAATGATAAGTGCGTTGCCCCGCTGTAAAATAAAAACCAATCCAAAATCAAACAAATAAAAATGTTATTTTTTCAAATATTTTCTCATATATGCATTTTTGTTTTTTCATCAATAAATCATCGCTTGTACAATGCTTTGCTGCTCCGCTCATTAGCTCATTGTTTGAATTAGTTAAATTTAAATCATTAATTAAGTAAATGTAATAATAATAATAGTTAACTAAGGATTAACGCATACAAATTAGAATACATAAATAAAAGTACAGTGTAAACGTAAGCATAATTTATTATTAATATTTACGTATACATATTCAGAGCTACATATGTATATGCCTATGCCATTTAGTCGTTAAATCCATACATATATATAGTATATATTTCTCGAATCGGTCCATGTGCTTCAGTTGGAAAATAATACTACAAAATCCACACACAATGAAAAAAGATCTCAAAACAAATTCCATTCAAATCAAAGGTTTCTTTCATTTCTGTTTCTCGTTTTTTTTTTTTTTGTAAAAATTAAATTCCATTTCGTTTTTTACTTAAGTGTTGCAAGGCGTAAAATTAGAAAACAATTCAATTTATTTAAAATTAATCGTCTAAACGTAGGATCGCCTATAGATAGGGTTCTAGGTGTATCGTATCTATATGTACTCATATGTATAGTTAGTTATCGATTTGTTTTTTTGTATGTACATATACATATGCGTAAAGGGGGGGCTATATAACTGACAACTGACTCGTTACATAACTAAAAAGTAACTAAAAACTAGCAAAGAATTCTCCTCTCCACTCTCCTCTCTCCACTCTAGATCTCAATCTCTCCTCCTATTCCACAAATTATATGCTCATTCAAAAATTGATCAAAATTTCTCCTGCTTCTGTCTGCTGCTGGTTTTGGCGCCTGTTCGGGGCGTTGCGGGGCGGGGCATTTACTAAAATTCAAACTAAAATCTACTCAATTTCAAATGAAACAACAAAATCGCTTTAATTTCTGGTGTGCTGTGTTTCAGTTTGCGCCTAAATTCATGCTTTAATAAAAGTGTTTCGACTGCATTTTTGGACCAAAAAAATTTGCATTTCAAATTGTTGTGGCTGTGTTGTGTTTGTGTGTATCTGTATCTGTGTGGGTTCTGGCTTTCATTTTGTTTTATTGAACTTATAGCTAAGCGTTCCATTTTGTTTATGCATAAATATCTTCGTTTTTTTCGCTTTTCCGCTGCGTTATTTATGTTTTTTGTTTTTTGTATTTGTTTTTTAAGGTATACACACAAATAGTTTCGTTTCTTTAAAATTGTGGTTTCCGGTGTTGCTTCTCCGATGTTGCTACTGATGTTGCTTCTGGTGTTGCTTCTGTTTCTGTTTCTGCTTCTGTTTTTGCTTAGCGAATATCATTTTTAAGATTTTACTACACTTGTTCTTTGCTTTTTTGTATTTTGTTGCTTTTCCTATAACTTGACTGATATTGCCACTTGGTTTTTGGATGGGATCGGAATGATCCAGTTCCATTCCGGGGTCCTCTCCATGTGTCCTGTTGCTGCTGCTCCTGCCGCTCCTGCTGCTCCTGCTGATGATGATCCGCGCTCCGTTCCGCTGGGTAGTAGTAAATTTAAGCTATGATTTTGGCTTGTTCGCTGTCGGCCAGCTGCTCGAATCCAGCGATTGGCTCAGCCGCCTGTCCGACCGCTGCCTGTCCGACCGCCGCTGTCGGCTGGCCGCTGCATTACAAGTGCTGGCCGTAGTATTCGGCGGGCGGGTAGTGCGGGTAGCCCTGATGGAAGCCGGGATCGCCGGGCGGACGATGCATCATATGCGCCTGGCTGTCCATCATGTAGCCCATGGCGTCGTGCCCGTAGCCGGAGGGACCTGGATGCGGTGTATAGACTGTGGATCAGTGATCGTCGTATCGTTGTGGCGAAAGAGAAGAGAGACAAAAAAAATGCGCATAATTAGAAATTGCGGTCGAAAGGATTGCGAAAGAAGGAGAGCTGAGTGGATCAGCTCTCTTAATTCTTAATTAAATCAGCGCCATTTCATAGTTATGGATATTTTTCGATCGAAATTCAGATAATTCAGAGCGATAGTTACCTGCACGATTGGATTGATCGATCATCGGCTGGACAATTCTTCGCCGCGCATTGATGAACCTGTAAGTGGAGCAAGAAGAGAATTCGAGAGCGTTTTAGTGGCTTTATTCGTTAATTAAACACAAACCAAAATCGAAAACGAGATAGAGTCGGAATCGGTATTGGTATCGGAGTGGGTATCGGAGTTGGAGTTGGAGACCAGACCCAAAGCTGGAGCTGGACCTATGAATTATGCATGAATTGGCTGGGATTTGCCGGGATGGCTGCTTTATGTGCCCAACTTAGCCATAAACCAAACCAAATCTCCGCCAGAGTCACACTTTTTGCTGCCATGCCACGACCAGGCCAGGCTCTGGCTCTGGCTCTCGGCTCTCGGCTATGGGCTGGCCAGATCAATGGGCCATGCCGACTCTGGTTATGATTGTCGTTTAATAAATGCAATAAGAAATAATAAGCAGTTGATCCAGCTACTGCGTGAAGGATCAACGGCGACACAGAAAAAAAAGAGGAAAATGATTAAAGCAAAAAGCCGCCACCGGAGTGACAGTCACTTGGCCACAAAAAAAAAAGAAAAACCATCCAGCAAACAGCAACAAAACACGGAAAAAGACGCATCGGTTACAGATACAAGGCGAGTACAAGGCCAGCAGAACAGAGGCTTCAGATACAGATACAGATACAAATACTCGCATTAGCCGAAAAGAACGCGGCTCAAACAGTTGAACAGTTGAACAGTTAGCGGAGGTTAATGCACTCCATGACTCCTCTTCAACGAAGCAGAAATCCTCTGCTCCTCTCCGACTGGGACTTTTCAATTTGCTGTTGATTTCTGCTGTGTTCGAGCTCTGCTCATTTTAGGGCGGAAATTGTTGCAACGCCCTGAAATCGTTTATCAAAACGACAAAATGGAATTGAGTTCCGTTGCCTTCTCTTCTTTTTTTTTTTGAAGATGCAGCAGCAGCAGACGATGCGGGGCTTGTAAGCTGCAAATCGATTTGGCCGCTGGCCCTCGCTGGAGTTGATTGGACTGATTGCAACAGAGTTCGAGAAGCAGAGATACAGATACAGATACAGATACCCGATACAGAGACAGACACAGTTGCAGATAGAGACTCTAACTTCTAGTTAATATTGGATAATAATGATGATGGCAGGACTGGGACTCGAACTCGTACTCGGCAGGACATTCGGTAAGTGTACATTTGCCGAGTTATTTATGTACTTAGGCCATAATTATAACTTTTTTCTCTCTGCAGCTGTACGGAGTAACTAAGCGTTAATATTTAAAACTTGGCCACTGAGAAGAAAAAGCGAAAAAAGCGAAACTTTTTCGATTACCAAAGTTCCTTGGGCCGTCTGCCATCTTATTGGGTGTTAATGGACTTTTCCTCCATCTTCATATCTATCTCCAACTCTGCCTTGCCACTGCCTCTGTGCGCTGGTCATTTGAATTGCTTCTTATGCAGTGTTTCTCCCTCCTCGATGTGGCTGGACTTGCCTCAAATTGCGCAAAATAAATACACATTTAGAGGGAGATACGCAGAAGGAAGGCCCTTGGCTATTCCCCCGAGGATTAGAGTCCTGCCAGCCTTCTTTGGCCCCTCCCCGCCCCCCCTGCAAAGGTGTCGTCCGTTAGCCCATAAATAACCAAAAGTGTCAACATTTTATTTTGCTATTTTCTGCTTAGGTTTTTCCTTTTTTCCAGGGCCATCCTCCAGCCGCCATCCTCCTGCCTCCAGCCGCCTGCCCTCTAGCCATCTCTCTACGCAGTGTTGCGTGCCTAAGCGAAACGGGCAGGACAGGATAGAACAGGACGGGACAGGGTCCTGCCCAGGTCCTTGCTACTATTTGTTAATTTGCAGTGTGCTTCAGTGAGCGCGAAATTCAATTTAATTGAGCTGAGTGCCAGCCCGCCTGCCTGCCTGCCTGCCTGCCTCTGGTAACCCCAACTCGATTCAATCCCCGATCCTGCCTCCTCTCCCTCTCTCTGTATGGATGAAGCTCTCACACATTTCTCGCTAGATTTTATTATGGCCTGTCCCTGCTTAAAAGCATTCCAGGGCACATCGGAGCCGGCCAAAGCCAGCTGCATAAAAGATTCAGCAAACGCTTTTAACTTGCTCTCCAGCTTTCTGTGGCAGCCCCTCCCCCTCTCCCCATCTCTGCCTCTCCATCTGGCAGAACTTCTTTCGTATTTGCAACTGCAGGAGGCAGCTTAGGCAGCCAGCCTTGTCTTGTCTTCTGCATTGGCTGTGGCACGGAGTGTCAAGTTCTGCAGCATGTCGCATAATGTGTAAAATTTGATGAAGTTGCCTCCTCTCTATATCTTTTTCTTTGTCTCTGCCTCAGGCCTAATGCACTTCTGGATCTCCCTAGGATTTGGCTTTCAGTCTCCTTCTATCCAAGTGTCTGTCTGTCTGGCTGTCTCCTGTTCCGTTGCTTATGGGGCTGCTGGAAGAGGTAACAAGGCCCATAATTTTGTTTGCCACATTCTTTTCACCTCTCCGGCCTGTGGCAGGTTGACTTTGCCACTCTCAACTCTATTTCTGTGGCGTGGGCTGCCGCCCCATCCACTGTGTGGAGATATTCCCTGTTTGTGCTCTGGTTTGCGGTTCAGTCGGGTCCCAGAGCCCCAGGGCCTCAGAGGCATAAAGCGGGTAAGTAATGGCTCTGTTTATTATGATCTTTATAAAGCAGATAGCCCGATCTTGATCTAAATCTTTATCCCTTATCCGTATCTGTTACTTACCAATTATTCACTTGCAGTATCGTTAGGCCTGTATCCTGGGCCAATTGTTTCTTCTGGTCCTCCGAGGGGTAGGGATGCTGCAATTAAGAGAAACCAGAGAAAAGAATTTAATAAACAGTCCATAATTATATCCAAATAATATTTACTCCACTAAGGAAAATGTTGCGGGGGAGGGGTGAAAACTGCTACAGGCCAAAATTTACAATCTATCTATATAGAAGAGGCGGGGGAGAACCGATCAATCATTGCCAGCAAACAGCCGCCATAAAACCGAAATGGGAACCTGTCACCCCGGGACCAGGGCTTGGGGCCGCCTCTGCACTTGAAATGCTGCACAAGAGAGTGTATTTTCGGCTGTTGTTTTTTATCAGACGAGAGTGCACTCCTTATCAGCAGTGCCACTCAAAATGTCCTCAATTTGCTGCCGCTGCCGCTGCCTGGGCTGCAGTGCGTGCGCTTGTCTAGCGCCAAATGGGCAAACAAAGGCCGTGGGGAGGACTGCTTGGGACTGGTACTGGTACTGGGACTGGGTCTATGACAGGGGCTACTTCCCCATAAATCTTGCAGTCGACCCGCCGACACAGTGGCGTCAGTGTGCAAACAAACCGAACAGAGAGCCCGAGTGAAAGTGCTTCCCTCTCTGTTGCCGTGGAGCTGTGGAGCTATGGAGCTGTGGAGCAGCTAATCTAATCGTTTGTCCCGGGGGCTGGCGCTTATTACAATTTGTTTTATTTGCTTAGTTGTTGGCTGTGCACTTTCTGTTGATTCAACGATTCCGATCGCAACACACATTTTCACTGAACTAATGATTGTTTCGACGAGGGGTTCTGGAACGCAGGCACCGGCACCTGGCTGGCTGTCAAAATTTCTAAGGATCTCTGGCGGAAGTTGCTGTCAAACGGTTTGGCTTTGTTTCGCCCTCGAATCGGGACATCGCTTTGCGCGTGCTCCGACTCCGACTACGACTCCTGTCTGAGGCCCTGCCTCTGCCTCTGGCTCTGGGTCTGGGTCTGGCCTTTGTATTAACCCTTGATTGCCGCAACGTTTCCGGCAGCTGTGGGCGTCGCTTCAGCTTTTGGCACTCGTCACTGACGACTGGAGTGGAGTGCTCCGACGATAATTGTGATTCTATAGAGCCCTATCCGAGAGGGTTGTCTGCCAATGCAATTTGCTTGGGAGCGGAGCTAAGAAATTGTTTGGAAATTTACGGTTTTATGTCTTGCGCCCCCACACACCGAAAATATATGAACTGTCGCCTCATGTATTGGGGGTTATATAAGGATTGCATGTGGCATGTATTCGATGGGCAGTGGAGAGGAGAGTCGCAGCCAGAGTCGCCAGCAATTCCAATCGAAATGTGCAACGCTGCACATCCTTGTCTCTGTCTCTGTCTGTGTCTGTGTCTGTGTCGCCTGTCTTCGTCTGTCTGTCTAACTGCCTGACTGGCTGACTGGCTGACTGCCTGAGTGTGTATCTGTGTGTCACTGTGTGCCTGCATGTCCTGCCTGTCTGTAATGCAATTTAGTAGCCGTTGTAGTCCTGCCCTGACCACACACTCCTCCACACCTCCAAAGGCTTGGCCTGCTTGGTAGCTCCTTAAATGCATTTGCCTTATTGTTTGTGTTTAATAAATTTTACGTGTTGTCTTGTTGCTCCTGCCACTGGCGCTGCCACTACTGCTGCTTCTCTTGTTCGTGTTGCGTTGTGTTGTCTTGTGTCCTGCCCCGGCAGCAATATTTGTTTGCTGTCTTGGCCAGGTCGAGGCCATTCCCCATCGCTCCCTCTGCCACGCCCGCACTTCGAGTCTGGCCAACAGCAAATACCAAAACTATATGAAATTTGCGTATTGACAAATAAACGTAGAAGCCATGTAAATACAATGGACATGCCAATGGCAATGTTCCTCCTCCTGCTCTTACTGCCGCTGCTGCTGCTGCATTTGGCCATACTCCATGCCACCCACATACTCGTATATATGGTGTATAACCGTAAAATGTCTAAGAAGTCAGAAGGCATAAATTACATGCAGGTAAATTAAAACGGAATTTATAGCATACTTTGTGGCGCACATCTATTTACAGAGATGGCTCCAGGGAGGTGCTGGGGCAGCCTGGTTATTGATTTGATATTGCGGACAACAAAAGCCAAGACAGCTGCCAGTGACAGGGCCAAATGCAGGCTGAGATCGTTGTGGTTTTGAGCGGAAAGAGCAGCTAGTACACGTCCGTAGATGGCTTAATAATCACGACACTTTGTCTCCAGAGCTATCCCACATTTACATACGATATATGTACTTTTATCACTGCTGTATTTGCTAACAAGTTCATTGACTTTCCCCGCCTCTCTACCGATCAGAATAGTATGCATTTCATTTGCAAAAGCTTTCAGTTCCACGCCTACGGATATCCCCAGGGCTTAGAGCACTTTTTCCCCTGAATGCCGTCTCTTTAAGCGTTTTTCTTTCAGCTGCACTTTGTTGCACCAATTAGACTAATGAAAGCAATTATGCATTTCGCACACACACACACACACACAAAAAAGCACACAACCACATGCACAGATGCTCGAACACGGGCAGCACACTGTAGACCGGCGAGTGCATAACATGTCAAGTAGAAACAAAGTCCATTTGGTTTATTAATTTACCATACGACAAAATAATTAATTACTGTCACGCCTTTAAGTTGCTTTTGCCATGTCGCCCCAGCCCCCAGTCCCAGTCCCAGTCGCAGTCCCTAGCCGCCCCTCTCCTCGTCTCTGCCACTGATTTCTGCTGTCTTGCTGCCTGGCTGCCTGGCTGCCTTGCTGCTGTCTCTGTGTCTATGTGGCAACTTAACTCGCTCCACTTTTTCCAACATATTTTCACTTTGTTGTGTGTTTATTTAAACTTGGCAAATGAATTTAAAACAATCATCGCACAGAGAGTGAGTGAGACTCCTTTCCCCCTGCTGACAAGTGGCAGGCAGAGGGACTGGGATTGTGGCAGAGACACAGAGGCTCCCCCTCTTCATTGGACCTCGGCCTGGGCCTGGGCCCAATGATGTCAACATGACTGCAGCGCCGTGACACATGGCACAACAAGCCCAAGAAGTCGAGGCTGGCCCCGGCTCGGTAATGCACACACGTACAGCCACAGAGCCGCAGAGCCACAGAGCCAGAGCCAGTGAGACCAGACCAGACCAGACCAGCGATGCCAGCGATGCCGACGCCATTAACAACGCCAAATGCGACGCCATTTGTGAAACAAGCAACAACAACAGCAAATTGCAACGACGGCGTTGGCGGCGCAACGTGAAAATTGCATTGCCACAACGAAGAAGGCGACGGCCTCCGCCTGTTGGCCATTATGAAGATTTTTTCCGTTGCACTGCATGTCTAAACAAAGCCAAATGAGTGTTTCTCTTCCACTCTTCCACTCTGTGTGCCCCAGGGGCGCGGGGTGTGAGCGGGACAGATAAGGTGGGTGAGAGAGGGAGAGCCGCCAAGCACTAATCGCAACGTTGTCCACATCCCCAACCTCAACATGTGGCAAAGAGAGCGGCAGAAAAGAATCATAATAATTTGCAAAAGCCGCAGGAACGGGGCATTAAGTTATGAAGATGCCCTACGCTTGGCAGCAGGTCGTGAACCGCCGCCAGAGCCGAGAAGGGGTCAAGGAACAGTCAAAGGTTCATGTGGATGCGGGGGCTCCCATACAAGAGATAAAGGACTTGGATAGTTGCGTTTTTATTTCTCATTTTTAATTGGAAAGTGCTTCAGGGTGGAAAAGGGTTGATGGATTGTCCAGAACATGTTGTTCCTTTCAGAATCTTCAACACTATTCCATATCCCATCTAACCAGAAGGACAATTTCTATTGAAAATGGGAAATATTTCGAAACATACCTCCATAATTTTGCTTATCCTTTGATACTCTTCTCTGCCATCTTTCTGTCTTTCCATCAACAAGAGCCCAAATATTCTGATTGAAGGATGTACTTCATCGAAATTTCATCAGAACTCTTCGGATACCATAATTTCCCTGCCAATTCCTCCTCTTTTCTCCATATTCTCTCGTAGCGCATCGCGACTTCGACTTGAGCCGCCACCATAAACATGCCACACACTAAGCGCCGTTGCAACATGACTCGCTGACAACAATGCAACTCTTTCACCGCTGCTGCACCTACCTATCCCCCCAGCCGCCTACCCGCCTCTTCAACCACCTCCTATCTCGCACTATGGCTTCCTTTGGCCATTTTGCCATGGCTTAACATTTCGCGCTTTGCGCAGTCTTTTTTTCGGGGGTTGCAACGGCAACAGCAACGCAACAGCAACGGCAACGGTTGCCGTCAAAACGTAGGCCCAAAACGGAGCCAGACAACAGCGAAGGCCGGAAGAAAATTGCACGAGAGGCCAGGGGCAGGGGCAGGGGCAGGGGCAGGGGCAGTAGAATGTGAAACGGGAATGGGAACGGACCTGGGGCATATGGGCACATGGACACATGTGGCTGGCTGTTCGAGTAGGCGGAGCACGCGAAATTAAACTTTTTTTCTCTTTCTTTCTTTCTTTTTTTTCTGTGGTGTTTGCCCGTTGGTGTTGCTGCCGTCCGTTGCCTTGGTTGCAAGTTGCTGTTGTTGTTTTGTTGGCTGTCTGCAATGCGCGCCAAATGTAAACAAAATATTTGCGCGCCTGCCATAATTATGGCAACAACACTTGCAACAACAACAACAACAGCAACAACAATCAGCAATAAGCAACCAAGCATTACCCTCAATGCTGCCGCTGTCTGGCTGCCTTTTGTTTTTTGGTTGGCCAGTCGCCGCCGCTAACCCAGCCCCAAGTTGCAGCCCCCCTGCCACACTGCCACACTGCCATGCCATGCACTTCATTAGCACCATCATTGGAGTCGTCGTCGTTGTCGTTGCGGTCTTATTAGGGGCCTGCAACTGGGTCTGGGCACTGGGGGGTTCGGTTTCTTAACGACATCGTCGCCATTGCCGACGACACATATCCGTCATGGCCGCCGTCGCAAAACACTTGTTAATTATTTCAATTGAACGGCACTGCTTCCCCCTCTGCCTCCCCTCCCCCTTTCTACGTTCAACATTCAATACTATAAGATGGTGATAAATCAAGCTGCCAAACATTGCATTATCTCAAATCGAAGTCTTTGAATACGAAATTAAAGTTTCCAACGCATGGGATGGATATGTATGTCCCAAAAAAAAGAGAAAGAAAACAATTTCCCTAATGCGTTTGAAAAACTGTTAATGGCATTAAGCCGGGGACAAACGGAATCAGTCAAGGATATGCAAGCGCCGCCCGCCGTCTGCCTCCTGCCTCCTCGCTCCTGCCGCCCGGCCTCGGCCCGAGGCTGAGGCTGTGGCTGTGGAAAGTCGAGACGCTGCCGCCGGGCAAACATGAGTGATGCGCCGATTTAAACGGCAATTCATCAATGTCAGCCGTGGGGTGGGGGTGGGAGTGGGTGGTTGGGCTAATGCCGCTTCCGCTGTTTTCCTTTCCCAGAGGGTGGGTGGGTGCCACCATTTTAAACTGTGCTAACTTGGATTGGTCCTGGTCCTGGTCCTGGCCTCAACTTTAATTTCCGATTTGCTTGCTTATCGCCCTCTTCTGCCCAGAGTCTGGACAGGGTCTGGGCGTTGGTCAGCGCTGGTGCTGGTGCTGGTGCTGGTCGTTAGCTTTGGCCACACATTTACAAAATTCCATTAAGATTTTTATCATTTTACATACGCAGCCAGCAGCCAGCAGTCGCAGCCGCAGATACAGCAAAAAAGAGTCCCCCAGCTAATGGCCAAATGGCCAAAGAACGTAGTTTGAACTTCCTTGACCGGCGAGCATAAAATCTTATAGTTTTGTTTTGCCTTCTTTCGGTCAAATCAACCCTTCGTATACCTTTGCCATTCGGGCATCCTTTTTTTGGTCCCCTCAAAGGATTCCGGCATCCTTCTGCTTAACATAAAGTGGCGCATAACAAATCTGTTTATTTGTATTACACATCCGTTGGACTGGACTTCCGCTGGCCAGATCTGAAGGCGAAGGCAACTTTGAACTGCAGTTTGAATAGTTGTTGCCTCCGTTTTGGCAATTTGTTTTTACTGCCGCATTCAGGCCGATGCCGATGCCGAGGCCGTTTAGCCAAGCTCTTTGATGGCCCCAAATGGAAATCTAATTGGACGCGATGACCGAGCAAAGAAGCTGTCTTTCAAAGGGTATTCTCGTATTGGGTCGTAAATGGGATGCTTGGGTCTTAGGACTGAATGGACTGCGGATAAGGACTTCGATTGAGTCACGCAGTTGAGGTTTGCCAAGTGGTTGCCCGTGCCACACAATCTTGTTTGCATTTGCCACCCTAATGGCCATATAATCAAGGTTCCAATGGCGCCTCGCCTCGCTGCTATCGTTTACATCATCGCCCGTGCACCCAGCACCCAGCACCCGGCCCTCATCAGCTCCCAGGCCCACCCCATTGACGCAGGCCATTCATTGGGAGGGAGCCCATGAGGTAAGGTAATCTTATCAACCTGCCACGCCACGAAAAAAATACCCACTAGCTACAAAGTGGGCACTGGTGCTCCCTCCTCTTATCAGTTGGAGCAGCAGTATATGCGGCTGTGGCTGGGGCTGAGGGTGGGCCTAGGCCTAGGCCCCAGCCAGTCAGAGATTCCCGTGGAGATCCCGATAACATCTCTGACGTGTGTGCGCCCCATTGGCCGGAATCTGGGGGGCTATGGCTATGGCTATGGCTATAGTTTGGACTCACCGTTAAATGCTGAAACAGCCACGCTCTCAATATGTTGGTTGCTACTTTTGGGAAAATGCCACGTTTCTTTTGGTTCTTTTTGCCGCTCGAGTCGTCGTCCTCCTCGCCGGTGCCCTCGCCACTTCCTATGCTGGCGTTGCTGGCATCACCTGGAAAAAGGTAAAAGGAAAAGAAGTTGGAAGAGAGATGAGTACACTGCTCGCTTGGGTTCTGTTCTATGTGTTCTATGCGTTCTATGCCTATGTCAATGTTGTCCCTGCTCCACACTCTGCCACTCTGCCACACAGCATCCATGCAACCATGGGACGTCTCTGGTGTCTCTGGTCTCTGGTGTTTGCTCTGCTGGTTTATGGCTGTTTGTCAAGTAGGCATAAAATTACTTTACTAGCCATAACGATAATCATATGGATGACATTGTTTGTGGCTGCCGTTCAAGACACTGCAGGTCACCGGACTGGATCTCTCTCCGGCTCTGGCCTCCGACTTGGTCTTGTTTAGAAACAAAATTAATATTTGTCAGGGGTCGGCTGTTGGGCTGTTGGGAGCTGCTGTCTCCGTCTCTGCCTCTTTTGGTAATGTTCGTGCATAATTTTTGGTTAATTTAAATTTTCCAGGCTTTTATCTTTTGGCTTTTGTTTGCCATGGCCAAATCCCTTTCCCTTCTCACACCCACACCCACGCAGACAGAGCGTTTCCGCTTTCGGGCTTTGTTTTCCCTCTCATCATCATCATCAGCACTAGGTCTCTTTGGATTTTGTATATTTTTGTTTAATATTAAGTATGTTATTTGTGTGTTTACCTAAAGTTTTAGTTACACTTAAGTAACTCAAATGGAAGCCCCTCAAACAGGAAGCCCAAATCGCTGCGCAAATGCAAACAAAATAAACCAGAGACTCCACTCCGCTCCCACCCCTTCCAGCTCCCACCCCTATCAGAGCATTGCATAATTTCACGCTCCTCGGCATACCCTTGCTCTGCATTCCACCCCATCACCATCACCATCACCGTGATCATCAGATTTCGGGCCAAAACAAATATTTCCCAACACCAAACATGGAGCGTTGCGTCGCCTATGAATGTCTAACTTGGCAGTAGCCATGAGGCCTACCACTACCATTACTGCCACCTCCTCCTCAGATCGGCTTGGTTCGGTTCGGTTCAGGTCTGTGTTCCTTGAGTGGTTCATAAATTTTCCATGCTTTATCTTTTGCACAACACCTTTGGCATTTGCTTTCGCTCCACCTTCACTCTGGCTGCTTTTCATTAATTTTTCAGTTAACTCATTCATTAATTTTCACACTCGGAGGGAAAATCGTACATATATGCACAGTAGCCACACACACATATGCACAATCGGACTGACACAGACACAGACAGAGACACAGACGGACATGGTGGCAGACTTCACGCCATTTTGCGTAAACCGGAAGTTCGTTTTGATTAATTTAGTCGCCGATGGAGACGTTCGCTCATTCGTTCGGGACAGGTCGGCGGCAGAGGAACAGAGAGAGAGGTGTGCTTGATTTTCTAAACATACCATAAAACAAAAGCTGATGGTGGGCATACCAAATACAAAAAACAGAAACCAGAAGACCATCATACGCACATGAGAAAGAGCAGAACAGTGGATACCCTCCTCTGGCTCCTACTCATATTTTGACCCCAACAGAACCACTAACCAAATCAGTGGACCCCACACCGGAAAAACCCTCTGAGAGGAGCCCAAAGAGAAGCAGAAAAAAGGCGCATTGCATTAAAAAGTTGTAAAATTAATTTACCAGAAACTCCCAAAAAAAAACTGAACAAAAGAAGTTCCCAAAACAATCACTTGTTGGACCCTTTCTAGCGCCTCGCCCGCTCCGCTCCGCAACGCTCTCTGGGTTGCATAATTTAGCAATTATGGAAATGCGTCGCCCCAATGAGATAGGAGCTGAATGACCAACCGAAACTGGCCAAATCGGAGAACCATAGACAGCCCTGAGTGTGCGGAGGAGTCCACTACGAGGAGAGTGGTAGAACAGTTGCGCCCGCTCTTCTTGGGCTTATCGAACCCTCTCTCTATCGCTCTCTGAGCTGCACTTTAGCCGGGCCAACAACGCACTGGGCCACTGCTGCTAGCTGCTAGCTGCTGGCACTTAACAACTTCATTAAAAGTTGTTTATGATCCTCGAAATTGATTATTCCACTCGTACGGAAAGCGGAGACGCGAGGCTCCAGAGGCTGGGGCCAGAGGAGGCCACGGACTGTGGCACTCAAATCGCGACGGGCGCGCGCTTAAGAAAACATGAAATTGATTAATGCATTTGCCTGCAACATGGTCAGGAGATGGAGTTGCAGATGGAGACGGCGACGGAGACGGAGACGGAGTTGGGGCTGCTACGAGACGACTGAAGATGGGCATGGGCTGGGGCTGGGGCTGGGACTGGTATCTGCTGGTGATATGTAAATTCCTTCAAGTGGATTGCACTTTACGCCGACGACTCTCGATCCACCGCCTCTCGTCTTTCGTCTCTCCACAAAGTAATTTCTGTGTGTGTTTTTTTTGGTTTGGATTTCGGTTTGGTGTGTGCTCCCATTTCCATTTCCATTTCCAGACCCAAACACAATTAATCTTTGGCAAGAGCCGCATCTTCGGATCTTCGCATCTTCGAATCCCGGGCTGCGGCTGCCCCCTGACTGCTGCTTATTATTGTTATAATAACGATGTGCAAAAGCACTTGTGCCACTTGAGCGGGGCACTCGTGTAACAGGGAGATTAGGACGGTGCCCGGTGCCCAGTGCCCAGTGCCCAGTCCCCAGTTCGCAGAGGATCGGATCGGTGCGTATCTGGGGCCGCCGCCGCCGCCACCGCCGCCAAGTGCCTCGGGTTTCGGGGTTTGAAGCTTTCCAAAGTGCTTTTCGCTGTACGGCGCTGTACGGGCGAGACCGAGACGATAAAGCCGCTTGCATTTTTCTTTTAATTGAATTGTTAAGCGCAGCGCAAAACTTAATTAATTTCCACTATAACTTTGTCGACTTTATGGGGGCCCAACTCCAACTCCAACTCCAGCTCCCCATCGACCGGCTTCTGGCTTCTGGCTCCGATTCTGCTGCCCCTCAATTCCCAATAAGTTGTTGCTGCTGCTGTTTTTTTGGGGTGGAGGTGGGGAGAGTGGGATAAGGGGGGAAATAAATTTGATGCCGTCGCAATTTTCGTTGCCATTTCAGTCGTGGGCGGCGGGTGGTGGTTCGCTCGGGCGGGCGCTTCTTGTGGCAAGCATTTTTATTTATTATTGGCTTAAAGGACGAAGGATGCAGGAACCAAAGACGCCATTTCAGAGGCAGACAGACAGACAGACAGACATGTGTGCCTGTGTGTGCCTCTGTGTGTGCCTGTGTGTGCCTCTGTGTGTGTCGGTATTGTTGCAAGAAACCTCCTGTCCTTCTCTTTCCCCAGAACCAAAAAAAGAATAGTTTCCACAGTTGTTGGTGGACTATGCTCTGCTTGCCACATTTTCATGTTTGTTTTCTGTACTCCGTTTTCCTTTTTTTTTGCTATTTTTTTTGCGTTTTTGTTGCTGCCTTCTACAATTGCGCAAAATTCCAATTTGCAGTAAATTTTGCGATTTTTCCTTTATACTGACATACAAAACATTTTTAGTTTCCTGCTGGCTTTTCCTCGCCCCCCACCACCACCACCACCGCCACCACCCCCTCTCTTTCTTCCAGGGAATGCAATTATAGAGCAAAGCTGACAAAAACCCAAACCAAATGCTTGGAGAAGGTCCTACGATTGATTAAGATTTCAGTACAGATCCTTTAGCCTTCAATTAGGTCCCAAAATGTTTGCTCTCAGAATAATTCGAGAAATTGTGGGATTGTGGGAACACAAATAAATATCTGTGGACTCTGCATAAAATTCAATAACAAAATGCACTTTCCGGACAGCAAAAACAAACAAATTGCTTTTCCAATGTACAAGAAACAAACAGAGGGAAAGAGACCGCCAGAGAAAAACAGAATGGAATCGAAGGAAGAGAGACTCCCTCTCCCTCTCCCACTCTTCTGGCCGGGCAAAATATTTCCAAACTACTTGACTGCGGGGTTGAGAAGGAAGAGGGGGGGGGAGGGGGAGAGGGTGGATTCCGAGCAGTTTTCAATTAGTTTTTAAATAAACTTTTCCTCACAAAATGAAAAACGCCAAATGCTCTCCTGCCCCCCCAAGCCCCGCACTGGCCACTCGCCCAAGAAAACTTTCCATTTTCCATGCGAGTGTGAGTTTTCCCCATTTCAAACTGCTTTTGCGCCTGGCGCGTCTTTCAGGGGGCCCCGGCATTTGTTTATACAAATCCATGCCAATCGTCTGTCAATCATTTTCCAATAGGAACGCACCGAACCGGGTCGGCCCCAGAGAACATGGCGGAAGTCTGCTTAGGCTCATCGACATGGACCGGCCCCTGTGTCTGTGTGTGTGTCGAGTGCTTCGTCGACGGTGCCTGGCACTGGGCCTGGGCGGCGGCCTGGCCAACAACTAATTGAGTTCTGCTTTAAATGATAATAAACAGCAGCAAAAGCAGCCAGGAACAACAGCAATTGTCTATCTGCTACGTGCTACGTGCAGATTGCGACTTGTGTGCCTTTGGGTTTGGTAATTGAATTCAAAACATGTCAAAAGAAATCAGCCAGAAGCGCCTTGGGTGGCCACTCCAGGCCAGCAGCCAAGCAGCCAAGCAAAGCCATGTTGGGGCAACGTTTTGTCACAAGAGCCGAGCCCCGGCTTCAGCTTCAGCTGCAGCTCAGCAAACACTTCAGGCTCGGGCTGTGGCTGTGTGCTCTTCAAGTGTAGGCAAAGAAGCTGCGCTTGAGCTGAGCCTCCAACTTGAGCACTTCAGCAGAGGCAGCATCAGCAGCCACACACATGGCTCACAAAAGCTAAGAAAAGGGCGTCATCATCATCAGCCAACACCAACACCAGCACCAGCAACAGCAACAACAACAACTCGGGTGATTGTCAAGTGGGTGGCTGACTGAACAGCAAACACTCGAGCCGGGATCCAAAGTGAGACCTCCAAAGGTGTTGGCGCGCTTATTAGCCGCCAGAGCTGCCCGCCGCCCGCCGCCTGGTCATGATTTATGTGCCTGCATTTGCTGCTTTATTGAATCTCTACAGTGGCCTACAGTGATAAAGATCTGCGATTAATCTAACTTTAGTCGGGATCAGCAGTGACAATTATACAGCGAGACACGAGTGCACAAATGATCGGGCAATTAATAAAGACTTAATTAAACATTGAATAATGTTCCATGCGCTGAACTCTGCTTTGATCGGGGCTTCCATTGACATGATCTATTGACTACATTTTCAGAGCCCTTTGCACGAGAGTTTCCCTCCAGCCTGGGCCAATTTTCCTGCCCAGTTTTCATGCGCGAATCCCGAAAACTCAAAAACGAGGATGAATAAACTGCAAATTATCAGAGGCCACAGAATGATGATGGATCACCCAATCGCGCAACGCCATAAAACGGCAACAAGTCAATAAGAACAACAACAACCTCAGCCTCGGACATATGGCCGGGCACAGAGCAGGCCCAGAGCCAGAGCCAGAGCCAGACTCCAAAGTCAATAGCAATTTTTGTGGCCATTTTTTTTTGCGGGGCTTCTTCCCAGAGAGAGACAGGAGAGAAAGGAGAGGTGGAGTGCAGCACAGCACACAAAAAACAGTTTGAAGTATTAACACAAAAGCCGCTTTGGCTTTTGGCTTTGCCCCCGTCCCCCGTCCCGCGTCCCGCGTCCTGGGCCCCGTCCCACTCCGATATGTACGTGTACATATGGAGAGGCTTTTTATGGAGGATTTGTGTGATCCGCTGCAATATTTTGAGCCCCGGCAAACCAGCCGAAACCAGCAACCAGCCACGGCCAACGGGGCATCATCATTGTCGGCTTGTTGCATTGTTTTGGCCGGCAAACAAGCGGGCAAAAAAAATGAAAATAATAATAAAAATAATAATAATGTTGCAAACAAAACAAAAAACAACAACAACAAAAGCATAGCTGCTGCTGCTGCTGGATGCTGCAACATGTTCATGCCTCATTATTTTCGTACGGATTTTTGCGGTTCGCTTGGATCATGAGAGGCAGCAGAAGCAGCCTTGGACCCGTTGGATCTGGGACTCAGGGACTTTGGTTCTCAGGCTGCTGCCAATGGCTGGAGCTGGAGCCGGAGCTGGAGCTGTTCCATTCATTCAATAGGCTTACTTTTCTGCAAAAAAGTTTATTAAAATTCCAAGCCAGGCAACCAGCGAAAGCCAAAAAGCCAACCAACACATGTTTTCACGCCTACCCACAGAAAAAGTCGAACCTCAGAAAAAGAAAAAGCTGAAGCTGAAGCTGAAGCTGTCGGAGGCAACAACCGCCTTATATGCAGATTAGCCATATGTGTAGCCCCAGTCTCGAGTCTGTCTCTCATTCCCTCCGCATATGCAAAATCAAATTATTCAAATTCAATTATTGTCAATTTTATTTATTATTAATGCGCATAATTGTCAAATTTGCCAAATTTATGAACCTCTTTCGAGCGATACACACACCACAGCCATACTCGTACATCGTTCATATGAGTGTGTGTGTGTGTGTGTGTGCATGCATGTATGTGTAAGGGAGCTTTATGCAAATGCCAGGCAGCGCAGCAGACGCCTGCCTCGCCTGGACAGGATTGTCTCGCGCTCAATCCGTTCGAATTTATGAGACATGTTGAAATGCATCTCACCTTGATTATGTGGATGTGGATGTGCATGTGCCACGGAACGGGGACTGCGACTGCGACTCTGACTGGGAATGAAACTGAGCTGAGGTCTGAGGTCTGAGCTCTGAGCTCTGAGCTGATCTGCCACCAAGGGAGTCTCGGTCTCTGGCATTGGCTGCAGCTCCGAAGATTAATGGCAGCGGGTTTAATTTGTTTTTGGGTGTTCTTCCCGGCGGAGTGTTAGGCTTCGGGAGTGGGCTGCAGCTGTAGATGGGGCTCGGATTCATTATTCTTTATGCACTCGCATTGACACCTTGCTTGGCGTAGTGGGGCGAGGGGAGAGGGGAGTCCCACAGGTGACTGACTTGAGCTGAATCTGATTCCTTTTGACTTGGGCCATGAACCTCTGAGGTTTTCCTTCAGCCCTGCTGCCGTCTGCTGTTTGTCTTTCCCTCTACTCTATATCTCCTTTTTTTTATTATTTTCTACATGATATTAAGCAATTCATAAGCGTGTAATTTCGTTTAGCGTACAACAAACGAACCACAAAAAAAACAAAAACACAGGCAACAAAAAATGGAATGTCTGCAGTTGATTTTTGACATCAAAATTGCAGGCGCGACTGCAGACAACGCGGCAAAAGTCAGGGCGGGGCCCCCACGGCACCAACGAACGGCAGGCCAGACAGACATTGGGGATGTTACCCTTCTTCTGCTTCAGCTTCCTTCCTGCCCCCCTTCCTCTGCTTCCTGGGCTGTCTTCTCTTTTTCACAATTTAATTTTTTTTTTAATAACACACTGAAAATGTTTTTTTAACAGCATGAAAATTATAACGCATCAGTCACGAAACACGAAGACAACAACGAAACTTTGGTTGTTGCACTCCCCCCCTCCGTCGCCGCCTACCATCAGCCCCTGCATGTGAAAATCTTTCAGCGCCCAAGTGCAAAAAGCGTTTTTCTCTCTTTCTTTCCCTGTGTGTGTGTTACCCCATTTTGTGCAGCTTTGTCGGCCATATTGGAGGGGAAAAGTCAGGCAAGAGAGTGAGCGAGAGAGAGAGAGGTACCATGCAAAAAAAACGCGCACTTTTTCCAACCAACAAAATGGTTTATTAACTTGAAAAATAAGCCTGGAAAGGGAAGGAAAGCCCAACACAAAAAATCTAGAGAAATGTTCCGCGTTCGTTTTCAGTTTTAGAATATGCAAATTAAGTGAAATAACAAGAGAACAAAAAAGCCAGCATAAATTATAAAATGAACAACAGAATCTAGATTCGATGGGAGATGGCAGATGGAAGATGGGATCCGATGAATCTCGTCTCTGACTCTGACTTTTGGGGGCCCGCTCGGCAACTGTCTAATAAAATGAAATATTTCCAGCTCGAACCCCAATATCGAGAGAGAGAGAGAGCGAGAGAGAGGGAAGAACACGCTTGTAAAGATATGCTCCCTCCACTAATTTTCGAATTTGAATCTTTTGCTGTGACCTTTCGTGCCTATACCACGCCAGATCGATCCGAGTGTGTGGATGTATGTTTTTTTTTTAATTTTGAAAGCGTATTAAATTACATATACTTGTAGATGGAGAGCCCCCCTGCCCCTGCCCCTGCCCTTGCCCCCTTAAGCGGCAACCAAAATTGAAACAAGAATTTCAAGTATGTTTAACCCAAAACACAAAACACAAAACAACACAACCAAACTCGGAATCAGAATCAGAAACCAAAAACTGAAACCGAAACAGAACCGAAAACCGAACCGAAGAGTCAAAAACAGGCCTCCTCCTGTTCTGCCATGGGCATTGCCTGGGCTTAAAGTATTTCACAGGAAATCTTCGGAAACGAAACGAAACGAAACGCAACGAAACGAAACCCCAGCAACAATATGTTCTACACATTTCTCTTCCCCCCTGCCCCTTCCTCTGCCCCTTTCCCCTTTCCACGTTTCCAATCTTCTTTCGCTGCTGGGTGTGTGAGAAATCGAAATCCCAAAAACTAAATCCTATAATGCCTTAAAGGGGCACACACAGAGAGACCCGACCGACCGAACGACCCGCACTCCTCACGCACGGCTACATTTTGAAATATCTCTCCCTGGATATGTGTGTGTGAGTGTGTGTGTGTGTGTTTGGTATTTCTTTTTTGTTTCACATCCCCAGCCATGCCCCACACCATGCCCCATACCCATACCATAGCAGGCCCCAGCCCTCGGCCCAACCGATTCCCTCCATTCAAAAGTCACAGGGCAGGCAGTCGCTGGCACAGGCACAGGCCCGAGCGTGCGCTCACTCTATAATAATGATAAGATGGCTCTTAATCAGAAAATTTATATGCCCCGGCATTTAGTTGTTCGGTTCGCTCACGCTCTCCAACCAGAACTGGACGGATCCGAACCGAACTGATGATGGGTTATGCTCGTTTATAATTATGGGTCCTGTCAGGGGCTAAATAACAGCCGCATCTCAAACTCAAACTCAAACTCTACAATTTTCAGTTTAGCCAGAGAGAGAGAGAGAGAGGAGAGGCTGCTCCCTATGTCTTTCCCACTCTGGATGCTGCCATTTTGGCCAAAAAGTGAACCAAGGAACTTTCTGTTCGTGGGGCGTGTCACCCTTTTGCGCCTCCCGTTTCCCGTTTTCATTTAAAAAAAAAAAAAACAGTATATAGTAAAGTGAAAACTTACCGCTTGCACTCGTTCCAAAGTTGTCTGAAAGTAGAAGAAGAAGAGTTGGGAAATTAGATAATTATTTGGCCAAGAGCAACCTGTCTGTCTGTCGCACATATCCGAAATATTTCTCAGCCCTAACTACAATAAATCTTCCCCGTATTTCCACACACAGCATTTTCGAAAAACCCAACGAAACACGAAAAAAAAAAAGATTGAAAAATTTCGTGCAGACTTTGACCGCAAATTGTTGTAGTCCCCCACCAGTGGTTTTTGTTGGATTTTGTCGGCTATAAAATATGAGATGTATGTATATTCACACGCTGCATAGACCCAAGGGCAGGGCCAGGGCCGGGGCGAGGGGTTTGGTGCTGGGGCTGGGGCGAGCAATCAATCAAAACTATGTGAAGCCTGTGGCATCAGCGCCAAGTGTGAACCAGAAATATTTGGAGCAAATCAAATGCAGTCCCAGTCCCAGCAAAAACCGAAAAGGTGAAGTCCGTTCCGTTTCGGTTCCAACTTTGTTATATATGAACACCCATATAAACATTTTAGTTTATTATTTTTTTGATATTTTCGCACGCAAATCATTTTTTTGTCTCGCTTACGTTTTGAGGATTTATTTTTTATGATTTCGCTCTGGGCATTATGCAAATATCTGTTTGGGGTTTAAGTACCTATCTATAGGATACCCCATATCTGGCAGATCTTCAGATGAGTTTGCTGAACTAATCTCTGGCTTAAGGCAGTCTCTTTTTCACTCTTTCCCACTCTTTCTCTGCTCCACGTCTGGCGGTGTCATTTAGTCAGTTTGTAATGACATGGCTAAGAGTATTTTGTGAACTTGCTCCTCTGCTCCTCAGCCCTGCCCCTCCATGTCCCCCGATCCAGCTCAATTGCAGCTCTGGCATCTTCCATCTCCCATCTCCCGTCTCCCGTCTGCAGTGGACGCGTTCTTCTTGTCATTTAAGTCATCGAACACGCATTGGTACAATGTACATGGTGTCGGTGTCGGGTTTGTTGTCGGCTCTCCTTCTCCATCGCTCCATCGCTCCATAGCCTGCCCATGGCCATTGCTGTGTGGATGTCAGTGTCCTGGAACGGCCATTGCCAGCCAGTCAGTTCCCGTTCCCGTTCCCCGTCCCTGCCCCATCTGCAAGCCCTGCTCCCAGCGCAGTTCATAAATAATCGTCTTAAGTTGATGGCAATGCGGTGGTGACTGTCGACGATTGCTGGGTGGCACTCGCTGCAACTGATGGCCTCTATGGCCGACTCGGCTCTCAGCCGCAGATTAAGCCCGACTTCGCCTTCGGCTGTCCAAGCCCTGCTTGGAGTACTTAACATTGCATTTCGAAAATGAAAAGGAACAGAAATGTATGTGGCCAAAAGAAAGCACAGTCACAGCCACAGGCACAGGCCGGGGAACCGTTCAGATATTCCAAAAACGTTTCAATGAATGTCAGCGAACGCATTGCTTCAATTTTTTCACCGTCTCCCCAGAGTGGAGCTCTTAACTCGCCAAAAAACGAAAAAAACCAGAACAGAACAGAAAACAGACGAAGTGCCAGCCAGCCAGCCAGCCAGCCAGCCAGCCAGCACTTTGGTCGTGTCTGATCCCATTTTAATATTCTAGATACTTAAATAAAATACGTGTCTGGCCTGGCCAACAAACGTTTATTGTTTGTTAATTGATTTCGCAGCAAAGTTCTCTGCTCTCTGCTCTCCGCTCCCGCTCTCCGCTTTCCGTTCCTCTGGTTAAAATGCAAAGTGCAACTTTTCTCAAAACCGAAAACAAAACGAAGAGCGGAGCAGACTTTGCACAAGCCTCAGGCCTGAAATGAACTGAAACCGAACTGAACTTGTATTTGGTATGCAAAATTTGTTTGGCTTGCCTCTGGGCCCGGGCCAGGCCAGGCCAGGCCGGGCCAAGTCATCTTCCTCTGTCTCCTCATCTGCTTTGGGGGCTTTGGCTTTGCCGTTGGCTGTCGCTGGGGCTGGGGCTGGGACTGGTGCCGGGGCTTTGGCTTTGGCTTTTGGGCGCAATTAATTTGCAGACAGCGAAGCAGCCTTGAGGCTGCCAACAGTTGACAATTGTCAAGGACTGCGACAACTTGGCGGCAAGAGTCAACGTTGAACGAGTACGTCTGCTGCTGCTGCTGCTGCTGCCTCTGCTGCTGTTGCTGCTGTTGCTGTACTTTGGCCTGACAGCTGACAGTCGGCGTATCCAAGACTTGTCTTTGGATACTTTGTCTCTCTGTGTCTCTTGGACTTGGGTCATTTAACGGTAATTACCAAAACGCTCTTCGCACAAAAAGCTTTCCGCGAAAGAAACTGTTCTCCAACTGGCGGTTGGAAAACGCTTGCCTCTTCTCGGCCAGCTTTTCAGACACCAGCAAGACAAACCCAAGAGCCGCTCAAGTGCCGACAAAGCCGACCAAGTGAAGCATAAAAATGAAGCACCCAAAACGAAGAAAAACCTTTAGAAGAGCAGCCAGCCAAAATGGAAGAGGCAGCAACGGCAGAGGCTGAGGCAGAGAGGCAGAGGCAGAGGCAGAAGGCAGCCACACGATTTTCCATTTGGCCCAAACACAAAGTTGGGAAGAGACGAGACTCTCGAGCGCGACTCAAAGTCTATTTATGTGACTATTGAAGTGGGCCTTTCGGCTCTTCGGTTCTTCTGGCTGGGGCCTTCTTCAAAATACAGTCCCAGCCATCCAGAGATCCAGCCATCCAGCCAGCACACATACTCCATAATACTCCATCCAGCCCGACTGAAGAGGCGGCTTTGGCTTTGATTTTTGCTTGATTTCTTTCAAAATCGGGCGGCTTTGGATCCGCTGGAGCAAAATAGAGATGCAGAGCAGAGAACCAAAAGCCCAGAGCCGAGACTGGAGAGTGGAGAATCTCTGTCTCGAAAATGATGCTCGAGTTGTGGTTGTTGTTGTTGCATGTGCATTGACTGTGACGCCATTTTCAGGCAGACATCCCAAGAGTGGAGCGTATGCAAAAGAGAGACTCGACTCGACTCTGACTCTGAGGCTGAGGCTGAGACCCAGGTCTGGGCCCGAACATATCCAAAGGCAAACCGCCAAAAGGATAATCAGCAACAATTTAGTATTATTACACCACGTTCGAAGCCATCGAAGAAGCACCCAAGCCCAAGCCCAAGCCCAAGCCCAGGCAAGACCCAGAGGAAGCAGCACACAAAGTTGTCTGTCAGAGCCGGGGCTGTTCTCTTTCCGTGCTTCGTTCTCCCTCTTTAAGCCGGGTCGGTGTCGGTCCAGGCCTGGCCTGGCTGAGCTCTCAAGTATGCATTTCAAAGAAAATCATTATTATCGATGCGGCAAAGGCGACTCCACCATGGATTTGGCTTTGGCTCAGGCCCAGGCCCAGGCCGCGGATGTGGCTGTGGCTGTGGATGAGGAAGAGCCAGGCAGTGCCTCAAGTTTACCTTTCGGTATTTTCACGTAGTCGTAGATTGAGTTTCAATGGAAAAATGATTTGCAAATTGACTTTAACGAATTGCTAGAGTGAGCAACCTGCTGTTGGGCCACGGCATGCTTTTCTCTGGTTCCTTTTGGGCATGTTATGGAATTTTGATTACAGCATTTGCTGCTCCGAGAGGAGGAGGAGGAGATCGCCTCTCTATTAGAAAAAAAACGCGCTGCGGCTCCATGTAATTGGCACGCATTTGGCTGGAGCCAGAGTCAGAGCGAGAGCCAGGGACTCCACCGAATACAATGCCAGTGGCGGGGAGAGGGAGTGGTAGTGGGATCCAACTGGGAGTCTCCTATGGGCCACTGCCATTCAAAAGACAATCGAAGGCGTATGCCTGGCCTGGCCTGGACTGGTCTGAACACAGCCATGTCTGTCCCGATGCCATTTTGATGGCCATTTCATTGGCATTGGCCAAGTTTAGGGCCGCAGGCGGGCCTCAATGACGTCGACGTCTGATCCATGGCCGATCCATGGCGGCCGCTGCTATCAGCCGCACTCCACTCTCCGAACCAGTTGCTGGACTGGAACTGGGACTGCGACTGAGACTCCACTCCAGTCTCCAGTCGATCCCCGGCTGGTGGTTGCTTTTGGCCGTTGGGCGATGCCAGTTCGTATATCATTATAGAAATTACCTACTCTCTGCTCTATGGCAGCAGCAGCAGCAGCTCCGGCAACTGCAACGGCAACGGCAGCAGCAGCAGCAGCCATTGTTAGTATTTTGCCATTAACGTTAACTCTTTGGCACAATCTGAGCCGGTTGATCTCTTGTTGCCCGCCACATCGATGGGGCAGCAACAGAAATTAAAAGCAGCCAACCAGCCAACCAACAACGAGGCAGCGGCCAGCCCGAGAGGCAACAAAAACTGTCAAGCGGAAGGCAAGGGCCGAGCAAAAAATTGATGTTGTAAATTATTGAAATCTAATGGAAACGTTGACGTCAGTTGGTCGCATGGTGATGCCACAAGTCAGCTGATAGGGCCGCCTTAGGGGCTCAGATATAGATACAGAGAAAGGAGATACTTACCAGGACTACCAAGGAAGACTGAGGAATACAGTCGCCTGGAGGCGTCTGCGTTGCGAGCATCGGCAGGTGAGGACCATTCTCTTCGACACCATCGTCCTGCAAAAGATAGAAAAGCCGCGCATTAGAATAAAGAGTACTCGAAATCCCATCACTGCCGATACTGTTGAACTGCTTAAACAAATATACGGAATAAATTATGATAAATTATGCTGAAACATAAATAATATGTCCACAAATTAACGTACGGCTCTAGAACTTGGCTATCAGACTATGTCCACAATTATTAATTCAATTTTCCACGTACTAAAGCCTTTCGTAAGTGTACCAAAACTCATTTCCAGGCAGAGCATTAAGATCTTAAGCCACTCTGAGCCACAGCGACTGACTGACACAATTTGCAACACTTGTCAACTTAATGCCTCTCCAGCGATATTGACAGCACGCTGAATATCTTAAGCCAACGCATATCTCTCTCACACTCACACTCGCAGTCATACTTATGTGTACGTTTGGTTAAGGTGCCACTGGCGACTGGGACGCTTTCGTCAAACGCCTTTCATTGAGTGACAGGTGCGCCTACAACTGCAGCCGAAAAACCTACTCCCATAATCTACCAATGAACCAAAAACAGAAAAAGAAACCAGAAAACAAGAAAAAACCCCTCTATTCAATGTCGTTGCTAAGGCACGGCCCCAGCGCCCCCCTCGTGAGTCAGGCTGCGTGCCGCTTATCAGAAATCGGCCTACCATGACCACAAATATATATATATACGCGTATACAGGGGTATTTACAACGTAAGAACCTCCTCAATGGACACTTTGGAGGCATAAAACTTTAAATGAAATACGTAGTGTAAAAAAAGGCGAGGAAGAACGAATGAGAATGGCGCTAATAATAATTTGGTTTATTGGCTTTAAAGCACAATGAAGACGGCCAGAATAAAGAGGCGGAAAGTGGAGGGGCGTGCCACACAGCGAGGGTGCGAGTCGAGTCCCACCCCCGGCCCCGGCCATGGCCACGGCCAATCTGCACGGCAATTTCTATTATTTTTTTTAAGCACTTTCTTCAGCTCAACGACGCAGGGCAGACGCACCTTTATTTAAATTTTCGTTTCTTTTTCTTTTCTTTCTGTCCAGCGAGAGGGGGATGCAGGGGTCAGGGGTCTGTCTGCGCTTCGTTTTTCCTCTTAATGGGCAATTTTCTTGGTAGTAAATGGGCACGTTTTATGAACGCTTTTGTGGGGTGTTTATGGTGGGGATGCCAGTGCCGACTGGAGCCACGGCCAACCCCCTGGCCGAGCGTCGAGCGGGGAGCGTCGAGCGTCGATGGGCGTGTGCCGAGTGCAGCAGGGTTGACGGCTGCTTTAATGGAACATTAAATCGCCACTGACACTGCACCTGTCCAATTAAAATGTAACATAATCGCAGCGAAATAAATTTAAAAATGCAAGCCCAGAACAAACCAAAAACCAAAAACCAACAAGCAGCAAATCAATAATAAAATTAATAGAGTTTTCTTTGGTGCCAACAAGAGCGGTAACAAAACAACAGCAACAACAACAACAACAACAGCGGCAACAACAATGAGCCACCGAAAAAATTGTTCGCACATAAATCTTTGCACTAAAAAATTTTATTGTCGTTTTTATTGTAAAGAAATAAAATAAAAAAAGACAGAGAGCAAAGGCAAAGCCAAAACAAAAGCAAAAGCAACAACAAAATGAGACAGAGCAGAGCCAAACAGTCTGCGGCTGTATGGCGGCTCTCTCAGAGAGCACTCACACACTCACAGACGTATCGCTTATAGCGATGCTGCTCTCACTTCTCTTCTCACTCATTTCCCCTGACGACTGCCTTATCGTATCGTAAGTTGGCTGCTTACGAGCCGAGCAAATATCGTAAGAAGGCAGCGCCATTTGCTTTGGCCGAGCGCCGCAGCGAGTGCGAGCGGGACGAAGCTAGTGAAGAAGTCCAAGGCGAATTGGCAGAGCGAATTGAAATGCCAGTCCCAGTCAATGAGAGGCAGCTCTCCTCCCCGTTGCCGCCTGCTTCGGGCCAAGTTAATGATTTTCGTTCAGACTGTCTTGACTAATTCGATTTTGGATGAGTTTTGTTTTGTTTTTTTTTCCTACGGTTTCTTATGCAATATTAAATCAATAAGCCCACGAATTCGCCTCGCTTTAACCGCGGAAAAAGCTTGAAAAATTCACTAAAATATAAATGGTATTCCTTGAATTGATTTCACTTTAAACAAAGAATTCACTCTATTTTTCGTTATTTTTTAAACAAAAAATCCGAAGGAAACCCACTGATGATTTAATTTTTAGAGACTTTTTTTTTTATGGGGCTTTTAAATGTCACAATTCCCAATTTTTGAAAATGTGCTAAAACATTTATTGTTTGCTTGTTTCTCAAAATGTATTTTAAATTATCTTTCTGTGGCATTTTGTTGCTGTTTCTTTGTTGCTTTTGTTTCGTTGTTTCTTGTCTCATTTTTGTTGTGTTTTTATTTTTTTTATTTGCTTTTTGGCCTTTTGTCGGTGAAACGATTTTCGTTTTCTATTTTTAGTGGCACTATTTTCGGTGGCGACCCCATTTGCCGCTGCCTCTAGCTAAGTGTATTCTTCCCCTCTCGGTTGCCACCTCCCCCCGCTCTATCGACCCACGCCGCCATGCATTGGGCATGGTATCTCTTGGGTGAAGTGCCTGTGGGGCTGATAAATGGCGCTTAGGCATTGATTAGATGCCAGCCAGCCAGCCAGCCAGCCAGCCAGCGGCAGCCTGCAGCAAGAGCAACGGAGCAACAGCCAAATGCATTTGCCTTATCACCAATGCACTCCACAGACACTGGCACACATTATAACCGACACCCATTACCCCCTGCCACTGCCACTGCCCCTGCCCCCTGCACACACTCTCCCTTGAAAAGAAAAGCACAACAGTCCAAAACGAAACGAAACCAAACGAAACGAATTTTCCATTTTCCATTGAGTTCTCCTCCTCTGCAACACCCCCCCAACCCCACAAAATGCCAGAGACTCTTCAATTCTGTTCCGTCTGTGTGTCTATGTGTCTGACTGTGTCTGTGTGTGTGTGTGTGTGCCACTGTATCTGTGTGTGTGCTTAGATAAAATTGTGTTTCGAAAGTGACAGTTGAAATGATTTATCACTTGCCAGCGACTGCAAGGCGCAAACGCCAACGCTGCCCTGCCCCTGCCCCTGCCCCGGTCCTCGCCCCCTCCGGCCCACTGCCTGGCTGTCGTCAAAGTTTTTAGCACAAGCTCGATGCTCCTCATGCCCGCAGCCCCTTTTCTAGCACCCCCTTCCAAGGCATGTTTGGCATTTTTGTGTAGAAAAATTGAAAATTGCTTTTTTCGTCAGCAGCCGCCACAGCACCCCAGTGCCCCCCGCTGCCCATACCCTGCCCCTGCTATCAGGGGCAACTTCATCTTTCCAATTTTCTACTATTTGGCTTTGTGCCCCTCCAGCAGCAGGTCCTTCTCCTCGCCTGTTTTGGTTTTTTGTTGTTATCTGTGAGTTTTTCATATGAAAATTTAATTCCTCTGCCTCCCCCCGCTCCCACACCAGAGTCATTTCCCATGCGAGCTAATTTAAAAATTTTTGTAATTTTTTCGCTTTGCTCTTTTGGAATTTTTGCAATGCGCGACAAAATGATTTATGTCGCTGCCTGGGCGAAATTAAAAATATTACAAAAAGCAGCAGCAACAGCAACAGCAACAGCAATGCGAACACATTTAAATAACATAAAAAATGTATACATATACATATATGCAAAAAAAAAAAAAAGAGAAAGAGGTGGAGGTGGAGGCGGAGGCGCAGAGAGAGAGAGACAGAGAGTGAGATACATTTGTATATTGTGTCACTTGAAGCTTTAAAATGAAATTGTTGCCGTGTGGAAATTTACGCTGGCTTTTCTCAATTTTTATGCCCAACAATTTCGAACAAGAGCAGAGCAGAACAACGGCAGAAGCGACAGAAAAAAGTTAAAATAAAATACATAAACCGCAACAATTTTTCAACATTTTGCACGTGTAAATTTTCCAATTGGCTGAACGCGTTGGCCAAATGAATGAAGGGGGAACGGGGAGAGGGGAAATGGGAGTGAGAGGAGGGGGGCTTACAGAGAGAGAGAGAGAGAGTGGGGGCGGCTGGCTCGCTGCTGGGCGTGCCTGCTATTATGAACCATCTGACGGATTCGTTTAAACAATTCTTGAGCCAGGTGCCTCAGCCCAGAGAGGGAGAGACAGGGGAAACCCCTGAAGAGAATTATGGCGGAATATGAAATTTGCATTGACATGGCAACCTCTTAGGGTTGACCAGCGATGGTCTCTGGGTTCTGGGGCCTCTCGGCCGGCTGGCCATTTGCATTGCCGTCGGCAGTTTTCAGGCCGCTTTTTTCTGACTTTTGAGATACGTATATGTACAGTATAGAAGTGCACCCAGAGATCACGTTGTTTTCTTTGGAAATAATACATTTAAGCGGAAATATATGCTCTAAAAGGTTAAGAAGTTCGGAACTTTAGAAATGAATTCCATTGAACTACACGAATATGATCCAGAAATCACTTCTCAGAACAAAATCCAACATAAACCCAATTTTTTGTGAATGAATTTCGTTCGGGGTATTTCCTGGAGAGATAAGATTAGCTTGAATTTGATTTCCGACGAATTCAAGTGGGTTTTTTTCTTCTAGGAGTACCTAAAAAATACATTATATCTCTGTAGGCTTTCATTTGCAATCTCCTCTCTTCTATTTTGAATCATTTACGCTATTTTGTTGTGGCTTTTTGTGTAATTTTTCACATTCCCAAAAACGAATTTCGGCTGCAGCTGCTTTACGAGCACAAAACCAACAAAAACCAACAAAATAGTTATCTATTTTTTTGTGTCGGCCGGCATTTTCCGCCGCCGTTTTCACAGCATTTTCCGTGTTTCATTTTTTGTATTTTGCTGTTGGGTTTTTGTTTCAATTTAAATGAAAAAGCTTTTCGCGCATAGTTATAAAAATAATGGCTGCAACTCAACGAAAGAGACAGGCAAACGGAGCAGAGCAGGAGAGCAGGAGAGCAGCAGAGAGATGGAAGGCCAGTTCTAATGCATTAAACTCGGATAAATGGATTTAAAAAAGGTTTTTAGCTCTCTGGCGGCCTTAAAGGCAGTTTCTGTTTGCTCGTTTTTCCCATGCGAAAAATTCAATAAAACTAAAGGGCCACACCTCGACACAGAACACTCGGCCCTGAACATGACTTGTAACTTAAGCTATGCCCCCCACTCCACTGTCTCTGTGTGTGTGTGTGTGTGTGTGTGTGTGTGTCATCTGTTTTGGCGACATCCTCGAGCCACATATCGCTTTACACTTGAAACGAATTTGAAAGTCTGGATCGAGCAGCTCGTAACTCTTGTCTCGCATGCTCCCCCCCACCCATTCCCCTCTTAACCCTACACACATGTAGCTCCCCCCTCCCTCCCCCTCCCCACAAGCTCCATTGGCGTTCTTTATCTGGGCGAGCTGGGCCGCCGCGACTAATATAAACGTACAATGGACCAACTTAAGCTGAAATGACAGTTGCGACATGTTTGCGTAGGCGTGTGCGATCTCTCCCAGACGGACAGACCTGCGGACAGACCGAAGGAATGAACGACCCAAGGAGGCAACCAGTCAGCCCCGGCCGACACACCGGCAAATGTTTTGGTATTAATTTTTCTTGCTGTTGCCTTTTGGCATCTGTGGGTCTCCGTCTCCTGCTCCCCTGCTCCGTCTCCTGCTCCTCCTCCCAAGCAGGCTGACAATAAACTTTATCGCATTCATGTGAATGCACTTTATGACACCTAACCAGTCGAAGAAAGAGACAGCAGCAGCAGAGGGGGAGGGAGAGGGAGAAACTCGTTTACCTGCCTGCCTGTAATTTCTTTGGCCGTTTAAAGACCCAACAAAGAATCTGCTGGAATTCGAGGCAATTTTTGCACGACTGATTTGAATTGAAAGACTTTGATGAGCTCTACTATGAGCTCTATGTGCAACCCCCGCCCAAGTACGAGTGTGTGTGTGTATGGGAGAGGTTATTTTGTGGTCGTCTGGCTGGCTCGTGACTCGTGCAATTTCAGTCGTCCGTTTGACGGTCACGTGACCCTAATAAATCACAGAATTAATGTTACGTAAAATGGAGTTCGCTTTCAGCTTTGGTCGGACTCCGACTCCGACTCGGACTCGGACACGGACTGCAATGTCCTGGCAGCAACCACCGTTGAGTGGTTAAACTATGCCAGCCGGAAATTGAAAAACGTTTGCGGCATTTCTGATAAGCCGGAGAATGGAGCGAATACGAGTCCAACTTAAAGATCAACTGGTAGAGCGTTGGCTTAATAAAGCATATTTTAAATTGTTAACCAACACACACACACACACACACACACACACACTCACACAGAGAAAGAGACGAAGAGAAGCGCCAACGGCAAGCGGCAAGCGGCAACCGACAACATTATGGCCATTAAAAATACCCAAAACGACAACGACAATTTCCTCATTATCGTAAAATTTATTCAAGCAAAATAAATTCATTGGTCGTTAACCTTGACACTGGTTTTTCTTTTTATTTTTATGCCCTCTCTCTCTCTCTCTCTGGATGAGTGTGTGTGTGTGTGTGTGTGTGTGCGAGTGCTGTCTTTTGTGTGCGCATAAAATTCATGCCATGACGCGTGTTAAATAGTCGCTGTCATTTGTCGACAACTGGGGAAAACTTTTCAGCTCAGAGCTGTAAAATGATTTTCGCAGACCAGACTGAGTGGGTGGCCCCAGACAGGGGGGCTGTGGTGACAGAGAGAGAGAGAGAGAGAGAGAGAGAGAGATAGGCTCAAGATCGCCTTAAGTTAGACTACATTAAATAAAGGCAGACAAACAAATTGTGATTACAGGCAGAAAAGCGGCAGAAACAGGACCAAAACTAAGCATGACTATTATTATTTTAGGCAGCCCTAAGCTCTCGCTTGAGGGGGGGGAAGAGTAATCCGCACTACCAACAAAATAACAAAAAAGCGAAAAGGAAATTACGCCTGTAAGTATGCTACAATAATCAATAAGTGTATGGTAGTGTGTGTATGGGAGGGTGCGGGAGGGTGTATGCGAGCTGCTGTTGCCGCTTGACTGCGTTTTAGGCTGCCAGACACACACAAGCACAGAGAGAGGGGCAAGAGAGGGCGAGAGAGTTGGGTGATTTGTCATGGGCCTGCCGCGAGTTTTGGGAGTTTCCACTGCAGTCCTCGTCCCCGCCAACGATTTTTCCAGCTCAGACAGCGTTGCTGTTGCTGTTGCTGCCGTTCCCCCGGGGCTGTTTTGCGGGCTTAAAGTGTTAATGTATCTCTCATATTTGGTGTGTGACAGTTCTGGCATTGTTCTTCTCGTCGGTCCGTCCGTCCGTCTGACAGGGAAATTTATGCACCGAGTTTCGGCGAGCCTCGAACTTGTTGAATTGCATTCCAGGGAGAGAGATGGTTGTCTCAAGATTAATGGGTCTATACCTGAGCAGGACTTCCTCCCCCCCCAGACACACTTAAAGCTGCAGGCTCTCCCTCCCACCTCCCACCTCCCATCCCCATCTCGTACATTTAAAGCGATTGAATGAAATTCTGCGATTCGCCTTAAGCATTCGACATTAGCCATAAAAGCAATTCATATGCAAAATAGAGACTCCAGGACTCAATATCCTGTGCATATATAAATTATAGACGCGAGGAGAAATAGGATCCCTGGGCCATGGGCAAAAGGGATAAATAAAATACTAAAAAGGGAAAAAAGAAAAAAAACCATAGAAAATGAAGAAAAGCTTTTTTCATCCCAAAAGCTAGCAAAGCAAGGCAAGTCCTTCTGCTCTCGTGGAGTGTGCTCGTGTGTGTGTGTGTGTGTGTGTTAAAGTGAGTGTGCGGCAGCTGTCTGTGTGCGTATTGGCGAGGATTCTAGCTACAGCCCCGACCAACTCCGACTCCGACGTCGTTTTGTGGGCTCCTCTACTCCGCCACCGCCTCGTGCCCAGCTCAATGCTGTCGTCGTCGTCGTCATTTCGTTCTTTATATAAAACCGAGTCGAGCACAGCCAAGGAGAGTGCTCTCTGACACACACACACACACACATTTGCACACAGGACAATATAATGTTGTTGCTTTTTTCTACTTTCTGGTTTCTTTTTTTTTCTCTGCTATTTTTCTACATTTCTTTTATTTCCAGTCAGCAGAAAAAATTCTTATACACAAGCTGCGTTTGTCTGTATGTGTGTGTGTGTGTGTGTGTGAGGAAAAGCTCTCTTGCTTGCCATGTGTGTCGGTGTGTGTGTATGCGTGAGCTGGAGCAGTCAGCTCAGTTTTCTTTTGAATGATTCGATGATTTTAAGCGCCTGCGTTATATGAAAACCAATCGCATCAAAGCACCCCATTAAATTTCATCGTCAGGCATATATCCTTGCCACACTCACACTCACACACACACACACACACACACACACACTCGAGCACAGAGAGACGAGACGTGGGTCCTGGCAGCTGCTGCCGCTGCTGTGCTGTGCCATGACTCCTGGGTGGCTCTTGGCCATGTCTGCGTCTGCATCTACGTCTGTCTAAGCCGCCCAAGGCAATGTTTGCTATATGCCAGGGAAATCCGTCAGAAAGCGCAGCCGCTGCAGCTGCTCCTTCAACAGCAGCCCCCCCTCCCCCTACAGTCCCCCGTACAGTCCTGGCATCCAGGGGGCGGGAGGGCAGCTTCTCTGTCCCATCATCATCATCATCATTATGTGCTGACGGCGTAAATGGCTCTATCAGCACATTGTGCAGCGCCTTTTGGTGGCACTGACATGTGGCAAGGCCCCGCTCGACTCGACTCGGCTCGGCTCGGCTCGATACCAGCTTAAAGATGCATATTTTTGGCCAATTTAAAGTGCTTTTAATGGCTTTATGCTATGCTGAGGAAAGGAAAACGGAAAAAAACACAACCAAATGCCAAGTCATGGTGGGGGCTGGGGCTGGAGTCGGAGTCGGAGTCGGTGCTGGTGTTGGGATACTGTCGTTAGTTTTATATACTTTCTATATGCACATAGCCCGCAGTCTATCACAGGACAGAGACGCCATCTTCTGGCTCGGCTTTTGCTTTTGCTTTTGCTTTATTTGCAGTGGATCCAACTCCATCTGCCCCGCCGCCGTCCAGGCCCCACCTCCACCTCCGCCTCCGACTTGGATTCTTGCTTTCTTTTATTCTGCTATTCCCTCCCTCCCGCTCTCTCCTGCTTTTCTTTTTCTTTTATTCTGCTATTCCCTCTCTCTTGCCTTTCTTTTTTCTTTTTTTTTCGTGATGGCAAACATTTAATGGGTTTTTCAGAAAATTGCATTTTCTTCTTTGGCACTCTTTAGCCTTTTTGTTTAGCTGCTACTTTGCAGCAGCAGCAGCACCAGTGGCAGCAGTGGCAGCACCACTGGCAGAGGACTCGACTCGAGTCTCAGTTGTTGTTCCTGCTGCTGCTGCTGCTGCTGCTGCTGCTGCTCATGACCATGGCTGCCATATTAGATTTTGAATGCATTTCCGCTTTTTGCCGCAGCGAGCAAAACTTTTGTTCGCCATGTTGGTTCTCTCTCTCTGTCGCTCTCGCTCTCGCCCGCTCTCTCTGTAAGTGTGTGTGGGTATATTTTCCACTGACTGACAGCTGTGCAAATGGGCGGCAACAAGGACGAGAGGCGCGTTGCAAGTTTGTCTATCCCGAGTGGGAGTGTGTTTTGGCTGGTTTAGTTGGCTCTTGGTTCTTGGTTGGCTGCCTGCCTAGCATCGGTCTCCCCCCTGGCAGCCCATCTCCCCGGCTCGTCTTTCTGGCTGCATTAAAACTTTGTTTCATTTTCCCGATGTCTGTGTGTCTGTGTGTGTGTGTGTGTCTGTGTGGGTGCTTTTCCTTTTGCTTTTGTTTGATGAAAAAGTCCAAGTTGTTGCGCAAAAGTTTTTATGCAAGTTTTGCTATTTTGGCAAATGGATATCCTTCCAGCCACTGCTCCGCCTCCTGCTCCTCCGTTCCACTTGTGGGTGTTGTGCTGCTATCTATCCGACTTATGTGGAAGTTGGTCATGTATATGGGATACATAAGTATGTATCCGATCCGACGCTTGCTATTGGCATTTCTCGACTGGGGGCTTAATCAAACTTTGCCCTCCGCTGGGAGCCAGCTGAAGTTTGGGTTGGGGAAAGGCATTTAAACCGATGAATTAATGTGAAATTCGTGTCCGTCACAAGGGGCATGCTCTCCGCACACCTTCCAGCTATGCCACACACACACACACACACACACACACACACACAGGCACAAAAAGTGCTGCATAAGTCAGGGCGCTGCATATATGCAAATGAAACAAACATTCCACACATTCCCCCCAAGGCAGTCCAAGGGCCGTAAAACGTCAAGCCCCAGCCAACAAAAAGCAGTAACGTTTTCAACCCGTTTTCGTTGACCAAATTAAAAAGCCATTTAGGAGGTAGGCCCACCAAAAGACAACAGAGAGACACATTTCCATTCAAAGCTGCCTCCGAGGTGGCAATTAGACATCGATGGCCGAATGATTTGGCTGGCTTGGCTGGCTGGCTGGCTGGAGAAAAGCGAGCACAACCGGTCCGGGGCAGGGGATTTCATCGATTATGCGACAGCAGTTCGTCTATTGAATTGATACGAATTGATACCCCCACTCTCTCAGTCTTTGGGACTGTGAAGCAGATCTTAACGATTTTCAACGGCACTAAATCTTCAAGGACAGGAGCACCGGCAGCCCCAGCAGCCCCAGCAGCTGAAGTGAGTTAATCATCCATGATTTAACGATTCGTAGACCATTTAATTGCCATTCAGACCCAGACATGACAGCCGATCGGTGATTAAAACCAAACAAGACAAAGCCAAACACAAAGAGAGTGTCAGAGGCGCAGAAACAACACACTTTTTGTTCAGTTTTTGTTCAGTTTTAACGACTTGACAAAAAGTCATTTAAGGAATTTCTTTGGGACAATTTTTGACGCACCAGCAAGTTTGGCCATCAATTGGAAACGGATCCGGCATGAAAGTACACCTGTAAGTGGTGGGTGGGAGAGCTATCTGGGGGGTGGGGGTGTGGGGGTGTGGCAGCAGCACGCGCCATTTCGTTGGAAATTGAAAACGTGTCCAACATCGAGACATCAATTTTTAAACAGAAGTAATCACTTTGTAAACGTTGCCCGGGACTCGACAGAATACTTGAATACACACACATATCCTTTGGGGGTTGACTTTGGCTAAGCCCAGGGACCAGGCACCAGGCACCAGAGTCCTTTTGGTCCTTTTCGCTGGGGACCAGCAGACCCCTGACAAGTATGCCTCAAATTTCTGGGGTCTGCTTGATTTCCAAATTTCTGCACGTAACCACGTAAAGTTGCAGAAATTTTTATACAATTTGTTGCATGCATAATTCACGAGCACCAGACGAGGCAGCCAGCAGGCAGCAGGCGGCAGGCACTTGCTGCGGGATTTATGTGGGTGGCTCTTCTGGCTCTCCGGAATTATGATGAGCCAAAAGCATCAAAGGGGGCATCCTGGAAGGGCTTTGGCCATAAGTTAGATGAGAACTCAATTCAATTTGATGAAAGCGAAGGAGTCGTCGGTATTGCCAGGAAAAAAAGCATTTAAGAGATACCAAAGCCAAAGCCAAAACGAAACAGAAACTGAGACAACACTAAGACCCTGTTAATCTGTTGAAATAAGCGCCACCATTTGTCTATCGAATAGATCTGAGGCTTTATTCGGCTATCCCTCACTTTTAATTGCCATTCGGCCGGGCCCGGCCGGCACTGGCTTTACAGTCACGTCGCGCACACACTAAAAAAGCGATATAAGCTAAAAATTTATTAAATTCTCATTTATCAAACATCATAAATCAAAGTCTGTGTTGTATTTATTTCGAATGATCTATCAACAGTTTGCCATTTGGATGGGTCCCCCTCTGTATCCGTATCTGTAGCTGTATCTGTAGCTGTATCTTTTATGACTAGCTAATTTGGTTTGTTTTTGTTGCTGTTTTTGATTTTGATTTGTCAGTTTATTGTTTCTGGCTGTCAATGATGATGATGCTGCTCCTCTTCTTTCGCGAGAATGGAGCTCAATGAACTATAAAAAACTAATGTTTCAGCGGCAGACAGGCGGCCAGGCGCCCGTGCACTTGACAAGTGAATGAAAGGCTGAATGATGTCAATCTATCATGCAGCCCCCAGCCCCCTCAGGGCTACACCGTCCGTCAACTTTTACTTTCAGTTTGACCTTTGCTAACTGTCAAAATTCGCTGCCGCTTGCAATGTGTCAAAAGTGTGGCAGTAGCTGTTGTTACTGTATTTGCATTTGACAGCTCCTGTCCGCTGTCCGATGTCCGCTGTCCCCTGTCCGCTGTCCGCTGTCCGCCATCACTTTTCGCACTTTTGCAGCAGAGACAGAGGCAGCGACTGTGACTGCGACGGCGACTGCGACGGCGGCGGCATCGAGCACAAAACGCGGCTTTGAACTACTAAATCATTTTTGACAGTTGGCAGCGACGCCGGGGAAAGCCCCAAGCAGCGCAGTCTGGCTCTGAATATATATATGTGTGTGTGTGTGCGGGCACTCTTTAACCATGACCTTGAGAGCCGTTACACACACATACATACTGGTGCTGCTGCTGCTGCCTTTGTTTATGCAATAAATTAAAAGCAATAATTTTTCATCTTGAGGCAGCAGCAGCAGCAGCGGCAGCGGCAACCAGCAACAGTTGAAAGTTCGCCTGCTGCGGCGCAGCGCATTAATTTTGTGTAAACTTCAACAAACACACTGCCACACAGCCATGCCACACACACACACAGATACTCCAGAGAGGGACAGAAACAGCAGCAGCAGCAGCAGCAGCAGCAACAGCGGCAAAAGTGATAAAGCACCGCAATGGCAATGGCAGCGACGTCGACATTGTTTTTAGCTCGCTGCGACTGCGCTGCTCTGCTCTGCTCTGTTCTGCTCTGTTCTGTCGCTGCTCCCTTAGCAATAAATACAACAACAACAGCAACAAGAGGCAGCAGCAGAAACAATAATTCAACTTGTGGCAACTTTGGCACTGTGCTCCACATACCACACGGCCGGGCAGGGCCGGGCAGGGCAGGGCAGGGCCGTGCCGGGCACAGTGCAGGTTCAATGGACGCTTTGCGCCTGCGCAGGGCCCAACAAATTGCAGCCACCAGCTGTCGCTCTCTCTCTCGCTCTCTTCGCTCTCTCTCTTCCCCTCTTTCTCTTACGCCATTAATTCTAGCGCTTGCCGGCTTGTTTGACAGTTCTGACAGACGATTATTTAAAGTTGTGCTTAAATGCTCGCCTCTCGCTCTCCCTCTCGCTCTCCTTCTCGCCCGCTGTCTCCGTCTCTGTTTCTGTCTGGGCCTTGCGCCTGGCCCTGACCCCCTGGCTGTCTGCGCCCCCCCGCAAACCTGGCGAAAATAATACAAATTACACTTTTGGCATATTGTTCCGAGCCGAGCCTACAAGAGAGAACGAGCCACTTGTTTCTGTGGGTTAGTGGGTTTCGCTAGTGGGTCTCCCGGTCCCGGTCCCGGGCCCCCGCTCCCGCAATCCCGGAAAAACAATCGAATCGAAGGCGTTCTGGAAATATTTTTCAGATATTACCGCGGAGGTTTAACGATTTAAATGCCCCGGCACACCATTCTTCAATTTAACGCATCATAAAGATGGGGGAAAACTGTGTCCTGCAGCGGGGACTTTTATGGGCCCAAGAGGCGGCTGCCCGGCTGCCCGGCTGCCTGGCTGCCCGACGGAATGGTGCTGGGCTGGCTCTTAGTCGGGTTAAGAACCCCCCACACTGTGTGGAGCGCGATCATAAATCAAATTTCAATTCACGTGCCGTTCGTTCGCCTCATGTTCATTAATGAAAGCGAAATGCTCATACGCTTATATAATGCCACAAACGCAGGGGCAGGGCAGGGCAGGCCGGCAGGCAGTGGGGGGCATGGCCATGACGCAAGCGTCCAACTATCAGCCCTCGGACATCATCAAAACTGCCACTGCGCACAGCACAGCACAGCACAGCACCAGCGAGGAACAGATTTTCACATCAAAAAAATTGGCACAAGTTCATCATCATTGTGATGGTTGGTCCCACTGAATGGGGATGACTGCTGTCCTGCTGTCCCGCTGTCCCGCTGTCCGGCTGTCTGGTCGAGGGGGGGCGTGGCCACATGCACGTTGAAAGCTCGGAGACCGCCGATGTTCAATTTATGAGCCGCAGACAGTCGCCCGCCACTGCCACTGTCCCTGGCCCTGGCTCCGGCTCTGGCCCTGGCCTTTGTTTAGCTTCTTCCCCCTTTTAATCGATTGTAGTTTTTAATTAAAATTTAACTTTATAATGATTTTTTATCAGCTGTCCCAAGTAGCGGCGGTGGCGGTGGCGGCGGCGGCTGCCTTCGCGAGTCTGTTTAAGTCTAAATTAAAAAGAAATTTCTCATTTTGAAGAAGAACAGCAGAACAGCAGAACAGGAAGCCGCAACCGTGCGCAAACTGGGCGTGGATCGGGCCGGAACGTGATCGCGAACAGGATTAGTGACAGCCATCAGACAGACATCAAAGCCCCCCAAACTGATCGATGCCCTGGCCACTTCCCCAGCCTTGCTTCCGGCCAGCTTTGATTGATGTGCGAACTGGCAGTCAGCACGTGTACCCTGTCCCCCTTTAGCCTCTAATCTATCTTCTAAGTATATCTAGTAGTAAGTATCTCTACTCTACACAAATGTGTTAAATGACTTAATGTGGAATGTGACTTACCATCATATGTTAGTTCTGAAGGATTGAGTGATGATAAGAACTTACCATCTGAAATGGGAAAGAAAACACAGCAGCGAATTAGCCAAATGCATATTTATTTCAATTAGGTTTTTATAAAGGGATCATTGGTGGGGGTGGCGGTTGTCCGCATTCATTCAACTAATTACCAATAAATAATATTCACGGATTAAACGCAAATGTTTTTATAAGCCCCAAAAAACGGCACTCAAATGGGGATTTTTTTTGTAAAATGATACCCTGGCTATAAAGAGAGTATCTTAGATTTTATATATCATACAGTGCAGGACTCAGGTGTTGGCACAGCAACAACTTTTCAGTTTACTGCTGTTTTAAGAGCTTTTCCATCGCGATTTTCAAAAGAGAGATAATTGTGTCCCATTAATTAATCAATTTTCTATAAGATTGGAAAATTTTTATAGGCTTGACTTTATTGCATTGTTTTTAACAATTTTTTAAACGAAAAATGGCCTAAAATCTGTCGTACAACATCCCTTTATTTCCACTTATCCAAAAGGATATGCAGGGCTTCGTGTTCATCCAATCACTATGTGTGTGTGTGTGTGTGTGCTCCCCACTCTTTATCCATAATTGCAGCATTAAAGCGCTTAATTACAACCATTTTGTTTTTGTTCGTGTTGTCTATAGTTTTTGTGTGGCTCTATTGGGCTTTTGTCTGTCACCTTCCTGCAATTTTTGGCTCTTCCTCTCTCCCTCTCTTTATTCTAGCGCGTTTTTTGTTGGTTTAATTTTGTTTTGTTGCTTGATTAATTTTATTATTGTGCAGCATTTAATTTAATACGCATTGCGGCGCATAATGTACAATAATTATTTTAAATTCACTTTGACAAGCACGCACACGCCACACCATGCCACTCCCCTCCACCCCCCTCTTGCCTAACCGCCTTCATTTCCCTGTTAATGTTAATTTAATATTTTTACATTGTGCCCGTGTTTTAATTTTGCCTGCGGTTTGCCGTGTTTGTTGCTGAAAATGTTTTACTTTTTCGCATTTTTGGTTTTTGTTTTTTGTTTTTGTTATCATAAAACAAAAATGCAAATTAACGCAGAATCCTCTTCGGCCGCTTCATCTCTCTTTTTGTATTGTTAATTATTTATGGCTGTCAGGTTGTGTTTTTTTTCCGTTTTTAATTTTTGTGCTTTATCTTTTTTTCGAGCATTTTATTTGCACGCATTTTATTTCGATAAATTATTAAATTTTTTGCTATTTTTATTTTCTGACATTTAATGGCGTTTTAAGGCCATAAACATTTTTGCAGCCACACTTAAGCCGAAAAATGGCAATAATATCGCATTAAATGGTTTTATTTTTTCGTATCAACAAAAAGAGTTAATCGCACAGAACATTCCTTTTCCTTCATAGAGAATGATCCGAATCTGCCCGCCTTGAAAGGAATACCATCCTCCTGAGAATATCTGCCCTGATTTCCATTTACTTGTTGTAAAATGCTGTAAGTTTATTTCTGTAATTTTATTGTATTTTTATCGTATTCGTCGACTTGATTTGTTGTAAATAAATCAACGATAATTAACCTTCTGCAGCGCGTAGAAATAATTTTACTGTCAATGTTGTCACCGATGACAGTCGAACATCTTAAATCATTTTGTGGCATGGCCTGGTCTTTTTGTATTTTGTATTTTGTGTGTTTCGTGAGCACAAAACGAAATTAAAAAGCGCAACAACGACGGACACTAAACACGGCTAAATGATCAACGCTCCCCGAAAATGCCAAATGCGCCAAATGAAATGCCAATTCGCACTCAATTGGAGGCCCAGAGAGCGGTACAGGACAGGACAGGACGGGGCTCTCGACTGGCGACAAAACACCTTTCGGAAATGGAGAGTAGAGGGTCTTGGACTTGGACTGGCACTGGGACTGGGACTCTGTCGCTGTCTCTGTCCCTGTCCTGGTCTCTCCCTGATGCGTAGACGTCAAAATGCCGTGGTGGCAATTAAATGCCTTCGACGCTCATTGCCAACGCCTCAGTCAGAGGTAGAGCTCAGAGTCCAAGTCCCAGTCGGAGACCCAGTCTTGAGCTGCTTTAGTGTCTTTGTCCTGAGGCTGGTGCCTACTCCTACCTCTTGCTCCTCCTGCTGCTCTTCCACCTTGAAGTCGGGCAACAAATAACGCCCAAATATGGCGCAATTTCATTCGCAACGCAACGAATCGATTGCCGATGGATGAGACGATGCCACCGCTGCTGCTTCTGCTGCTTCTGCTGTTGCCTCTGTCGATTCATTTCAATTCGTTGCGTTTCGATTTATTTATCACCTGTCGTTGAAAATTGAAATTGCATTCGCTTGGGCCATCACCCATCGCCCATCGCCCCAGCCCCAACCCCAACCCCAAGGCAATCCCAAAACCCAAAAGAGAACTCAGTGCCGGACCCAACCCGAGTCCGCTTTTTGCTTTAGTTTCGTTTCGTTTCGTTTCATTTTCTTGAGGGCCAGGTAATCATTGTCAACAATTAATGAACAGCCATTGGTGGGCGTGGCAGTCATTTAATGAACAGCCAGACCAGACCGGCCAGAGGTAGCCGCATTTTGTTTTTCGTTTTCCTTGGGTTTCTTTTTTCCTCTTTTCTTCTATTTTTATAAATTAGCAGAGAGGCCTTTTCCTATTAGAATGGCCAAAAAACTCATCAGCATAATGTAAGATGTTGTGGCTCGGGGCGATAATGAGCTATAATGGAGTTGGCCAAAGCAAGAGACAGAGAGAGAGAGAGCGGAAAGGGGTAATGGCAGTGAGGCAGGGGACTGGTTCGGAGAGGTTCTGAAACTGGTTCGAGTCTTAAGAGCTCTTAATGCCGCTGGCATGGCTTCACTTCACTTTTTCCCCTTTTTTTTGCATATTTAAAAGCTTGATTCAGTTCAGACCGAACATTGATCGACTAATCAGCAAAAGGCAAAGAAAGTGCAGACCAGGACGAGCCAGGACGGGCTGCAGCAGCCTTATCAATGCACTTTGCCGTGCTACACGTAAACTTACTTTAAACGCGCCAAACTTTTCATTCCAGATAAGGAGCCGAACCGAACCGAACCGAACCCAAGCGGAAGGAGCCCTGGAACGTTCTCCCCCCCTCCACTGATAGCATTTTGCATTGATTTCAATCATTGTTTATGTACTCTGTCTGCCCCAAGGATGTGCCGGGCCCTGCACTTGATTGGCGGGGAGTGCCAGTGCCAGTGCCAGAAGTCGGGGAATCATTAGACCAGGCCCCAAGCTGAAGCTAAAGCTGAGCGATGTTCGTGCCGTGCCAGCAGCGCGCGCTTCAACGCTTTGCTGCCACAAGTTGCAGTGGCAGTGGCAGTGGCAGTGGCAGCGGCAGCGGCCACAAGCTGGTGTCTGCGCTCTGCTGCATGGGGTCTGGCCTGGTCTGGTCTTGTGGCATGCGGACTTTTGTAGCAGACAAAATTGTCGACAAATAGTTTACACAAGCATGAAATTTTGCTGCCCCGACGAGCAACAAAAGAATGTTGTTGCTGTACTTGCCGCAGTTGTTGTTGTGGTTTAGTTTGTAGTTGCAGGAATTCGCTAGCAACAATTCAGTGCAGGCAGCCGGCAGCAGGCAGCATGCAACACAAGCCGATTGGCAAATGTCAGCCAAAGAAAGCAACAGCACAGTAGGGCAGGGCGGGAGGGTGGTTGCAACATGATATCCTCTCCTCCCTGTCCCGCTACACCTGCCACAAAATGTTTAATTAAATTATGTGAGGGGCGTCAGAGGCAGGGGCAGAGGGTGCCACAGTGCGATATGGAGCCTGAGGATTATGCATTGTTATGCGGTCATTAATTCATATCAAAGGGGTAATTGAAAACCGCATAAATTAAACAAAAAGCGCGAAAAAACAGTGCAATTATTTGCCATTTTTTTTGTTGTTTAAATACGGCAGAGCATCATTTTTTCCTTTGGATTGCATTTGAGTGTGTTATCCGCTGGGGAAAAGCGCGCGCGGCTTTGACATTTGGCTGCATTATAGTTTAATCTTATTAAAATATTTATTTTATTAAAATATGCATGCAATTTGTTAATTTAACTGCTGCGTTTGCTGTTATACCCTGCCACTCGCTCGCCCACTCCCCCACTCGCATGCGACAGGCGGCATGCCACTTTCTGATACCCTATGAAAACAGATATTCATGGAAAATATTCTACATATATATCTTTATTTATGCGTATATTTTCCATTATCTGAAATGAATATATCCATAACTTCCACAGGGTATTCCCAGCTTCGACGATTCTTCATTTCGTTTCGTTTCTGGTTTGGTTTTTTTTTGTTAGTTGGTCGTCACGGATTTCGTGTTTTTATTGTGGCAGCCACTGCGCTTAATTGCATTTTGTATATGAATTAATGAATTTTTTATCAGCAACAATACACCTACACAGCCCGTGGACACACGGACACACGGACACACCGACAGAACAGATGTGCCATATAAGCCTCTCTATATGCGAGCTTTATTTATTTGATTTTTTTTTTTTTCTCTCTCTCTTTTTTTGTGTGGCGCCTGATAATGCAACGAAAACAACAAATACGACAGCCATGCCACAGAGAGAGCTTCCATATTTTTATGTATTTCGTTTTTCCAGCTGCGAATATTTAATTTCATTTGTGGTCTGACCAATAAAGCCCACAAGAGAGAGATAGATAGGAGGCAAATCTGTCCTAGCCCGTGGAGAACTCTCCAAGGACTGTGTGCATTTACCATATCATTAACAAGTCCATTCGTATCGGCCAGTTAGGATCTTGTTAGTGATCTAGATTCCACAGAAAAAGGGTTCGCTATGGGCCGGAAACTTTTCTGTTTCATTAAAATGCAATTAATATAGGCTTTCAGCACATTCTGATGACTTTGGGGACTTGGCCAGAGGCAAATTACCCAACTAGCTCGTCCAACTCGTCCAACTCGGCCCCGAAGGCAGCAAATTAGGGTGCGCCTATAATTAATAACATTTTCAACAAAACCCATACACTGGTGGAGTGGGAAAAGAGTGGGAACCATTTCATTAACTTCACATTACACATTACACATTGCACGAGCCAGAGAAGAGCCACTGCAATAGTTCCAAACTGGGACAGAGACACGTGTAAGTACGAGTACGGATGTTTCCCTTATGCACACACAAGAAGTGCACGCAACTATCCAAAGAGACAGAGTCAGGGACAGGTATGAGTATGAGTATGAGTCAATCCATTAACGTTTTGATAAAAGATCTTTATGACGACACTCCAAGCGACAGCGACGCCGGCAATCATCATCATCAGCAACAGCCACAGCCAACAGCCACAAGAGCCACAGAAATGGCTTTGGTACGTGTCAGCAAGAAACGAGAGACACCATCAAGTGAAAAGTAATTGCGTTTAAATGCGTTTACATTAGGGCCCGAAAAAAGCCGCACATATCACCAATACATGATGTGCAATGGAACTGGAGTTTGGCCTAATTGCAGAGCTCCCTTGATGGCCAGATGGGCGGGCAGCTCCATCAAGGACAATTATTACATTACACTTGTAATGCCGGCCTTTAATGGCATTATTAATGCAGCCGGCCGCACTCGGGACCGCACCGGACCGGACGGGGGAAGCCCTGAAATAAATCTCCATCGGCGAGTTTACGACAGCCAAAGGCCGCCGCCAGTAAAAACACTCACCCACAACCTACAACCAGTCCCCGACCCCGACCCGCCCAGATAACTCTCACACCCCTGGACGGTTTTCTTTTACGATTTTTTAATAGTTCTCACATAGATTTTATAGTTCGTTTCCCCATTCCTTGGGGCTCTGTCTATCTCCCTGGCCGCTTTGATGGGGCACTATTTGTTTTTCTTACTTTTGGCCAGAGCGCATAAAATTGATTTCCTTTCCCGGTGCCCGGTGCCCGTTTCCCCCGGTGCCCGTTTCCCAGTTCCCGGTTTACGGAGCGTTTACTCTTTCGCCTGTCATAAAATTTATGTTTATGTCGTAAAATTTAGTTCGATTTTTTTCGCTGCTCCTGCTCTGGCTCTTGCTCTGGCTCGAGCAATCAATGTGCGTGCTTTTTGCTGGATTTTTAGTGGACCACACCAGGTGTTTGCAAAGGGTTTTCCCTCAGACAATGCGGCGTATACGCAACGTTTTTTTTCGGGCTCAAGAAAAGGGAAATGGAAGCACGGGGGCGAAAAAATTGTCGCTTTCTTGATATAAACAAACGACAGACATTTATTTTTATTACACACCTTTTTCGGCCTTTTCGGCAGAGGGTGATGGCCCACAGAGTGGGAGGGAGGGATGACACTTTGGTAGTAGATTCTAGTTATTCTAATGCACATTTCATAGGCAATTCCAAATTAGGCAATGTTTGGCAATGTACTTGGCTGTCACCCCCCCAAAGACAGACACCCCAACCCTCAGGACTCAGGACTCAGGCCTCACGACGCCTCGGTGCTCCGGTTCTCAGGACTCGGTTCTCCGGTTCCCCTCAATGTACATCAAGGTGTGGCTGTGGCTGTGTGGCAGTGTGGCTCTGGCCGAGGGGTGGTTGGACGACTCATGCTTATAAAAAAGTAATTTTCTCATTTCTTGCCAACGTTCGAGGCTTTTTGTATATTAGAAGAAATGGCTTTATTTATTTCTTATTTCTTACAAGTGGAGAAAAACTTTGCCGCTTTCTCTGCACTCTCTCCACTCTCCATCGTGCCCTGCTCTACATTACTTGGATGCTGGTTGTGTTTTTTTTTCTGGTTGGGCGCCCGTTAAATTGGCAAGTTTGTTGTGCTAAGTTTTTGGGGTCTCTCGCTGCCTCGGAGAGCACATAAATTAGACGCACAAATTAGAAATTATGTGCGCATTTAAATGTGAAGAGGACTGGGACTCCAGTTACAGCTCCAGCTCCAGCTCCAGCTGCAGAATGGCCCTGCCCCATTCGCCGTTTCTCCGACTGTCTGCTCCATATGTTGGCTAATGAAATGGCAGATGGAGGAGGCAGGCGGAAGGAGGCAGGAGACAGGCTGAGTGTATGCCCTGCCTTTTAGTCAAACTCAATGAATATTTGAAGAGCCACCAAACGAATGGCAAAAGGCAAAAAAAAGAAGGCAGAGAAACCGAAATGGAAATGGAACTTTTGTGCCACGGCGCCATTTGGCGCTACAAAAGATATTTTTCCATTGAAAGCGTACGGCTACGGGTACGGGTACGGGCAAAAAAAGTTGTTTAAATTTAGCCCAAGACACATGTGTGTATCCGCGTGCCACATGCAGTGGGTGTGTGGGTGTGTGGGTGTGGGTGGTGCTCCAGGGGCGGGGTGCTTACAATTCCGCATTTCGCGTTCTTTGTGGTCGTCGTCATTATTTGCTCTTCTTTTTCGGCCGGAGACAATTGTCAGGGCAGAGATTCGCAAGAAGTTCAATGATCGATCCAAGGCTCTGGGTCTTTGCCCTCTCTCCCGGCGACCAATTTGTGGCACTTCTTTGGCCCCCTCTTTGTCGAAGCACTTGCATCCCGTTGCCGTGCCCCTACCCTTTCCCCGTCGCTAATGTCGTTTATCATTAGGCTAACCCACAATTTCCATTCTGTTGAACAGGAAAATGTGTGTATAAATATACGTATATCTGGCACAATTTTCCACACAATTTTCTTCCTGTTGAGGCTAGATAATTTCTGTGCTGGGTTTCTTTTCGGGAGAACGAATTACAAAATGTCAAATTTCCCCCCAGCAGCACACGCCCCCGAACAAAACGCCCCCGACACGCTCCCACTCGGGGGAAGGGAGGCGGCAGTGGACTTGTAGGTGGCATAACGAAACCTGCCTGTCCGCCTGCCCGCCTGCCTGCCTGCCTACCTCGTCAGGTGAGCCGACCACGCCCCCTCAAGCACCGGGCGCATAATTTGTCATTGAATGTTTGCCTTTCGAGGGAGGTGGCACGCCCACTGCTGGTCGGCCGGTCGGTCGGTCGGTCGGTCGGTCAGTGGACGCAGGATAATGGTAATGCTAATGTCTTAGGTGTTGCCGTTGCTGCAAGAATGTTTGTCCAGGGCACAAAAAGTCGAACAAGGGGGCAAGAGGGGGCGTGTCCACTCGAGAGGCGGTAGCTGTTGTTGTACGAGTATATCCTGGCTAAAACATTTTCTGCCTAATTTTCCTGTTCGAGCATTTAAAAAGCATTTAGCACACAGTGGCGTCCCTCAAAACCTGTCCGCTTGCTGCCCGCTATCTGAGTGAGAGAGCGAGAGAGGTCGTCAGAGCTCACTACACAAGCGGCCATACATATAAAGGCATATAATTATAATCGCTGATAAATGTTTCATACTAATAAACACTTAAAGAGAACAAGAGGAGCATGGCATGGATGGGAGGACGGGCATCGGGCATCGGGAATCGGGGATCGGGATTGGGATCGGGACGTGTGACGCTAATGACACTTGGCTCCATCGTCGTCGGTTGTCGGGCAAAAATGAAATGATTTGTGTGAGAGATTGCATGCCTCGCAGTGATTTGTGATTTGTGTGTTGAGAAATGCAATTTTAAACGGAGGGGAACTTGCAACCGGCAGCTTGATAAGCCGCTGCACTGTCATCAGCAGCAGCAGCAGCAGCAGCATACAGCACTTGATAGCTCTATTAATGGCACGCCAGAAGACCCCTACAGATTACCCCTTCGACCGACCGCCATCTATCTCTATCTGTCTCTCCGAATTGCAGTTGGAAAGGAATCCAAAATGAATGAATGCGAAAATAATGAATAATAAAAGTCAAGAGTACATGATTTTTAATGTTTCGCAGCGAATGAATGGCCGACGCTAGCATTGAGGTTAAAACACAAATCAAAAATATTCATAAAAAACAAATGAGAGTAAGACAGATAGATCTCCCTCTCTCTGTGTTTCTTATCATCTTTGTGGCTGGAGTGATCGTCCAGCTGTGTCCAATTTATTCAACCGCCAGTGTTGTAGATCCATAACTATATTACGGCGATAAGTGCAAAGCTAGACAAATTCCAAGTCAAAGTCAGCGACCATCCGACCACCCATGAAACACGATTCCCATCCGCATCAGGATGAGCCGCCCTCAGCCGCCCTAGCGAGAGATATGGAAAGGAAGTCCGCAGTTTGTCAGGAGTCGCAACCCTCCGCGGCAGGCAGCAACAATGAAGCGTTTGTTGCCGTTGTTGGTGTTGCTTGTTTGTCAACTTCCTCCGCTCCACCCCACTGCCATCCTATCCTCTCAACCGAAGCTGTTCCTTCTGGTGTTGATGATTCTGTTGATGGGAAGGCCGCCTTACCCCCCAAATGGAGAGCAACTCTACGCGCAGGCAGAGGCCGGAGAGCCCGAGAGCTGAGCCCAATCCCCGAGCTTGGGAAATTCGATGCGCATTCTATTCATTGGCGTGTCGGCCCAGAAATATGATAATGTGAATGAGCAAACGAGAGGCAGAGCAGAGCAGAACAGAGCCAACACAGCCCAAAAAAAAAGCAACAGTCAGTTCGTAAATTTTCATTGTAAAATAAGAAGTGCCGAGCGCCCTGCTCCTGCTCCTGTCGTGTTTTTTTAGGGGATGAAGATGTATTGCCTTTTGTGCTATTTGACGTAATGTTACATAAGCTCTGGTGCCTGCTTCTGCTGCCCTTCCCTGATTCCCATTCCCTGATGCCCATTCCCTGATTCCCATTCCCTGCTCCTCATTATGAAACATCGTATTTCTGTTTCAAATTTTTATGATTGCGAGACTTGGTGTGGTCCCCGGAACAGAACCCAAACCCGAGCCAAGTCCCGGGTGTTAGTTAGGCCCAATCATACGTGCAGCAGCTGGTGCGGGGACTCTTTATGCGGGGATTTCGGGGTTCGGTTCGGTGTGGTTCGGGCTCGACAACAGATATGGGCAATTTCTGCCAGCCGGGACTTCTATTCAAAAGTTTTTTTTTTTTTTTCTTCTTTTTTCAAATTTTGTTAATGCGTAAAATTTTATTTTCATTTTTTGTGATCATCGTTGGTGTCTGTTTGAGGGGGAAGTTGTGTCATCGTTTCTGACAAAAGAGTTAAAAAGTTGTGGAAACAGTGATCTATATCATTCTGCAGATGCTGTCAAGGTGCGAATGGAGGGCTCAAATGGGGGGAGAGCTACCTCTCTCCTCTATTGAAGAGTGATCGGGTCTGGGTCTCTCTTCGCTTGAATTTGCATGCGGAATCTCCCAGAATTTTCACTTCCTTTCACAGAGCCCTAACCGAATGTAATACAATTAAAAGCCAGCTCAAAAGAATGGGAGTGAGGAAAATGCTTTCACATCGCAGCCCAAGAAAAACTCCCAAGGCAAAAATCCCTGAGAAAAACTGTCAACGGATCCGTGGGCCCCGGGGGCAACAAATGGAAATTGTCTAATTGTGCGTGGCAAGATAACAAACAGAGTTAGAGCTTCCTGTTATTGTTGCCCGAGCGAGTATTCCTTTGCCTTTGCCCTTCAGATGTGGACGTGGCCGTGGCTGTGGCTCTGGCTGTGGATGTTGTGGTAGCTGTAACACATTTCATCAATGTAAATAACAAGAGCAACAAACGGAAGATAATCGCCTTAGTGCTGGAAAAAGTGCACTCCAAATAAGGTCAGCAGCAGAGGAGGAGGATTTAAATGCCACAATGACAAAAACAAGCTGCCACACGGACAGGCGGCAGACAGATCCAATGCCACATCCCTCTCGGGCAACGGCAGCCCTCCCGGCACGGCTTTAAAACTGTAACAATTGGCAATTGTGTGGGTCTTGCGGCTTGACGAACTCCGAGAGCCGAGCGGAAAGGATAACACGCACTGCTGGGACCAGCCCTCCCTCTCCCTCTCACTCTCTCTCACTCTATTGCCACCCGGCGACCCGCTGCCATGAAAGTTAATTTACGTCACGCAGCATTTTCAATCAATGTCAGGCGGAGGGTAGCCGGAATCAAAAGGGGTTGCTGCTGCTGCTGTTGCTGTTGCCGCCCGCCCGCCTGCTGTTCTTGTTTATTTTCCTTTTCGATTCTATTTTTTCATCAAATTGATCTCGTTTTGATTTGCATTTAAGAGCGCGACACTTGACAAGTCGCCGTGTGCAAATAAACACAAAATACAAAATACGTAACACTCGACACCCGTCTTAGGGGTCTTTAACAGGGCATTACCGTCAAGTGTGACGGGTCTGGGCTTGGGTCTGGCAGCCATTAGCTCATCATCATCGTCAGGTCGAGACAAGTCGAAAATTTTAAAATATTTTTTAATTGAAACTCTCCTCTGATGGAAGATGGAAGAACTTGTGGAGTTGTGGAGTTGTGGTTGGGCTTGATGAGGGTGCCATATAATTATACGGACTCCCGAGGTCTGCGGCTGTCAGCCACATAGCCGGGGTTTTTATAGGGAAATCTATCGTTCGGTTGACGCCCCACACACACTTTCTCTCCCTCTTCGTTTATTGCTAGCTATCTATCCTCGAGTGTGTATAATTATGGTCAAAATTAAAGACCAAAAAGATCTCTTTCTCTCATTGAAGTTGTTCCCCATTTAGGAGTCTTTCTGCCCTACCCTGACCTCTCCTCGCATACAATTCGGGGGGGAAATTTCGGGCAGGACACGCATCCTTGTGCAGTGAGGTTTTCCTTTGTCGGGGCATGAAATTCCTGTCAAAATTGATAAAAATCACATTTTCCATTTGAATAACATTTTACGAATTCGTGCATAAAATTACGACAGAGAAAAGTATCCCTCTCCCAGTCCCAGTCCCAGTCCCTCTCTCTCTCTCTCTCTCTCTCTCTCTCTCTGTCTCCCCTGTGCGCTCTGCAGTGGAATTTCTGCAGCTCGGAATATTCTTTGGTAACCACATTCCTTTCATTCCACTCCACTCCGTGTCCCCCCCACCACTCCAGAACAGGGTTGCCATGTCTACTTAAAATGTGGAAAATATCTATTTGCTACGCCCGAAATACGCGCCGCAAATTTGGCCAGACAGAGAAAGGTTGATAGAGGGAGACGGAGAGGGAGAGAGAAGTTTTCTTGCCATTTTCTTATCGCCGCAGCAGCAACAAAATGTACAAAATTAACATGAAAATTTTGCGCGTTGGCTGAAATTATTCAACTGTAGATAATTTTCATTGGCAGAGGGAGACAGGCAGAAAGAGAGAGCGGGAGAGCGGGAGAGCGGGAGAGAGTGCACTGCTTGAACTATGCCAAAATTTAATTTGTCTACAAAGTCAGGCGACGTGTCGCGACGTGTAGATAAATCAATCAAAATGGCGCGTCAGAGCAGAGCACACACACACACACACACACACACACACACAGAGACACATAAAAGTTTCGTTTCTGTTCGGCTCGCTTTAAAGTTGTGTCCGAGCGAAAAATTTGACGTCAACGTCAATGGATTGGCTTCGGAACGCCTCCTCCCAGCTCGGACTCCTCGAACCGCGCTCGTCTCCCCCATCCCTTCCCACCGGTCTGCTGTGGTCAGTGGAAACTGCATTATCACCTTGGACCCCCACTCAGCCTTTTGGAGCAGAGCAGAGCGGAGCGACGAGTGGCCCAAGAGTGTCTTTTTCGAGTGGTGCTTTGGCCAGGGCTTTTGTTTTTGCTGCCGCCACAAAACAAAGGGGAAAACAACGCACTCACACACACACATAGAAGAGGAAAAAATATATAATATTATTTTTGCCTATCACCATAAATAATTCACCTGACCCACCCCCTCCACGCCGCCAGAAGAGCCTCCCCTCCTGCACTCGGTGGATCTTCAAAAAGAAGCGCCAAGTGCAAAGTCAGTCGCACTCGAAAAAATATTGAAAAGCAACAAAAACAAAAATATGGCCAAGAAATACTAAACAAAAATACACATAAAAATCTTTTCAAGTTGGCGTAGCTGGAGACTGGAGAGTGGAGTCGAGGGCTCCACAGAGCCCCACGAAGACAGGCAGTCTAGGGTCTCCTCGTCGTCTCGATCTTAGGGCTGTCCCTATGAGTAGTCTTCGGATCCAGTGCTCAAGTTGTGGCTGTTGCTGTTGCTGTTGCTCTTTTGTCAAGTTGTTGTACGATTACGCTGGATGGATGGGGCATGTTCAGAGCTTTGGCGGCACTTGAAACTGAGGCAAACAACATAATCAAACGAGAGAGCGAAAGACCAGCCTCAAGAGGTGTGAGCGTGAAGTGTGTAACACATTCAATAGGGATTAAGGCGATCATCCAGATAGACTTTAAGGCCATTGGGCAGTGATTAAGATATCCCCAAAAACATATGTAGACTAGAATGCGAAGGACTTACCAGGGTCTGATGTATCTAGGACAGGTGGCTGCTGTGACAAGGGACCCGGTGTACTACCAGCGCCCGGCGATCGGGCGTCGTCGTTCATTGCTCCGCCATAGGACAGCGATGAGCTTGGCGGCCGCTGCAAGTAGAAAATAATAGTAAATTAATACCGTATCGCACAATAATGGTATATACTCGTATATGGTATACTAATGGCGGGATAGAGACACTAATGTGTGGCATAGATCAAGAGCCAGAGGCATGCGTTAGCTGTTTGTTAGAATTGATTACAAATTGGTTATAAATGTCGCTTTAAATTGACACGCCTGCCCATTAAATGAGGCAGACGATATGGCCCGAAGTGGCCCGGGCCCGGGCCCGGGCTCCAGCTCCAGCTCTGGCACTGACAATTGCTATTGCTATTGCTATTGGTATTGCTATTGCCATGGCCAATGCCAAAGGCAGACATTGTCATGTCTTGTCCGGATTCTTCCGCCTCCCCTCCCGTCTGACTGTCTGCACGACTGTCAAGTTGTCAAAACTGCCACGGCCTGGCCATATTGTGGCCAAACAAATGCTCAAGATTGTCGTGGCCTAGGCCTAGACCAGACCTGGCCCGAACAGAACAGAGCACAACAGACAAGACAACATCGTGTGCAAAAATAAATATAGCTATATATATATATATATATACTATATAAGTTATCAAATTAATATGCAGCGACTGGCTCTGACTCTCTGACCGTCTTCTAACTAGGAGTAGACTCGACTCGTCTTCATCACCAGCCCCATCATCGTCATCGTCATCGTCATTGGCAGAGTCAGAGGCAGCGGGCAACGGGCAGAGGCAACGGGCAACGGCAACAACCATCGACAACCGACGACAACGACAACGACGGCATATTAAGCGCTGCTAAAAACTTATGCAGAAACCAAAAATGTCAATGTCCAGGCCAGGTATCGTTCGTGGTCCCTCCCCTGCGCACTGCTCCCTGCTCGAAATCGATCGGTAAGAGCAATTTAAATTCTGCTAATAACAAAAATACAAAACCCGGGCATTAATTTCATGCACGTGCAACCAGGGGGCACAGGGGGAGTGGCTCTGGCCACAATTTTTAGCCATAAAATTATTATTTTCCCAAGCTCGTAAAAATTCTTGACTTTCGAATACAATAAATTCGAGCGGCCTGCTGGTTTTCGTTTTCGTTTTTCGGTGGAGATTCATTTGGCATTCGAGTCACAATTCGTGTGTTTTCGCTAAATATTTGTTAAATCGCATATTAATAGCGCCCTGCTATAGACAATTTGTCGGTTGTCTTATAATTGTTATTGGCTCGGGGATGGGTGTGTGTCCCCCCCAGCCCCACGCCAGTCATAAATTTTGATTTGCTAGATAAATGGTTTTGTGGAGTGCTGAGAGACCAATGAACTGTGATAAATGTACGGACGTGGCAGATAATCCTTAGATATGCTTAGACGATTGGCCAAGTTCCAATAGATCGGATCGGATCGGTTCCTGCTTTCCCACTACTTTCAATTTCAAACACACTCCGCCCGGCCGCACTCCGGCAAATCTATTAATAATTAGACAACGTTGTCTGCATTTTAAACAACAAACTCACTCCCTTTTCCACCCTTTCCACATTTTCCACCTTTCGCACTGTTCTATGCCGAGTTTATGGGCCATAAGGTGTCTCTTGATAGTCGCATAAACAATTTCCACTGTCGGACCCGCCTGCAATTGTAGCAATTGTCGTTGCTCTGTTTATGGCTTATAAACAAAGTATAAAAAAAGCTCAACTTTAGACTGACCGCAAACTAATTTGTTGTTGGCTCCAAATGGAACTATTTAATTAGCGCGGAGCTGGGAAAACCAAAGTCAAATAAAACGGCTATAAAAAAGATAAAGCCAACGCAGCAACAACACAACAACACAACGACTTTCCTTTTATGACAGTGACATTTGATAGGCCTGTCGGTCTGGCCGAGAGTCCGGCTCTTGGACCTGGTCGAATCTTTCACACTTGCCGCACACTTTGACTTTTGGTGGAAGGGAAGGTTCTGCTGAGCCGAGCTTGGGCGGCTTTCGAGGCGATTGAAAGTGTATCGGGTGACGGCCGAGGCTGAGCCTGAGCCTGAGCCTGAGGAACACGCTCGAGTGTTGGCCTGTTGGCCAGGTCTTTCTCGCAGGCGTGCGGTGCGCTTCCTGGTCCGTGCTAAATGCCAGGCGTGCTCCTTGGACAGCAGAGGACCGGCAGATGCCGGAGGACCAATCGATGCGTGCATTAATTACATTTTCAATTAGCCAGCGGTGCCAGCAAATGAAGCTATCGAATTGCTTCTGTCTCCTGCCGCCTTGCATGTCCTGTGACAATTATTATCGAATATCGGTTTTATTTAAATGATGCCCTGCCCTATGGGGGCGACAGCTTTTAATATTAATGAAAGCGTCCCCACTTCCGGCCCCATCTAACCCCAATTCCGATTCCCTGTCACGTAATGTTGCGCCTCCACTGTCCCAATCTCCTTCCGGAGCAAAAAGAAACTTTTTCACTTATTTTTTTGAGAGGGGCAGACCCTTTGGGTGCATTAAAATGATCAAGAAACAATTTTCGTTTACCTGCCGGGGCTGGGGACTGTCTAAATTATTTATTTAATGCCCACTCCCAGGCCTCCCATTCCCCCATTCCGCGCCATTCCGGGGGAGTCGCTAAATTTTTGATGATAGCCAGGCTCTCTGGCAGAACGACGCAATTGTGTGCTCAAAATTCAGATATGACCGCAAATTTCTATGGGGCCAAGCGGGCCATAAAAAAACCATCAAAAAGTAGAGCCCCATTCGTGGGGAACTTTGCTCAATTGTTTTGGGTTTGCACTTCATTACGGGCCTGCGACTGCGGTCAGTGCGAGAGAGAACTTTCCGAGTGACTGCTCTAAGTCGACTCAGCTGCTGGAGAGACTGGTGATTGCCAGAAGGGAGGGGATTGGGGGGAGGCCATATCGACGTTCGACGCGTGTCAGGAGAGTCCCACCCAAAAAGTCAAAACATGCAATTTCCAGCGAGAGCAGAAGTGGAACTCTATAATTTCGGGAATCACAGCTCCTTGATGGTTAATCACTACAATCAACAGTTGGACGGACGGGCAAAACAATCAAATTATGGCCAGAAAACTCAGTTAGTTCGGCGCGTGGGAAGTTTTCCTACATGGGGCGTGGCCGCACAGAGAGAGAGAGAGAGATTTTCTCCCTTGTAATTGCCCGGCAGCCGTGTGCCGGAGTCCTGCGTTTGACATCTGAGAGGGGTTCCGATGGGGTGTAGGCCGCTGCGTGCCCTGCGGCGGAGGCTGAATCCGAGTCTGAGTCTGGCCGGGATTAGGACTTTGCTTCGGGCTCATTTCACAATTAAAAATACAAACTACGGCTTAACTGGGAACAGGAAAGCGAGTGGGAATGGTATTCGAAAAGGGATTGACAGAGAAAAAACTGCAATAATCATTGGTTTCGGGTATTGTTTGTTCAGTCCGTGCAAAGTGGACGTGAAACATATTTTTCTCTATTTGTCGGCAAACACTCGGGTAGACAGTCGAACAAGCACCCTCTACGGTGGATATCCCTAGAGCAAATAATTAAATCCTTTTTACACGGCCGCATCGAATGAAAGTTTTCTGTGTGTGCTCTTCATGCGGTTTTTGGTTTCCGTTTCGCAGGCTTCTCGAGGACTGTCGGTAGATGTCTAGCTGTGTGCCAAAACCAAGACCAAAACCCCAATCCGAGGCAATCCCTGACGGCTGTTGGTTTTGATGGATTTGCCGTTGGGCACAAAAGCTTTTGTTTGTCTGTTTGTGTCGTGTTTGTTATTCCTGATTCTCATGTGGCTGTTGTTGCCTGCCACTTCTGCTGCCCCTGCCCCTATCCCTCTTCTCCAGCTGAAGGCTTAGACCAAGACTCTGGCCTGGCGTCTTTAGCCCCCCATTTCAGGGGTGGGTGCATCTGGCTTTGGGGGTTCACAGGCTGCTTAATTAACGGTATAGAAGAGTGCCACCCATGGCACCCCTTCTGGTGGAGTGTCGGAGTGCCACTTGAGGAGCAGAAGCAGCAGCGGCAGCAGCAGCAGATGTTGTTGTTGCCACCTTTTGTGTATTTAATTGCGCGCATGGCATTTAATTGTTTTTCAAATTTGCTCAACTTGTAAAATGTTTCTGCCCCCTCCCCCCCTCACATATGTGTGTCTGTGTGTGTGTGTGTGTGTGTGTGTGCTTGCCATTTTGTGTGAGGGTTGAATTTTTAATTAAAGCTCCTGCCTGACAGTCGGTAGAGGTGCAAACTCGAAGGAGCAACGAGAGAGACCAATGGGTGAAACAATTCAATATGGCTGACAGTGGCTCCGTTTCACTCCCTCCCCTCTCCACTTATGGCATGCAAATTGCTTTAGTTAGAAACACACACACACAGACACACACAGGGCGGCGTGTGTGTGCGTTTGTGCCGAGGTATAATTTCAATCAAATGGCAAGTTAATTACACACAATTATTTTGAACATACTCAGACAGAGGCAGACACCCCAGACACCAGACAAACGGCAAGGAAGGAAGGCTTTAAGCCTTAAATTAGTTGAGACACTGGGATTCGAAATGGAAAAGGCTTTCTTAAAGGAGCGAAAAATTAAACAAAGATTTGCCTGTTTGTTTGCTTTAGAAATTGTACAAAATATTTTAATAAATTTACGCTTATCAAAAATTAGCCAATCTTCTAGAAAATTGATTAATTTATGGGATACAATTATTTCTTTTCCAAAATCGCAGTGGAGAAGCTCTTCAAACAGCAGTAAAGTGAAAAGTTCTCAGAAAATATCCTGCATTATTGCATTAAATTACAGAATTAGTTCTAGTTTTCCATCATTAAATATGGTGTACTTCCTGTCACTAATTATGCCTGGGCTGCGAGCTCCTATCATATCTATGGAATTCCACAATAAAAACACCCAACTACAATCTAATTTTCGAGCCCTCCACAGAGGTATCATTGATTCTCCCTCGAGTGGCCACATTTTAATTTCGTGTCGAAACACTTGACATAATTAAACTAAACCAAAAAAAAGCAAGAACACTGTTTAGATACAACAGAGACAGGGCCAGACTGCGGTCATTACTCATACGCCACGGTGTGCCGCTCTTCCTCTTGTGGCCATTATCTAACCATAAAGCTGAACCGAAAAAATCTTTGCTGGAAATTCTCGGCTATCAGCAGCAAATGAAATGGAATAAGAATAATAATAAAGAATGAAAGAATGGAAATGGAAATGGGAATGGGAATGGGAATGGGAATGGCAGTGGGAGCCTAAAGTACAGGTCTGTGATTAAATATTTATAAGCTGATAAGAGCAAATTGAAGCAGGTAACGTAGCGTACAAAGAACATACACATATACGATATGTACAACAGCAACAAGAAATTTGGAAATCTTGTGCAAACAATGAAATTAGTATTTTGATAATAAAAATTCAGAAGCTACCTGAAACTACTCCAGAATCAGGCAAACAACAGCAACAACACCAACAACAAGTAAAATGATAAGTAGATAAGGACAGGCAGCAGTCAGAGGTAGGGGGAGAGGGAGAGCGAGAGGGAATGCCAAAAGAAAGATACAGTGACGGAGGAGGCAACGGTGGCGCACAATTGTGACTCTATGGAACACTTATCATTTGTTTGCCTTTGTTATTATGCTCCCAAAGAACAGTGGAAACGTTGAGGAAACTGCAGGCCTCCCCAGCCCCCACTCAACATCGAAACAGGGGGCAAGAGATGGGTATACAGCGCACTAGAAAGAGAGCGGAAATGGAGCAAATGGAGCTGCACGCGATTTTGCATTTCACACAGAATGTCAAATGGGGGAGAGCGGATCGTATCGGATCGGATTGGGTTGGGTTTATCTGCTCCACAAATCTCCGAGCTATCAATTTGAACTTTTCACAGCGGAGATTAACAAATGAGACAGAGGGAGAGGGACAGGGAGGGGCACAGCAGAGGAGCAAGAACTTTGGACTGCATTTTGTAGTTTCCTCTTTTTTTAATTTGCACTTGAGTGCATTTCTCGCTGTCCCGGGCAATGCAAATAAGATAATTATTCAAATGGCATGTTTCACACAATTCCAACACAAATTCCTGCCTCTTAGTAAGCGAGGGGGGATGGGGGGGCATGGGGCACGGCGGAATGAGGAATGGGCCATGGGGCATGGAGCAGGCGAATCACGAAAGGCAATGGAATCATTTTCTTAGCGGCAAAGATATCAAGATAGCAACATGCAAATGCTGCAATGATCGCGAGAAATAGATTTGCATAAGCCCAGAGAAAGAGAAAGAGAAAGAGAGAGAAGCAGAGAGAGAGGAATAGAGATAAAGACTGAGACCGGGACTGGGACTGGGACTGGGTTGCATGTGAGAACATTAATCGTGTAATTAATTTGATGCATGTGTATGCAAAGTAATTTCATGTAAACTGTCACACCCGGCCACCTCTTTCTCTATCTCCCAGCGTCTCTCTTTCTCTCCGATATAGCGTGCTTAAGAGTCTCCCGGGGCAGACAAAAATCAAGCCAGGCGCAAACGGAAAGACAACGACAGCTCCAGAGCAGACCCAGACCCAGAGCCAGACTCGGGCCAGGCCAAGCCCGACCCGGGCCCAGACAGTGTCAAATAGATTCCGCAAGGCGATAGAGACGACAGTCCAGACTGTGCCAGGAAGAGGGCTAAGGCTGAGAGGGGGAACGGGCCAGAGATTAGCCAAGACATGGGGCCAGGCCGGGACAGGACAGGATCGGGATCGGGATCTTTTCGTGGACGTTTCCCTGTCAGCAGCCAAACACAAATCCCCGACCGAAAGGAAAACATTTCCATTTCGAAAGAGAGATTTCATAGATTGCATTTTGCATGACATACGATTACAAGGCGGCCCCGAAAGGTGTTGGCCAACTTATCGCCAACTCCTGCTCTTGGAGCCCCACCGACATGTATCTGGGGCCGCGATAAGCTGACAGCTGAAATTAGCTGGCTCTCAAAAGAGGAAAATAGAGGAAACATGCCCATAGACAAGGCATTACAAGGATTTGTCGCTGTCCCAGCACTCGTCGGCGAGTCATGCCAGGACCGGACCGGACCGGGACGGGGTCGGGGGTCGGCTTACAGCCCCGAAATAGTTGCCGAGTCATTTGGCCAAGCGGCGGCATAATACGAAATTCATATACAACGTATTATTGATATGACCCCCCTGATAAATGGACTACAGTGACTCAAATGTAGATCAAAGATTCGCGCGTACCACCAGAGGGGATGGGGGTTGGGGGGGGGAGCACACTTCACTGCCCAAACAATCCGCATCTGAATGCGATCCAAACACTCTCTTGTTTCGGGTTTTAGCCCAGTCATCTTTGCCGCGAACTTCAGCACGGCGCTTTTCATTCTACCATAGTTTTTTTTCCTCTCTTTTCGGTTTTCTGTTTCTGTTTCTGTTTCTGTTCATTCTTTTCCGAGATTGTCTGGCCTCTGAATAGGGGCGGCCGACTCTTTAAAAGCCTCTGAAAAATGTGTCGCATCATGGCCGGGGCGAGCAGCAGACTGGAAGACGACGTCGCCATTGCCATGACGCGGCACAAGTTCCGCCCCTCAGCTCCGGGCCCCATCCAGAAAGTACATATTTCGCCTGAAAAGCCTCTCCACAGAGTGCGGAGTGCTTAAGGTTGAATCATGCCGGAGCTGCCGCTGCCGCTGCCGCTGCCGGCCACTACCAAATCAATTAGAGTTGGTCGTGAGGCTCACTTTTTGGCCATTACTCGCCCATGGAGAGCCATAAAAATTAGAAAATTTGATTATTGCAACACGAAGCCCGGCCAGAGATTCACTCACTCGTTCACTCGTTCACTCATTCAGTTAGTCAGCGAATCAGAGCCAGAGGAGGGCTGGGTCGGTGGGGTTGGGGTTGGGGTTGGGGTTGGGGAGTGGACGAAGGACGTCCCACTGGGCCGGGCTATTTGCATATTATCGTGGCAGGCCGACTGGCAGGCAAAAGATGCTCTCTAACAAAAATTTCATTACCCAAACCCGAAAAAAGCAAAACGCAAAAACCCGAAAAACCAAAGCCCACAGCCCAGAGCCAAGAGCAACGGTAGCGACGTTTAAATGAGTTTATTACATCTTTTGGCGCCTTTTACAGCATTTAGCCGGGAATGATGGAAAAAACTTTTCAGACTGAAGGCTGAAGCTGAGTCTGAGTCTGGGGGCGGGCCCTCAAAAAGGGGTGCTGCATGATAATGAAATTTCCATAGATTTGCATAAAGCCAAGTCGAGTCAGTCGGCAGTCAGCAGTCGGCAGTCAGATGGGTGGGAGATGCGATGCCCTAAATTAGATAATGTCTAAATTGGATTTAAAACACGCATTTTGCGGGTTTCCAACCGGTAAGAGAGGCCACCGAGAGAGGGTGAGACCCAGCACCCATTGAAGACCCATCGAGACAACATCAAAATATCATTAGAAGGTTGTTGTTTTTTTCCACTCCTCCTCCTCCAGCTCTGGGTGTCTGGGCATTTGAAGGGTTGCCTGATGGCGCCCCTGATTTGTATGCAAATGTTTTTGGCCGGGATGCATGAAATTTGATTTTCCATTGGGCGGACAGGTGCCAGGCCGGGGTTCGTTCTCTCCGGCTGTGCTTGCAGGTAAGCCGATTATAAAACGTAATTTAATTACGCTACAAAAGTCTGCTCTAGGGCTCTAGGGGTACAACTAGGTGCCATAATCATCTCAAATGTATATCGAAGTGATTCAATGGAGTTTCCAAAAGCTCGAAGGAGGTTCCTGGGTACTGCCTTTGGGCTTTCTTCGCTTTCTTTTTGAATGATTCCAGTGAGACCCAATCTCCTATTTGTTTGAACTCTGACGAGGTTAATAAATCCTGCCGCTAAACCGACATTGTCATTACGTCATTTGCATGCTTACACACACACCTGCAGAGTCATTGGGTCAGCCCCCTACACACTACACGTGCAACACACGCACACACATGCCACACAGAGTCGGACGCAGGTTCATAAACTTTCGTTTCATTCTGCCCCTGCCTCAGGTGGCAGGAGGCGGCGTTCTCGTGCTGTTTTGCTGTTTTCCGTTTTTAGTGTGGAGATTGCGTGGCATTTTTCGCATATTTCTGCCGCTGCACATTTCGTGCAAAACTTAATTATATTAACTGAGTTATTTGCGGCATTTGGCGCGCTCTGCAACTCCATCTCCGTCTCCACCTCCGTCTCTGCATTCGGCCTGGCCTGGCCCGGCCCTCGAGAGAGGTTGGTGTCCCCCGTTCCCCGCTCCCGCTCCCTTCCATCTCTGTCCGAGTGCAGGTGTTGTTGAACGACAAAAATTATGACAACTTAACTTGACTAACTGGTGTAGATGGTCGTCGGGTCGGCGGGGGCTGGCTGTCTGGAGTTGAAGTTGGAGCTGGAGTGCAAGGGAGATGCAGATAGTTGTTCGCACCTAAATGGCCAGAATGACGGACAGAAAGCGGACACTTGGACAGGGCAATCAACAACATAATTAAAGACAACAAATGCTCATGTCCATGTCCCCAGTCAAGACTCTCTCTCTCTCTCTTTCTCTCTCTCTCCTCCTGCTGGACGATCCGGCGCGCCGAGTGGCACTGTTTTATGCGGCTCTGTGTCCCGATGCCGTCTTGTGGTATGCAACGAGTTGCAATTAAAAATCAATAAAATGCGTGATTTTTGCAATTTTTGCGCTTGCCACTGCAATTTGTAATTGCAATAATTAAAATGTTGCCCAGCACCCAGCTCCAAGACAGAGACAAGAGAGAGCAGTCCCTGTCTCTCTCTCTCTTTCTCTTAATCAAATTTTCACCTCCGAAAACCGACTGAGGCTGAGGCTGAGTCACTGTCAGAGTCAGATGGCAATGAGATGCAATTAAATGCGTTTTCAAACAATTTCACTTCACCCATACGCACGCACACGCACACGCACACGCACCGCACTAACACACTCGCAGAGGGGAAGCGGATGGCTGTATGGGTGTATGGGTGCTTGGGTGTATGGGGTATCCAGAAACCAACCCTGACAAAATCAGGCAATCAATCACAGAGCCGCCGCATAACTCACCCTTCGGCGGGCATCTCTGGGAGGGCGCAACAAATCGGATTAACTCCGCCAGACTGTACCCAACCCGAGCCCGAACCCGAACCCAAGTCCAGAAACCCAAAATCCACGCAGGCGCAGGATGCCCAGGATGATTTCTGATTCCTCACTCGCTCTTTCCCTCCTGCCTCATTCCAGGGGGTAGCTGGGAAATAACAATTAACTTTTTTGTTGAGGTTTTTTTTGCTGCCCTTCTTGTCTCTTTTTCCTTTTGAATGGGCGTGCCCGCGGCCCTCCCTAAACTAGAGTCGAACCTGAAAACGAGCAATCAACTGCTGCAGACCGAGATTCCAGATCCAGCTCCAGCTGCGCGCTTGTTGATCGTTAGCCAACACTGGATCGCGTGGCCCTGCAGGGCGAAAATGGGAACGGCAATGGGAATGGAAATGGAAATGGCACACTGTCCGCCGTGTCAGTGGCCTGTCAAAATAATCATTATCGATGGTCCCGGCTGATAAAGAAGAGATCATGAGTGAGGATCGGTTCAGGATCGGTTCGGGGTTCAGACGGAGATTGTCTATGGCAGATTAGGAGACGGTCCGGTCCAAAGGTTGACTTTGCCACTAACTACATTAATCAAGGGGTCTGTCTACGATTTGACTTTGAGAGAATCTTTCTCTCTGTCTACAGGTCTGGTTTTCTATGCTTTCCACAGCTCTTTCGTTCTATCTTTCAGAGCCAGCCATGTATCTCTATCTTCTATCTATTAGAGACAGCATTTACTTTTAGAGAATCTATCTCTATCTGCATTTCTCTCCTCCTAGAGGTCTATCTGTCTGTTTCCACACGCGGCCCACAGTCAATTGAAATTCTACGCATTCCAACAAACAACAAACAAATGCATACACACACACACACACATGGAGAGGCACAAACACACACACAGATACAGATACAGATACAGAGAGTTGCATATATAGAATTCTCAATTGCTTTCGCATCATTACGTCTGCGAACAATTTATTTTTATAAAAGCGAAGCGACCGCCGCCAGTCCAAAGTTGGCGTCATCATCATCCACGTCTCAGTCGCCGTTGCAGTCGCCGTTGCAGTCGCAGTCGCCGTCGCCGTTGCAGTCGCCGTCGCCGTCTCTTTTCCGTGCTGCATTTTCATTTTCCCGCTTTTCAGTGGAGCAGCAGACAACAACGACAACAACAGCAACAACAACGATCGTGTTCAAAAGTGCAGGGAAAATTGAAGAGAAATACTGAGGCATGAAAGCGGCGTAAAGAAATCAAATAAATTTTATTGTATAAAAGCGCAGCAACAACAAAACTCAGGGAAAACAATCATTGAGCCTGCTCGGCTGTAAATAGTTTACAGTTCTCCGCTCCACTCCACTCCACTCCGCTCCTCTGCGGCTGCCGCTGCGGTTGCACACACTTTTCCTTTGCCTGCAATCGATCGCAAAATTTCCTCCGTTTTTCCTCACTTTTTTTTCTGTACGAGAGTTGTATTGTAAACAATTTTGTTGGCGGCTGGCGGCCACATCATCATCATCATCAGCAGCCAAGCAGCCAGGCAGCCAGGCAGCCAGAGGCCTAGCTAAATGGGTGTTGAGTGCAAAGTGTTTGTATTCCCTGCCCCATCCACCCATCTGCCCCATGGAAAATGCAATATGGCGCTGCTGCTGCCTCGATCTCAATCCGCATCTGCATCGAATCTGAATCTGAATCTGAATCGGAATCGGAATCTCTTTAGACTTCGAACTGCGATCGGATGGCTGGCAGTGTTAAATGCTCGATAATTTTCGTGTGCATATTTTTCGCTCCGACTCTACGACGAGTACTTGGCGACCCATTGCCCAACCGAAATGGGTTTTATTTTTTCTCTTGTTTCGATCTCTGTTCGATTCTTTTTGGGTCGCAGCGGGAGATGCATCTTTTGTGCCGCTGCCATAGCTGCTTCTGGCTCGTCTTTTGTGTGTCTTTTTAATTTTATGTCTGGCCTTGTGCACTGAAGAGGAGGGAGGGCTGTGGAGGGGAGTTTTTGGAGCTGACACTAAAAATACAATTTTAAAATACGAAAAATTCGAAATCAAAGTAAACCCAGAAAGAAATCATACAAAGGCCATGGCCAAAGTCACAAAAAAAAACTTCTCTTTTTTTTGAGAGATTTTTCATAATTTTTGCGCTGACCACAAAAAGGCTGCTGCTGCAACAACAGGAACGGGGCAACGGGGCAACAGGGCAACGGCAACGACCACCATGTTAACGACTCTGGGCGCAGCTTTAACTTCGACTTCCAGCATCATCATCATCTGGTCCCAGTCGGTTCCCCACTCCCCAAGCCCCAAACCCCAATCCTATATAACATTGTCTGCCGGATCGTTTCCTTAACGTTAAAGTTTCATTTTCGTTACCTTTGCAGTGATACGATACCAAAGGCGAACGACCAGCCAAATGAAATGAGACTTTGTTCGGGGCCCAGAACCAAACCAAACCAAACCGAACAGAACAGACCTCAGAACCCAACCTCAGAATCGGAATCAACAGCGAGCGACCTGCAACAAATGAGTTTTTTTTTCCATATCTCCCTCCGCCTCCGCCTCCGCTTCCATCTGCGTCCCGTCTCTGATGATTTTTGAATTGATTTGTGTTGTTAAATATTAAATTCTTATAAGTCATTTGCACTCGGCGATGTCCGGGCCCTGGACCTCAACCTGGAGCTCGGGCTGTGGCTGGAGCTGGAGCTGGTGCTGGTGCTGGTGCTGGGAGCTTTGTGTGGCTCCGAAATGACAGACAAGACCCGGCCCCTGTCCCGCCTGCCCACATATATCATTTACACTCGAGTCGGCCAGATCTCGGAGAGCCCGCAATTGGAAACGAAACGGAATCGAGCTGTAGAGTCGGTCAGCGAGTCGGACATTCAGTCAGACCCGTCGCTCGTCTGTGGCTGTGGGCCTGTGGGCCTGTGACTCGCTCACAGCGGTCGGTCGGCCAAAAATGGCAACGGGGCAGCATCTCAGCGTCGATTGGGGTGTGGGGCTAGGTGGGGAGCCGCTCGGGCAGCCGCTTGGGCAGCCGCTGTGTGGCGCGCAAAATAACAAAAATTATATTTTCAAGGTGTTCTTTTGCACATTTTTTTGTGATTTTTTGTATAATTTTAATTAACATTGCTCTGGCTCTTAAAATTGCACTTCGCATTCAGCTCATTCGTAGCGAGTGGGGTGGAGAATGGGGCAGAGTGGGGCAGATTGGTGGAAGGGGGTGTGGGAGGGTAGTTAATAAGCTTTTGGCTCTGTTCTCCGCTGATTTCATATGTATGAAGCTGAGTTTTATTGCCATTTTATGGCATTTTATTAATATTTCTTAATGTCCGAGAAGAGACAGCAAAATTGGCCAGTTCTGGCCTCCCTCCCAGACTTTCTTTCCGCGGCTCTCCTTCCTTAACTTTCACGCAACATTCAATAAACACTCACGCAGTGCACAAAATGGACTTTAAACAAGTGCCACATGAAGTCTGGAAATTTATATGGAAAGCTTTAAGTAAGTCTCCAGCTGCTGCCTGGCTGCCTGGCTGCCATCCTCCTTCCTTCGATCGTTCGTTCGTTCTCCATGGCTCTGGCTGTGGCTCTGGCACTGGGACTGGGTCTGGGTCTGTCCTCTGCGGCTCGGTTCGGTTGCATTCATTACAAGCGAGCCAAAGGTTAACATGCAACGAACGGCAAACAGCAACAGCAACAGCAACAACTGCTAAAAAGCTTAAATTTCACAACACGCTCTCCGGCAAACAGCAACAGCAGCAGCAGCAGCCACAAGAGGCATGAGGCACAGACACACAGACACACAGCATCAACATCAACATCAACGTTCGTTGTCGTTGTCGTCGTCGTCGTCGTCTCTCAACTTTTGCGTTTGAGCATTTAAGTGCCAATTAATAACAATTTTTATGAACCGAAGAAATAGTTGACAACACGGCATGGCCGCATCCCATCGCCTCTCTTTGCTTCGAGTCGACGTCGACTTTCGTCTCGTCTCGTCTTGGCTTCGCTTGTCTTGTGTTGTGTGATGAGCGTTGCATGCAACAAGCAACATGCAACATGAGCCTGTGAGTGCGGCCAGCCAAACCTCATTTGAAAACACATAATATTGTACATTTTATGAACAATTATTATATAAGTTTTATTGGCCGCTCAGCAGCCCAAAGGAGGCACCCAGGCAGCGATCCAGCGCGAGAGACTCTTTAATTAATTTGTGATTTTTCTGCATCAGCCAGAGAAGTGGCAGCAACAGCTGCAATATACGTTGCAGGAGCTAGTACAATCGCAGATGTTCCACCAACTATTGGTTGAAGGAGTTTAAGCCACATCTCATCTGTAAGATTCAGCTTCAAGAAGAAAACATCCATTGCATTAGTGGCCATTTATGCCGGCTTATTGACAGGATGCCAGAGCCACGAAAAACCCTCCGAGGCGCGGCAATAAGCATGCAAAAGCAGGCCGATGGGGGGTGGGTGGCCAGGCTGACTTTGAAACATTTGGCGACATTAATATGATTTAATGCGTTAATTAGCGCCCGGCAAACAGCAGCAGCAAAAGCAACAGCAGCAGCAAAAGAGCAGCCACAAGAGGGTGCGAAACCAGGAGGAGGAGGAGGAGGAGGAGCAGGAGGAGGTGGTGGCAGCAACTCGAGAGCATCTGACGCAAAGTGTTGCGTGGCGTTGCGTTGCTGCTTATGGAAATCCTCCTCCCGGAAAAGTATGCTATGCCGCTCTGGTGGTGCTCTGCCCGAGAATTCCCCAAATCCCCGAAGCGGATTAGGCCCGAAGCCAAGGCATGCAAAGAGGCAAGGAGGCAGAGAGAGACTGGTGTCTGGCTGGTCCTGCCCACGGTGTGCATTGCGTAATTGACGTCAATTTTGTTTTCGCACCGCGCAGACAGCAGGCGAAAGCTTGGGGGGATTGAGGGCGCGCTGCTCTTATCCACAAGGGGAAATCCAATACCAAACAGCAAAAAATAATTTGCCAAAATATAGAAATTGTGTCGCCGTGCGGAAGTCGTCTGCCCACACCACACCACACCATCTCCCTGAGTTCCTGAGTTTCTAAGTTCCTGAGGAGTGAGGAGGGAGGAGTGAGGAGTGAGGAATGAGGGAGATATTGAAATGTTGAGGCCGGGCCAATAAACAGGAGCTACGACAATGCGAGGGGGTGGACGTGGACCCAGGCATCGGCATCGGCATCATATTTCATTTATTAGCAGGCAGCAGGCAGCAGGCAACCGGCAGCGGCAGCGGCGTGGCAAGCATTTTTATTTATGCCCCATAATGCCGGGCATATGTGGCCCAAATGGGAATTGGCTCGCCGGATAAGCAACCAAGCAAACGGAGACACTAAGAGCTCTCAGAGAACGGGGAACGGGGAACGGAGAGCTCTGAGAAGCGGACAGAGAGAGTGTTCTCAGAGCTGAGTGCCTGCCGCCTCGCGAGTAAAAGTAGCTTAGAGATTTATGCGGCATTTGTTTAATAGAAATTCCACTCTGAGCTGCACTCTGGCAACTCCCACAGATGTCTTCAAACTTTTCAGATAATTAGACTTCCCGAAGGAAAAGTTCTGTATCTCTGGCGGAAATTATTGAAAAATATTTAGTGGTCCAAGGCTCCAAGGATGGCAAGGAGACTGTACTGGCACGTGCGCTATTAAATATGCAATAAATTATTTCTGCTAGTTTCTGGGGCCCCAGTTTTTCGTTTTCTATTGGGGAATCTTTTGCTAAGCTGCCTGCAAATTATAGAAAATCCCCCAAAGACGCGGCGACCAAAAGAAGAAAAGAAACGGAAAAATCCAATGTAAGCAATAAGCAGGAACACCATTATCTAATGCTCGGCGCGCCATTCAGGCATAAAGCCCCCCCTCTCCACATCCCCCAGACCCGTGGAGGCAAAACTTCTTAGGCCCAAAATAGTGCGCAGGAAATAAAGCACAAAAAGGCAATAAAAACTGCCAGAAAGCCCCCAAACAATACGATCTCTGGGCTGACTATTTTGTAGATGCTGGCCGCACAGCTTCCGGGCCAATAGAAATGCCAGCACAACAAAGCCAGCCACCCCCCAAAAGCCCTCAAAAAGGACCAGAACTGGGCCTAATGGCCAAGGCAAACAGACAGACAGAGATTGGGTCTGAGACGTCGCCAGCAGCGGATTTAAGTGCAAGTGATTTATGGTATGCTGCTGGGCCAAGATGTGGGCGAGATGTAGCCAGAACCAGCGACAAATTAGCCAACAAAAACAAAGAAAACTAAAGCCAAATATCAATCAAAGGGAAAAAGTATTGCATTAAATATTAAAGAAATGGTAGAACGGAAGGGTTAGGCGGGGCTGCACCCAAGTAAAGATTAAAGCCAATTCAATTAGTGGCTGCCGTTTTTGATATCTGAGCCGCCCCCTTTTCGGTATAGGCAATAGTTGTAGTGCCTTTAGGCTGGATTCAGTTACAATTTACAAGTGGTCAATAGAGGCTAAGCGGACTTAAGGGCCGGCCGGGAGTGGGGACTCCCAGCAGGCCAAAGAGCAGAACGAAGGGGTACCGTAGCCCTTTTACTTCTGTGGTCAGTCGCGTGATGATAATTGAAAAGCACTCAACAAACTCAACGGTCAATGGTGAATGGTCAATGGTTGGGCCTGGGGAGATCGAAGGGGATGAGTAGATAGGATCAAATGCTGACTAATCGAGTTTAAAACAAGCGTAAATTGTCCTGTTGGCTTTTCCTTTTGATATCCGAGCGGACTTCAATGGCCTTTGCGGTGCCAAGTGCAGCGACTGGCTCCTCCGGGTAATTAATGGTAATTGTCCGAGCACTCGCTGGGCCCCACATAGGGCTTCCCTCAGGTGTTGCCACAGCGAGGAGCGAGCAACGAGGCAGATGGAGATGGAGATGGAGGGGACACCTTTGGTTAAGCTCTGGTTCCTCGCCTGCATTTGCCTAATGACACAAAAGTAAAACGACCAACGGACTTTGTATAATTTCCCTCGTTTCTGTTAAGCTCTTAAACCGATTTGCAGCTTAGTTGAGTGGCAGAGAGATAGGGAACGGAACGGGACGGAAGAGTGCAAATATTTCAAAAAAAATTAACAAAAAAATATAAAAAGGAAACCAAATCATTGTGCGTATATGTTTCATTGGAAAAAATGCTTGGGCCAAGACAAAGACGCTTTTGGCTTTTTGGTGGCTTGTTTTGTGGCATTTTTACGGCATAAATTTCCATTGAATTGATACTTTTTGGTCGATACTCCCTCAACCAGCACACACACGCAGAGAAGCCACCGACCAACCAACAAAAAAAGGGTTGACACAATCAGGTAGAGTATTGGCCCTGTCGGCTGCCTTCCTTTGAAGGCAACACTTGACTAGGGACTGGGGACTGGGGACTGGGGGCTAAGCAGCAAAATTTCATTAAGATTTCAAAAGTTTTTTCGCCGTCCACGATTTCCTGGAACTGGAACTGGGTAAAAGAGTTAAAATTCAACAATCAATATAATTCTTACGACTAGAAATTAACTTTGTGAACAGAGTTTTCTTTTTTTTGTTGAGGATCTCTGCAGTGACAGAACCTCTTCTTCAATGAATTGGGAACCCGTCAGTTTGGCATGTCTTTTCACGCCACCAGCCACCAGAATGCCTGCCTGCCCCCAGAGGTATCGCATTCAACGCTCTCGAGTCGAGTCGAGCCGCGATCTGACAGCCCCGTGCAATTCCCTCGACGAAACCAAATTCTGATCAAAAAATTGCTAACAAAAAAAAGAAACACACGAGAACATCAGATCAGCCCCAGTCTCAACCTCAGCCGCAGACGAAATCTTGTGGCAACTGCATTGAAACATTAGCAGTGATGACATTTTTGCGGTCAAACCGCCTGCCCCCCTCTCGGGCAGCCAGTGTCTGCGGAGCGTCTGCTGGCAGCTTTTGTTGGTTGCACAGAAATTCCTGCCAACGCGACACTTCATACATAATAACAAAAGATCGCCAGATCACAGGAGCAGCTCGTCAAGCACGCACGATCCGCTGCACAGGGGACAAACGCTCGACTTTGGGGTTTTTTTTTTGGTTGGGTTGGTACCCCTTTCTCGATAGAGCGGGTATATGTTGGACAAAGGAGTTGGCATAGCCCAAAACAAGAAATACCTAGATCTGTCGTCCCACTCCTCATTGCTTTTATAGAAATAAATCATTAAAAAATGGAATACCCCTTAATCTTCTAGGGTATTAAAAGCTTCGTTACTTAAAGGCCAGCCTTCACAATTCGGTCTTTTTTTGGGGCTTTGGGAAGCGGGCATTTGTAGGGCTTTCGTGGACTGTTGCTTTATTAATTGTAGCCTTGGACTTGGAGCTGGAGTTGGGCCGTCTTTGTTTCACAAATGAATGCACAAATTTCGGGACAGGACTGGACTGGACAGGACAGGTCTGCGCTGCGCTGCGGTTTCGTTTGTGCCACAAAACGCAGACAGTATGACGACGCCGAAAGCCGCAAAAACAACAAAATATAAAAGTAAATTATAAGAAAGAAAGAAATCCTTTGGCTAACTCGTATTTCGGTGGACCCGATGCCGTGAGCCGTGAGTCCAAAGTCTTGAAGTCTTGAGGTGAGAGTGCGGCTAATGAGCCGAGGCCAAAGCCAAAGCCAAAACCAAAGACTTGGATCCTTTTATACTTTTTATCTTACGGGTTTGTTGTCTTCGATTTCAGACAAAAAATACAAAAATAAAACCAGTTCACGGCGAGTGGCCAGTGGGAATGGGAGAAAGGGAGTGGATTGACTTAATGCCTATAAAATTATAGGTTTCTTCTGCTGGCTGGAAAATTGTGTGTCAGATTGTGTGAGCTGGCCGGGGCGTTGCTCAAGAAATTAATACAAAATTCATCCAGCACGAAAGAGCATTTTCTTCTTGGGACTTGAGAGTGGAGTGGAAAATGCCCTCTCGAATTCGACTGACTTTGAAGAGCCCAGAAACACGCCCCAGGCAATCACGCAAAATGCCAAATTACATGTAGCTACCATTAACCGAACGAAATCATCTAACACGCACACACGGCAATCCCCAGCCCGAAGACGGAGACGGCCAACAGAGGGAAAACAAAACCCAACCAAAAATGGGAAAAAAAAGAGTCATTTAAGGTGTTTTACACGTCCCTCTCCGGCAGCTGTCCAGACCGATCGGGTTTACTGCTCAAATTTCAACAGACAGACTGGGAGAACTATAGGGGATCTGGCGCACTTATGTCCTGTGATCCTTGCGCCGATGACACTCGAGAGGAGGCGCTCCCTCAGCGTCCTAAGCGGCTTACACGTGCCGCCCGCTCTTATGACTAGGGTAATACGAGCCGAGTCTCTCTCAATTTACACCAGCTGATAGCAGAACAGAAGCCAGAACTGTGTCCAGTTACTGGTCCAACCTTTGCCTATGTTTTCCCTTTGCCTGCGTTGAAAGTCACATACAAGTTTTCCATTTTTCACATTGATTTTGAACACTAGAGTAATATAAAGATTCTGGTTCTAGTTCCAGGTTCAACCCACGCAAATAATCGTAGCTCTCTCGAAATTATCCCAGAAATCGTTTTGATTTCCATGAAAACTTAAAGACAGTTTGATCAGTTGCTTAGGAAAACCAGGAAAGGGTTTAAACGTACGAAAGCGCGGCTGAAATAAAGAAAAGTCCCTAAAAGATAGGTTATTGTAGGTCTAGAGGGATTCGTGTGAGTGGATGCAGAGGTTCCTTTGAGGATGGACGGGGAGGAATGCTAACTGAAATCTAGAAAAGATCCCTAATGCGATATCCAGCGGGTTATTGTTATCCTTCGGGGGTAAAGCTCTCCAGAGTTTCCTTTGACGATGGTCTTCCATTACTTTGGCGATGATCTTCAGTTTCGGTCTCCGTTGGTTCTCCTTCGCCGCGACTTACGTACTAGTGTAGTCAGAAAAAAAATCGATGTTGTTTTGTTTTATACTTTTCAAATATATTTTGGTTTTTTTTTGTTTTTTTTCTGTTTCTTCGTTTGTTTCATATAATTATTGGCTAACTCTTTAAACTTTACTCTGTACTTTTTGTTTTGTTTTTCTTAATTCTTCTGTTTGTTTTTGTTTTTGTTTTCCTTGTTTTAATTATATTATTAGTATACATATAAATAATTAAAAATATTACATTAAAATGTATTCGTATATCGTATAGAAGTTGCTGGTTGTTTTGTTGGATTTATGTTTTAGTTTTAGTTTTAGTTTCTTTCTTTCTTAATTTTTGATTGCGTTTTTCCTCTCCATTTCATTTCTCATTTCTTCTCCTTTATAACATTTACTCTCATTTTACAATTTTGCTAAAAACTAAATAAAATTTCTTGTTTGTAAAAACAATAATAATTATTAAAAAATGTATGCTCAAATAAGTTTAATATTTACTTTTCGTATTTAATTTGTTGTATATATTTTAAAAATAGCAAAAAGCAAAAAAAGCGCCTTTCCATCGATTTTTAAAACATATTTACGTATATTTTTTGCATCATCTTTTTTTCGTTTAAGTTTATTTTTTGTTTATGCTATTATTTTTACTTTTGTTATATTTTTATAAAATATCACCTAAAGCAATTACGTATTTCAGTTTCAGTATTTTTTTGTTTGTATTTTAAATTTATTTTTACAATGCAACATAGTTTTGCTTTGTTTTTGTGTATGTATGTTTTTTTTTTGGTAGCAAAACATTTAATACAAAAATTAATAATCAAATGATTTCAACGAATATGTAAAAAGCTCACACAAAAAAAATCATATCAGTTTTTACAACAATTTTTTGTTGTTGTTTGTTTTTTTTTAACTAAAAGCAGCGAATTATGCTAACAGAAATGATTACATAATTACAGCAATTTTAAGTTAAATTTAATTTTTCTTACATACAAGTTTTTGTTTAGGATTTTAGGTTTTTGGGGTTTGAGACAAAGTACAACAACTATTTTTATTTATATATATTTTTTTTTTTTGTATTTCTGCAAATTTCTAACCTTTGCAAGAACATTTTCTTTGTAGTTTTGAAAAAATAGTACAAAAGCTTTACACGTTGTTGGTTTTTTTTTGTTTTTTTGTTTGTTTGTTTTTATATTTTTGTGGTTTAGTTAGTTGGCTATAATAAACCGCTGGGAATCGGCTCGACTATAGTCTAAGTATACAAATGACTGCCCATATAGCTGAGGGACTGCCCTCTACTGAGAGGCAGCCCGATTTAAGTACATTTTTGTGGTTTTTTGTTGGTTTAGTAGTCTAGAACTCAAAATAGTAGTAGAAATTAGCAGAAGAAAGTGTTTGGTTGGTTTTGGTAGCTAGAAGAAGCATAGCTGCTAAGGTTTTCCCTTTTCTAGATTGAGTTTGGATTGAGTTTCCTTAAGTTTTTCCAGTTTGCAAGTTTAGTTTTGCTTAGCATACAACTCCTAAGTTGAGGGGTTCTGGGGTTCAGGGGTTCAGGGGCTCAGAGGTCTGACTAAGAACTATATAACGTACGCTATAGTATACAATGGGGGGCGGTGGCGGGGGGGGGATGGAGCGAGAACGAGAGCAAGGGGTCTCTAAGTATCTCCGCTGAGCACCAAAAGCTGCCGCTCTGGATTCCGTGTTCACTAATTCAATTCATTAAATTACATTTAGCTCTCCTCCCTTCATTACATTTATATAATAATAATAGTATCGCGTAGTTTTCTTCATTTTTTTTTTTTCTTTTGCTTTAGTAAATGCTTAAAGTTTGTTTAGTTTGTTGCTGTTGCTGTCGTAGTTTGTTTGATTTACGTATATCAATTGTTCTCGAAAGTGTCTCGCACGCTTCCTTGGCTCATTTAAAATGTCGTTCGTATAGGTGCGTTGCAATCCTCAATTAATTAAATTAACTTTAAGTTTGTTTTTGTTTTTTGTTTTTTTGTTTTCTGGTAATAAACAATAATGTTTTATTCGTATACTTTGCATTTGAACTCAGGTTGGGGTTTCGTTTCTGGTATCTCTTTTTACGTATATGCGTTGCATGATGAGAGTTGAACAAAAAAGATCAACGAAAATAATTTTTTCTTTTCATTTGTTTTTTTTTTTTTTCTTCTTTTTTTTTGGCAAGTTCTCTTCAGTGTTGTAAAACACCAAAGGAAAAAGGACGTATTATTTTGAAAAATCGTATACACGTTGGCTAAGGTGAAAAATTCCCAAAACAAGAATAAATTGAAACAATTAAATAACTAAGCATAGAAAATATGGATAGAAATTTCTAGGAATTTACTATACTCTTAGCGTTTGTTCTCTTATCCCAAGTTTTGTTTTTTTTTTAGATCTGGATCTGTAAGCAGCAGCCTAGACTTGATTTTTAGTTACAAACTACATGGCTAGAGTTTATCTTTATATTATATAGTTTTCTTTATATATAGATACATATATAGAGAACGTCTTGGGGTTCGAGTGGGGACAGAGGGTTTGGTTTGGATCTGAGGTCTGGACTAGAAGTCCGCCTCGTGCTTGATGCGATAGCTGGCATAGGTCTCCTCCAGCGGTGAAAAATCTTGGGTGCTGGGCTGTGATCAAGTTCCAAATGATTGGCACAGATACATATATACAACAGATATATGCATATAGTTGGACAGACAGAGAGAGAGAGAGAGTTTAGAAATTATAGGATAGGACCAAAAGGGACTCTGGAGTCTGCAGTCTGGTTCTTGTGTGTGTTGTGGGCTATGTCAGTGTCGTTGTTGTTGTTGTTCTGGTGGTTCTTTGAGAGGGGACGAGGGCGTGTCAATTATTTACAAGTTTACAAACTCAAAGACCGATAACATTCATCGAACTGAAGCTATCAATCGCACTGGCTGACTGTACCCAAAGCAGCTCGGAGTCGAAGAGTCGGGGCCAGCTTTCGTTTCGTATATCATATCATATCTGTATACATACATACATATATAGATAAATATATATAAGTACATATATGTGGGGGTATATATATATATATATATGTATATATGTATATATAGTTTCTATATAGAGTTATGTGCATATGTAAAATTGTTAAAAATTGGTTAGTTTTGGGGTTAGTAAACTTTCTGATAATATAGGTTCATTACTTCAATTTTTGTTTCTTGTGGTTCGTGTGTTAAGTAAAGAAAACAATAAAAAATAGTTGGTTAATGGTGTGTGAGTGTTGGGTTTTGTTAATAATAATTAATAATATATTGGCGAGCTATATGGGCCTCTTGCAAAAACGAAGTTCTGGAACATTTTCTTGTAATTTAGTTCTCATTCTTTAGTTTTACTTGATTCTTCTTTCTCATTCTTTCATATCATACTCGTATTTTCTTCTTTTCTTTCTAGTTGTTGGTACTTTTTACAAATTAAGCGAAATTGTTTGTTGCTCTAATTATTGTTGCTCAGTTGCTTTAGTTCTTGTAGTTTTTGTTTGTAGTTTTTGTAGTTTCTACTCTATATCATTTACAATCTGCTTGGTTGAGATGGACAGTGTGTGTTGTGAGAGAGAGAGTGAGATAGACTGACACAGCTGGGCATGCGGGCGCACAGCACAGTCTTCAGATTTTAGACTTTCTTTAGTGTGGCCTTGCATTCGCAGCTGTTTCGGAACTTAAATTTATGGCCTGTACTGTACACAGAGGAGAGCAAACGAAGTCCAGCGGTAGCAGTGGGGCTGTAACAGCAGCATAGCAGTAGCATTTGCAGCATCAATCGTCAATCGTAAATCGGTATAACTGTTCTCTTCAGTTCGGCGCAGCTCGGTTCGATTCGATTCGATTCGGTTCGGTTGGTTGGGTTGTTGTTGTTCGGGTCAGTTCGTTTGGTTTGTGGTCGGAGGGCCGAAGCCGCTTGGAAGCTCGTTTGTCGTTTGTGCTTGTCGCTTGTTTGTTCTTGTTGCGGTACTTTGCAGTCTGTGTTATCGTGGTCTCTGTCTGGCTGCTGCTGCTGCTGGGCAGGCATCCTGTCGCTGTCGCTGTCGCTAATGCTGTTGCTGCTGCTGCTGCTGCCTGCTGCTGCTGCTGTTGTTGTGGCTGCTGCTTCCGCTAGGCGTTCCTTTGCTCTCCCTTTCGCTTCTATGGATAATATTTTTTGTTGTTTCTTGTAAGTTTTCTTTTTGTTTTGCATTCGCTTTGCTTTTGCTTTTGCTTTGCTTTTGCTTTTGCTCTTGACTAATTTACAATGTGTGTGTGAGTGTTTGTTCTTGACGTACAACTTCTTCTGCTTTTGAATTTTTGGATTTGAATTCATCAATATTAATATTCTGATTATTATTGGGTTTCTTTTGATTTGATTTTATTTAATGCTTCGCTTCGTGTCGCTGTTGCACGCTGGTGTTCTGCTGCCGCTGTGGCTGCAACAGGTGAATTAATGTGACTTAATTTCCTTATGCAGGTGGTAGTGGTAGCAACATCAGCATCAGCATCAGCTTCGCGTGGCACGGCATCTCCATCGCTTGTATCATTGGATACACGTGGCTTTAGTCATTGATCGATTGATTTATTGATTTATTGATCTTGATCATTATTATTATTGATTCATTTAATCCCAGGGCATTGTGAGCACCCGCTTCGTTTTTGCAAGAAGGTCGTTATCGTACTACGAACATGGGTGCACCACCGCATTGTAGCTCGCCAATATAGGACCATGTGCTCCCGCGAAGGGGGTACTCACAACGTCTGGTGTACTAGCTCCATCGGTGTGCGATGTGGAGTCGGCGTTACTCCGTCCCTCACCATTTGCCGAACCGAGTTCTGGTGGTTTGGTGGTGTCCCGTTCGTCGATCACTAAATCTATTGGCATTTTACCCTTTAAACACGATATATAGCGGTGACAGAAGTTGTCGCACAGTTCGTGTACCTGCAACGAGACATTCCCGCGATCATTTCAGAGCACAGAGAAGAGAGAACAGGAAGAGAGAGAAACGAGAGAGAGAGAGAGAGCATGAGTATGGGCACTCCAAAACGTCACTTATCATCTAATAATTGGTAGGGGTAGGGGTTGGGGTAGGAGTGGGGGTGTCGCTGAAAATTTATAGATATATCATATGGGGGGAGGTGGTGGAATAAATAGATCTTAAACTAAGCTTAAACATTGCAATACCTTCACAGAAAGAGAGAAAGAGAGAGACAGAGACAGCTGCCACACTTAGCGCCATTGCGGTGTTGTATCGCCAAAACCTGCTTCCTCCATCGCCTTGCAAATGGCATGCAAATTGCTTTTGATGCGTTGCCCCAGACACAGAGCCCAGAACCCAGACCCCAGACCCCAGACCCCAGGCAAATGGTTGATGATGGCACTCAAAAATGGCCGTAGACAACGGCTAACCTAAACCTGGCTCAGAGCATGGCTCCCTTGACTCGGACTCTGGTTCTGGCCGCATAAATATGCATAGAGAGACTCTCGGACCCGAAAAAGAACCGGCAAAGGCAACGGCAACAAAATAATGCATTGGCCAAAAAGGAAGTGCCGGGCAGCCAGGCTTAGCCGCAGGGCACACTTTTAAGCATCCAAGCAGCGCAACAGCAACAGCAACATGAGGCAGCACGTGCAACATTCACATTAGCAACATGGAGACGCACTCGCCGGCCAGAGATAGCCGTCCAGGGAGAAGATCACTGGCGTCAGTCCAGGCCGAGACCAGGGCCAGGCCAACAAAATGCGTTTTTAAAACCCTGTTGTTGCTGTGGCTGTGGCTGTAGCTGTGATGTTGCAGGCAGCGTCTCTGCCTCTGCCTCGGTGTGTGTGATAAAACAAATGCGATAAGGCCCAAAGTGAGTGTGAGTCAGGCAGGCAGGCAGGCGGGCAGGCAGGCAGGCAGCCAGCAGGCAACGGCGTTGGCGGAGGGGGAGCCAGCCGAGGCACATATGCAAATATGCAACAAAGAGAGGAATGCAGCCGCCGCCACGGCTAAAAAGAAATTAATTGCACTGGGCTGTGGCAGCAGACAACAACAGCGGCAGCGGCAGTGGCAGCAACAACAGGGTGCTCCATTTAGGCCGGGGCCAGGCATTTAATTTACGAAAAAGTGCGCGTTGCTTATGCAAATTGTTTGCTGCTGTTGCTGTTGCTGTTGCTGCTTCTTTTCTTCATTTTTGTGGATCGCTTTTGTTTTTGTTGTTTTTTGGCCTGCGAAAGCTGCAACAGTGGCTCTGCGGCTCTGGCTGCTGCCACTATTAACTTGTTGCCCATTGCCAATGCCCGAAGTTGTCAAACTCGTTTGCAGGCTGCTGCTTTCAATGTTATTGTCACCAAAAAATAAAAAAGATGACGATAAAAAAGCAACGGCCTGCAACTGGTTTATGACAGGACAATGTCAAATTTGTCGCTGCTGCTGATAAGCAGCCACAGCCACAGCAGCGACAACATGTTGCAGGCAACATACAGTGTCGTATCAGTGTCCCAGTCCGAGTCCAAGTCCAAGTTTTATGATTGTGTCTGCTGTGTGGTGTAGCTGTCAAAGTGACCATAACAATATCCATAAAGCTTGCAATTAGCACGCCGGCAACATGTTGCTGCCAGTGCCACACTGCCAGTGCACACATGCAACATGAGCACACACTAAATTGATATGTTGGAGAAGGGCCCTTTGGAGACTGCGCGAGAGACTGGCCGAGACGATGCTGGGACGCTGATAACTTTTGATTAATTTGTCAGCATTGTCTGTGACATTTTCGAACGGCTCATTGCGATATTTATGACTCGCGGGGCCCCCATGATGTGGCACATTGGGTGGGCCCCCAAAGGCCACAAGAGGGAGACGGACAGTGACAGCAGCAGAGAGGGCGTTGCTTGTAAATGCCCCACTCGTTTGTACATCCTGTTAAGCACAGCTTTTCACAGCACCAGCAGCAGCGGCAGTGTTCTCCCCCTTTGCAGCTGCCTCTTCTGGCCGGACGGACGACTACTAAGTGCAGAATCCAATCTAATCGCAATGCAAATCGCTCCAATCTGCGCAGTGGTAATTCTCGATTTCCGCTCATAGATAGCATTAAGTATTCCCCCCAACCAGATTCAGATTCAGAGTCACACGCAAGCCTCCCCACACACGAGTCGCCGTCTAACAAGTTCCAGGTCTCGGCTCTCGACGCTCGACTCTCGGTTCTCGGATCTTTCTTCTTGCCACTGACATTTAAATGAAATGTAATTAAAAATAATTTGAAATAAATAAATGTTTGACAGCGGGGGATTGAGATGAAGTCTGGTCGGATCGGATCGGATCTGTTCTGGGCTGCCTTCTGGAATCGCCAATCCCATTCGGAATTCAAATATCTTCTATATCCATTTCTCCGGGTCGCAAAGGAATATTTTGGCCAGGTTTCGCCTAGCATCCCATCATTCAAAATCTTCAAAAAATCTCCCCCAATCTGCTGTGTATCCCTCAGCTTGCATCATCATCATCATCATCGGCTAACCAAAAGTATACAGCTGTCGATGTCGTTGTTGTTGCTGGGGCTGGGGCTGGGGCTGGTGCTGGTGCTGGTTCTGGTGCTGTGTTGTATAGCGATCCCAAAGCGATCTGGCCAAGCCATCAAAACAAGGCCCCCAAATCGGTGTTGTTGCTGTTGTAGTTGCCCCCATGCCGGCATTACCCCAGCCGATTCTCTGGTGCTGTTGCTGCTGGTGCTGGTGCCGCTGCTGCTTACCCCCTGCCGGAGAAGCGTGTGCAACTGACCCAACGTGTTGTCTCGACAGTCTCTCGTTCTGTCTCAGTGTCTCAGTGTCTCTCTGTCCATCAGTCTGTTTGTCTGTTTGTCTCTCTGTCTATCAGTCTGTTCGTCTCTCTGTCTGTTTGTCAATTGCAATGCCTGCCTGCCTGAATGCTGTATTTTTTTCTGCTGTGTGATGTGTTTTTTTTTTCTTCTGTTTTTCGTTGTTTTTTTTTTGCATGTGACTCTGTGACGAGAATTGTCCGTGTGCTGGGGATCTGGGGAGCCGTAGAGCTGGAGCTGGAGCTGGAGCCGGCACTGGGCCTGGAACTCTCGAGCTCCAAGCTGGGGCTTCGACTCTGGGACCGGGACTGGGACTGAGGCAAACCAGTTTTGACAGACACAAGTCTTGAAACGTCTTTTTAACTGATTCTGTTTTGTTGGTGGTGTTGTTGTTGCCGTAGCAGCGGCAACAAATATGCACAGATACAGATATATATAAAATGTACAGATCTACAGATATATACACATATATATAGATGTTGTTTTTTGTTGTTGTTTTTTGCAAGTCAGCCCGCACATTTTATTTAAGTATATTTTGTATTTCTTTTCATTTATTTCGGTGTTTTTTCTCTTTTCTGTTGTGTGTAGTTTTTTGTTGGTGTTCTTTTTTTGTATTTATATTTATTTTATACACCAAAAATCGACCGCTGCATTTTGTTGGCTGCATATAAATGAATGTGTTGTTGTTTTTTACTACTATACGTACAAGTTGCTACAGTTCTTTGTGCTGATTGTTGCAGTTGTTGTGGAGTTGGAATCGGAATTGGAATTGGAGTGAGTGTTGTTGCAATTGTTGTTGTTGGTTTCGTGTGTGTCGCAAGCTGTGTGAGTGACAAATGACAAAACAAAAACCTGTCGTGGACTCTGCGGCTCTGCTGCCGCTGCCACCGTTGCTGCTGCTGCTGCTGCTGCTGCCGCTGCTGTGATGTTGATAAAGATCTTGGCTCTTTCTGGGTCCCCGTGTGGCTGTACAGGGTGCTGCCTGCAACAAATTGCAGCTGGCTGACTGACAGACAGACAGAGTGACTGATCAACTGACTGACTGATGAACTGATGGGCCGACTGATCAACTCACTTTCCTTGGTGACCTGTCTTACTGATCTAGTTTTGGCCTGGCTTAGAAAGCAGCCTTCGGTAATTAACATTGTCCATCGCATCGCATCGGACTAATTGCAGATTGATTGACTTCTGCGACTGTCTGTACACGTTTTGATTTGTTTCGTTTCGTTTCGTTCGTCTGTCATTAGCCCCATGGCCCACTCTCCAGAGACACAGCATTCCACAGCAAATGACTCGGAGTCGGAGTCAGAGTCGGAGTCGTAGTCGTAATCCCCCAACTCTATATTCTTCGGGCGTTTTGTGTTGTTTGGTTTTGGTTCAGCTTTTCTGTTCTTTTTTTGTAGAATGTTTTGCATAATTTCTTACTTAAGACTTAATTGAAAAAGAGTGAAGAGTGAGCCCTCTTCGGACGGGTTTTTGGCCTGTTCTCTGGTCCGGGCTTAACTACGGCTCAGCCGCGACGCAGCTTCGACTTGGAGTCCGACTTGGGCTTAGGTTTAGGCTCTCGTTCCACGCTCCGTTGCGCATTTGCCTAATTAATTTTCTCGGCACAGCCGCAGCACCAGCGACAGAGGGAAGGGTGTAGTGGGGCGGGGCGGGCATCGGTCAGCATTAATTACGACCACGTTTGAGGAACAACTTCCATTAAGCCGGCCCAGAACGAGAGACACGCACCCGAGTGCCTGCCCCTGTGTCTGTCCCACTCTCTTGCATATTATTTGAAATTAAAACAAATTAGGCAACCTGTAATTTTTCCATTTGGACTCTACAGTGTCTAATAATCAAGTAGGTGTTGTAGGAGAACGAGAACCCACCCTTCTCCAAGAGAAATGAAAACTTTAGTTGGGAGACTAATTTATGTGGCCCTCTTATCAGGGCCGAAACATCTAGGAACTGTCTGGCCATATACACAGTAGGGTAGGGTAGGGCCTAGATGGTGGGGCAGGCAGTCATCACACCTCATGTATCAACAACAAAAGAGAAGCCGAAAACTGAATGCATTCCATTGTTCGACTGCGAAAAAATGGAAGGGAAATTCAGTTTTCTTTTATCTTACGCATGAAACTGTAACCAGCGACAACAAACACCTGCCGCCAGCCAAATATTTGTTGCCACAAAAACTAATCCCCGCCGCACTGCAACACACATCCTGCCCCCTGCCCCGTGCCCCGTTCCGTCGTCGAATCTACCGGCTACAACTATTCCACTTTGATTGGCAATTAATTCAATTTTCAGCTGCATTTTTGTTTCTGACTTTAATTTAGACATACTGCAAGTGTATTAGACAGGCCGGAGATATATGGTCGCCTGCTGTGGGACAGAGGCAGACCCCTCCCCTTGCCGCTCCTTGCCCCACCGTGCCCCTCCATGAAATGTCAACACAAATGTTGGTAATTGAAATGCGCGCCCGCTGGAAACTATTTTCCCTCCATTTTTGCTATGTTTCTGTTTTGGCCTGGTTTATTTATTGGCCTGGTCGGGGGGGTCCGTGTCTGATCTGTGTCTGGTCCTGTTCCCGGTCCTGCTCTCAGTGTGTGTCCGCCCGGCCTTTGGGTGGTCTTTTTGGGGCGTTGATAGATGATTGGGGCCGACTCTTCGGCTCTCTTTTTGCCGTTAATTGCAATGACTAAACAAATGTATTTTCTTGTAAGATGATTTCGCATATTCCAGGTATTGCAATGTTTAGGCTTTCGACAGTAATTTATATTCAAGATGTGCAATGTTTTACTTACTTTTTCTAATTCTAAAAGGTGAAACCGAAGTACTTGTATTGCTTGCACCATCTGCAAAGGAAAAAGAAAACATATATAAATTAATAATCGTGCAAATACAGGCAGATATGTACGTATCTTGGGTACCATTAAACAAACACACACTCAATCATTCCAGAGAACCTTTCCCAGTCCTCGGGCATTGGGCATTTGGGCTTTGGGCTTGGGCTTTGCCTAATTAAAACATCAGTTTGACATTTGACATTTTTACGATGCTGCTAACTGCTCAGAACTGCTGCTGTGTGGTGTGTGGCCCGGCCCGGCCCGGCCTGCATTTGGTGGTTCTGGTGGGGCTACTGCTACAACGGCCAAGAATTTCATTTAACCGCGCTGCAGCATGCAGCATGCAGCATGCTGCTCCTAGAGACATGCTATAAACATTTTTATAGCAGGCGACCTCAACTGCTCAACTGCTCTGCCTCTGCCTCTGCCTCTTCCTTTAAGTAAGTGTTACTAAATGCACTTTTAAATGTTCAAACACGATAGCGGATGGCGGATGGTGGTCGGAGCAGGAACGAAATTGGAGGCAAAGCCAACCACAGAGTGGCATGCCAAAATGATTTATGGCCAAAGTACGCAGACGCAGACGCAGACGTAAGCGAGGCACACACATGGCCATGGCCAAGACGAGAAAGATCCGCCAGACGCAGTCGCATTTGCAGGAGGTGGGGCATGGGGCATGGGCCATTCAGTGGGGGATTGGGTGGCCTGGGCAGTCAGTGATTTTGTACTACAACTAATAAACTAATCTGCAAGTGCATAAAATTAGGGCCACCAGAGATCCCACTCTCTCTCTCGCTGTCTCTCTCTCTGAGGCAGATGCAACTTCTGCTGCTGCTGCTGCTGCTGCTGCTGCCGCCCTGAGTGAGTGGGTAAGTGAGTGACACATTTACGACTGCCAAGAGTCGTTCGAGTGCGGTGTGGTGGCAATTAAAATTAGTTTTGCCCATAATCTCTTTATATGTGTGCCAGCCCAGCCCCAGATCTGTCCGAGACGCGAGACGAGACCAGGCCAGGCCAGGCCAGGCCAGTCCAGGGCAACTGTTCTCCATCCGCAATCCGCCATCCGCAATCCACAATCCGCATCTTCTTCAGTTCTGCTGCTGCTGGTGCTGCTGCTGCTGGCTACCCAATTGCATGGCTCGTTTTGCACTTTTTGCACGCGGCATTTCCGTCTTGATTTACATGCCAACCGAAATGATCTCTCGCTCCCCTTGTCCCCACAGCCCACCATCCCACTCTGACTCATGGTGGGGCCATTAAAATTGTTATGACTCGGATGCCAGCGGAATGCCAGGCAGAAAACTGAGCAACAGAGATTGAGAGCTAGGGAGAGAGAGAGCGCGCGCGAGGGAGAAGATGAGATGATCTGCGGGGCTTTTGCCGGGATAATGGCCCTACGCTTCGTATAAAAATTGAACCATTTGTTCCATAACTGGATTATGCAAACATCATTTTGGTATCTGGACGGCTTTAAATCGATTATAAATATAAATTTTATGATCTATAGATTTTATGATCTTTCAGAATGTTTTAATGCTTCAAGAAATTACTCCAAATATATGGGTTCCATATCTGTATTAAAGATCTTAAAGATCCTAAATCGAACTTCCTCTCCTTTATGGAGGTATCATACAATCATTTCCTCTAGAAGATTGTGTACTTGGGCATGTCCTATAAGACGATCATGATCAGCACCAAGGTTGCCTTGGTCTTGGTCTCTTGCTGCTGGCATTTGCCTTTGCCTTGGACGGAACTGTTGTTAATCTGCAGCGCCGCTCCACGCCTTGCCACAGCACAGCACATCCCCACCACCCCGCGGCAGTAAAGAGATCCGATCCGAATGCATATTCTACAAGCCTAAAGCCGTTGGCTTCATTGTTGTTGCTGCTGCTGCTGCTGCTGCTGTTGCACACCCAAGGCTGCCCCAAGCTGCTGGCTGGCTGGCAGGCAGGCAGGCAGCCCATTTAGAGAGTGCAAAAATGTCATATGCATCATTAAATCGTTCTGCTTCATATTGTCGTTCGCTTGGGTTCGCGCTCTGCCTCTCCCTCTCCCGCTCGCAGCGTAGCGGCATGCAAAATGCAGAGCAGAACACAGAGCGGGAGAGAGTCGGAAAAAGAGAGAGCAGCGCAGCGCAGAGCTGAGCGAGAGGAGTGAGAACGAAAAGTATGGCAACGCTGTCCGATAAAATGTCTAAACAACTCAGTTTGTCCCGCTCCCGCTACCGCTCCAACGCAATGATGCTGCTGCTGCTGCTGCTGCTTTGATGAACAAATGCTCATAAATTGTTCGTTTCGTTCGTTGATGCTTTGCTCTTTTGCTAAATTCACTGTGATTTATTCTAAATAAAAGAAAATTATTCAATTGTCGTCGTTGTTTTGGGTCAAGGTGATGCACACTCACACACAAACAAACAGATACACACACACAAAAACAAATGCACAGCATAGCCATGATCTTTGGCATGGCAACATGCTGCCAGAGGAGAAGGCAACATAGTTGATGTTGCTTTTTTTTGTTTTGGTTTCTTTTCTTTGGGTTTCTTTGTTTTTGTTTTACTTACCAGTGAATCGACTTCGGGATCTGCGGTATAGTAGGGTTTCTGTGATCTTATCTGCAAGAAGAGAATGACAAAGAATTAGAGTTAGTGAGTGTGAAGTTTTGCCAAATGAAGGAAAATAGTAGGAGAGGCACCGAACAGCTGTCCCGATCCAAAACATAATCATCTAGGAAACGGCAGGGAATGGTATTGCTATTTTATGATGGTCTTTGGAGAGCCGATAAGGGCCGCCTGCCCAGCCAGGCAAAATATTGTACACATTATAAAAAAAAAGAGCTACAACAACCATGAGCAAATCGGTTCCAAACAGAGACCATGGGAAACGAAACATTTGCTCATCCATGGAGAGCCCGGACATAGACACAGACCAGACCCAGTGCCAGTGCCAGTGTCAGACCCGAAGAGGTGACGGTGACTCGCTGTGACCATAAAAGAGATTCTCGTTTTTATAGCCCACCCCGAGACCGAGCCGGAGGCCCAAGCCCCGGCCGAAGCCATGCCAAAAGCAAAAACAACAACAAAAACTACATAGATATAAAAATAAACCACACACTTAGATAAAAATCACAAAAGCAATATCTGGCTAGATAAAATACCACACAGACGGAGCCACAGATGGAGATGGAGACCCGAACCGAGCCGAACCCAGCGACGACAGCAGAAGGTCATCCCATCATCGGATATCGCATCGCAGCAGCTGAAAAATGCTGCGCGAATTATTTGAAATTTGAAATCTCTTTGTTGCTGATATTATTTTGTGGCTCTCACGGAACTGCCACACCAAGCGCAGCCGTAATAAATGGCCGAGACAAGCTCGGGGTCTTCGCAGATAAGCGAACCGGCAGATCGGATCGGATCGGGCACACACACCCACCCGCTGGGATCTTATATAACGGGCGAGAGCCGACCTTGTCCAAATGTGTGGTATGTTTGCATGGAAATGGACCCCGACCGACGACCACCCAGAAACACATGCAACAAGGTTGCACTGAAGGCGGGAGGTCTACAACGGAGTTGATCTTGTCTCTGGATTATGGACGTGACCCTGAACCGGGTCTTCCCTGCTATGCAAAACCATGTGGAAGGATCGATAAGCCAACACATAGCTGCAGATCGATCTCCCATGAGATTTATCTAAAGAGACTGGAGATCAGTTGAAGATCGGCTTGTCTTGAATTTCAGTGGAGGGTAAAGATAAAGAATGTATCTAACAATAGCAGGGAGCTTCTTTTAAAAGCATCTAAAATAATACTTAAGATCGATATGAAGATCATTCAAAAATAGAAAGTTTGAGCACTGATCTAAGCATATCCTCGCATTACGAATTTCAATAGAAAATCAACCCATGCCCTACTGATCGAGCGATCTTCTGCGGCAGCACCCCACACACAGATACAACTCGCAGATACAGATACAAAGGCAGCCAAAGGCAGAGCTTACTGCCAGCCGTCCAAGGCAGTAACGGCAATTTGAAATCAACTGAGGCATGTGCAGCTAATAATTACACACTTTGCACACAGACAGACTGACAGGCTGGCAAAGCGAGTACGAGTTCGAGTAGATCGCTGGGGAGTTGGAAGTGGTAGACTTAAAGACGGACAGACAGAGTATCTAGATATGTGGGCACTTCCATCCGTACCGTACAATGGTTGTATGAGAAAAACGCCCCATTGTGCGGCTGCAACAACAGCAACAGCAACAGCATAATACGAGTAACAACACACAAAGCACAGCCATTGAAGACGACGACGACGACGATGATGATGACGATCAAGGAGGAGGTCGACAGCGGAGGAGCAGGAGGCCAGCGGTAGAGCGGTGGAGCGGAGGAGGTTGCGTGTTGGGTATTTTGCAAAAGTTGTTGCCTGTTGGCTTTAATGTTGCATTTTCAAATGCTGGTTGGTGGATGGTGGATGGTGTTGCACACACACACACACACAGAGAGAGAGAGAGAGACTGATGGGAGAACTTGCCAAACTGGTTTTTGCCATGCAGGTCTGAGACTTGGCCCGGAGTCGCGGCCAGGCCAGGTCGCGCTTTAGCTTTAACTGATATGAAAAGCAGTCAGCCAGAAGTTGGCCGGGCGGCATACAGCACGCACTTTACTGGATGCGCCTCAAAATGGCTGCCCCCGAAACCTTGAGGAGTACGTATATCTCTCCCCGAGCAGGAGCTACCTACCAATCCTACCCTCCTTGAGAGCGAGAATGTTTTTAAAAATATATAAATCATGCGACCAACTAGTGAAATGCACAGCATGAGACATATCTATAAATATCCCCCCGGAGAGCAGTTGGGGCGTGAAAATGGAAAATGGGAATGGAAATGGGAATGGAAATGCTTTTCTCGCTTTCTTTCCATCTTTCCATCTGATGTGTGCCTTCCCTTACAATTTCGTCAACATGCAGCAGTGCGTGGGCGTCTCTTGCAGCTGACAATTTCATATTTATAGTCACACACACACGTACACAGATTTCCGTATAAATAAATACAGTCTAGAGTCTAGAGTCTTATTTGGGATCTCCAATCTCACATTGAGTGTGCGGAAAGCCCCCAAAAACAAATCGCCAGCCACGTCACGCGCCCCAGTCCAACACGAACCCCATTTCTAATCAGTTTCACATGAGCCGCTCATAAATTTCTATTTTTTCAGCTCGGTGTTCTGTTCTTTTTCTGCCTCTATTTTTTGCAAGCCCCCAATGTCGAGAGGCGACGACAGGCGAAAAGAAATCACTACTGTTTAGATACTGCTCTTCAGAACGTTTTTATGATGCCAATAAATGCAATTATACAACACGGAAAAAAGAGGTTTACAATGTCATCGGCAGGCGACGGTGGCGGTGGCGGTGGCGGTGACGGCGATCGACAGACGTCTGTCTCCAAATCGGTGGCCCGAAAGATACAAAAATAAAACCCAAACTGGCCCGCGTAGGTGGCCATAAATTTCACCCCCGCCACGCCCCGCCCTGCCCTCGAGTGTGTGATTATGCGGGGGGATTTTGAAATCAATTCCGCTTCATCAAACTGCAGAGAAACGCCACGTGCCGGCCATATATAATATATGGAAAACTTGCTCCAACAAATTCCGATTCAATCAAAAATCTCTTGCCACAATTAACGAAACATGAGACACCAAAAAACCAAAACTATGCCACAAAATCTGGGGGCATAAAGAACGAAATACTCACAGTCGTATTCTGCAGTTTGTTTTAGCTGTAGACTATATTTTTATAGTGCCAATACAGGCTAGGAGGAATTTTATAGCCCCGCGACCTGGCGTCGTTGTGTGTTGGCCATAAAATCATCCGGAGACCTGGGCCCGGGCCCGGCCATGGGCATGGGCCTGGGCATGGGCCTGGGTGGGTGTGTGAGAGGAGATAGCCATAGACCAGGTCTACACCCAACAGTAGCCAAAGTGTGTATGATGGAAGGCACTTGAGTAATGTGGCCATAAAGCCCAGTAACAACCCCAACCCTAGTCCCTAGTCCCAGGTCTCTGTACCAGTCCCGGTCCGAGGGACCATAAAACAATTTATGCACTATAGTACCGACTTTTGGAATCAGCGCTAGCTGGCAGCACAGTAGCCAGCGTTGTTGTTGACGTCGTCGACATTGTCGATAGCCGTTGAGCCCTCAGCCACTTCAGAAAAGAGTGCAGTGATAACAGTGATAACACCGCAAGAACAAACCGAATGAAGACTTACAAAGAAACTGAAAGGAAAAATCTCAAAAATATATATACAAATCCAACGTTCTTCCATCTCTCATTAGACGGCCCCAAGGGACAGCGGGAGGCATGGAGGCGCCTAAATTGCAGCACGTAGCCACATTATATTATTTGAATGTTGCGTGCCTCGGCGCCAGCCTCATGCGGGTCCACACCAAGCCACTAACATTATAAACAAACAGAAATACAAACAAAATACACATATTTGAGAGCGTGAACGAGGGAGAGCCTCTTGGAATTTAATCAAAATTTGTATCTCACTTGGAGCCACAATATCTCTCTCTCTCTCTCGAAAAGTGGAACTGAGATCTTTTGTGGGATTCTGCAGAGATCTATCATTCAGCGGAGACCTAGACAATTGTTGTTGGCGCTGAAGAGGAGCCACAGCGTCATGGAAATCTCTGCTCACCTGCACTTACCCTCCAAAGTGAAACCAAAACCGAACCGAACAGCGCCAAAAACCCTATCGAATTTCTCACACCTACACAATGGGCATGGGGGCTTGCACAATGCCCCCCAAAACAGGGACACCCCAAGCCGAAGAGGGGCAACAGCTCAATTGATGGCCGCTTTCATTGAGTGAGAGAAAACATCTTGGGGGATTTTATGGCTCAAATTTTGATTTGATGATCCCCCTCTGGACCCCTCCCAACGGCCGCCACTGTGCCCACAAAAAGCGCATAAAAAAAGCACCAAAACTGAACAATAATAATTTTGTTGTAATACAAAACCAAACTTTATTTGCCTAGCTGATGATGATGACGATGGGGATGATGACGATGACGATGAGGATGATAATGACGATGTTGTTGATTACTTTTACCCGACATTAACATCCAAAGGCAAACACAAATAGTACAAAAACAAAGGCGCATCGCATCGCATCGCATCGTAGTGTTGTTGTTGTTGTTGTTTTTTATCTATCTATCTATCTTTATAATGGGCGCACAATATCGGTAGTAAAACAGCCACAATTGAGGTGACACAACCAGAACTGGCAGCAGAAGCAGTCAAGAACAGAAACAAAACCAGACCGAACACAGACCGACCCCCCCACTGACAGTTTCTTTTTATAACCCCACAGAGAGGGAGAGCGGCTAGAGGAGGAGACTCCTCCATACCATACCAGTCCATTCCACTCCAGTTTACGACCCGAAAGCAAACGGTGAACGCAATGTGGCAGCTACTGGGGCACATACACTACATGCACACTTCTAACGCTCTTGTGGCAGCCGTGGCAGAGTGGGTAAACATTGGCAAACAGCACACAGATAGACCCACTCGCCCAGAGAGTGTCAATATTTGCATGGCCACAAGAGATTTCTCGGGCTCTTCTTACCTGTTCACCGCGAGAGATAGATAATCGTAATATTCGTGTCTCTGCTATAACATCCGGTCTTACTTTGCCTGATAATCGCCCCCGAAAATAGCTATATAATCGGGTGCGGGTACGGGTACGGGTACTCGTTTACGAGTATGTTTTTATGGAAAGATGAGTGACATTGTCCAACATTCATTGACACAATTTGTCATTTGCAGCTCTCGCTTCTTTGGCTTTTAATTGAGAGCATTTAGCAGACATCTTGTCTAGAGGGCAGAGCACTCATAAATCATTTCGGGGGACTGGTGCAAGGGGGGGTCTTCCCCATAAGTAACGCCACATAAATAAAAGCGCAACGAAAGAGTGAAATATCTGTGGGACTGCTGCAGAGAGAGAGAGAGAGAGAGACACCCAACGATTTCCATAAGCAAATCGAAACATCATCCTATCATTTGTGGCTCTATTTCTCGAAATATCAAATTGATTTCGGGCTGTGGAACACCCTAATGGTTTAACCTATTTGATGAACGTATTAGAGGCCCTGCGAGCAGCGATAATGTATCTAACAGATGCACGCACACAGAAATATAGAAATATAGAGCTGTTAAAAAGGGTCAAACTACTGTACAAATATTGGGAGTCATCAGGGCCGCAGAGCAGCAGCTACATCCACAGATTGGGAATGGAAATGGTGGCATAATCCAAACATAAACTCGCAGACGAAACGTCCAGATACATTTAGGCAGTTAACTAAATAATCACATTTAAAAGGCGCCAAGTGGTTCTATAAACAAATATTTGAATGTGGGACGCATCTCGTCTGGCTGTCTGGTTGTCGGCTGTCTGGCTGTTAATGGAGGAAACGGTAAACCACATGCACCATGCACCATGCAACATGCACCACTGTAAAGTAAATAATCGGATCCCTCTGGTGGGGGGGCTGTGCCAAATCATTTCACGCTGTGCAACGCAATTCCCAAAAACCAAAAAACTAAAAAAAAAATCCCTCCCCTTGGAAATTCCTCCCGCTTTGAAGCCCATTCCCTCTGGCAACAGTTGCGTCTGCGCTTTGCTCATTTCGCAGTTTTGGCCTAACAAAAAATAGAAAACGAAAGAACGAATCTTTTGTTCCACTCCAGAAAGAAGAAATTCAAAACCCGCTAAGGGTTGGATCAGCCGGGGAAAAAACAACACACACACACACAGACAGAGAACCAAAAAGAACAATGCCTTAATAATAGAGAGAGAGGGAGAGAGAGAGAGCCGTAGCCATGGCCAGAGCGACAGAGAGGCAGATTAAAAAGGTACCAAATTCCAAATAAAAAGGTAAAGGTTTCTGTATTTTTTATCATTAAAAGAACAAAACACAGCACAGATTGAGGGAAGAGGCAGAGGCATCCCAGAGAGCTAGAGGGATGGTGAGAGGGGGAACCAACTGAGTCAGGGAATATTGCACAAAAGAGATTAAGTTCCTTTTTCTTTTCTTTCCAATGCGATGCCTCTCTGCCTTTAGGCCCCGAGAAACAGAAACAGACGGAGACAGAGAAACGAACGCAAATGCGTAGAGCCGAGAGATATCTTCTCTCCTAGAGGGGAAGGTAGGGGCAGGAAGATGTAGGAAGAGATCCCAGCAGTCCCTGGCAAAGTGAACATTCCAATGAGAAGCCGGGGCCGAGGCAGAGCCTGCTCCTGCTGACAATACAACTGCGCAAGCGTAACCTTTCATACCTGATTATGAACCTCAGACCATCCTCTACTGCCTTCTGCGTTTCAGACGAAATCAGAAAATGCAATTTACGAAACAAAAACGAAGGAAAAAAACAACAGCCAGAAAGATATAGAGAAACAAAAGACGGGGGAGAGAAAAAGGGATCTTGGCCAGCGGAATTGCCTTTTGTGTGGGGAAAACCCGAAAGAAAACCAAAATACTCCTACATTGACTGGCATTAGGGCCCGTTCCGTTAACCTGTTCTACGCGTACTACCTGCCGGGAAAGCTGTTCACTTTTCCTGGCCGGCTGAAATGTTGTGACAGTCTAGTTAATGTCAAGGACAGGCAACTGGCCAACAGTGAAGAGGGACACGGGAGACACGGGAGACGGAGAGGAGAGCATGTGATGGGATGATGAAATCAAAAATCATCGGGCACATTTAGCCGCACTTCATTAATCATCAGGCCCAAGCAGACAATCCTTCCTCCCCAGGCAGGCTGGCAGGCCGGGCAGACGTGGCACGCATGGCCTGCAACTGCAACAAGCAGGAACCACAGACAGAGGAGGCACAGAGGCACAGAGGCACAGGCAAAAGAACAACCAGCAATGACAAGGAGACAATGGCCCAATGTTGTCAGCAGCGGAATCAACTCGTTGCATGTACAAACTATTAGCCAAACTGCCACAAAAGTCTTGTCAAACCACAAGAAGGGGATCGCAATCGGGGAACGAAGAACGAACCCAAAAGTCGACTGCCAAACGAGATGATTTTCATTAAAAATTACTTAAAATGAAATCATAAAAATAAATACGTATATTCTGTTTTGGGCAGACTTTCCTTTGTCTTTTGGGGATCCTCAACAAAGACACAAAGCACATTAACCAATGGGGAGAAATGACAATAATGATGATGATGATCATCATCAAGCAGCAGACAACGAACTTTTGTTGGATCCCCATACCATACCGGGTATTTATACATGTATACATACATATATTTCTTATATTTCTGTTGTTGTTGTGGTCCATCATTTGCATCACATGTTTCTGGTTTTAAAGAGAAATTATAAAGCGTTTCCTTAGCTGCATCATTAGCAGCGCCAACACCAAAAGTCGCCTAACTATGTATGTATATCCATCTATCCATCTGCCCATCCATCCAGCCAGCCAGCCAGCCAGCCAGCCAGCCAACAGAGGATCGGATCTCTCTTGGATCTCTGGGCTCTTGACGAGGGGGAATCGCACCCGATGTCTGTGTGGCGTTGGCGTGGCGCATTTTACGCAGTTGCTTAGTCCAAATTAAAGTGAATTTATATATAGAGAGGAGGGACAGGGACAGAGAGCACAGAGTGAGAACGAAGAGATATATCTATGCAATCTATCTATATAAAATGCATCGGCATCATCATCATCAACAGCAACAGGCAACAGCAGCGGCAACAACTGCTTCAACAGCAACTAAAAAAGTGCCAAAGCATTATTTTTAGCGTCCTCTTCTGGGGCGAGGCGACGACGATGTCTCCCCTCCCCTCCCCGCCCTGCTCTCCACTCCACTCCTCTCCTCTCCTCTCCTCACCGATCGCTGGTCGCTGCCTTAGTCGCTCGTTTGTTAAAATTCGATGGGCGAATGACATTTTTGAGTTATTTTTGTCAGTCCCGACAACGACGACGACAACGACAACGCTGGCCCCGAAATGGCCAAACTGTTCCGAAACGAACCAAACCGAAATGAAATGAAATGAAATGCAAGCGACAACTTAGTTGTTGACGTTCAGTTCGGTGAATGATCAACCAAATGCTGCCTCTAAAGATCGCTGAAGATCTGTGCCTGAACAGGGTTTTGAACTTTGCCAAATGGCGAACGGAACTGTGGCTGAAGATCAGTTAAAGATGGCTTGGGTGATCAATCAATGAGCAAGGTGTGGAGTACAAAAGATACGATACAGATGCAGATACAGATACGCCAAAAGGTTCGGGGATCGGGCTAAAGATCGTGTTCTAGTTAGGCAAACGTGATCCTTGAATATTATAGATGTGAGAGATCAGTTGACAAGAAATATAAGTCAAAACAATCTCCCACATTCATCTTCTTGCCGCTGGTGCTGCCAGATCTTGAAGATACTCCCGGAGACTACTTTATGAGACATTTCATTGACAATTCCGACAAAAGTTCATCAAAATCTCGCCCAGAACAGCCAGAGTGCCAAGATAAATGTCTCTCCGCACGAAGATGGTGTTCAAGTGTGGTTCTTGTTGTTTGCTGGGTTTATTGCCCATAGCAGGGGCCTGTCAAAATTCCAAATGGACCATAAATAAAAACATCATTTTTATAATATTCAACTGGCCAGGGCGGAACCGCCTGAGGGGGCGTTGCAGTGGTTGTTTCTTGGCTTTGCCAAAAATGTCACAAACCGTAGAATGGAGCCATAAGTTTTGCTCACTTTTGGCATCATCATCAGCATCGTCATCGTCATCTCCTTGGGGCTCGTCTGGTTGTGTGCTTCTGTTCTCCAAGGCGATCTTCAGTGCCTCATAAAAATAGCTGCCCCAAAGGGGAGCAGGATGTACACACACACACCAGAGAGAAAGACAAAACGACTTGCAACATTATAATTTGTATGTTAAAACATCGTAAATTATTTGAATGTCAGTGTGTGGCAGCAGAATACACTTCGTCGCTCCGCTGTTTTTATGAACTCCAAAAGTGTACCGAAGGGGGGAAAGGGGGCCTTGCAGGGAGGTTGCAGGGAGGAAGTGTCAAGTGTGGGCAGCGCCAGGCTGGAGTCGCCTCGCATATTTGTGACATATGGCGGCAAGACATTGTCAGCGGAGACTGTAATTAAGTGCAGACTGCCCCGCTCATTGAAGATGGAACCAGGACGGACAGCCAGCCAGCCAGCCAGCCAGCCAGTGAGAGGAAGGAATCGATCCCAAAACCAAAAACCAAAAACCAAGAGAAACCGAACTGAAGCTGAATCTGAAGCTGAATCTGAAGCTGAAGCGATCCTCTGCTGGGTAACGTAATCCGATCATTTAGCGGCTTGCTTCGTTAAGTTCGTGTGCCGCGATTTAGTGCCACATGTGGGCCATGTGTTCCCACAGAGATTCCAGTATCGTACTGGTACTTGTGGCAGGAGAGTGAGAGAGAGAGAGAGAGAGAGACTCCACCCCCTCTTGAGCGGGCCTTCTCCAATTACACGGAGAGTCGGAGAGCAAAACTTGATCCATTATTCTTACCTGTTTACTGAACATTGCAATATCCTCGTTAAACGATTCCGATGAACAAACATCGCCACCTTGCACCCCGGGCTCCCTCGGCGTACATGTGGCCAATTCGCATTTCTCGAATATGAGCGCCAATAGCGGGAATAGCGGATGTCTGTAAAGGCAAGAGAAGAGAGAGAAAATATCAGTTTAGCAATAATTTCGGAGCAATTTCCTGTCCCGTGATCCTGCAAATGCAAATGCAAATGAGCAGAACAGCTGCTGCTCCTGCTGCCGCTCTATCTGCGAGTATATCTAAATAAATAATCCCCCATGGGCCACTTGGACTCTTTATGCTGACGGATTAGTTCCAACAACTCAACATGATTTGACCATTTTTTCCAGGAGTATTTCCCTTTCTTTTTCAGTGTTTTTTGTTCTCTTTTCCGTTCACGCTTAGAGCCGTACAAATTGCACCTGAACAAAATTAGGCGGGGTTGGTACCAGTCCCTTTCCCTTGACCAAAAACCCATTAGATGACCAGCGAGGAGGGAACCCAGAACCCAGAACCCAGAGCCCAGAGGGGGTGTGGACCTGCGCTTAACAAACTATTAATAAGACCCGGCCTCGGCCTCGGCCTCCGACTGGGCTCTCAGCCTTTTACAGTTGAGTGCGTTTCCAGTTTAGGATCAGGACCAGAAGCAGAACAAAAAGTAAAACCCAGAGACAGAAACACAGAAACAGAAACTGAATTTCTGTGGCACTCATTTGCCATGACTAAGCAAAAGAGCAGCGGCAGCGGCAGCTGAAGTTGTTCTGCACTCGGGAGGAAGGTGTTAAAGAGAGTGTTCCTTTTTTTCCCATAAAAATTAATTTAAATTTCATATACTCGTACACGAAAAACAAAAGGAAAAAAAGGTGCCAAAAAATAATAATAATCATAACAATGTTGCTGCTGCTGCTGCACACAGGTGTCCAATGAAGTCATAATCATAATCATCATCCATCCGTTGGGGGGAGGGGAGCCTTTGTTTGGCCAGACACTCGAGACGGACGGACGGACGGACGGACAATCATCAAACAGTCATCAAACAGCTGATGGATGGGCCAAGTCATTCATGAAATTCTGTGTCTCTCCCTCTCCAGACAAATATTTGCTTAAATAAAAAATGCAGCGGCAAAAAACGATCGAAAGACAAACAAGCATTTCGGGCAGTCAGGCAGTCAGGCAGCTGGCAAAACAGTTGCAACACATGAAAATTGGCAGTCAGCGTCAGTCCAACAGGACACGCAATGACACAAGGGACTCATCTGTCCGGCTGAGAAGCCTTCGATCGTGTTAGAAAAAGCAAAAAACAGAAGAGAGCTATAAAAAAGATCAAACAAAGAAGAAACCACAATTTTGGCAAATTAACACCCTGGAACCGCAAAGGGAACGAACCGCAACAACTGCAGCTCATTTTCGATGGATGGATGGATGGTTGAACTGGAGTGGACTGGACTGGAGTGACTCCCTAATGCCTAAGCACGTTCATGTTCCGTGTCCGTCACTAAACTCTTGCCACACCCCCACAGAGAGACAGAGAGACGGAGAGAAGAATTGGAAAACAGACATTTTTGGTCGAGCCAAACCCATAATTTTGTATTTTGCGCAAAACGCACAAGGATCACGCCCATTTCTATAAAAAAAAAAAAGAAGAAGGAAGGATCGCTTGCCGCTCTACCTCTTCCATTTTGGGCAGAGTTACGCGTGCGTTAAAATGATGTCGACTCCCTCGCTGTCGAGGTGAGAACAGGTGGCAGATTGGGTCGCCACCACTCGAACATGCCCAAAATTATTAATCAATTGGGGAGAGAATGCTTGATTGAATTGGGAAACGTTCGAAAATTGATTGAGGGTTGAAAATCGATCACTGATCAGAACTAGAAGATGATCATTGGAGGCTTGCAGTTATCATTGGAGGTATTTTAAGTGTTATTTAAGTGATAATTGATCGCTGATGGAAGATCCCCATTTGAATGGAACTGATCATATGAGCTGATCTTAATTAAATATTACACTCCTTTTGTAATCTAGAATTAGTAATCTTTGCGGATCTTCTCGGAACACCTTTGATGATCATTCGAGCTGATCTTCCATTGAATTTGCGATCTTTGTGAATGTAGTAGCGATCATTTCAGCGATCCACATGATGTGGCTTCTATAATATTTATAGACTTTATATGATGTTCAAAAGTTCATTGATTAGTTTTTGTAGCTTGACAACACATAAAAAATGGGATCATCATTTAGTCAGCGATATGTTAGTTTTGGGCGGTCTTCGTGGAACTGTTTTCTGTTTTCCTCGGAATCAATTTAATTTCTAATCAGTCTCAGATAATCCCTGACTCTATACAAAACGACAAAGATCATCTTAGGTGCTCATTTACAGCTCGAAAGCCCTATAATGAATGAGCCAAGCCAAGTTTTTGATTAGATTACTCTTTTTCTATCTTAGTTTAGTAAAGTTTAAGGCTTTTTCTCGAATCTTGTTGGAGATACTTACTCATAAATCGCATCCTTATCACGTTTGTGTACTTCGGGTATTGCGCCCATTAGGTGATTACCAACCGGTGATACATGACTAGGTGTACCATGACCCCCGGCCCCCGAGTGGTAGCCGTGCATGCCGACTGTGGCCGCAGCCGCCGCGGCATGCGTCATGTGCGGTGAGTGGTGCGAGGGGAGGCCTTGCAGGCCAGGCGGCCGATGTCCAGCATGTGGATCATACATAGCCGCCGCCGCGGCACCGGAGTCCATGCCGTAGCCGTGCAGGCCATCGTCATACTGCAAACACAAAAGATAATACAGATTAGTTATAGAACATACGAGTGGTAGATGTCAGATGGTTCTTCAGATGGATGTTCAAGTGTTGTTCCCAGCCAAATTAGCACAAAAAAAACAAAAAATATCTAAATATATGCATTTAAATATTTGTGTGGCCAAAGCCGAAGACCCACAAAAAAAAGCGATTCGCTTTGACCTTGTGATTACTTTGCCGCCGCTTCGACATTATATGGATATATACCCACGTATATATTCATAAAGATATATGTACATATGTATGTGTATATATATTTAGTTACCTTAGCGCTCGTCTTGGCTCGTCTTTTCTTTCAACGTTTTTTGCATATTAATTAAGCGCCAAAAGCAGCCACCAGCAAATGGCAACAACAAAGAGACAATTTTTAATGTTATCAGTTAATCTCTCTATATGTATAGTATATACCTATGTATAAATGTATCTTTGTGTTCTCTATCTCTGTCTAAAGTTGTACAACATTTTTTGGATCCGCGCAATTGCAAACTGGTTTGTGTGCAACGGCAACAACAGTCCACAGTACTCGTAGTCGACCCGAGAACTTATTCTGTATACCCTTTGCAGGAGGGTAGTCTGGCAATGGTGAGCAGGCTTGGCACTCACAGAAGGATGCAACCATAGAAGGACATAGATATTCCCATCAAACATTTGTTGTAAAGGATCTGCTTGTTCTTGAAGGGTATCTCTCGTTTCGGCCATTCCTTTGGCTGTCATTTAACCAGAGTTCAACTGCTGCTGATGTGATGCCTTTGATTCGTTTTCGCTGTCAGTGGTAGTATGTGTGTTTTGTAAGATTTTTATCATTTGTACTCAAGTGGCGTCCGTCGCCTGAGAAGCTTCTCTGCTCCTCTTCACACTGCATAATTTGAGGCAAGTTTGGTTCGGCGAGAGAGAGAGAGAGAGGGGGAAAGAAGAGAGGCCCAAGAAGTTGACAAAAAGATTTTTGTGCAGCGACAAGAAATGATGGTGGGCCCTGGGCCCCCGTTCCCACTCCACCGTCCTCCTCTCACACATGAAAAGTCTCGCCAGCAAGTTGGAGGTTTTTTTGTTATCAGCCTGGAAAAATCTTTGACACTAAATGAGCAATTGACTTGAGCCGGAGCTGAAAGGAAAAGAGATGGAGGCAGAGAAGTGCTGTAAAAGACAGACAGGGAGCCACACTTGACTGAAGATTTTGAGCGAAATGTCAAGGATTTGCACCTGGAAGCCCGGGCCAATGATATATTGGTATACGCTGCGAGTATCTGAGGCTGTGCATCTGTATCTATACTTTGAAATAGTGCAACTGGCTCATAAAGCAGCTGCCTCCGTTGTGGCAGTGGCAGTGGCAGTGCCACCTGCAAGCCCCGAGTTGACTTCAATTCGATTGTCAACCTTTTGCAACGTTTTGTTTTCGCTCTGGCAATCCTTTAGATACACACAAAAGATTAGTCTGCTGAGGGGCAGCGAGGCAGGGGCAAGGTAGAGGCAGTCGTGCAACGCTGCTGCCGTTTTGGCGTTGGTGTTGCTCTGAGCGGGCGTATGCAAGATACAAACCCATAGATACAGCCGCAGAAGCGGGGATCAGCCGACTGGTGGCTTCGAGTCGACTCCAATCCAATCCACTCCACTACACTCGCTTCGGTTCGGTTCGGTTCGGTTCATGGCAGTTAAACTATAAAGTTGTTATGCTAATTTTAGTGTTGGTGGCAACCGTACGTTGTCGCTGCTTTTTGCTGCTTTTTGCTGCTTTTCTGCTTTTCGAAATGAGGAAATTGTGGAGCAAAAGCCGTGCCAACAAAGAGATCTTGAAAATTACCACAATTTGTACTTGTACATAAGTAATGTGGGAATTTGTGTAACAGAGAAGTGCTAGGGGGAGCGGAGAACGGAGAAGGTTTCTCCCCAGGCAGACACCAACAAAAGAAGAGTAAAAATCGAACAGGCAAATACACTTAGCCCCCTCTGGGCCATCCTAACCATTTGGGCCAGCTTTGATTGATGATCTCTTTCGGGGCTCAGACCCCAGACCCTCACTCACTCACTGTCTCTCTCCCTCTCTCTCTCTCTCTCTGGCTGGCTGGGCCGTTGTTTAGTGACCAAGCCATTGACCTTGTTGAATGGCGGCTCTGGCGGAAAGCTCTGCAACTGACAGCGGGGCAAAGTGGGGGCAGGCCCGCACTGTTCGAGTGTGTGTGTGTGTGCGTGTGTTTGGATATTGATCCATCCAGAAACCAACCACTGAAAAGCCAACAGTAAACAGTCGCTGAGTGCCGCGCCGTCCGAGTAGGCCGGCATTTCATTCTGGTCTGATTTTGACAAGTTCAGCGTCGAAAATCCTTCAAAAATTTATGACGCCCCCTGGCCGCACACACACGTAGAGAGGGGGGCGGGGACCCGACTCGACTGTCACTGACAGGCGCTGAAGGAGCTGCGGCGCAGAGTTTTCGGTAACCAGGCACAGTCGGGGGGCAGTTGCCAGTGCCGGGCTCTGGTTCTGGTTCTGGCTCTTGTCCTACTTGCTGCTGCTGCCTGTCTGTCGCTGTTTGTGTCTGTGTGCGAGCGGCGCTGTGCATGTGTTTGTGTTTGTGTGTGCTTTTGTCGTGTTTGCGCGACATTAAGTCATATCCAAAAAGCCTACTGCACCCCCAGGCCCCCCTCCTTTCAGGCACAACAACTCAATTGAAATTCGGGCAAAAATGTTCTTAAATGTTCAACAGAAATATGTATTTTGGCTTTAAGTTTGGGCCACAATAGTGGGTGCAGAAGGGTGGCTGCAACAGAATGTTGCGTGAACTTGAAACCGAAAACGTTGCACGGCACATAGGCCAGAATAGAAGCACAAACACAAACGCAGTCACACACATGGCCAGGAAACAGCAACAGCAAGGACATTTAGTGGGTGAGAGAAAAGAGAGGAGTGGTGCAACAACGGGCACAAAATGTGGCAGATAGGGCTGGTGCCACCTTTATCTAAGGGAAGGCCCCAAAACTGACCAAATGCCAGACACCCAACGAGTGGGAGGGGCAGGCGGAGAGGCAGCAGAGTTATGAGTGCAAAAATGCAGGCATGAGAGCGAAACATGGTGTGGCCCCCCCTCTCTCTCTGTGTGTGCACGTGTGTGCGTGTACGTTTTAGGCAAAATGGTGACAATGGCCGCCATTTTACATAGTCATGGTCGTAGTAAGAGCCCCCATTTCCCCCCTCCACCCACTGAAGCCTCAATATGTTTGCTGTTCGCTGCCGAAACTCCATTTCTATATCGATTTCTTGGCCTTCTTTCTCCACAGCACTTTTGCTTTTTCCCATTTTATTTCCATTTCATTTAGCCCCAAAAGGCGGGGGGAATATCGAAACCCGCAACATTCTTAATTGCGATGGGGCGGCCAAAGGCCTAATCAAAATTAATTGTTTATCATGTTGTATTTGTATTTGAATTTCTTTCCATTTCTTTGTATTTCTCTATAATTCTTTTTCGGGCTGTGCTGTTGTCTTTCTTGACTTTTGCTTAATTAGCAGACGAGCCGCAGTCCGCGGTTGTAGGTTTTAGGTTGTAGGTGTGTCCCGATCCCAAACCCGATTCCCCCCTCCCCCTGTCACGCCCAGTTCTGTTTCTGTTTTTGGGGCCGCCTCAAAAGTTTTATTTGGTGTTAGACAATTAATTTTTGTTGCGTGTCTGGGTGTTATTTTAATTTACAGTTGCAGCATTTCCAGCCAACATTTCTGCTGTTTCTGTGTGTTTTTTATTAACTTTTATTGCTTCTAATAACAATATTATCGAGCAGGCAGGCGGGCGGGCGGACATCAGGCGTTGAGGGGTTTGTCAACGGCCCAAAACGTGCGCACACTTTCTTGCTCTTTCCTACCAAATTTATGTCTAAAAACAAATACTTAAAAAATACGCACAAATATATAAATAAACATAAAGCAGAAAAATTAGATGCTCGGTAGCCAATGGTGGAGCGGTGGAACGGTGGACTGGCGGACAAAAAATAAATGCAAATAAATGTATTCTTTGGCGTTTCGACATTTATCAAAAATCAACAACACATGACGTCAGTCGGCGGCATTTATTAAATTAAAATGAGCCCCGAACTGGCAGATGATTAACAAAAAACCAACAAACACAGCAGCCGCGGCGGCAGCGGCAGCAGCGGCCTTTGTCCAAAAAGGTAAATTCAAATTTCGTGTTTCAGGAGAACAAGAAACAAAATTCGATTCAAAAATAAATCGAAACAGATAGAAATTAAGCAGCGGAAAACTTTTTGGGGGAAACTGTCAGGGAAATATTGAAAATTAAAGAGGAAAATGTTTGACAAAAATGCAGGAATTTTTTATTTCAAATATAAGTGAAAGAAATGGGAATGTAAAAAGCATAAAACATTTTGGACTAATTTTTTTTATTTGGAGAGATAAACGTTTATTAAATTTAAAAAAAATGGAAATAAAGGAATTATTTGAATGAATTTGAATTTCCTTGAAGAACTTTTAATTGATCTCTTAAGAACATCGCATCCAGCCATCTTTCTTAGCTATTTAATTAAATTTCCAGGCCTCGAGGACCTCGAAAACTTTCTACCATTTAGAGCCACAAACAAAAGCCCAAAAATCTCTTGGAGTTTTTGGCATTCGCCTTCTCCTGGCCGGGGCCAAGAAAAAGTTACTCAAAAATACGAAAATAAATTGCGTGCTGATGGCTCATTTAATTTAATGAGCGGCGTGCAACTTGTCTAAATGATTTTTCCTCTACTTTACAGCAGTTTTTTCTCTTCATTTTTCAGTGTTTTTTTTTGAGGGCCTGGCCTCTTTCATAGATGGATCGGATCTCCCCGAAAGAGTTTTCTACAAAAATGTAATTTAGTTTTACTTGAAAATTAGCGAAACACTTTGACTTAATGTCGGGGAAATTACACACATACACACAAGAGGAAGAGCAGAGAAGAAACAGATTATTTCAAATACTTTATAAGACGATTTAGGCGTAAATGTAAAAAGAAATGAAACTAATGAAAACACTTCCAACGGCAGCCAGCAGGCAACATACTGTTGCGACCTCGTCAAACTTGGCAACTATGTGGACCTACAACAGCAACAGCAACAACATCAGCAACAACCAGAGCACCAACAGGCACCACCGCTTCGACCCAAGAACGAGGCACGCAATTTGATCATTAAACATGAAGCTCTTTAGCACACGAAAAACAACATCGACAAGAGAAAGAGACAGAGACAGAGTCAGAGTCTGAGAGATGGGGGCCAGAGAAAGAGCCACAGTGGAGGAGCAGCTCATGTGGATAGGCCCCATATAGAGCCTGGCAGAAATATGCATATGTAATTTGTTTATAAATATTCCTCGCAGCCTGCTTCCTTCTCCTCTCCACTCTTCTCTGAAATAATTCGCCCGGCCTGAGAGAATTCCCAACTTTCGTTGGGTAACTGAACTAAACCGAGATACATATACCTGATAGCCAGGCCCAAGCCCAGGCCCAGGCCCAGGTATAACTGATCAAAAGATACAAAGGAGAAACTCTCTTCTGGAGCCACCATGACTCACGGGGAAGCTGAGAGTCGCAAGAATTTCTCACTTAATTAGAAAAGAATTTCCAGCGAAGGTTAACCATCTCTGGGAGATTAAACAGAGATGGAGAATCAGTGGCGGAATATTACTAATGAAATATATAAATAATAAAGAGAGCTTCACTTTCGGCTAGAGATATTTTCTATAAAGATAATCCAGGCACAGATAGAAGGAGGCCCTGAAGATGGAGAAAAGAGTTCTGGCAATATTCTTTCAATATTATTCTGTATTCCCATCAAATCCGCAATCTTTCAATCAACTTTTCCCCCCACTGTGTGTTCGGCAGAAATCTAACAAGTAACGGCCTCACGTTGCACATCGAATGGCATTTGCAGCATGCACCGCGGATCTAGCCGCTCGCTCTCCCCAGCCGATTCCTTTCTATTTTGATTTTATTTCTGCAAAAAAACATATATAGAGGCAAAGCAATCACAGAACAAACACACAGAGCGAGAACGAGGGGAACACACACTAGACGAATTATATTTTATGCCACAAATTACGCTGCGGTTAACCTTTAAATTAAAATAACACCAAAACAATTTTTGTGCTGCATTTTGCAGGCGTTTGAAATGGCACGGAAGAGGCAGGGACGGGGACAGGGCACGGGGAGTGCCGATGCCGATGCCGTTGCCGGTGCCAGTGCCAGGGACGGGGCGGGGCGGAGGTGGCGAGGTGCTTGTGGCAGCTGCACATTGCACATTTTTATACAAATTGCAATTGCACATTTTTTCGCTCTCTCCCGCTCTCGCTCTGCCTTTTTGTAAGGGCATCAAATAATCAAATTAAATATACATATATAAAAAAATATATATGTGAAAAAAACGACCACTTCCCGCCATTTTCCGGCACGCACAAATGTCCAAAAATGATAGTAGTGTCATGGAAAATTATAAAAATAAAATTGTAAATAATAAAACCGCAAAAAGAGAGCGGGAAGGCGGGAAAGCGGGAAAGCGCGAGAGAGTGAGAGCATAAATGAATGTCTGCCACGGCCTCAGCCTCTTTTCGCTCATGTGCAATAAAATTATATGCATCAAATGCACACAGAAACAGATACAGATACAGATACAGACACCCTGGCAGACACAGATACAAGCACAAACACAGTGGTACCCCTATGCATGTACATTTTGCCCAGAGTCGAAAAATTCATTTGATGGAATTGAAATGGCGCGATTCGGCCAAAGAGCCGCAGGAGAATAGCGAACACAGACAACGGACAGCGGACAGCGGACAGAGGGGGGTGGGGTTACGGCTTCGGGACAGAATCGTGTATTAAACCACAAGCGTAAATTTATTCGCCAGTAAGAGCAGCACCCAGCACCAACAAACACACATAAAAATCACCACACAACATTCCCGCGGGCATTTCGCATTTCGCATTTTTCGTTTTGGATATTTCATTTGGACTTTTTTTTAATGCTCCCAAAGAGCACGGCCTACCCTACCTATGGCCAGTCATAATTCACTCTCCACACACACACACATGTAGTAGATGTTAATTGCTAACACACACACACACACGAACAGGCACAAATATCGAGAGTCTTTGCTCCGTTTAATAAAAAATCAAGTTCACTTCGCAGGTCCATGTTAATCAATTGATAAAGTCGAAAGCAACAAACCAACAAACCAAGAAAAATAGTAAAGAGGCAGCTCTAACTGCGATTTGCCAGAGACTGCTGTTGGCCACCTGATTAGCATATTATTTATGACCCATATGAGTGGTAAAACATAAACATAAACATAAAACTCATTGAATCATATAACCATGTAGAATTGGGCCAGCGGGAAGTTGAGTGGAGAGTATCCTAAAGGTCTTTTAGATTAAAGAGCTCGTTCTCAAAGATTCCAATAGTACTGGGAGTTAAGAGCACTTCCGCTGAAGACTATCAATTGCTCATCTGAAGAATCTATAGATTCTATGAATAAACATATTTCTCAATACACATAACTACTAAAAGTCGTTTAAGGGCAGTGAAAGAAAATGATTAAAAATTTGACAATGGACCATAAACCTCTAAAGGTCATCCAACGAAGTCAGCTTTGGTTCCTTCTTAGGAATTTCCATAGTTATCATGAAACGTTGAAGAGTATCCGTCGGAGTCTTAGGGATATATTAGAATCTACTCCAGAACACAGATGGAATTTATGGAAGTTTCCTAATTGCTCGAATACCTTTTTGAAATGCATTGCTATGAAGTCATTCTATAATAAGTTTTCCCCCAGAATACCAAACACAAATTCAACTACTTAATTCCATAAAACTTGTATGAGAAAATGACCCGCATAAATCATATTTGAGCGAGTCTCTTCCCACACACAAACATTCGATTAATGTTGGAAATTTCACTATATAGAGACTCTTTAGGAATTGCCAGAGAACTTGCTACCACACTTTGCCGATAACTGTTTGTGCCGACGGCATTTGATTCGAACCAAAAATACTAAGAAAAGATAGGCATCCGACGGGGCCGTCGCTAATTTGGCTGGGCTGGGAATAACAACACTTCTGGGTATATCCCTATATAGTATTTGGGTTGGTACTTACCCTGGGCTGAGCCATTAATGCTCTGGGAGCGACGTCTAACCCGATTTGTGCCACTTTTGGTGTAGAGAAGACTGTGGGGCGACACAACACACAATTCGACGGCGGGGCCCGCGTCCCTTGTGTCTGGTCCTCGTCGGTGTTCTTCCAGTTGTGGCTCCTCGACGCGTCGGGCTCTTATTCTGGCAGATCTGTTGTTTGGGGACCTCCTGCTTTGGGGTCTCTGGAAATTCTGTTATTTTTTTCTCCACTCAAAAATAGTGTTACAGAGGGAAAATCACGTATGGTACGTTTGGTTTTTCCGGCGTTTTCTATAGGGATTTGTTTGCTTTTATTTCTTTTTTCTTTTCTTTCTTCTTTTTTTGTATTATTTTGCACTCTTTTACAATATACTTCTACTTCTGCTCTTTTATTCTTTTTTTTTTTTTTTTTTTAACACAGGCACATTCGTTAAGATTTATGTATTATTATTACGTTTTTTGTTGTTGTTGTTTTGTTGCTTGTATACTTGTTGTTGTTGTTGTTGTTGTTACGCGCGCGTTGTTGTTTTAGTTGTTGTTGTTAAGCGGGAGATCTCTTAAGAACTTTTCTTTTTCTTCTTTTTTTTCGATTGAGTTTTGTTTTTTTTTTTTTTTTTGTTTGTTATTTACATATAATATTGTAATGTTTTGGTTTATAAAAATCGTATACAATTTGTTGTTGCTTTAGTTGCTGTTGTTGCTGTTTTTGTTCTTAGTATACTGCTGTATTGTTGCGGCTGTTGTTGCCACATAATTTTGCAATTTTTGTTGTAGTTGTCATAAATCCATGGCTCGAACTACTAGAGTAGCTTCCTCTTCGTCGATCGGTCCTATCCTCTTAGGTCTGATCTTTCTTTCATTCAGATTTTAGATTTTCAATTTCCAATTTCCTTTTCCGTTTTTCTTAGGGTTTTATTGGTTTTATTGGTTGTTGTTGTTGTCGTATACTCTTTTTGCTTTTCGTATAATATGCGCACTATTTATCACAGCTGCTTCTACATACTATATATGTAACTAGATCCTGAACCAAAATGAAAACGCAATTAACGTTAGTTGCTGTCGAAACGGGGGAAAGCTCTCTGACGTTTTAGCGTTTTAGCGACGGCACAACGTGCATGTGGGAGTAGGTAGTGTTTGCTTTTCTCCTGCGGGTGGTTCTGAGAGGGGGACAGCTACAGCTACGGCTACGGACAGGGGATCGTCGGGATCCCCTCTGCAACAGGAACGTACCCGTTGAAACACGCTCTACCCTTGAGGGTTCATGGAGGCTACTTTTTGGACTGCTGTGAGGCGAAAACGTAAACGGAACCGTGACGCGGGAACCCGATCCGTTGCGCGCGCGATTTCTGCGATTTCGGCGATTTTTGCGTTTTTTGCGATTTCTTCGAGTTGTTCGGTGAAATGTTATTTGTTTCGCTCAGTTCTTGTGTTTTCTGTTGCTGTGCGGCGGCAATAATAATCAGAATAATAAAATGGCGCTCCGCAATAGGCAATAATAATAGTAATAATAATAATTCTTTGCTCCCAACGACTTCGCTACTCGCTTCGCACACGACACAGACGAGACAGCACACAGCACAGACGAGGCAGCACAACACGTCGGCACGAGGGCAAAAGATACACTGTCATTGTCAATCATTCGCCGTGGTGCCGGCCTGAGACTCAGCTACACACACACACACACACACACACTCACACCAGGGCACGCCGAGAGCGCGCGAGAGAGAGAGAGGGAACGAGCGACCAACACACTCGCACGGGCACACGGACATGGCGACGCAACAATTGTGCCATTAAAATATACTAGCAGTGGAAGCGGGATGGCCATACAGCACTCGCGTTGCCACTTCTGTGTATTTGTGTTTGTGGGTGTGTGTGCGGCGAAGAGAGCGCATGCGCTGATCGCACGATGACTGATTTGTTAGTACGCCTTTTCTGTCATACACACACTTGTCACAGTCCATTCTCCGTTCTCCATTCTCCGTTCTCTCTGCCGTCGCTCTCTCGCCGTGTTGTTGCTCCTTTTGGCCGTGTGTTTTTTGCCTCTTTTTGCGCAATGTTTCGCTTCGTTTTCTCTGCCTCTGCCACTGCCACTGCCTCGGCCTCTGTGGTGCGTTCGTACGTTCGTTTGAAATTTATTTGGCTTTGGCCAAAAGGAGACGGCTTATAGGTTTTTGGCTCTCTGCTTCTGCTTCTGCTGCTGTCGCTGCCTGTGCTGCCTGTGCTGCCGCTGCCTGCGCTGCCTCTGCCGCTGCTGTTGGCGTTTCTCTGGTGCGTGCGTTGAAAATCAGCAAAAACCAATCCCATTTGTTATTTTCGCTTGAGTGAGTGGCAGTTTGCATCAGTTTTGCCATTCAGTCTTGTGCGCTCTCAGCGCCCGCCCCACCTGTGCTGCTGTTGCTGTTGCTGGCTGCTGCTGCCGTGCTGCTGCCACCCAGAGGGGTGGGTGGGAGCTCCGAGCCCGGGTCCGAGACCGAGCCCGAGACCGAGTCCAAGTCAAAGTCTCGTTGAGTGCTTTCAGGTGTTTCTCCAGACGCTGTCCGTCAGTCAGCTTTCGCTCAGCATTTTTCAGCTTCTGCTCTCTTTACACACACACATACATGAACGCACTCACTCAGCTCTCTCTCACACACACACACTTACGCGCACTCCCCTTCTCGCTCTCACACACGGCAGCAGCGGCTAAGGCAACGCCTTCGAAGAAAGAGTGAAAAGGAAGGAGCAACAACAGCTTGGTGCAGGCCTCCCAGCCACCCAACCACCCAACACCCCAGCCACCCAACACCCTGCACTCCCTCTCGTCCACAAAAGCTGTCGACGATCTGGCCACTTAGGCATTGATCCTGCCAGGAACAACAAAGGAGAACAGCTGTTTGGGGCATACCCTCCACTCCACTCGCCTTCTCTCTCCAACTCCATCTCCATCGGCGTCGCTCTTTGGGGAGCCAAAAATTGCATATCCTGCAGGTCTGCTCCTGGCTTCTGGCTCCTGTCCCATCCTGTCTGCCGCTTTTTACAGTTGCTGTTGTTGTTGTTGTTGTTGTTGTTGTTCGTGTCGTCGTCCTGGTGGCAGTTTAAAAAGCAGTTAACACATATTCCCAGGCAATTTTTCAACAGCGTATTTTTGGTTTTGGCGCTGCAGCAGCACCAGCACCAGCGGCAGCAGCAGCGGCAGGCCATTACGTGTGGGGCAGTCGGAGGCGCCGTTTTTAGGAAAATGAAAAATAGCCTTGTTTGTTTTTCCACTCTTTCTCTATTTCTCTGTTTTCTCTGTTTCTCTGGCGGCAGCAAAGGATATCCTGCGGACTGGCCAGAAGATGATGTTGCACTTAATCTGGCTGCCATTTCATTCCATCTTTGATCTTAAGTGCGACGGAGTGGGGCTCTGACGGGGCATACGCTATTTGGTGGGGTGCTCCACAGTGGGGTCTGTTGCCTGTCAACGCTCTGACAAATTTATGAGACTGTGATGGATTTGCGGTTGCTCTTCTTTCTTCTTTATCAGTGTGTCCCTCATTCTCTCTTGTTTTTGCCAAAAATGCAAAAAAAAATCAGTAATTTATGCGCAACGAAAATCAAATCAAATAAAATCAATTAAATGCAATAAATTAAGGTAAATCTCTCAGTGGAGGATGAAGAGCACAGAGCAGGTGGATGATGGGATCGGGGAGAGCGGTCGGTAAGCGTGGGAACTATTTTTTCACGGGCCTTGGACACAATTTATGTGCTCGGCCCCATCGGATCGATTGATATTTTGGGGAAAAAGTTCGAGGACAGCAAAAAGAATACTACAATCCAAAAGCAATTAAAAGAAGGAAAGAAAAAAGAAAGAAAGAAAAAGAAAAAAAATAAAGAAATATATCGAAAACATAAAAATTAATGAATTATTTCTATGGCATATATTGTTGGGCCCCAAATAGTGCGAATTTTATTCCTAATCTGTCCGTTCAGATCAGATATGTTAAGAAATTAATAGTAGAACGAAGGTCCTCAAAGAAAGTTGAAAGATGCTTTTTGTAGGCCTTCTTAATATTGAAAACAAATAACAAAACAAACCAATAATACGTCTAAGAAACAGAATAAATACCGCAAAATACTAACAGTGCCGAAAGGCTATAGGAAGACGTCGAAAAGGATACGAACCTCAAGGAACTCTGCTGAGTGATTCGGGTATTTATGTGGTACAAAGTGTTCCATTAAATATCTGGCAAAGCAAAGGACCAGCAGTCCATAAGAAATATTTAAGCAGATAAATGTGATCGGTCCTTTTTTGCCTTTGGGCACTCTGCATGTGTATGCGAATGTACCGCAGCAATATCTAGGGTATTTATCATGATTATTTTTGGAATAACTAAATCCCAAAAACAAATAAAAAACGTTTGCAATTGGTATTTCCCAATAAGAAATGAAAACTCAGCCAAAGTAAAGGAATTTCATTTTGTATTGAAGGGACCCTGAAATTTAAATCAGCCAAAAATAAAAAAAGAAGCCAAATAATGAAGAAAGAGGCTGGGTCTCCACCCACAAGAGGGTGGAAAGAGGGGAAACGAGTCGAAGGAAAAACCTCAAGGAAAATTGCATTTGGAAGCTTCCAATCCCAGACGAGAGGCTGTCGCTGCTTGTGGGTCTTCGGCGAGGTGGAGCAGGAGGATGGGTGGTAGGGGAGGAGTGCCAAAATGTGGCTCTCACCCATACTGAGGCACACACAGGCACGCACACTAATGCCGGGCAGCCAATATGATTTAGAGCAGAGGCAGCGCCGTCGACAGCGACAGCAGCGGCGACGCGCTGGTGTTGTGTGCATGACAATTCATCTCTTTCTTATAAACGCAATTTATCAAATGAAAACGACGAGCGAGCGACAGCAAAGATGAAGACGACGACACGATATCAAGTGATGAGCAGGACAGACTCTGCTCCACGGAGCGGGTGCGAGAGGGAGAGGCAGATAGAGTGAAACTCACTCAAAGCGCAAAAAAAATGGCACAAGAGAAGAAAAATAGGAGTTGTTTTGAGACAACTTCTCTCTGTTCTCCGTTCCGTTCCTTTTCGTTTTCGCTGTCGTTTTTTTGCGCTGTGACTGAAACCGCCATAATCTTGACAGACAAGTGCCTCTCTGCCTCTCTCTCTCTCTCAGCAGCACACACACACGCGGATACGCGACCGAACACACGCGCGCGCGTTCTCTTCGCCGCACTTTTAATGGTTTGTTTTTGTTTTGTGTTGAATTCGCCGCGAGAGCGGAAGAGCCAGAGCAGGATAGCCTGTGCACTCCCTTCGCCCGAGGCACGGGCCAGAGCGAGACGGGCTGTGTGTTTTATGGCCACGCATCAGCTGTTCACAGTTCGAGAGCCACTGGATGGGTCGCGCGCGATGCCAGTTCCGATTTTCGATCAGGATTCACATTTACCTGCATATTTACCTGTGCAGCGGCTCCTTCTTCGTTTGAATTTCGCAAATATCTCTCGTTTCGTTTCGTTTCGTTTTTCTATTTTCCTACGTTTTTGTGACTTTCAACGCATGGCTAGGGCCCATAAAAGGATTAGGACACTTGTCCGTATAGCCTTTGCTCTACCTGATCCTGAGCCCCGTCCGGGGTGTCTAAGCAGGACTCACACCCACATTAAAGGCCTTGGCGCGCTTCGATTTTTCGTTCTTTTCCTCGACTCATCTCTCAAAGGAGTCCTTTTCCCAACCCGAAAACGAAAAATCGATGCCAAATTTGTTGCTTAAACAAATATGCCGGTCATCCAGGACGATGTCCTTTCGTCAAAGCCTGCTTCCCTGCATTTGACAGCCGCCACGCGGACGCTGACGCCGCTGCCAGCATTGCCAAACCTCACAAAACTGTCAATTCCGGCAGCGTCTGCCGTCGGGGGCTGTCATCAAATGCGGCGGCCTACAAAACTCCCTTTCCGCCCCTAAGTCTAGGACTCCCGCCGGGTCAAGGACACGGCTTTCAAATTGGTTTTCTCCTCGGATATTTTGATGGTAAACTTTCCGTCACAAAGTTAATTTCTGTTTGATTTAAGGATCCTAAGCCACTTACCTGCCTTGAGGTCTAATCATACTTTACCTGCAAAGGAAACGGAGACAAATAGAGTTAGTAGATTTCAGAAAAGACAGAGAAAAATCAGAAAAAGAAAGGAAGATGCACGACAGTCGGGAAAGCGGAAAGGTTTGGTGAAAAGTCAGTAGGGAAAATATTCATTCGTTTTTGGGAAACATGCAAATGAGCTAAACGAACCCGGATTAAGATGCATTCCCTGTCCGTCCGTCCGTTTGTCCGTCCGTTCCACATGTGTTGAGCACGCCCTGCGCAGTGTCTCCCCCTCCCAGCCGTTCTCCCCTGTGACTCATCCCTCTCAATGATCTTTTCCTGGCACATTTGTCGGGAAATGTTTTCCTTCTGCTTCTTGGTTCATTTTTTGATTGATTGCCCAGAAAAACCACTTGAAACTGTCAAGGGCGCACAGGCTGGGCGGGGGGACAGGGGAGTGAATGCAGTGAAAATCACTTTTCTACACACACAAAACAGACACACAACACAGATGAAGGAAATCGTTTTCCTATGAAAAACTACTTAACGCAGGAGGAGCATGGCCAAGGGGGAGGGCCGGGAGGATGCATCATGTTAATAACTAAATCAAGGAATGAGATACTGCTTCTAGGGTTACCGATCCGTTCCAATCACTCGAAATCGATGCCGCAAGAGAACCCAATTTTCAGCTGAAAATTTCGAAACGTTTTTTGGGGAATATATGAAGTATATTTTTTTTGAGAATTTTGGGATAGCAGAGAGCTATACGGGTTTAAGTGGGCTGATATGTGGATGTGGCGGACTTAACTCCGTTTGATTATGCTATGATATAATAAAAGAAGAGTCATATAAAGATGGTAGTCTGACGGAAAAGATATACCTACTGAGCGACCAAAAGAGATTTATTTTGCGCGTTACCAACCCCTTTCCATATGGTCAAAAGTATCGAAATAAACAAGAAAGAAAATAACTATCTTCTGTACCAAAAATTAAATGCATACCAGCTTAAACGTTCTTGTTTGAAGCTCTATGGTTTTCGATATAGGTTCCGAACTACACAAAAAGCTGGACGGATATGATGGTGGAAACATCTCTTCTTCAAGAATATTTTCATATATTTCTTTATTGGATTCCCCTTCCTTGTTTACCATTCGAAAGTGTACTCATTACATTCCGCACTTTCAAGCATCAGAATTGATACAATTCCATTTGATTGCATCCTTTGAAAGTGCTCTCTCCGAATTTCATTGTCAAGAAATTAAGAACCAAAAAATATACCCCAAAAACATTTGATTTTCTCAGAGAAAGAAACAATGGAAAATTTAAGAAAATGTCAAGAGAAGAGAGGGACGGGACTCAGAGCAAAGAGTGGGCCAAAAGAAATAATAATCTAGCTAGCCAAAAAACAAGAACGCACAAAATAAATAAATTTATGTGCATTTCCGTTTATTTTTTTTCTCGGTTTTTCTTTTTTTCGTTTTTGTTGTTTTTGTTATTTCTGGTTTTCCTTCCGCTAAAGTAAATAACAAATATTATTATCGCATGACCAGCAGCAGCAGCAGCAGAGGGAAACGGAGCCAAAAACCGTAGAAGAGACCGTAGAATGGGTAGGGGTACGGGGGGCAGGAGCGGTTGGAAGGACATCGGTCAGGAGGGAGGCTTCGGTTGGGTGGTCTAGGGCGTGGCCTTTGGCTGCATTCTGCAAGTGCCAAAAAAATAAAGGAAATTCGTAAAATGTATCAAAATCGAAGGAAGCGAAAAAGGAGCAAGAAATAAAAGAAGAAAGTGATGGATGCCACCAAAAAAAGCAACAACAATTTAATCATATTTTCATAAAAAACGAGGAGGAACGTTGTGAGTTGCTGCTGTGACCGCAACTCTACATTTATACCCGATACATAGTCAGTATGGGTTCATTTAACGACAAAGAGTGCGTGCGAGAGAGACAGAAAATCAGTCAGAACGTGTCGACGGGCGCTGCGTAGCCACTGCAAATTGATTTGTTACTTTTGGCTATAATAATAATCCGATCTTATTCGGATTCGGCAAGATTCGGCAATCTGGTAGATATGGCCATTCTCTATGATTGTGCGTTTTTAACTTTCTCCTATCTTCAAAATTGTGGTTTGCCACAGATTTTTGTTGTTTATGGCTGCGGAAGGGGGTGGGCCGAAATTTTGAAACACACTTGTAGCAGTGAGCTCTCTGAGCAAAAATAAATACACTTGTAACAGTGAGTTCTGCAGTGAAAAATTACAAATAGTTTTGTAGCAGTGAGAGCTCGACAGTCAGGTCTAATAGTCTCTGAGATCTGTGGATGCTCCAGATTTTCGTCCTTTGCGGGGCCGGAAGGGGTGTGGCGAAATTTTGAAACAAACTCGTCAAGGTCCGATATTTCAGGAGTGTGGATACCAAATTTGGTTGCTCTAGCTCTTATAGTCTCTGAGATCTAGGCGCTAATGTTTTGCGCTATGCAAAGCCGGCTATGATACGTGTGTGTTAGAGAGAGACAGGGCGAGAAAAAATGAAATTGTTTTCTTCATTCTGGCTATAATAATGATACGATCCAACTCAGATTCTGCAGTCTAGAAGATAAATTCATTCTCTACGATTCTGCGTTTTTAATTTTGTCGTATCTTTAAAATTGTGGATGCCACAGATTTTCGTCCTTTGTGGGGGCGGAAGTGGGCGGGGCGAAGTTTTGAAATACACTTGTAACAGTGACATATTACAGAAGTCTGGATACAAAATGTCGTTGCTCTAGCTCTTATAGTCTTTGAGCACTAGGCGCTAATAGGGACGGACAGACGGACAGACGGACAGACGGACAGACGGACGGACGGACAGACAGACAGGGCTCAATCGACTCGGCTATTGATGCTGATCAAGAATATATATACTTTATGGGGTCGCAAACGGTTCCTTCTGGACGTTACACACATCCATTTTCACCACAAATCTAATATACCCCTAAACTCATTTTGAGTATCGGGTATAAAAATCAATTTCTTCAAAATAGAAGCGTTACCAAAACATCGACAGGAAAATCAAAAGGAAATAAATCAAGAGGAAAGAAAATATGCAGAAAGGCAGGCAGGGGATCCATTGGTACTACACAGAAGCAAAATATTTGTAATCCAATATATTCCCATTTTTAAAAGATTGATCTTTTCTTTGATCACGAAATAATTTCGATTTTTGTTTCAGTGTAACGAAGAAGCAATCCCGGGGTGGGGTGCGGGATGGGGCAGGAGGCCAAGCTGTCCGGAGGGACTGAAGAACGGAAGCAGTCGTCGCTGCTGTAGCACCTTGTTGTTGCTGCCACCGCATTGTGCAAACAACAACAAATAGAGGAGAGCACACACATCCAGCACCAACACCAACACCAACGCCAACAACCATATCGACTCAATGAAATTATTAATGGTCAACACAAAAATGCAGCCCAAACAGCAACAAGACTGTGCTGGACGGAGCTCTGGTCGCCCCAAAGTGGACATGGGCCACACGACTTCGGAACAGCAAACAGAGGCCACCGAATGAGGTGGGGGGCCGGGGCCAGAGCCGAGGTCCAGGCCCAGTGCGAGGATCTCCTGGAGCAGGAGTAGGAGCCGGCGGCGGCACCGTCGGCAGGCCAAGCAAATAAATAAATAAATAAACAACAAACTCTAATTAAACGTTGTCTCCACTTCCTCTCTCTCCCTCTCTTCCTCTCTGTGTGTGTGTGTGTGTGTGTGTGTTGGTATTTTGATAAGGTAACGCAACCAATTACTCTCTTTTCCCAGCTCCTGCTACTCCTCTTATCTGTGACTCCGTACGGGTCACAGTTTGTGGACTTACGGCCTCCTCCGAGTCTCAGAGCCTCGGACCTTGGACTTGTGCTTGTTAAAAAGTTTTTGCCAAAAATTCAATCTGTTTATGCCACAACAAAGGCCAAAACGGAGTCGTGGCAGACCATGAAGGAGGGCAGCCGAGAAGTGCAACAAAATGTTCAGAAATTGGGCTGCTATCAAGGTCAGGTGGAGGCAAGTGGGTTTTTCGGAGATGGAGGCTGAAAGAACAAAGAAGAATATCGATCTGAAGGGAGACTTTAAGTGAGTCGGTCTCGGAGGATCTTCCAACCACTTGCAAGTCTTAGAACATGGTTAAGACCTATTTCCTGAACCGGAACGTGCCCCGCAATTAGTCAAACTCTTCATGACCTCAGTGACCTTTCTATGCGTTCGACCAAAACATTCAAAATTCCACATGCCGCCTCCATTGAGGTGGGAGAACTGTTAGCTCTTAAATCTTACGAAATGCCATCAAATACCCGCACCGTACCGGACCAAGGAAATGCTGCCAAACCGGCTGACTAAGCTGGCCAAAAACTTATATATAACATTTGTTGTTCTTGTCCGGCGCCGATTTGCATAACAAACCGCGAGAAAAAAACCAAATCAAATGAAACGAAATTTATAAATTGATTTCGAGTGAGAGACTAAAAATAAAACAAAAGCCCCTCGCCAGCCAGCCAAAGATGGGGAAAAGCTTCAGGGATCAGGAATCAGGAATCAGGCATGGTGCTATTGGGTATTGGGTATTGGGGATTGGGGGATACGGATACGGCTCGCCCGCCTGTGCCGTTTCAGCAGAATTATTGCATTTTGAATATTGGCATTTACGTCAAATTAAATTTAATTGTCATTCCAGTCCAGTCCAGTGTCGAGGCAGAAAACGCAAAAGCGGCAAAAAATGCTTTAAAACGAATTCCAACAAAGAGAGGGAGGAAGTGGGAATACCCTTATTATCGAAAATTGATTTTGATACAATTTTTAGATTTTATTTGAGTGTTGTAAAAGAGTAATTTTTATTTGTTTTAAATATAATTACACATATTTTAATAAATTAACTAATTTTTTCTGTATACAGATTTTTGCATCTTAAATTATGAAACTAAAAAAAAAATTAAATGAAAAAAATTTTGAAAAATACAAAAAAAAAAAATATGCCGTTTGTGTTTTTATACCCGATACTCATTTTTTATGACTTTAATTTAAAAGCTTTTCTCAGCATTAATTTTAATTTAAAAAGGCAGGAATGCATTCCTATTATCTATAAAAAAATGTATTCATATCAAAACAGTTTTCCGGGATCAAATCAATGCCTAACTTATCATAAAAGTAGAGAATACCCAAGCCTCCGAAAGGGTACTCAAGGAATCAAAAAAACGAGACAAAAATTCGCTAATAAATGAGCTGGAGCTGGAGCCTTTAGGCCAGGAGGCGACAGGATGAGGGCCACACCGCAAAAGCGACAGAAAAATTGCATTAAATGCTGAATAAAACCTTGTGTGTGTGCGTGTGCGTGTGTGTGTGTATCTTTCGATTTTTGTTAAATCAGCAACGAGGAGGACGGGACGGGACGGATAGCGAGTCATCGTGTGACGTCGTTTTCAGGTTGGTTGTTAATCGCATTTCCTAATTATCAAAACTCATAAATTTCGTTTAATGGCTCGTCCGGAGAGCGAATCGGAGTCGGAGTCCGGGGACACAGCCATCGATGCGATGCGATGCGATCGGACGGCGGGCCGTTCCCGTTCCCGTTCCTGCTCCCCTCCATTTCCATTTCCCCTCATTGGCAATGCACTCTTTCGCTCTCTGCCATAAACCGTGAGGGGAAAAGCCCGAACAGAAGGGGAGAGCGAGAGAGCGCATGCATGAGCATTTCCCCTTACTGTGCACTTACAACGAAACCGTTGAGTGCTTACACACATACACACACACGACACTGCTGTCGTCCCGCTCTGGCGTGCGTTCGGTCCAAGCTTTCGTCGAAGAGGGGTGGCCAGTGGCCACTGAGAGAGAGAGAGCGCAGCCACCATTATGGAAAGTGAAATGGATATATCGCTAATGCGCCTGCACATAACAAGGTCGGCAATAAATCAAAAGACCAGAAGCGGGGGTGTCCGCAGGAGAAGAGCAAAGAAAAAAAAAACGAAGCAAACGGCAAACGGCGGTTTGACAAAAATCAAATCAAAATGCCATAAAATACCCCAAGCGGGAGGCTGTTCCATCTCTCTTTTTCCCTCTCTCTCTTTCTTTCCCTTGCTCCATCTCTATCTCTCTCTTGGGTTTGGGGCTGGGCAAACAACAAATGAATTATTTGCAATTAATTGAGCGCAAATTTGCAAAATACTTTCGTGTGTCTGCGCCTTGTGCTGACTGCATGCATGAGTGTGAGTGTGGGTGTGGGTGTGTGCGTCATGCATGCATGGGCTTGTGTGTTTGCGTGTGGTGTTTGAGTGTATTTGCGTGCAGGACGATGATGGATATGCCCTCCGAAAGTATTCGTTACGATCTATCCCACAACCCACAAAAATGTTTCGTTTCAGTTTATTGAGCAATTGAGTGAAAAACAAATTTCCCATAGCTTTTCCTCAAACTCTTCCAGGGGCACCATTTTGATTTAATAGCTTAGAAGAAATTGTATTGAAATGTTTCTGATGTTCGTGAATGATTTGGGTATTTGATTTGTTGATTTGACAGTGGGATGGCTATGCAGAGAACGATTGGAGCGGGGTATGGCATGGCTTTGTTTTAGCTCGATTTTGCATTCATTTTAGATCCAAATTTCGCACAGAAGAGTCAAGAGCCTTTTTGCTGTCTATTTACTATACCTTTGGGTGTCCTTTTTTGCCTAGCCCATACCCACAACAAAAACAAACAATCAATTAGCCACACGTTAAAGAGGAGGAAGGAGAATGCCTTGAAATATATTTCTACATAAAATCAGAATAATCCATTTAACCCACTCACCTAACCCCAACCCCCCTCCAACAAGAAGTACTCTCTCTGCAAGACCCTAAACCATTCCCTACTCAGCACAGAACGAATGATCTCGGGAAAATCCCCCACAAAACTCTTTTACGACAACCGAAATGGACACTTTTGTGACTTTATAAGTGCGAGAGAGTCTATAAATTCAATGAACTCTGGCAGAACAGTGTGTTCTGTCAATTTCTGGTGTTTACTCGCACACAGAGACACACACAGACAGACAACTTTCACATTTTACGAGTTTTATATGGCCCCTCGATGCGATGATGAGGACGACGCTGATGATGATGATATTTTCACTTGAGAATTTTACGAGCAACAAATTGCGCTACAAATTACACGATAAATAGAAAATTATGACGGAGACCAGCCAGAGACCAACCTGACCCCGAGGCCTAGGCCCAGGGCCAGGGCATGGACAACCCTCGGGCGACCCTTTCACCGTTCAGCAGTCGTAAAAATTCCCGATGCTCTCTCTCCTTCGTTCTCTAAGTGTTTTGTCATTACGGCAATCCCTATCTGTCTCTGTGGCCAGGAGCCCCCGTCTGGTTTACAAGCTGTCAGAAAGTTTTGTTTTGTGTAAATTAAATTGTTGCTCCTTTTATTGATATTTTATTTGGGTTCTGGGCCGTGATTTGGCCGGAGATTTTCCCCCTGGCAGTGCACTCGGAAAGTCGTAAAGTTGCGAAACGTCGAAACAAAGGGAAAGTTTTTACGAGCGGAACTAAGAACAACAGCACCACGGTTCTTACCTTTTCGAGAACTAGGCAAAGAAGAAGGCAACGAAAAAAGACGAAGATGAAGATGAAGATGGGTAGGAGTGGGAGTGGGAGTAGGAGTGGGACAACAATAATAAATTATATTGGCCTTCTCGGTGCTGGTGCTGAGGCTCAAGGACCTTTGCCCAATAACAGGTTGAGTTAAGCATCGATATCCATGGCGGGGTCGTAATTTTTCGGTTAATTGAGCGTTTCACACCTTGCAACGCCGCCTGCAACGTGCCACATTAACGAACGTGTCAGAAGTGACAAGTATTCCGCTTAAACTTGAGCAACTTATCGACCATTTCATAAAGCATGGGTTATCTATGGCCTCCTCGCGGTCTGGTCTTCGGCCTGCATCCTTGGCCACGTGTGGTCGACTGCCACACTGCCACACAACAGCCGGGCCCCCCCCCAAAAACGGCTTCTAATTGATGACATTCTTTTTTCCGAGGCGGGGCACAGACAGGTATTTTGTAATTAAGCCACTTGAGCCCTCTCCAGATTGAGTACAGTAGGGCAGTCGGGGGAGATGGGGATGGAGGGATGGGGGGATGGACAACATGTCAAGTCCCCAATTGAAATGTATTGCAGGTGGAGAGCGAAGACACAAGCAAAGCATTCTATCGGCGCAGTAAATGCTTTTTTTGACACAGGCTAATGCGACTTAATGTTGCGGTTACGCACTGTATCTGGTGCGTACAGTGCGGTTCGAAAGTGTACCAAAAGGTAGTATTGGAAATTCTGTATTATGGTTTAAAGATAGGGATATTTGAATACATTTTGTATCCACTTGAATTTTGTTTGTTGGCCCTATACTTTTGCACGGCACTGTACCTTTTATCTCTGCTCGCTGGGCCTCTAAAAATAATCATGGGAAATACCTTTTACGGAGAATGGAATGGAACATGCAGGTCGCTCTATGAAATCCACTCAATCATTCTGCTTCACTTCACAAAAAACAAAAAATACAACAAAATGAAATAAGAAAGAAAACGTTTTAACTGATCGCTCAATCACTGATACACATACTTGTGTACATATATATATATTTGTAGATATATAACAACGATCGTTGGGTGGCAGAGTGACCAAACAAGGGCACTTCGGGGGGGGGGCAGACGAGGCAGTGGCTGCCTGAATTGAATTCATTGTTTAGAGGCGTGTGTTTTTTTTTGTCGGTAAGTCACCCACGTGATTGTTTGCTTTGGCTTGATAAGGGGCTGCCTCCCACTGCTCCTTGCCCCAACAGTCCAACAGCAAGACCAAAGGTCAGGCAACAGGTGACGTGGCAGGGCCTCAGGCTCTCTGGCTTCTGTGGGAAGATTCCAAAGACCTCTTTCTTGAGGGTGGGAACATTAATTTTACGAACGAGTACTGATAGCCTTTTCTTAAGTTTATTGGCATGCAAAATTTGATGACTGGTTTTATTGGTTTATGGGATTTGCAGAAACATTATGGAGAGAAACCCAAGTCGAAGGGAAAATGCCCTTCGGAGAGGCCCTACCTTTGGCTATATTTCCAGTTAAAATTTCCTTCCCTAATTGAGTCCCCCCCCAATCCCATTCACAGTTCAGGCAGATCAAAAAGGATTCCTGAATGTTTATTCCTCTTTAATGATCTGGTCCGTTCCCCCGTGGATAATCTGCGATCGGTCTTCATTCGGGCCATAATACCAGCCATAATACGAATTTGCAATCTAAATGTTCAGCTAAAACTACTGTTAAAATTAACCATATGCAAAAGAAAAAGAAATCCCATAAAAGCCACTTGTCCATCCGTTTCATCTAAAGTTTCTCGCCACAGTTTTTGGGTCCGCGCCAGAGCCACAGCCAGGCCACAGCCACAGCCCAACGCAAGGAGAAATGTTATTTTTACGATCATCGTGGGATCGTAAAACGTCTGGGTGACTGCGTGTGGAACATTTAATTTGATGCTGAAATACTGATACTGACAGTCCCGGGCCGACTGGGCCGAGCAGGGCACTTAAATTGCATATAAAAGTTGGCTTTTATGATTGGCCTTCTATTAGCAAAATAAACTATTACGTGTTAAATTGCACGATCCAGCCTGCCGTGCAACAACACCAACAAAACGATCGTAAAATGCATGCAACACACTCAAGGCTCAAGGCTCTCTCTCTCCTCGACTAACGAGGGCAGCAGGAGCTGGCCAGAGCCATCAAAGGATGTGTCTCCAGGTCAGAGTGCGTCTGGTAAGGTGTCATCTTACATGTGCAGCCATGGATGGAGAGGAGTGGAGTGGAGTGCATGGAGTGGTTGGATGGGCAGCAGCAGGCATTCAGGCCGGCAGGATCTCAAAATGGAAATGGAAAGCGAAAGTGAGTTTTTCAGGGTAAATGAAATTAAGAACGCATCCTTTGCTGCGCATCGCTGATTGTTTTGTTTCAATTTCTGGTTGCGCCCCTCCGACAAATGGACTATGTTGAACCTTCAACCTCTCTGGCTACGAGCTCTACGAAACATCGTGTAAGTGCCCAAGTTTCTGTTGTATTTCTCCGAAGTCAGGGGGCATTTTTCGGGGGAAATTCTAGCCGAGTCTCGGGGTAAGTGTCTACCTGAATCCGCTTAGTGGTTGTTCCTCCGTCTTTGACGACAAGAAGTCAAACTCTCGATTTACGACCATTTTGTTTGAGTAATTTCTGCCCTCGTCCTTCACCACATGCCTGGCAGTTGTGTGTAAATTGTACAGTTTTTACTTTCAGCTGTCTGTCGTTCTGTTCCCAAACTCAATCCAGACACAAGACTCGACGCTATGGTCCGTCTAGAGGTCCCTTTCGAGGGAGGAGTGCCGAACCAGATCCAGATCCAGAGCCCATCGAGAGCGAGATCTTTTAATTGTTCTTCATAACAATATTATTGGGCAAGAGTAACTCAATTCTGGTCTTTAATGCCCTGCTTTTATGAGTTGTCGATGCGATGTAAATATTTAATGCTCTCTCACTCTCTCGGACCGGACCTTCGATCGTAACCATATTTCATGGCCTCATTTGCCTGCTCATTTTCATTTTTCCAATCAAATAGTTACATAAAAAATGCACCAAAAAGTATAGAAAATCCAAACGAAACGAAATGTTCACGATTCAATTAAAAGATCGTAAAAAGTTCTTCTGAATGGAGAATCGAGGAGGAGACGCCGAAACAGAGACATTTCCGTTGCCTCCAATGTTATTTTGTCGTTAAAATTCCCTCAAATTGTTGTTAGAACATAAAAATCACCTAAAAAGTGGTCATAAAATCAATCGAAATATAACCGAAATGGGACTAGGCTCGAGACACAACCAAATCCGACTCCCCCGCAAGGCAGGGAATCCCCGATACAGGAATTTCAAGATATATGTTCTGAGATAAGGAAGATGGTCTTTGAGACCACATAGGCTGGATCTCTGGTTCTATCCGTAGATTAGGATGCTGGGTTTTTGTAATTTGGTAAATGGATCCTAATGGAAAGGGATTTTCTTTGTCAGAATTGAATGTCAATATTCTGCATATAGATTCTGAAAAAGGTATAGGTTCCGTGTTTATTGTGGTTTTTATGATGCCTATTCTTATCCAGGAACACTCGAAATTAGACCACAAGATCGGCATGCCACGATCTGGTGTTATATGCCATATTTTTCAGATTAAGGCCCTGCATTTTTTACCTAGAAATCATATGATTAATACAACATCAAATTAAAGAGATCTCGATACCAAAACATGTCCTTTTCCAATCGTTTTAGGCTCAGGGAGACCCTAATATTTTGACCTCTATTATTTTTCGAGGCAACATTCAATTAGTAGAATAACTCAACGCAAACCCAACCAGAAACCGAGAACTACGCAGCCACCAGAAAGTGATAAAAATTGGAAATTGCGCACATGCAACAGTTGCACTCTAAACGTGCCACATCCAATCAGCGGCCAAACGGGCCACGACAGCAGCCATTGGCAGCGGGCAAATCAACATCAACATCAACATCAAAATCAAATTCATTGCATGGCCATGGTCATGACCAGGTCTAGACACACATACTCGTGCACATGCCAGCGCAGAGAGTGATAGCCGGACGGACAGGCGGACAGGCGGACAGACAGAACCGTCAACAGTCGTCGGACGCGTTCTAAATGCGGCGCAAACGCGAAAAACCGTTAAGCATCAATTTTGACGCATCATAAAACTGCAATGAAGTGATAAGTGCTGCTGCTGCTGCAACACAAATATGCAACAGGAATGTACAGTTGATAGATATTCGCTGGATGTGGCAGGGGAATGGGGAATGGGGAATGGAGAATGGGAGATGGAGCGCCACAAAAACCAGAATCTACAAATGGAACTCCACTCGGGGTCTCTGGCCGAACGAACACACAGCCCGTATCTGAGCGATAACAATGCAAATGCAATGGCTCCCACACCCAAATGCCATATGCCATATGCCATTCAGTGTGTGCATGTGTGGGTGTCGCCTGCAAGTGTGTGTGTGTGTGCACTGTATCTGTGTGCCATGCAGCAATCAAACAAAACAAGACTTTTATGAACACCGCGGGAAGTTGACAGCTTGCATCATTGTCATGATGCATGCAAAAACGGTGCAACTTCCACCATGCCCCTCCTCCTTCCCCTGCTGCTGCTCCCCCTGCTGCCGCTCCTGCTGGTTGGCCAATTTTATGGCATCGCGTGTGCAATTATGTTTATGGATATTGGTAACGTATAAATGACACAACAGAAAGGCAACAAGAATCGCAGCCACATGGGCTCCACGTTCCGTGATGGAAATTGTAAAGTTTTCCCAGCAAACGATTTTTGTTTATTTGCATTTAATCGAATTTGTGAAGAATTTTTATGATTAATGGCTTTTGCAATCTTCGCTTTTTGTTTATTTTTCAACACCGTTTTTTTAGATTTTTGTTAAATTTATTTTTAATAGTTTTTTTCCTCTTTTATTCCTCCACAAGATTGTTTTTTGCTTTCTTTCAATACGGTTCCTGCCATATACTGTGCTGTCCATACAATTATATCCTTAAATGCTCCTCTGCCATAGCATCCCTAAGAACATCCTATCCGGGTCCTTCCCCAGTACGTCTGCCACTTCCTTCGATACCCCAGCGTCTTCCGTTTAAGCCCCTGTATCGTTCCCTACCCCAAAATTATCCAGCCAAATCAATTGCATCTTATTTGCCAATCTTATCGGCAAAGAGCCAACTAATTGACTTATAGCCACAGACAGAGCCTGGTCAGACGGCAGACAGACCAGAGCAGGGCCCTGGCGAGGCCTGGACTAATCAGTGGAGCTCGAACCAACAAAACCCACCAGCCAGCCAGCCAGCCAGCCAGCCAGCCAACCACACACACCCGTCACACTTTTGAATGTACATAAATTATCTTTATTGGCAGCATGTCCCAGGCCCCTGTCCTGTCAGAGCGAGAGAGAGAGAGTGCTCTGTCTGTGGCAGGCAACACCTAAAATGAGGCTCGTTAATTGTTGGTCGTGGCTCGGGTCCAAGACTAACTGGTTGCCGCATCGTAAATCAAGGGGGAATCCATCAAAATGCGATCATTGTATTGAGATTGCAACTAAGCCCCCAGTCCGCACACACACACAACATAATTTCAATATTTTTGCACTCCGCCCGGGAAGGAAGGGCGGCAGGCGCGGAGACGAGGGACGGGGGCCCAACCAGGGCTGAACCAATTGACAACTTAATCCTGCGACATGTCAGTAGAGGCTCAAATGAGATTTACGCGGCTCGCTCGCCCAGTCAGTCAGCACTCAGGCAGCCAGCCAGCCAGCCAGCCAGCCAGCCAGTCAGATCCGAGCCAGAGTCAGAGTCGGAGTCAGTTAGCCTGGCCCATTTGTGTTGACTCAATGAAATGTTGTAGCGATTTTTCAGCATGTTGTCTGTTGTCGCAGGCCCGCGTTTGCCTTGATTGACAAAGTACAAAGGTGTAATTATTTTTCATAAAAATTGTTCGGCCTGCAGCGCGTTGCATGTCGCTCAACGGGCCTTTATTTTCTTTTTATTTTTCGAACTTTGTTGATTTTGTTGTAAGTTTTCAATCAATTTGCTTGCGGAGCAGCCCCCCAGAGCCCCCCCTCGAATGCAATTATGTCAACGATCAGAGCGCATAAATTACGAGAGCGAGCGCTCATGCCTAGAGCAAAGCGCTGAGCGGTTAAGATCTTTGGACATCAACGGTGTCGCCATCGAGAGGGGACCCCAAAACCCCAAACCCCAAGACAAAATGCAAATGGAGCTCCAGCTACAGCTACAGCTGCCCTGGGCCCAGTCACAGTCTCAGTCTTAGTCCCAGAGACCCATTCGACAGTGCCCCAGCGTCAGCCCATAAATCTTGACTTGGCGGCGCGTTACTCATGCGCAGTGTCCTCCGCCGGACTGCAGAGAGAGAGAGACTCCTCGGTCGGAGTCCCAGGCCCCAGTTTGGGTCTGGGAAATGTTTTATAATCGCATTGCGACTAATTATCGTATCGAAGGAATTATTGTGGCGCGATCATGAAGGCGATTTGCAAATTGCGTGCCCGCGATTCATCCACTAAGTGATTAGATTGGATTTTGGGGCGTGTCGGCTGGCTGGTCATGGGAATGCACTCGCTGGCTGCTACTCTGCTACTCTGCTACCCTGTTCCGGTTTTTGATACTTAAATGTCTCACCAGAAATTGAGTTCGTGTTTTACTTGGGCTATACTACATTTTCTATGGCTATTCAATTTATTTGAAGAAAGTCATGGGAGCATTGGGTTCTGATGGGTACTCTGCATAATAATATCTTCAATTTGGGAATCGAGTGCGTAGCTAATATGCCCAACAATTTATAGGCCTGCTAGATGGCCACAAATCGTCAATGATCATGTTTTACTGCACTCTTCTCGCATTTACTATTTGATTAACCAGTTGCCCCTGCATCCAAGGCTGCCCCTCAGGCTGCTGTTTCCCAACCGATCCTAAGACCGGGCTGAGCGGAGCCGAGACGCGGTCTGCTGATTTGGCTTGTTGTCTTAAGGCATTTTATTTGGCGCCATAAATCTATCAACGCCGGCGAACTCGAACCCGAACGCGTGCGCATGCGCAAACACTGCCGGGCCGTCCAGGCTGGACCTCAGAGAGATTCACGCTCTCTCTCTCTGTCTCTGTCTCCATCTCTGTCTCTGGAGATGCTGATAGTCCTCGGACTGGGACCAGCGAAGATTTACGGCTGGCACAAAGCAAATGTTCGGATATCACGGTGGTTACCGGGATATGGATAGGGCAGATCTCTCCAGCAGGGGCTAGGAGAGATCATTTTAAGTTTATGATACGAAAATCAGATTGCTTTATTGTATGCGAAATGGATCGATGATCGTTGTGGCTGTGGCTATGGCTGTGGCTGGGGCATGCAATTGGATTGCTCCTCCACACGAAATTCATTTATATTTATGATTTGTGAATTGCTTTTTATGATGATGTTACCCGTATTCAGTGCTCGTCTGTGTGTGTGCCCAGACAATTACATTTTTACGGCCTGCAACTGGAACTGCAACTGGCAGTGGGACCTGGTCTAAAAGTGTGAATTTGCCACTTCATTTGAGAGCTTGTAAAGACATAAATTATTTCTTGTGGTGGAGCGGAGCGGAGCTGGGGCAGCGGTTATTTAGCCGCAGTTTTTATGGCCATGTGAATTGGAACAATCGAAAGTGTCGGGGGCCCCAGTTCGAAGACAAAAGTCAAATGTCAAAATCCAAAAACACAAAAACCAAAACACAAAACACAAACGGATGCATAACCGAATCAGGAGCGGAGTCGAGTGGAGGTAAAAGTATATTAATGACTTATCAAGGATAATTTGACAATGGGCAATAAATCAAATCGCGTAGCTCGCCCAAAACAGGGCGTGTGGTTAGCTCTTCCCCCTCCCCCCCTTTGTAGCCCTGAATCCTTGCGGCAGTGTGACGGCAATGGAACCACCCAGAGCCATAGCCATTGGAATGTCTCTCTGTTCTGGCAAATGCGAAATGTGATGCTGATGCTTAATTTCTGCACAAGACCAGGTGGAGGGGTGCCTCCCCAGGAGCATGTGGTGGGCCACATTCATATCCATGGCCAAATTGGATGCCCAGCTGTGTAGTTGCGGACTGTGCCATAACTTAACACCTTCGCCTTCGTTGTCTTCGTTGGAGTGGCCGTTGCCGTCGTTGCAGGCAAATGCGCCCCACAAGAGCAGAGCAGGGTGCCTCAAGATAATGAGGATTCGAAAATGAGAGCAAGAACATGAGAAAAGTATCAAATTTGGACTAATTGGGTAGCAGTTTATAGATGAACTTTCTTTGGGAGCTCAAGAAAAGGAACCTTTGAAAGAAATTCTTTGAATATCTTTGAGGTAGGTCTCGAAGGCTACACAAATGTAAAGTTGTAGAGCTATGAAAGATCTAGAGAATTGCAAGGGATTGTTATTAATGATTTTTCAGCAATGATTCGAAATACTTGCTGTGACAGAACTGATGGCAATTGATTCAAGACCTATCATACTCGTACTTAAAAGTAATCATCTAGTAATGATACCATCTAATGGTACCGTAACATGTTTGACAACTCATTTGAAGTACCATTTTCCGTACATCCATTCCCCCCCCTGCTTTACATTATGACATCAGCTGGTAATTGTGATTAATGTTTATTGTGGCGTCACTTTGCATCGAGACACCCTGCCAGAAGTGACCAAAACATCTGCGGCACACAATCCGGCGATCTCCGAGACCGTGACCACAGCAACGCCACATGTGAGGAACGGGACGGAGAGACACTGAGGGACTCAATTCAGTTTATTGTATTTTTCGCATGTATATCTTTGGTTTCAGTTGGTTTTTCGCGCTGATTTCCTTCTCTTTTTTTCTTTTTCTTCGTTTGTCAGGCTCATACATAAAATATGATTGCGTTTTCATTTGTAGCCAACAGATTGAGTTTCTTTGAGGCGCGAGCCCCTGAGTTTATGAGCTTGTCAATTCCCCTCCACCTTCAGAGTGTTTTCTTGTTTATTTATTTGCATATCATGGCCAGAGTGAAGTGAGTCGAGTGCTGCCCAATAATAATAATAGTAATAATAGTAATAGGAGTGCAATATGGCTCGGATCCAGGGTCTAGGGTCCAGGGTCCAGGTCCTGGCCCGAGCCTAGATCAAAGTGTACCGAATCGAAGTCGTTTGCTTTCGGCCTCACCTCATCCTCACCTTCAGCGTTGCTTCATTGTAATTAAGAACATGTTAGTTGTAAAGAGGAGGTTGTCGCCGCTGTTGATGTTGCTGTTGCTGTGGCAGTTCTGGTTGTTGGGGCTGGTGTTGGGGCCCCACCTTATATGGTTGTCTCCGGCCTGTCGATGTTGTTGTCCCTACTCTCTGACTCCGACTCCAACTCCAACTTCGACTCGTGTCTCGTTGCATTTGCAAATTGTATGGCGGCTGTGTGAAGTCAAGAGGGCGAGCCAAAGTCAATTGCATTCTTAACCCTTTTATGCTGATCAGCCTGCCAGACAACTACAACAAATAACAGTACAACTCTAATTAAAAATTAACACACTTCTACGGCAACCCCCGGCAGCCCCCGGCACACCGGCCATCCGCGGAACGACAGCTAGAGGGACAACAAACATTCGTTTAATCAGACAAAAATCAAGTCTATTATGGCCAGCCTTTTGGCCAAACTCTGCAGATTGGCTGTATCTGCATGAGAAACGTATAAACAGCGTCTCATTTGAAGTCATCATTAAAAACGACGACGACGACGACGACGAGGAGTCCCGATCCCCAGCACCACCTCTCCCTCTCTGTCTCTCCCCCATCCCCATCCTCTGGGAGGCGCACACTTGAGGCCATGTAATCAACGTTTGCTTACTTCATTTAGCGCGCGGCGAAAAGAAAAGCGAAACATGCATACAATCAACGTGGTCCTGGAGCTGGACTGAGACCTGGCTCTGGGTCTGGGTCTGGGGCTGGGGCTGGTCCGGGTCTGAGACTGAGACTGCAGCTCTGGCTGGCCATGGAGTGGGAGAGAAGGAGAATGCAGATGGAGCTGCTTAAGTTGGACTTCAACTTGAATACTCGCACTGCAGACTCTCCTCTCTCTCAGGGGCTGTTGTTGTAGTCTTGCAGCCTTTGCTTGTTGGCAATGATGTATTTTTGATTTCGTATCTTATATTACCAACAACAAGCTGCAACAGCAACAGCAACATCAGCAGCAAATGCCAAGTGTGACTCTCCAACTCCCAACTCCCCCCACCCCACCAGGCCCCATCGGACTGGGAGTCCGAGTCCAGGAGAAGCCGAGGCCGAGGCTGTGGCCGAGGCAGAGAAAAGTTGATTTCAGAATTTTTATTTTTTGATTGTGATGATTGTGCATTGAAATTTGATACATTTTGGCCTGGTCGGGGGATCCCGATGCTGATTCCCGTGGCTGTGGCTCTGGCTGTGGCCGTGTCTGATGGGCCTCCTCCTTCTCTTGTTGTTGCTGCTGTTGTATGCAAAAATGTTGGCTAGTCGACAAGGCATTGGCATGGCCTGAAACTACTAACAACATTAATAAGATTGGCATCTGCTGCTCGCAGTTCAAATGTAATTTCTCATCAACAAAAGTGGGCTGACTGCGGGCCTCGCACTCGTACTCGGACTCGTACTCTGGGGTGTGGTTCGGTTCGGTTCTGTCTCCTCTCTGTTTGTGTTCCTTAACGATTGCATTTTGACCATAAAGATAACTTTTTCGACTTGGGTTGGCTGGTGGGTGTGGTGCCTGTATTGGCCGTGTTTGTGGTAGCTGGTTAGGCTTGTTAGTTGCAATTGATAAGCCAGCAATCGAGTGGAAAGACCCCAGAAGTTAAATGATCAGTGGAAATCACGATGAAGATGATGGAAATTGGATATGAAAATATTACTAGTGGTTTCGGGGTTTTCTCAAGGTTTCAAAGTGCTCAAATTCGTTTCGAAGTAGTCCTTTCCATGTAGTCCTTCCAATATCAAATCTATCGGAAACTGAATCAAAAGAATGATTAAAATTTGTGTATAAGTCCTTTACTTTACAAATTAGATCATTTTCCATTCCATGTGGATTATTCAATAATTATCTTGTATCCAAATTGAAACTGCATTGACTGTCAGATCCCATTACGAAGTGGGATAACTATTATAACTGACAGTTTTCGATAAGAATGTAATTCGGTAAAGTTTCAATTCAGTTTGAATGTGACATGAATCGACTACTGCAGTCAATCGATATTGGCGATAACCAAATGTATCTTAACCTGCTCTTTTTTGACGATTGACTCAATTTGTCTATAGCTAAGATATGGGATAGTTGAGGATTTGCAAAGAAACCAACTTTAAAGCAATCCTGAATCCCATTGCTAACTCCTTTTCGATGGTTCCACAACTCTTTAGCTGATATTGAATGGAATCTTATATATTCTTTAACTCATTTAAAGGAAATAATAATCTCCATATCCCCAGGAGTCTGTACGATTCCCATTTGAACTATCTTATGCGTTGTTGTATATTCCTCTTATTTCTTGCATCCTACAAACTCCAAAGAGGTCTCCAATTACTGTTTTTCGCCCCTGTCAGCGCCAAAGAGCCATAAATCGACGCGTTAAGAAATGCAATCTCTTCTGGGCTTAGAAATTCGAAATCTTTCCAAAAATGTCCCCCATCATCGAAAGCTCTCCCCAGACTCCGGGAAAAACTAAGCCCTCAGCTGCTTATGTTAATTCCTACCCCTTCCTGTACTCCTCCCTCGAACAAAACTCCATGTAGAATGCCAGGCGATATGGGTTATGTATGGGATATGGATAGGCGGTGGAGACAATGCGTTTGAACAATATTTTCAACACAATATGAAAGAGGAGAATAAATCAAATTGATTAAATTTGGTTCGGACAACGAACCATCTCAGGCCCGGGGGGGATCCGAGGAGGAGACCCACAAAAAAAGAGAGAGAAAGAACCTAAAAACTCATTTAAATAATAAACCACTGAAATCGTAGAAACGACAACGAATTTAAATAAAAAACCGTTCACAGCGTCCACGAACAAAGTGGAGGACTGGACAAAAAAGTAAACCATTAAAAATTACTACTAATGTGCACCTTACACAAAAAACCCCCACCACACCCCCTCGAAAAGAAAGAAAGAAATATCCGAAAAGTGGGATTCAGAGAGGGCTCTTTCAGTGGGAAGACAAAGGCCACAAAAGTCACGAATCTGGAACTCTGAGCTAATGTCCAATATCGAATCAGTTGGGGGTTGGGGGACCCGGCGACGCGACCCACTGCGGCGACAGAGCGCTCAAAATAAACGAGCCCCAATTCATCTTCGGGAAAACCTCTTTGGTGAGCCGCCGTGCCGCCTCCAACACGGAGTTTGGCTCCAACTTCGGAGCAGCTCCCCCACACAGGGAGAGGAAGAGAGAGGGAGAAACTAAGAACTACATAAATTGCAAAAGCGAGTGGGGGGGGACATGCCGGAGGGGCGGGTGGCTGTGGCTGTGACTGTGACTGTAGCTCGGGGAAAAACTAAAACCACTTAACTTAATGAGCATCAAATATCTGACTTCATGTATCTGTATCCATATCTACTTGGCCGCAATTCTCGATACAAATCTATTATTTAGGAGCTGCTCTGTAGCTTCTGTTGCTCCCATGACTGCTCCTGCTGCTGCACTAACATTTCAATTAATAAACTGCCCGCTCTCTGCACGCACTCCCCAACCCCAACCCCACTCAACCCATTCCCATTCCCATTCCCAGTTCCAATTCCAATCCCATCCCCATTCCCAACCAATCCCCCAGCAAGTCGGAACAATAGCTAAGTATAATCACTTTGTTTGCACCTTTGGGAATAGCCAGTGACAGACGCCGCTGCACGGAATGAGAGTGGAGCAGTAGTTGTGGTGGGATAGTGCCTGGATAATGGCACTGGAAGGGGAGTGTGAGGAGTGGGGAGTGGGTAGTGGATAGTGGTGCAGGTATCCGGGAATGTTGGCAACGCAACCCATCCCAGACCCAGAGTGGAGGTCGCCGCCACTCGCGTTGCATTTATGAAAATGAGCTCCGCTCGGGACTGCGGGCAATTTGTAAACGAGACAATTGACCAAATGCTCATTGTGGCTCTTTCCCCCCCTCTTTCCAACTCCTGTTTGGTACGTGTGTGAGTGCTTGTTGTGACTTGATTGCCTGGCCAGAGTTTGTCTTTTTCATCTGGGACAAAGGGTAATAGGTGACACATTACCATCAAGCAAATGAAGCGGAAATAAAGTGAAAATCTAAGATATAATAATTGTAAATTGAATGGAAAACGAGTAGATTTTTAATGAATTTCAATTGGTAATATAAGATTTTACAACCAAAGATTGTTTACCAGAAGAAGGTGCTATTTTCGAGACTTAGATTCGACAGTTCTAACAACTATTTTATGCAATTAATTGAAGAGAAAGTCCCCTGCCAAACTATGCTGAGAACCCTAGACCATTGCATTTCAAATATGCGACATGCTCACACGTACATCTTCGTTATCTTCTTAGATTCTGCTCTATTACCTAGCGTTTTGCTGGCATTGTTCACTGTAACTGCTGTTTCTACTGATGAATATCCGGTATACTTTGCAACCAACTGAAGAAAGTTTCCTCTATATCCCACTAGTCGATAATTACAGCCAAATAAATAACCTTCTATGTGTATTCCCCTCCCATAAGTCGGCTGCACTCCATCATCTACTAGTACCTTTCACAATTCCCTAAATAGAGCTCCCATATCGGGTTGCTAATCCATTTCGATTATCACCCACTAGTCGGCGATTACGGGCGGCCCACGCCAACAGGTCGAAACAATGGGCAAATGTCTCACTGAACCTGCCAATCTTCGCCAAAGCCCCAAAGCTCCAAAGCTGCAACTGAAAGTCATCGCAGCCATTCCGGCTAACAACTCTATGCCCATTTAGAGCATTGACTTTCCACTGGAAGTCCTTCTATGAGGCTCTAAAGCGGCGACAGAAGACAAAGCCATTGACAATTGGCCAATGGTGGCCAATGGCGGACAATGTGCCGCAGTGATCCGAAGCGATGGCGGTGTAACGGCGGCAACAGAAACAAAAACAGAAACAGGGCCAACAACAATGAGGAGCCAGCGATGGCGTGGTAATAAAAGTGAAATTAACAATCAGCGGACGCTTTACGGTTGACATTTCACATGACAGGTTAGTAATGCGATTTAGCAGGATAAAGGACAGCAGCCCACAATCCCACAATCGAGCAGAGCAGCGCCGAGCAGAGCAGAGGCAGTTGTATCTGTTATGGTATGGTATGATACGGATACGGATTGGTTGTTGTTTCGTTTCAATTGGTTGGGGTTTTCGGTTTCCCTTGTCAGGCCATTGGCAAGAAGTGCAGCAAAATCGCAAAAAACAAAAAAAAAACGGAAAGCATTTGGTATGTTTCGATTATTGGCTTTGTCGCTGCCACACGAATGTGTGGTCTTTTTCTGCTGAAGAAAGTTAATTAAAATAATGAGTTTTTCTGTGGAGAGTGTTGCAGGCCGGCCCCGAGCACCGATGACAAATGTCTGGCCTGTCAAATGAAATGCAGAAATCTTTTTTGTCCTTCCCTTCAGACACAGAACAGACGCAGACATAGACACAGACCCATCGCATGCTTAATAAATGCTAATAATGGAGTTTTAATTAAATAGATTAAATATGTATATTTATGTACATACTCGAACAATATGTATGGGCCAAATCGACATTTGCCACTCTGCATTTTGGCCTTCTGCAGCATTTGCATATTTGCGTGTTGTGTTGGCCTCCTGTGCATTGGGATCTCGTCCGTCCGGACAAGACCGATGGCATTTTGTAATAAGCAAATTGATTTAAAATTGTCACCAAGCCCTGGTCGTGGTCCCTGCTAAATTAGATTGTGTTGTGCGGGGGCCCTGGTGCTTGATAAATATTGGATAATGTCACAGACCTCAACTGCAACTTTGGGGGTAATTATACATACTCGTATATAGATAAATTTATATGTATTTACATATTATATATATAAAGATGGCGGAAGTTGAGTAGGGAGTTCTTTAAGTAATGGAATGGGCTATGGAGTCAGGGACCGATTCAGAGTTAAGAACAATTTCAAATACGCAAATGGCCAGCCCTCTGCACATGTGCTCGTGCGCCGACCCCGCTCTCGCTTCGCTCAATCGCGCCGATATGAGTCAAACATCGGACGATGACGATGACCCAAAACATTTTTATATAATAGAGAGATGGTACTCTAATCGAAACTGAAGCATCCATTGTCTAAGTATATATCTTCCAATCCTTAAATGATGTATCCCAACCATGTTAGAATATAGGTTTTATTAGTATTATTCAGCATTACTTACCAATCAATTTACCATCCACCTCATTCAGTCCCAGAGTCCACTGTGTTGTCCTCCTCTTTGTATCAGTTTTAGTATCAACTAGGAACCATTAAGTGAGTCTTGACGTTATCTTTATCATGCTTCGCTTACATGATGTTCGGGCACGCTGTTTTTTCGCGGCATTTTTGGCTTTTCTTCCACTGTGGGGCACTGACAGTTCGAGCTGTCAAAATTCGCCCAAAACATAAACATGTCAAATTCGCGAGAGAGACAGAGAGAGAGCAGTGTCACTGTGACAACGCGAGAGAGGGAGGACGACACTGAGAGAGGGAGAGAGCGACGACGACGACAAACCGGGAGAGACACGCACGCGGGAGAGCAAGCGAGCGGGCGAGCGAGCGAGAGCGTGCAACTAAAACACTACGGAACTTTTGGGAGCGGGGGCCGTGGAGCTTGCGTCGTAAGGGGGAGGGTTATGGGGCTAACGGGTAACGTCTACGTCTAACGGGAGTCCTTCTTCCCTTTGGTGCGACTCCTGCTCCGGTGGCGCGCTTCTTTTCACACTTTCTGGGGGCAAGTTCTCTCTGCTTCTAGGCGGGCTGCAGCTCCATGTTCCGGTCACGGCATGGGCACTGGCTGGACAGGATTCGATGTGCGGGCTCTAGGCGGAGCAGCGGCCAGGATGCGACGACCACGAGAGACAGTTCCACGGGCAACGTGGCGACGACACCAGGACACCAACAACAAGCACACGAGACATGTCCTTTCTCCACGTCCACGTTCACGTCCACGTCCCGCGGTCCACACACACTACACACTCGCACACAGACACTCAAACGCACGCACACGCACGCCACAAAATTTCTAATCTCGCGACTCTTTCGATTTTCCAGGTTTCCCCCGACTTTGGCTCGAACTAGAAATTTCTGATATTCTCGGGGATTGTTGGGTCTCTCATTTCGGCCGAGTTGTGTGGGAAAATTCGTAGAAAAATAGGTTTATTTCACGTGGAAATTGCACTTTTATTTCACTCGTTGTATTATTATTATTTTTTTGTAATTGGGAACAACAAAAGCCAGCCTGACTGCTCACTCGCGTCGCGTCGCGTTGCGTTGCGTTTGTCAAAGAGCAGCGCCGGGGCAGAGGCACAGTCAGAGCCAGAGCAGAGGAAGAGCAGATGCAGAGGCTGCTGTGGCAGTGGCAGTGGCAGAGCAGCGAGCGACAAAAGCCAAAATCTCACATCATCTCCCAGCGAACCCCAAACCAAATCAAAGGGGGGGTGCCAGGCCAGCCGCCACACAAGGACCCCAATGTTGCCGCCATCGAACAACAACAGCTGCACACAAGCACACACACACACACACACACACACACACACAAGGAGAGTACTCTCACACACACACACACACACTAGCTCAGAAACGAAAGCAATTCCAAAAGTTCAGCGCAAGAAAATGGGGGGAAAAAAATAGAAGTAAAGTGAGCATCAAAGCGCACGGGACAGAATAGTTTTCAACCCGACCAACGGCCCACCGTTCGAGTGTCATACACAATGGGATGCGGTGCGGTGCGGCGCGATGCTCTGTGGCGCCCCACCCGGTCCCACCCCCCCACGCCACCCAGAACACACGCGGCCAAGCACCCAAAACATTCTCTCCGCTGGCGGCGGCTGCTGCGTCTAAAAACCGAAAACAATAAAAAGCTCCACGCGGGAGCTTCATTGTAAATACATCTACATATATGGTGACTAAAGGATGCTCTAAGGAGTTGAAAGAGGGTTTCCGGATAAGGGAAGAACTTGGGAAAATTAGATATTAACTGGTTGCCATCTAAGACTCTATTTAAAACCATACTTTCAACTCTTCATCTAGGAATAAAACGGATTTTGTTGCTAAAGGGTAATAGTTTTAGGTATAATTTAATATGGCGAATAAATGTATCCTTTGAGGATAAGAACATAATCTTGGGAAAGCATGAAAATTAATAATTATATCATGGTATATAATATTTTACATATTTTTAGGGCCAAGCACCTTAAAATAAATATCCACAGAAGACCGAATTATTTTATAATGTTAAGACAGTAATTTTTAGCAGTAAAATTTCGAGCTTCAAGGATAACATAGAAAATCGTATTCATAAGTTCAATTTCCGGTTTCTAAAATATGAATACACTTTCTTTTTTAACCATGACGGAAGGATGAAAACGAAATGGAAGGGGAATATATTGAACGCCTTTTCTGAACCCCTTTTCTCTGCCATATCGAACCCCTTCGTTGATAAAAAAAAAGGTTCAACAGATGGAAATTATGTACAAATAAAATATTTATAGAAAAATGTAACCCCATCTATGAAAGTGTCACCAATCCGCCCTTCGAGTGCCATATGCCCTGATGGAAACTCTGCCAGAGATGAGTACAGGAGCAGCAAAAAAAAACATAGAAGAATTCCAAAGCACGCGTTGACACTTTGCGCTCAACACTCGCACACATCGAGCCAGCCAGCTCAGGACTCTCCTCTCCGGAGAGTACGCTCCGGGGCCGTCATCAACGTATGTCCTGCAGCCCAGAGCAGCATCCAAAGGAGCATCAGCAGCAGCAGCAGCAGCTGAGGCTAGTCATTGTAAACAAAGGATGTGCGAGAACTCTCCGAGTACGGAAGCTCCGCGCTCCGTGTCCGTGTCTGTGCTCTCTGCGCAGCGCCGGAAAGCTCGCCAAAGCTGAGCCAAGCCGAGCCGGGCAACTGGTAGTCCGCCCATCGATTTTGCTCAATGCGCATGCAGGGCGCCAGCGCCGCCAAGTTTTGACAGCTGTCAACGCGGTCCTCCGCTCCAACGGTGGCGCGCAGCGATGACACTTTGTGGACCGCGTGCGTCGTGCATCGGCTGCCTGCCGCAGAGGTGAGCGAAGCGAATTGAAATGCAAAATGCAGGAGCAATCATTTATCAAATGTCCATCAGCAGATAAGCGGACGGGCACGGCAGAGTCAGACGTCAGAACAGGCATGGCAATTAAACAATGTCGGAGGGCATTTAGCTGGCAAATAAATGTCACCGGGCCGAAAGGATGAGCAAAACTACATGAAAATTAATGAGCTCAAGTCTGGTCAATATGGGGGAATCCCCCATCCCCCCGACCCAACCCCATGCTCGCTGTCAGTATGAATTTTTGATAATTTAATTAGAGTGCCGGACAGAGTGCACAGGACAGATGGTTGATGGTAGACGGTACTGGTGCTGACCACTGGCAATTGCTTGTAAAAATGAGCCACCGACCTCGGGCCCTGCCCAGCCCCTTTTTTTCTCTTTTGGTCTGGCACTCACGCACCCAAGGACTCGCAGTGTCCCGACCGCCAGGCGTTACAAAAGGAATTTTCATAATTAAGCAATTACCCATTTCCAGAGCGGCACAATGACTTGGACCCGCCCGCCTTCCAGTGCGTGGGCGTTGCGGCCGCTTAGCTGACCATTTCTCCATTTGTTCTTAATTTGGCTTTTTCGTTTTTCGTTTCGTTGGCCAAATGTCATAACTGTTTTTCTGGGTCTCCAGATCGCGGTACGCGGCTTTGCTAACGAAGATGAATTGGTTTTTTATTCAAATTTAATTTATGCCCAGAACCAAAAGCCAGAAACCCGCCTGGCCCAGCCCTGACCGTTGGGGGGACGGTCCTAGCCCTTTTCGAATTTCCATGTTTGGACCCATTAAAATCGCCAAAAACAATTGAGACACGTGATTTCTGTAGCCTCCAATGTGTCTCCCTGATGAGCTATGCGTGTCTGCCTCCCATAACCAAGACCAAAGCCCACTGACCGGTGGCCGTAGGCGTAGTGCCAGGCTGATGTCAACTAAATATCATCACCTGAGCAGATCGCCCGCAGCAGATAGCAATGCTGGCGACATGGACTTGGCGTCTGGGATATTTGTTAGGTGCAAAAAATTATGTTTTATGGGAGGGGGGCTGTACGGTAGTTGGCTCATAGCCGATTCATCAAAATGAAGTGGACATTCATATCTGTTGGCTGATTACCATCTAAAGAGGATTGAGCGAGAGTGGGTGGAACTGGACAGAAGATTAAGATTCTGTCAAAATAGTGGCTATTAATTCCATGGGAATGTTGCACGCATTTTTACATTCATTTGGAAATTTACAGAAGGGGAAGAAAGTTGGTGTCACCACACCCAGAGGAAATAGATCTGAAATTTTATTATTTAAAATTAGATTTAAAAATGTTGTACTAATAGGGTTTCACCTAGAGTGAATAAATAAATATATTTCATATTTAAATTAAATGTTTTTATATTTTGATTATATACACTTTCTACAAATTTAAATATTATATTTATTTTAAAGGGTTTTATATTTGTATATTATAAATACTTTTTAAATATATTTATGTTGAAATCAAAAGGAATTTTTTTAATTTCACTGTATTTCTATTTAAACGCCTAATATCCCATTTTTCTCTGAGTGCAGTTAAAATATATGGAATGAAGATCATACCCATCTGCAGGATTATCTATGTTACATGATTTTAATGAGAAATTTAGCGATAGAAGTTATTAAAAAATAATAATTAAGTCAAGCTAAAAAATACAATAAATAACTATATATTTCCTGCAATATAATTTCAGGGTCGGGGTCACCAATAAAATATGCTTTAAATTAGTGTGTCACCATAGACAAATTGGGGTAATCATTGATTGATAGAGGTTAATATTTTTGATTGAAAGTTGAGGTAAGCCATTAAATAGTCAAGTTCACCATTTACTCGCTTTTAATGAAATTTTTATGGTAAGAAATTAAAATGTTGGGAAAATGATAGCACCAGATCAATGCGACCCTTTTTGTTTAGCCAAATTTCTTTGAATGAATGTGACTGTTCCAGTTATAGCTAATCATAATTCCGTTCCCACGCCACCGTACCCGGAATTTTCCAGCTAAACTGCCACTTGTGCATATGATTTTATCATATGCGAGTACTGCAAGGCCCCAGGCGGATAAACAAGGAGGATGAGTGTGGATGAGGTGGCTCCATTGTATAATTACCCAGCTAAACAATCACTGCACATTCATGGCACTGCTGTCGTCATTGACATAATGCGACACTGCGACACAACGTCATGGGTTTTGGGCCGACCGACAATTTCTGTGATATCTCATAGATAGCAATGGGCCTCGGTGTACGGTCTACGGTCTGTCCATCCCCATCTCGTCCCACTCCCCCATATATTGTATAAATAGGTGGACATGTCGTACACTGGCCTGACAAGATAACAGAATTACTGCTTTCTAAACAGTTCTCCGTACAGATATTGTGATAAAAATTTATAGTGCGGTGCGGCCGGGCCTCAGCAGGAGAAAATAGTAAAGCAACCGAGATTTATTGCCCGGCTCCGGCCCCGACCCCGGCTCCGGCTGCCGCAAATCTGTCAACGAACAGAGCCGTGCGGCAAACACGAAAATATTTGAGTTTGCTTCAGTTTTCAGTTTTCGGTCTCCTCCGCTCCCAGTATTATGATTTTCCGAGTGCTCTTTTTCGCTTTTTGTCGAGCACATATTTGCATAGTGCCAGTGCCAGAACAGTAGCGATAAAATGTTAACTCGACGATTAGCGTCGCGGTGGCACACTGGACGGGAGCGGTGCAACGCGGCAGCAGCAATGTACGAGCAAACAATTGCAGTCCGGTCCGGTCTGGACTGCCGGTACTGCTGCTGGTGCTGCTGCTGCTGCCGTTGCCTTCTGATAAGATTGCCTCGCTTTGAGTATCCGAGTATCCGAATCCCGCTCTGATAGCCTTTGGCTGGAGCCGAAAATCATAAATTACAAATCATTACGCAGACTGCAGACGAGACTCCGAGGCAAGAGTCCACTGTGCGTCGGCATCATCAACCGCGGCCATCGTTTGGCTCTCATAATGCAAGACAATTCTCTGACATGTACATGAATTAGAGTGAGAGACTCCAAAAGAGGGGCTCCCCTCCCTCAATTGCAGTGCTGGGGATGGGGATGGGGATGGGGATGTGGATGGCGATGGGATGAGCTGGTGGCAGCCAAAGAACCCAAAATGAGTTTGCCTTGTAAGAGGCAGAGTCCCGGCAGATAAGGATACGCGCCGAAAAACCGGGGGAAGCCATAAAAAGGGTAGTATAACGATTAATTTTTTCCACGTTGACATTTTAGCTTAATTGCACTTCAATAATCCCGAAAAAAATACACAGCAGAAATCCAAAAAACAAAAAAACAGAAAAAAAGAAGGGAACAGAACAGAACCAGAGCCAGAAACAAGAACAAGAACAGATACAAGGCTAAAGCGAAATGGCAAAAATGCGTAAAAGGGCATGAAAAGCGGCAGCCGACAACGCAGATACAATTTTAATCCCACGGACTTTTGCTGCATAAGCACTGGCCGGCCAGAGCCACTGGCAGTAGCTCCCTCCACATGGCCAAGCAACAACAGGGGAAAAAAAGCGGCCAGGAGGACTGGCAGAGGGGCCACCAAGGCCGAGGGGGACCAAGGCACATTGTCAGCAGAATCAACCCGATCCGAGCCGAGCCGAGCCGGCAAGTGGGCCGACCCCAAAAGCGGGCAGCAGCAGTCCGTCCGCTAACAAAGTTGACAAGAAGTAAAATGTCCGACGGACTAATTGGCTTAAACGCTGGCAAAATTTATTTAAGCACATTAGTGGGATTTGGTTTTTGCCATCGCCCAACCTCGTCTGCACGAGGCGAGGCTCTCCATAGTATCTCTCGGTGTGTGCAAAAGTATCTTCTCTTTGATTCACTTGACCAGCTGGTCAAGCTCAACTTCAAGCTTTGACTGTGCCCTGTGCCCTGTGCCCTTCGCCTTCTCTTCCCCCTAAAGCGCTGATCTACTTGGGGTCGGGTCTCTTTTGTGTGAGATGTGGAACTGATATTGATTGAAGCACTTTATGTTTTTCGGAGGGGGCCAACATGGAACTCCGCGTGGGCGGAGACCTTATAAAGTGGACAAGGCCAAAGTAAAGCCTTTCTTTGCATGAAGTTTTCCGTTTTATAATAGGGGAGATACCCCATACGTCTTAATCCCCACCCCTATAGGAGCACTACTCCCTTGATTAAAAATTCCCCGAAATATCCAACGAATTCCCGGGCCATCCATTTTAATTAACCCCAAAACAATTGTCACTTCTCCAGTGAATCAGGGCCAGGGCATAAATCATTCAACCCGAGATCCCCAACATATTTTGAGGACAACGAAACCCTTGATGCTCCACCCACCTCTTGTATCCTGCCCCCATAACGCAACTTATTGTCAAATGCGCTTCGGCGGACGGTACCTTTTTATTTAATTAGCTAATTTCGAGTGACCTCCGTAATTGGTGAAGCGATGAATAATTGATTCGGCTGATGGAGAGTGCAAAGTGCAAATGTATCTAACGGATACGCAGCTGAGCCCGATACATTTTTAATGGAGCTGGAGCCGGAGAAGAGCAGCCATTTGCCGTTCTTCAATTATTCAAAATGTTCAGCTGGTGCCTACACTCCAGCGCCAGGTCCCCCTCCAGCTCCCCCTCCCCCTCCAGCGCCCTCTCCATCACCATCTCTACTAGCCTCTCCCCCACTTGGGCTGTTCCCTCTTATAGAAATTGCTTTTCGCCCCAGCATTGATCCCCTTATTTCTCGGCTAAACCAAAGAAATTTTGATCTATTACCAGGTTCCCCCCACACACACACACACACACCCCGAAAGGAACATCCATCCAAAATCGTCGCATCCAGAGAAAAGAAATTAAAAATAAAAACAGCAACAAATTTCTCACGCTGCCTAGATTCAGAGATTCGAATTTCGATTCCGACTTCGATTCCTGCTCTGTTCTGGTTCTGGTTCTGGTTCTGCTTCTGGGTCGGGGTCTGGTTCTGCTATCTATATATTTCGACCCCAAAATGACTTTCACCGTTGTCTCTCCCTGCGTGTGTGTGTGTATACATTTCACACCCTCAAAAATAGAAATTATCTTTGTGCATTTACGCAAGTTTTTAATGCTATTAGTTCCATCTTAACATCTCAGGCCCCCCGACCACGTTCCTTTCAGATACCATTCTCCATCCCAGTCCCAGTCCCATTCCCATTCCCATCCCTTTGGCCCTTCCTGCCTGCCATTTGAAGTGAACCAAATTGTCTGTTTCTGTATCTGTATCTCGCTCTGTGTGTCCTGCTGCCTCTGCCTGTGCCTTTTATTCCAATTCTATTTTCTATACATCCACTCGCTGCGTTGCACTCAACAAGAACGTTGGTCTGGACGCAATTTTGTTGGTAATAAATCACCCAAAGTCGACATTAAATCTTTTTTTTTTCTTTCTTTCGTTTCATTTCGTTTCATTTCATTTCTTTTCTTCTCGACTTTCTTCCTCCTTGGCATTTGCTTTCCCTACTTTGCGTTTGACTTTCACACAAACAGCGTTTGAGCCGGGGCACATTGCACATGTCCCTGGGATTACCATTACCCAAGGACCCAGGGAGGGTAGGCAGTGTCCTTTCGATTTGCTCGGTTCTTTTTTTTGTGGTACAATTTCAATTTGAAAACATTTGGAATTTGAATTTGAATGTGAATGTGAAAGGGAGAGGGAGAAGGAGAGGAGAGAGCGTTCGCGGCTGCCCTGCCAGCAAAACTGATTATCAATTTTGAATAGGCCACAAATTCCGTTTGGCCAGGCCAAGCAGAAAATGAAACATTTCCGCAGCAAGGGCAGCACATTAACACTTGGCAAACAATGGCCAAAGTGGCATCCATCAAATGCAACAAGAACGGGATCCGGCCCGGCATGGGCATGGGCATGGGCATGGGCTGGAGCTCGCTCTCCCGTCCGCCCTGGCTGTGGCCTGTCACAGATCTGTCAGAGAAGCGAGACTGTGAACAATCGCAGGAAGTTCAAACAAAAACAGCCACAGAAACAGCTTCGCAGTCCTCCCCAGCCCCAGTCCCTGCCCCAGTCCCTGCCCCAGTCCCTGCCACATGCATTTGAATTGACGAACAAACAACAAACAATTTCGCGCTTGGAAAAACAAATGGAAGGAAGCCAAAAGAGCAAACACAGCATGCGTTCGTTCAACTAATAATTGTCAAAAAGTCAAAGTCAATTTCGAATTCAATGAGTGCAGCCGAAGGACCCAGGACTCGAGCAGCAGAAGGGTAACGCAGGATAAACCTGAAATTTGTGTCGCCTTTCGCTGATGACGAGTTAGGCGGCTCAATGTCAACTTCGACGACCACCACCATCAGGCGTCACCAAACTGCTTGGTATGAAAAGGACACTATGTTTGTATATCCTGGTGTTCGTTGGTGTCTTTTTGTTGGCCAGCGATCTCAATCAGATGTGTTTTGTTGTACATTTGACATTCATGCGCTTTGCCGCTTGTCTGTCAACAATTAGCACGCTATTCATCACGTCACTGGAGGATGCAGGCTTTTCGGGGAGGCTCGTCTCGAGTAGGGTCACATACGATCCACAGCTGCTATCCACAGCTATCACTGGCGGATAATGTGGTTTCCCGTTTGCCAATCAAGTTAAGAATCCATAGAACCCAGTCTATGGAAGCCGCTTTGTAAATGTAACTTATCTTTATTCATGGGAGAGCTATAATCTTGATGGCCCTTACTCAATAGTCGATCAATTTACATAATTAATGTGAAAACTCTTTCAGGATCTTGACAAATTCGTTTGTCAATGCCTCAAAGTGATCTTTTGATATGTATGCATATTTAATGAGGGCAAACCAAGCCTCAACCTAATCCCCAAAAGGTCAAGTCAATAACCCAGATCGAATCGAATCCCAATCCAGACTAAGTTTAAAACATTCGAAAACTTCAACCATCTTAAGAGCTATTTAAAAGTCTAATTTTCGTATTGATCTCTGACTTTCTTACCGCTCGCTGTTGAGAATCATCCCATGAACTTGATTTGACTATTCAAAAACTATTCCGGCATTCGTTACGGATGGTAATGCCTGACCTTTGTTTGGTCAAGAGTCAAGTGGTGCAAATCTATATAGCTGAAGAAGATAGCCCAGAGAAGTTGGTTAACCAATTGGAAAGTTGGCTTGAACAAACTTTGATCCTGGAAGTTGCTTTTTACAGTCGAAATTCAAATCAGCGGAAACTTTTTCCTCTGGTATTTTAATATTTGTGCTAGTGACTTAATTTTAATTAAAATATTTGCGAATTCAGTTTTTGCAAACAATATATTCGTCAGAGCACCGAAATAGCTGCGATCGGCTTTGGGATTCATTTAAAAGAGCTCAGAAAAAAACCAAAAACATTTTAACTTAGTTTCTGAACTTTTGGGCAGCTTCATTTAAATTTTTGATTGGCTTCCCTGCCGCAAAAAAAAGGCAGAAAAACAAAAACAAATATTGAAAGGCGCCAAGCTCGTTTTGCCGAAAAATCCGAGAGTCCGAGAGTCCGAGATCCGAGAGAGATCCGTCCGACGGATCAGCGACTGGACTGGACTAATGAGCAAATGGCGTTCATTGATCGCTTTAAATTAATCTTTTTTTAATTTTTCGGGGGTTACAGATTAGACGCTGTCGAAGCAAAAGTTCAGCGCAGTTCAGTTTGCCACAGAAACGTAATTAATATGCAAATTATAATCCAACCGACTCAATTCGGCTCCCATTCGGCTTCTCACAGAAACAACAAAAAAACTTCAAGATGAAGATGGACATGGTCCATCCAAATGCGGTTAGTCCCTCTTACCTTACCCTGTCCCCCCCTCGATCTTTGCACGTGTTATCTGGCTGCGAACCAAATTTTTGGAATAACTAATTACCGACGACGCTAGCCGGCTCCCAGGTAGCCCAGGTAGCCCGTTCGATATGTGCAATCAAATTTGATTTAGCCGCCTCGACCGATATTTATTTATGGCCACACTTGGCTTTGATTTTTGCCTGGCCTGGCGCAGCAGCGTGGCGCATAAATACAGCCCCACCCAACAGGCAGGCGCTGGCCACCCTGCCACGCACAGTCCATAACTCAAGGAGGAGGGGCACGTGAGGTGGACCCGACGCCATCGGTGCCGTAAATATGTCTGATGGCTGCACTTTTTGGCATGTCGGCGTCGGCGTCGGCGAAGCGGTGCGGAACGCAACGCCCAGCCTTTTCGCTAATGAAAATGGATCTGTTTATAGGGACGACGAGGCTCGGCCTCGGCTCAATTGAGTGTGCCTGAATTTATGCCGTGGCGACAGGTGCCCCCGGTGCCTCTTCTATTGCACCAGCAGCAGCAGCAGCAGCAGCACCTCGGGGCGTGTGCGTAAGCAGCTTGATATATTTATCGGGATTTATTAGAGAGTGGACTGTGGCAGTCGAAAGGATTTTCGGTGTTCTCCCATAAATGTTGGGAGTAGGCTTAATGGGAAATCAGTTGCTGGCTTACAAATGGATGGGAATATTTTGATATAAGATTGATGAAAGTATGTACACAGTTGCTGCGGTCTTTCTAGTTTATTGACTTTGGCGATATTTGGGAATAATTAGAGAACATTTTATCGCACAAACACGAAATATTTCTATTGAAAATTTTGAAGCGCATAAAAGGAAGCATTTCTGGCAAGCTGATTTTTAATCTCAAAGTTCATACAGAACTATATATTTTCTTCAAAAAAGCTTCCTTAGGAACGTTCGATCTGAAAGAGAGTAGAAACTTTCACCCCATGCCGTTTTATTATACTTCAACCAGGGATCGTTAGATTTTAATTTTTAAAATAAAAATTTTTATTAATTTTGTTTTTTATATAAATTAGAAATAACACTTCATTTTAATTTTTATAAAAAAAAAAATTTAAAATTTTGTAATAAAATAAAAATACAAATTATTTTTTTTCTTTTATAAAAATTAAAATAAAATGAATTTAAAATATCCCTTTAAGCCCCGCCCCGGTGTCTGTCGAAATTTATAACAGACTAGGGGCAAGCCCCCTACACACTCGCTTCGGCTGTGAGCCAACCCCCGGCTCACTCGATTCGATCGTTCGGCTCGCTCGCGCCGTTATGAGTAAAATATCGGACCCCGAACCAAAAAATGTTTATATATTAGAGAGAAGTAAAAAGAACTTCCTATATAATATTTTCACTGTGTTTGTTTATCATTTTTAGAGTAGGTGTTTGATCCCATACAAAATCTATTTCCCAACCAAAATCTACTTATCCAAACTCCATAAGAAACCTCTCAATTCAAAAAGTTCCTAGCAAGACTAACAATTATTTCGCGCTACTCAGATTACTCGGCATTCCTCAGGCGGCTCTTGGCACACCCCCACCTCACACCCCCACTCCCACTCCCACTCCCACTGTACCCTCCAGCACTCCAGCATCCCCACATTTGGGGTCAGTGGGGACTGCAGATTTATAATCCCCGCGCGCTGGCAAGTTTGTTGATTTTTCTCTTACACCGAAAAGCTGTCAGTTTTGTATGCGCATACTTTTCATGAAAATTGTTTTTCAAATAAATTTTCCACCCACACATGTTCGCTGGAGAGTGGCGCAGGGAGCGCGATTGGGGGAGGGGGGGCGCCGTACATCTTACTGGGCCTCTGGCCTACTATCGATCGAATGTTAGGAAAACAACGAATTCTTTTTTGGATGGATGTGGATCGATCTGAGATTCGTTTGGTTTACTGTTTGTTTATTTAGACATAATGCGCGAATAGTTTCACTCACTGGGTCCGTTCCGCGACTAGTCGGAAGCCCCGCGCGAACTGAAGGAATCTGACGTGCCGCCTGAGGATCGCTTTGATCTCGGTCCAGAGTGTGTGAAATATTTCGTGGGCCTGTGATTAATCAAATGTTTAGAGAAGAACGTGGTACGGTGGGCCTGATGGTGGATGGGAGATGGGATGGGTATGCTGACGGCGGCGGTGGTGGCGAGGGTCGATGCAGAACCGAAGCTCGAACCGAAATGGAGATGGATACAAAATATAATTAAATATTTATCAAAATGTGTACGGTAACAACAAGCCCAACACTTGTCGGCATTGCCCTGTCTCCTGCCTGCCTGTCAAAAAGTGACATTTCCCACATCAACGGACAGAGGAACGACCCGTCCCGTCCCGACCCGTAGTCGGAGTGGAATCCTCATTTTCGGTACAACAATTTAACATTAATTCGCAGTCAAATAATGTTGCATTTTTTATGCGCAAATGTCGTCGTTGTCAAGTGCCAGCAGGAAGGATGTGAGATCCCTCCCGCGACCCGGACGGCCCGAAGGGGGAATCGAGCTCTCACAAACAAAATGGAACTCTAACGGATGTATTAACGCATTGAGTGCCCTCTCTGCATCCTCCCCCTGTGATGCCATATATTAAAAAAACGAAAAAAAGCAAACAAGGCCTCTGCACTCAAGCTGCTGGTGGTTGGCAGCCAGTTGCTCGTCCAACCAGGAGGCACGGTGGCATGGTGGCATGGTGGCATGGTGGCACGGTGGAAGCGTCGGCGGCGTCTGGGCAAAATGTCAAATGTCAGAATTTGACATGCGTGTGACATATCAGTGGCAGCTTTTACATTAATCAAACTCCCTTTTTCTTCAGACCCTGTGAAACAGAAAATGAAACTGAAACAGAAACAGAGCCAGAACCAGAACCAGACCAGAGCCAGAACCAGCAGCAGAAACCACCGCCAACGATGGCGATGGCGATGACGATGACGAGAGCTCCGCTCTGGAACGGAGGCAGGAAAAGGCTATCCGTGGCTCTGACGGCGATGCTACACAATTGACACATTGAATTAGGGACATGACGCCTTCTGTTGCTAAAGCATACAGAACAGAGCCAACCATCCACACTGCCAGCCCTCTGCCCTCTTCCGTATTCCGTATTCATCTGCTCTGTTTCGATCTCTGAATGTGCGAGAGCTCTTCATGCATTTCACAGCCATAATCGAATCATGTGAAACCTATTTTTGAAAATGTGCGGTTTTCGCTCGTTACGCTCTATGATGGCTTTCGATTGGGGTATAGGTATAGGGAAATTGAAAACCGTGAAAATGCAGGCCACTGGAGCAGGGCAATTCAAATTGAAATGGATTACAATGCCTCAACGTCGGGAGGGGGAAAGACAGAGAGGCGGTTAAAGGGGGAAAGTCGGTTGGGAAATTCGAAAATTTTAATTTTATTTGCCGACATGTCTATTTAATGTTTCTTTATCTTTAGAATCGAGATACATCTATCTATCTATCTGAATGCCTTTGTAAAACTTTGGCAGATGTATGCATGGACATCTCCATTGATAGAGCTCTACGACTCTGAAATTTGCATAGTCTTATCTATATTCATAGCTTCCTCCATATCGATATTTATGAATCTTCATCTTTGCCATGTCTATATCGTGTATCGTATCCAAGATCATAATTTATGCATATAAATATTTCATTATCTTTATTTACTGTTAAATATACAGCTCTTCTCATATTTATTTCCGCTTAAATTGATATATATCCAATGTATCTCTCAGATAGCTTAAGCCCATTAGAAACAGTTGTATTTGAAATCAAATGGACACTTATAGACGTGGGAATAGCATTAGATTGAAGCTTATATTCAACACATTTAAGTGGCAGAAAGTGGCATTAGTCGATGCCCACTCGTTTAGGCATATCCATGACTCTGGAACTCTAGAACTCAATTTGTGAACTTCATTAGAGCTTCGCTTTGTCTTCATCATTCAGCCCACCAAATAGTGGCAATTGTTGTCAATCTATGGCTCATCAAATGCCACGATAATGACTGACTACTTATCCCTCAGGTTCGAATTGGAGAAGTACGAGTACGCGTACAGCCAGGGACTGGAAATGGGAATGGGTATGGGCCCGCATGCGCTGTCAGCAGAGTTATGGAAACAAATCCAGGATGAACGGACCCGCGTCAATGAAAGTGAAAACGTTTCGCCCATTTGCCTAAATGAGAATGTCAAATCATTTGTCAAACGTTTTATTAGCCCAGTGACGTGATGCATGTGTGTGTTCCGCCAGATACCATGTGGAAGGGGCGCCACTAATGGGGGGCCGTGGCGCTGCCGGCCTGCTACTGCACAGGAGGCGGTCTGGAATCGGATTGGATAGGGCTGGGCTGGGTCCGGAGTGGAACGATCCATCTTGAACTCGTCAGCTGCGAGACGCCATGCACATATCTCGATCCCTCACTCGGCGTAACGAAATGGCGCGCACAGTGGAATGCGAAACGAATTCGACAAGACAAAACTGAACGAAATTAAAATGGAGGAGACGGAGACGGAGACGGTGATGGAAAATCCAAGAAATTCGCGCGCATGCGTGAAAAGCCACAGGGAGGCGCCACACAAACTCCGAGAGACAATGGTCGAGCCCATAAACGGAATCAATAAATAATCATATATACGAGTATATTATTGGTTCGGCTACTTGGCTACCCCCCAAAAAGGCTGGCAGCCCAAATGATCGAAACTCCCAATAGACATAAATCATGGGCCAGTTTCTCTTTCTTGGGTTTTCTGGCCAGCAGCGGCAACCTTCAAATGAGACACACAGACATGTAGAAAATGACGTGGGACAACAACAAACAGCCACAGAACAGGCCGAATCATCCACGTCAACCTGAGCAACTTCATCTCCGAACTCATCCTCAACTTCAGATTTAGATTCAGCTGGAGATTCAGATCCGGAGACAGGAGGACAGGTCCAGGGTAAGGGCCAGGCTTGATCAGGTTGCGTTCCGAGTTACGATGAAATTGAAAACACTTTTAATGCGCCTTGATTTATTATCATCTCTGAAGTGGAGTGGAATGGAGTGGAGTGGACTGGAGTGTGGCCATGGGTCTGCGGTTTCTTCACCGTTTTTGGCGCACAAGTGCTGCACATAGTTCTGAGAGATTTTCAAAAGGAACATTTCTCAAAACGTTTTCATATTTTGTGTGGTGTCATCGTGGGTCCCCCTTGGCTTGGCGCGTGTGATCATCATCAGCTCACGAGAATTGTAAATTTTGACATATTCATTTTGAGACGACACCAAAAGGTGTTACATATCCATCCATCCATCCCATCCATCCGTGCATCCCCTGCCACAAGCACCAGATGGATGCAATGACATGCATTTATGCACATCTTTACAGAACGATCATCTTTCTTGGGCTGGAACGATCGATCGATCGATGCAGGAGAGAATCGGCCGGCAGCTAATTTGCTATGCCCGGGCAACGGCTATCAAAATATTGTTAAACAATTCTCCAACTGTCCTGTCCGGCTTGTCTTAAGCAAATATCGAAGTAAAATAAATTTCAGGGCGGAAATATTTAGTTTATTGCCAAGTAAGCCGATCAGGTGCAACCGTACCCGAACCAGCTGCAGCTCTTGATCCGAAATTATAAAACAATTCGCTTGAAATGCGCATTGGCGGGTGCATTTAATTATAATAATTTTCGCTGGCCTCCTGTCTCCTGGCTCGGATCGACTCGGCTCGGCTCGGCTCGACGGCTCTGTGGTGCATTTAATTATAATGAAAATTGCTCGAAACATTGCCATTTTTCTCCCATGCCTCTGCAGCCTTTTGGGGCTCATCTCATCTGATGGTCACATCTGTGTTGTGTTGTCTGTGGCTCGCCATGGGGTGCATCATTGCGGGCCTGGCTTATAATTTTCAAGCGATTTACATGGCAGAAATTATACAAAGAGTCGGAAAGAGAGATTGAGCACTGGCCAACAGGAATGGACAATCAAACAGGTTAGAGACAATTACACCAATTGATGGCTTGTGGAATGTGAAGTATTGGGATTTGAACGGATTCTTTAACCACAAACAAATAACCAATTATTTGCAGCTCACATAAAAACATTCATAATTGAGAGAAGAATAGCAGACCTATTGCCTTGTTGCGGAGTGTAGCTGTGGCCCGGCCTGACATTTGATCATATCTGAGCCAGCAGCCAATGGAAGTTCTTATGAAAACTGATTTGTAACTCGGCACACAAAACATACTCCACACACCCGCCCCTCCCGCCCCCTGGGACACATAAACTTAATGCGAAAAGTTTTCAATTTAGCCAACGCCAAGAATGCACGCTGAGCCACAGTCAGAGCCAGATTCAAAGCTGTGCTAGCCACGACCAGAGCCAGTCCCAGTGCCAGCACCAGTAGCCATGTGGCCATGTGGCCATGGCAGTACTGGTAGCTGATGAGCTACTGGCTTCTGGCCGGGCTCTAGCCTAGCTCTGGCTCTGGCTCTGGCTACTGGCTACTGGGGCCTGTCTGGCTGATAAATCACAAATGCATTTGAGCGCGTATCAATGGGAGGGGGACTGGGGACCGGGGGCACATGCAGTGTTTAGTTTGTAATTATTTTTACGCTCTTTGCGCGAAATTTGAAATTCATTTCATAACTCAATGTAATGGCGACCGCAAAAGCTCAGCTCTCAGCCAGCAAGCCAGCAAATGAGTGATGGCCCAATAAACTAAATGATTTTATGTCCCCGGCCCGGGCGACGCGACAGGCCGAGTAATGAAAAATAATTAGAAAAGTGTTCAAGTCGAGGCTGGGCCTGGGCAAGTGAAAGATCTCCCTCACAGCCCAAAAGCTGCATCCGAGAGGGAAAACCTCAGGTGGTTTTTCAAATCAGCATTACCCGCTAATTGCTTGTTAGACGTTGCCGCTAATGTGGCACTGTGAATGGGCATTAGGGCCACAATTGGTGTGTGAATGTCCGGATTTGCCAGTTTGCGATGTGCAAAGCCAAAGGCTAATGCAAATCAGAATCAATTACAGCAACGTGTGGTCTTGAAGCCTGCTCAGACAAATGACACATACCATAGCAGGCGATCTATCCCATGGAATTTATCGATTAGGTATTTATTGTGGAAGACGTGATGTGGAAGTCACGAGGCGGCAGGCATTTATCGATTTGGATTCGAGATATATGAAAATTGAGATGATTGTTGGATCGGATTGTAGATGGGATTAGAGAGCTGTAAGTCGAGTGTATTTCAATGGAAATGTGTCTACAACTGATCTTATAATCAGGCCAGGACTGTGGTAGATCTTCTATAAAACAAATAATTAGAAAACTTATGTCCTTTAGATTAAAGAATTCCTAATAATATTAAAGTATTTAAGGGTTTAAATCACGATTTAATCAATTTTTGATCAATATAGCAATATATAGATATATAGATCCTGTGACAGGGGATCATCAGAATGACATCAGATGTACATTTGACTCATAAAGCGTTCTTTATATGATCACGATGCCAATTTCTGACATTCAACTGCCTTTCTGATGACTCTTCTCAAACGAAACTAATCAACTACTTCGTCGGATTACACCAACAATAAATCCCTAAATAAACGGATAAATTGATCGCATGACCTCTTAACTTCCATTACAATCAAAGCCAATCCAAAGGCCAAAAATATTTGAGGCCAAAGCGCAACAAATCGACAACGAAACGTTTTTGGCCGGCACTCGCGGCCAAAACGAAACTAAACAGCTATTAGAGGTAATGCCAAACAACAACAAGAAGTGAGAAACAAAAAGAGCTAGGAATCTACGACAATAGACGAATAAGAGATGCCAGCAATAATGGGGCATGGCACACAACAAAATCAATTACAAAGAGATTTCTCTTTTGATAACAGCCCCCCCTCCCCAGCAAAAGCAAAGGCCAGCAAATGCAAAAGGCCAAAGCTGGTAATTGAAAATACATAGATACACACAGATATCTGTGTGTGTATGGGGAGTACTTCTCGTCAAGTTGCGGCAAGATTCTGCATATTCATGCCGCAGACGTGAGCATAAAGGCTCCAAAAGCACCGACACTGACACGCTGTCTGTCGTTGCCGAGACTTCCCCCAGCTCCGACCCCATCGGACTGACAAAAGTTACATCAAACCAACTAATTGAGTGCCGATCACAATGAGCCATAGAGATCGCGGCGAGACCTGCTCTGGGATCGATCGCCAGCGGGCTTGGCTGGCTGTGCCGCCTTTAATGTGAGCACATATGACAGGCGGCCACAGTCCCCAGACCAAGATCCAGTCGTAGCTCCATCTCCCGAAAGTATCTCGAGTTCAAATCAATCTTATCAGGGCACACGAACCGAACTCGCGTGTGTGTGTGTGTTGTGTGTGGTTCTAAACAATCCAACCGCATACGAGCATACGTATACTCGTTCAACATTGGCGGCTGTCACCTAAGCTATTAACCTGATTTTCTAGATTTTCAATCAAGTCGAATGGGAAAAGAGACAAAACGAAACGACACACAAAACGAACCAAAAAGAGACACGCACACAAAAGGGAAAAGAGAGGAAGGCGAGGAGGAAAGAATGCCCACAGAAAGAGTCGCAAAGAGTCGTCGCAGAGCTCCATGCCATGCCGCCATATCTATCTACATACCACGCGGCAACAACAAGAACAACGGGCAACAAAAGGCGTATAATCCGGTATTGTATCTTGTGGATCGCTCGCTCGTTGGTTCGTACGTTCGGTTTGGGTGACTGGATATGCTGGCTTAGACGGACACCCCGACAGCCGACGGCCGACAGCCGACAGACGGGCCAGGCATCCCCTGGCATTATTATAAAGTCAAATTTTGTTTCGTTTAAATGCGATCTTTACGCTGAAAGCGTGTGTCCCTTTTTCCCAAAAACTGAAAACCAAAAACCAAAATCCGAAAAACCTTTACCTTTACCCACACCGAAAACCGACAGAAGAAAGAGCAATCCAATCCATGATCGCGCCAAGTGCCAGAAAGAAAGACAAAAACAAAACCGAAAAAATTGAAAAAAAAAAAAAAAAACGAAAATAAGAATCAGAATCACAATCCCGAAAACAAAAAGGCATTTCTTGATTGAAATCAATTTAAATTGTTTTCTAGAAAAGCCAGCCGCTGGGACAGGGACAGACAAGTCCGACAAAAGGCTAAACGGGGCAACAACGGGGTAACAGGCACAGAGTATCCAGATAGTATCCATCGGATACATGTGCGGGTCCACACAGGTACCACCACAGCGGCCTATCGGAGGGGTGGGTGCGTGGGTCCAGGCTTAGATGGAGATCAATCCGGGACACATCAGGCAAATATAGCCGTGCATATGTCCAAACTGTTGGCAGCTATTTAGATGGATTAACATAAATCCGAATGCATGAAAATCCATGTGAGAATTACGGCTGGGTCTCACTTTGAGAGCAGGAAAAGAGCTGGGGTGGGGAAAAGTGTGTGGGAGATGTTCTAGAGCTGACTGAAAGGGGAATGGTTTGTGTTCATCGTGAGTTATGGGCATGAAAGAAAGTGATTATGTTCGATGTTAAGAACTTAAGACCTCCTACAAATGCGTCTAGATAGGTGGAAGAAATGTTCCAAAGTGAGGAATGGATAGGGGGGACTACGTCGAATTTTCTATTTAAAAAATATATTTTGTTGTTCCACAACTAATAATAATATTCCCTCGCGGAACTATCCTTTTATATTCCGATTCGCTTGCAATGATAACCCCCAGTAAAAAGCCCTGCGGTCTTTATCTATTGAAAGACAATATGATATAAAAAAAATAATTAATTTATCTTGACCATTATATATCTCATCAATCTAAATTTGTGGTGGTATCTACACATTTTATCGTGAAAATCAATAGTCTCAGAGACTCTCTATATAACCATTTGTTTTCCCAGCCATTCCTCTACTATATCCATCTATCTTCCATCTATATATACACTGCCTTGTATCTAAATATATCTCTATATTCACATACAAATCTGTCCATCTGTATTAATATCTACTCGTACAGAAACGTGTGTATCTTTCACATCAAACAGCCATCCATCTAATTATGAATACCAGCAGCTCCCACAGTAAATTCAATCAAATTCTTTTAAAATCTAATAAAAAAGGGGGAAACGACAAGAAGAGACAATGCCAGACAATGCTCATGAGTTTTGGCCATAAGAGACGCCCTCGTGTCTCTGCCTCCGACTCTCAGATGAGATGGCCATAACACGGGCGATTAGTATCTTTGTTGAGAAGTACTGCCATTATAATGCCAATTTGAAAGCTTTCTGTGGAAGCAGTCCATAAAACGAGCATAAATGTCGCCATGACTCAGATCGGATGGGATGGAATGGCCACACACACACTGAGACTCCGAGTAGAGTCGCACACCCTTCGGATAGACTTATGGGCACGAACTTTCCGGTCGCGTTTGCCGGAAACGCAACTTAGATGGCAATTAAAACTATAACTATTAGATAATGGTAATACCAGGGACTGTCACTGACTGGTGTCGCAGCGAACGGAAACAAGGCGTAATGATGCTTGTAAAACCAGAGACGAGACCAGAGCCAAGAAAATCCCATCCCAGGTGAACTTTTAACCCAGCCGAGGCCGGCCGTGGGCACAGGTGCAGGCCAGGTCGTGGCCAGGCCGTAAACTGACAACTTTCTGGACAAGTGTCAGGGCGTGTGATTTATGCGCGCGCTTACCCAGAACTCGACCGACTTCGGTAGGAGGCAGGCCATGGCTAAGACAGCGGCAGAAGATGGCCAAGAGGAAGGCGCATGCGCAACGACCTGCAGGTCGGCCAACGGTCGACAGACAGGGACGGAGACAAGACCGAGGACAGGCGGACATGGAACAAATGTTAATCGCTTTAATCTCTCAAGTGCGCCGAAAACATGCGACCAATGTCCCGTCCCATCCAACGTTTCCGTCACATTGACGCTCTTGTTCAAATGTGGCCCGAGCAATTTCGGTGTGTTCTGGCCATGTGTGTTTGTCAGCCGAAGACAGCAGGTTGTCGTTGTCCAGCGGGAACAGTTGACATTCCGGAGCAGAAAGAGCCGGCCCAGCAGTCCGATAAGCCCAATCGAGATGTGCATTACCGAATTTCAGGGCCAACAGATGTTGGCTTCCACCCGCAACACTCACCGGGGGGAACCCATAACTTATCTTTGGCTATGTTTGAAATATTAATGACCTCTCTCCGAGAGCTACCAGGCCTGCCACTGCTGCCACTGCTGCCACTGCTGCCAGGGGCCAATGGCAATCAAAGTCATCGCAGCCAACACTTAGAATGAAAACAAAACCAACGAAATTTATTAACATTCTGAGCAGCCAGGGCAAGGAAAATCCAACTGAACCGAACTCAAGTTGAGGCAAGAGTTATGGATCGGTTGAAAAACAGATTGGGCCATTGCATTGCCTGCAAACGTATCTGTGGGTCTGTGTGTGATTTCACTAACTGATTTAGATGCAAATCAAATCAAGAGCTGGATGGTTCCCCCGCCCCTGTTGCTGAGAACAAACTATGAATGTTGTATTGAATGGCTTATGGATTTCAAATTTAAATTTAAGACCTTACACATTGAGTATTTTAATGTGGCCGCCACAAACGAAATTCAAATTGGCCGACCCAACCGAATCCCAATCCAAAGACTTCGAAGACGCAGACGAGGGCAACAACGTGCTGCGATCTGAAGTCTGATCGCATTTGGCTTGACCCATCCACGACCCCTTTTTGTGTGGCATTGTGGGGACCAGAGACCAGAGACCAGAGACCGAGACCGATGCCGATACAGGGACCATGTCCAACACAGAGACGGACTCTTCAGATACGCATCTGAATTGTGTATAAGACTATCAACGGACACATTTATTTCATGTTTATGTTGATATTTTCAAATTTGATAAAAAGAAACCAAGCCGAAATCTTTCGTTTTTCCTTTTTCGATTTTCGATTTTCGTTTCGTTTTTCTTTTATTTATGCTAATGCAGCAGCAGCCTCTCGAAGATTGGAGCTATTGTAGCTCATCAGTGGATCACATTATCATCATTCTTCTGGCTGTTAAGTCTATCTCCGGTGCTGCTTAGGAATGCATAAGCCTACATAACTCTGGATGTCGCATCTGTGCACTTTATTGGCAGGAGTGGCGTTTGCACGGGCTCTAACCATCTTCCCATCTGCGATTGATGGATGCCCGCAGATAGAGCCCATATATCTTGTATCTTTGCTTGGGATGGGGAGCGCCATTTAGATACAAATGAAGACGCTCGAACAGTATCCAAAATCCTTGTATTTCCTATCTTTTTATGGGCCTTTTCTTCACGTTCTTACCCAACAAATTATGCCCAACAAGAGCTCTTCAAGTCAAACACCTGAGAGGGCAAGCCAAGAGGAATGCCAATGCCTCCGTCTGGTCTGACGAGATCCGATCCGCACTCCGATCTCCGATCCCCAACTGCACGACCAATCAGCTCTCTAAGGCGGGGCAGGCAGAATAAAAGAAACTTATTTAAATCGAAAAGCGCATATGCATAAATATTATTTAAGTTGATTTTTTTGCTCATAATTAAAAAAAAAAAAAAGAGTAAAAAAGAAATCCACGGAGGCTGAGGATTGGATGGGGAATGGGGGAGGGGAATTACTATTCAAATTAAAAATCGAACGTAAATGCGGCTCACAGCAGGATGCGCGATTTTGAGAGAGTCTCTAAAGCCTTTTGGCTGCCTTTCGGAGACGGGGTTCGGGCATGGGGTATGGGGAATGGGGCATGGGGATGGGACGACTGATTGTTGTTGCTGGCAGTGCCCGGCGACTGCTGGGGCATATGATAATTTAAGGCTGCACAACGTCATGCTGTTGCTTCATTGCCATTTGTACACAAAAGAGGAGCACAGCAGAGCTGTTGGAGAGCCGGAACGATTGGAGCCCATAAGCATGGAGGCCTCCGATTGCGTGTTGCCCCTTATGAGTGACTGCTGCCCGCGCCGCATGGGATGGATGCGCGGTGCCTGCCTCCATTTGGGGGCCGCCGACTGTGCCGAGTATCCTTTGATGTGGCCTGTGGACTGAGGCTGCGATCTGCCAGAAAAAGGTCTCGCTCCGCTCCTCTCCATGGCCTTTGATGCGATAAAAAATTAAGGCGATAATGGAATTGAAGCAAATGAGCTGGCCAACATTTGTAAGATGGTCCCCGGTCCCTGGTCCCCGATCCCCGATCCCCGATACCCGATGCCCGGTCTTGGCCAACTATGCAGCTGTGCGACAAGCAAAAATTGGACAAGCGACACGCAATTTATGTCAGTGTGCGCACCCAGCGCCGGCCCACACGGGAAATTTCTTGTAATTAATAAGGAAAACGGCGGAAATAAACAACATCGAGAGCCAGAGCGAGAGCCAGAGCCAGAGCGAGAGCGAGGAGCGAGTGCCAGTGCAGCGAGGAAAACTCTCAACATGTCGCTGCGTGTTCAATTTACAAGCCACCTACGTTGCGCTTGACAAACGTTCGCTCATAAAAATTAAAGAAAAATAAAACCGTATATTACGGCTAGCCTCTCTCCCTCCCTCTCACTGGCATCCACTTGGAGCTGGCATGGAATGATGTTGGCCTGGCTAACAACTTCATTTCGAGTCGAGTCGAGCCGAGCCGTGGCCAGGCGACACTCATAAGGCATAAATTTGCTAGACTTAAGCCTAATTTATGCCGCATTTCGAGCCTGGCCCCGAAAGGGTCTGTTCTGTCGGCCAAGTGGATATGCAACAAGTATCTCTGTTCTGTTTGTCCCTCCAGTCCATGTCCCTGCTCCGTCCCCTGCCCCCAGCCAACGACTGCATCTGCATTCACAATTAAACAATTTCCACTAAATCTCGTTACTTCCTTGGCAATTTGTTACGCGCGGCAGCAAAGTTATGTGACGCTGTGCCATAAATTCATGCCCCAACTGAGAGCCAACCACTGGCTGCCTCCTGACCAGCAGCTCCCCTGTGCCCCCTGGGCCCCCTGTACTGCACTGTCCCCCCTGTTGACCAGTGGTTCCGAGTGGTTCCCAGTGGTTGTATGTAGTGGCTGTGAAATCTCCTGCTTGGCGGCACTTAAATCGATGAATTTATGCAGCCCGGCACGCCTGCGCAGGAGGCACTGCATCCTGCATCCGAATCCGAGAGCCGTAAGTCGACATGGGAGCGAGCTGCAGGCGAGCATAAACTCCGATTAGGCGACAGTTGGCAACGGGTCACCGTCGATCCACACACCCCTTCGGAATCCCCTTCTGGCAGGCTGACCCAATGCCTGCAGCAGCCTCGCGTGTGTGGCGGGTGTGGCTGGTTGGGTGGGTGTGGCATGTGTCGCCTTGATATAGTTGCGCCTAATTCAAGTTCAATTACCGGCTCAAGTGCGGCATTACTTTGCATAACGTTTATTGGTTGTGAGCTCTGCTTGTCCCAAAGGCGGACACCGAATGCCATTGAGAGATCATTAGAATGTTCTTCAAGGTCAGTTGGCAGTGGATAGTGTATCGTAGAGATGGAGAAACCAACGCTGATGGATAGATCTGTCATTCTGTAGGTCAGGTGGGATATTCTTGAATTAGGGAACAAAAAGAAGTAGTAGAAGTAGGGGATAAAGTGGGTATAGTGGATAGTAGTGGATAGTAGTGGATAGTAGTGGATAACAAATACCTATAAATGTGAATCTAGACGTTCCAAAACCAAGTTTTAGTTCTTAAACTTTTCCAATTAAAAGAAACCCCAATCTATTAAGAAAAACTAGCTCCTTAAGATTTTATTTCTCGAAAAGTGGCCTACTTTCAGCAGGACTAAAGCGGCAGGACTACCTAAATTTCCATATTTGCTAAGTCCCTAAAATATCCATAGTCTATAGCTATCCAGAACTAACGCCAAAGACCCAACTATTCTGCAAAAACTTTTGTTAAAATATCTAAATGTCTCTTTCTCAGAAATGTTTCTTTTAATTAATTCCTTTTCGAACTATGTATCTACAATTTCCAAACCCATTTTATCCGGCCGATATCTTTCAATGGAAAATTGTTTTGCAAAATTTGTTTACTCGCTTTGGGGGGAAAACAGTTTCCGAAATTCCGAAATTTCTGGGCAAAGTTTTTGTGCGCTGCACCCAAAAACAGTGCGAGTGCCAAGAGAGAGATGGAGCCAGGGGAAAAACAATGTTGCATTGGTCAAGCCACCATGGCACTGTGCGACAGTGCATAAAAATATTTCAAAAATGTTGCATGCAACACACGCAACGCAACTGCGAAACGAAACCGAACAGGAAAAGCAGAGCTCCCCTTGCCACACCCCACCCCAGCCCAGCACTTCCCCCCACTGGCATTTCAGTCTGTTATCAAATCAAAGCGTCTTGGATACTTTTTGCTGCCATTTGCCACAGCCGGCAACAAAGTAACGCAAGGAAAAGGAAAAAAAGATATAGAGGCAAAAACTTTGCTTTTTGATTGGGGGAAAATCTTGCGAAAAATAATTTTAATTTATCACTTCCGCCGGCCATTGTGTCGTTCCATTCTACGTTCATTCATTGCGGCCCGTTCACCGTTCACCGTGCACCGGGTAGGGGTAGGGCAAGGCAGGGCCTTCGATACTGCTACCACCCTTCCTTCCCCCACACCCCACACCCCACACTGCCCCAGACGCTACTCGGCCGATTGCAATCTTTGCATTTCCTATATGCATGCATGCATGCTACCATTACCATTGCCATTAGGCGCTCCGCTCCGGCATTGCCTCCGCCATTGCACCCTGGCTCCGACTCCAACTCCGACTGCGACTCCTCCATAACCATTACCATTATAGCATTACCAACTGCCGATTGCTGTAAACTGGGTGCAGTGCTGGCTGTGCTTCCCCTCTTTTTCGCTTCTTTTCGCTCTTTTTCACTCTTTTTTGTGCCACATTTACTATTCGTTTGTCTATGCTTTGTTTGCGTCCATATGCAAATGCAATTTTCGCAGCTAACGGTGTGCGCGCTCTTTTGAGTTATGCGAGTGGGGTACTAGACCTGGTCCGTCTCCACTCGGGGCCCAGCAGAGGGCTTGGACCTGGGCCTGGGCCTGGGCTTCGACTTGGGCCAATGAGCCTTCGCCACGCAACAATGGTCAGAAGACTTGGCGACAGGAGCGGAATGGCTCAATCGAGGGCGCTTTGAACAAAGCAATACCTGCAGGGTCGCATTAATGGCTTGAAATTAAAAGAATTAAGCATTTCCCAAGCTTAAAGTATATATATTCTTGGTTAATTAAGAACATTGGTATGTCTATTATAAATCCAAATCCTTCGGACTTCAAAATCATTTCCAAGGATAATTCTTGAATGCCTGTCTTTGGCCACGTTCACCTTTCTGTCAAAGAGTTAAAACCGTTTATTATTTCATATAAATTATATATAAAAACTATATCTAGGCCCAACTCCTCCACCATGCATTCCGCGCCTGTGCTCTTCAACTTTTTGACTCGTACGTGAAGTGTTGACCCTATTTTTTGGGGTAGTTACAGCCTAGAGCCCCTGCTGTAAATGGCGTAACATTTTTTGCATGTTTCGGATGCCTCGTCCCTGTCCCTGTCCCTGTCCCCATCCCCATCCCCGAACCGACCGACCTCTGGGAACGGTCAACGCGGGGCCCTTAACGTTGTCGTCATGTTGCCAAGACATTTTGCTGCATTGCATTGCAGTCGCTGCCAGTTGGCTGTTTTGCTGTTGGGCAGCAAGTTAATTTAGACGGAGACCAGAAACAAAAACAAAAAAACCAGCTGCCTGCCTGCCATATTCTTTTGTTGTACTCTTAGTTGTTGCTTGTTCTTGGGGTAATTAATCATCGGGCTGGTAAGCATTCGTGTAAGAGCTCTTATCGCTCAAAACACATCTCAAGTAGTTAATTTTAAAATGCCCCACGTAACAGGCTGCAATTTCCAGAGTCCACAACTGGGTGGGGTGGGGGGTGAGTGCAGGGGACAGGGGGCTGGGCCCTGGCACTTGTCAACGCTTTTGATTGACAGCACTTAAATATTTTATTAGGCACTTTTTTCTGGCCACACCCCCTACTCTCGGTACACCCACATATCCATCCGTACGGCGGGGACTGGCTCCAGACTGGAATTCTTCCCCTCTTCCAGAGGGGTTAATTAACCGCAGCGCCACCCAGCGGCCTGTAGCTGTACTACAACAACTACCGCTAGACGGGGAACAACCACTCCACTCCAAGCCACTCCATTCACCCACTGCACACTGCCGTTTTCGTCTCCTTCGGTGGTTGCTCTGCGAGTTGCTTGTGTGTGTGCGCGCTGTGCCTCTCGCTCGCCCGCTGCGGCAGCCGGCATACAGCCATCTCTTTTCAAATATGGCGACTCATCGCATTGGCTGTTGCGGCCCGAAGGGGCGTGTCTCCCGGTCGGTTGGATACCGATGCGCATGCTAGCCCGGCCAACGAATGGGGGCCGAGTCGGGTCGAGTGTCCCCGCCACAGCGGGCCAAAAGCAGAGCAACAAGTGCCTCTCAAAAGTCGAAGGAAATCAATATTCGAATCGCATCAAATCAAATCAAACGCAGGGAATACAATTGAATTTAGCCTCGAATCAATTGGAATCACCTTTGACAGTTGTGGGGCAACAGCGGCAGAGGAGGAGGAGGTCCAGCACCGAACCCCGAACCCCGAACCCCGAGGCACTGGTTGGGGTAAAACTTGTGTAACCAACAAAATGCAATGCGATATGGCAATTTAGCTGTCAGTTAGCTGCTCTCTGGGCCAATTAACTGCCTTACTCTTGGTCCCATTGTTGCTGTTGCTGTTGCTGCTGCTGTTGTTGTTGTTGCAGTTTTATGGCCCCCAGAAACAACTGATGATTTTGCGGTTTTTTTTTTCCCATTCCTTTGGCCAACATTTGTACCGTTGCACGGGTGTGTTTGTGCGTGTGCAAGCAGCAATTATCTGATAAATGCCCTGGCGCTGAAAAATTGATAAATTGCTCATATAAACGTTACGCTATGATTATGGCATTTTACCCGAGAATCCAGTGGACTAGAGGCGCCCCTCCATCATCAAGTGGAATTTTTCTGTGATATCAAGTACACGTCTGACAGTTAATTGCTGTCGAAAATGAATGGCCAGGGGGAGGCTTCAAGCGAACACAGTTTGCGGAGCATCAAGTGGAGATGAGTAGGCGAAGCTTTGAGTGGGTGTGGCACATAGATTGCTCTGGGAATTGGATTTATAATTGAGATTGGGTTCTACAGAGATATCATATTTAATGCACCAGTAAAGCTGTGCCAGTAAAGCTGTGCTATTATTGGAGGTTCTGGAACCATTTTCCATATTCCAAAACAAGATTCAAGTCGAGTACATCCTTCGGAACTATAACCATTTGCATGTCGATAAATAGAGCTTTAGTTTTCGATTCTACTTCATGAATGTCAGGTCAAGGTTAAATGGAAATCACTATAATTTACAAAACCCATTTACATATGTAAATGTTCTTGCTTTGCTGAACTTCAGTCAGTGGTAAACGGTGGTATATTTATGAACCTGTAATCTGTTGAATAAACCATATTTAAAGCCGTAATATATAGGCAGAGAAAATATTTTAATTTGTAACGTTGAGTAAAAATGGACCCATATTCAACAGTATCTATGAGAATCGTGATTGCATATTATTATTTAAAAGTATGCATATTTATTTCTAGGCTATTTTTCGATCTCATCAGTATATGAATAATTTACATAAAGAACTAGTTGACACGGCAAACCATTTCTGTTCCTCCGAATTTGAATCCATGCCGCTAAACAAGCCGTTCAATGGCTCTGGTGGTGTTTCCATTTCTATTCCTGATGTGCAACACATACCATTTGACTCAGGTTTGAATTTGAGCGCAAGACAATGGTGATATTCTTTGTCCATAGCACCAATCAGCACTTTCGGATGAGCGGAATATTCAATATCTGGCTCGTACAAGTATTTGAGACGAGGGAACGAAGCGAATTTAAATGGCAAAAAAACAAAAATAGATTCTGAGTCTAAACCATAAATTATTTGGACACAAAACCTTTATGCCAGAGTTTTTCGCACATATATATCTCACCCTTTTGTTTAATATGTCCCTTAAATACCGATACGATCTTCATTGTCTATAGAACCATCTGATCTATACCAAAATCGATTATAGCATCATTCATTGTTGAACTCATGACTAATCGCCCACTGACATCCATAAACTAAACAGCCGAGAAGAAGAGCTCTCTTTCCGAAGATATATTGGGTGGCATTCAACATTTGGAGACTGCCAGACAGAGACAAGTCATCAGTTGATCAGCAAATCCATCATGCTTCGAAGGCTGTTGCTGTTGCTGTTGCTGCTGCCTGACGGCTGTTTGGCTAATTTGTAGCAGTTGTACGAGTATGTTTATGTTTGCCACAAGACGCATGCCCCAGACGAAGCAATCTGCCAAAAGGCTGCTCGATGATGGCCTCCAAATGAGGAGCGATGATGACGAGGATGGAACTGGAACTGGAGCTCCTCCGCCTCTGACTGCCTCTGCCTAGAATTCTTCAGATTGTTTATTTATATAATTTCAGTCAAGCTCAATTAGAAACCCAAATACACACAGACAGCATGGTATATGTACATGGTATACGTACCATTCGGATAATTCTGGTCTGCTGGGTAGGGGCTGGGCTCTTGGTCTCGTGGCGTTGTTTGGCTGTGGCGCTTTTAGCTTTATTGATTTAAAAAAATGAAAAATTTATGTTTAAACAAAGCGAATGCGCCATGCAGCAGCAGCAGCAGCCCAGCCCCGAAAGTCAATTGCATGGAGTATTGGGGGGGCCCCCAACCAGAACAGACCAGACCAGACCACAACAGAACAGAACAGAACCGTTCGGAATGGGATGGGATGCGATATCCAGCTCTGGTAGATGTGGATGTGGATGTGGCGATGTGGCCATTGGCGCCACCACTTAAAATCAACATGGGCCACCAGAAGAACAGCGAGGAAGGAGCTTGGCGGACTTTCAAATCTGAATAAATAAACAAACAATCGAACCAAATATTTCTTGCAACAATTTCTTCTATTCCAGCATGTGATTGGATTGGATATTGAAATATCGAATTTGGGGCCCTGCAAAGGAAGTGCTCATTCTAGTTCTCGGTCTGGTACACGTATTGGTACTCGTGTTTGTGTGTGAGCATTTTGCATTGTCGGCAAAATGCCTTTTGATCCCCCCAACGGCCCACAAGAGTCCGCGGAAATAAGTTCACATAATCAAAAATGCAATTGGCGATGAATGCGAGCAATGCAACAATACAAATAAATTGCAATCATTCATCAAAAACAAAAGAGTTGCCGGCAGTCTCAGTCTCAGTTTCGGCTTCAGCTTCAGCTTGCAATTGCAGTTGCAGCTTCCAGTTGCAGTTGCAGTTGCAGTTGCAACAGCAGTTCAGTCGCTGCCGCAATTGTTGCACCTTATTTGGGCAATCGGATGATGACGATGGTGTAGGCAACATGCGACCTAAGCAGATTTACAGTGGTTACAAAATATGCTATAAAACACGACAGTAAGCCCCATGTGATTGATTAAAATTATAGTTTATAATTTACATATATAGATATTCTCCGATTTGAAATAGTATTTTTTGAAATAGTGATTTGTTTAAATGAATGTTAAATATTTATATGTAAACCATACGTATGTTTTCCGAAAATACAAATAAAGGCAATAGTTGGTTGGTTTCAATAGTTTTTTATGAGGTGTGCCAGCACTTTTGTACAACAAATTTTAATCCATTTTTTGTTTAAGAAATTTAAAAAAAAAATGCAATGAAGTTTATTTATTGTACAAAAATTAGCCAATCTTATAGAAAATTGAAATTTATTTATCGGATAGAATTATTTTTCTTTTTACACGGTCTTTTTTACACGAAAATCTTGTTGGAAAATCCACAATTTCAAAACAGCAGTAAATTGAAAACTTACTGCTGGGCCAAGAGAATATGTAAATATTTGTTTCTCTTTCGTTATTTTGCGTATTAAATCCGGCACTGTATACAAATAAATACATTGCAATTTTTAATACATTTTTATATATTTCTATGATTAAAAGCAAGGGCTTAAAGAAAGTCTCTTTGGAATGTATTGTGTATATATTTTTAAAAAAGTTTTCCAAATTTATTTTCAGCGTAAAAGGCCAAGATGTAGATCTCTGTTATAGAAGAACTTGGGTATATACATATTCCTATATATGGAGATGGAGCTAGACAGATTGGAAATATTATTAGAGTCTTTTTTAGAGTCGAATAGACAATGGTTAGTGGACAATGCTCTATCGGGAGTAGTAGTACTGATTCTTCACGCAACATCTCAATCTTTTGGTTCCCCGAAACACCTTTGCAGGCCAAGTCCTTTTTTGTAATCAGCTAATAGCCCTGATCCGACCTGAAGTCGAGTTCCGTTCTGATCGGGAACCACTGTGCCAGGGCGATACATTGTTTCTTGTGGCGTTTTCTACGAATTTCAGGAGTCAAGCGGCGGCGGCAGCGGCGGCAGGAGCCGCTCAGGAGATCAGCTCATAAAAGGAGGCACTCAACAATCAAGCATGACGAAATGGCCAAGCGGCTTTGCTTTGGCCGGCCACAAAGCTGGGCCGTGGCCGGTAACCGTGGAGCACTGGCCGGGCTCTGCATATGCAAATGTATCGCAGGAGAGTGAAATAATGCGCTAAAGGCACACAAAACGTCAGGCCTCGATGTCATTGTCGTTGTGGCAGTTGTCGCTGCGGATTGGCCTTTGTGCCACAGCCGCAAAGTCAATTGTAAGGATGCCGCCTGCTGGTCCTGCCTGTACGGGACACTGGTGCTGGAGGATGACTCGGATTAGGCAGCGCCTGCTGGGCATCTAAAAATTTGACTACCGCTTTCACTTTGGCCTGCCCCTGGCCCTGACACTCGCTCGCTCTCTCTCTCTCTTCCCGCCTTTCTCTAAATATTTTGATAGTCTCTGCCGCACGCTGTGTTTATGTGTGACATATAACACGAGTGGCTGTGCCTGGGCCTGGGCCTGCCAGATAGAGATGGATTTTCGTAGAGAGCTCTCCCGGGCCAAGGCCAGCGTCTGGGTGGTCGCTGCACCAATTGCCGGGTTCCATGTGCAAGTGAAAGCATTTTCCTGGCCACTTGAACCAGCCATTAACCTACCGCAGCGCGTTTTCTAAACGTAAAACAACAGGAATACTCGCCTCCTATACACACATCCAAATTAGTACTAATAAAATCAGTCGTACGAGTAGCTGGGCAAACTGTTAGTCGATTTACGACTTCCTCAACATCCTGCACTGATTGCCACATTCTGGGTATGGAGCAGCCCCAAACCCTAACGGCGACCGGGCTCTCCCTTCGCTAGGCTCCATTGATAGACATCTTGAGTAGGGTTTGAAGGCTTTCAGTCAAATGCTCTTTTCCGACTTTTAATTGATGCGAATCTGCTGCTATGTTTGCCATCAACAAATTAGTTCCAGCCAGGCCAAAAGTCGCCAAATAATTTAGCCGGGAATGCAGCAGCAGCAGCGCAGCAACAGCAGCGGAGACAGAAAAAAAAAAGGAAGGAACACCAGAGCAGGCGGGCAAACAAAGGCCAGTCGAAGGCTGATCAGATTAAGTGCTTATAACATGGACATGACTCCATTGACTAACCAGCACGGCGGTGTATCCCATCGCAGCCCCTCTCCAGGCCGGGACGGGCCTGGTAGCCAACGCGATCGCGGGTAGCGACAAACAACGCGCAGCTTCAACTTGCCGCCGCGACACATCGACGCGATGGCTGCTGCTGCTTCTGCTGCTCCCGATGATGCCCCAAGACGATGGTGGCACCACAACAGCAGTGCGCACCACTACTGTTCAAAGCGGACTTTTGTCGGCAATTGCGGGCTGTTCCCTACAATTTTTGGGTGGGTGTTTGGGCAGCTGGAGGAGAAAGGGAGTTGATCGGTGGAAAGTCAAAGGAAAGTCACCTTAAGCGATAAATCTGGAATTTTTGGCAGCAAAATTAAATAGAATGATATATATATAAAATACACTCAGAGAAAAAGAAAAAACCCATATTTAAATAAAGCATTCGGTTTTTAAATAAAAAAATATTGAAATCAAATAGAATTAACTTTTTTTTAAACATAAATGTATTAAAAAGTCTTTTTAAAAGGCTTATATTTAATCTAAATATAAAACACTCTAAAATATGTATAATATATGGAACTTCTGGGATATAAATTTAATCTAAATATGCAAATATTTAATTTAAATATAAAAATATCAAATTAAAATATGAAATATATTTAAATATAATTTTTGCATATTAATATTTGCATTTTCATATTTTCTCCCTCGGAGCAAATCTATGGGTATCCATTTTTAAATCTAAGTTTAAATGTCAAAATGTCAGGGCTTTTTTCTCTGGGTGGAGGATAAATAGAAAGATCCTTGATCTCTCTGTATAAAAATGAAAAAGAAATAACTTATATGAAGCTGAAAGGGGAACAAACTTAATTCTAGCTTTAAAACAACATTTCTTAATATTAATTTTTAGAAAATCAGGATAGAAAACGAGAGATTTACATTAAGGAGTACAAAAATATTGAAAATTATGTGAGTTAAAAAGTAATCGAACAGATTGAACTAGGATTGTCCATAAAGGACTTCATATTACCTATCATAAAGTATCCCTCCCACTTTTAGCCATACCTTCTCTCTATCTTCCCCAAGGAATTTTCTACCCATAATTTTAGAAACCATCTGTAAGACATTCATTACTATAGAAGCTCATTCCTAAAGTCCAACAAACTTAACCCCCATTACACAACCCCACAAACACACACCCACTTTGGGGGACAGTTACACACACACACGCACACACACACTAGCAGAGGAACACAGATCTTGCCAGCTCCATCTCTGTCGCTCACCCAACGAGCAACGAGGAACGAGGAGAGCTTGCCTCAATTGGCGGCATTAAACGAGGCCCGAACCAAAGCGGAACCAAAGTGCTCCAATGCTGTCCTGCCAGCGGCTAGAGGCTGATGCGATTGTCGTCGCCACATGATGCCTGCCCACTCTGGCACATTTTGGCCATTGTTCTCGTGGCTCTCCCTCTGCCTGGAACACTGGAAGCCAGCGAAATGTAGCAAATGTTGCTGTTGAAAAAATGTCAATATTCTGATTCCGCGAATAAAAAAGAGCCCGACCGAGCCTCAGAGTCTCAGACAGAGGCTTCCCATCCCCATCCCCATCCTCATCCCAGATCCCACTGATGTCGCCTGGGCCCTGACGTTCAGTCCATCTTGGTGAGCCGCTTAGTTGCATCCACAGACCCAGCAGACACGGCAGACACGGCCCTTGCTCCTGCTCCTGCCGCAGCCTCCCATCCATTCCATCCATTCTGCGTAATTCAGTTGCAGTTGAGATTGAGCAGGAGGAAAATGGCGGTCATCAGGCGAGGGCCTGAACCTCAACTACCAGGATACAAAAGCGGGCCGACCGAGAGTCAAGTCGGTCCAGAGCGCTGGCGGCAGATCAAAAAGCTCGAAATGGCTCACAGTTCAATAGGCTTTGTGCCGGGGACTGGGGCCGGGCCTGGGCCTGGGGCTGCCTCTGGGAAGTAAGTTGGCAAGCGGCTATAATGCGCTTGGATATGCAAAATTGCATTGAAATTTGAATTCAATTCAAAAGGCCGTTGGCCCCCACATCCCGGCCAGAGCAGAGGGAGGAGGCGGCAGGACCAGGCCAGGTTGATTGTGCGACGGTTGCCAATTTGAAGGAAATCAAAAACTCTGCCGCTCCGGCCATCCGCTGCTCTGGGCCGCTCTGGGCTTAAGCAAATTACGCAACTCCCGGCTCCGGTTTTTGTCTTCCCTGTTGTCTCTCTTTTTCGGGTTACAATCTTTACAGCTGCTGCAGCTGGAGTGCTGGAGTGCTTGAGTACTGGATGCTGGAGTGCTGGATGCTGGGGGATTTGCATAGAGCACCAGCAGCGGCCACAAAAAATGAGTCTCTTAATAGCCGCCGACAGTTACAAAGTGCCAGGCAATTGTGGCAAATACCAAGCCGGCTTCGCAGCCTCCAACTCCCGATGCAATTGCATGCCCCATGCCGCATGGGCGTGTTGCTTGGGGGCGTCTTTGCCGGTTGCATTTGGCTTTCAATTTGCCATCGAGCTGGCTACACCTCTGGGCGTTCCAGCAGCAGCAGCAGCTGGCCACCGAAACTTCTGGCGCAATCATAATTGCAACAAGTAGTCGGCGACTCTTCGCCGCGGAGGTCAAGCAGCGAACAAGCGGCACAAGCGGGGGCCGTGTGGCATTATCTAAATCAAGGCTGCCCCAGCGAGGGGGGCCCTGCAGCATGAAACGAGATTTTTTTCGGCTGTTCTGCTGCTGCTGGGGGATTGGTTCGGATGATCTTGATATGTTAATTCATTCATGCTGAGATTTATGTGCGCAAAAGTCGGGACAGGAAATGAGGGAGTATCGGGAGAGGATGCTGGCCTGAAAGTCCCAGAGAAATAATTTATCATGTATGATATTTCGGGTTGAGAATATCTTTGGTCCTACCATTGATTGAGTACTGTTTTTAAGGGAAGTTTATTTTTATCCTAACTGCTTAAACATTTCTTAAAGGTGTTTGTTTTTAAGGATTAAAGCTTATGATGATCGATTTAGGACATACATATTCCTGGTTTTAGTTTATCGATATGGAAAGGCGCCTCAACTTACGAGTCTCTACATTCCTGCTTCTAGGATCCTTTGGATTTCTTTGAACCAACTAGACCCTGGTGTAGAACCTGGTTGAAAGTTGCTCAAGTTCCCCTTTATCGATTCTTGTTAAAATACTTGACCAAGCCCGCCCAAAGTTGCAACTTCTTGGCCCAAAACGACTGTGAATGATGCAGCGAAACAATGCGCTTTCAGCGAGGGATTACCATTGCAGCATTTCGGCTCATAATTGCACTTGGCTGGCGGCGGACCAGGGCGGCAACCGGCTTTGAACACTTTGGGCATCGCTTCTGCGGCGCACAATTATTAATGGCCATGTTAACAGGAGCAGGAGCAGCAGAAGGAGCAAGAGCTGGAGCTGGAGCAGGAGCTGGATCGGATTGGAGGTAATCAGGAAATCTCCATGCAGGATGAAGAACTTTTGCGGCTGTCAAATGGATTGAAGGACATGCCAATGGAAACACGCCTCAATCAAATGTGGCCGCGCACATTTGTTACCGCATTATCTGAATGGAAACCCTTTGGTTTAGGAATAGGCTTAACGCCGGCGACTGTTTGGATGGCCCACAGAGGATGGCCGAAACAAACAAATCTTGGCTGTCACAGCTCCTCAGTTGCGGCATTCAATTGTACTCCCCGTACAAATGTGGATGTGGAATGTGTATGTGGAATCTCTCACGTTGCTCGGTAGTTGGGCAGCGTGTTGCGGATATGAAACATATCTCCGGTTAGCAGGCAGGACATTTCCGTTCAGTCTCCTGCTCTGTCCCCCCCTGGCAGTCTATTGAGCTGTCATAAATCCCATGCTCGAGAGTTGGGATTTGCGGCAGGATATTGCCCAGAAGGATGCGCGCTGCTGCCCGCTCAACTGTGTAACAGTTTGATGGGCATTTGAATGCAGGCTCATGTCATTTAGTTGCCACAAAGAACCCCGGCCAGGAGACAGACAGCGGCCAGCATCCAGGCGCGAGGCAAACATTTCAATTGAGTGCCCTAAAGTGAGACACCTGGCACTTAAGCGCCAGGGCCCAGGGCCAGTGCCAGGAACAGGACCACGTCCAGGATGAACATCGAAGGCGTTCGCCTGACAAATGAGACAAAGTGACACAAGTCAATCAAAGGCCACGAAAATGCTCATCTCGCATCCCGCCGCATATAAATTCCATTCGATTGGCTCTCGCCCAATTTACTGCCCCACCCCCCCTTCACCCCTCCACCCACTAAACTACCAGATGATGGTCGGGTCGGGTCTGGCCCCTTGGGGCCGAAATGTATTTAAATGAATTCCGTCAGCGTCGGCCCCGTGCAAACCAAAGTGATGGACGCATTTAAAATGTCAATACGCATCCAGCTCAAAGCCTCAGAGCCAACTCAGACCCAGTCCCAGACCCATCCAAGACCAAGACCCTGAGCAACGAAGCAGAGAGACAGAGAGAGAGATCCAAGAGGCGGCCGGCGCGTAAGCTTGAAGTCATTGAAGTGGCGGAGACAATGAATCCTGTCAAATCAAAGTAACGCAACGAACTCAGCCTGGCGTGGCATACGGCGCGCGAACCAGCCACGGCACGGTACGGCAGATACCTCGATAAGAATATGCCCCAAAACCGGCGAGTGTCCCTTGTCCCTTCCTCGGCAAGTGGTGGGTCAGAGACGCAACCACTCAGCTTGCCAAATCCATTAGAGTTAAATAAATTTTGATTTTGAATTCAATTTGCGCGGTAACTAGGTAGAGTTTCGCTCTGGTTGGAGCGGTCCCCAATGTTTGGCCAGTGGGTGGATTATAAACTTCTTGACAGGAGCTCCTTACCTTGCAGCTTTCTCTCGGGCAACCCTCGAAAGGTATTCCGTTTCTCAGGGCCCATTATTTTGCAGCTCAGCGATTCAAAAGTTCATGGCATTCATCGGTGTCCAGCCAGTGGCGTTGTTAATATAGAAGAGGGATATCAGGGCTGGTCCAGAGGGGAATGTACATTCAGGAAATAACATAAGTGTAGCACGATTCTATAGACATCCCTCTGCCACAAGCCCCTGGCTGGCATCTCATGACCGAGCAGGACAGGCGGCGAGCTGGCGACAAGTGATGAGTGAATGCAAAGAATTTGAATATTGTGCCGCAGCGGCAGTTGACATAAATCGTCAATGACAGCAACATCGCCTCCTTTGGCCTTAAACACGCAACCAGATCAGGCGGCGGCTGAAGCTTCGGCGGAAGGGATTCGGCTGGAACAGGGACTGCAACTGGGACTGGGACTGCGATTGGGACTGGGCCTGGGACTTGGAGACGCGGCGGCAATCAACGGAGTCCATAGAACACGACAGACAACTGTAATCCGCGCCATTGTACACAATGCTGGAATTGAGGATGATTGCTCGCGGGTCCGTTTTGGGCTGTCAGCGTCAGCGTCAGCGAGCCTTTCAAAATCAATTCTAATCGATTTAGGACACTTTGACAGCGTTTATTGGCAGCATGCGCGTGGCCGCCGCGATACCAACAACACCTTCTACCAAAATGTCTCGCTGTCTCTGGCCAAGCGACAGTGGATGGCGGCGACGACCCGGCGAAATGTCAACCACATTTTGGCTTAAACAGCCACAAAAACAACAACAAGAAAAAAGATTGGCGACAGAGAGAGAGGGGAGCGATGCGATACGGAACAGAAACAAAGAACAAGGCAGCGGCAGCATTATCATTATCTCAATGGAAGCTGATTGAAAACAGATAATTAAAATCTTCTAATTAGGCGGCATGTTCACGCACACACACACAGATACGGGCTATGCGTGTGTGTGTGTGTGTGTGTTACCTTAACAACTGTCGGCTGTCAGCGAAAACAAGTTCATAAATCTTGCATCCAACAAATCGTTTTGCAACATGAAAGAACATTACACATAAGAAGGAGCCACCAACAAAAGACCGGCGAAAAAAAAAAGAGGAAACTTTTCCCATCTTGGGGGATACGGTACCGGCTGGCTGGCTGGCTGGCGTGTGTGTGACAACGTTGCGGTGGCCAAATTATAGCTGGGAACCTGGTTAGATTCTGGATCTAGACCATATCGGGTGGGCGGGAAAGGGACAGAGTCTTTGCCACTAGGACAGCTAGGATTAGGTATAGGTTCTGGTGTACTCTGGCTTAGTTTTTTGGCTTAGAAAGGAAACCACTTCCCAGGGACAAGAAAACGGGTCTAAATACCAGCTCAACCACCGTTTCTTGGGTTTTACTATATTTTTACTAATGCTGTTCCACGGGGACCTAGTTTTCCGATGCTACTTTTTACAACAAATCGACGTTATCATGTTTTCAAATAACATTTTTCAGCAATGAAGTGGTATATACCATAATAATATTTTGTGTTTCTAGCGGAACTTTTTCTTCATTACACACAATCTGTCTTTCATACAGAAGATCTGTTTCCAAGCATAACATTTCCTAAATTATACAACATTTCAGAGCCCACACAAATGAATAACTATTTTAAAAATTGGCGCCCACTTCTGACCGCGCTGCCAACTATCACAACAGCAACAGCGCCGCCACTGGCGGCAATAAATGGAACCTGAATATTCGATAGCAGTTACCGGGGTTAACCGATTCAGATTCGTAGCATACTTTTAGGTGTAGATGTAAAAATCAAGTAGAAAAGTATGTCAGTAAAATGTAAAATATATCATAATTATACCCGATACTCAAAATGAGTATTGGAGAAAGTTTACGAGAGTTGTTCAAACGCAAAAGGAAAATACATAGGTCGTTCCCACTGAGTTCTGGGATTAAAAAGAAAAGAAGAAAAACTATCAGAGCACAGAGCAAACAGCAAGCAAATCCTGCCAAAACGGGAGAGTAAGTATAGTGCCCTGTAAAATTGCTTGCCAGACACTTTCCACACCATCTGTGCTAGTGGGGAAATTTCATAATATTTTTGGGGCACTGACTAAAGCCAGAGTATAGTCCTATGTAGACATGATGATGGAGTGAAGTGCAAACTAGATTATCCTGAAAACAGAACGGATCGACCAAAAATTACAAAGAGTCAAAAATGATCAGCTAGGGACGGAGCTGTTGTCATTGATTATGACATGAAGAGTGTATCAGCAACGAGCAATCAGTAAAAGGCCACGTTACAACACGATTTCTACTCATGGTCCTGGGTAAACTTTGGGTATTTGGTAGTGGCAGAGCATCAGGCGGGGACGACAGACAAGTAGGAGAGAGATTTGCAAAAACAAATGCGTATTAGTAATCTCAGCTCTGTCATGGTTGCTTTTTCCACCGACGTGTAAATATTAAATTATATTTTGGAATACAAACCAATCCAAGAGCACCTGCATGATGGTACCTCAAGAGGTTGCGAGCAATTAATTTATCAATTAATGTTGCATTCGATTTTTATTCTGAAATTTCTTATACACTATCAGGGGGGAATAGCCTCAGTGTAATCAAGTTCCACACTTCGGAATGTGGGAACATTTGCATCTGAAACAAAAATCGTTTCATTCCGGTAAAATTTTACCCAAAAGCAATTACTCACCAATTCCCACTTAAGCTGATTGATTTGACCCAAGTCCTCTTTCAATTGAAGACGTCTCTCAGTGTTAAAACCATTTTCTTTTAAAACGGTAATAAATGATCCCAGTAATTCGACGAATAAGTATCGTATAATTGCAATTCTGGTGCTAATAAACTGCAAGCGCTTACATTTTCTGAGAATTATTATTATTTGCTCCGCATAGAATTTGTGTCGTTGTTCGACAGGTGATAAATCTAGATACTCCAGTGTGTTACCGTACTTTGAAATAATGTCAGCAATGTTTTCAACGTAGCTTTCAGTAAAAATCAATACCAATTGTTTTAGTTTCGGACATATTGGCAAATCAAATGTAATTCCGAAGTCCTGAAGTGTCAGCTTTTCTAATTCAGGATATAAATAATCATGTTTTAAGTCGGATGGATATTCAAAAAAAATAGCCGTGAGTTCGCGAAGTTTCGGAAAATGTGAGTATATTTCGAAAACATTTCGAACGTTGGCCTCGTACGTATCCACATACAATTTTTCCAAATGAATCAGTCGCGGTATATGTTGCTCTGAAATATACATACATATTCAAAGCACTCTTCAAGGAAATTCACATCGAACATCGAACGAAGTAGATTAAAATTCTTACCCTGAGCCATCGAGATGCCCCTTAACTTCAAATCTTTACAGTATGGATTTATGTACTGGAGCAGATCCGTTCTGCGACAATATAAACTATTTAAGCAAAGCTCTTCTATGCATGTCATGTTTAAAACACGTTTGATCGCGTTGAAATTTTCATGTGTTATCTTCAAACTGGCAGATCTGAGGTTAATGCAGTACTTTTCTATGAGTTCTCCAAGTTGATCCATAACCGTAGTACATTGTATTGAAATCAAATCAACAGTCGATCCGCATAAAGACAGAATAACACGTAATTCGGTGTCTGTATAGGACTCATGTGCGTGTATTTCTTCGCGGACGAAAAGTGACTTATATTTTTTTTTAGCGTGGTAAGCAAAGTCGCATGCAAGCTTTTTGTTTACTTGGGCCAATTTCAGTTTGTCTTTCTCGTTCAGGTATCCATACACTTTGTCAACGATCTCAGTTGGTAAATTTTGAATCATTTTGAAGCAGAAACACGAACACAACACAGCAGCAAAGAAGATACCGGCGTGGAGAAAATTTACAAACAACTTACAATTTCTTCAAAAGCAATTACAATTCCTTGATTTTCGGATTTTCGGATTTTCGGATTTGTCTGTACTTTGACAGCAAAATCAAAATGGTTGCAAACATCGATGTTTCAAGAGAAAAACATCAAAGAAATATCGAGTTTAGGAGAAGTACATATATTAAGATACATACATGTACATATGTATGTATATATTAAAGCCAGTTGATCGCAAAATGATTTTCGAAGTAGATGCAATTTCATTAACAAATGTTTTCGGCTCGGAAATCGGCTGCTTTGCAGTTTCTGTGCGTGCTGACACATGCAAGCGCATTATAGTTTTTATACCCGATACTCAAAATGAGTATTGGGGTATATTAGATTTGTGGTAAAAGTGGATGTGTGTAACGTCCAGAAGGAAGCGTTTCCGACCCCATAAAGTATATATATTCTTGATCAGCATCAATAGCCGAGTCGATTGAGCCATGTCTGTCTGTCCGTCCGCCCGTCCGTCCGTCCGTCTGTCCGTCCCTATTAGCGCCTAGTGCTCAAATACTATAAGAGCTAGGGCAACGACATTTTGTATCCAGCCTTCTGTGATATGTCACTGTTACAAGTATATTTCAAAACTTCGCCCCGCCCACTTGCGCCCCCACAAAGGACGAAAATCTGTGGCATCCACAATTTTAAAGATACGAGAATCTTATCTTCTAGACTGCAGAATCTGAATTGGATCGCATCATTATTATAGCCAGAATGAAGAAAACAATTTCATTTTTTCTCGCCCTGTCTCTCTCTAACACACACGTATCATAGCCGGCTTTGCCTATTGCTAAATATGAGTTCCAAGATCTCAGAGACTATAAGAGCTAGAGCAACCAAATTTGGTATCCACACTCCTGTGATATCGGACCTTGACAGATTTGTTTCAAAATTTCGCCCCACCCCCTTCCGCCCCCGCAAAGGACGAAAATCTGTGGCATCCACAGATCTCAGAGACTATTAGACCTGACTGTAGAGCTCTCACTGCTACACAACTATTTGTAATTTTTCACTGCAGAACTCACTGTTGATAGCTCACTGCTTCAAAATTTCGCCCCACCCCGTTCCGCAACCATAAACAACGAAAATCTGTGGCAACCACAATTTTGAAGATAGGAGATAGGAGAAAATTAAAAACGCACAATCATAGAGAATGGCCATATCTACCAGATTGCCGAATCTTGCCTAATCCGAATCAGATCGGATTATTGTTATAGCCAAAAGAAACAAATCAATTTGCAATGGCTACGCAGCGCCCGTCGACACGTTCTGACTGATTTTCTGTCTCTCTCGCACGCACTCTTTGTCGTTTAATGTAGCCATACTGACTATGTATCGGGTATAAATGTAGAGTTGCGGTCGGAGCAGCAACTCACAACGTTCCCCCTCGTTTCTGGTACGATTCGTGTGAGAGACATCTATTTAATCTTTGAACAAAATTTCTTTATCAAAATCTGTATTAAACGATTTTCAGCGAAAGATGAAAAACGAGCGGACCGCTGCTCTATTTGTATACCCGATACACAATCAGTATACAGTATATATGAATTGTTAAATCAAGGCCGATTTGGGCGTGGCACGAGAACAAGAAAGGCTCTTAATTTAGTGGATAGACACTAAATAAAAATATCCCGAATATATTTATAACATTATTGACATAACATCTATCAAACACTGGCTACATTGCTTATTATTTTCTGATATATCTGCACCCCCTTTAGATACGTTTTTGCATGAAGGAACTCGTCGTGGTCATGGAGAAGAACCGGAGTGTGGTTCATGGGAGAGAAACCCAAAGCCGAAATACCAGCGTTACGCAGGTATCGACTATCGGTGCCGCCGGGAAAGACCTGTAGCTTCAGTTCCAGGCCACTGAAAAGACAATACCATCAATCCGGACCTTCATCAAAGGAAAACTCCAAAGGAAAACTTACAGGTGATCTGTCGCCTCCTTGAAGGCAACCCAGAAGGGATTTGTTTCGTCAGTGGCAGTGGGCGGTATGTGTCCACGCTTCTGCTCATATTCCAACTCGATTCCCCCGCCAGCCTCGTTGGCCCATTTATGAAGCTGTAAAGCAATGCTGTTAATATATGGACTATCATTCAGAAGATAACCTACATTGGCATCAAACTCGGGGATGTCAATGTCCAGCGCCAGGCGGCAGTCGAAGCAGACCATCAGCAGCGGAGGCACCACATTGCTCTGTACTCCACCCTCCACTCGGGTCAGGTTAATGGTCGTCACATCGCCAATGGAGAGCTCCCGGTTACTTTCGAGCCTTTGAAATTGCACCTTGCGGAACTCCATCATCTTGCCAAGAATGTAGCTCAACTTTTCGCCCGCTGTGTTCGGCAACAAGAGCGAACCGTGTCCGGCAGTGCCGCTTATTTTAAAGAACACACCTGAGGGCAGAGCAACAGCTTAGTCATAAGAAAGAAGAACCCATAATATCCACCTACGTCTCGCAGTCCGCTCGGCATAAAACACAGGTATCTCAGACGTGGGCGAGGCGATGCCTTCGTCCAAGCCAAATCCCACATTCAGGGCACGGAATTCCTTGGAATCCACAAATGGACGCATCGCCAGTCTTCCTCCCATTTCTTCGTCTGAATAGCAGGTCGTTTGATCAGAGGATCGTTTCATAAAAGCTGGATCGATACTCACCGGCCACAAAGGATATGTGGATGGTTCTCTTGAACCTCGCACCACTCCTCTTTAGAGCCCGAATGGCTGCCAGATACTGCATCCCCACGCACTTCATGTCCTGTGTGCCGCGTGCAAAGATGCGACCCTCCTCATCGATCTCGGCCCCAAATGGCGGATGCGTCCAGTTCTCGGGGAACACGGGCACCACATCCATATGGGAGTTGAGCAGCACGCTAGGAAGTTCCGGCTTCAGACCTTGCCAAGTGAGGACAACCACGGGGTTCTGCTCATTGGCTGGATAGTAAACCTTCATCGGCAGCTCCAACTGCTTCGCCTGACGTCTTAGAAAGTCAACGCACGGTTCTGATGGAACAGAAATGTGATTACCAAGAGGTCGCGGAATACCCTCCAGATAACCAGATACCAACCATAGTTCGGATTGGGATGCACACTAGGAATGCGCAGATACTCCCGAAAGTATTGCAGCTCCTCGTTTGACTCCCAGTCGCTGGCGCTCATTGCGTATTGCTCAAAGGTTAAGTTATCACTGAGTGAAAAAAGCATCCAAGAAACAACATTGAAGTTTATCCAAGATTATTTCTAGACAAAAGTGTTATCTTGGAGCAATTTGATCGTAAATCAAAGCGATAGGCATATGAGGAGATGTCGTAGAAGGTTACAATACGTTTATTATATCTGCTGTCTCAAGCGACTAATCTACACACAAACACAATCCACATTTGCTATGTTGCTGATGATCTTCTGATATATCTGTACACCCCTCAAATAGGTATCCGCCTGCAGGAATTCGTCGTGGTCATGTAGGAGCACGGGCGTATTGTTCATTGGAGAGAAACCCAATGCCGGAATGCCCACCTGGCGCAGATATCGACTATCAGTGCCGCCAGTGAAGATTTGTGGCTTGATAGCGAGTCCTCTGAAGAATATACAATTATATGGAATGAGCTCTCTCCGAAATTATAGCTTTTACTCACAGATCATCCGTGGCCCTTTTGAAAGCCACCCAGAAGGGGTTGCTCTTATCGATGGGTGTGGGCAGCACTCGAGGCTGCTTCTGCTCGTATGTCAGCTCAATGCCTCCACCAGCCTCGGCACACCATTTTTGGAGCTTTAACGATACACAGAAGAGAGTTATACCGGAAAAGGGTGGACTAAAGCTAAACAGAGACTTACAGTCGCCTCAAACTCCAGGTGATCCACGTCGAGGGCCAGCCGACAGTCGAAGCAGACCATCAGCAGCGGAGGCACCACATTGCTCTGTACTCCACCCTCCAATTTGGTCAGGTTAATGGTCGTCACATCGCCAATGCAGAGCTCGGGATTGTTCTCCAGTCGCTGGACCTGCACCTTGCGGCACGCCATCATCTTCCCGACGATGTAGTTCAACTTTTCACCCGCCGTATTGGACAGCAGAAGGGATCCGTGGCCGGACGTTCCACTGATGTGGAAGTAAACACCTTTGGCAGCAGAATGTCAGAAATAGAGTTCCTCAAGATGGGATTATTTGAGCTTACGCCAAACACTGCGCTCCGCATAGAATACGGGGTACTCCGCGGTGGGCGATGCCAGACCCTCGTCCATTCCGAAGCCCACATTCAGGGCACGGAAATCGTCGGTATGCACGAACGGACGCATTCCCAGTTTGCCTCCCATTTCTTCATCTGAGTGGGAAATAATATAGTTTCTGGATTTCTGGCTATAACACCGACTCTTACCAGCGACAAAGGATATGTGGATGGTTCGCTTGAACCTCGCACCACTCCTCTTAAGAGCCCGAATGGCTGCCAGATACTGCATCCCCACGCACTTCATGTCCTGTGTGCCGCGTGCAAAGATGCGACCCTCCTCATCGATCTCCGCACCGAAGGGCGGATGCGTCCAGTTCTCCGGAAACACAGGCACCACATCCATATGGGAGTTGAGCAGCACGCTGGGAAGTTCCGGCACCAGACCTTGCCAGGTGAGCACAACCACGGGGTTCTGCTCATCGGCTGGATAGTACACCTTCATCGGCAGCTCTAACTGCTTCGCCTGGCGGTCGAGGAACTCCAGGCATGGTTCTATTGAAGCAGTCATAGAGTTACTGGCACACAGAGAGTGGGTGGCAGCCACGAAACACTCACCGTAGTTCGGATTGGGATGCACACTGGGAATGCGCAGATACTCCCGGAAGAACTGGATCTCCTCGTCGGATTCCCACTTGCTAGCAGACATTTTCTACGAGTATCCAAAGCGATTTAATTTTAATGCCCCCCAAGCGTACTCCGTACTGTTCGAGCGCTCGGACAATAATGACTCGAACAGATAGTGTCAACGAGCGATATGGAAACGGACGGAGGGAGATAATTTTTTGTAATTTAAAATGTAGAACGAGAATTGTAGTTTGTGTCAAACATGTTTAAGTCAATGCCACACGGGGGGGGAGGTACAGTGAGCACTCTTAGAGGTGATTAAAATTGTTGATCCATTCAAAATAGCTTTCAAATTGCTCTACTTTTCTATCGGTTCAACTATTATTTAAGATTTTTGAACATCTTTCAGTTTTAATCAGTGTTTACTGTACTTCGGTGTGAAATAATCTATTTGAATGCCTCTTTCTCTCTGTCTTTCGCCTGTTATCGTTTGAAATTCATTTATTTACTCTGACGTCAGCCTGGTCACTATTTGTTTTGATCAACTGCTTTGTCACTGCTTCACTACCTAAGCTCTGAACTGCTTCCACACTCGGCTGTTGAACTGCTTCAACACCACCAATACTTTTGCACTGCTTCGACACTACCACTTCTTTTAAACTGCTTCAACACAAACACAGCTGCTGCCCTGCTTCCACAGTCGCACTTTTTCTGAGCTGCTTCACCACTCCCAACGCTTTTCACACTAACAACTGCTTGTTGCACTGCTTGCACACCGTTCAAATTCAAAATATACTGTATTTATTCATTAAATTTACGATTATTTCATACATTTTGGCATGTAAAACAAAACTTAAGAGGACTTATAATCAAAGAATACCAAATCACGATCCGTTCCTTAGGCCTTACGCTCGAACAGCACGGGGAATGGCTTGTCCTGCGGCGCCTGCAACCAGTTATCCTCCGAGTACTTCACATTATTCTCTGTCTCTATCACGTGGAACGTGTAGGCATGACGGCTCTTCTGTGAACGGTTCTGCTCACTTTTGTGCACCACATTGCCGTGGATCAGGATGCAAGTGCCTGTAAATAGGAGATCATTGATATGGCTTTCTTGGAAAGCCATTTCTGGTCCTCCTACTCACCCTTGCTAACTTGGATCGGTGCGAAGCTGGACTGCGGATAGATTGGAGCAGCACGATCGTAGACCATCAGCTCAGTGGCATTCGTGTCGGGATTGCGCAAGTAGCGCCGATGCACGCCACTCTTGTGGGAGCCCTTGATGAACTGCAGGCAACCGTTTTGCAGGGTGCAATCTTCGAGCGCCATCCAAAAGCCCACCGCGGAGTTGGGCTCTGTGTGCAGGTACCAGGAGTCCTGGTGGGGAATCACCTCGCCCCCGATGCCGGGATTCTTGTAAATGTACATGCTCTGGCACACGGCCGGACGATTGAAGTTGAGTTGCCAGCAGATCTCCCTTACGCGATTGCTGAATGTGATCGCATTGAAAGTGGGGTGCTCCACGTGCAGTGCGTGTCCCACTTTGTTCAGCGCAATCATTGGGTCCACCAGCAGTTGCCCCTCCTCGCCCACAGCTCCCTTCTCGAAGAAGTAGCGCACCTTGTCGCCCGAGTCCATGAAGTACAGCTCCTTGCTGTGTGCATCCTCGGCCTTGATCGTGCTGAAGATCTTCCGATTCGTTTGTGGGGCATCCAGGCACAGGGTCCGTCCCTCCTGATAGAGCGAGTCCACCTCCTCGGCGGTGAGGAAGTCCTCGATGACAACGTAGCCATTCTCGTTCAGCTGCAAACGAATGAGTGGAAAAATTGGTCACTGGTTTGCATGGAATACCCATGAAAGCGGGTGAAGGTCTCTCTACTCATAATCTTTGTGCGGACTCTTATCGCCTGCGCCGTCTCGTCTGGCCCGGTCCCAGTCTGTTCGAGTAGGTCCGGTAATGGGGGCTTGAGATGTTATCTATATGACTGGTTGACCGACTGTGTAACGGGCACGCGCGTGCCCCCTGCCCCCCATTGTACTCTCCTCTTATGAATACATACTCTTTGTTCACGTTGTTTCATTGTCTGAACTTTCAGCGTTTGCTAATTAACAAATTCTGATGCATGTCAAAATGTTGCCCAAACTAGTGGACTGAAAATCGTGCTCATTCATTGAAATCAGTCTACGTAAAATTAAAATTCTCACATTTACGTGTCTTCTTTCTAAGAAATAGGGTATGATGGGCTTACCGTTCGAATTGGCCACCAAAACAATAACAGTGTTTGATGAGCAGAATATTGAGAAATTGTATGTTTCTATATCTGTTAGGCACTCAATATTTCATTCTTTGACAGAAGGGTAAACAAATTTCGGTTTGGTAAACACATTAGAAAGACATATATCATTTTCCTGGTGGGTGCGCTCTCTTTCTTCCCCACAATTTGCTCTTTCTGCGAGTGGGGTTAAATTAAATAAATTTAAATTGCTAGAAAATGAAAAACGAGAGTAAAAATAGTCGCCGTGACTCAAACAGAAGAAACAAAACGAACGAACAGAGGAACGGAACACACCTGCGTTCATCGGAGAGGTGGCAGCGATCGGATCGTGTCAGCTGTCCATCTTTTGACGAATCGCAGAAGCATCAAATCATCGGAAAGAGTGTTATACTATATATGGGGTAGTAGATGCTACTTATGAAATGCTCTGTAATCGCTTTTCCGTTCTGTTTGACTTTCATTACGACAAGTACAACCGAGCCTTTGGCAATCCTATGTTTGTCAATTTATTGTTTGTTGAGTTTCTTAAGTGGGCTTTGTTGAACTTGTCTGGGCTCTAGAATATTCAATTCCACTCTTGCGCCATTAGGTTGAGTATTCAGTGGGAATTGCCACACGTTTCGTGCTGAATTGAATATTCAATTCCATTAAATCAAAATGTTTACTAACGAAACCAGTTTGTCCGCAAACTATTCCAAACCATAATTAAGCTCCATTCGTGTAGGTATATTATTACTATAGGCCCCGTCAATTCCACAAAGAACTTGTCTGGAAATCAAAGATCCCACTCTGGTTCGGAATCCATTTCCTCAATTGCTACCAAGAATCGTTCGCTTTGTCTTTTCTTTGGTCCAACAAAAGAATGCGTTTCCGCAGTTGAATTTTGCACCGAATGAGTCGACTCAACGAAATGTTTATGATTCTGATGGATGTAAATAACACGATGACACTCGGGCCAGATCTCAGCCAGGATAATTATAATGGGCATGACTAACTATTACCGTGCCGTTCCCCTATGCTGACGTTGGAAGCCATCGCGTCTACCAATAAATAAATCGATGCTTGCCATTTACCCACCAAAATAGACTCACACAATCGGGCAGACCGATCGAATATTAGTTCTTAAAGGCGGAAAATACTTAGTACTTGACCCACCTCGTCCAACAATTTGCTGTGCATCTTGTTCGTGTGTGTGCGTGTGAGTGAGTGCCTCGATAAATCAATAGGTTTTACTTTTCTTTTTAACTGATAGATCGCACAACTCGCGAACTCTTGTTTTCTTTCAATCGATCGAAAATGGGAGATCTATAGACAGAACGAGCAACGGTTTGCACTGTTTCGCGGCTCGCGGGTCTTTAAAAACTGAACGGTAGAGAAATTTTCGAAAAATGCTCGGAAATATCAAGCAGAGCAGAGCAGACCGTGCGCCGTAGTGGGAAGCAGAGGCAGAGGCCAGGGGCGGACGAGCTCCCACGCGGCGCTGCGTTGGCTGCTTAACCGTTAAATATTCTAAACATATGTTCTCTCTCTCTATTTATACCCTAGCAGAGGGCATTATTGTTTCAAGTCGAGGTTTCACAGACTGTTTATTTTACTGCAACAATATGTACATAACTATCTACATATGTTGTACGTATGTGGTATATCTGATCGTCAGGGAAAAACATATCTGGTAGTTTTATATTATTGCAAGCAAAAAGTCTACTAATACAACTCAGAAGAAATGACGAAATCGTTTTAATATATTGGATATGTATGAAGCTGCCTTAGAAGCGATCGATCTGAAAACAATTCTTTTGAAAACTAACCTTTTTGTTTCTCAATAAATTTTTTTCGATCGATTTCTTAGGGTATCAAAAGCGTGGCCACAAAGCATAACATACCTTTCTATTTGTCTCTCTCTCTCTCTCTCTGTTAATTTCTCTGTTTGGCTGTGGCTCTCGCACTGTTAAATAACAGATGGCCGCAACGTTAATTAACAGGGCCTGCCAGTGTTAATGCTTCTGTTGTGCTGTTCCGTTTCTATTGCAGTTTGCTAGATGTTTCTTTATGAACTTTAATGTGTGTATCACTTAAGGCATTGACTTTGATAACTAAATTGTAATTTAGTGAGTTAGATCTTGCTCTGGGTGCTTCTTCCATTCCCCCATTTACTACTCGTATTGCTCAATCTCTCAGTTGATTCCGGTGTTCGTCGCATAATATGCACTTCGTGGCTCTTTCCTCTCCCTCTTCCGTGTGACACGTGTGCTGGGTGTGATCGGCGGGTCTTGTCTGTCTGTTTTAGTTACATCAGGTCTCACACACTCGCATGTATGTACAAATCTCTCTTGAATGCAATATTCACATGTTTTTTTTATGGTATATAGTCGTACATATTTACTTATATGTATGTATTTATGTGCATATGCGTGGGCTTTTATGCGTTGTCTCTCTCTGTCTGGCTGTGGCTGTAACTCCGATTTCTCAATCCAACATTTCAACGACGTACACGAAAAGTGTGCGAAATTGTGGGTTTTAATTGTCCATTAATTGTGGGTCTGCTAATTGCACAAACTTAAAAGGCGTGAAAAATATGAGTTAGAAATGGTTAAGATACAGATTAAATAGGAAATACTTCGAAAATAGGGAAAAATTCGAAAATGTAGAAAATTTACGTTCTGATAGGAACCCTCAAGGGATCAAGGGCCAATGGCAGGTAATGGATAGGCAGGTTCAGACGGAGGCGGAGGCAAAGGTATAGGACTATAGCGCCGGCACAAAATACAGTAGGTCATATAGTTAGACGAACGGACGCGAAGACGATGACAGGACGCAAACTATAGGTATACAGAATGGAGACAAAATACAGAACAACATATGCAACAATAGACTAGATTCGTCTCCACCTGGTTCTCCAAACATTTTAGTCTGTCTACAGCTCCATATCCAAAAGGATTTAAAAACGATTATTACCAATTTGGTTTTAGAGTTTCCATGACCTTGGTATACCCAGATTGTTTATGAGATTGTTTATTTGCTGCATACATATTGCATATTCTTGACAGCCGAATCTTACACAGATTAATTACACCTCAATTTATTAATTTCCTCCGATAGTCCGATAATTATAGTACAATTTTTGCATCCTACATTGGTCTGAGGAATCTTGGGATATACTTATCCCCAGACATTCATTGCTTATTCTTTAAAATTAAAGTCTACTTTTATTTAAAACATTAAAACATTATTAGGTCTTAAATGTATTTACACCAAGAAGTCAACAATCTCCACCCAAGAAAAATTTCCGGATAAATTGGAGGTGATCGCTAAAAAAAATTTCGGTTAATATGCAAATCAAAATGTTTAAAATATTTGAAAATATGATAAAGCATAATCTGTACCTGTTACATGTATTTTTTGTACAGTTCTATCAAAAAGGTAAATATTTTTCATACCTCTCCAATCATTGTAACTACAGAAATATTTGTACGCAAGTTTTCAATGTTGTGTTAACAAAAACACCAAGTGCCACTTTTTGACTACATGAGTCGCCTCGCCTCGACCTACCCAATCATCCACAAGTGCCCCTGCCCGTGCCCGTGCCCCCAACAGGCGACGAGGTAAGTGCAGCCAGCTAGAGCAAATGCCATAAAGAGTCGCCCAATGGAAATGGCAAAATGATAAATAAGCGTGGAGGAGAGGAGAGGAGATGAGATTTATGCCAAAAGGCTAAAACGAATGGCATGCGGCTCACAGTGGCTAATACGGCTACGGCTACGGCTACGGCTACAGCTACTGCTACTGCATTCGGCTGTGTTTGCATTCGCATTTATTACAGCTTTACAGAAGATTAATTACACGAGCCGGGGCCATAAATACTGGTACTCCACTCCTAAGGCAAACACAGAACTAACTCTGGGAGCATTATTTGCAAATGCAAAGCATAAAACTAGCTGCATGTGGTAAAAATTCAAATGAGAAACCATTGCACAGACAGCAGTGTCAGTCCAGAGTACCATCAGTCGTAGCATCAGCCCCAGCATCAGCATCAGCATCAGGCATTAGGTGGCGTCTGACCTTGAATTGGTGAAGAAGTGGTGGAGTTGGAGGAGGAGAAGGAGAAGGAGGAGGTGTCGTGTCAGCACCTGAACAATAAAGTCGTAAACCATGTGCAGCCAATAGGCCCCACAGCAGCACAGCACAGAACAGCACCTCACCTTCTCCCACGTACCAGTCCGTGGCTGCTGGCCCAAGGTCATCGTCTCTGGGTACTTCTTGTCTCCAGCGCGAGACTAATTAAATTAATTAAAATTTAAGGCACGCGATTGGCCTGACAAAACAACAAACTGATAACAAATTCAGCATTATTCATTGTTTTTTTTGTATATATTTTTGGGGGCCTCTGCTGATGACTCTTGGGCCTGATTAGAATGTGCTTCGTCAGTGCGTCAACGGATCATAAATTAAGTTAGGTTTCCTTTCCAATCTCCATACCCTAACGAGAGGTATCATCTTTGAGTTTAGAAGATGATCTGAAGAGCACAGATGAATCTTGCATTTCGTCAAACAAAATGGAAAGTTTTTTGAAATGTTTTGGAATTTTTATATGAAATTCTGGCTTGTCTTTTGCAATAATAGAGTACTTACAGTTTCGATGTTCCAACGCAAGCTTTCTTTTCATGTTTGTGACTTTTCAAATAGGATGTTTGCCCCAAGATTTAATAGCATTTCGCTCTTATTTGATTTGTTTCCATTTTTCAGGACAGGCCCCCCTCTGATTCCAGATTTGAGATTGACCTTAGATTGAGCAGTTTGGCAACAATGCTGAAAGTTATTGCACCTTGAATGTATTTAAAATTGAAATGCACGATGCAAGTGAGAGGAAAGGCTGATTGCGAGACAGGAAATGGTAATAAAATCAAAGTATCGAACCAAGTTCAGAGCCAAAACAACTTTCGCTTACATAAAAACGATAGGTAGGGTGACTATTCTTCCACGATCTTCGATCTGTCATGAAGTCGGATTTCGGGCGAAGCTTAAGACAAAAGCCAAACCCATCGACGAGTCCACCTGCAACTGTCAGGTATAAATCAGCGCGCTGCCATTATAAAAGCCACACCAAAGAAATTCGCATAACAAAGGCTAATTACGCGACACGCTCAGACTTCATCATGGCTGGATTTTGTTTGGGATCTTTTCGTGCATAATTTTCGGATCAATCAACTCGAAAAGCGACGGGCACTGGGACTGGGACTTTGACGGGGACGGGGGCGGACATTTGAATGCGGCTTAAAGTCATAAATCTAATGGCCTGAAGAGCGGCGATGAGATGCATATGCGAAAGTGGCCAGAAGAAGACCCGACCCGACCGGACCAGACCAGACCGGCTGACTAGCTGACCGGCCTAGCAGCTGGGCACCCAAATGTGGTAGCTCCATGTTTGAATTATTAATGTTTATTCGTGTCGGAGTTGGTGTTGGCTGTTCGCTGTTCGTTGTTCGCTGTATACCCAATGTCAGTTGAGAAATTAAAAACTAATTTGATAGCAATTCAAATTACGCACATTGAGGCAGTCCCAGTGGCAGTCGCAGTCGCAGTCCCAGATTGGAGACGGCCGGACCTCAATTTCGTTTGGGGTTTACGAAGAGTGGCATAGGGAGGAGAGGAGTGACTGCCGTTGCCGTTGCCGTTGCCGTTGCCCAGGCCTCCACTTTTGCAGGGAGTTGGTTATGAAAGCGTTTCATAAAAGAAATATGACTTTTTGTGGCTCTGCCCGGTCTTCAAAGTGAAAGAGACCTGAAACATGATGACTGTCGGTAATTTATACGAAATGTGCGTTTTTTCTTCATTTCTGTATTTTCAGCATTTCCCTTATAATTAACATATGTACATCGGGAACCCTACATATGTAAAACCACCGATCACGTTCACAGTAACCCAGTAAAAGCGTTGAAAAAATATATACGATTGGAACGATTTAGGCATTTAGGCAAATTCGCAAAAAATCTGTTGAAACCTAATTTGAATTTGGCAAAATCATAATGCGTTTGTGTTATAAAAACCATCAACATCAACATATCGTTATTGATTCATCTTTTCCTTTGTTGGTGTTCAAAAGAAAGATAATAAGGCAAACATTTTGTATGGTATATGGCCAAACAAAAGGTACAAAGATCCCAAAAAGCTTCCCAAGGCCCCGACCGGGGCAAGAACAAAAGGACGCCCAAACTTAGATGAGACATCGGCTCTAGCCCTGCCTTGACTCATTGAATACACTCATATTCAATGTCGCGGCTTTGTTTCGAGCCTGGAAATTATCATAATTATAATTGAAGCTTTAATTGAATTATGCAAGCATCAAGCAAACGGTTAACAGGCCGGCCATAACAGTACAGCTATAGTCTTTAGTCTTCTGACCTTTGCGCGCTCCCGTTGCACGGGAAAGTTTCGGATGTACTGCTGTGGGCCGCGGGCCAACACGAGCAGCTAAAACCAAAGCAAATCCCAGAGACCCCCAGCTGTGAACTTGGCCGCGGATCACGAATTGCCAATCTCACTTTCTTTCACCTTCCATCAAAGCATCCCTCCGACCATTTATCCATTTCATCCATCATGGGAAATTAAGAGCGATGGGCGATTATCTAATCCAGTAAAGGGGCATTATCGAAAGTGCAATCGCAGTGCAGGGAACTGGAGATATGGGCCCCAAAGGGTATACGAAATATACGAGTGTGTGCTGGGGATTGGGCTTAGTTAATTCCAGGAATGAGCATTGCACAGGGACTGCGAGAAATAAACGTGTTCAAGTTGTGGCCATTGATTATTTAATCTATCAAGGGACTATTAACTATCGCGGAAATAATCGATTGTACATTCGCAAAAGAGAAAACGAAGAAGTTGAAATGCAGAAATATGTAGAATCGGGAGGATATCTAACGTAAATATTAAACATTTCGAACATCTTTTACCTATCTAAATGACTGTTTTAGTTATACTGATTAAAAACATGAAAAACTAGTGAACAGACTATGATAATTTGTGATATACCTTAATAGTTTATGCCTTTTACTTCTGCTTAGAAACTATTTCCAGTTTTCTCTACCTTGTCAAGTAAATCACATTTTCAATACTGAGTATCCCCCCTTTCGATGCCACCTCAACTCTATCGCCCATAATTATCGCATAATTTGACAAAAATAAATTGCATTAGCAGTGAAACAAGTTCAAAACGCAGAATAACATTTGAATACAACAGCAAAAACCACCCAAAAAAAAGTGGCAAAAATTCAAAATAAAACGGCAAAAGCGACAACAAGAAACATGACAAAAGATGTGCAAAAAAATATATATATTTCGTGTTACCAAAAAGGTGCCGGCTGAAAGACGTTTGAAGTTGTTAGTTGAGGCTGTGTGACTGTGATAATTATTGCCGACGCTGATGAGGCGGGTTAAAGCCACAACAATACCAACAACGCCACTAAATATCACAACAACCACATAACAAATCAGACGAGGAAAGATACCACAAACCACTCCAACAACAGCTTCAACAACACCTTCTACACACAGCAACAACAACCACTCTAACAAACACTCAATTGTAATTACAACAATGAAACAGCACCAACAACAACAAGCAGAGTGTGAAAACCAGACTCCAACAAAGCTAGCGTCGCAGCCCGGGCTTCACCAACGTCAGCTTCAGAGTTTCAACAACGAGCCGCATTCAGCAGCAACTTGGATGGCGGGGGCGGGGGCTGAAAGTTTTTCAACTCTTCGCTCGGCCCCACAGCGCAGACGCAGCGTCGTTGTCGTTCAGTGCGGTTTTGGAGTTCGTTGCGTCTGGTCGAGATCCCCAACCATCGATCGCTTATAAAGTTGTTGCACTGTGCGATTCGATCCGATCCGTTACGAGTTCGAGTTGAAGTGTGTCCGCGTATGCGAGAGAGGTGTCCCTCTGCCTCCGTTTCAGAGTGTTTTCAGTGGTGTGCTGTGCTGTGCTGTGGCAAGGATTATAACACATCCCTCTGCAATCAATTGAAACAAAATCGGGCCCTAGCCCAGATAAAACACTCACACACGAGCTAACACTCATACATGTACAATCAATTAGCCATGCTGGCAATGAAGGATAAACCTTGGCTGGTGCTATTTGGCCTATTGGCCGCATTAAGCTGTAAGTACCCCGGGCAATGATTTATAAGTGCCATTGTGATGCAAATTGAGGCAGATCGAGCTGCAGACCCAGACGCGGACGCAGACAGAGCGGAGATATGCCCGTAGAGACAGAAACTAGATTAGTGGCCACTATTTATGGCCAGAGGGCGGCCCGGACAATGAGCCCACCATCACACAGCTCAATGACACGCCGAATTTGTAGGTCTGTCTGTCTGTCTGTCTATCCGCATTATGTGTGTATACATCATCTTTTGTGAGTGTAAAGTGAGCCAGATGAATATTCAACAGCTTTTATGATCTGCGCTGACCGTTGAACTGGCCAACTGACAGAGTGACCAACTCCAATTGTCTCTCGCTGACTGACTGGCTAACTGGCCGACCGACTGCATTAGCATTTCCATCAGAGATTAGCATAAATTTCAGTCCGGTTTCTGTTTCCTTGATACCATTTCGGAGACCTCCAGGCAGGCACTCGCTGTGGGAAAAGCCGTTCTGCACCGTGAAAGTAGGTCTGTAGGTTGAGGATTCAGCTAGGTACTCGTGGATACTCTTTGTAGATGCTGAATATGCATTTGCATTTGCATCTGCATCTTTATCTATTGGTTTGGCAATACGAGTGGCTTCCAATGATTGGCAATTGCCAATTGCCCCCAACCAGTTCGTTGGCCAACAGTTGACGACCAGGTAGACCTACCTGGGGCCTGGTGCCACTGCTGCCTAATGGCTCTGTCTAACTTTAGCCCGATCATCATTAATAAGACACACCACCGCTCGCCTCTGATTGCACAGACACAGAGTTTCTGCGATGCGGTGCGGTGCTTGGTTTTATTTAACTTTTAATTACACCTTTGGCATTTTGGCAAAGTCTCTCCTCCGCCCCTCCGCACCCCCCGCCCTCTGATCATTGATTTTGAATCGATGACGCGGAATTCTGGTACATTTTAGTGGTACAAGGCGGAAGATTCATTCTACTGGCAAACAAGAAAGACTCGTCCATGTCTGCGCAAAATTTGGAGCACCAACAGCCATGGCCACATGAAAAGTGAACCAACCATCGGGCCAAAAACCCAATCGGGTTGTGTCAAAAATAAAAGAGAGAGAGAGAGAGAAAAAAACTGCAGGCCATGGCGACCATGTCGCCCCGACCAAACCATTTGATGGCAGTTAAAAAGCCAAACGTGTTTATGGCCCATGCAAAAACCAAATCACACACAACAACAACAACAACAAAAAGATTGTAATAAAATAAAAATAAATTGAATTTGAACAACAACCAGCATAGTCTCTGAAGGTGAAGTGGGAATTTTGAAACGACATGCGCGAAAGCCAGCACACACAGTCCACATACAGGGAGGCCATTAGAGTCGGCTTAGAACCATTCATCTCCCAAAAAAATAACAGAGAAGAGTTATGTAGTCTCCCATTAAAGCACGCATCACAAAATTTTGATTGTTTTCAAAGTTTATTTTCCGTAAATCCGCTAATCCGCAACTTCCTCTAGGCGAAAATACAAAAAAGAACAAAGAGAACCGAACCAGATATTTTCAAATCGAAAGATCTGATTGTTTGATTTTGTTTGTTTGGGATTTGGTTTTCTGGGAGGTTTTTATGAGTATGTATTTGTTTGCTTAGAACCTGGTTAGTGCTGTTGATATGTAAATCGTATGCGAATAATTAAGTGGCCGCCAAGTGGCGATGGAGATTTCATTTCATTTCATGGGTATATCGTTAGTTATTTATTAATCACTGACTCAGCTCGAGTTTGTTGCCTAAGTCTTTTGTCGTGGCTCCGACTGTAAGTCTCTCATTATTTTGTGGTGTGCTTCCCCAGGCCTGCCCAGCCCCGGCGATGCCGCGTATCCGTATTACGGCACGAAGATCGGGGCTCTAACACGTCTGCACCATGGCGTTTCCGGCGATGTCTATGCAGTGGACTCGCGCACGATTTTCATCAAGAAATTCAGCTACGACGGCGAGGCCCCGGCCGCCTACTTCTACGTGGGCAACACGGCCCGGCCCAGCAACGAGGGCGCCACCCGGCTAAGGGATGAGCGTGGCGGCACAGCCTCCCTAACGCGTCGCTACCGGAACAAGGACATCACCCTGTCGCTGCCCGAGGGCAAGACGCTGCGCGACATCAAATGGTTCTCGGTGTGGTGTGACGAGTTTGCGGTTAACTTCGGGGATGTGTCCATCCCGGCCAGTCTGGATTTTCCCAGGCCACAGAAGATTAGCGCTCTGCGCGGCGTCCACGGCGTGTCCTCCGAGAACATTGTGATCGTGGATGCCCAGACCCTGCTGGTGCCCAACTTCAGCTATGATGGCGAGGCGCCTGGTGGGTAGAACTCTGCCTCTCGAACTCCTATGGTTACTAAAGGGGAGTTGTTTTTAAATATTTCTACAGATGCCAAGTTCTGGGTGGGCCGGGGACAGCGTCCCACGCCCGAGGGCCTGCGCATACCCGACGAGAACGGCAAGGAGAATCCGCTGCGTCGCTACGAGCGCAAGACCATCGTCCTGACCCTGCCCGAGGACCTGACCATCTTCGACATTGGCCACTTTGGCGTGTGGTGTGAGGCCTTTACCGTCGACTTCGGCCACGTCCGCCTGCCGGAGGGCCTCAATGTGCCGCCATCGCTGAAGATGCTCGGCATCAGTCCACAGGTAAAGAAGCCGATCAGTCAGATACTCAGCGACCTGAAGCGCTGATTGCCGCCGAAAGGGACCAGTGTGTGAAAAGCTATTTAAACAATCGTATTTATTCTACTTTATACGTATTCCGTTGTGTATGCGAATATTTATCAATCCAATGCCGCGGCATTTCCTAGACTCTAAGCTTGCATTTCTTTATACGAGAAGACGAAGAAAAGAGAGAGAGAGAGAGAGAGTGTGGAAGAAGAGGAGGGAGATAATCCAGACACATTCTGTAATATATCTAATATATATATGTACTTGTAATACTCACGTGCTTGTTATTTGTGTTTTGTTGTCTTGATCAACTTTTGCTGTTCGTTGGGAGCGTCTTATACAAAATGAAATCTGTGTGGCATGTCTACTTCTGGGACACTGACCCCCTATCAACTCCTCCTCAATTCCCCCACACAACACACACACACACAAAGAAAGACACCCACAACCCCACACATACACACACACATATATACACAGGAACATACCCATTCCCGATTCCCGATCCGATCTCCACTACTAACCTCCAAGCGAAATCCAAAAAAAACAAACAAAAACATTTTTCATTTTGTAAAAAACCATTCCAAAAAGCAAAATCTTTCGAATACAGCAGAACAAAAGAGTACAAACATTTTGGGTATGCTCAAAATTATGACTTTGGCAATCCCCTCTCCTTCCTCCACACCCCCTCCCCGCCACACATGCACACACACCCCCATTCACAGCCGCTAGCCCCCAACCAGTGCTCCCGAAATCCCATTCCTAAAGCGAAATCTCCCTAAACCAATTCTTTTCCAGTCGAAACTCAACTGCGAGGTGCTCTACGACGATCTGGCCTTTGAGGTGCGCTGGGCCGTGGCCGGGGAGAGCATTGTGGTGCAATTGGTGGCCAAATTGGGTAAGTCATCGGGGATTAGTGCTAATTAATGCGGAAGCTCTTGCAAGCTCCATCCATCCCCCAACCACTTCCCACTGCGTTGACATTCAGCAAAGTGTGAAACGATTCGAGCTTAGCAGTTTTACAGAGTGGAAGTGGAATGTGTTAATTTTGGCTGGTTTAATGCAGATGCTAACTGATGAATAGGCCTCTTTTTGGGGGGGATGGTACACTCAAAGAAAAAGGGTTCCAAATATGTTCTCTAATCTCCTTATCTTGAAGAATTTATTTAAAATTTAAGTGTATATTTTTTAAGATTTAGAAATCTTGTATTCGTGGCCCTGCATGAATCCACAGTTTTCATCAAATTAAAGCCTCTTTAATTCTTTCCATCAATATGAAGATTTTCAGGCATTCAGCAAATGTTCGTCTTTCGATCTCTACCAGAAAATCAAATAGAGAGTGAGCGAGAAAAAAAACCGAAATTTTCGGATCCAACTCAGTAAAAATCCCACCGAAACAATTCGGTCTGTTCATTCATGCAGGGCCATGACAGATATAATGCATTTATAAATCTCAAAGTAACAGAATTGACATGACAAACTATAGAGGAACCCAAACTTAACCAGGATTCACCATTTCAGTCGATCCTACAGAAGTATAAGAAATTCTTAAATCGAAAAATGGGGAATATGTTGACTTCAGAGTAAACAAAGAACTGAGACAGAGAGGCGCGATCGTCCCATCGTCCCACCCTTGGCCTGACCTATCCCAGGCAGCGACAAGCCTTCGTCCCATGCGGTGGCACCTCGATCAGCTTCAGCTTCAGCTTCTGTTGATTTATGATGCTTTGACATTTTCTCAAGTACAGTTAATACTCGCAAAGGAGAGACAGACACATACCCGTACAGACGGAGACGAAGACGAAGACGGAGACGGAGGGGCAGAGGGGAGAGGGCCAACAATGAAATCCAGTTAGCATCCAAATTGACCGATCAGCATCCACAGCGGCATCAGCAGCATCAGCGATCAGCATCGTTGGCAGAATAACAAGTCGCGAATTATGACGACTGGTTTTATTGCGCAACTGCGAGTGCGGATGGATACATGAATGGATACATGGATGGATACATGGATGGATGGATGGATGGATGGATAGCAGGAGGCGGGGGCCACACCAATTTACTGGTTGCATCTGCAATCTTAAGGCATGAGCATGGGCAACGAGCGTTGAGCATCGCCATAGTTATAGTTGCAATAACATCTCCATCTAGGAGCCACTGCCACTGCCACTGCCGCTGGTCTGTTGGTCTTGGAACCGCTAAGAATGCCGGCAGGAATTTTCACCTGGAAAATGCCCGCCAACCGGTTGGCCAGACCAGAAGGCCAGGCCAGGCCGGAATTGGGTCAAGCAACTTTCGTTGATTGCCATTTCCCGTAGAATTTTCATAACAGAAATCCAGAGCAGCCCCTCCCCTCCCCTCTCCGCCCATCCCCTCACCCAGAGTGCTTCTCATTCTCATTGCTCCTCCACAGAACCGAACAACTACATGTCCTTCGGCATCTCGCCGAACAAGAACATCAGCCAGATGATCGGAGCCGATGCCGTCGTCGCCTGGGTGGATCCGGAGACGGGCAACGGCTTCGCCCAGGACTACTTCCTGGAGGGCAAGGCCCAGTGCTCCGGCAGCCGCGGCGCCTGTCCCGACACCAAGATCATGGAGAAGACCAACTCCATCCGTCTGCTGAATGCCGCCATGGTCAATGGCTACTCGATTGTCACCTATCAGCGCTCGCTGGCGGCCACTGATCGCCTGGATCTGCCCATCTCCGTCACGGACGCCGAGTCCGTGGTCTGGGCCATCGGACCCCTGAACGACTTCAAAGAGGTCTCCTTCCACACCTTCTACAACAAACATCTGCATCAGATCGAGTTCGGTCGGCAGCCCAAGTGGAACTGTCCCCTGCCCGAGGGCGCCAAGCCGGGCAGCAGCTCCGACGAGCAGGAAGATGCCGCTCCCCAGGCCCAGAGCTCAACCGGAGGCAAGGGCTATCCACCCGCTGGACACCCCAATCTGGAGCCCGAGGAGGAGTTCTATGAGAATCGTGCCGAGGCTCTGCATCGCCAGCAACCTCAGAGACGCCAGGAGACGGCCATCATTACGCAGCGACGCCCGGTGCCCACACCCAAGCCCGTGAACAGCAACGGGGCCTGGGACATTCCGGCCATCCAGTGCCACGAACCGGAGGATGGCGTCTTCTACGCCCAGATGGGACCCACTGGCGGCAAACATGGCTATCCAGCCATCACGGGTGAGTGTTTATTTGAGCTTCATTCTACCCTTTGATATCTAATCTTTCTTTTGCTGTAGGCCACGTTGGCTGGGGCATTTCCTGGTACATCAACGGCCTGCTCATCCCCGAGATCCATGTGGTTCGTGGCAAGACCTACACCTTCGTGGTGGAGGGAGGCAACAACCCCGACATCCCGGCCAAATACCATCCTTTCTACATCAGCGATGATCCTGTCGGAGGCTACGAGCACAAGCGCGAGGAGGAGAAGAAGGTGAGCCCACAGTTTGGAGAGTGATCCCTGATCCAGCTGCTTATCATTTGGAAATCAATTCCCAGGCTGTTCGCATATTTGCTGGAGTTCATCGCTCGCGATCGGGTCAGGTGACGCCCACGGGAGTGGGCCGCCTGTGCAACTGGACGCCAGATGTGGAGGGACCGCCGGCAGATGACTACCAATCCTTCGGGGCCTACCAGCGCACCCTGACACTCAAGTGCGATGCTGGCGAGCCAGGGGTGATCAGCTGGAAGCCGGATAGGAATACACCGGACACCGTGTACTATCACTGCTTCACCCACCGCTATCTGGGCTGGAAGATACACGTGCACGACTCGTGCGAGGGCGATGTGGGTGGCCAGGGGGCAGCCTCCGAGCAGCACGAGATCCGTCTGCCAGCGGCTGCGGCCGAGCCGGCGCCCGTCCACGAGGACTATGCCGCCGAGCCATCGATCCGACACGAAACCCAGGTCAGCCCCAACGATAATTTTTTATTGAAGCACCAAACCGATTTGATTAAGAACCACAATATGAACGGAACACCGCCTAAACTGAGTTTTGAAATAACGAAATCTTCGGAAATAACCAAACTGATTTCAGATGGCATCCGCGCTGCTGAGGCTCTCGAGGAGAGCCTTCTAAGGAACCACCCAAACATCAACTCCAACTCCAATCCCAGCCCTAACCCCAACCAGAACGAAGTGAGCTCGGGTCCCCATTCGCCGATACGTCCTAAAGACCACCACCAGAAAACCATCAATGGCTCTCGATTACCCCCCCAACTAGCCACCGTCCGGCCCGAGATACTGCTCGGCGAAACCCATTCTCAAAAATCATCTGCATCCGCATCTGCATCTGCATCCCCCTCATTGTTGTCGTTGCCCACTCACCAGAAACTTCCCATCTTTGCCACTGGCCCACATCTCATACACAACTCTCACTTGCACTTGCACCGCCTGCACCATCCGCAGCATGCCCCACACCCGCCCTCGATTATAAGCCCCCATCTGCACCCGCACACGCACCCGCATCCACTGCATCACCACAATCTAACCAGTAACCTTCCAGCGCTCGCCCAGAAAACCATCGGTCTGTCCGAGTATCTGCGTCCGCCGCAGAATGCGCCGCTCTTCCATCCGGTGAAGCTGCCCGGGCGACGGCCCTATCCCGGTCCCATCAAGAAGGTGCCCGCCTCCAGGCCCATCCTTCCGCAGCAGCATCCCCATCCGCATCCGGCAGCCATCTTGCAGCAGTCTTCGCTGATTGTCAACCACTATCGCAAGCCCGTTCCCAGTCTGCTGAAGCCGTTTGTCAAGGAGAAGCCCTTTCCCCTGCAGCCCATAGCCGCATCGGTGCTGCTGCTTGGACAGCCCACGGAATTGGGGGCCAGCGGTCAGCGTAAGACGGAGCACGGAGAACGCTCCAAGCCGAAACAAAAGCCACAGCCTGTCATCCCAGTGCCCTACATAGACCACGAACCGCAGGGATCCCAACAGAGCACGGCCTTCTATAACGTCCACTCGAAGTCGGAGCAGAAATCCAGCCCGACGGCTCTGCCACCCACCAGCACCACGACAATCATCGTCAAGCGGCCCCTGCAAAAGGAGCCCTCGCCCCAGGAGATTGCCAGCATGCGACCAGCCGTCAATCAGGGTTTCAAGCCCGATACCGTAATTGTGGAGAGTGGGTTCCGGCCGATTATGCGGACCGATGGCAGCGGTGTGCAACTGCCACCAGAGCTGATCGATCAGGTGGCCCATCGACGAGAGGATCCAGGCACCGAGATCGATGAGGTAATGGAAACGGACACACTCTTCCTGGCAGCCCAGCAGGGAGGAAGCGAGACGCAGAGCTTCGAGCCCATGTTCATACCCTCTCCCCTGGACAGCACCAATGCCTCCATCCAGATGAAGAAAGCGGTCACAGAGGCAGACGTGGATGAGGCATCGGCACTTCGATTACCATCGGCAGCAGTGGAGCATGCTCTGCCCTCAGCCGCCCAGCTACGCAAGCCGACTTTGGGTGAATTGTTCGGTGAGGATCTGGACGAGGAGATGGAGGGTAAACTCGATGACGAGGAGCTGGAGGAGGTGCCGGTTCTACCGTCCAAGAAACCATCTACGGCAGCCGTCGGTTTGGCGAGCACCACTCAAGCGATTGTCACACCAAAGCAAGAGCCAGAGCACAAAGTCTTTGACGATGACATGGCCAGCCTCTTCGAGCCAGACTCGCAGGAGGAAGAACTTTATGCGGATGAGCTAGAGCCGGAGGATAAACTGGCAGCAGCCGCAGAGCGTATCGATACCTACTACCTGCCGCCGGACAATCGAAAGATTCCCCACGCCGGCCTGCCCAGTGGGGCGCTGTACACGTTCGATGGCAAGAGCGTGGTGGATGGGTCCCTGGTGCTGCCCCCCAAGCTGGATGCACGGGACAATGGACTCTTGAGGCACTCGCACTACGGACTCACTCCTCTCGAGCAGCTGATACGGACAACGCCGCAGTTTGGTGCGTTTCACGGCGAACTGCCAGAGGAGTTCCAGTCAACGGCGAGTCCTCTTCGGCCTGGTGCTCAGCCCGTGACGGAGTACTCTAATCCGGTGCCTTTCACGCGCACCAGTGCCTCCGTTTTCCCCAGTAGCAGCAGTACCAGCAGCAGCAGCACCGGAAGCGGAAGCACAATCTATTCGCCGTCATCGACATCGACATCGTCATCGCCATCCCCATCATCCTCATTGAGACCCATTTCCACAAAACTGCACCTAATCACGTCCGACAGTAGCAGTCGCAGCATCAGCCGCAGCCACAGCCACAGCACGTAGGGCATGCAATAGTGAAATTCTGAAATTAGCATAAAGCTGCGAGCAGTTAACCATTTTTGGGGTTTACTTATAACCACGTAACATTTAAACCTGTATTAGCCTGTAGTTTGTCTTTTCTTATGTGTTTAATTAATATGATGCTCTTAATTTTAAACGAAACGCATGAATTTTATTAGCTAAGCTAAACGATATGTTTAAACCGCATTTTAGTCGTTGTGAAATAAAACAAAGAAGGAATTATTTCGTTTGAATAACTTGAATAACAGTTGCTGCTCTAAAACTATTACCTAGATAGGGTCTTCAGATATGATCCTACAGCAATGGTCTTTCCATGTTGATTTTTCCCTCCCAACAGCATTTACAAAGGTTCCTTCATCACCCATGCTTGGAAGGTTTATATGTATTATTAAATATGTACATATGATACATACTATACTATATATACTATATTACTATATTATGCTAATACTATTATAGATGTCTTCCCCAGATCGTCTGGTGGCAGTTGGCGTTAACTCACCGACTTCCTTTGTGGGCACCTCGTCACTATCTTCTGGGAGGTAGAAAGAGGCTTGGACGTAATGTTTTTGCGCTGTTCCATTTATGAACTGCGAAAGAGATAAAATATTTAGTTGCTTGTTTAGAAAAAGCGCTCTAGATTAGCCCACCGTTTTAGAAAGTAGGTCCATGGCCGGATGTAGGTAGGGTCATTAGTCGGTCCCTCTGCCGCCTCCTGACCCTACTCTCATTAAACGATTGCTAAAGGGGTGGACCCATTGCGACGATTTCGATCCGTTAAGGTATGGTTCCATTGGACCTTGCGTGATCGTGTTTGCCCAGGTGCTCCCCGGCGATCGGTTTATCGGGGCCGCATGGGATACATTCCAGGACCATGACGGTGTCTGCTCTGCAGCTGGTTGTGAAACGATATTCTGGTCATGCTTTCCCATTGGCTTGAGGTCCACTTGCCCGAAGGAAAAGTTCACCTTATAGTCCTGTCCCTTAAGTCTGATGGCGGAATGTGAGTCTAGTTGTATGGTGAGCCTAACAGCACCATTGCCCTTCTGCTCCCTGTGCAGGACATGCCAGTCAGACACCCTCAGGCCTGTGTCCGGTCTTCTCCACGTCCTCTTCTAAGTTTCCGAAGCATCCGACAACGATTTGTGGATTTTGAATTTCAGGCTCTGCGACCACTTTTATGCTTGCACCCGACCACAGTTTCAGGCGAGCCAGTTTTGCCTATAGCCATTCTTTAGTCTGGTCGTCCCTGCAGGTAAGAGACATCCCTCTGGTTTGGAGCTGCAGTCGTGAAAGAGGGGCTTTACAGTTCCAGCTCTCGTAGCGACTATTTCATCCAGAATAGACCTTTGGATTGTGGATAGCTGGTCCGTCGTCAGCAGATGTTACGGATACCCACAATGTATGATTGCCATCTTATGGGTCCTGATGGCATTGCAGTACGACGTACCAGTCACTAAGGCGACTTCCTGAGCTTGTGTGACGGGTATCGTTTGCTTAGCACGTGTCAGCATGGCCCTCTTCCTCGGAGCTCGGAAGTCATCCTGATCCGCTTTTCCACACGCTTAGGCATAGGCATAGGCAACGCCTAAGTCCTCGGGTTTCTTCCTCGGTTCCATAGGCAACAACGCCAGCCTTTTGGAATCTTCGTAGGGCTTTCCCTTTGCTATCAGGTACCAAAGCCGTTTTCTAGCAGCACCGCAGAGCTTGGGTAGGTCGCACGTCTTCGATTCAACATTTATGGTCTCCTGCTCCTCCATGAGTTCCGTTTCGCACTGGCTGTTGCTCAGCTCAGAGTCCTCGACTTCCTTCCGCGGTTCCATAGGCAACAACGCCAGCCTTTTGGCAACTTCGTAGGGCGTTCCCTTTGCTATCAGGTACCGAAGCCGTTTTCTAGCAGCACCGCTGAGCTTCGACTTCGATTCCTGGAGTGTGGGCTCCTGCTCCTCCGCAGTAAGAGTTTCTGAGTCCTCTGGCTGCATTGGTGTAGCGGAAGATAAAACTGGCGGCAAAACACTTGCTTCTGCGGTACTTTTAAAGCTGGCTAAAATGAAAGGTACAACCCAAGTTGACTCCTGAGAAACTATTGCCGGTTAGTTGTACAATTATATTATTTAATTATATTTTTTGACTTAATAGGCCACAAATTTACCGTTTTACATTTCTTCTTCTTTTCAAACATTTAGACAGAGAACGATTAACCCATTGCCGACCAGTGGGTATTGACTCTCCATGAAAATGATGAAACTTGAAGTTTATGTGAAAGATATCGTGGTCTTATTTTTGTGCAAAGATAAAGGATAGGGTGGACCTACAGGAGAAATTATTATTAATATTATTAGTATTATTTTCCGCGGTTTTACTCAAGTTGTTATCCTGCTTAAATAAAGGGGGTTCAAGAGGGCTACGTTCGTTTTTTCATCGGTATATTTACGGTATATTTTGAAAATGAGATGGTATATTTACGGTATATTTCTGAAGGTCAGACCGTATATTGTATCAATAAGTCTGCGTTCACACTGCACACGTGACAATCATGAGTAAATTCACGCATTCCGTAAAAGTTCCAACGCAATATAAGGCGACAGCCAAAATATTAAAGGTTGCCCTGGAAAAGCAAAAGTCAATCAAATCCCTGATATTCGAGGAAAAGCATGCAGTAAGCCTTGACGCCTCACACGCAAAGAAACGAGCGACTAAATCACATTTTCCCATCCCACTCCACAGCGCGTTCGAAGTCTGCAAGCGGTGCTGAAGCATTATAGCGACAATCGTGGTGCCGTGGACAACGCCATTGAGGAGACGAGTCTGCTGAAGGACAATCCTAATCTCGACTCCGCCCTGGCTAAGGTGCTGGTGACGGAGCTTATATTCGGACGGGGCCAACTGAACGGCGACAGCAAGCCGGTGCAAACGGTGCGCGAGTACAAGGAACGATTGGAGAAGGCGATAAGTGGGTCAGACATCCAAAAGAAAGGCAGGTGTTCCTACATTGACGTATTAGTAACAGTATTAGCCGGTTGAAAGCACCGCAATGGGCAAAAAGAACAAGAAGCAAGCAACCGTATTGGCCGCGGAGCCAGTTCCAGCGGACGATGATGTTGATGCACAAATTGCAGAACGTCCCCGCCAGCAGTCGATAGATCGAAGCTTGGAGGTGTTTCTCTGGCTGCTGGTCTATAGTTTTCTGATGTTCACGTTGCCCTTCCTGGGCTTTTTTGGTGTGCAGAGCTGGCTGCAAGAATCGTACCCCGCGCTGGGCGTCTTCGAACGCAATTGCTATGCCGTGCTGACCGCCGTCTTGGTGGTCAACGCTGTGGTGGCTCTCTACGTGCTGAAGGCGTTCCGCGAGAAGGATCCGCCTACTGTGGAGCAATACGAGCAGGACGAAGCTGAGCAGAAGAAGGACCAGTAACATATTCTTGAATCAACTAAAATAAAAGTACATTTAACACACTTTTAAACGCGGCTCTTTCATTTGTATCACCACACAGAGCCAAATCCGCGCTATGTCCGCGTCAATACGAATCTGCTCAGCATTGCAGAAGCATTGGAATACCTGGCCGGCGAGGAATGGCGGCGCAAGGAGCTGCCAGCCGAGGCAACCTATGCGGACTTTCTGACTGCCATCCGGGCCATGGAAGAGGATGAGTTCATGACGGATCTGCACGTCGAGGGCGTACTGATATTCCATCCCAAATGGGCACACTACTGGGCCGGCCACGACTTCGTTCACAGCAAGAAGTTCATTCTGCAGAACAAGGCCACCAGTCTGGCTGCCGAGTTGTTGGCACCGCCAGTTGGATCCACCGTACTGGACCTTTGCGCCGCTCCAGGCATGAAAACGCTGCACATGTGCAATGTGATGCAGAACAAGGGACGCATCTATGCCGTTGAACAGTCCCAGGAACGGTACAGGGCCTTGTGCGATATTACCAATGAGGCGGGATGTGAGATTGTGACGCCCATTCTGGGCGATGCCTTGACAATGGGTGAGCCAAATAATTCGAACGAGATTGATTATCCGTCCTCTAACATTCCTTTCGTCTGTAGATGCAGACCGCTGTCCGGATGTGGAGTACATCCTGGTGGATCCCAGCTGCTCCGGCAATGGCATGCAGAGCCGAATTAGCGTCTGCGACGAGCAGAAAGACGACAAGCGCCTTTACAAGCTAGCAGGCCTGCAGATCAAGATCCTGTCCCATGCGATGAGCGCCTTTCCCAACGTCAAGCGAATCGCTTACTGCACGTGCTCGCTGTGGAAAGAGGAGAACGAGCAGGTGGTGCAGCGCTGCCTGCAGCTGAATCCCTCCTTCAAAATGCTCAGCTGCAAGAAGGCGCTGCGCAACAAGTGGCAGAACGTGGGCGACAAGGAGTACGCCAAAATTGGCAAGAACTGCTTGTACTGCCTGCCCGACAGCGACCTGACCGACGGCATCTTCCTGGCACTGTTCGAGAAAAGGCGCGACGGCGAAGAGGATTAAAAGTTAAAATAAGAAGACGGAGAGTAGACTGTTGATTATATCTTTATTTGACACATACTTCAACTTCATTTGTATACATTTTTATATAAAAAATTGAAAAAAAAATTCGAGTTTGAATTTGTGATCCCGATTGGATTATAACATATTTGAAAATAGTTTATGATAATGGGTTGTATTCAAATTCCGATTTACTTGATGGCAAATGAATGTACATTGATAAAAAAATATATAAAAAAGTATATAAAATTATACTCTTTAAATAAACCATTCGAATTTGGAGTGACATGATAGCGAATGGATATAAGGTGAACATTTATAAAAAAAATTGAAAAATAATGGTCATGATAGACCCACGAATATGATAAATTATTCGAACGAATGAAGAACATGATTGAATAAATATATAACATCTATATACTCGACTCGGAGATGTGTTTGTGATTAATGTATTTGCGATACATGTAATAAAATTTTTGTTTATCAACTAGTGTCAAATTTTAAAAAGTTTCACAATGATTTTGCTGCCTACGAAATCGTTTGTTTCACTATACATTAGACAATTTGAAATCATATTCTAATACGATTGCCAGATCGAAATTCAAAGTCCTCTATTTCAAAATTGTAGCGTTATTTCGCTATTGCCTCTTGCGGCAAAAAATTTGTGAAAATGTTGCCGAAATTTCGTAGACAAGTTATTTTCAAATTTCATTTTGTGAGATGTTTCTATCGGCAACCACGATTTAACAAGTATAACGATGTTGTGAGTATTCCTAATTATTAATTAATGGTTTGGTTTGTTCAGATTTGAGAAAAAATGTTAATTTGATCTGAGTAATCAGTCACTGACTACACTCTTAGTCGCAGACTAGTTTAAGAAACAATAAAATCGAACGCGCCAGGCGCTAATATCTAGTATCTAGCACAGGAACCGAAATCGCATATATATAAAGCTATATACGCGCAGCTGAAACTGCCAGAGTTTCCGTGTGGGTTCTTCGGCTAGAATTCTTCTAAACCTTCATCTGCTGCTTGTAGTAGGTGCTCTTTGCCAGGCGGAATGACTCCGCCTTGATGGCATCTTCCATGGTTATGATCGGCTTCTTCGGGCAGTATTTGATGGTGTGTGCCGAGTCGCCCGATGCCCCGCAAATTGGGCACACATAGGTGCGCAGCTTGGGGCACAGTACGCGATTGAAATTGTCGCGAACCGAGTGACTATTCACCACCGCCTCGGGTTCGTTGTTGTTCTCACAGAACACGCAGTGGCGGCTGATCTGTTCACGGGAGAAAATGCCCTTAATAGAACTTGCTCCATCCATTCGAATTGCAAGACCTACCTCTCTGGGCTTGTAGCGCTTGTTCATCTTGTTGTTGTTGTTACTTGGATTTGTGCCATGTCGGAAATGATCCGGCTGCAAGGGCAGCCCTAGTCCCATGGCGCTCAGATTGTTTTGTGCTGCCTGAGCCTGCGCCTGAACCTGCAGTCCCGCATTGGTTTGCCCAATGCAGGGCATGTAGGCCATAGAGCGCCACACATTGTTCAGCTGCTCGCGATAGTTGTGGAGCCAGCGTGCGGACAGTGGGGCAGGTGTGGGCACAACCTGAGGTGGATGATTGGTTGCTGCTCCCGGAGCGGGTAAATTGCGGTGTACCTGATTTGCCGGCGAAGGGGCCGGACTGTAAGCAAAGCAATTGAGATCATCGCTGACGTACCCGTTGCTCGCAAAATCCTGCATAGCATCCTGCGTAGAGCCGGGCACATTGTCTGCGAAATTTAATGTAATCTGTATTTTACTGATTTAAAATGGCGGCATTTCGCGTCTGTTTTGATCAATTTGGGAAGTGTTGGAGAATGCAAATGCACACAAGTGCTGTACAAGGTCAGTGACCCAAAACTTGATAACTGTACGTGCATCTGTTCTGTTCTATCTTCCCTCTTTTGTTCTGTTTTCCCCCATTTCGTAAATCGATCTTCTCTCCTGCTCCTACTCACCTGCCGGGCTGCTTGTCAGCTGAGCAAATACTTTCAGGGAGCGCGCTATCTCATCCTTCTGCTGATGATTCACGCCAGAAGCGGCCGCGGATGCGGCCAGCGCCAAGTGATGGTTGGCCAGCGCCAACTGCTGCTGCTGCTGCTGGATGATCAGGTGGTATTGGTAATGCTGGTGCAGCAGCATGTTCTGGCCGGTGTGGATGCCCATGTTCATGTTCATGTTACTGTTGCCCGTCAGCAGGGGGAACTGAGTCTGGGAACCGAATTGCGGGGGTTCCGGGGTCAGGGGAGTGCTGGGGGGACTCAGTGTGCCCGACGAGACACTGGGCGTCGGTGGTAGACTGGAGCTGCCAGAACCTAGCGTGGATGCCGTGTCCAAGTACAGGTCTTGGAGGCCCAGCAGGTTGAGGCCGCCCCTGCTATGGAACGCCGCATAGTTGTCCTGCAACGGTAGGCAGAAGGACGGGGGCGCATAAGGAGAGCGGCAACAGATAATGGCGTCCGTCGGCACTTACGTTTGAGGCGTTGCCCTCCAGGCTGCTGCGAAACATGACAAAGTCCAAGTGTTTACCGTAATTTGCGCTTCTCGCTTTGCACCAAATCTCACACTCACGAAAACCGAGTAAAGCCTAATTTTTTGAAGTATACGCGTTACTTCTTCAGTTATAACAATTATTTGTACAAAAAAAACTCAGTTGCGCGGTGTCAGATCGGCGCGTCTATAAAATTTGTATTTTGCTTTGATCCCGAAGACAGACAGGCAGACAGACTACTGGCGCCAGCTACAAAAGCATAGAAAAAAATGGACTTGCGATTGGCGGCGATCTTCCCCAAGTAACGGTTCTATGCTCTCTCTCTCTCTCTCTCTCTGCCTGGCTGGCGTTACCAGGCATTCGAAAAATGTAGCACACAGTAATATAAAATAAAACCTAGGCAGGGATCCACTAATCAAAAACAAGAAAAGGGACACCAACAGAACATTTACTAGACAAGCAACCCATATTCATGTTTTTCGGGCACCACACTTATTTCGAACTCCGCGCGCACTGCATTCGCTGCCCAACCCTGAAGTCCGATAACGTCGCTCGCCAGCCCTGCTCTTATCGTCAAAAACAGCTGACTGGGTGCCGCTGATACGTGCGTGGTTGATAGAATTACATAAATTTGGAGACACTGACGCGATATTGCCTGGCCTCCATCACTGATCGAACGACCTGCGAAATATCCTCGTAGCAACCAAACCCGTCATCATGGTAGGTTCATACATCTTCGGCCCCCATAGCGGCATACAGATGGGGCAGGTTACATGTGACCATTTCGAGGTTAAAATGGCCGAATTGATTAACGTGAACCCACTTCTCATTACAGTTCAGACTTGCTGCCCTTGCGCGGGATCGTGCCTGCCTCTTCACGTGGCAACAGGCGACGCAGAATCTGCAACAGCCGCAGGTAAGCTTATGGTTTGAAAGTGGTTTGGTTTCCACTAATCCTGAATCGATCGCTCCGCAGCCTCGCTTTTATAGTGCGCCTGGACGCAAGACCGGCTTCTTTTCGCAATTAATCGACAATGTGCGAAGTGAGATGGACAAGAGCAAGGAGATAAAGGACAACATCCGCAAGTTTCGGGAGGAGGCACAGAAGCTGGAAGAGTCCGATGCTCTGAAGTCGGCGCGGCAAAAGTTCAACATTGTCGAGTCGGAGGCGCAAAAGTCGTCGAGTAAGCTGAAAGAACAGCTGGATGCCCTCAAAGACAAGATGGGCGACGTAATCGACGACGCCTCCAAGTCGGACCTGGCCAAGAAGGTCTCGGAGGAACTTTCCAAGAAGGCCAAGGGCGTCAGCGATACGATCTCGGATACCAGCGGAAAGCTGGGCCAGTCGGGTGCCTTCCAAGCCATCTCCGATACGACGCGAATCATCAAGAAGGAGATGGACCTTACAAGCATAGACAATCGCGTGTATCGTCCACCAGCGAAGTTGCGAAAGCGCGTTCAAGTGGAAATGTCCGAAAGTAGTCGTACTTTTGAGCCGAATACGGAAGCAACAGGTAAGTAAATCCACGGATCATATACCGAAAACATTCATTGTACACAGTTCAATCACCTCTCAGGCGTGGAACTGCACAAGGACTCAAAGTTTAGCCAGTCGTGGGAGGACTTCAAGAACAACAACGCCTATGTGAACAAAGTACTCGACTGGAAGATGAAGTACGAGGAGTCTGAGAATCCCGTGATCCGTGCTTCCCGCCTGCTGACCGAAAAAGTCTCGGACGTGATGGGTGGTCTCTTCTCCAAAACGGAGCTGTCCGAGACGATGACCGAGTTGGTTAAGATCGACCCCGCCTTCGACCAGAAGCAGTTTCTGCGTGATTGTGAAACTGATATCATTCCCAACGTTCTGGAGGCGATTGTGCGTGGCGATCTGGACATACTGAAGGACTGGTGCTTCGAGAGCACGTATAACATCATTGCCACGCCCATAACGCAGGCGAAAAAGTCTGGCCTTTACCTGGACTCCAAGATCCTGGACATTGAAGACATTGACCTGGCCATGGGCAAGGTCATGGACCAGGGACCCGTGCTGATCATCACGTTCCAGGCGCAGCAGATCATGTGTGTGAGGGACCCGAAGGGCAAAGTTGTCGAGGGCGATCCCGAGAAGGTGATGCGAGTGGCTTACGTGTGGGTGCTGTGCCGGGACCGAGAAGAACTCAACCCCAAGGCCGCCTGGCGGCTCTTGGAGATCTCTGCCAATGTCAGGGAACAATTTGTTTAGGCGCGCTCCTCGCAATAGACCACTTAGAAGTTTTAAGTTTCTCATTAACCTGATCTGAACTACACCCACAGACACTTTCCACGAACTCGACCCAAAGGACTCCAAAATTTGTACAGAACTTTCGCTTTTGATTACCTCGAAAGTTTTTTCATCCGCTAGTCGAGTGCGTCCCGTTGGCCTGGAACTGCTGGTCGGTTTCCTGGCCATCTGTGATCCAGCAGTCTGCTGGCCCAGCGGGACGCACTCAACGACTTTCACGTTCGGCGGTTGTCCGTCGGCTACGCTCCTCACCGGCCGCCCATGCCCGCCTCTCACCATATATATATGTTGTATATTTTTACCTACCATGTAAGCTATATATTTGTGACTGGCTGGAGATTGGCGCCGTGATCGGTGCGTGGCGTGGCCCACGGGATCGCCGTACCATCGCCTGTGTCCGGAAAACGATTTATGCATCAGGCATATATGATTAGTGACTGTTAAGACAAATTGTTGAGTTTAGAGTTTGTTAGGTATCTTAAGGGCCCTTCAGACCCCCTATTTGTAAATACACTGGCCATCGCGTTGCACGTCCACGAATGCCTCTTGGAAAAATTAGAAAATAAAGCAGAAAATACGTTACATTATTTATCGGAAGAGAGACATTATTATACTAGAAGTGTAGATTTGATCTTTGGTACTGGTCCTTTGTATACTATAGAGGATGGCCCAGTATGCTAAGATTTTTATTCATGTTTATGGTTTTAAAAACTGCATGGGAGCTCTCTTCAAATGCTTTGATGTTGTCAGAAGCTTTTTACAGAATCTATTGATAATCCTGTATTAAACTTTGCCGCCGTTGAAGTGATTGCGACTCTTCTAAATCATCCCAATCCAGTGAACTCCAGGAGCCCAAGGAATTTTACAACCCCTATCAACCTATTAAATAAAATAACAAATATAGTGTTGTAGTAAGTAATAACGAAAATTCGTTGCCCTGTTAACTGTTTAAACTTAACCGCTTTTTTATACGCCAGCTGAAACCACAAAGTGAACTTCGCTCGTGGAATGGAACTAGTACCTGCTTTCGACGATGCATCGTTTCCAGATCTGTTGCTGCCGATGGTATCGTACTGGATGACTCAGTCGCCTCGATCGGAAGAGCTTTTGACGGTTGAGAAAACTTTGGCGTTTCGTTTGGATCGTTTTCGTTTCAGTCTGAAAGAAAAGCTTGCCGAGAACTAACGCTCAAAACGACACTTTCCGTCTTGAAAACACGATTTTACAAGTGCCCCGCTGTAAAAAAGCTAAAGTAGGGTGAAAAAACCCCAACGCTTATTCATCTGGCTAAAATATCCAACGGTCGAGTGGCGCGCAAGAGCTAACAATTTGTGCGAGTGATAAGAAATTTATTGATAAAAGAAGTATCTATTACGGCAAAAAGAACGAAATAATGGGTGTCGGCAAAAGTTTAACGTACTGTAGCCTGTTTTTGCTGGTGCTGCTGCTGGCAGATTGCTGTAAGTACCACCAGAACAGCCAACCAATGACAAAGATTGTGGAAAAGATACATAGATAGAGAGCAAAGAGACACACAATCCACGCAGCGTCTCAATATTGATTCTTGTACGTTTACGAGTACGAGCCCATTACCTGGAAACTAGTTTCGCGCGCAGCTGGAGGAGCCGGAGCGACCACTTGGATAGACAGTTTTACAGTTTACCCTTTGCCTTAAGTGTCTGCCGTTAAGTGCCTGGTCTGGGCCTGGCCTGGGGTCCGGTTCGGGCCCGTAAGCCTGGCTTGCAGCCCATAAATATCAACTTTTATAATGGGGGGGGATGGGGATTTGGACCGCCTGCAGTCGCGACAAGACGCAGCCATGAATTGGCCATCAAGGTCCACAACTAGCCGCAAGTCGCAAAAAGAGAGAGGGGGAAAGAGAGAGGGGACTCCACCTGATTGGCAAAATGTCCATCCTGTTCGATAAGATTTCGCCAGGCACTTCGACATGTAGTGATTACATGATTGCTACACAGATATACCCATGTTTGCGAGGGGATTTTCTGATAAGCGAACCGATTCCTAACCAGCTTTAACTCTTTGACAGATGTCAAAAAGTGGATCAATGGCTCAAGTTACCAAATGGAGGACGGAGGCCTCCCCCATTGTCGTCACGTAGTCGCGAAATCGAATCTGGGCGGCTTATGAATGCCAAATGCAATGAAATGCAAGACTTGTCTGATATCGCGATATCTGTGCTGTTGTGTTGGTTCAAGTGGATCTTTAACATTGGCGGAGCTCGTTACTGGCATTAGAAATACCGATGATTGTTTGTGCTATATAGTATATAGTATATACGGGGACTGGTTTGCCATAGCCGCCACATACAAACATACCTATCAGTATATAAATACACATATATATATGTTTGTGGACAGATGCCGGTTTTTAGCCTCAACACGCTTTTCGTTTTGTTTGCCAAAAGCGTACCCAAAAATTCATGTCAACTGATAAATCCAGGCAGCAAAACAATTCAGATTGTCTGGGTCTATGGCATACATATCTGGTTGGATTTTTATGGCCCAGCAACCAAAAGGTGCTAGTGGCGAAATCTTTGGCCAAATATTTGAGCTTCTCTGAATTGCTTAGATCGTAGGGTAGATCTTTTCCGGGAAGACAAACAGCAGTACGGCAGCGGTTTTGATAAGCTGTAACCAAATACTTGTGCACCGATAATTCACGGAACTCATTATCTGTTTTCTGCTTAATTGCTTTCTCTTTTAGCCCATGCCAAGCCCTCAAAGGACCCGGCCAGCACTGACTCGGAGCTCAGTGATTTGAGTGGATCGGAACCCAGAAATAAAACATCTGTCAGAGCTGCTGCTGCTGCTGGCGGCGAGGAGGTAAGTTAAGTGGTTGTCCCCCGATGACAGGGGCCTGAGGAGCCGGGTAACTGGGCCAGGGGACGATGACGATGAGAGCCCCGAACCCAACCTGACATGACTGACGCACTGAGGCATTAAGTAACGACCCCGAGCCCATGCCAATGAAATACGATCCGTCGTTGAATCGGGTTCTGTACCCTGGTGCCGATGTTGGCTTATTTTTATACAGAACCGGAAATTTACGCTCTTCACAAACTGTTTATTTATTTTCACTTTGATTAAATGCAAAACCGCAACCAGACACGCGCGGCGATCGCCTTTTAAGGCTCCTCCTCGCACAGAAAGTACCGCGAGGGGCTTCTGCAATGAAACTTTCAGTGGCCGAACATTTGCATAAAATTAAAGAAACCCGCAGCAATCCACAAGCCAAATGCTGACGAGGTTTTCAGCGGATTAGTCACGAAATTCCATCAAACTGGGCCTCGAATTGAACGAGACAACAAACGTAACTCCCTTTCCCAATAAGCCCGTTTTTTGATGAGTCAGAGCCACAATCCGATTGAAGTTCTAGGTAATTCCTCAAAGTCTGACGTTTGAATGCCGCTGTTCCCCAGGGTGTTCCCCAAGACGACGCGTTTTGATCGGATTTCGAGATCGCTTATCGCTGATCTCTCACCTCGATGCTCGTGCTAGCCATCTTTTATACAAACTATTGTGGCCCATTGTCATGTTGGTCGTCGTTAGCTGTAAACAAATCGGACAATTACACGAAACGAGATAAAGTCTGATCCCTGTGCTTGTGCCAGAGACAGAGGCAAGTCACGTAGTCGTAAAATGTTGTTACTACCAATTACAGAGTTCACCCAGCGACCCCTTCAGGCCATCAAGGCCAGCCATCTGTGGGGGGTTTGAGTGACAGACAGACAGGGAGAGTGATCATTAGAAGTCAGCTTTGGTAAACAGATCTTGCCGTGTATTTACATACTCGAAGTTATACAACAAATAGTCGGAGGCGTTTCAGAATGAGAGTGATTAGGAGAGTACTGCAATTTCATTCATCAGAGATGGAAAGGGATCAGAGATACCAACAGTTTTTGCACTTAGAGAACAATTAGAGTAAAATCCATATTTAAATTGTATATTCGGGTCTTAAGTGCAACTAAAAAGAATTCACTTTGATTTAAAGCAAGGAATATACAGTATTGTTTTTGGTTTCTGGGGACCGACTTGTGCGCCTCGCCAAAAGACTGTGTATTTTGTTGTTGGATTCTGATGATTGTAGTCTTTGATTTAAACAAAGTCTTTTAAATACGGCAAATATTTAATCTTAATATAAAATACCTTAAAATAAATATAATGTTTAAAATTTGTAGGGAAATAATTTATTCTAAATATGAAAATATTTAATTTAAATATGAAATATATTTAATTTAAAAATAAAATATATTTAAGTCACATATTTTCATATTTATGTCAAAATGTAAGTGAAAACACTTTCTCCTTTTTGAATTTCCCCTCTCGGTGCAAATCTATTGGTGTAACTATTCGATTCTCAGGGTTCTTAATTTTCTCTGAGTGTAAGGTTTAAGAGTCACAAATAGTAAACAGTTTTTACAGATATCCACATAACTTAAAAATAAATATCTTTTATGCGACCTCTCTGATAACAAAGATTATTTACTGTTTAGGTAAATAAATCCCAAAAAAAACTGTAAGCTAAAAACACAACAAATTTCTCAACCCTTATCACCTGCGGGTTCTTTACGTAATTTGAGCTCTGACGAGGTGTTGGCCTTAACGTGATGATTAATAATCCATAAAGAATTTGGCTTCCTGAACATTTGAACATTTTTAGCTGCTGAGTCAGCGAGGGCTCCGATTTCCTGGGATAATATTTGCTCAAAATATAGCAAACTATTGCACAAAATTCTATAGAGATGATCTCAAAATTGGATACAAAAAAACCGATCACGCCCCCACATCTAGCCCGACACCCACAGAAAGTTAGAAACTTGGTCGGACCATAAAAATTGGCATAGAATCACGTGCCACGTGAAAATCAATTACGCAAAGCCCGACAACAAGAGCCGCATCGATGACATGGGGCCGGCCCGTTTATTTGTTGAATGCCCCCAGCCCCAGGCACAGGCACAGGCCTGATGACTGATGATGGGTTGTACAAATACGAGTGCGTTAACGGTTTCCCCTGTGACTACGTGACTAACTTTAAGCGGGTGTCCCTGTATCCGTCCCTGACATTTAAACAATTTGTGTTTCCGTTGCAGTCTGTCGACTCGGATGCGGACTCGGGCTCGTCGGAGCTGACGCCGAATTCCTATCCCCACCGCGACGAGGATCAGTTGAACTCGGCCACCAACCTGGTGCTGGCCCGGAACTACAAGTACGACGTGGAGATACTCGAGTCGGGCGATGCGGAGGAGAGCGATGAGGAAAGCCGACCGGCGGCCAGCGAGGAGCTGGAGGAACGCTTCAAGGGTCAAGGAGTTCTCGCTACGGACACCGAGACCTTCACGGCGGAGAATATCGAGATGACGCCCGTGGACGTTGAGGCCGATGCCATCAGCGAGAGTCACATGCTGCTGGGCATCGTTGTTGTGGTCTTGGCCTTGGTCTCCGTGTGCCTGTACGCCGGTCTGGTCATATGGCGTTCAAATCTGGAGTAAGTCATAATTATCCTAATTTTGGAAAGTGCTAATTTCTAATTTGTCTTCCCCATAGGCAACGCTACGGCATGCGGGAGAGACTGGTCAATCGCGACCTGGAGGAGGAGGGCGACGGCATCGACGATGTTGATTATCATGTGTATGCACCGACCACAACGCCGACAACGACGCGTGCGTAGTCCGTTTGATCTGGTTTGGTGTGGGCTGAGAAACATTCAATTAGGCTTAAGTTCAATTTAAAATGCACTGGGCAGAACACCGATGAACCGGCAGCCAGCGGCAGCTAGCGGCAGCCGCATGTGCATCCAAGTGAGCGCAATTGTATAATGAATGCCATAAATTTACGCTCACCACGCGGTCCGGTTCCATTCACATTCACCTGTCGGAGACCGCAATTTGAAATGCATTCCACTTCCCAATTAACCACATCGCACACTCTAATCGCAGTACTAAAGGTCACCTCAGCTGGCACTCACTGTTCTGTAGCGCGTGGTTGACAAAGCCAATTAGCTTGTAAGTTTTTGTGATATTGTTATAGAGATTCTTTTGTACTTTTGTAACTTGTATGTATGGAAGCGACATTTTTATTTCATAATAAACCAACGATTTGAATGCTGTCTATTGCATTCAAACGAATGTAAACCAAATATTCAGTATTTTTTTAAATTTGAATGGGAATTCAAACTAGGCGCACTGAAAAGTGTTCACCAACACTGCGCAGCGCAGCCAACTTCAGCTCGATAGAGATTTCGGTTCGTGAACTGGTGCATTGTGTTGAAATTTGTGATGATATATTGATTTTCACATAAACTTGTATAAAAATAGTTTAATTATCACTAAGTTTAACTGTTTGATTAAATAAAAAGTGTCACAGGGCAGCCAAAATTTTAGTGCAAGCAACAAGTTTGGATCATTTAGGGAACCAGTTCCGACAGCCCGTTCGCTCGTGACTTGCACAGCACTGGTGGCATCAGCTGTTCCGCATTCCACATTTCGGTTTGTATTTTGCACTTTGAACCTGGCCAAAATCCTCGTGCCTGGCCAACGAATACGAAAAACACACTCTGGATTTTTGCCGAATTAGAGTGCGCGTGTCCGCGTCCTGTTCGTCCTCGCTCGTCCTCGTTCGCCGTTCTCCGATTCTCACAGAACACTCGCCGAGTCGGCCTCGCCGCCTCCAATCTTTCTCGGGCCGCGGACAAGGAAACAACAGCCACACCGCAGCGCCAGCTTGTTAGCCGGAGAGCTTTTCGTTCGTCTTTGCATTGCGCGCATTGCCTGTCCAGTTTCATTGATAAGAAAGCCAGTGAATGCCCCAACGTGCCCCTCTGTTTTGCCAGCGTCAACGCCGTTTAAAGTGCAAATTAATCAATTAAAATAGTACGAGAGCGTGCAGTGCGTGCTGGAATTAATTTATTTGCGTGGCTTTAAGCGAATCTAATTAATTTCGTCTTCAATCTGTGTTCGTTTCGTCCAAAGTTCCGTTCCCGCTTGTTGCCTTGCTCCGTAGATGCGACGCGACGCTGTTTATTAATTAAAGACGACAACATTGCATAGTTTCCGGCTGAAATTTTCCGTTATTTTCGAGCTTCCAGTTTTTTCCGTGCGCTTCCTTCCTTCCGTTCCGCCCCTCTGCAATCGCGGCCAATTAACAGGGGACTTTAACAAGAGGAAAGTGGAAGCACAGCCCCACAAAACAACACAAAAATGACGCACTGGGAGGACTTCTACAACACACATCTGCCGCCCGCAGACTTCGAGGACAATCGCTCGCTGCTGAAAGAGTTCTGCGAACGCCACAACAAGATCCAAAATCGCATTGTTCTCGTCACGGTAAGTGGGCCCCAGTCCCCGCCACCCCCTGACAGCCAAGTCCACATTAATTAGTGGGGTTAAGCCTCCGACATGACCTCTGGGACGGCAACGGCAACGGTTAAGCTTTCCTAATGGGGGCTCGGAACCTAAGATAAGACATTGGATATGACAGATATTGGATTTCTGACAGAGGATAAATAAGCTAAAATATAAACGTGAAGGTCAGCTGGGATAGGGAAAGATTTCCGCTCAAAAGAGAGGTATAAAGAGATAAATACTGGAAACTCTTTGACCTTCAATGATTGATTTTCTTAGGATACACAAAAGTGTATCCCTAGCATTCACTCTCTTTTAATGCCATTTAGATCTTCGACTGCACCTGAAATTCATTCCAATTCCAGAATATTTATCTTAATCTACATCGAAACATCTCTTTGTTCTCTTCCTTTCCAGTCTGGTGGAACTACAGTACCTTTGGAGCACAATACGGTTCGATTTGTGGACAATTTTAGTGCCGGCACTCGAGGCTCTGCCTCGGCGGAATACTTTCTTGACCATGACTATGCCGTGATCTTTATGCATCGCCACAAATCGCTGGAGCCCTTCACGCGCCACTTCACGGGGCAGCAGTTCTTCGATATGCTGGACATAGCGGACAACAGCCAGAGCTCGACGATAGCCATCAAGCCGGACTCGGTGGATGTTTTCGCACCGGTGCTGGCCAAATACAAGATTGCCCGGGAGACCCAGATGATTTTGTATGTGAACTTCACCAGCGTCGTCGACTACATGTGGCTGTTGCGGGCCGCCTGCGAGTGCCTGGCTGCCTTCGAGGAACGTGCCGTGCTCTACTTGGCGGCTGCCGTATCCGATTTCTACATACCCGAGGACATGATGGTGAGCGAGGAGCGTCGGTTGGGCGGCCATGTGGGAAATCTTGTAATTGATTGCACTCGTCATCGATGAGCGGGGGCTTCTAGTTGCCTGGAAATGGGTTTTTATCGATTTGCAAAGTTGATTCTGATTCTGATTGCGTTGCCCTTGTGCGCACTCCATCCCAGTACACAGTACCAGTCCCCAGTTACACGGCGGAGTACCAGTCACCATCCTGCCTTTGACACATTTCCTCTTCACATTATTGACGTTAGGCTGGGCTTCCTGGCAGCAGGCAGGAGCAGCAGCGAGTAGAGGAGCACTATGTCTGCCCCTGCCACAACCTCATCGCAGAGCCGCCTGTCACGGGCGGCCCCTTGTTCGCCAGCAGCAGCCTTAACATTGTCAACAAATAATTTGATTTGCATAATTTTCCTTGTTAGCATGTTTCTCTCTAGTCCCGGCTACACTTTACCTGAATCCTGTCCGTGGAGTCGGGTCCACCCACGCGGCTTTCTCTATTCCTCGCTCATCTTTTCCACCCACCTTTTGGCTTTCATTCACCCACTGCTCGCCTCCCACTCCTAGTACGGCTTGTGGGCGTGTTTGCTTGTCAGGCCCCACTCTAAGCCCCCAGTCTCTGACAGCTGACTTGTTGGTGCATATTCAGTACAGGAGCAGGGACAGCAGGAGCAGCGAAAGGCTTTCAAGTGCATCAAATGTCCGTTTGGTGGGGTGTGAATGGCTTTTGCCTGGATGCCTGGCTGCTTGGCTGCCTGTCTCCTTGCATTTGCATGCCACCCGACCACAGATGCACACAGATCCACTACATATACAGATAAACAGACATAAGTATACGAGTATACGAGGCACCGAACGTGATAGATGCTTTAGGGGGTAAACACGAAAGTTTTCCACTTGCCGCCCAGGCAACGTCGTCGTGGCACTTCCTACGCTCTGTTTCCGTTCAGTTCGTGCATTTCCTGTCGCCGCCATTCTAAAGACACATTCCGCTCCCCTCGCGCTTCTGTGGTCGTGGTCGGTCGTGGGGTGTTAGCCACAAATCGTCCGTTCACTTGATTAAATTGTTCCACACTACCAGCTTGTGCCGTCGGCATCCATAAGGCCATCTTGCTCCAACCACAAAACACGGGAATGGCCTGTTGATGTACGGATACGAGTAGGAGTCAAGTATATGTGCATATGTGAATATTTGGGATATTCTCCTTTAAGGGGGCCAGATGATTCGCCTGCAAATCGATTGGGATTTGCATAATCAGCTCCACAAACAAAAGTTCAAGCTGCAGAGCATGAACAAACTACAAGTAACTTGTGTTTAAGTGGTTATTGAAGTGTTTCATTCTCTTGCTTTCTTGTGAAATTGAAAACTCATTCCCAAAGATCCTGCTGCAAGGTCGGTCCAAGGCACTCTTGAAACTTTGCCGCTGGAGATGCTACAAATACTGAGCGTACTACAGTAGTCTGTCTGTACAAGAGGATACTAAAAATTCAATTTCACAATCACATCATCAGGACCGTGCACGCCCTCGGAAAAGCCTTTGCAAATTTATGCAAAGGCAGCGACGAAGGCAACTTTGAATTTGAATTAACTTTTGGGGGGGAAGGCCATGTAGATGGGGGCGGTGCGAAAGAGGATCCTAAGTAAATTGTAATAAGTAAAAACAAACAAGAAATTAAAACGAGTAAACTAAAAAGCAGAGAAGCCAAAACGGAAACAGGACAAAAGCGGCGACGTGCCGAAATCCGCAAATCAAATCAAAAGATTTTACAAGAGCATGCATGAACGCACACACGCACAGACAGGCAGGGACACGAACACGAACACTAACACCAGCACAACTGTACTGTTGATAGAGAGAGACAAAGACAGAGAGAAAGAGAGCGGGGGTGGCTGGGTAAATTCAATGTCAACAGCTGCTAGCTGTTCCCAGAGAGTGCAAGAGCCACGCCACAAAACTTTTTTTTTACTCAAAAGCTTAAAGTTCTAATCAGCAGCAGCCCCACAATTGTCAATGCCGTCCGTCCTTTTCCTTTCTTCCTCTCTTCCTCTTTTTTTTCTCACTGTTGCTTTTGTCTTGCGTCTGCTTCTCTTTCTTCGCCTTCGTTTTCGTTTTCGCTTTCGTTGTCGGCTCAATGCCTTGGGCTACATTTTTCATTTCTCTCTTCGCACAATGTCTCCGGCTACTTAGGCATGTCCGTCTGTCTGTCGTTCTGTCCCTCCGTTCATCCGTTTGTCCATCTGTCCGTGTGTCCCTGTGTCCGTGTGTTCTGCCTGCCTTTGTATACAGAGAGCGAGAGGACTGGTCAGCAGCTTAGAGCCGCTTACGGCGCTGCTCAGTTAATGAGAATAAAACGGTACTGCGGGGGGGACGCTCAACAAGTCGCTGGCGTATGTGCGATATTTTAAAGGACTTTAAGAAGAGCCTTGGGGCGGATGTGCAGCCAGGCGATGCCGTTAGCTCATTACGGCTGAGTTATGCTTTCAATTAGTTGTAATTCATATGCCACGTGGCGGGGCCACAGAAGCAGCAACCCTGGCCTTTTATTTCATCGTCAGTCGACAGCCTGTCCGTCCCTCCGTCTGTCCCTCCCTCCGAACGTCCGTCTGTTTGTGTTGCAAGGACATTTTACTGCCTGTCCTGGGTGGCGGCTACTTGTGTATGCGTCTGCCGCATTCTGTATCTGTGTGACTGTCTGTCTGTTAGTGTGTGTCCTTTCCATTTGTGGCTTTTGCGGAGTGGCAACCAGAAAACCAATCTACGAGTACGAGGCAGCGCCCCATCACGTCGCGCATACGCAGCGTGGGCCGAACTGTGGGCCATTGAAACACTAACCACTGTCATTCCGTGTATTGCAGCCCACCCACAAAATGCAATCGGGCGATGGAGCGCCGACGATTTCGCTGCAGCTGGTGCCAAAAATGCTCGCCCCATTGGCCAGCCTCTGGGTGCCGCACGCTTTCGTGGTGTCCTTTAAGCTGGAGACGGACGAGAGTCTATTGATTGTCAAGGCACGTGACAGCCTCAACAAATACAAGCATAAGGTGAGTCAAGACGGAGTCAATCAGAAGTGGACAACCACTGCAACCACTCACCGCACCTCCCGCTCTTACCCGCCAGCTGGTCATTGCCAATATACTGCAGACACGCAAACATCGCGTGGTGTTTGTCACGCCCACAGATTCCTACGAGCTGCATTTGAGCCGCGAGCAAACGCTGCAGGGCCTGGAGATCGAGGAGCCCATTGTGGCCGACCTGGTAAGGAGCAATCCACATCAACTGGAGCCGAAAAGCCGCGAAAAGCTACTATATGTGCTTAAATCCGTATTTTCGTTTTGTTTTCAGGTGCTAAAGCACAACGAGTACATCAACAACGCCCAGCAGCGCCAATGACCGTTATCAATGCGCCGCCGGCAACAGCAGCAGCAGCACCACCACCACCACCAGCAGCTCCAGCACCAGGATGACGATGGGGAGGATCCGTATTGCGTGACCACCTCGCATTATTGTCGCGTGCTCAATCCGGGCACGCCAAGCTTTAACCGCAAATATTGAGCAGGTTTATAGTCCATAGCGAATACTGAAATACTAAATGCCGAATACCCCGAATGCTCGAATACAGAACACAGAACACGGAACACAGAACACCGGATAGTGACTAGACATTTGCATATATTCCTTCGAGCTTGAGTTGCCGTAACAATAAGTATTTCTGTTTATGGTCACGCCTCATAATTGATGGGGCAGCGTCTCCATTTCGACCCTTAGCCTTAGATGGTGTCGGTGTCGGTCCTTTCTGCCGTTTTCATATTAGTTAATGTATTTCGTTTAATGTTGTCCCGGGAAATGATGTCACTTGTATGTATACACTCTGCTGGCTGGATTGGCCGTCCATCTTGCCATCCCATCCCATCCTTTTCCCGGCCTGTCCTTTTATGTCATCAAGTATACGCAGCTGTGGGGCGTACACATCAATAAACGTTTTTGATTTATGGGGGGCCCGTTCTGCGGAGCTTATGATTTTATATTTAATGAAGCATCGATCGACTTTGCTTGAAATTAGTCGGTAGCAATTTTAAGCCCTTCACACAAACCAAAGCAGACATGTTTAAAATCCGCCAAAAAGCCGCCACATGCAATCGCAATTTGTTGGCCCTGTCCCTGCCCCTGTCCCTGCCACTGCCTCTGCCCTGGGCTCCTATCCCTTGACGGCTGTCAGTGGCAGGCGACGCGACAATTGATTTGCCTGTTTTGCATAGCAAAAAAAAAAAAAAGGAAGCTTCGTTTAATGTCCTTGTCGTTTCAAATTTATGGTGGCTTATACGAGTGCTCGTACCTTGGCGCCTGTCTATGCAAAGCGGGTCAAGTCGAGAGCCCCCCATAGCCAAAGGTCAGCTTAAAGCAGCCAAATTGAGTTTTCCCCGGCTTGAATATACACGTACCCATACAGAGCCGTGCAGCCAAAAAGTAATTAACATCTCGTACACACAACACACACTCGACAGGAAGAGCTAAGCGATGCCTTGGCAGCCAGCAGACAGCCTGGGAGAAGGCCAAAGGAAGTAGAGCCCTTAGGGTCCTTCTTTGGCACATTTTTATTGCATGTTATGTTGTTGCCGCCTTTTATCTACGCCTTTTGGGGGCGCTAAGCCGCCCGCTTAAACGGCTCTGTGGTGAAAAGAGTTGGTTTGGGCAAGTGGAGGGGGGGTAGTGGCTGCTAACCCCTCCAAACAGGGAGTTGTAACCACTTCCGTCCCGCCCGCATTTTGTGGGTTTTGTTCTGCAGCCTAGAACTATGCAACGTTTTTTATTCCGTTCTGTTTGTGTTTCAAACGAGTCATGGAAAAAGTTCAACATTTTTTCCCCCTCTTTTGATGTGTGTGTATGCGTATAAGAGTGTATGTGTGTGTGTGTGGAGGGGGAGATGTGAGGAGCCTGCATCAAATTAGATTTTATTGCCCCGGCACGCACCACAAACAGAGACAGAGACAAAAACAGCAGGCAACAGCCACAAGAGCAACAGACACCACATCACATATATGTCAGTATACTCGTATGTGGCCCAGCAGGATTTAAGTCTGGCTCCGTTTTCATTTTCTTGTTGTTCGATTTCATTGCCACACCCACATATCAGGCATTCCTCCTGCCGATGCTTTTATTGTGTATATTTTTGCGTATCGATTGTGCATTAAAATATAAACATAAAAATTCAGTTTGCGAACAATACAGCATATGTACATATGTGTGTATCAGGGGGGTTCCTTTTGGGAGAGGCTGGCGAAAGGTGATGATATTTTTTGAATATTGAACAAAGGGGGCACTGGAAATGATATAGTAAAAAACGTTCCAATAATGCAAGTCGAAGGAGAACCTTTTCATATCCATAATTTAGGACTGATTTCCAATTTATTTTATATACAATACAAATATAGATAAAAACGTGTGAACTTTCTTAGATTCAGCTCATAAATGTCTAACTTAAAATGCAATAAACAAAAGGGAAAATAAAAAATAAAATTAACAACTTTCCAAATCTTCTAGAAAATGTTTATAATAACTTACATACATATATTCGTTAAAAAAAAAAAGTTAAACAAAAACCAAGAGAACCAATCTGTTAAAGTTTCAATATCCATTTGGACCAAACCAAAGTAAAAATCGAACAAAGTATGATACAAAAAAAAAAACAAAAATCACAAATATATCTTTATGTCTACCTTGAAAAAAAACTAAGAAACTAAGAAAGAAAATAAGGATTTTCCATTGAATATTTACTCTCTACAAGCATTTGGCCAGTAAAGCTAACTAACTAACTATTTTATTGTTGAAATTGGCCAAAAGAGCATCGTGCGAATCCACATCCAATTGATGGCAGTACGTGACCCTGCCTCCATTACGAGTATACCCAGAATCCAAGAGCTGTTTAACTGTAAAACTGTTGTAAAATGTTTACCACAAATGTACCATATACCGTATTGAGTGTCTAGAATGTCTACCTACATATATAGATCATATATATATTTGAGTGTGTATTAAACTGGAAATGAAATAGCTTTAAATGTATAGACAAACCAACCCTCTTGTTTTATTCCCCCTCTGGCTAGGCATCGGTTGGGTCGTGTTTTGGTTTTCTGGGCAGGCTCTTCACAATTGGATTCATTGGAGCCCTGGACTTGCTGTTTTACCCCCTCTTATTCTAACCAAAACACTTCAAAAAACAAGTTCATACGATTGCGAATCTTATCTTATCACAAGGAATATAATCGGAATAAATGCAAGACCAAGGCAACGCATAACAATACTTCAATTGGGCAAGTCGGTGAACTTAAACTTAAGCGGAATGTTGGGCAAACTGATCAGGGAGGAGCGGAAAGCATTCTCCGTGGGATGATTGAACTCGATGTTGAAGTTCCGAATGAGTCGGGCGATGCCCAGCTCCAGCTCCATGTCCACGATGCGCTTTCCCACGCACATCCGGGGTCCAAATCCGAAGGGCAAGAACACAAATGGATTCTTCAGCTTCAAGTCATTCGCAGGGCATTCTCCGGTGGAGTCTGCGGCGCTACGCATCCAACGTTCTGGCAGGAACTCAGCAGCTTTGGGGAAGTGCTCCTCGCTTGATAGCAAAGATGCAGGAACCATCGAGATAAAGGTGCCAGCTGGCACTTGGTATCCACTCAAAACGCTGTCCCGATTGAGAACTCGGACATTTCCGATGATCAGGGGGTACATCCGTTGTGACTCTTTGATGCAGGCACGTAGATAGGGAACGTTCTTCATCGATGCCTCAGTGAATTCGGAGTCCTTCTCAGGTAGAACCTTCATCACCTCCTCTCGGAGTATGGCTTGCTTCTCCGGATTCTTGGCAATGCACAGCAAGGCCGCTGTGAATGTACTTGAGGTCTGAAAAAAAACGAATGAATGAGAACAGGGTAAGTATGTTATGAGATCAACAGACTACGTACAGTGTCCACTCCGGCCATTAGCATGTCCATGGCCATAACCGTCGCCACCTTCCTGTCAACCTTGAGCAGCTTTTGCAGTACACTCTGCTCGCTCTCAGGGCGGACAACACCTTCCTTGGCCTCCTTCTCCAGACGCTCTATAGCTTCATCTACATACGCTAAGGTTACTTCTTGAACGCCGTCCAGAGCCTTCATTAGTTTCATTAGCTTGGGTGTCTTAAAGTAACGCCAGACGGAGGGCTTCATCTCCAGATCGGCTGATAGATCGAAAAAATCGTCCAGGTACTTGAAAAGTGACACGGCCTGGTCGTTATCGACCGACTCTTTGAGCAGTCCCAACTGCTTGTCCAGAGCCACCACAGAGACTGATTCGAGGGTCCACCGATTTATAATGCTTATAAAATCATCAGGAGCTTCTTGGGTGTCGACGTCACGGAGTGCTTTAATACTGTAAATGGAGGAGAACATACTTGAGCGTAAACAGGGATTTATTATCAGTCATACGCACCGTTGGACAAACTCCTGGTTCACTTGGGACATCTTCTTATAGTAAAGCCGCACGTTCTTTGGCTGCATGAGGACAGGATTAACAGCCGATCGAAAGTCGCTCCAGGTTTTTCCTTGTGTGGGTATAACTCCCTCGACTCCTTGGAAGAAATCTTTTCTATGAGTCTGCCGATGATAGCGAAGAGTATCGCTGCCAGGCCGATTGGGCCACACGCCCTCGTTTCGGAACACAACCTCGAAGTCTTTGGGATTGTGAGTCGTCAGGAATGACGGACTTCCCATGATACCTGGTAAATAGCATATGTTTCCATAGTCGTCTTGCAAAGCCTTGAACAATTCCACAATGTCCAGCTTGCTATATTTTCCTCCAGGCATAAAATTCCGAATATTAGACAGAAAATTTGTACTAGGAATCTGATCAAAGGGACGAGCTTGTAGCCACTCTGCATCATTTCGTGGCTCTGCAACAGCTGCTGTGGTCTGCCAACGCTGCAAAAGATTCAAAAAGTTATACCGCTTGATATCAGATGTATGTGTATATATATTTACCAGCTGACAGCTGACAGAGAGGGCAGCTTTTTGCGCCTGAATTATAGATAGACCAGTGCGCACTTTCAACATTTTGCTTGTTAGGAACTTATGTCGTTCGCTGCCAAAGCTAAACTGATCTCTCACTGACCGGCCGTTCCATTAGCTAGCTATTCCAAAGGCATGCGAGAGCTTGGCTCCCAAATTGGATGATAACAGCGCACAAACTTAACAAGAGAGCGTCAAAACAGGTTCGGAAGAGAAGAAAAACAAAAAACAAACAGGAATCATTTTGTAAACATTCACTATAATTTGAAGAACAAAAATTACGACTGAATGCTATTGCCTCGACGTTGGAATACCTTTTAAATCAGTTATTTACTGGGTCAATATATTTTTTTAAAGTCTTAAAAAGTAATCGCCTTGATTAGGATATGTTGTAATTAATCCCTTTGCTAAAAATTGTTATACAGAAGTAACAGCATAGCAACCAAAAAAACAATTTCGAATATAAAAACGAGGGGGAACGTTGTGAGTTGCTGCTGCGACCGCAACTCTACATTTATACCCGATACATAGTCACTATGGCTACATTTAACAACAAAGAGTGCGTGCGAGAGAGACAGAAAATCAGTCAGAACGTGTCGACGGGCGCTGCGTAGCCACTGCAAATTGATTTGTTACTTTTGGCTATAATAATAATCCGATCTTATTCGGATTCGGCAAGATTCGGCAATCTGGTAGATATGGCCATTCTCTATGATTGTGCCTTTTTAATTTTCTCCTATCTTCAAAATTGTGGTTGCCACAGATTTTCGTTGTTTATGGCTGCGAAAGGGGGTGGGGCGAATTTTTGAAACACACTTGTAGCAGTGAGCTCTCTGAGCAAAAATAAATACACTTGTAACAGTGAGTTCTACAGTGAAAAATTACAAATAGTTTTGTAGCAGTGAGAGCTCGACAGTCAGGTCGAATAGTCTCTGAGATCTGTGGATGCTCCAGATTTTCGTCCTTTGCGGGGCCGGAAGGGGGTGTGGCGAGATTTTGAAACAAACTCGTCAAGGTCCGATATTTCAGGAGTGTGGATACCAAATTTGGTTGCTCTAGCTTTTATAGTCTCTGAGATCTAGGAACTCATATTTAGCAATAGGCAAAGCCGGCTATGATACGTGTGTGTTAGAGAGAGACAGGGCGAGAAAAAATGAAATTGTTTTCTTCATACTGGCTATAATAATGCTACGATCCAATTCAGATTCTGCAGTCTAGAAGATAAACTCATTCTCTACGATTCTGCGTTTTTAATTTTCTCGTATCTTTAAAATGTGGATGCCACAGATTTTCGTCCTTTGTGGGGGCGGAAGTGGGCGGGGCGAAGTTTTGAAATACACTTGTAACAGTGACATATCACAGAAGTCTGGATACAAAATGTCGTTGCTCTAGCTCTTATAGTCTTTGAGCACTAGGCGCTGATAGGGACGGACAGACGGACGGACGGACGGACGGACGGACGGACAGACGGACAGACGGACAGACAGACAGACAGACATAGACTCGGCTATTGATGCTGATCAAGAATATATATACTTTATGGGGTCGGAAACGCTTCCTTCTGGACGTTACACACATCCACTTTTACCACAAATCTAATATACCCCAATACTCATTTTGAGTATCGGGTATAACTAGGGGAACGTGGCAATTCGCAGTCGCTACGGCCGCGTTCTATATTTATACACGATACTCAGTCAGTATGGCTCCCCTCCGTCAGAGAGCGCACACATTGCACGACGAAAAGTGCGTAAGAGAGACACAGAAAATAGTAAGCGCGTGGACGGCTTTGTGTAGCCACTGCAATTATTTAATATTTTAGCAAAAATGACAGAAAGATAATATGATTCTTAAGCTAATATTTAAGCTATACTTTTGAACTAGTTTCACAGCGGAAATGTATGCCGCACAGATCCTTATTCATAAGAGCATCATTCTAACCAGTTACATGTATCTCCACAAATACAATATACTCTAATAATACCCTAAGCGGTTCATTCGCGCATATACTCGTTGAATTGGTCAATGTCATTGAAATTAATTGAAAAATGTGTGAGCGTAAATAGAGAATAGTGAGACTATGGAGAATTGGTTTGATGAGAATAAATTATTAATATGAATAGCGTAATAATATTCATCAGCTGGGGCATAAGCGTACATTTTCAATCTACCTCAAAAAACATAAACAAATTCCATACAAATTTCAAACATAATGTGCAATTTCAATATTTGCATGCTTCTGGCCATGGCCATTGCATCAGACTTATTGGCATGCCTTGTAGACTTGAGGCTCTTTTGCCCTGATAATAACACAAATAAACTAATCTTTATAAGTTTTTTATAATTATATTTTGTTATCTGCCCGCAAACAAAGGGAAACAATATTTCAAACATACTCAAATGTACTCGTATTTAATACGATTTGTTCAAACAGCTGATCGTTGCTCGAACAACTTGGAGCTAAGATCTGTAACGGCAGCTCCAATAGATGGATGTTAACTATCTTGTCTAAGCCTTAGCATTTACTTAATTCGTACAAATATACATAGAACTTTAGATTCTTGAAAGGTTATCTTATCGCAAAATCCACCCGCGATATTATTCTACCCAGTACTCAGTTTGAATACATATGTACATACATATATGCAATTTTATGATTGATGGTCTTAATTATACAATCTATACCTGCACTTCTTTATCATTCTTTTACTAATGGCAAATAATTCCAGCCGTTTCCATTCCGTTTTATCTCGCTCACTCCGCCAGGTGGCGCCACTGGACTAAGAAGAAGTAGATAGCGAGACGCGGCAGAGAGCTACAATATTGATCCGATCTGTTCTTAATTCTCCAATCTGGACAAGGGTATATCAACTTGTCTAATGATGCTGATCAAGAATATAAATACTTTAATTTACAAAAATACGTTTATATACATTACATGCACACGAGTCTTATATAGTCCTATACACTTTTAGTACCGGGTAAAAACAATGCTTCAATTGGGCAAGTCGGTGAACTTAAACTTAAGCGGTATGTTGGGCAAATTGATCAGGGCGGAGCGGAAAGCCTTCTCCGTGGGATGATTGAACTCGATGTTGAAGTTCCGAATGAGTCGGGCGATGCCCAGCTCTAGCTCCATGTCCACGATGCGCTTTCCCACGCACATCCGCGGTCCGAAGCCAAAAGGTAAGAAAACAAACGGATTCTTCAGCTTCAAGTCATTCGCCGGGCACTGTCCGGTGGAGTCTGCGGCGTTACGAATCCAACGTTCTGGCAGGAACTCAGCAGCTTTGGGGAAGTGCTCCTCGCTTGATAGCAAGCTCAATGGAACCATCGACACACAGGTACCAGCTGGCACTTGGTATCCACTCAAAACGCTGTCCCGATTGAGAGCTCGGCCATTGCCGATGACCAGAGGATAGATCCGTTGTGACTCCTTGATGCAGGCACGTAGATAGGGAACGTTCTTCATCGATGCCTCAGTGAATTCGGAGTCCTTCTCGGGTAGAACCTTCATCACCTCTTCTCGGAGTATGGCTTGCTTCTCCGGATTCTTGGCAATGCACAGCAAGGCCGCTGTGAATGTACTTGAGGTCTGGAAAAAACAAATGAATAAGAACAGGGTAAGTATGAGATCAACAGACTACGTACGGTGTCCACTCCGGCCATTAGCATGTCCATGGCCATAACCGTCGCCACCTTCTTGTCAACCTTGAGCAGCTTTTGCAGTACACTCTGCTCGCTCTCAGGGCGGACAACACCTTCCTTGGCCTCCTTCTCCAGACGCTCTATAGCTTCATCTACATACGCTGAAGTTATTTCTTGAACGCCATCCAGGGCCTTCATTAGCTTCATTAGCTTGGGTGTCTTAAAGTAACGCCAGACGGAGGGCTTCATCTCCAGATCGGCTGACAGCTCGAAAAAATCGTCCAGGTACTTGAAAAGTGACATGGCCTGGTCGTTATCGACCGACTCTTTGAGCAGTCCCAACTGCTTGTCCAGAGCCACCACAGAGACTGATTCGAGGGTCCACCGATTTATAATGCTTATGAAATCATCAGGAGCTTCCTGGGTGTCGACGTCACGGAGTGCTTTAATACTGTGAATGGAGGAGAACATACTTGAGCGTAAACAGGGATTTATTATCAGTCATACGCACCGTTGCACAAACTCCTGGTTCACTTGGGACATCTTCTTATAGTAAAGCCGCACGTTCTTTGGCTGCATGAGGACAGGATTGACAGCCGATCGAAAGTCGCTCCACGTTTTTCCTTGTGTGGGTATAGCTCCCTCGACTCCCTGGAAGAAATCCTTCCTATGAGTCTGCCGATGATAGCGAAGACTATCGCTGCCAGGCCGATTGGGCCACACGCCCTCGTTCCGGAACACGACCTCGAAGTCCTTGGGATTGTTAGTTATCAGGAATGACGTGCCTCCCATGATACCTGGTAAATAGAATGTGTCTCCATAGTCCTCGCGTAAGGCCTTGAACAATTCCATAACGTCCAATTTGCTATATTTTCCTCCGGGCATAAAATTCCGAATAGTAGACAGAAACGTTGTACGGGGAATCTGCTCAAAGGGACGAGCTTGTAACCACTCTGCATCATTTCGGGGCTCTGCTACAGCTGATGTGGTCTGGCAACGCTATAGAAGATTCCAATAGTAATTTCTCTGTGATGTCAGCGATATATGTATATATCTACCAGCTGACAACTGACAGAGAGGGCCGCTGTTTGCGCTTGAATTATAGATAGACCAGTGCGCACTTTCAACATTTTGCTTGTTAGGAACTTATGTCGCTCGCTGCCAAAGCTAAACTGATCTCTCACTGACCGGCCGTTCCATTAGCTAGCTTTTCCAAAGGCCTGCGAGAGCTTGGTTGCCATATTGGATGATAACAGCGCATTACTTAACAAGACAGAGAGCGTGCGAATACCAAACAGAAATCATATTGTAAATATTTACTATATTTTTCTTTATATATACTGCTATTTGATCGACTATTTCATACCTTCTACGGAATATTTAGGAATATATTGTCAGAGCAGAATATCGTTAAATCTCTAACATAGAATTTTATATTATGATTGATCTGACTCTGAATAAAAAAAACAAATAAATCGCCATAACTACTTTTAAAAGAAACGAATTCAAAACAACTGTCGAAGTACCCATTGCATCAGATTTGTTGGCCAAATTGAATTGATTGGGAGTGGAATGGTCTGTAGACTGCCGAAAGTTTTGGGACTGATAGTAATACAAACAAACTAATCTTTAGCGCCTTTTTTTTTTATTTTATATTTTGTTATCTGCCCGCAAACAAAGGGAAACATTCATACATACATCAAATGTATTTTATTGTATATATAAGACAGATAGATAGAACGTGAATATGAGTATATCGAACACATTCGCTACGATGAAGACAGACGTCTAATTTTGAATATTTCCCGGTACATACTCTAATAAATCATGTATGAAAATGAAATCTTTGGGATTTGTATCTAATTATGCAATTTTATGTAAGTCTGAATATTTATGATACCTTTCACTAAACCCTTCCAAAGAAGAATACACTTTTATATGCTTGCAAAATTGTATCACTAAATGCCACGGAATCCATTTAAGAATAACAACCAGAATGCTTCAATTGGGCAAATCCGTGAACTTGAACTTGAGCGGTATGTTGGGAAAGCTGATCAGTTCACTGCGGAAGGCTTTTTCCGTGGAGTGATTGAACTCGATGCTGAAGTTCCGAATGAGCCGGGCGATGCCCAGCTCCAGCTCCATGTCAACGATGCGCTTTCCCACGCACATCCGGGGTCCGAAGCCAAAAGGTAAGAACACAAACGGATTCTTCAGCTTCAAGTCATTCGCCGGGCACTGTCCGGTGGAGTCTGCGGCGTTACGAATCCAACGTTCTGGCAGGAACTCAGTAGCTTTAGGGAAGTGCTCTTCGCTTGACAGCAAGCTCAAAGGAACCATCGATATACAGGTACCAGCTGGCACTTGGTATCCACTCAAAACACTGTCCCGATTGAGAACTCGGGCATTCATAACAACCAGGGGGTACATCCGAAGGGACTCTTTGATGCAGGCACGTAGGTAGGGAACGTTCTTCATGGAATCCTCCGTGAATTCCGAGTCCTTGTGGGGAAGTATCTTCATTACCTCCTCTCGGAGTATGGCCTGCTTTTCGGGATTCTTGGCAAGACACAGCATGGCCCCTGTAAATGTGCTAGAGGTCTGAAAAAAGACCGAATTATATCAGTCTCTGATCATTATGTTAGCTGCAGAGTACGTACGGTGTCCACTCCGGCCATTAGCATGTCCATGGCCATAACCGTCGCCACCTTCTTGTTGACCTTGAGCAGCTTTTCCAGTACACTCTGCTCGTTCTCAGGACGGACAAGACCCTCTTTGGCCTCCTTTTCCAATCGCTCTACCGCCTCATCAACATATGCCGATGTTATGTCCAGAATGGTGTCGAGAATGTTCATCATTTTCATCAGTTTGGGTGTTTTGAACATGCGCCAGGCGGAGGGCTTCAGCTCCAGATCAGCAGATACTTTAAAGAAATCTTCCAAGAGGTGGAAAAGCTTTGTGGGTTCGATCCTTTTGTCCGACTCCTTGAGCAGTCCCAACTGCCTATCCAATGCCACGACGGAGACTGACTCGAGGGTCCAGCGATTGATGGTGTCTATGAAGTCATCAGGAACCTCTAGAGTGCTGGCATCACGGGTGGCTTTAATGCTTTAAATGGAAAACATTTTTTAAGCATTTAAAGAAACACTTTTGTGGAATGTCTTACCGCTGCACAAATTCCTGATTGACCTGGGACATTTTCTTGTAGTAAATCCTCGCGTTCTTGGGCTGCATGAGGACTGGATTTACAGCCGTTCGAAAGTCGCCCCATGCCTTTCCTTGGGTGGGTGCGACCCCCTCGACACCCTGAAAGTAATCCTTTCTGTGCGTCTGCCGATGGTACAAAACAGCGTCGGAGCCAGGCCGATTTGGCCACGTGCCCTCGTTCCGGAATACCACCTCGAAGTCCTTGGGATTGTGTGTACTCAACACTTGAGGTCCTCCCATAATGCCTGGCACAACGTGAATGCTGCCATAGTCCTCGCGCATGGCCATAATCAACTCTGCAAGGTCCTTGTTCTTATATTTTCCCCCTGGCATGAACATTTTGGGAATCAGAGACATCAAACTGGCCCGAGGAACCTGCTTGAAGGGACGCGCCTGCTGCCACTCTGCATCGTCTCGGGTTAGAGCTGCAGCAGCTGTGGTCTGCCGGCGCTGGAAATGACCGGTATTTAGGGATTTTACATACTAAATCATTGCAGGCTTCTATCCTCTAACCTGCTGTACACTGAGAGAAACGGCCGCCACTTGCATGTGAGCTACGGCTATTCCACTACGGATTTTCAACATATTTTTGCTTTTCTATGATCTTTTCTCGTCCGCAGCAAAAGCTAAACTGATGCGCACAAAAGGCGCTTTGTTAATTTTAATTGTTTGCGAAGAAAAACAAAACATATGGCAAAAATTTATAATTATCATCAAAGCTAAGCGAATATTTGTATCGAATTTTGAATACTTTTTATTTTAAGTTGGGTTATCAATTGTGCGTAATTTTGAAGCTCTAATGGTAGAAAATTTCGCATAAATAGTACGCAAAGAAATCATTGCAGGAAGCAATTAAAGAGATGAAAACCATTCGTATAACCAATCTATAAGTAATATGGAATTACTTTTGATATGCAGTTACGATCTTAAGTATTAGCACAACAATTAAATTTCAGTTTATCGCTGTCTTAAGAGCTATTCCCTCGCGATGTTTAACGGACAAAAAATTGTATCCGAAACGAAAAAAATTTTAAAATTAGCCGATTAAAATATACCCGAGCATTCCCTAGAAAATGTTTGATTATCATGATGACTTGCAAATATGATATCTAATCAGTTGCACAACTGACTAGAAATTCGCAGGGCAACAATAACTTACAGTTTGTACAGCACTTGCCAAATGATCAGAACACTTCAATCAAATTGCTTGAGAATTGTTGGGAAAGGTAAGCTTTCCGTGACAACAATGCAGAGCCTTATTGATGTTTATGTTTGTAGGTTCTATCTGTTCAGAGGTAGGTCCATGCCATTATCAATACTTCGTTCCCTATTAAAGCTATATGATATGGTCGTTCCTTATTGATGTTTATGTTTGTAGGTTCTATCAATACTTTGTTTATATGACAGCTATATACTATTTTCATCCGATCTGCACTATTTCGAAGAATGATCTGTCTATTCATGAGACTTTATGAGCCTTAAAACTAAGAGACTAGTTTGAATATAAACAGATTTCAGTCGGAAAGATGGACATGGCTAAATCGACTTGCATATTCTTCTAGATCAAGAATACATATACTTTATAGAGTCCCAGATGCTTTCTTCTGTGCGTTTCAAACGTCTGGGCAATTTTCGTATAGCCTCTTGTATAAATAGGGTATAAAAAGTAGCAGATAAGATAGAAGATCATGTTTTTGGGATTTAATGAATTCATTTATTTAACTGCAGAGCAGACCAATAGGGATATACAGTAAATCATATGTAGATATATGCATGTATGTATTTATATTCGTTCAAACACCAAATGATTTGTTTTTCTAACCAAATTAATTATTCACATAATCGTACTCGTACATAATATGTAGATGCAATCCATCGATAATATATAAATATTCGTATAGATTAATGACTTACAATAAGATTACGAATTAATTAAAGTTGCACAAATCGTTTAGGGATGCATTTAATAGGTATATTTATACATGACAATTTCCGCGCGAAACAATTTGGCACGCTAGGCAAAGATAATGGTGTATAGGTATATAGTTTATCGTGGATCGATTATCGTATGTTTATCATGATATATCATGTGTTGACTCTATGGACTAAATGTCTATGACAATTTCGTATAATAAATATATGACAATTCCTTTAAGAATTGAGTTACGTTAACTAGAACATCGCTAGCTAGTCCTGGCTAACCGACGACGTCGATTGCTGATAGCTGCAGACAATCTTGGCCGCATCATTCATCATCTTGGCAGTGGAACGGACGAGGAACATCAGATGACACTCGTCGTAGACGGTCAGCTCGACCCGGGTGCGGACCAGGCCATGGAGGACCGTGGCCCGTTCCAGATCCAGCCAGCGCTGCAGGGCCAGTTCTCGCTCCTTGACGGAGCCCGTGAGGGCCACGTCCGAGGGGCCCCACAGCACAAACTCCAGCACGGACTTGGCCTTGGACAGCGACTCGGCACGCTCCTGCTGCAGGATGTCCGCCAGAATGGGCGTGATCTTGGTGGCAGGCAGCATGTCGGTCAGGGCGGAGTGGGCGCACTTGCAGAGCGTGCCCATCGGCTCCTCATCCTCGTTGTTGTTGCTGTGGGGCAGAAGGTCAATCAGTAAGTTATTCGATAAGCAAAAAAGTGGAGTTGGACGCTTACCCCTGCAGCACGCAGAGACGCGCCTGGGCATCCTTGTTGTCCATGTCCTTGGACAGCACCACATTGGACAGACTCAGCGGCGTCTCCTCAATGGCCTTGGCCTGCAGATTCTTCATCCCATTGACCAGCTGCAGCATAATGAAGGCCACCTCCCGCGTCATCACATCGTCAAATGCGGGCATGGCACTCGCACTGGCCGATCCATCCTCTCCAGAACTGGTCGCGCCTATGGACTCTTCGTTAAGCGTACTCAGATTCTGCACAGAGACCACGTTCCTCAGGGCGCTGCCTGCGGCCGCATCCTTCAGGCCGCTCAGGTTGGGAATGGAGCCGCGGAAGTTGAAGTTGCTCTTGTCCAGGACCTGCGACTTGCCCTTGAGTATGGCCCCGATCGACTGCAGTGTCTCCAGCTGCAGGCGCGGCAGCACCGAGATGGTGGCCTGCAGCAGGGTCACCTCCGTGGAGGGCATCAGCGGCAGCTGGTAGCTGGGCACCAGGTCGCAGAACTCGGTTATGGGATTGAGCACTTCACTGACGCCGCCCGTCAACTGGCTCAGCTCCCCTCCCACGCCGGACAGCTGATTGCAGTCGGCGGACAGGGCCAGGGTAACGGGCGACGAGGTCCAGAGGGCGGCATGGAAGGCCTTTTTGCCCACCACAAACGCCTGGGCACCCTCCAGGATGGTAAAGTCCTCGTAGCGCAAGTTGATGGCATTGGCCAGAGGTCGCAGTGCCGCTGGAACCACTGGAGTTTGCTGGAGCTGGAAAACGGATGAAAAGACTCATTAGTCCAAGATTGTCTTCAAAAACTGTATAGTACTCTCACCTGATCGAGCACCTGGGCGAGGGCCTCATGATTGGCCACCACCACGGCGGTGTAGTTATCCTCGATGGTCTTGTGCACGACACTGCGTCCCTTGCGCATGCGCAAACGATTCGTGGCCTTGCTGCGGTTCTTGTTTGCCTGCAGATCACCAGAAGTTACTCAAGGATATCCGAATAGATAATAGATTCCATTTATTCCACTTACCTGTGGCATGCCCCAGACGCTGTCGTTGATATCCGTGGCCACATCGCCGCCCGCCTCGCTGCCGTAGTAGCTGTACGGCGCATAGATATCGAACTCTCCCACCTCGCTGCCCGCATACGATGCAGAGATCATCCGTGGAATGTTGGCTAACAGAGAGATACGTTATTACCGATAGACGATATAGGATCACTGGATCACTTACCCAAGCTGTTGTTCAGTCCGTAGTGGCGCACGGGTCCGTATTCGCTGCGCGTGTAGCTGGCTATGGAGGCCGTGTCCGAGTAGATATTGTTGCGTCGCGTGGCTTGGGTTAGGCGCTGTCCCGCCACTGCCGCCAGATCGATGTTGGTGCGTGTGGGCGGTGGCGGTGGCATCGTTGCTGTGGCTGGTGCAGTGGCTCCCGTTGGGGGTTGGGGCGATGTGCTGCCGTTGCCCATCTTTACGAACTCGTACAAGTTCTCATAGTCGCGCTTGTCCTTCAGATAGCTGTCGATCGTGCTGTTGATCTTGCGCACCGAATCCTTCAGGCTGCTGCGCTGGCCCGCCGTGTCCGTGGCATCGCTGGATCGCTGCTCGAAGATCTCCAGCTTGCTGGAGATGGCCATCTTCGGCTCGCTCTTCTTCTGCGGCTGGCGCTCAAAGGTGCTCGTCCGACTGTTGGCCGTGGAGGCTACATTCAATGCTTTACCCCCATCCTGTCCGTGGTTGTTCGTCTTGAGCGACGACTTGGTTGGATCCGTTGTTACATTCTCACCGTTTGACGAGCAAATGGAGATAGTATCGGTTAGTATTCCCCGCTTCCGCACCAGCTCCAGCTGCGCCTCGCGCTCCCTCATGCTGGCCGTACGCTCGGGCTTACGAGGGGCTATCGAGGAGCGGATTTCCCCTAAGGAAATAGAAGATAAAGGTAAATGTTTGTTGGTTTTTTCCAGTTCTATCTCTAACCCAAAAACAAGCTATCGAGAGGTGGCACAAGCTCAAATTCCTCCTCAGGCTGTTCCCAAACTTATATTGGCCTTCATGGGACAGTGCCAAACAGCTGTGGTAAATCGACAAATAACTTCTCTGTGGCTCTCCGCACCTCATGCACCTCTCCAGCCACGTTTTTGACCCAAATTCGTGCCAAATTACAATTCGCACAGTGCTGGCGCTCAGTGTCGTCGGAGATGGCTAGCAAATGGCTGCGGTTCATGGCTGAAAAGCGACTGGCTGCCAGGTGCAGCAGCAGGTGTAACAAGTTCTTGCCGCATTCACACTGACCGCAAAGTGTCAGGCGGTAAGAAATGGGTCGGTCTCTGGTCTCTGGTCTCTGGCCCCGCCAGTTTCACCAGTTCTAATGTTTGTCTCCCTCTCTGGTCTCCCATCAAAAACAACAACAACATCAACATGTGGTTAGCTCTTTGGTCTAACCTGGCCTAAAACCTGGACTGGCTGGGATCTGGAACTGGCTTTGGCTGTGGCTTTGGCTTTGGCTCTGACTTATTTTCATTTCGATTTTTGTTGTTGTTGTTGTTGCCCGCTCATCTGTTAAACTATTTTGCTCTCTGGCTTTGGCCACTTAACCCAGTTAAAGCCGGGTAAATGGCTGAATGGTTGGCTCCATGGCTCCGTGGCTCATCATGTGGATGTGGCGGATATGGTCATAAGTGGCTCTCTGTGTCTGTGTCTGTGTGTGTGTGTGTTTTGTGCGCGCCCCTCGGTGCTTGTGCCCGTTATATTGATTAAAATGCGTAACTTGTTCTAAGTTTGGTTTTGGGTTCTGCTTTCAGCCATGATGTCGATGTGGTGCTGCTGCTTTTACCATTTAAGGTGATTTCATTCGTGTTCTGGTTGCTTGTTGGCTCTCTTGGCCATCGGCCGGCAATTGGAGTCAACAAGTTGGATACCCAACTGCGGGAAGTAGGTGAAGTGGAGACCCTTCAGGCTTGTCATTTTGAAGGTCGCTCTGATTTCTGAACGTGATTTGCTTACGCTTTCTTTCGGAATGCGATCGTCATTCACGGCTCGCCCACGCATCACGGATTGGGGTCGATTCGAGCCAGATTTGTACGATAAATGGAATTTCCAGTGTGCCCCAAATGATCCCAGAACCCCTATCCCCTGTCTCCTGTCCCCTGTGCAACGTGCAACACTTACCCAAATTCGCATAGACATTGTCGGCCTTCAGCTTGATGGATCCGGTGCTGGCCACCATAGTCGTGGCAGAGTCCACGCTGCTGCCACTCAGCGTGGCCGTCAGCTCGGTCTTCTGCTTGCGTCGCAGCTCGGCGCTCTTGGGCGGCGGTGGGCGTGCCGGCTTGTTGGCCTCGTGGGCGCGCTGTCCCTCGCTGGCGCGTAGGGGCGGAGCCGGGGGCTTGGCCGTGACGACGGCCACCGTCTGGGAGGACACCGCATCGCTGGTCTTGGTGATGTCCTTGACCACCTCGACAGCCGTGGGATTGATGTCGATCGGATGGATAATGACGAGACGCGGCTTGCCGGGCACACTGCCATCGTCGCCCGTGCAGATCTCCGTGTAGACGCTGGAGTCCTTCTTGTGCAGCGGATCCGAGGACTTGCTGCCACCGTTGCTGCCCATGCGCAGGAACTTCTTGATGGAGAACTTGGACTTTTGCTTCTGGGGCGGCGAGGAGTTCGACGACGACGGCGCCTTCTTGCTGTCCGCCAGTCCGGCGGCGGCCAGGCACTCCTCGGACATGGACAGGTGCCGGTGGTTGCGCGGCATCGGCTCCGGCGTGAGTGGCTGCTTGAGATTCAGCACTGAGCTGGCGGACTGCAGCTGCAGCTGCTTGGCCGCATTGGCCCGCTGCATGACGAAGGTGTTGAGGCTCCGGAACTTGGGATTGATGACGGCCCGCTCGCGCTTGTCCTTCTCCCGGATGACGGGTGCTCCTCCGGCAGCCACCGGCAGCGGGGGCTTCCTCGTGTACAGACTGCTGTTGATGGCCGCCGCTGCGGCTCCTGCTGGGGGTGTGGGTGTGGACTGCGGCTGAGTGGTCTCCCCTGCGGATGTCTCACTGGCACTGGCACTGGCTGACGTGGCCGCTTCCGCTGGCTTGGCCGATGACGATGGCGATGACAGCGACGGCTCCGTTGCGGCCACCTTCGAGGCCTGCTCGAACTCGACTACCAGGCTGTAGTCGCGCTCTGGTGTGGGCGGAGCGCTCAGCTTTGGCTCTGGCGGCGGATTCGGGGCTTTGCCCTTCTTTAGCTTTGCCTCCGCATCTTTCGCTGAGTCAGCGGCCGAGGCTGCGGCTGCGGCCAGCAGCAGATTCTCGCTCGACTTGGAGATGGCCGACTGCAGCTGGGTGATGAACTGCTGCTCCGCGCAGCTCGGCTGCCGCTTGCTCCCCAGGAAGCTCTTCAGTGGCGTGTGCCCCGAGCTGAGGCTTCCCCAGGACTGCTGTTGTTGTTGCTGTTGCTGCTGACTTGTGGCTTGGCCGGAAGCTCCGGCTTCTTGAGGCCATGCAGGAACGAGGGCCGGGCATCCATCTTCATGGGCGGCGGCGGGGACTTGGGCAGCGCTGGCAGCTGCTGTCCAGTGGCCTCCGTCTCCTTCTGCTGCTGCTGCTGCTGTTGCTGCTGCTGTTGTTGCTGCTGTTGTTGCTGTTGCTTCTGCTCGAGCCTGTTGTCCGGATCGGCACTGCCATCTGGCTCGCCGTGCAGCTCCCGACTCTTGACCGCCGGCTTGGGCGCTGTCTGGTCCCCAATCTGGATGTCCTCGTAGTCGGAGTTGTTGGTGCTGGCGCTGAGCTTCTTCTCCACCAGCAGCTGGCCGGTGGCTCCCGCTCCCTTGGCACCGCCCGCATTCTTGTACTCGCTGCCGATGCTGATGCCAATGCCCGAGTCCGACTCGCTGCGGATCATGTTGTAGGCATTCTCCTCGTCGGAGCTGCCGTCGAAGCTGCTGCCGGTGGAGTCCAGGGCATCGTCCGAGCTGCACTTGGTCACGATCAGGCCGTCGGAGGTGATCTTGCTGGTCATGAAGTTGCCCTCGTGCAGGTTGTAGCTGGCCGCCCGCGTCTTCGAGCTGAGCAGCATGTCCGTGATGTACTGGGAGCTCGAGTAGTGGGCCGTGCTCGCGTTGCTGTCCGCCTGGGCGGCACTGGCCACGCCCACCTGTTCGCTGTACTTGCCATCGGGCAGATTCTCGTAGCTGAGCTGCGTCTCCACCACATCGTAGTAGGCCGACACCCCGTTCTCCGTGTCCGAGCAGTTGCTGTCCGTGTCCGAGTACTTGTGGCAGACGTTCACCCGCGGCTTGGCATGGTCCTTGGTTATGGGCGCGTTCCGTGCGATGGGCTTCTTAAGGTCGAGAAATGGCTTCGGCGAGTCGCTCAGGGCGCTCAGCTCGAATTTGATTTTGTTGCAGCCCCCAGTCGAGGAGGAGGGGAGCTGTTGCCACCTGGCACGGTGGCTGTGGCTGCGGCCGCTGTGATCTGTTCGCTCTGCTTTTGCTTCTGCTCCAGGGTCTCGGAGATCTCGTCCAGCAGGGACTTCTCCATGGCTCGCTCTATGGGCGGACTGGCCTTGCCGTCCCGCGATGATGTGGCGGTTGGCGTGACCTTGGCCATGGTCAGCGTGGGCGTTAGGGTGGTGGTTACCTTCTTGGTGGCACTGGTTGTGCCTGTAACCGTAGTGCTGCTGCTGCTGCTGCTTTTGATGGCTGTGGTTATTGTGGCCGTCTTGGCCTTGGCTGTGGTGGCAGTTGTTGCCGCTGTCACCGTAGTTTTGCTCTCCTGGGGAGCACCCTTTGCTGGAGCTGAAGCTGGCGCTGGCGCTGGTGGCGCCTTGGACGATGATCCCTTTAGGGGCTGTCCGAAGGGCATCACATTGATGGTGAGCGTTTGCTTCTTGCCCTCCTTGTCCACCTGGGGGGCGCCCAGCTTGAGGGCCGCGAACGATTTCTTGATGTTCTCCTGGGCATCGCCCAGCAGATTGCCATTGTTCATGTTGAAGTCGGTGTTGGCACGCGTAATCCGCTTGAGCTCTACGGTCTCCTCGTCGTCGGTCTCTGTGATGGCCATGTCATCGTGCTCGTTGCCGAGATTCATAAAGTCATGATCGTCATCGTCGTCATCATCGTCGTCCGACCACTCCCCCCCATAGCCAATGATCTCGTGCAGCTGCTTGGGGAAGCACACCTTGCCGCTCTTGGAGCTGCTGTGGCTGTGGCTGCTGTGGCTGTGGCTGCTGCTGCTTCCGCTGGACTTGCTGCTGGTCAACCTCACCCCAAAGGCCTTCTTGATGATGCTCTTGGCCGGGGTCCTGTGCTTGTTGGGATAGTCCGTCTTGGGCTGCACCTCTGGCTGCTTGTGGCTGCTGCTGGTCCCCTGCTGCTGCTTGGAGGCGGCTGCTGCTGCGGCTGCCTTGTGCTCGTCCTTGGACTTGAAACAGTTGGAGCACAGATCCTTCTTCCACGCATTCTGCGTAAAGTGTGAGCAAATCGAGGACGACATGGTGTGGGCTGTTAGCTGTTTAGCTGCTGCAAGTTGTGGCTGTTACTCCCGAACAGTCCTAGGCCATATTCTGCAAGAGAAAAAGAGTAAAGCGAGTGAGTAATGGTTGTTGTTGGTTCATAAAGCCTGACTAAACAAAACTTTCTTTCTTTCTGCACAAATACTCCGTATTGCACAAGTCCTCAATTAACTTTCACTCTCCTTGGCCTCTGCCGCTTCTGACTCAATATCTCGATTGGGCAACCAGCAAAAGCATTGGTTGTGCGGCAATTGCTGGCTCGCTGGTGGCCATGTGGTCATCCAGCATCCAAAATCATTGCCAGGCCGGGCAGACACTGACAGCCATTTTGGCCAATCAATCTTCATCTTGATAATGGAATTATTGAAATTTGCAGACAATGATGATGTTGCAAAGACAGAGACTTCGTGGGTTGCTATTTATGGCTGGTATTGATTTGGCAAGGATGGGAATAGCCTCCACAATTAAGTAACTGTCTTTGACACATCCATCTTCCCCTTCCCCCTAGCCCCCTCCAACCAGAGCTGATGTCAGCCCCTCTGCTGCCTGATTGCCTGTTGGGTAACCGCTGTCTTTGACTGTCTGTGTGTTTTTGTTAGTTAGTTAGTCTTTCTCTTGTCTTTGGATTTTGTCGCCTGCCTGCAAATGACTTTCCAAAGTGGCAGCCACCGCCCTGTGCCTCATGCACATGCAACATGTGCACAAAAACCAAGGAAATTCAAACAAAAATCCACACACAGACCGTAAGCTGAATAATTGATGGCTTTATTTGTTTAGAGCTTCCAGAAAATACCTCCAAAGGCAAACTGGTTTACTTTTTTTGGGTAGAAAAATCAACAATTATAATAAATTCTGATTGTTTCCTTAGTCATCTGTTGAAAGTTCTTTGAAACTAAGCGAATTTTTTAGAATTTAGTGAATTAATTCCATTAAGTGGCTAGTTTTTATGGGGGAAATGTGTTCTTGGAATGGAATCTGTTCCCCTAAATGTGGGGCAGCTGTTTTAGCCATTATTCTGTGATTATAACATCCAATTGCTGTCTGTTTCTATAGCAGATCATGTCTGTTTATTTGGTATCTATAAATCTATAAAGTATGGCTCAGTATTGCTGTGGGTTTGCTTGAAAGATCTAATCATTGTGCTTCAAATTGGATCCACCAAATATGGCTCTCTCTGCTGTGGGTTTTCTTTCTCGTAGACCTATCATTGACAAATCTTAAAGTGCGATTACTCCATCGAATTAAAGCACCACGGAATGAGAGCCACTAGATGTAGATAAGTTCTGTTGAGGATCTAATTATCCAACACCGAATGATGACTGTCGAATTGGAGTCACTAAAGATGGCTTTTGCTTTAGATTTTAGCCTTTGTTCCATTCTCCCAATTGGGGACCGCTTTGTTCCCAGAAGATCTCATGGGGCGTTTCTTCTGCACCACTTTACAAACAGCACTGCCACCAGGCACTAACCATGTAACCATCTGTATGTCTTTAAGCCATTAACTTCTGTGTATGGCTATAAGTGTCCATATATGTGTGTCACTTGGGCCCAAAAACACGTATTTAAACGCCTAATTGGGAAAGTGTTGCCGGTGCGGTTGCTGTTTTGCTGTTTCTGTTTTGCTGTTGCTGCTGCTGCTGACAGCGTATGCGGCAACACCCACTAAGACAACAATGAAGATGACAACAGCAACTGCAACAACAACAACAACAAACGATCCCATTGCTGCCACAGTTTTGGGGCATCTCTCGGTTCACATTTATCAACGCCAAACACCAAGGAAAGTTGACCCATTGTTAAGTGTTGCTGCCACGCTTGATTTCTGCATCAGCTGGTGGAGATGATGCCCCTGCTAGAGCCTGCCACTGCCACTGCCCCTGCTGCTGCCACTGCTGCTGCTCTGGGGGTCTCCAGTTTTGGGTCAGCGTTTTGACTTGACGTTAATATGCATAAATCTTGGCTTTGTGCAATGCGGTCGCAGAAAACAATTGGCATCAAACGGGGGAAGGGGAACTGGCAGGGGTGCAAGGGGTGCATGGGGTATATGGGGGCAAAGCAGAGCATGGCATGGCCAATTGCATAACTGTGGCTGCTAAATGTTGCTGCCGTGTTTCTCCCTCTCTCTCTCTCTCTGCTGCTGGCCCGCATTGTTACACATAAATTGTAGACCGGGCTCGCGGTTTGGTTACCGTTTGCTTTTGCTTTACTTTACTTTACTTTACGTCTATTTCTGTTACTGTTTTCTGTTTCGGTTTCGGTTTTTTTCTGTTTTTTCGTTAATTGTTTGCATTTTTGTCTTTCACTCATTTGCATTTTGCAGTTGCGGCATCGATTGGCCCGGCCATCGAGAGAGCTGTGCCCATTCTCAGGGAGTGCAGCCCCGCGGATCAGAGATCGCCTATGCCTCTGCACAGTGCAGTGTTCAATCATCCGGGATATGATTGAGCGAAAAAGTGAAACACGGGAGGACTGTCAAAGGCAAAAGAAATGCAGAAAATTCACAACAAATTGTGGGGGCCATTTGGCCATATATAGAAGTCGTTTGTCCAAGACTCCTGCTCTCCCGCTGCAGATGGCAAATGGCAACCTGAAATGGAATGCCACAGAAAACAGCAAACAGACAACAACATCTTGAAGCTATTTTTCAAGTTTGGCTGTTGGCCTGGCCCAAGGAATGCTGCTGTTGGCCCGCAATGGCGATGGAAAAGAGATATCAATGCTGCAGCCGGCAAAAGTGTTACACACAAATAAATCTACATAAATTTCCAGCAAGAGCTCTAAACTCCCGACCAAAATGGCTAATTTATGCAGGCCAGGATGTACTATAGATGCTGCTGATGCTGGAGGACGTGGCTCGTTAGTTGCAAAGTCGGTCAGAGCTTAGACTGACAGACAGTTTGGGAAAACTGTCAGTGGGCGTTACAAATTAATCGATGCGAACTCTCAGACAGCCGTCTCTCGGTTCCGTCTCTGTGGCAGTGGTAGTGGTAGTACGACTATATGCATATATCTGGCCAATTGGACACACACGAAAACTGCCCGACTGCCTGCCTGTTAACCTGGAAACCCGTTCCATTCCAGCGGCAGCAACCCATTTCGATATTTTGCATTCTGGCATTCTGTATTTGCTTTAATCTGATCGGATCCGTGTGGTGTGGTGCGGTGCAGGCAGCCCGAAAACAGTTAGCTTGACCGTCTGCCAATCGAGGCCAACAGGTTTTCGGCCATACAAAAGTTCTCTGTTCTTTGCCAGACGGCAGACGGCAGACTGCAGACTGCAGACTGTTTTTGGCTGCAGTGTTTTTTTGGGGCCAGGTTTTTCATTAGAGAAGAATCCATGGAATGTTTGGGATCACCTGAGAGAGGCGGAAAGTAGGTTACCAACCGCTGATTCAGCTTCAAAGCCACAGCCAGAACCAAATTTAAATTTAATCATCCATCCACATGTTGATTCGCATTAAAGCTGGAGGAAAGCAAACGAAACGAAACGCGAAGCGCCAAAACACGAAATTGAAATGAAATGAAATGAAACGAAAGATGAGATGGGATGGGATGAGATGGGAAGATGGTGGGGAGATCTCTGCAGAGATGAGCAGGGAGTATGTTCCAAATTGAAACGGGGAGGAGATGCGAGAGGGAGACGAAGTTTGTTCCACATTTGCACGTGAGATTTATGCGTGGCCGAGACAGCGGACTACTTGGCCCCCATTCTGGCGTTTATTTATATATTTATCGTTATGTATACACGAGTATATATAGAAATATGCTCATGTATGTATGGCATATCCACCTGCCAGAGTTCTGGGCCCTCCTCCGCCTTAAGATTATGCAAAACAGCAGTTGACTCCGACAAAAGCTCTTTGAATTGTTTACTTTTGCACAGACCCGACCCAAAAGAGTTCGAGTACAGCTTAAAGCCAAGTTTTTGGCCAAAAAGAATGCCGAATAATGGGTTGGGCCCGGGACCGGGCCCGGGCCCGGGCCGGCAACGGATGTGGTGGGCGACAGACACACAGGCAAATGTCAAGACGGGTGTTGCCTTTAAAGGCAAACGGCCAATTAGGCGCCGGCAGAGTTGATTGGAGCTGATTGCAGACTCCACTCCACTTCACTCCACTCCGTTCCATTCCATCGTAATAAGCCAGCTTTATGATACGGCTAAATCCACAGCTCAAAGTTCAAGGCCACACTTGCTCCCCAGTCCCTGCACTTGGCTTGCACTCGCTTTTTACCCTGCCTCCAGACTAATTAAATTTACAAAAATACAATACTCTGGTAATTGTGTGGGAAACGCAAACAATGTTTTTGCCAATATTCATTTAAATCAAAGCATGCGCATTGGAATGCAAATTTTGCCTTTCATTTTCAATGCCATTCCACAGACGAAATTATTACAGTAGTCGCTCAAAAAGAGAACCTGTCATATTTTGGAAATTATTTGAAAGAAGTGGAAGAAAAAGCTAGTATTGTACTACAGTCGAACCACTATTATCCAAAGAAAATGTTCGACTTATGGAGACTTCGACTTACAGAGTTGTACGTAATCTGCACCCTAAACGATGTTTCCCCCGTTTTAGTTCGAGTTACAGACGTTCGAGCCTATGGAAGTTCAACTGTAGAACAATACTCTATATTCTTAATCATGATAACATCCGATCCGCCTCCCCTTCTATTTCTTTGCCGCCTTTGCTTTAAATTTTAAAGCTATCTTTATGAAAATTGGCACCAAGTATTATGGGATTATCGGATCAGTCCAAATATAATAATCTTAGGAATTATCAGTCGCAACTTTTTTGTTTTCAAAGAATAAAATTTGATAAAAATCAAGCTGCTACCTATAAAAAATCTTATAAAATACCAAAAAAAAAGGTCAAAAAAATAGCCAAAGACAAGTCGTTTGTTTTTTGGGCAATAGACCTAATCCTTTTCTGGTTTTATATCTGGAGCAATCACTGTACTAGTATATGCGAAGTATTTATTAGTTTTGCGCTGGCAATTTCCTAGTTCACACGCCTGGTTAGCCACCGATGGAAGTTTGTTTAATTAAAGCCAACTCAAAAGTTGCCATTAGCCGTTGCTGCTGCTGCCTGGGGTTCATGCTGGGGTGGGGTGGGGTTGTGGCAGCTCTCAAGAATTTGCCGGATGTTGGTGCAGGCAGAGGAGAGCAATTTTGTCAACAGGTAATACAACAAACTTGTGCGGCCACAAAAACAGCAACAACTACAGGAGGGGGCCACATCCACAGCAGCGGCAGCAACAGCAACAATGTCCACAGCAGCAATTAAATTGTGAAGAAGTTGTTTAGAGAGACGTTTTAGTGATGGGAGGGGGAGAATTAGTGTAGTGCCGCTGGCTGTTGAAAGTCTTTTAAGCATAAACATAGTCGACGACTACCTGCTATAAGTAGAAAAACCCCCCCAAAGCACAGAGCGATTAACATGGAATGATGGAAAGAAGGAGAGAAGGAAAGAAGCTGTTAATGTAACCCCAAAACCCTTGAATGTGGAGATGTGGTGCACAGATTTAATATGAATTTAAGAGTCTTTGAACAGATTTCCTGGTTATATGTACTTCCTAGACCACCCAAGACATACCGCAGCTACCTATCCAGTCTGTTGATTTCTTGAACGTTTGACATATTCTGCCAATGGCTTTTGGCCCGATGTCTCTCCTTATGTTGGGCTGTCAATTACGTTGAGTAACGAGGCTCACAAATCTCCAGTCAAGCTGTCAATATTGCCTGTCATGGCCTGGTCGGGTGGGTAGGGGAGGCAGGGGGCCTATCATGTCGGGTTAATTGATGCTGCTACACTCGATAAGCCGATAAACCGATGAACCTCAAAGCCCTCCCTGAGGCAACAGAAAACAGATTAACCACTTGGACCCAGGAACCTGTGTTGAGCAGTTGGGGTCTATTTTTAGCCTCTCAGTTTATTACGGGGTGAAATGTTTCATGTTCATTCTTGCCAGGAAATTCCAAGGAAGTGTATGTATGTATGTATAGAAAGAGTGTGCGTGGGAGAGTGAGAGAAAGAGAGGGAGTGCGTTTGAGCTGCTTTAATCAAGCGAATCCCGCAAATGGATGGCTTGTACATAAATTTATGCTTGTGAGCACCCACATCTAGCCATCTCTCTTCCACTCCCACTTGTTCCACGCTCTCCTTCATTCAGTGTTGCAGAAAATAAAAGAGTGACATAAAGAGAGGGGAAGAGTGGGAGAGCCAGCAGGCAATGTGGATTTCAAGGTTAAGTTCCCATGTCGTCTTCGTTTTCATTCGCGCTTTTGTTGTTGTTGTTGTTCGTTTTGCTGCGTGACGCAGACAAAGAAGTACAGCCAAGAGAGGGGGGCAGAAGTCTAAAAGAATAAAGCAAAAGGAAGCCGAAGCAGAAGCAGAAGCATAGGAACAGAAGATTAATAAATGAAAAAGCATTCATTGATGTTCCAACTGCAACTGTTGTTGTCAGGGAACAAAATTGCAGTTGCTGCTGCTGCTGCTGCAGTCAGAGCTCCTCTGTCGAGAGAGATGGCAGCGGGCCGGCCACGAAGCCGTAAAGCACGCACGAGGGTCGGGTTTTTGGAACACACGAAGGCACACGATGAAAAACAGAGACAAGAGAGAAAGAACTGCCTCGAACATGCACGAACATGATTAAGCACGGCCTTATTGCACTTCGACTTCGACCATTCTTATGAATTCTTCTTCCACTACGGAATAAACGATAGAATGAAAGCTATAATATAATCATCTGTGTATTAAGTAGTATTACTATTACTATTACAAGGCCTTATTGCTCTTCGACCATATGTTTGATGATCTTTTGTGCCGGCCAGATTGTGTGGAATTGTTGAGATTGTTGAGATCTCCTTCTGTAGAGTGCAGGGCATTCACATAGAACATGTTCCGATGAATCTACTTATAATTCTTATAAATATTCCCAATATAATCTAAGAGTTCTTGTTATACAATTTCTCTAAAGTAAATGAAACTGTACCTTAATCGCTTTTGGTCCCTGTTTTTCAGTAGTTTGCTGCTCAGCCATGCGCGGCACGGACTCAGCTCCCATGAAAAATCAAAAGCACTCACGATATGGACTTTGGCACCCAGGGATCACCATCTCCAGAACGGGTTGCCTTTTGCTGTTGCTGCCTCTTTTTTCTTCTTCTTTCATTCTGACACGCACATGTGTTGCCGCAACATCTTGCTTAATTAAAAAAGAGTTACCCTTGCCCTGCCCTGCCCTGCTCTGCCTTGCCCCTTCTTGAGGCAACAAAATGTGTCGCTTACTGGCGAGCGGCATCCGATTTCCACTTTGTATCTGCGTCTGTGTGCTTCTTCCCCAAGGGTGCAACGGGCAACAGCTGTGGCAGGCATCGTAACTTTATTTTATGACAAAAAGCCCCACTAAACTTATCTCCACCTCCCCCCTAAGAGTGTGTCTCTTGTTTGCTATCCACTTTTTCGTCTCTCTCTCTCTCTCTCTCTAGAGTTTTGGCATAATTTTTAATAACCCGCTGTTAAAATATTTTATGAGGCGTACAAAGTCTTTGAGAACTTCTCATTTGACCAAATTAGAAGCCAAACCAAAGCAAAAAAAAAACAGAAAAACCTGTTGCGTGGGATAATTTTACTTTTGGGGGCTTGGGCGCTACATTCCCCCAATTTGTTGGCCAATTTGTAATTGCTGGCCAGCTCCATTTGTTGCCTGTTCGCCTGTCAAGCCGCAGCTCCAATAACAACTCCAGCTTCAAGTCATGTTGCAGTGTTGTCCATGAGTCATGCACAGTTTTTTTGTGGTTACCAAACAGCTGCAACTGGAAACATTTGGGAAGGAGTTTGGGCCCAAGCTTTCCGGTTTGCTAGCGTCCAATCTTGGCCAGGAACAATAAACGCCCAGGAACAATTCGGTTTTCGGTATGGCTTCAACTACCTGTTTCCTCTGTTGAACACTTTTCGGTCATCTGGAGACCTTTTGTGGCAGTGGTCTCTTGTGTTGTTTTAGTGGATTTTGAATGCTGGTTGTTTGACTTTTATTGCAAATTTAGAATATGAAATACCACCAAAGCAAAGGCAACAAATCATAAAAGCTGTGCAATTCGAGACTGAGTTAAAAGAGAGAGAAACAGAGACGAGAACAAGTTACCAATTTGGGTTGAGCAACCAGCTAACACACACACACAGATGTCTGGCACCGGTCTAAAGCGAATGTCTAGGCGGGGGCTGTGCCGCGGGGGAGAAGGGTCTGGTCTGCCGGTCTGCCGAAAGGCCCATGTAATTGTATGCCAAAGGTCGACAACTGTATTGCATTTGGAAAAGGCAAACAAACAGTCGATGGACGGACTTTGAGAGACCTGAAAGGCAAATATGTGTACGAGTGGATGTACTGTGGAATAGAACACCAATCTATGCTTGAAATCGTTTGGGGGATTTACAGAGGAAAGTCTTACAAATATTACGTATACGCACGGATGCAGTGCTGGGTGCCTGGCATTGCAAGGCCAGACGAGGTCTCGTGCGGCGCTTTGTGAGTGAGACAAAAGAGACAGCAGAAATACACACACTTCTGATGAATGACGTGGCAACATGTGGCAGCACAACAAAAGAAAGTCAGTAAGCCATTGCGAGGCCTGAGCCAAGTTCAAAGTTCAATGGAAGATGTGACAACAGCAGCAGCAGCAGCGGCAGTACAACTGCAGCATGTTGACAGCGACAAGCAATTAGCAGAGACAGCGAGAGAAATGCAAAGAGAAAGAGGTGCTGTGGCAGGGCCAGGGACTGGGCCTGGGTCTGTGCTGCTGGACTGTGGCAGGGGCAGGGGCAGGGGGCAGGTTGGTGTCTTCGGCTGACGTAAGTTCAACTGCAGGCCAAAGCGCGCAAATCAATTTGCATTTGCATTTGGCGAGTGGAGTCGAGTCGAGTCTTGTCTTTGGGCAATGAACCTGCCGCACAAGGCATGCATTAAATAATCATAAATAACTTTTTCCTAGCTCTTACCACACACACACACACACACCCATACCGTCAAGCGACGTTGCAACTTGGGGGCAATATGCGCTTTCCTTCTTTTGTTTTCGTGGTAGAAAGCTGGGGGAATCCGGGCCTGATGGCTGAACGCTGAAGGCAGGCTCGTGGGAAATTAAATCAATTGAACTGCAACCGAAACCCCAACCCCAACCCCAACCCCTGTTTGAACTTGGCTTTAATTAATCAGTGCAGTGCAGTGCAGCCTTTTGAAAGTTTGGTCAGCATAATGGAATGGAATTGCTGCCTCTCTGCCACTGACACTGCCACCAGGGACACGCCCAGCACAAAAGCTGTTTGTTTTTCCCGTTGTTTGACATTTAATTGGCATTAATTACCCCCTCGACCGGCCTCCCCTGCCTCCCCTCTCTCTTGGCCACCTCCCCATCTGCCTCTAGCCTCTAGCCATGGCCACAACTTTCACTGTTGCGCCTACACCGAAAACGGCCAAGAGATAGCCAAAGAGGAGTGGAGTGGCATGTAGCCATGGCAATTGACAGTTTTCAATTGAGGCATTCCACTCCACTCGGGCTTCTCTCGTGGCAGCTGCTTATCGCGGAGCGCCATCTAGCGGCAGGCAGCCGCACACAAAAACCATTATCATTTTGACAGGCAGCCATTAGATAAAAACCATTAGAGATGGTCCACAACGGTGGGGGTTTGAAGCACGAATCAATACAGGATCGTGCGTGTTCGAACCAAAGATCGAAAGAATTATTATTTGTATAATAAATATGTAATTTTAATTTTTAATTAATTATTAATAAAATTAAAAAATGGAAACTAAAACTTATTTTTGATTTTTATTATTAAAATCAGAAATAAATCTTATTTTTAGTTGTTGAATTTTTATAAAAAAAAATTAAATTAAAAATATAAATTCAAATTTATTTCTAATTTTTATTATTAAAATCATCAATAAATAATATTTTTAATTTTTGAACTTTTGTAAAAACAATTCAAATTAAAAAATGGAAATTAAAATTTATTTATGATTTTTATTATTAACGTCAGAAATAAATCTTATTTTGAATTCTTGAATTTTTGTAAAAATAATTAAAATTAAAAAATGGAAATTAAAATTTATTTTTGATTTTTATTATTAAAATCAGAAATACAAAAATTTTTTAAAAATTATTTATTTTTGTAGTCTCTTCCTTCAATGATCTCCACTGCTGTATATGGTCGTAACTCAAGGACTGTTCTGGGTGAAATGTAATGCACGGAGAATTCAAGAAGACAAAATGCCCGAAAATGCACGAAAATGCTCGCTTTCGTGAGGAATGAGCTTTATGCTCAGGAATGGTTCCAACAAATCATAAAAACTGCAGTAGGTGTTACATCTTTCAATGTTAGCGAAACTTCTCCGGGCACTCACGAAATATAGCCTTGCAGCACGAACCCGCAGAAAATCACAGTCCATTTCCATCTCTAAAATGGAACGCAGTCGAACTGAAAGTCCAAACACAGGGGCAGCAGCAGCAACAGGCTTGCAACAGATGGCGATAAATGTGGAATGACATTTCCCCCTCCATCAAAGATCTCCACACATTTCTCAGGAGGCGTAGGAGGCGTAGGAGGAGGAGGACTGCTACTGCTCCACCATTTGATTGAGAATGTTGCATGCCTGGGGCTCATTTAACCCATTTGCTGGGCCAACAATTTAGCACCTAATAATTGGCTACCCACTAAAAAGCAGCAGCAGAAGCCCAACAGAATCAGCGCCCGAAATGCGGTCATTAATTAATAAACAGTTCCGCCACATAAGCGCGGTGCCACAAATCACCGGGCGGGCGGCAGCAAGTTGGGCGCACACGTGTGCAACATGTCACCTGGAGAATGGTGTGCCCTGACATGCAACATTTATGATGTTGTTGCTACAAAAGATTTTCCGTAGAGTCACAGGGGAGGCGGCAGACAGACAGAGGAGATACTGAAGCGCATAGTGGGTGGAGCAGCGACAGCTACGAAAACAATTACGAATGCTATGGACTAGGGGATACCCATTCAAAAATAGTTATTCCATTGAGGGATTGCTGGGTATCCTTTCATTGAAGATGAGCCAAATATCTTTAAAAATGTGGGATACCATTGGGGTCTCATTAAGTGTCTCCTTCTGCCTATCATACCCTAAGAAATACTATGCCATGTGTACTATTGGGCTTAAAAAAAGAAGAGAAATTCCTATAAAACACATTCTCTTTCAATTCGTGAAACACCGAGCGAAATGAGAGATGAGTACAACAAAATCAGATAAGTGGATAAATTTGTCTTGCTTTGTTTCCCCCTCGTCTGTCTGTCTATCTGTCTTTCCTCCCGTTTTGGTCTTGGCCCGGAGTGTAGCCGTAATTTTGTTAGAAATGGAAAGTTTTATTGTCTGCCATCATTCGAAAGCAAATCTCTCAGACTAAACGCTGTCGAATGCAGCAACAGCCACAGCCAGAGCAGCGGCAGCTGGCATTTTGTTTTTGGCCGGTTTTCCTTTTGTTTCTAACTTGAAGAAAAGTAAATCTGAAAATCTATTCAATTGTGACCGGGGAACGCTGAACGCTGAACGCCACAATGGAATGGCCTCTCCTCTCTTTTTACGGCCAAGTTGTACAATAAATTTCCTATGAAATTAGATTTATCTAGGCATTAGATATACTATATAGTATATGGCGGCGGCATATGATCTGTAGAAACTTTTGCGAAAGATGAGAGCTCTTCTAGCACAATGGAAAGTTTCCCAAGAAACTTTCTGGCCGGCGAGAAAGCATTTTCTGAGGCAAGAGTTCATTGGCATTTGGCATTCGCATAATTTGTGCTTCATTTAACACACACATCGTTCGAATTGTTGTGTGTGGCTGGCAATTAAAGTTCATAATTAAAGACAAGGCTGCCAACAGGCACAATGGATTGAACGTTGCCGTTTAGGCCCGACTGCCATTGTTTGGCCTATTCCTATTCCGACATGTTGCATTTTGCAATCTTTGCATGCCATTTCCAGTCAATTGCCAGCCAACAATGTGGGGCTGCTTCGGGTGCATTTCTTCCTGGTCTTTGCAAGAGCCTGGGACCCCATCCCCATCCCCATCGCCATCCCCATCTGCAGTGCCTCTCCACACCTGACAACACATTGTTAGTCGCCTCGAATTACCAGTGTTTTATGTGGCATGGGATGGGAGCCCTGCCAATTGGCATGCCACTGCCACTTGCTGTACATGCAACGAAAGTGTAAATTATAGATATCCACCAACAACGGCGCTTACCAAGTTACCTTTCGGTTACGCATTTTTGCATTCTGTGTGAAAATTTTCTTTTGCAAAATTTTCCCTCTTACCTGCTTGAACTTTTGGCCCCTGTCACGTTTTTCCCTCTCTCTATCGATTGGCTCGCTGGCTGGCTTGTCCGGTTTTTCCTCTCTGCAAAGGGAGATATTAAGCAATCCGTAAGAAAACGAAAAAAGAAACATAAAACATGCAGATTGAGATTGTCGTCAATCGGTGGCAGTTGCCTGCAGTTCAATGGCCTGCGGGCGTGCGCGCTCGAAATCGAATTACAAAATGTTAAGGCGCCAGTTATCCCTCAAGCAACACCCCACCCCATCTGTTGGGTTTTGGCCAACCAATGACCCGAATTCAATGCACGTCGAGCTTATATTTCATGAGCTGCAACCGCCTCGAGACACCCACCTCCCTGCCGCTCTCAAGTGCCTGGCATTTCGGGGCATTTAATCGATTACCCCCACACCCCACCTCCCACTCCACCCCAGTCGATGCCAGCTGTAATCGAGCTGTATAAGCCACACGAAAATATGTATTGTCATTCTGAAGTCTTGGCCCGTTGGGAGCCGGTCTTGCAGCCAGTTTTTTAGCTGCACTTGAGCACTATATACCCCTACATCTACGGGTTAAGCGAGGGGTTAAAAGAGAGAGAGAGAACTGTTTGTTCATCAAGGTTAACCTGGCCAAGTGGTAAGTGGCTGGCTTTTATGGCACACTTGTTCTAGACTGGACTCTCGGGCCGTAGCCAGGGGATTGGCTGGCCTGCTGCCGTAAATCTAATTTTTTAATGCCAATTATTGTGTCTCGCAAAGTGTGACCGCTGCAAGGCCGCCTTAGACCTGTATCTATTTGCATTTTTAGCGTTTGAAACTGAAATGGCAATCAATATGACAGTTGCAGGTGGAACGGAGAATGGTAATGGCTGGCCAGAGACAGTGGCCCGCCAAGAGGGGCCTTCATCTGCCTGGAAATGGTACCCCTTCTAGGCCACATCTGTGCCTGGAATTGTGGGAATTGAATGCAAATTACATGTGCAACATTATCGCTTATCGACTCCGATTCCGATTCGAAAGTGACTTTTAATTAGCTTCTCGGTAATGCTCAGAGTGGATAAATATTCTGAAGAGATAATTAGTTTCGAGTGAAGTTCCACTTGTGACTGTTGGCTTATTAGCAAAAGGATTGGCAAATCCATTCAAGTGTTGGCCGGAATGGGTGTTAGCCGGAATGGCAGTGGGGCCCGAAAGTTGTTAGAGGAGAGGACAGAAACAGAACTTTTGTGTGCGTTCGGCAGAAACATAAACTTTGGGCTTTTGTTATGGGATTCAACGGAATTTCCAAGAGAGCTCCAAATGGAGTCGGTTTTTGGTTGGTGGTTGGAGAGTGGAGGGGGGGGCGCAGGGGGCGTAGCGGAAGCGGGAGTGATAATAAAACAACACCGAAGGTCATTACTGGAAAAACGGGTTTTTCTCGTCTCTGTCTCTCTCTCTGTCTCTGTCTCTATCTGTGAGTGAGTAAGCATTTAGCATTAAAATACCGTTGGGATTATGGCGTTTGAATATGCATGGGCGATGCTGGCACTGCCACTGCCACAGCTCGGGGCACCTCTCCATCTCCCTTTTCCTCGGTGGCATAACAAGTTCGCCTTAATAGTCAACGCGTTAAATGCTGCCAGTTTTGCAGCTCAGCTCCAGCGCAGCCGTTGCCGTTGCCGTTGCAGTTGCATCTGCATAAATTATGCACCCAAAGCCATTTGCAAAATTGTCATTCATCGTTGAGGCGACAGCAACCGGCGACCGGCGACAGCAATGATGTTGATGGGCTGGAAATGGAGATGGGGATGGAGATGGGGATGGAGCTGATGATGGCGCTGGAGATGACAGGCCGGAGAGCCCACGCCAGGTTAATGCCTGGTTCCTAGATCTGGTTATTGCTGCATCCACGCCTTCAAAGGTCAAAGATGGTGATGAAATGCTGCCACTCAAGCAGGAAGGGGATTATAAATAGGATTTCTCTGAAAACAGCTTTGACTGCTGTTTATGGAGGTCTGTTCTGTTTTCACTAAAATTGAAGTATTTTATCTTCCAGAACAGTCCTCAAAGATGTTTCTACTGGCCACAGCTGGAAAAAGATTCAAGAAATGTTTGGAACGCGACAGACAGGCCCCCACGAATGGCGAAATTCCACAAAATTTGGAAGATACGAGACAATCGGAAATGGAAAATCATAAAGAAGGATTATAGCTACTAGATTGCAGACAATATTTTACCATCGGATCATTATTATAGCTAGATTTTATACATTCTGAAGATTTTATATAGATTTGTATATATATTCTGGCTGTTGCAGTGCATTTGTCGTTTGGCTCTTTGAACACCTGGCTTTCAAGCACTATTAAATGCTAGAGAAATGAGCTTTTGAACTAATTCTTTTAGGGTAGACATATATGTATGTATGTATGTATTTAGTCTTTAGTGTCTTACAATGGCCGCTGTGCTTTAACTTTAGTGTAATTGAGTACCAATAATTACACTCGTAATATGCGTGTGGCTTGAGTGAGACTTCGGCACCGAATTACTTGGCGTCGATCGTTGAGGCTGGCTTCTCTCCTCTCTTGTTTCTAAGGCCGCTTCTATGTTAGTCGCTCTCTCTCTGTTACTTGCTCTGTTAATTGCTCTGCTACTTGCTCTGTTACTTGCTCTGTTTCTTGCTCTGTCACTTGCTCCGTTAATTGCTCTGTTACTTCCTCTGCTACTTGCTCTGTCACTTGCTCTGCTACTTGCTCTGTTACTTGCTCTGTTACTTGCTCTGTTACTTGCTCTGCTACTTGCTCTGTTATCTCAACAGACTCTGTTGCTCTCTGTGGCTTCCTACCAGATCCCCAAGTACGCATCATGAGTATCCTGTATGTTAGTGTCGCGGCACGTGTACCTCGACTCACATGCTCCAACGGGTTCTTTAGTGCTTTCAAATAGAAACCAAGTAGAACGAGTATCGCACTGAATATACCACAAAAAGTTGTTGTTCACTAAGTTTTTTGGCTGGTTCCCTGAGCTTTTGTTTATCTAGAATCTAGAAACCTCCCTACCACAGCAGATTTATTGAAGCAGAAACTCTTTTACTGTTTTAAGGCTTTAAGTTTTCAGGTTTTTTTTTCATTGCTTTCCAGCACCAATAATTTCATATTTGTCTGTAAATTGCCTCTGCATTCTGTTTGGCTTTCGAATTTGAAGATTTTTACATAAGTCACAGTGGAAGCGAAGAGCGCTGGATGGCTTTTATTTGAAAATAACTGTAAGTGTCATCAGAAAACAGTTAACCGGTTCTAAAACTCACTCTTCAAGGCGGCTGCAGAGCTCAGAGGCGTAGTCAAAAGGGGGGCATGGACTATGGACCATGGTAATAATTAAAATTGTTGGAATTCCACGACTAGTTCCTCTGCTGATCCCATGAATACCCGCTTATGACACCTTCTTGTGGGTCCATGGATGGACGGCGGCAAAAAACCCGTTGCCGTTCTCTGCTAACCGTTAAGTTGACCAAAGCCAAAGCCCCCAATGCAATTCAAATGCAGATGAGACGAGGCTCTACTCAGCCGCAGTGTGTCATTGCCACTGCTGCAACTGCAACTTTCTACAGGCAGCAGGCAGGCAGGGCAACAGGCAACAGGCATGTCTTGGAGTCTCTCAATCGAATGCTTCAATGGAGCAGAAAACTTTTGGCTACACATCGCTCCCTCCCTGCGGGTGTGTCGCAGTCGCAAATGAAGTTGCAGTCAATTTGGTTAAAGCATTGACACTGCAGCAGAGACTGCTTTCCAGTCGGAGGCATGCAAATTGTGGCACGGCACGGCACAGCCACTCTGCTCACTCTGCTGCCATATTTCTGGTTGATATTGTGGGCAGGAGCCTGCTGCAAATTGCTGCAAGTTGCTGCAAATTGCTGCTTAGCCGCACAATTAATTTGTCAAAAAGATTCAGAGATGGAGACGCAGTCCGGTGCCTGCAAAAGCAGGGTAATCTGTCATGGCTGCCCGTGTCGCAGGTGTCGCAACTTTCACCTTGACCGGGCCAGAGATTCGAGTCAACGCAAATTGCACTAAAGCCCCGTCTAAGCCAAATCGTTGCCATTTAATTAGACCTTTAGCAGATGCCTTACAGCAGCAGCAGCAGCAGGGGGGGGGAATCAGAGATAGAGAATCCGAACCGGATCCGAACAAAGAACTTCCCTTCACTGTTCTTTGTCCGTTCTGCTGCTGTTTTTCAGAGTTTTGGTAATTTGCATTTCTAAGCGAACCCCGGGACAAAGACAACTGCAAACAAGGCATTGAAAAGTTATTTTTGCGCATTTTTGTGCGCTGTTAATTAGCCACGAAACAGCGTAATGCGCACACAGATACCATGGGAGCGGGGGGGATCTATCTTTAAAGAAATTTATAGAAAGGTGAGCTACGAACAAAAGAAGAAGTGAGGGGCCCCCACAAAGTGATTGATCGGGAGTTGAATGACCCCGAGCTGATCCAAGACCAAGTTCGAGAGCGTCTCTGGAACATAATTATGTGCTTATGAATAAAATAGAACTACCTACCAGTCGGGCAGGCCCCGGGCACACACAGAACCTAATTAACTATACACATATGACGCTCACTGTGCGTGGCTAGTGGGCATCATACCATACTCGTATTCCCATCATAATTAAAGCCTCTCCTCTGCGGTGGCTGTGGCACACTTTGGCAAAAGCAAAAGTACCGAAATATTTCAGTTTCGTTGACCAGCGAGGCATGCCCCACAGCCCCCCACACCACCACGAAGGGAGATACAAAGATACAAAATGTAGGCATAGTGAAAGCATTCTTGGACACTCAATTTACGAGTATTCCACATTTCCTAGTCTCCAAATTAAACTCTTTTTCCGGCTCCTAATTACCACCACATCATGAGGCATGTTTGAGGGGCACATCAAATGTTACCGTAACATCTTTATATTTGAATTTTTAATGAGTTAAAAGTTTAGCTTTCTTCTAATGCATAATCTTTATGACAATCCCCCAAGCTGTGGGGGAGAAGTGGAGCCATAAATCAGTTGTGTGCACCCTCCAATCAAAGCGTTTTAGCGGCCTGCATGGAAATGCATTTCCCTCCGAAAAGAATGTGAGAAAACACAATGGAAGATCGTCGTTGCTTGAGCTGGAACTGCATTTTCCCCGTATATAATTAGGCCCTATATCGTTGGCTGTGACTGTGCGTACCCCTTGCCACCGGCTATTATTAGATACTCCCCACACCACACCACACCACACCGCACTCCACTGCCTGGCCATGGGGCACCCTTAAGTGATCAGTTCCGCTTGCGTTATGCCGCGCGTGTCGCCCCAGAGATCTCTCTGTTGCTCTCTTCCTGAGTATTCTTTGAATTCCACTCTTCCTGTTGCTGCTGCTATTCCTATATCTATTCCATTCAAAGTGCAAGACAATTGCCCAATGAAAGCTAATGTGCAGCTCTGCTACGTGGAAAGTGATGCCACCTTGTGGCCTGCATGCCTCTGGCTGTGGCTGTGGCTCTGGCTCTGGCTCTGCCATTATGCAATTCACGTAATTGTAATTGACAGCATCCTGCTGATTTCCTTCTCCCCCTCTCTATCTCTCTTTGGATGTGCATGTGCATGCGAGCAAGTGATAACAGTCAGATTAACAGGCAGTTAAACAAGACTGCAGCTCGACAAACAAGTCTGTCTTCGTCTCTGGTTTGTTAGCTTAAGTATCGCTTGTGTCTAGAATTGTTTTATTGTTGCTATGTCCGGAAGGAGTCCTTTTCAGCCCAGTAATTCCAGCAGAGCAGCGCAGAAGGATCTGGTCGGAAGCAGTACCAACCGCGGACCACGCCTCAGCCAGAAATCCGGTCCCCGTGTCACTCCCATAGCTCCCACAGCCACGTCCTAAGGCCACGTCTATCTAGAAGGTTTATGCACCACGTCTAGATATCAATCATCAATATGAATCATACAAAACGATTCAATCTTCTGAGCTGCTTCTACTCGTACGAGTGTGATCTCAGGGAAAGGACTGGAGTATCTTCAAATGCCACGAAATCATCAGTTCCACGACTCTCTGAACGTCTTGGATTGAGTAGCTTTCAGCCAAATTATGTCTTAAATAATTTCCTATTCAAATAAACTTTTGTTTCAAGTGAAATGACATTCCGTGTGGCACTTCTTTTGCCGATTATAGACCACTCCCTCTACCACTTTCATGGACTATTTTGGACAATAAGATACAGCCTTTTTCCCACCTTCATTTCATTCATTGCCAGGCGGCATGTTGGCAATATTTTGCCATGTTTTCTTGGCCTAAAGATATATATATATGCCATGTTTGCTTGGCCTTTAACATTGGCCTAACAGGCGCCCACGCTGTGGCTAGATTTAACCTTAGCCTTCGCTGTAATTGACCAAACAAATACATATCAAAGAAAATACAACAAATATATCTGAATATTAAGTGTTGGCCAGAGGCGGCTCAAAGCATTGAGACCATTGAGCGTTTTTTGATTGCGCCTTAAGCTAAGGTTAATGGGCCTCTCGCATAAATCTATGCCTTGGTTTTTTGTGGTTTATTTCCAGTAGCGGATCACATTGGATTGTTGGTTTTTCTCGACCTAATCTCTGGGCACCCCTTGACCTCGTCGCATTGCAAAATGTTCCGTTTTTGCTGGGCTATGCTGCGGCACACGGCTTCTTGGGTAGCCAATAGCCGTATCTGTGGCCATAGCCGGTAACTTATGGCTGGCTTTTCTTGCTGGCTCGCTCGATAGCTGTACAAACCGGTCAAGAGCGAGTGGCATAAAACATTCATTTCAGCTTCGCTGCGGCACAAAAGCCGTTGGATGTAAAATGAACCTCGGTCAATGGCTGATCTTCATCATCATCATCATCTTCATCATGGATTTATGCATATTCATCTACGGGGGGAGGAGGGGGTATATTGTGAAATTCCATACATGACCTTTTGGGCAAAAGCCTTCCCCTTGATAATGCCAGGCCTTTGTTTATTTGCTCTTTTTTTTGCCGCCTTGCATCTGGCATGTGCGTGGAAAATGGGAAAATATTTGGATTGTTTGGCGGAGGCAAAAACCAACAAACCAACAACCAACGCATGCATGCCACAAGCGAATCAATCAGGAGCGAGAGGGAGCGACAGGGAGGAAGGGAGGGGAGAGGGAGAGAGCGGAGGCTAGAGATTCCAGGGCATAATTGCAGTCGATGGCCTGAATGGACTTCAGCAAGGGCCAAACGCATTAAAGTAGCATCGGGGGAAGGGGATTGGGAGTAGCAGTAGATGATGCTAATGGCTATAGGGTTACAGTAACCCCCGCTCCGCCCGCCCTGCCTGGGCGCACTGGCAATTGAAAACACTCAAGTGCCGACGAGAGAGCTGCAGATCCCCCCCGTTCGAGTCCCAAGTGCAACTCTATCTGGGAGCTGGGAGAATGAGAAGGCAGACCTCATTGAGGTCGTTCATCTGCAGGAAAGAGTGACTGAGAGGGAGGGCAGTGGCACACTCAAAGAGGGAGGAAAATAGATCAGAAATAGAGGCGAAATCATAATACCCTTCTGGAGAATCAGAGTATCTCACACGTCGATCGCCACTCCACTCAAAAGTGTCACAAGAGCGAATCATTCATCAGTTTTGCAACACTTTTACGATTGATGTGGGTCTCTGGGTACAGTCCATATCATAATAATAAGCAGGAAGTTGAAATGGAGAGAAAAAACCAACACCAAAATCGGCTTATGTCAGTGTTATGTGAACGACAGCCAACAAAAAAAGACACTAAGCCCAAAATCAGAGATTCCATGAATGCCAGTTAAGTAAAGTATCTGCCAGATGCTTTTTGGGGCGTTAATTAAAATTGAAAATGTGTGCATGGTTTTTCCAGTTGCATAATTACAAGTTGTCGCTCTCAATTACCAATCTACAATCTACGCTAATTGCAACAAATCAATTTCACATCGAATCTGATGGCTTAAATGCCAGCAAATTAGCAACACCCCAAAAGAAATTAATTAATTTATGGCATATTTTTGTTTTCCATTGATACTCGAACTATTCCCAAGTCCCCCCGAAACGGAAGCCTTAGCCTCAAAGATATTTCCATTTTCTCCTACCACTTAAGGAAATGCTGTGGAAATTGTTGCATTTCCTCTGGCAGGCCACTGAAACCTGAATGAAAACAAACAAGTTTTCAATATTTAATTGCTAAAAACACTGTAATTGTGCCTAATTGTTGGTTAAACAAAAGTGAGCCACAAAGTGACTCAATGCCTGCGGGGCGTTGCATGGTGTGTATTTCTATGGGGAATGTTTATATGGGAAAAGGTGGTCGCAAATGATTCAGACTGTAAGGGAAACGAACAGTAGTATTTCTATAGAAAATATGCTTTGAAATGCTGGATAAATCAGAGGAGTTTTAATAGAAAGAATGTCTAGAATCTTAGAAGGATTGTATGATTTATAAACAAACATTTTTCGATGGGTTTTTGTGCTTAAGGAAACCACAAAGATTTAAGGAGGAGTTTAAGGTACGTCTTGGAGCCTAAATGCTTGGTCTAAGTAAGGTGTGCATTTAGAGCTGAAAATATCTTAAGGAAATGCCTAAAAATGATACATAGAATGATATATTTCATATCCAGGGAATATTTAACTCAAAGAAAATCGATAGAGCTACATCTACAGGCTATAAATCATGGAAAATCCATCCCAAATAAACACCTTAGTCCACAGTTCTGCCCTGACCCTGACCCCGCTCCTACCATTTGAAGGCTAACAAAGTTGGTAATTATTTATTCCATGGCGCCATAAATCAATGCGATTTGCCAGTAAATAAAAGGCTGCTCCAAATAAAGAGAGAGAACCAGCATTTTCATGCTGGCACTTCAAACTACTTTCGAAATGTTTTCACTTGCCCCACGCCCACACGGCCGCTGTTGCTGTTGCTGTTGCAGCAGGCCAAAGTCCAACTTCAACTGCAGCCCACACCAGATGCAGCAGCAGCTGTGGCTTTAGCAGCAGCCTCCCAAGTCCTAAATCAAAGTGGCAACATTTTAGAATTATGGCTGGATAACTGCTTCATGCCTCATGCCTCATGGCTCACTTTTCCTCACTGCACGTGCCCCAGGGAGGCAGGAAGTAAAGCGACTCGAATGCATTCACTAAATCACGAATTTGAAGTTCGATTTGGATCGATTTGGGAATTGCCGGCAATCTTAAGCGAAATGAACGTGACTCTGGAGGATTTACACACACATTGTGGCCCATAAATTGAAGATCAGCCCGGGACTGAAGCAGGAACCAGGGAGGAGGCACCAGGGAGCAGGCAACAGAGAGCAGGAACCAGGGAGGAGGCTGGTCGGAGGGGGGCCGGCAATCAGAGTGGTTTTTCTTATTGATTAAGCGCACTTTTTATTGACGTCGGCCTGTCCATCACTCTCTCCTCTCTCTCTCTCTCTGTGGCGGCTCTCCTTTGCGAAATCGTGGCTTGCAATTATTAGCCATTACCATTCCGTCCAAAGCATTCACCAAGACAGTCCAGTGGAGCCGGAACTGGTCCGCCATCGACTTCGATCGGGCCCATAAAACAAGGAAATCTGGTCAGAGCTACGAGTAGATTCATTGTGTGGCATGCCTCAATGAGTTCATAATCAATGTCTGATAATTATGCGAATGAAAAACTGCATTGTGTGTCGGCAACAAGTGCAGAAATTAATTCAATTAGCGGCAGGCAGGCAGGCAGCAGGCAGGCAGCAGGCAAGTGGCAAGCGGCGCCATCTGTGTTGTGCGATGAAGCAAGAACCTTTATGAAATTCAGACAAAAAGGTGGCACATATAACCGAAGTATGGCATACCCTAACAGATTGAAGGTTTATATGGGGAAAAAGTCAAGAAAGCTGGGCCTGGGATACGAAAGAGTGACTCTTGGATAAGAGATCTAGTTTTTTTACGGCATTATCTAGAGGAAACTTATATCATATAAAGATGGAAGGGTCTGTGTTCAATTTCAACAAGAAATCTGTACAATTTTGGGACTATTTGCCATTGAAATAGAGGGCCAGATCCAGGGCCTCGAGCCTGCTCTCGAGTCCCAAATACTTTCCCATTTAAAGGCAAACTTCAGCTTAAAGTTCATGAAACCCTCTTCTATAATGCGCGCTGACTGGCAGCTGTTTTTGGCCAAGTTAATTCGACAATTAACACCACTCCGCAGACCACTGTGGCAGGCAAACAGAGAGCAAAAAAACCAAAACCAAAGCAATCAATGATTGTGAATTCTAGTAAAAAACAACAACCGACTGGGGCTGCGGCACAAAACCTGATTGCGTTCGTTTAGTCATCGATTTTGTGGCGAAAATTATAATGAGCCACAAAGTCGTTGACAAGTTTTTTCTTACCCTCCTTCTCCACCATCTTCTGCTTCTTTGGCCGCTCTATTCCCAAAGTGTGAAACGACACAGACACAGAGCCCCGACCCGACTTGACCACAATTCAAGGCCATAAATGCCAGACCAAAATTCCGTTCGGCCATAAGCCGTAAGCTCCTCCCTTCCTGGAGTGATTGGGAAACAGACAGGCAGACACAATTGAAAGGGAAAATTGCAGTTGCCGAAGACTTCACAGACCACAGATCACCAAACCATTATGCAAGGCCTCAGAGGGGTCGGGAGCTGGAGATGCACTCATAAAGTATTACCAAATGGAGCTTCAACTATTGACAGATCACCATTTTTCATAGAAACAAACTTATGACAGTCGCCAGTCGCTGACGCATCGGTTGTTTGTCAAATGCGTCTGACCTGACCCACATGGCGGATGGCTGTAGGGCCTCGGACCCAAAAGGGGGGACGTACTCGGCCATTAGGCAGCAATTAAAGCTGGCCAAGATCGAGATTGGGATCGCGAGAATGTAGATTGAGATGGGACGCTGGCATTTCACTCGAGAGCGGCGTTAGAAGCGTTTTACTGTTCTTCTTGATTGACACGGCCACAGGCGGAGGGGCAGGGGCTGGGGTAGGGGCAGTGGCAATGGCAGATTGTATCTGTGCTGCTGCTGGTCGCAACCTCATTTACAGTTGTGGCCGCTCTCCGATCTCAATGGGCTCTTTGTTGGCCGAGAGTGGAGCGAGTCTGGACCGAGGCTTTTCTTCCGCTTTCAACGGTTCATAATTGAAATTATAATTCAATTTGGTGCTGGTGCTGGTGCTGCCACACTCGGCTTTTCAATTATTTTCCATGCACATTAGAAAATGTCTGCTGGTCCGGGAGAGTGAAAGAGCACTGGCAGATACATTACTCACTGCCAGATACAGATACAGATACAATTGGGCCTTGGATTGGCGTGCGCAGACGCTGCGCATGCGCAAATAAATTTTCAATTTGATTCGAGGATTGTTTTTTCATGCCTATGCATCGGAGGAGGCCCATAAATATGGCAGAGGGGGCGGAGGAGAAACCCACTCATACAATGCCGTGTCGCGTCTCCTCTGGCAATTAAGAACGCTTTCATTTTTCATTTTTTCCCATATCTCTCACCTTCTCGACTCTTTCTCCCGTCTCTTTCTCATCCCAAATTACTTTTACTGAATATAATTGAAATGACATTAACACCCATGAACCAGCACCAGATACAGATACATTTTGATGGAGTTTTCGTGTTGTTGCATCAATATCCCATGTGATATATAAATATTTATCTGGCAAACAGATTCTCCAATTGAAAACGCTTCTCTCTCGCAGTTCTCTTTCCCCCCAAAACCCCAAATCCAAAAAATAGAAAATGGAAATGAAATTCCAAATTCTGTGGCTTTCTGTCTGCCTCCGAAATCAAGGCACTTGAGAATTTTCCCATTTTCCAGCATGGCAATAAATTGCAGACTGTCAAAAGAGCTTCGGCCCCCCCTCTGCTCGCTGCTGATAAAGCAATAATGAGGGTCAGACCCTGAAGTTTTTCCACAATTATTTACAATTTCCTATCGATTTGTTCCACTGCAGTGGGGGAAAGCTCTCCCCATACTCCATCGAAGGGTCTACTTCAGTTATTGGCTTTTATCAGTTAATTGTGGAGCCACTGCTTTGACCTCAGGTCAACTCTGATGTAAGGCTGAGGCTCTGCTGCCGCTCAATTGTTGCTTTCGTTGCACGCGTTTTGCATGCGTTTAAAGTCGCTTACGCAAGAATCGCGTTCAGAGCTGCGCTTAGGTGCGGTTTCGTAGAAAGTGTCGCCTCGTCGCAGCCCCTTCCCCGTTGACGACACATTTGTGGCATAAATTAAGCAATTTACTTTTATGACAATGCGTGGAATGTGTCTCCCAGAGGCAGACGAAAACAGCAGGCGAAAACAAATCATATTTTCAAGCTGTTTGCCATTTTTCCTGTTGTTTTCCTGCTGTCGGATGGCACAGGTGTATCTGGTTTGCAGGTGGGTTGGGCAGGTGGATTTTGGGTGGTGGTTCAAGCCACTTTTGATTCATCTGCTGTCGCCGCGTCGATTGTTTTTTGAACACAATTAATTGTTATGCGCTTTTAATGCCCATTTCTCTATAGCATCGGTGTCTTATATAAGTCGATACACACTGTACATAGGTACATATATAGTAGATATATAACCATATGTTTGCATTGCACACTTAACAGTTTTGTTGCGTTTTCTGGCCTTTGTTTGAGCTTTACATTTTTTTAGCGTTAATTTCTTTTGCTTTTATTTTTCGAGTTTGGCAAAGAAAAAGAAAAACTTTCTCCCGGCCGCCGCCGTCACACAGCACAAATTGGAGAAGAGAGGGGGAGAGAGAGAGAGAGCGATAGAGAGGGAGAAACTGAATAACAAGATGATTTACTCAAAGAAGTGATCATTGTTGGGTCTCTTGAGTTATTGTTTATTTTTGTCAAAAAAGGTGTTGTAGAGGAAACGGAACTTTTCAAGATTCGGAAACGCATGGCATAAACTCGAGACAGTGCGTATCATGACCGTAGGAATTGGCATAGGCGTATGTAAACTCTGATCTTTGGGAGTATATAATTATTCAAAGAATTTTTGGTGGAAACTGGCATAATATTTAAAAATAAATATCCAGTTTCCAATTAAATGGCTATTTCTGCAAAATTCCAGAAACTGATGTATAACTTGCATTAATGATCGATTTTATTTCGGTGAAAGTATCTCTCTGTTGTATATATACAAAAGTTTTGAGTCGTCGTTCGATATTTTACTCATATCGGCGCGAGCGGGCGAGGCGAGTGAGCCGGGGGCTCACATAACAAAATATATACAAAATAAATACGTTTCCCATAGCTTTTTCCAAGAATATAGCAAATATTTTATTTATTCGATTGCAATCTCAGATCCATTACAGATCTACAAACCCTACCAATAACTCTTAGTACAGATCCAATTACAATCTCAGTCAAATAAACATTTTCTGTTCTTGTTATTAAATTTTAATATTTTTTAAATTTCCTTTAAGCAAGGAAAAACACTTTAATATCGCAAAATCTTTGGCTGTTGTTTATCTAGCGAGCAAAAAAAAGTATCATGATGATGATAAATCACCAACAACCGAGCAACAGATAACAGACAGACCCCCAGTGAGACCTAGACCCAGTCGCAGTCGCAGTCCCAGAGCTGCCATATCTCAACGCCCTCCCGACTTGTCTTTAATCAATCACGTTTCGCTTATCTCCAGCTTGGGCTCAAAAAAAGTATAAATGAAAATATGAAGCTTGGGAAAAGTATTGGCTTGGAAAGAAAAGAAAAGAAAAAACACTGACCACAGACAGAAAATAAATTACAGTCAAGGTTTAAGCCGCCTCATTTCGATTATTATGCAAACAGCAATGGAGCCATACTCGGTACTGGGTAATACACAAGCAACAGTTACATATAATATATATTTGGAAATAACACCAACAACACCAACACCAACAACAGCAGTAAACCAATGCGTGCCTTGAAAATGCCAAACGGTCAATGGAAAAGTGAAAAGTTGGAGTCCGGCTTTAATGTGCATAATTATTGTTCAGTTCGGTTCAGTTGGGGCTTAATTTCTTTTGCCAGACTGCGTAACGGGCCGCCTCGTGGAGACCCTTCGCCCCCTCTGAGACCACCCTCTGCCTCTCCAGTTCGTGCCGAAATGCATTTTTTAACGTTGACAAACTTCTTGTTTGTTTGTGCTTCTTGTCTTGGTTTTTTTTATTGCCTGTGGCACGTTGCTAATGCGGGAAAAGTCTCGCAAAAATCAAAGACAAAAAAATTGCATAAAACAAATTGGAAATGGGGGAAAATAAAATGCTCATATTTGTGCCATTTGTTCGAACGAGTTTTTGTGAAAGTACGAATGCGTCTAGCGAATAGTTAATACAAATTTTACGGCCGGACAGACTCTGGACAACGCGTTGCACTCGATCGATGGTATGGGCTGGGGCTGGGCCTGGGCTGGAACACGTTTCACTCTGGCCATGCCCATTTTTGTGCTCGGTTTTGTTTCATGCGTTGCCTCCTTTTGCACTTTATTGACAATTTCTTTTATTTGTTGTTGCCCGCGAACGTGCGTAGCTATTGTCGTTGATGGTGGAAAACCACACCAAGCCGCACAAAGATACAGATACATTCACACATGTGTGCAAAACCGGCCACCGGCCAAGTTGTGGCTGTCAATCGTCGACGGTTTGCAATGAAATGCGAATTTCATTCATGGCAATTTCTGGAGAGTTACGTCTCGGACAATGACAGGCCCGTGGAAGGCGGGGAGGCATCAGAAATCAGGTGCTCATAAATGAAGAAACCCATAAAAAGGCTTAACATCTTTCAAAGAGAAATACACTCTAGATTGAACAGCAATAAAATATAGATAATTATAATTGTATCTACGGTTTGTGACAGTTTTCTATTTCAGCATATTTTTCTTAAGAAAATGTATCATAAATGGAATAAATGGGTTTATATTTTACCAAAGAAATTATGGAAATATAAATATTGTATTCATTTAAGCAAGAAAAAGCTTTGGAATTTCCTTTGGCAGAACTTTTCGCATTTGAGTCATGCGGGAAATTCCCATTGGCTGTCCGTCCATTGATTTTTGAGTCACCTCGTATCGAAGTTTATCACTTGCCAGATCGGTCAGGGCTTGGATTACCTAATGCCGGTCGAGTTACTGATTTTGCATTCCTAAGACTTCCCAAGCCACTCGACTCGACTGGTATTCATTGTATAACTGTAACCCAAAACGCTTACAAAAATATTTTACCAAAAAAACAAACACAAAATACAATCAAGAAGTGAGTTGTAGGGTTGATCGATTTGGTGTTTCCGTTGCTTTGTTTAGACCGAGGAAAGTGGCAAAAAATTTCCTAAATTAAGTATTTAAGCTGAGAAATGTATATATATTTATATATGTTAAAATTATCCGCTAGGTGTTTATGCAAACGAGCAGAAAAGCCAGAAAAAAAAAAAAACGATGAGCAGAAACCGAAATCCACGCAAAAATTTCACAGAGTCAGCTACCAACAAAAATCAGACGGGTAATAATTATCCAAAAGAAATTATGGCTGGCTTAGGTGTGTGTGTGTTGGTGAGTGGTATCTGTGTGCGTGTGTGTGTGCTGGTGAAATGCGAGACTGAGACGCGACGCGGCAGAGAGCAAGTTTTAAGGTGCTAAAAGTTATGCTGCCAGCCGGCAGCAGATTATGAAATATGCCAGCGACAGGAGGGCCCCGTCGACTGCGAATCCCGATCCGTTTAAGATATTTCATTGTTGCTCATACCCCCGCCCCGATGCCTGTAGAGTATCAATGGAGTGTTTTAGGCAGAAGAAAGGCAAGTCGAACCACAGAATCACAGGGTATCCCATAGTCGAGGCTTGGCTTTCAGCATTCTTTCGGCTTGGATCGGGATTGGTTTGGCCTATCCTATTGAACGCGTTGAGGTTTTAGCTCTGGCTGGTTAACTCGTTTGTTAGGAGCCACATCGAAAAAGGCAGAATGCCAAAGGCTCTGCTTCTCTTTCTTCTCTTTCTGGTGTAACTTACACAGTGCTGCAGATTGTTGCTTCTGCTTCTGCCTGCTGTTGCTGCGGTTTCAATTGACTGACAGGCGACGGGGGTGCGGTGTGCGGATGCGGGACAGGAATAGACGCGTTCCGGTATCAGTGTCGTTTCCCGTGCGTTTTCCACTCTCGTCTCTGGAAACACACACCTCTTTTTTTTGCCTTTTTGCGGTGTTTTAGCGTGAGTATTTTCTTTCGATTTTGTTAGGCACTAAAAAAACTAGAGCTTAGAAGTAAACAATATCTCTTGTGGAATCACTTGCTTCTTCTGTTATTTACTCAACATTATTTGCTTGTTAATTGGTTTCGTTGTTACTGAATTTTCGATATTCGGTCGATATTTGTTTATTTAACAGGTATATCTTTCTTTTCTTCGGGGTCGTTTAGAAAGTGGGTTAACACGAACAGAGCGCGCGTCTATGCAAATTATTGGGCTTGACATGCACCAGTCACGGGCATAATTTATTTGATTCGATTTATTACTGCAAATTTCAACTTAATTCAACTTTGTAATCTGGCGTTGTTGCTGGAGACACTACAATATATTTGTGTATTGTGGTTCGGATCTCCCACTCCGGGCGCTCTAATACAACTTGATCTTCCGCTTGGCACGTTTGCACTCCAACTCGTTTCGCTTGCGATTGTGAACGCGATCGGATCTGTCAAGACACGATCGGGCAAGACACGATGCAGAAAATTCCACAGTACACCGTAAAATTCCCACTGTACCACCCGACGGCTACGCCATGTTGCCCAACTCAACTCGCATGTTGCTATACTCATGTTGCCAGCAAACCGGTTTCAGTGCTAGCTCTTCTTGGGTATGCACTTTGCAATGCCCTATTTTTATCTAATTATGTTTTACAAGCTGGTTCTCAATATAATCGATCGATCTGCGAATCTATCTATTTATGCATATTTACCATATCGAATCCCAAGACATACTCTCGGTCTCTCACATATTAATTTTATCTCTAATATGCATTACATAGTTCGTTGAGATTCAAAAGCTTTTATACCATTTTCCCGTATTTATTCATCTAATACATGATTGCCCCACCTACTGGCTGAGAAGACAAACTTCTCACAAATTCTATAGTATCTCCCTTTTCAAGCGTATTACCAATGTTGCCCAAATCTAGCTGCTTGTAGCTGATCCATTCACAGTCTCCTTTAAACTGTACTACAGGGTATGTTGCGACAAAGAGGTACACCTACATTTTTGTTTCTTTTTATTATCGGTATTTCTCAAATATATCGCATTCAAATAAAATACCAAAATAGTGCTCTAAACCGCTTACAGGGCGCCACATTTAAATAGGTGGAAGCTTTTAAATTGTGAATTTCTAAACAGCTTACATTTATTTATATGGAGTTTCGTCCTTCTGCCACTGTCGACGCTGCTGCTCTGATAGCCTTATGCCGCTTGGTGGCTGTCAGCCGAAAATTCTCAGAGAAAAAGATTGCCGCCTGACCAGGCAGCTCCAAGCTTGGCGATTATTCCTTTTTGCATTCTTCGTGCCCTCCTTACGATTTTCCTACTTGTTCATGAGGAATCCTCCAGTCGAAGATTTCACATCGAGAGAATTTCGTTACTTACCCAAAGCCGCAAATATAGGCCTTGGGATATCGCTGAATCCCGACCGTCCGGACCCAACTCTAGGCATTGTATTGTAGACTGTAAATCGTTATTTTGGTATCGCAAAATTATTCACAAAATAATGAAATATATGTTGGAGTTTTGAACAAAAATATCATATTTATTATAAAAACACAGCAAATTGAAAAGTCGTATCAAATTTTGAAATTCACCTTGTTCAATGTAATATCTCTGTAGTCTCCACACTGAATTTGCTTGCTGCATCTTTTTGTGGTCTCCGAGAAACGCTCATCGAGACGGAAGGACGGATTTATTTCATCAAAATATTATTTTTCAATTTTTCCAGTAATATTTTGATTGATATCAATGTCTACCTCTGGGAAACCCTCGGCTGTGATTATGCAATAGAATTTGCCCGTTTCATTGCCGGAAGTAGTTACCTCTGCATCCATATGCGCGTATTTTTGTGGCAAGAAACTAGTCTCCGTGAATTCTAACTGGCCACAGTATTCTTTCGTACTCTGCAGCTCCTTATCACCGTGGTACGTCGTGACCACGAATCTGTTTTTGATGCATCCAGGCTAATAAGAAATATTTGGAAATAATTACGAAAGAGTGGATTCTAGGCACACTTACATCTTTGGGGATGCCAATTCTACATCTTAGAGTCAACTTTTCAGCAGCGGTATCAGCTTGCAACTTGCAGCTGGTGCCGGGCGGGTACGTATGGGGATAATTGGGGGACTTGGTATTGTACGCTTCTCTACTACCGAGATTCATTGCATAGTCACACTTCTCTTGCCCACTGGCCATCAGGATGGGGAGCAACAAGCAGCTCAATATTCCGAATGCGATGTGCATTATCTCAGAGCTTGTCACTAAATGTTTAAGCCAGCCGAGCCCTTCACCAAATATAAAGGAATCGAGACAACTCAATGACATATGTACAACTTCAAATGCAGCTCCCAACCAGCTGTTCAACCAAAAGTCTAAATAAACATGCAAAAAAGAACAAGCCACAATCGTGGAGCTCGGGAGCATCGATCTTATATGTAGAATGTGTACAAAATTTGTTGGCATGCTTTCTGCACAGACAATAGAGCATTTAACAGCCCGCAAAACAAATTTAATTCCATTTGAAATGACTTTAATTTGTGTAATTTGCTTTAGCATGTTGATTTAAATTTCGAATAGGAGCTTTCTCCCTTTGGGGGAGGGGACTTAATGGTGTCCCTGTTGATGGGGTACAGGGCGCTGTCGGGGAATGCATCACGGTAGTCCTCCATGGTCATCTGGTCGTATGGCAGCAGCGACTTCAGATAAGCAATCTCCTTCTGGTAGTTCTGGATGCGCTGTTCCGAGACCTTCTTCTGAGCGCCCACTGGGAAAACTTTTCACCTTGGGAAACTGAACTTTAGCATTAGGTGAAAGAAATAGGGCAAGCCCTAGCCCGTAGCACCTGCACCCCATTCCAAGATTACAGTTGTGGCGAGCCATACGGTCATCCTTTTATCCCATGGCTAACAGCCAGAGTGGACAATACTGAACCATGCTTTCAGGATGCCGTCATCTGCGGAAGCTATAATCAATCCCGGTTCGTGTTCCACAACTGTCGCCAACCGGCCTACAATAAATGGACAGATGTTCAAAAGATCAAATGGATATAAGCCTTGGTATGCAACATTAACTTTGATGCCTGTCAGTATTAAGGAAAGCCAAATCCAGCCTTTGTTAATTTAGCCTATGGGTTATTTACAGAATTTAAAATTTACCTTTCTAACTGGGGATTATCTGTTGACGATTCAGTGGTACTTCGATAAGAAGCGACAATTTGATACGAACGTTTGTATTACATTCGCAGATGATCTGCAGAAGATCAGATATCTCTACAGCTATAGCTATAGCTTATTAGTGTTCAATCAGCGTTTAGTGTAATTAAAGCAATTAAACTCTCCCATGCGCAAATGGACATGGGATAAAATAACACGTTCGTGTCAGTCAAATGTCATTGTTCCCCCAAGAGCAGGAACAATGCGTTGCCAGCTGATTATCTGTGCGTTCATCGGACTACTCTTAACATTTCACATCAATATTAACGTAAATATATGGATAATACTAATCAAGTGGACAATACTGAACCAAGTTTTCAGGATGCCGTCGTCTTCAAGTTTACAAACTTCGTCTGCGAGAGTTACAACCAATCCTGGTTCGTGTTCCACAACTGTCGTCTGAAGGCCGTCAGTCGAAACAAAGTGCTCCTCAATATGAATGGGACGGTACTTCAATCGGCTAACGCTATATCAATTCATGGCAGAATTTTCAAAAAAGCAAACGGCTATAAGCCTTGGCTCTTTGATATTTACTTTGATGGCTGTCAGTATATAAGAAAACGGAATCATCCTGTCGCTAATATAGTCTATGGGCTCTTTAAACCGTTTACGAACATTAACCACACATGCCCCTACGTGGTAAGGTTATACGTGTATGTCTAACCACTTGTAGATCTGAAATTTATATTGCAGGGTCCACAGATTATCAAGGATTTTTATCTAAGACCTGAGCTACTGCGTATTCCCATGCCAACAGGGGACTATTTATTGGCGATGCAGTGGTACTTCGATAATAAGCTACAGTTTGATACGAACATTAGTTTCACATTTGTAGAGGATCTAATAAAGAGCAATTAGTGGGAATCACCTGCAGACGATCCCTGGAAATCAACAGATACATAGAACAGTAGAAAATGTATTGTACCGATTTATTAAATATATGTATGGGGTAATCCGTGTTATTCGACTGATCGGTGTATGAAACGATCGCGATGCAGTCCACGCTGATCGTCCGTGTTCTTTTCGGATTGTTCCTAGCATCAAACTTCAGCTACAACCTTTCTATTTGAGATTGGAACTATTACGCCGCGATAAAAAGTATTCTCTATAAAATAATATTCTCCGCAAGTAATTTAAGCAAACTGAATTTTGAATAGTTTTGATGATTTTCAACATTCATTGCATTCATTCATGCGGCAAAATATATATTTTGATATGCGGTACTCAAAGAGTATAGTGGTGTATCAGATTCGTACGATTTGATAATATAGGCATTAAATAGGCCGCAAAACAAATTCAATTGGATTTGAAATGACTTTAATTCGATTTTTAAGAGTATTAGAAATGCTGCCCAATTCTACGCCGCGATTCCAATCGGTATTTCTCAAATGTATCGCATTCAAATAAAATACCAAAATAGTGCTCTAAGCCGCTTACAGGGCGCCACATTTAAATAGGTGGAAGCATTTAAATTGTGCATTTCTAAACAGTTTACATTTATTTATATGGATTTCGAGCTTTGAATAGTTTTGATAGCCTTATGCCGCTACTCAAAGACCGCCTACCAGGCAGCTAAAGTGGTTTAACGGCTATTTTCGGTTATTCGATTCGTCTATTTGCTATTTGATTTGAAGATTTCAATATAGGCAATATAGTCCTTGGAATATAGGCCTTGGGATATCGCTAAAACAAACCTTCAAAATGTAGTCTCCATTTGAAATTGACTTTAATTTTGATCTTTGATACGCTCATCGAAACGCTGGACCGATTTATTTCATCAATTTATTATTTTCCAATTTGTCCAGTAATGTTTGATTGATAAGAGGGTACACCCAAATTCCATTTTTTAAGCATCGCCCGTTTTTGCCGGTATAGTATCGCATTCAAATAAAATACCAAAATAGTCTCCGTAAATTCCTCCTTACAGGGCCGTACCACATTTAAATCACCGTAGGACCACGAATTTTTTGAAATCCTGTGCATTTCTAAACAGTTGGAAATTTTATTTAAATGGAGGATGCTAGGCACATGCCACTTCGTCGATCGCATCTTAGTCTCAATAGCCATTAGTCAATTTGGTTACAGCCGGGCGGATATCTTTTGGGAAAAAGATTGCCGCCTGACCAGGCAGCTCCAAAGTGCACGATTTAACGGCTATTTTCGGTTATTCCAGTTGTAATCAGTCCTCTTTTGCCACTTTGGCCATCGGGATGGGGAATTCAAGCAGCTTCAATATTTCCAGAATATGAGAGAATTTCATTATCTCAGACTTTGTCCAAAGCCGCCAAAAATATAGTCCTTCGAATATAGGCCAATGGGATATCGCATAACTTCAAATGCAGCTCCCAACCAGCGGTTGAACCAAAAGCTGAAAAATATGTCTGTAGTCTCCACGCTGAACTTGGTTGGAGCACCAATCTTATATGTGAAATTTGCTTCCTTGTCTCCTGAAGTCTTTTTATAAATCTTAAAAAAATGATTTAATTGCTTTCTGTAAAGACAACAGAGCATATAACAGGCCGCAATTCCATTTGAAATGACTTTAATTTGTTTAATTTGCTTTAGCATGTTGATTTACATTTCGAATAGGCGCTTTCTCGCTTGAGGGAGTGACACTTAATGGTGTCCCTGTTTCTCGGCCTCGATCTGCTCCTTGGACTTGTAGCCGACCTGCTCCTCGGGGGTGTGAGGCCAGAAGGTTGGCCTGTTGATGGGGTCCAGGGCGCTGTCGGGGAATGCATCACGGTAGTCCTCCATGGTCATCTGGTCGTATGGCAGCAGCGACTTCAGATGGGCAATCTCCTTCTGGTAGTTCTGGATGCGCTGCTCCGAGACCTTCTTGTAAGAAGCAATCTCCGACTGCGACTCCTTGATCTGGGCGTCTACCTGGGGGGAAACAGTGTCCTTGGGATAGGGCACGGTCAGAGCATCGTACTGCTTCTGGAAGCCATCGACCAGGCCGGCCACAGGCACCAGCTTCTTGTAGTAGGCCCAATCAATCTTTGGTGGGCACTCGGGATTGGCCATTACGGCGCGCACATAGATGTCCGACTTGGTCTTGAAGGCTCCGAAGCTGGTCTTCTGGTTGGCGGGCACACGCTCGGCCAGAGCGGACCAGTTTATCGAGGATTGGGTGATGCGGCGGGCGGCCATTCTGTAGCACAATTACTGAAAAAACCAACAAAAACACAAAACTGATGAGGTTAGGTTCTCAAAGTGGAAATGGAAAAGTAATGCCAAGACGAGATTCCATAAATATATGTATTTTCTGTGGATTGTGATGTTAGAGTCCCATCTGCTGCGATATATATTATGCTGTTTCCATTCCACTGAAAATTATGCGTGCAAAAATTATGTAATTTTGCTGCAGCAGCCACCCTCCGACTTGTCAAGGTGGGAAAAGTGTGAATTTCTTTGGGTTCATCCACAATTGGGTAGCCATTTAGTTTAATTATGTCTCTTCGCACATTACTTCAGTGGTTTTAGTAAGTTATTTCCAACATACTTAAATTTTACGGAGAATTAAAAATTAATTAAAAATTAAGATTTTATGACTGCACCAACCAGTGTTACCGCGGACTTATCGTAACAATATACGGTCTGACCCTCAGAAATATACCTAAATATACCGTCTCATTTTAAAAATATACCGTAAATATACTGACGAGCTCAAGTTCTATTATACATATTCCTCTATTTTGATATTCCGTAAAATATTATTAGCTAGAAAGAACGCCCAGCTATGCCCACATAATTTTATACAATTAATGAATCTTTTTTCCAATTTTGACTGGTTGATTTTAAACTCTTGTTTTTGTTGGATTTAGTCTAAAAAAAGGTTTTAGTAAAGAACGTCAAATAAAACACATTTTATCCGCTTACATATTAATGACATTTTTTACGTAATCATAAAAACGACACCTGAAGGGGAAATGTGTACATCTTCATTTAAGTTTAAGGACTCCCTCTTATTGGATTGTTTCTAAAATAAGGTTTAAGCTAAAAAGATCAATGCAAAAAGGTATTTACGGAATGTAGACTCATCGTTGCTACCGATTCATACCGTTTCAAGGAGGCAATATCCTATTCGAAGAAAGAAGTTTGGCTATCGATCCTATCGATGGTCTCACAGCCCTGGTTCCCAGATTGCGGTCTTACTATCAGCTGTTGTGCAAAACATAACTTGCATGTGGATATTAATTTTTACTTCTATTGTTTTAATCCTGCTATTATCAATAAGAATGCTGCTAAAACAGTTGCCACAGGCTGTGAAACAGCTGCGCTGCATTTCCTCAGCCACGACAGCGGTGACCAGGCTGCATCGCTCCGTCTACTGCCGCCTTTATCCCACAGTGGTGGTCCAGCCGGACGGATCCACCATTAATATCCGCTATCACGAGCCACGCAAAATCATCAAGGTAGGTGCACAATCATTAGCTAAATATAATTAATTGGATTCCTTTGCTCGTTTAGTTGCCTTTGGATTTGACCACTTTGTCGGACGCTGAGCGAAAGTCCCGCCTGGAGGCGCGTAAGCCGCGCAAGAAGGTTAGGATTATGGAGGAGGTGGACGACAACTTCAATGCCAAAAAGTACATGAAGTATATCAAGAAAAAGTAGTGTTCCTGCTTAACTGTTAAAGCTATAGATAATAAAACTTATAAATTTTGTTACATAAGTCTGGCAGCTCACATTTCGTTGCACGGAGTTGCCACATCCGAAAATAAAGGCCGCAAAAGACTATTTTTCAATTATTTAAATGTGAGAAGTTTTCTAACGGCCATAACACCTGATAACTAACGGCCAAAGTGGACAATACCGAACCATGCTTTCAGGATGCCGTCATTTTCAGGCTTATGAAATTCGCCTGCGGAAGCTACAATCAATCCTGGTTCGTGTTTCACAACTGTCGCCAACCGGCCTACAATATATGGCCAGATGTTCAAAAGATCAAATGGATATGCCTTGGATATGCAACATTAACTTTGATGCCTGTCAGTATTTAGGAAAGCCAAATCTATCTTTGTTTATTTAGCCTATGGGTTATTTAAATAATTTAGAATTTACCTTTCCAACTGGGGATTATCTATTGACGATTCAGTGGTACTTCGATAAGAAGCCACAATTTGATACGAACGTTTGTATTACATTCGCAGATGATCTGATGAAATTAAATATCTCTATAATTATAGTTTATTAGTGTTCAATCAGCGTTTAGAGTAATTAAAGCAATTAAACTCTACCATGCTCAAATGGACATGGGATAAAATAACACGTTCGTGTCAGTCAAATGTCATTGTTCCCCCAAGAGCAGGAACAATGCGTTGCCAGCTGATTATCTGTGCGTTCATCGGACTATTCCTAACATTTCACATCAATATTAACGTAAATATATGGATAATACTAATCAAGTGGACAATACTGAACCAAGTTTTCAGGATGCCGTCGTCTTCAAGTTTACAAACTTCGTCTGCGAGAGTTACAACCAATCCTGGTTCGTGTTCCACAACTGTCGTCTGAAGGCCGTCAGTCGAAACAAAGTGCTCCTCAATGTGAATGGGACGGTACTTCATTCGGCCAACAATATATCACTTCATGGCAGAATTTTCAAAAGGGCAAACGGCTACAAGCCTTGGCTTGTCGATAGTTACTTTGATGGCTGTCAGTATATGAGAAAGCGGAATCATCCTGTCGCTAATATAGTCTATGGGCTCTTCAAACCGTTTACGAACATTAACCACACATGCCCCTACGTGGTAAGGTTATACGTGTATGTCTAACCACTTGTAAATCTGAAATTTATATTGCAGGGTCCACAGGTTGTCAAGGATTTTTATCTAAGACCTGAGCTACTGCGTCTTCCCATGCCAACAGGGGACTATTTATTGGCGATTCAGTGGTACTTCGATAATAAGCTACAGTTTGATACGAACATTAGTTTCACATTCGTAGAGGATCTAATGAAGAGCAAATAGTGGGAATCACCTGCAGACGATCCCTGAAAATCAACATAGAACAGTAGAAAATGTATTGTACCGATTTATTAAATATGTATATATATGGGCTAATCCGTGTTTTCCACTGATCGGTGTATGAAACGAAAGGGAAATAGCAACGGAAATTGGTGTCTAGCTTTGGTAAAGTAAAATCTGTTTAGCCAAGAACCATTGAGATTGCAGTCCACGCTGATCGTCTATTAATCAAAATTATTTAAGAGCTATTATTTAGTGCTATTACGCAGCAATAAAATGTTTTTTTATATTATAATATTCTCCGGAAGTAATTTAAGCAAACTTCATAATAATTTGGATAATTTTCAACATTTATTGCATTCATTCATGCGGTAAAATATGTATTTTGATATACGGTATAGTGGTGTATCAGATTCGTATAGATGTACATACATACATATGTATATGTCGCAGATTGAATAAGAAGTTGGAAATTTGTATCGTTTAATAAATAAAGAGAAATGAGAATGGAGCAAGAGAGGGTCTGGTGTCAAGTGTGTAAAAGGGGATGGATGGCAGCCCTAGTCAGTCTGACAGTTAGTCAGAGTTGAAGAGTCGAACGAGACACGTGTGATTTACTGCGCTACTGCAAAAAGAACAGATGGCTGCAAGAGAAGTAGAAAAGGAAACCGATTCTCCGATATATATATATTCTTGATCAGCATCAATAGGCGAGTCGATATAGCCTTTCTGTCTGTCAGTCTTTTTAAACGCAAAGCTCTCAGATACTTTATCAGCTAGAGCAACAAAATGCTGATGTTATCGGAATGGATGGGATTGTTAGTGACTTTTTAGACTCGAGTGACGCGGACACTACTGTCTGCATGCTCTCCAAAGTGATAAATTCGAATTTGCATTACCAGCAGCTTTCGTTGTCCTTGTAGTGGCAAACGAAATCAACTGTTGCACACTGGGTGTGGTCGGAGTCAGTTTTTCAGCCACGAGCGTCTGAGGGACAGTTGGCACTTGCAGGTCCCGCGGATTTACCCTTTTGAGCTTAGGAGACTAATTCAGCAGTTGCAAGCCGCTTAATCGAGACTCTAGGACTGAGAGCCGATTCTATTGGTTTTTGAAGCCAACGGTCAGCTCCTTAAAGACCTACCGCGTCTGCCTCATAAATATGACCATGTCCTTTCCAACTACACAGCGTGCTTCACAACTGTAATGCAAACCATTGGCCGAAAACCAAGCGCATTTTGCATGCGCTACGCTATCGCAGAGGCTAGCAGGACACTCGGCTGATCATGAGTGATCCTGTAGAAAATTGTTTAATCAATCGGATAAAACTATGTGTTCAGGGCTGAGGGTCCTAGCTGGTTAATAACATTCAACCGAATATCAAAATCGAGGAATATGACTTCCTATAATGGACACCGAACGATTAACCCATTTTCGACCAGTCGGTATTAAAATACAGTCCATATACATAATTGTATTGCAGCTGAGGTGAAAGATATCGTGGGGTTTTTTGTAGGTAAAGAGGAAGGATAGGATGGATCTACAAGAAGAATTTGCAAACATTATTATTTTCCGCGGTTTAACTCAAGTTGTTCACCTGCTTAAATAGAGGGGGTTAAGTGGGCTAAGTTCGATTTTTCATCGGTATATTTGTGGTATATTTTGAAAATGAGAAGGCATATACTTTTAAGGTATATTTTATGGATCAATCCTCGGTCACACTGCTCAAGAGTGCGGTCACACTGATTTCGGGGACAAACAAAGTCGGACGTGTGTGCGCGTCGTGCAAGTTTTATTTTTATAATTTATGTACGATTTTTACGCGAGTGCAACAAACATGTCCTTTCCGCTAGCATAAATATTGATGTATAACAAGCTGTAGTTCAAGTGAAAGGGAATACCCATAAAGTGTCGGTGGAATGTTGAACGGGCATCATCGTCGCGTCTAATCAAAACAAAAAATACCCAAGCGAATGCAGCAGCATAGCGCCAGCCCGAGTCCCCCGCTGTAAACAAGACCGAGACACAACAAAGTTGTTGGTGAAATTTTATTTTTAAACAAAACTCGAAATCCGTTTTGTTGGTGACAAGATTTTTTGGTACTTAGTTATTAGTGCATCTTCGGCTCTCTGTGTGCGTGTCGGTGTGCAAATAACTGCAATTGCAGCACACAAACAACACACACACATACACACCTAATTGGATTATAGCAGCACGTCGGCAATAAGAACAACGAAAGCATCTGCAGCAGCAGCAGCATAAAAACCATCAATACTGGTAAATAATTAACTAAAAATTTAGGTAAATATCAGCTTCTCTGATATGCCCCTTCCACTCTGTCTGCTCTGTCCCGAAATTCTGTTGTACAACAATTTTCTATGCGTGCGCTTGTGTGGGTTGTCTGCGCTCTGCTTCGGCTGCCTCTTTCTCTGCGTCTCCACTGCTCTGCTGCTGCGCTCGTTACAGCAGCGGAAGCAGCAGACTGCGTCTAGAGATGGGGGCCTGGCCTGCGACCTTAACAGTGGCTCCCAAAATTGCACCAATTTCGAATTTTGTAGTTGGATTGAAGTAATTAAAATAAAAGTATGAATGAAAGGATTAAGTAATACGCAGCAGCAAAAGGTTTAAATTGAGGTACGGCCTCAAAATAGACTAGCACTAAAATAGACAAACAGGCACAGCAACTGTATCAAAAAAACCTTCTACATCGAATAGTAAATAAAATACATGAATGGTTTTCATGAATGGGATTTTGATTCGCTAAGAATGGCCCAATTTTAGTTTTAATTATTTGCAGAACAGCTGTTTAGTCTTTCAAACAGCTGCTCATAGATGGCCAACACGTAAACACAGCGAACAATTGCTTCAAGAAAAGCAATAAACAAAGCAAAATTATGCTGATGCGACTACTCAATAATCTGAAATGCATTTAAGAACGATATAAGTATAACCAAAGTCCTGCTCGAAGGGCATACAGTCTTCCAAATAGTCTCATCTTGTTAAATTTTCTTCCGGCTCTATTGTGGTTTCACTGTGGTACAGTTGCGAGCAGCTAATCCACAAAACGTATCAAAGGTGTTGCATTTGAATTTGTTTAAGAAACCTGTTGTGTATGGGGAGGGCCCCATCGATACATGCATGTGTCAACTCGTGATGCATTCCATCTTGCACATCTCTAACCGTTGCACTATGGCCCGTGCCCTCTGCGCTGCCTGGGCCCCGGTAGAGGGCTTGGATTGTCTTCCTTCCTCTTTCTGTGTGCGTGTGTGCGTGCGATCGGAATGTTTAATGAGGAAGGTTGGCAGGGCTGCGCGCAACGTAAATATTTTTGTATGAAGCGGAAATGTAAAAATAACACAAACACATTTGCAACTTACGAAAAAGCAGCACACAAAACACACTCTCCAATGATGATCATGGTGATGATGATGATGATGATGAAGATGTTTTCCTAGGTTTGTGTTTTCCAATGCCATTCGCGCTACCGTTTTGCTGCTTCTCTCTCTCTCTCTCTCTGTGTCTCCCTTTTCTGTTTGATTCAGCGGAAAGACTGTTTTTCCACGTAAAATGCAAATGCTGCGACAGATGTTTCGCTCGTTATAGTGGATCCACGGATCCATGGATCCAGACATATGTATTCCCGATTCTCTCCCTATATTCCATCTTCCACTTGGGTTTCCCGTTTCCCGCCCGACTGCTGCCCGACTGCAGCTGCCTGCCTGATTGGGATTGTGCCGGTTTGGTGGTTGTTGCTGCCGCTACACACATATTGATGTTGTCTTTTTGTCCGTCCGGTGGTGTGACCAACTGCATTTTTGTGGCTGTTGCTGTTGCTGTCGCCAGGAAGGGGGAGGAAGTCGCCTGCTTGCTGAATGGTGCATGCTGCACAGAGAGGGGTGTATGTGAATGTGTGAATGGGTAAGGTTGAGGGCTTTTTTTTTGTTTTTTTTTTTTGTGTGTGGTGTTTATAAAATTAACAGCAATCACCCTCTGCTCTCCAGCCGGCTGTAAATGCAACCTAAGCTAATTTGTTTTCATTTGTGTGGTGTGTGGTGTGTGCCCGCATCGCATCGCATCGCAGGGGAAAGGAACACTTAAAATAAACTAAAAGAATTAACCAGAAGGAACAAAAGAAAAAAAAATAGACACACTCACCCGCAAATGCGCCATTTGTTCTCATTTCTCTATTTTCTCTTTGTTCGAGTCTGTTTGCACCTTCTTTGGCGCCTGCTTCTGTTTCTGCCTGTCCAACTGCATTCATCAAGTGTTTTGTTTTGTTCGATCTTCGTATGGGACATGGGACTTGCACTTGAAGCTCAAAATAAACTGCAATTTCTTTCTTCTTGCATACCCTGGGCATTCGTACAGTGCAAAGGGTATAACAAAGAAAAGGATGTGCTTTTGGTGCTATAAATTATATCGGCATATACCAATTAATGGAGTACTAAAAGGGAGGCTAACCCTAACTTGTCCTTGTCCTTAGCTGCTGATAATACACAGATCCCGATTACAATTTTAATATTATCTATCTATATATCAAAAATCACATTGATTCATAATTACAGCTAAAATAGAGCAAATAGGTACTTACTTATCTTCTTTTTATTATAAAAAAAACTTTCTTAGATAGTTTTTATAATTTTTTACCAATGGGCATCCCCCTAGTCGCTGCGCTTCACTAAATTTATTTAAAATCTTTCTTTTTCATCGGTTTGCGCCTCTGATTGTTTAAAGTTCATTTACGCTAGGCAATTGTTTTATTTTATTTTAGTTTAGTGACTATTTTCAGCAAGGTTTAGAGTCTGCAGAGCAATGGGCGACGGGCGACGGGCGACTGGCGATGGGCGACGGCCGATAGGCGGCACGTGAGCGGGAGTATTGAGAGAAAAAGAGAGTGAAATCTTTTGCCGATTAGTCAATGCCCAAATGGCGCAGTAATCGATGGAATGAAACTGTTTTTTTTTTTTCTTTAGCCAAAAGAGGGTTCTTTACACTGAAAGAAAGTGAAACTTTTGTGGTGTGCTGTAGTTCCATTCCATTCCATTCCATAAATATAAATTTGTTTCTTGGTTTCCCCCCTGCTTTCCATTTCGTTTGGCGGAATGAATCACTTGTTTTGGGCGCACCAGAAAATACCTCTTGGAATGCAGCCTCCTCAATCACATTTACATAGACCAAGGGCCCAGATCGGAATGAGTTGGTAATTTTTTGTTGCTGCTGCTCTGCGTGGGCGTCTCCGTATCGCATTGTATCTTTCAGATAGGCATAGGCATAGTAGAAGAATTTATGACACGAATTTCATTTGGCTTTTGGCTGGTCTTTTCTTTTGTCTGTGTTCCGTTCCGAGAGTGTGCCATGTCCCATTTTCTTGCCTCTTTCTTTCGTTATTTCTTTATATCTCGTTTTTTGTGTGTTGTTCTTTGATAATTTTACTTTACTCTGCTTTGCTTTGTTTGTGTTGCCCCAAGAGACTCTTCATCTCTCGCTTTGTTTATAGAAATTTGTAACGTCTCGAGATTTTCTTCTTTTGGTGTAGGCCATGAAGTGGCATTTTTTTTTTTTGTTCTACTTCTGACCAACTTTCCTTTTCATTAACGTTTTTTCTCTTCGGGGACTTCCTGAAGTCATCTTGATTCTACTCCCTCAGCCCTTAAGAAATCGGAAATATCATTTCCCCATTTCATAACAAAGATTTATGTGCATTTAATGGATGCGAGGAATGTACTCTCCAACCATGGGGCACGCGTCTACGCGTAGGCGACAACAACGAAGACGCAGACGCGACCCTTGGCCTCATAAAAATGCAGCAGCAGCAGCAGCGTTTTATTGCCTCAAGACTTGACTCTTGTCTTGTGGCTTGTGGCAGTTAACGGTTTTGATTTTGGGAACATCATTTCGATCGATTATTTGAGGGAAAGGTGTTCTCTTTAATAGACTGAAAATTAACAGCTGTTTCGAGTAGAAAGCGTCGAGATGATGATGGATCTAATAGTCATTCTACAGGTTAAAATCACTCAAAAAATTCAAGAAAAAGTGATCAAAAAGCCTCCGCAGAGAGTCTGTATTTTGAATCATTTCAAAGGGCATTCCATATTCGTTTTTAGTTGGGTTTTTATTTTGAATCATTTCACAGAGCATTCCATATTCGTTTTTGGTTGATTATTATTTTATTTTTATAGTTTTTCAGATTTTCCATCTTCAAATGGACTGGGCCTGACCTTTGCTTTTGATATATTCCTATTTATAGCCAAAAATATTTGGATGCTTTATATTTTGTGGTTTTCCACACGATAGAAACAGTTTTTTGTGTTTTTGTGGCTGGAACGTGATGTGAAAATTTATGCATGCCACAGTGCCTCTTACAAAAAAACTTGTATAAAAGTAGTCGCGGCACCCGAAAAACGTTTTAATAGATTCACCCAAAAATCCCACCTAAAAAAAAGGCAGGCCTTGACTTAGTTTGCGGAGCGTGCTAAACGGATTTTTGTGGGCCAACATGGAACCAATTTCTTTCTTTAGTTTTGTGGATTTTCTAGCCTAAAGTTTAATGGATTTTCTAGTCAAAAGTTTGCTGGATTTTCAAGCCTGATGTTTGCTGGATTTTAAAGGAAAATCTATTCCACCTCGCCGGAGAGAAGTTTGTGGAGAAAGAGAATGCCATGGCAGGTCCTACGGCTTACCAAACGCAGTCGATTCTCATAAGAAGGAAGATGTCTAGAGGGGTCCGTGGAGGAGCATATCTAGATACTTTTGTAGCTGGATAACGCTGAATCTTTAACGATCCTTGGGTAATCGTGTGGCAGGCGCAACTCTTACGCTGGTCATGCCTCGTAATGAAGTGTAGCACGTTTTATCCGAGGAGACTCTTTCCCCATTTCCCAACTCTTGAGCTTTCGTTGTCGCCGATTGGCAGCGCTTAGCCGCAATTGACCCTAATTATGGGGACTGTTGCTGCCGGCTTTTGGGCTCTTTTTGCGAAATCTGTCCAAACAGACAACAAGCCAAAAAGATTGGCTCAATCCCCCAAAAAAATAGAGGAATGTGGTGGAAAAAATGTGCCTAGTAATTTGTATTTTATTTCAGTTTTCAGATCGGCCCCTCTCTCCTCTCTCTTTCGTCTCTCTTTCTGCCTCTCCAAAAGTGAGAGTTTGTCGAACCGTTAGGAATCGTAGCTGTATCATTATCATTATGCCGTTAGACATTTTGTTGTAATTATTTTGTTATAGTTTATGGCCCAATTATCAAGGCACTATTTCTACTATCTCGAGAGAGACCCCCTTTTGGACACTCGTACGATCCTTTAGGCCATTTTTTCTATAGCTATTTTCTATATCTTATCGCTGGCATATATGTATATAGAGGGACCCTGATAAGGAATGGCAAATCGAAGTAAAAATTCCAACCGTTTTAGCTGTTGTTTTCAGAGCAAAATAAATTGGTTATATCATCCATTCCATTCCTGTTATCATCAGCAGCAGAGCGGGAGAGGGGGTTTTGGCAGGTGGTAGGATTGATGGATGGTTGGATCGATGGGGAAGCTTCTTCTGGGGGCTCTCTAAGCGGAAAATCGTTGCTGTTTTCAAGCTCGAGGCCAAGGTTGCTGCAGTAGTCGTGATTATCTACTTATTTGCTGATGAACTGAACTCATTTGCCCCTGCCCCTGCCCCTGCACCTGCCCACCTCCCCAGAGCCTCTTCATTGTCCCCATGAGACAACACAGCCAGTGGAAACGACAGCAAAATGATAACCAAATTGCTGCTAAATTACACAGCGAAAAAAAAAAAACAAACAAAAAGAGGCAGAAAAAAATAGAAGTCATACGTTTTATCGCACTTGAAAACAGACGTCGCTATCAGCCGCATGAACCTAGGAACAAGTGCTGGTTGGGACTCGCACTATCATTGCCATTGAGAGAGTGCCTGCCCCTGCCCCTGGCCCTGTCCCGCCCTGCCTTTGATAAGCGCCTCTTCGACCGCCCATCATCAAAGGAGGCACCCCGTTGCCCATCGAGACTTTGACCCTGAATAATTTATTAGCAAACGAAAAAATTCGAGCACAGACGATTAATTTATTCAGACTTTGGTTTTTTGTTTTTTTTTTGGGTAGTTTTCGGCGTCTACGAAGACAAAAAACAAGTATCATAAATACAAAAAGTTGAAACTTGGGCTCTACAAATATTGGGAGTATTCTTGGAGGGGAATGTGATCTGTTGAGGCTAGAAATGGTGCTATGGAAGAGAGCTACAAGTGTATTTCTTTCTGTAAAAATTTGCACCAAAAATTCCTTTTAAAGATCACAAAATCTCGATATCTACAAGATCCAATAGATGTACGAATATTCTGAGAGATTGTTTCAGCAGATATTGATATCTCTCATTGTCATTTTCCCTATCGTTTTCTCTACCATATCATAGCCAAGAAATAGTTCTCTAGAAGAGTGTTCTATTTACCAAAGAGTGGACTTCTTTCTGATCAAAAGGGATCTGCTCGGGATCTACAAGGTTTAGTGTACTCCCAATAGATCTACGAATATTCTGAGAGACTGTTTCAAAAGATATTGATATCTCTCATTTTGCTCTCTCTATCATATCATAGCCAATAAATATTTCTCTGGAAGGGTGTTCTATTTACCAAAGAGTGGACTTCTTTCTGCTCAAAAGTTGCACTAAGAATTGCTTTTAAAGATCACAAATTCTCGGGTTCTACAAGGTTTAGTGTTCTCCCAAAAGATCTACCAATAATCCGAAAGAATATTTTAGAAGATATATCTATCTCTCATTGTCCTTTTCCCTATCTTTCTCTCTGTCATATCATAGCCAAGAAAAAGTTCTCTGGAAGAGTGTTCTATTCGCCAAAAAGTCGATTTCTTTCTACCAAAATTTGCACTAAGAATTCCTGCTAAAGTTCATAAAATCTCGGGTTCTTCAAGGTTTAATATCCACCCAAAAGATCTACCAATATTCCAAGAGAATATCTTAGAAGATATAGCTATCTCCCATTGTCTTTTTTTCTCTCTCTCTCTCTCTCTCTTATATAGAAGCCTTCCTTGTAGACGATAACGCTTTCCGTATGCCCCGTGACAACAAAAATACAATTCTTTGAACATTTTTTAATTAGCACTCCATAAAAATACACGCAAATGTTGATCACGCGCCACGGTTTTATTTGCATTTCATTAGAATCTGATGTGTTGATGAGATTTATGCAATTATAACAATTTATATTTCTTTTCTTTTCAGACTTCCAATTGCCCTTCCCAGTGCAGCAGCAGTGCTTCCAAAACTGTATCGAAAAACGTGCCAAAAAAGAACTGTAACTAAAAAGCAAACTCCAAATCCAAAAGCATTCCATGATAAAGTGACATTTTTTGTTTGTTTTCATTGTTCACAAAAAATTTCAAGTCGGACAAAATTCATATCGAAACACAAAAATATATATATAAATACATATATCAAGCAACAACAACGATAAACCGCTATAACCAACCATATCGTAGCCGTAGAATAACGCCGTAACCAGCAACATACGTCGCAGCTGATAAAAATGAATCTAAACCAGCACAGTGGACCCGGACCGCCGCAGTCGGAGCCGAAAATGGATGTGGATCAGGTGGATTCATCGCCCTTCAAATGGCCCAACCCCATCACAGCCTACATCCCCAATGGCAAAGTGGCAGCGGCAAATGGAGAGGCCACCGATGGCGAGGAGGCAGCCTCCCTAACGCCCCAGCAGCAACAGCAGCCGAACGGTAATGGGAGCCTGCCACCGGCACCTGTCACCCGTACCATATCGTCGGATCGCCTGGTCACCGGGAGCTCCTGTCAGGCGCTACGTACCGCCGTTTCAGCATTATATTCCGTTGATGATTTTGTCAAGGAGAAAATTGGCTCTGGATTTTTCTCGGAGGTGTACAAGGTGAGTGCGACACTACTGAAGATCCATAGATCCATACGTCATGGCTGTCTCTCGAGCTACTGAAAGAAGAAAGGGATAGGGGGGGTAGAGGGGGCGGGTTTTGTTCCCACAATTCGAGCATCATAATATGTTTTGATGGCACTTTCATTTTCGCAACATTAACAACAATAACGGTAACAGCAATAGCAACAATGCCACACACAACACTCACCAAATGCGATTATTTACACAATTTTAATTAAACCTGAACAATTTTTTCGTAATTACTCAATAGGTTTTTTTTTTTATTATTGGGCTGCCTCCAACGAACCCAAAAACAAATTGCAAAACAATAGCCTGGGATCTTCGAGAGAGTTTTTCCTGGGGGGGCTATCCCCCCCCCATAAAAAATATACTATTTCGTGCTCATGAAAAGCGCATTCGAAGTGCAGTGAAACCGTGTGTAAAAATTAATGACGTTTAGCGTCGGTCTCGCGGCTCCACACACAAAAAAGCATACGAGTGTAAGCCGCTTTCGGAACGGTTGTTGGCCCCCAACAAAAAAAAGGGGAGTATTGTTCGGTAAATTAATAAGTTGCAACTTGCAACTTGCAACACAGATGCGGCGATGCGGCTTTTCGGCAAAGACTTTGACATTACGTTTGTAATTGGTGTTTCTTGCGGGGGGTTATGGGTATTCCGTGATTATGTAAGCTAAGCCACGCTGTAAGAGAGAGATTATTACATGGCCTTGTGGCACTTCGATCGTATATTGATCGTTTTTAGCGGCATGAGAGAGATAAATAAAAGGTCACCCTCAATGCTAAGCTGGGCTGTGAGAGAGACAGGCATGAATGGTATTTAATGCTAAGCTACGCTGTGAAAGAGGGAGAGTGATATAATTTTAATTATAAATGATGATCTCTTATTTGGAATTGTAATTGCAAGAGAGAGAGAGAGGTCTCCCTGCTAAGCTACGCTGTAAAAGAGAGGGAAAGAGAGATAGACCTAAGCTGATAAGCTACGCTATGAAAGTGCATGAGCTCTTGCTCTCCTAAAATCACACTGTTAAGCCACTCTGTAACAGAAAGAAACATAAAAGGTAACCACTTCACTGCTAAGCTACGCTGTGAAAGAGATACGCTGGTAAGAGACTGCTAAAAATTCTCATTATAAATGAAGATCTCCCATTTGGAAATGTAAATGCGCCATGAGCTAAGCCACGCTGTAAGAAACAGTCATAAAAGGTCGCGCTTCACTGCTAAGCTGCGCTGTGAGAGAGAGAGTGATACAATTCTCATTATAAATGAAGATCTCTTTCTCTTTCCAACTGAATTGTATCTAACTTTCTCACACATGTGAATGAATGAATGAATGAACCCCTGAGTGAATGAATGATTCAAAATGTATAAAAAGAAAACGGTTTCACTTTCATTTTCTTTAAGTTTTCAAGTGATATTTAGCAGAAACATTTCTATACGATTATAATGCTATTTGTGTCGGTTATTTGTGGCCTTTTATGGGGGATATACTTTCCCATCGCCAGCCCAGTGGAGTCGAGGGCCGTTTTGCAATTATTTTCTGTATTTTCTGTAAATGTTTTAATGAAAGCAGCGCCTAAATGGAAATCTCTGGTCTGCACTCGTATCTATTCATGAGTGCATATTCTAATGCCACAAATTGCATGCGCATGGCGCGTATCTCATGGATACTCCGCCCTTCCCCCCTCTTTGGCAGTGAATGACCGCTTCTGCTGCCTGCTGAACGGACTACCTGCTGATTTGCATAACTGCTCCGGTATTTTGCTTCCTCGATGAAAGAATAAATTGTTGGGCCTCCGTGCATCTGCAAGATAAACTCCAGTCCCGGTCCCGATCCCGCCGAGACCGAGGCCGAGGCCTGTTTATTTGCGTGTGAAGTGCGTTCGATTCCCTCCGACTCCAATCGATTGCATTTCCGCATTGTTATGCGCCGCAGCTGGCAGACAATTAATGGATCCACAGCCGATTGGAGGGGGGATTCCGATCCCCTAATTGAATTGCCAATAAATTTGAATCTATATCTCCGCCTAATGACACCACCAATTTGTGGGTTCAGCTATGGCTGGCACGCGTTTGCCCCCAATTTTCACACCACAAAAGATATTACAATGCATACGAGTATTTCGAAATGTGGAATCTCTCTTTTAGATTTATTTTTGGCCCTGGCCCTGGTTTGGATTGTGGAGTGCTTCTCATTTCCAATTACGTGTCAAGGCAGCCAGCCAGCCAGATATCAGAATATCAAAGCGAAAGAGAGATCTGAGATCTCCCATATCCATTTTGATTAAAACTCTTTCACAATTTCCCCCATCTATTGCGTGCAGCACAACAGGCTGTGGCCTGCAACAGTAAACGCTGCCAGTGGCAGTGGCATTAGCGGATTTTAACCTCACATAGATGGGGGTTAATCAGGCGGTGAAAACTTTTCCGATTCTCCAAGAAGTTCAAGAAATTAATTGAGGAATTCCAGAATTGAAATTCCACCCCAAAAAATAAAAAAAGTAAATTAAAAGATTTTTTTTTATTTTTTATTTAAATTTAATTATGTTTTATTTGTAAAATTCTGAATTATATTAATTTTGTCAATAGTTTATAGAAAACAATTAAACATAATAGAAAAGACTTCGATTTTGTTAAAATAAATCGGTTTTTTATTTAATCGAATGCATTTTTTTATTTCGTTAAAAAAACGTGTAATTTTAAATGACGCGTCATCTGTGAAAATATAGGAAAATCTGATGATTTTTTTTAAAGGAAAATGTTACTTACGGAAGATATTTAATCTTTAAAAAAGTAGTATTATTCGCTCTCTTAAGGGCTGTTAAAATTAGTTCATAGCAGCTACTGTTTTTATACCCGATACTCAAAATGAGTATTGGAGAAAGTTTACGAGAGTTGTTCAAACGCAAAAGGAAAATACATAGGTCGTTCCCACTGAGTTCTGGGATTAAAAAGAAAAGAAGAAAAACTATCAGAGCACAGAGCAAACAGCAAGCAAATCCTGCCAAAACGGGAGAGTAAGTATAGTGCCCTGTAAAATTGCTTGCCAGACACTTTCCACACCATCTGTGCTAGTGGGGAAATTTCATAATATTTTTGGGGCACTGACTAAAGCCAGAGTATAGTCCTATGTAGACATGATGATGGAGTGAAGTGCAAACTAGATTATCCTGAAAACAGAACGGATCGACCAAAAATTACAAAGAGTCAAAAATGATCAGCTAGGGACGGAGCTGTTGTCATTGATTATGACATGAAGAGTGTATCAGCAACGAGCAATCAGTAAAAGGCCACGTTACAACACGATTTCTACTCATGGTCCTGGGTAAACTTTGGGTATTTGGTAGTGGCAGAGCATCAGGCGGGGACGACAGACAAGTAGGAGAGAGATTTGCAAAAACAAATGCGTATTAGTAATCTCAGCTCTGTCATGGTTGCTTTTTCCACCGACGTGTAAATATTAAATTATATTTTGGAATACAAACCAATCCAAGAGCACCTGCATGATGGTACCTCAAGAGGTTGCGAGCAATTAATTTATCAATTAATGTTGCATTCGATTTTTATTCTGAAATTTCTTATACACTATCAGGGGGGAATAGCCTCAGTGTAATCAAGTTCCACACTTCGGAATGTGGGAACATTTGCATCTGAAACAAAAATCGTTTCATTCCGGTAAAATTTTACCCAAAAGCAATTACTCACCAATTCCCCTCTTAAGCTGATTGATTTGACCCAAGTCCTCTTTCAATTGAAGACGTCTCTCAGTGTTAAAACCATTTTCTTTTAAAACGGTAATAAATGATCCCAGTAATTCGACGAATAAGTATCGTATAATTGCAATTCTGGTGCTAATAAACTGCAAGCGCTTACATTTTCTGAGAATTATTATTATTTGCTCCGCATAGAATTTGTGTCGTTGTTCGACTCAAAATGAGTATTGGGGTATATTAGATTTGTGGTAAAAGTGGATGTGTGTAACGTCCAGAAGGAAGCGTTTCCGACCCCATAAAGTATATATATTCTTGATCAGCATCAATAGCCGAGTCGATTGAGCCCTGTCTGTCCGTCCGTCCGTCCGTCCCTATTAGCGCCTAGTGCTCAAAGACTATAAGAGCTAGAGCAACGACATTTTGTATCCAGACTTCTGTAATATGCCACTGTTACAAGTGTGTTTCAAAACTTCGCCCCGCCCACTTCCGCCCCCACAAAGGACGAAAATCTGTGGCAACCACAATTTTAAAGATAGGAGATAGGAGAAAATTAAAAACGCACAATCATAGAGAATGGCCATATCTACCAGATTGCCGAATCTTGCCTAATCCGAATCAGATCGGATTATTGTTATAGCCAAAAGTAACAAATCAATTTGCAGTGGCTACGCAGCGCCCGTCGACACGTTCTGACTGATTTTCTGTCTCTCTCGCACGCACTCTTTGTCGTCTAATGTAGCCATACTGACTATGTATCGGGTATAAATGTAGAGTTGCGGTCGCAGCAGCAACTCACAACGTTCCCCCTCGTTTGTGTTTTAGAAATACAATTTTATTTTTTTAAATTACTTTTTTTTTAACGAAATAAAAAAATTCATTAGATTAAATAAAAAAACGATTTATTTCAACAACTAAGTTTTTTTTCAATTAAGTGTATTTGTTTTCTATAAACTACTCACAAAACCAATATAATTCAGAATTTTACAAATAAATTAAACATAATAAAATTTAAGTAAAAAATAAAAAAAATCCATTAAGTTAGAATCTAATAAAAATATAGGAAATTTTTAAATTTCTTAAACGGAATTTTTTTTATTTAAATTTTTTATATTTTTTATTTATATCTATTAATTTATTTTTTTATCGAAATTTAATTATGTTTAATTTATTTTTAAAATTCTATATTGGTTTTGTCAGTAGTTTATAGAAATTATTAATTAATTAATTAATATTTCACATCTCTTTTGAGGCAAAGCAAGAATCGAGAGTACTTTACGAGCTTCAGATTTTACCCGTATCCCTTTTTGTTTTCTCCTTTAGAAGGACATTCCCTTAACCGAATTATCTCCGTTCGTTTGCAGCCGTTTGTTTATGGGAAATTGCGAATGTTTCCTAGAGGAAACCCAGAGAATCCTCCATCATCTTCATCTTCTAGACCCCCGAAATGAGGTTAATCAGTCAGTGAAAAGTTTTCCATTTCTGGGCGAAAAGTGTACGAAAAATCATAATGCGGTGTGGAATCATTTTTGGATCAGGAAATCCCCCAACAGCCAACACACAAGACATAAATCAGGAAAAACTTGGTTTTCATTTAATTTTGTTTCTCTTTTTGTTGCTGTTGTTTTTGGTTTTGTTTTTTTTGTAGCTGTTAGTTAGTAAGTGGGCCAAAAGCAACGGTGAATGCATAACGCCGCCGTGTTAGTGTAGGCCCCGGCACTCAAGCAGAATGAGAGTGGAGTGGAGTGTAGTCGAGTCGAGTCGAGTGTGCGCGCAGCTCAGTATTTATTTGATAACTACAGTAGACACAATGCACCTGTACCACCACCTGTACGGGCTCTGGCTCTGGCTCTGCCTCTGAGAGGAGCTGTAATTTGTGGCACCTTCTCTGCTGGTCTCTTTGTTATGTAAAATGATATGTATTTCGAGCCAGGAGGAGAACAACCAACGATGCCACTCCTCTCGAAAGTGTGGAACAATTGTTGGTGGGAGTGGGGGGGAGGCTGCGGGCTAGAGACCGTCTTTCGAGTGAAAGTTCTCGGTCGGAAATGGGGTTAGATGATGGGCAATTAGATTAGGGCCAGGCATGGCCAAATTGCACTCCACGTCTTTCTGAATGTCTCTCTCCTGCGCTCTCTTCTGTCTGTTGGCGGGTGAATGTCTCTCTAACGCTCTCTTCTGCTCTGCTCTGTTGGCGGGCATCCTGTTGTGTGACCAAAAAGGCAACATTCGCCAAGCAAAAGCAATCCCAATCCAAATCGCAAACCAATCCGATCGGCTCCACTCCACCAGCGATTGACAGTGAAATGGACTCTCGCGAATCGCGATTTGATGAAAGTAAACATTTAAGTAGAACTAAATAAGTTGATAGTTGCCGCTGCTGCTGCTGCAGACGGATGGATGCCGCTTGCAGTCTGCAGTCTTGCCACAATTTCTTTTCTGTTTTCGATCGGTTGTTTTTCTTCTTTTTTGCAACCGTGTTGATGTTCACGCGAAATTGATTGCCATAAATTATGCAAAGTTGCATTCTGCCGTTGCCGTTTCTGTTGCTGCCGCCACGCCCCGACCCGCCCCGACTGTTTTGGTGGGGAATTGGTGCGCGGCGGCATTTAGAAATTGCTGCAACTGCAACTGCAGCACAGACCAACATCTGCATTGGTCCGGGAGTGATCGCTGGTGGTGGATCGTACGTTTATTTCTTCCTCTAGGCCCCTCATTTGTATACCCTTGCAAGGAGTGCCCCCCTAGAGTGGGAGCCCATAAAGTGTCTAGATTCTAGCAACTTCTTGGCTTGGAGTACTATGTGTTATGGTTCAGATAAGAAATTTGTTCTTAAGAGAAGTCAAAGTGCATGTTCAAACATTTCAAATCTCTTTTCTCTACTCAGTTCCTTCGGTAGTTCTTATTCGATCTAAATTATAATGCTATATCCTATAGATTTCATAAAAAAGAAACCATAAAAACCAAAGAAACTTAACCAGTCGCGGCACACGTCCTTCGACACTAAGATAATCGGTACTTAGTTTTTTTCGCATTTAATGATCTATGAAAAAAGTCAGAACACGTTGATCCGAAATGTGAAGGCAGGAAGTGGAACAAGTAAAATGAGTAAATAATATTTACTACTAAGCTACTCTGTGAGAGAGAGTACGACTCTCCTTATGATAGAACTAGCATTGGATAAAGATAGAGAGAGAGAGAGAGAGAGAGACAGGTGCTGCGCTCTCTGCGCTCACCCTTAAGTGCTAAGCCACACTGGAAGAGAGAACTTCTCCTCATCCTCCTCTCCTCTGCAAGGGTATCCATAGTCTGTATGATATTTTCCCCACTACTTTTTCTGAAACTGCAGGCAACATTTTGCATCTTCGATTTGGCTGCCGTTGTAGCCTGTTGCCCGTTTGCTGAATTTTCGTTAAACAATTTTTCAAACGATTTTGATCTTTTGTGGCTGTTGTGTTGCCTGTCTGTTGGTTGTTTGTTACTTTTTGTTGCGGCTATACAACGGGTAACGGGCAACACGGCCAGCCCGACATCAGGCAACATTCAGCTACAGTTACTTTTGATGTGCATGCAAATGTTTACACGAAACAACAGCATCCCCAACCCATGCCAAATTTATCTCTCCCTCTCTCTCTCTCTCTCTTTCTATGAGGCTATTTGCCTCCTCCTGTGGCAGAAGAGGCCTGATGCGCCCTAATTAATTCGCCAGAGACTTTGAATGTTTGCCGCTGATTAATAACTGTCCGATGAAAGATTGAAAATCTATAAAAAGCCTAAGCCAAAGGCCTGTATGTACAATTTACATAACAATGGACCGAAAAAATAAAAAGTAAAAGTGCTTAACGCACTAATCAGGCAAAAAAAAAAAAAAACAAATAACAAAAGCCTCACAAAAAAAAAAAAACCAAAACAATTTTTTGCAAACCAAAAGAAAAGTCGCAAAAATCCCAAAAAAAAAAAGAAAAAAAGTTTGCAAGGTTATGTAATGGAAATGGAAATTTGAAAAGGGGTATACAAAATACAGCAAAATATTTACCGTAAACACTTAACAAATATTTGATACCGTTTGCCCCCTGCCCGCAAAATGGTTATGGAGCTGATTAAGTTATAATATTTAACGATCTCTCTGGCTCTCCACTCGAACGAATCCCACTTTGAATCGTACACCCACGGAGCACATTGCTGTTTAACTCTTTTTGGTAATGGCGCCGAGAACACGTTTTGTGGCCACTGTGTTGGCCCGATTTGAATGTGATACATAATAAAATCATGTTAATGCGTTAATTGATTCGAGTCGGGGTCCGTCAATAAATTAAATTAAATTCCATTTGAAAATTTAAATGTGTTTATGGTGGGATTTATGTTAACATTTGTCTGGTTTTCTCAGTAATAAGTCATTTCAGGCTCGGACGCGGGCCGACCTCCTTCCAAGCCGAACACGAAACCAAACCCTCCCGACAAGTGCCCTTCTCTAATTCCAAACATTTTCGAAGCCTTCTGCATGGGCACATATGTATTTCCCTCTCACTCGCACTTAATAACACCAAGAAGCTCCTCGAGCTCCTACGATCCTCTCTCTGAGCGAGTCCTCTCTCTGGACCTGGCATGGACACACATCTCGCTCTCCCTCGCACTCAGTTACACCTCACGCATCGAGTTCCTCTGTGAGCGCGTCTCTCAATACACTCTCTCTCAGACTCATAAACGCACACGAGAACGAGTACAGCAATTAAATGCGTGAATTACAAGAACAACGCTGCAGCAAAGTAACGGAGATGAAAGCACAGAATAAAAGCCAGCAGCCAGCAGCAGATCATACACTGGGAATATTTTCATAGTCAATTTCTGAATGAAATTTGGCTGGAAAATGGGAGATGGGTTTGTTTTTTCTTTCAATGAAATGCCTAAGGGCTCTGCCAGTGCAGTACAAGATTTTTATAGTTTTGGAGCTTTTTTTTGCTTTGTTTAAAAATAACACACATTGCTATAAAATGAAAAACATTGAAAAATTTAAAAAATTTTTCTGATAATTTAAAAATATTATAAAAAAACTATAATTCTAAAAAATCTTTTTTTTCTTTAAAAAAAAAAAAAAAAACTTGTTTTGATCAGTTTCTGTATTTATGTATATTCAATTTTAAATAAATAAATACTCGTAAAATTCTCACCCACATTTGTCAAACACAAATTGGCATCAAAAGGCGGGCCAAATGTGTTCGCAATTAATCCAATTGAAGGCTCATTAGTTGAGCAAACATTAAATATTTTGAACCATTTGCGAGGGCAGGGCATCAACAGAGCGGCGCAGATGTGGGGTACATTCATCTCTATGGGTTCCACTTTAATCCCACTTTCGGGCGCGAAATGTCATGCAAAATGTTGAGTGGATCCTCGCCCGAGGGCCTGCTGAAAAATCGAATTCAATTAGTTGTAATATTTTATAGAAAAATTTCCCTCTCTTTCGATGGATGGATGCGTCATGCCCATTAAAATCTTTAAGCATTTGAAAAAGATTTGTTGCTATTGCGGTTTTGGTTTTTCATGCACTTTTGCCTTGTTTTGTCGTGGCCATAAAAAATTCAAAATTATAAATGCAAATATATACGTGTTGCTCCGTCCGGGGCTCTCTCCATAAAGTGCATGATAAATAATATACTGGGAATAAATGCCAGCTGGGCAGCAGGAACCAACCCCACAGAAAACCAAAGACGAAAAACGAGAGAAAAGATGGCAAATCATAAATTCTAATAAGACGCGCCGCACACCAGAGATATGCCCCCCCAACCAGACACAGCACCCAGCGAGAGCAGTGTTTGGGGCCCTAATGCGTCTAACGAGCTGCATATCTGTGGATGCCACAGGAGGGTGATGATTTTCGTATTAGAGCTCATAAAATGTGACATTTGTGTGTGTGCCCGACAAGTGGAAACTAGTTCGGGGCATGGAAGAACTTCAATCGGATCGGTTTCCATATTTCCACTAACCCAACTAATGGATTACCCAATGGGTAATGGAATGTACTAACTAATTGCAGTCCGGGGTTTTTTTTTCCACCCAGATGTTTCTTGCATTGCGTAATTCAAGCAGTTAAAACAATAAGATCTTCCCTTGAATTTAATAGGTACAATTTTCCACAGAAAATTCTTGATTGATGTACACGAGATGTGTGTGTGAATTCTATTTCATTTCGTATTGTAATTTGTACAGATTTCACCTTGGTGGCACTTGACGGTAGTTAGTCAATGACTAAAACGAACAATAGCCATTTAATGTTACTTTATTTACAAAATATAGAACATTTATTCGTAAAAGTCCAAAAGTTTTGGTTGCAAATGTATTATATACCAAATACTTGTATATGGGTGGGAAGCAGACCGCGATCTCTCTCAATTTTGCTCGAATTCGTCATTAGCGATGGGCGAAAACGTAGAGAGAAGGCGAAGAACCACGACATTGGCACTTGTGCCATTCCTAGTGGTTTATCTGCATATTTTTTCGCTCTGTAGACTTCCTGCCTCTGACCTGGGCAAATTAGTGCCGCTCTCATGGGGACATCTTATCACCCACTCACTCGGTGGTTCGTTATTTTCTATGACGTGTTCAAAGTTCAAAGAACCAAACCACACAACTCCATTAGATGGGATAACAGATAGAGGGATGCCGCCAATCAGCAAGTCAAAATGCGCTGCAAATGCATGCGAGAGTGTGTGTGTGTATCTGTGATGGTGCCAGCACACTCTGCTTGTATGTGGGTTAAGCCAAAGATGCTGGAACAACCCACAGCCACAGCCACAACCGCAGACTCCTCCCTCTGACTCCTGCCTCTGCCTTCCCATATCCAAGAGGCAGAAGGCGCAACGTGCAATTACTCCGCACAAGTTGCGTGCAGAAATATTTTTGGATTCATTCACCTTTTGCGGCAAGCTCTCGAGTGGTGGAGAGGTAAAAGATATACCAACGAGCGAGACCAGTCAGAAGATATTTTTATAGAGCTAGGGACAGGCAGGAGTGTGAGAGATGCTCTGAAGCCCCTTGGGACGTCCTTGCACTTTGTTTTGCTTTTAACTGTTGGCATAGATGGCATTCCAAGGGACCATCATCTGGCTATGATGATGATGATGATGAGGATGTCGAAGTCGATGATGATGATGATGATGATGATGATGCACACCCACGTCTTGCCACGGATGGCGAGTGGCTATTTTTATTGATCGAAAGACGCCAGGCCCCCGCCAAGCGTCGCGTGCCGTCTCGACAGAAGAGGGTACCCTTAGACCAAAGAAGGGTATTATGATTTTGTAGAGAAGTTTGTAACACCCCAAATTTTCGATCAAGAATAAGAAGGTATTTAGCATCTCTCCGATCTATTCTTTCTTTAAAAAATTGTTTCAATCTCCAACAAAATTCTATTAAAATCTAGAGTATCCCCAGCCCATGTGCAGGTGCATATTTATGAATTTTGAATGTGTGCCAAATATTTCACGTTTATATTCCTCTACTTATGTGTGTCTATGAGTCAAAAATGTAATAAATACTTGTGCTTATACAAAAGACAGAACCGCAGGGGCCTGCATCCGTTGAATCGTACAGATATATCTGTATGGTTTTGTTTGTTCATTTTGCTCAATTTTAGCGGCAATTCGTCTCGTAATATTTTCTGTATTTCTCCCAGTTTTCTGTTTCATTTCTCGCTGCTTAATTTTTGTGTGGACTCAACTGAACATACCCTAAATAGTATACGTCTTGTGTTATATATATTTCCTATTTTGCAAGATCTCTTGAAGGGTGGCTGATGATTCAGTTTTTTTTTGGGTATATTCTGGGCATTTCCTTTCGGTTCCGTCTCACATATTTGTGGCCGTGTCTGGGGCCATAAAACATCTCAAAACAGAAAGGGTTTTGTCGGCCACAAAGCACTCTGTATGTGTTTGACCTTGCCATCAGTTTTGTTGGGGTTTGCTGTTGTCACATTTGCGCAACAATTACAAAATTGTTTCAGATTGAAATGTTTGCAACGACAAGACTCCCACATAATTCACATGGCGTGCCAGCAGACGGGACGGACGGGCCAACAAATAAATAACCAGAAACCAGCCCCAAACAGCCAAATGCGGGCCCTAACGAATGGCTGAACAAAATTCAAAGAAAACCAAGATCCAGCCATGGATCTATCTCGCATTCTTGCGAATGAAATCAAAGTACCTACACCCAGAGAAAAAGTCTTGAATTTGTAATATTTACACTGGGATTTAAACAATTAATAGCAACAGATTTGCACCGAGAGTGGAAATTGTAAACAAAAAAATACTTTTGAAATTAATATTTATATTTTTCGTATTTAAACGTAATATATTTCATTTTTAAATTAAATATTTTTGTATTTAGATTAAATATATATCGTAAATATTTAATTTTTATTCAGTAATATTTTTTTACATTATATTTTATTTTGTATATATATTTATATTACTATATTATTATTATTATTTATTTTATATTATTTTTTGTTGTTTAATATTATTATTTATTTATTTTTTTTTTTTTTCTATTTATTATTATATTTTTTTAATTCTATTTCCGTATTCAAAGGACTTTTTAAGAAATTTATATATATATAAAAAAACTAAAAAATTGCATAAAAAATCATTAAAATCCAACAACAAAATACAATACTCTAGTCTTTGGCGACGCGCATCAGTCGGTCCCAAGAAATCAAAAACAATATTGCATAGACTTTGGTTCGAATGAAAGTGAATTTTTATTTAATATATTTTTTTTTTATTATTTATTTGTTTGTAAAACCGTATATTTAATTTTATTTTATTGTTCGTTTGTGTCTTTTTTTACTATGCCATTTTTCTTTGAGTGTTTAAGTTGAGTTTTCTCTCATGATTTATGCTCGTCTATGGATCAGCTCTTATTGCCACTCGTCGATGCTCGCTCCCTTTGCCTTTTTGGCCATGTTGGCTGCAATTCATTAGCCAAATGGCCATATAAATCTGCCCATGACTAGCCAGAGCTAGAGAGCCAAAAGGCCCTGGAGGAGCTGCAGTCGTCTTTTGGCTAAAAACTACTTAAATTAACTTTTGCAATTCGCGTGTCAATGATGACAGGCAAACGGCAAGAGGCAGTCACTAAGCGGGGCACAGGGGTATCTCTCCCTCCCTCCCTCTCTCTCTCTCTAGACCGAAACGAACCGCTCCTATCCTATGCTATCCGCACTGTCCAATCGAGCGTGTCCACTCCACTCTATAGAGCTCTCCTCTGGCTTCTCTTTCTGGGCAATATTAGCACGACATGATAAATATTTCAATGCCAAGAGCAAAGCTATTAAACTAAGAACCCAACGTCCACGTCCACGTCCATGTCCGAGTCGAAGCTAAGCTGAAAGCCGTGCCCTGGTCTGGTCTGGTCTGCTCTGGTCTGCAAATGAGTTGGTTCCTGTGGCCCCTAGTGCTGCGACTCTATTTATTGTCTTTACCTTATGCTCAGAACCAGAACCCGCCTCCTTTTTTGCACGGGCCAAGCCCTCAAACATACATACAGTCGAGTATATTTCGCCAACTGTTGGCCACAACTGCATTTGGCTCTAGACAGTGCTCTGTATTGGAGTTTTTTTGTGTTTGTGTGTTGTTTGAGCCAACCCTCTGTTTAATTAAAATTTCCTTTTTATGGGCTCCCAAACCCCAAAACACTTTTGCTCTTTTCTATTCAGCTTTTGCCTAGACTCGAAGGCGGGGCCAGGGCTTAATTAAAAAGTGAAACTGTAACTTAAAACGCTGCCAAAGGACTCTGGTAATATGAACTTTAAAGCCCATTCCCATTCCCAGTTAAGGCTAAGGGTTGCCTCTCACAGACGATAAAACTCTTAAGCACTCTTGAGGTTTATGGGGGTTTATGGAGGGTCCGACACGATTGGACGCGACTGTGGACTGTGCACTGTGGTCTGCATATCCTATGCTATGATGTGCATTAATTAAAGCAAACTTTCCCTCGCGAAAATTCATTAGCTTTCCCAGGCGCCCTACAAACCCAATGCACTGACAGCTTGGCCCAAAAGGGAGAGCCAAAGTGAAAATGCAGCCACCAGCCAGCAGGCAGCAGCCAGCAGCAGTTCCCTTTTTTGGAGATTTTCCTATCGCATTTCTGGGGGGGAAAATTACAGCGGCAACAGCTGCAGCAGGCATGGTCATGGTCAGGGCACTTTAAGAGTCCCAATTTTGATTTTTATTTATTTGCCGAGAGATACAAAATAAAATCGTTCGTTAAGCCCAAATGTTTGGCCAGCCACAGACCCAGCCCCAGCCCCAGCCCCAACCCCAACCCCAACCCCAGCCCCGACTGCAGCTTTGAGTCTCAGTTTCAGTTCCAGTTGGGGCTCCACTTGGAGGAGCTTTTGGTGGAGGGAGTGTGAGCGAAGACAATGAGCAATTCAAATATAATCATCATAAATCACGATTTAGTTTCGCTTTTTAGCTTTGTTTTCCGCCGGGAAGGGGGGGTGGGGAGGGTACATGGACGTGGGTGCCAGACGTCGACGACCCCATCTTACATTTCTGATGGTCTTTGAAAGTTGGTCAACATATCTATGCACATGCCGCAGTTTGTGGCAGCTATAGAGGCGCTGCATTCCCACACCATTAGCCCCAAACAGTATTCAAGTTCAAAATCAGTGCGGAGGCACGTGGAGCGACTGGGATAGAGCTTGATTGCAATGAAAACTGTTGCTTTGCTGCTAAGTCACTCTGTGAGAGAGGATAGAGTCGGTCAATAGGATAGCGCTCCGATGTGCTAGTCTGAAATGTTGCAGACATGATAACTCATCATATGTTGCTAAGCCACTCTGTGTGTGCTCTAGAGCTTTGGGTAAGTGTCGGATATGAAAACTCACTCTTTACTGCTAAGCTACTCTGTAAAAGAGTGTTCAAATCTCGCTGGGATAGAGCTAGAGGTGAATGGCTCTCTATTGTACCATACATGAAAACTCTCCATTAAATATTTACTGCTAAGCCACTCTGTGTGAGAGAGAGAGAGAGAGAGAGAGTACGATTTTCGTTAGGACTCTAAGCTCTATGTTTCGATATTTTTGAACAAGTACCAGGCATGAAAACTCCCCATTTAATAGGTACTGCTAAGCCACTCTGTGAGAGTGCGTTCAAGTCTCGCTGGGATAGAGCTTTGAAAGCTCTAGTGCTCTGGTGCGCTCTCTTTGAGTACAACTTCACGCCTTTACTGCTAAGCTACTCTGTGAGAGGGAGTTAGAGTGTTTTCTTAATTCTTACTCTATTTTAGTGAGCCTATCCCCTCGACTACTATATAGGGTCGAAAGCGCTTCCTTCTGGCTGTTACACACATCTCCTTACGTTGAATATACCCCTTGTACTCTGTTGAGTGCCACAATGTTGCAAGCAGATGGCTCTGCTCAGAGCAGCGTTGAATGGTAATTAACTTAATCTCGTACTCGTTTTCTGGTTCGCTCTTGAGGCTCTCTTCCTTATCGAATTCTTGCATACAGGTTATGCTAAGCTACGCCGTGAGAGAGCCATAAATTGCACTGGTGCCCCGCTTTCATTGTCACTCTATAAACAAGAAATTAACTTATCTTTTCCGTGTGCCAAACAAACAAAAACAAACAGCAATTAAGCCCAAAGGGAAAACATTGCAATCATCGAATGAAATTTCAATTAAGTATTTAAAGAATTTTCGCAATTTGGCCACGTGAGTGGTTAAGTCACCCCAAAAAATGTAATTACGAAGGGAGGTGGGCTCTGCAAAAGCCAGCAGGCTCTTGGATTGATTGCTAAGTAAGTCAATAATATATACCATATACCATATATATTTTCGGTCTTCGAACATCTGGTTCTCTCCACAATACTCGTACAAGTGCAAACACAATGGAAATCCATGGACACACAATGCACACACCATGCCACAAGGGGGAATCGGGTACACAAAAGCCCTCCAGAACCAGCGATTGCCCTAGACCGCCGGCTGCCGCTGTATCCCTGCACAAAGCTGCCTTTGTGTGCTCTCTGTCATCTGCCTCCCCATTCCAGGAGTACCACAAACGATCTCCCGGCCAAGACCATGTGTCACTGAACCCTCTCCAGGGGCAGGGCGCCTTTTGTATGGCAAAGAAAGCGCGCCCTGGAATGATTTCCACTGAAAAAAACGTCAGAACTGCGTTTGAAAAACTGTCCAAAAAACCAGACGAAATTTCTTAGAAGTATCGCCTGATAATATCGCCAGAGAGAGACGACCCGACCCGACCCTAGCAATCGATCGACTGTCGCTGGTTCGTAATTAATTATGGAAGCGACGCGGGGAGACGGAGTCGGAGCTATCCATCAACTAAATGTAAATAAAAATCCGCTTGGTTTTCCTACAAATTACTTCAACTAAATGGTTACCCTTCGAAGCGGTCAAGCGGTACGGTACGTACCCCAAAGGGGAATGTCAGGGAGAGCCTCAAACGAATATTGGAAATTTTTTGAATTTTTTTTTTTTTTATTGAACTGCGCGCTTGGAGCGTATTGTTCACGGTCAGTTTAGTTTTGGCTCGCGGCATAAAAAAACAGAAATCAAACAAGCGATGGATGAAAAAATATCACTGGAGCCGCAAGCGGCAATCGCGGCAGTCGGCAAAAGGAAACTTTTTGTGGGGCCTTAAATTGGCGTGACAATTGTACATTCGAAGCGTTTTCTATTTTGTTTGAGATCGAACTTTAAATATCGCTCTATCGATCGTACACAGAGAGAAAAAAATCACTGAAATTTATAGTGCTTAAATTTAGACTTAATGGGATTTAATTAATTAATTAATTTACTAGAGTGGAAGTTGTTAATAGAAAGTGTTTTATTTGATTAAAATATATTTCATTTTTAAAATAAATATTTGCATATTAAAAAAAAAATGTTTCATATATAAAATAAATACTTGCATATTTTAATTAAATATATTTCTTAAAAAGTTAATATATTATATTTATTTTAATGTGTTTTATATTTATATTAAATATGGGTCGTAATAAAGACTTTTTTTAATGAATTTATGTTTCAAAAAATACTAAAAAATACCAGGAAAAAATAATTAAAATCCATCAACAAAATACACAGTTTTTGGCGAGGCGCAGTCGGTCCCAAGAAACCAAAAACAATTTTTTTTATTCTTTTTTTTAAATCAAAGTAAATTCTATTGAATTTCACTTAAAAACCGAATATTTAGTGGAAGTAGGCCCTATTTCTCTGCATGTATATATCTCCCGATCGTTCCTACACATGCCATAGTGCTTCTGCACCATTAGAGTCCCATCAGACGCCAAACAGCTGTCACAACTCAATTGTGTGACTGTCACGCGGGCACCGCCTTAATGGCAAAACAATTTCTCAAACAAAAACAAACCAAAAATATATATGGGATATTTCTCTTACGAAGAAAGAGCTCCCTTTTCGAAAGGCCTGTAATTAAAACTATCCCTCGAAAACCCTCAAAAGCCTGCGATCTATGGGAGTGACTCAAGTGAATGCCTGTGGTGTTTTGGGTGTTCTATTTAGCCGATTGTTTGTCCATATTTATGGCCGATATCTGCGTCATGCCCCCCAGCAGCAGCATACCGACAAAAATATATGCAAATAAACACATGGGAAAATACGGAATAATTCATACACTGCAGGCGGCAGTAAAATGATATCTATAGCGCATCCCCCGCACATCGATTATCCCATCAATCTTCCAGACAATACAAAGGGACACTCTTGAAGAAAATATATAAATTATGTGTGCGAGAGAAAAATGTTTATAGAACTCGAAAGAGTTCGCCCCCACGCATCAGAACCAGAACCAGAACCAGAACCCTTCTTCTCGAATATATCTATACGGTTTTGTATATATTCTTTTGTTGATACCCCGTTTCCCGTTCTAATTAAATTTAAATTTCCGCCAAATGGTTTTGATAGTCGGAATAGGGGTCAGGGCAGGGCAGGGCAGTGCTGCCACTGCCACCCAAGACCCTAGAGGCCTGGGTCTTTGTCTCTCTCTGGGTTTCGATGATGCCTCTGTCTTGATATCAGCCGGACCCGGGCTTCTCTTGTATCTGTATCTACTAGTTGGTGGCTGGCTTGCCTCTCTTTTAATTAGCAGCAGCAGCAGAACAGAGAGACGTTGTATGGCCTCCTCTTGCAAGTCGAGTGGCATGCAACCGCTTCTGCACTTCCCTTTTCAGATAAGCAGCACATTTGGGCAGGCAAATGGAAAATGGAAATGGCACAGCCAGAGAGTCGCATTCAACGGAAGCAGCAGCTATCGTTGCCACTGCGGCTGCTGCAACAGAAGAGATAAACAATGACAAGTTGCACTCGACGCTCTGGCTGGGTGCCTAATCAAATTGCACTCGAAACAAGAACAGGAATCG